>JAUPMV010000002.1:16854624-18188253 GCA_030848855.1 Branchinecta sandiegonensis
TTCAGAATGCCCACGATCAAAATGCCCACGGTTCAAAATGTCATGTCGAAGACTCCGCAGTCGAAATCGTCCAAAACGTCGACGGCTCAGGATGACGAAATTGCTCACAGGGGAGGCTAAAATCGTCCTGGTTCAAAATGCCGACGGCTCAAACTGTCGATAGGGGAGGCCAAAATGTCCTGGGACAACGGACAATTATGTATGTGTTTATGTATTATTAGTCCGGTTCACGGTGCAAGAATTTGGTCTTTTTCAAGATTTACTATCTACTTTTTTTTTTTTTTAAATATACTATATTATTTTGAAAAAGCCCAAATTCTTGCAACGTGCACCGGACTTCATCAAACTATTCGAAAAGCCGTTGAGATAAAGAACACGACCTGAGGCTTCGATGGGATTCCACAAATCTAATATTTGATCCAGACAATTGGGTCTTGTCTTCGCCAGATCCAGTCTTCGCGAGGCTATCATCAGGGTTCAGATATACCTCTATAAGCCATATCTATTTTGACGACACTGACCGAAACTTCCTGCTTTACTTCTGCCAAATTATCTAATTGTCCAGCAAAAATAGAAAATTCAGAATCGAATTCAGCGTATATCCTTATCTCTATAAAGAACATCCAAACAACTTCAAATGAAACTTTAACTTATAAAAAATTCCGGTTTCAGCCGGATTCCGGACGGATTATATGTTCGGGTAAAAAATGATTGTCATATCATTATCTCTTCTTATCCCTAAGTCTGTTATCTAATCAACTTCAAATAAAAACTTTTGCTTTTAAAAAAATTTCCGGTTGGCCAGAATCCGAGCGAACTAGTTGTCCGGGTAGAAAATGCTTTTCACATAAGTGTTCAGCATGTTCTTACCCCTAAATCGAACATCTAATCAACTACAAATGAAACTTTTACTTTTAACCAACTTTCCGATTTTTTGCCAGATTCCGGACGAACTACTTGTTCGAAAATGGTTTCCACCATCGTGTTCAGCATACTTTGTTCGCCCCTCAGTTCGAACACCCTCCCGCACTCTTAAATGTAGGGCTACAAAGCCCATCTACGAACTTTACCTTACCCTTGGCCCAAAAAATCCGTACACTAAGTTTCATCAAAATATCTCATTCCCTTCGTGAGTTATCGTGCTCAAAGACAGACGGACAACTTTTACGGGTCCTCGTAGAGGGATCAGTTCCAACTTCATCTTTTACTTTCTAGCATTTGTGGTACCAGCACTTTGTCAAAGTTCCACATAGTCGGGTTTCTATCTCGGTTCGTTCCTTCATTGGTGCTTGCGAAATTGATGTCTTTTAATATCGTGCTTTACTGAATCGAGGTAGCCTACTGTGTAAGGGGGGGGGGGGGGGGGGGCAAATCAAGGAAAAAGGAACGGTCTCGTATTTTTTTTTTGTAAAAAAAAAAGTTCATTATTATCTGAAACGAAAATATACCACCTTCAGCCGGCAGTGTCGATATTCACCGGCACAATCGTAACACACCCTTCTTCTTCCCTATCCTTTTTATCGTAGTTTTGCCCCTGGTTTAACCTTGTTTTAAACTAGGTCTTATTCCCAGGAAAGGCTTCTGCTCTCTGTTTTGCCCCATCATGTCGCAGTTCGGATGAGGAACGACTTGGGTTCAGTAAAGGATGGCCAATTCAAGAAGATCTATATGAGCCGTCATGAAAACGTCAGGTAAGCGAATGTGTCTTATTTTTCTATCCGTTTTTGAATGTTGCCCCCCGAATGTTGCAGCCCCTCTCCCCCTCGCAACGCCCCTGCCTCTGAGCCATATCCTATTTGATGGTGCAAAACGGATACGTCAGCTGAATTTTATTGGAGCTATATTTCGGCCCTTCTTGGCAAGGGTCCTCTTCAGGCTCAAAAACCGCTCAAGTTGGAAAAAACGAACTTGTGGGAAACACAAAACTAAAGATTCTAGCCTACCGTTAAATATTTAACTTCGTAAATTCCTTCGTGAGTCTTGCTTGGAGTTAGAAAGGTTGCTGTGATTTCATTTTGGACACGGCTGCTGTTTTTGCTGCTCGATTGGGTCGTTCGTCGGGTACAGATTTTTCTGCATTTGGGTTGAATTTCGTTTTGTTGTAGAGAAGAGCTTGGGGTCTGAATTTCCTTTCACTGATGATGCCTTTCCATGTTTCTGGTAGTGAGTATTCGTCTGTGTCTCTGTTGAACCCTGAACGGTTTTTCGTAATTTCAACGGCTTCTCTTATAGTTTGATGAAGTCTGGTGCATGTTGCAAGAATCTGGGCTTTTCCAAAATGTACAACGTGGGATGGGTTTTCGATAACGTGTTCTGCCAGTGCTGATTTAAAGATTTAATTTGGACGGTGTCCATTGGAAAGGGCGTGGTCAATCTCCTGTTCGTGTTTTGTGAGCCTCTTTTCGAAAGTCCTCTCTGTCCTGCCAACATAGCGCATCTCGCAGTCGCAGGGTATCGAGTAAGTACCTCGTTGGTTCTGGTTTGGGACTTGGTCTTTGCCGGTGTTTAGGTAGGACAGTAGAGTGTTTTGAGTCCGGTGAAATGCGTCGATGTTGTACTTTTTTAAGTTTCTCGAAAGTTTTTCGGTGACTCCTTGAATGTACGGGAGGTAGACACGGGCATTCTTCTCTTCTGGCTTGTCACTACTAGGAGTGCCAGAGTTGCTTTTGGGGGCCAGGTGGATCTTCAATCTTCTTTTGATAATTTTTTCGACTAGTTGGATGGGGTACTTGTTGCCGTAAAGCACGTCTCGGATATGGCTTAGTTCGGCGTCTATGAGGGTTTCGTCGGAAATTTTGATAGCTCTGTCGACCAGTGAAATGACGACTGCGTGTTTCACAACCTGTCGTTGTGGGTGGGTTTCCTGTACAGTGAGCAGACGAAATTTGTTTTTCCGTTGGCGATCATCACGTCTAGATATGGAAGTTTCAGGTCGTCATTCTCAAATTCGGTGGTGAACTGGATTGTCGGTTGGACTTGGTTTAGGGTGTCGACGAAGGCAACAATGTCTGTTTTTTGACCCTCCCAGGCTGTAAAGCCATCATCAACGTAACGTTTGTTAAAAAAATATATCCTTTCCTTTGAAACTTCCTGTGGATCTTAATTTTGAGCAACTGTTGTTCACACTGACACTGTTTATTGAGTAGACTAATATCAACAAGAGCGTGATAGCAAATATGGCAATTATAATCGTAAAGCGTGTACTGCAGCGAAGAATCACACACTTGTTCCGAACTTACAAATAAGGAGATGTGAACAATAAGGAGATGTGACTTCACCAACCACCAAGTCGGCTACATTTGTTCCTATCTCAAAACTGAGATTTGTCGTTCAGAGCTGTATTTTTTTTCAGTTCTCGGCGACACTTTTTCACTGGTATGTTATTTTCAAAAAATCTCGGCGACATTTCATGCATTCTCGGCGACTTTGCGCGGGATCTCGGCGACATTTCTCTCGGCGACATTTCTAGCGATATCGGCGACATTTCTAGCGATCTCGGCGACACTTTGTTTGATCGCGGGAACTAGATTTTTGGTTTCGAACACGTATCTGTATTTGTTGGCGACACGCTTTTCAGTGGCAATCTCGGCTACAAAGTTGTCATTCTCGGCAACAAACATTGCAGTCTCGGACACACACAAAAAATCTCGGCGACAAAAACAGCATTCTCGGCTACATTTCATGCATTCTCGGCGACATTTCATGTATTCTTGGCAATATTTTTACCAATTTTGACCCAAAATGAATGCCATGACCTGCAGCCATACGCAGATCCTTCTTTTTTGGTACAAAGTGCTAGGGTGCCGAAGGATGCCCCTGCTTAAAACGTCCTCAACGAAACATCCCCATGATTCAACGTCCCCACGACAAAACGTCCCCATCACAAAACGTTCCCATAACGAAACGTCCCCATGGCAAAACGCCCCACTAGAGTAAAACGTCCCTATGAAAACACGTCACCATGTAAAACGTCCCTATGAAAAACGTCCCCTGTAGAAAAACGTCATGCCTGTTTCAGGTTTTTCAGATCTCATCAATCTCATCTTTCAGAGCGGATTATTTCGCGGTGGGACGTTTAATCATGAAAAGGTTTGCCATTTCGACGTTTTATTATGGAGACGTTTCTCCATGGAACGTTTGGCCATGGTGACGTATCAATGGGGACGTTTCGCTCGGGACGTATCGCTGGGGATCTTTCCCTTTGGACGTATCGCTGGGGACCTTTTGCTGGGGATGTTTTTTCACGGGGACGTTTCACAACTAAGCAAAGTGCTATGGTAGGACAACGACAGCTGCAACGTGTTTTTTCTTTCCTTGAACGCTAGACTAACCTAAAATCTGGGATGTCAGTAGAAACTTTTTCTTTTCCGATACTCAATTATATTTCCTCTCTTGAGCCCGAAAATAAAGCAGCCGTTTTATCTGCTTTTCAACGTTCAGGTCTCTTTCTCCTCCCTCAGTACGAAAACCGAGTGCAACATGTTTTCCCAACATAGAATAAGCCAACCATCGTTAGGACGGATCGAATATCTTGCGAAACCCAAAGTTTCCTGAACGAAATTGTACCTCAAAGAAGTTATATGCCTCGCTCAGACGACCAGAGTCGGCTGCTAGCGGACTAAAATTCCTGCTAGAATTGTCGGCACCGTCATCAGTTCATTCCATATTGAAAAGTTGAGACTTTTTCAGCTTTTTAATCAAAGTGGAGAAATCTGGCCGGGAAATCCAGATCTTATATCCGCTGCATTATAAAGAAAACTCAGGGTTTCAGCACACCTCGCACTATTTACTGTTTATGTTCCAATATTCAAGGTTCTCTGAATACTGTAAAGCTAGGCTCTGCTTTTGAAAAACTATCCACGGCCTTGCCTGTTTTAATCATTTTCCCAGGCCCACCGACTTCTAGCAAGATCTCGGCAAAATTCAGAAAACCGGTTTTATGCATCAGTAGCATGATACGCGAACACTCGTCCGGAGCATAGTGCGCATGGAAACTAGTGCATCGCGGCAAGTGCAAAGATGGTGAGGTGTTCTTAGCGGGTTCAGAATGTAACATTGAAAGTTTGGATCTCCGGGTTTAAGAACTAATAAAAGATGTTACGGAAGTAGCTTGGATTGGCATTATACGTACGACAGGTCCTTTAAATGAATGACTGGTTTATTATGACGCACTGAGCTACGGCAGAAGGGCAGTAGAATCCTCTACGATTTATGTTTGCTTACTAAGAAGAGCTTACATTTCGCTGAGCTTCGCATCTTTGCGACCTACCAAAAGAATCATAGTCCGCAGTCAGCTAAGGCTGAAAATGTTCTTGCATATGTTGCGTTATGGCGTGGGGCGTGGCGAGAGGGGTGTCAGAGGAGTAGTTCAGAGAAACACCGCAATACACTTGAGTGCTGGCGATTAGGTTGCCCTGAGGACTAGGCTGGGATGATCAATCCATGTCGCTTTCCGTTTGATACACTTTTCATCTCATCCCGCTCTTTTCTTGGCTACTCAACAGGGATAGCTAGTTCCTTCCTGCGGGATTGGGACTCGTTTATGTGCCGCAGATAAGCGATTAGTAGCCTACTTTGGAGGTTTCCACAAGTGATCGAAATGAAAGATCTACGGCTTTTGCAAAAATAAAGCACCACTTTATTGCAGAGACCAGAGAGCTGATTTATAACTGAAAGGGTTTAAAAGTAGAGCAGCTGTGACTAGTCCCCGTTGTGGAGGATCTCGTCTTCCTCATTTCTGAAATTTCAGCTGTGTTTCAGCTCTGTTCTCGGCCTCGGGAGTATCCGTGAAAGTAGCCTCCGTGAGTGATTAAATGATTGTGTTAACTCTGCCACCAATCCTAATTATAACAAGTACGCAAGCGCTCGGACGTGGAGTGTGAACATCCCCTAATAACCAAAAAAATATTGAAATTACAGATTTTGAAATGATTCCGGTTTAAGAGCTTTTTATGTAAACAAACCGCATTTAGAAGTCCAAAAAAGATCTTCAAGATCTTGCAAGAACGGTTTAAGTTTCGATACTTAATGTCTTGCTAGCCAGTGCGACCCTTTAAACAATCAATTTTATTATCCAATCAATCAATTTTATTATCCAAATAGCTTACAGCTAGAAGTGGTATGCAATATTTAGGAAATACACAGGCAAGAAACAAATTAACTAATGCACTGACAAGATATGAAGAGAAATAAATGATGGGATGAAACTACGTAAAACTGGGCAGAAGAATTAGCTGAATATGGAGAAAACTGATTGCCATTATTCCTCTCGGACCGACGCACAGAAGACTGGTGGGTAGGGGGAAATAAATGGGCCGTCTGGGGACAACAAATTATCTTTGCTCCAATTTTTTTTGAAAGAACCTCTTTTCCATTAGCAAGGTAATAACAAGTAACAAGCGCAATAAACCAAATCGTAGCACCCTAATGCTACTATTGTCACAGCTTCACTAAGAACGGCATATCATCGATCATATGACAAAACCGTCCAGTTTCCAACTGATCATTAAGTATAGAAGTATACGCCGCGTGGCTTTATTTGTTGCTGTTACACCAAAATCCGCATTTTTACATACATATCCACAATTATACAAGAGCTGAACTCGAGACATGTCATAGACAACGTAACTATATGGGAAATCTGGGCCAAGTTACCCATGAACGGGAGGGGGGGGGGGGTCTATACCATCAAATAGCATATCTAGACCTAAATATCCTCGACTATACCAGCCTAGAGTTTGATTCTAGTCACGGGTCCAAACTTAACTCATGGACAAATTGGGCCCACTTGTACATTATAAGGGTGAGAATGGGGAGGGGGGGGGGGGGGTCAGCTCCACATATATATCCCCAACCCCTATGATCCAAAAGCACAAAGGAATTTCAACGCCCTATCTACAGTCATTGTCAAGTTAAAAACATTAAAAAATGGGCAATCTGGGCTCAGTTGTCCCTGAACCAAGTAGGGGTGGGGTTTGGGACCCGTAAAAAGGAAAAAAAAACTCGAATACTCACAAACCTACCAAGTTTCAACTTGATACCTGTTGATTCCTGTCACGGGTAACGAACTTTCCTATTGGGCAATCTGGGCCAAGTTGCCCATGGGTTTTTGCGGGAGGTGCAACTTTAAAAGGAATTTCCCAGCTCTAGATCTACAGGTACAATGAATTTCATCGGCCTATGTCCAGCTCCAACCAGGATCCACCCCCGGTAAATCTGAATGGCAAAAAAAAAACTGCTGAGCTTGCGGACATCGAGGTTATGCGAGTTCTCAATTCTCCCCTTTATTTATTCTTGCTGCTACGTACGTCTGCTGTGTGCTGCTTCGTTATTTCGCGACCCGTAGCCTCGTTGTTCCGTTCCTTCGTCGAAGAATTGGACCGTGAAAACTCTAGCGACATTATAAATCCGGTTGGATAGCATCTCTAGGACGAAAAGGGGGGATTCATCTAACGTCTTCCAATCTCGATGACGGAAAACATTTTCTTTGTTATATCCTGGGAGTTTATTTTCTTTGCGCTAGGGCATTTTTACTGGAGGCGATACAGCAGTTTATTGGCACTTGAGGCTGGGAAAGACAGATAGCAGAATGGACTCATAAGAGATGCTAGGGCGAGCGCTATATTGTGTTATAGCTTGATTCGCTCCATCTTCTCATTCATAGAAGTTTCTCTAATCTTTGAGCTTTAGATGACGTTTGCCTTGAAACAGTTAGAACTAGCCTGTAACTCCACTGCCCGATCATCTCCTCCAGCAACCAGTCACGGTGTAAGGAAAACAAAATACGGACATTCTAACAGGAACGACTTCGAAATACATATAGATAGATACTTTTATAAATAGGTTCACTAGGCTACATGTATTTGGAAGTTCTTGCTAACAGTAGCTGCATTGTCCCTGCTAAGGGGGTAGCGAATGAAACGTATGCAATTTGTCAGTGATTTATTGGCGAAAACGCTAAAATATAATTTCAAATAAAATAGAAAAACGAGATTTTTGGGGTTTTTTTTATCAGCTAGTTTGGGCCAGTTCTGTTGAAGGTTTTATTCAAAGTGAACACATTATGGATTTTTGGATTGGGCCGTTTTCTGGGTGAAAGCTTTTGCGCTTTCCCAGACGGATGGTAAATTGTAAATATAAACAGAACTCATAATTGTAAATAATCACAGATTTGTACATATACTCTTTGAACACGCACATTTTATTTTTCGTTATTTTACTTTTATCTGCATGTCGTTTATTCCGCATCGTTCTTCTGGTTTTTAGTTACATATCATCTTATTGTTTGTTGGTCCCGCATCGTTTTCTTGTTGTTATTGTGGTGAATTTTATGATTTAGTTTTGTTTCTTTCGCTGAGGACGGTTTGCCGGAAGTGCAACCCATATATCCGAAATTGTATTTATCCCTCGCACATCATCTTGGAGGGGTAACTAGCTGATCAAGAAAAACCCCGAAAATCTCGTTTTCTATTTTATTTGAAATGAATGGTCAGCTTGGCTTCAAACCTTATAAAAATATAATTAATAATAAAAAATAACAAATGTTAGTTTTCCTTATCAGTGCCCCGCATATTTTGTAGGATGATCTATTGCATTCGTTTACTACAAAGAATGCACATTGTGCACCGATAGGATAGTCAACATACGTGTGTAAACATACGTGTGCATCAATTTACTTTTCCCTTTTAGCTGACATCCCTACCGTCAGTTTCAGGAAATCTGTAATATTGATATTTGTTCCTAAAACCGTAGCGATGATAAGAAGCAGTAGCGATGAAAAAGAAAATGTAAGATCGACGTTAACGATGTAAACGTTGTGCAGAAATCGTAGAAAGAAGATTCGACAACCGTTTGTCAACTTTCGAAAGGATGTTCAAGTGTTTGATTCTATGCAGTGAAAGCATTTTAAAAGCTAGTAGATCTAATTTACTTTTACTTTTAGCATACTTTACGCAGACATCGTCGGTTTCACGGCCATTTCGTCCACGTACCCCGCTTCAGAGTTGGTTCGAATGCTGAACGAGCTCTTCGGTAGATTTGACAGACTTGCTCATGTAAGTTCGATTTGTTTTAATTTTTTTTTCGCCAATAGCATGCCGCCAATGGTGAACTCTTTCGAGAAAGCCTTGATTTGACTCGCCAGTGTTTCTTCAACACTGAGGCACAAAGTATATGGAGCCCCTATTTGATTTGAGTCGAGTAGCGTCACCTGATTGCTTTTTAGAAAAGCTTCTACATTGTATTGAAACATACTGCATGAAAGCCCGATTGGCTCTGTGAGGGCTGTCAAAATGATTGTGTAATAAAGGGTAACTTCAGATGTCGAGGTTGATATCGGAAAGTGACACCGAGACGGTCATTGAAAATAACCCATCCGAGCCGAAGGCGAGGTAGGTTATGACAAATACCTACTTAGCCGAAGGCGAGGTTGATATTTTTAAATGGAGGTTGTTATTCTGATGTGAACCGAGATGGAGGTATGTTAACTATTATAGCTTTTTTGAACATAATATTCTTATAGGTAGGACTTATTCTTCTTTTGTTGTACTGTTTTGCTAATAGGGTAGGGAATTTTATTTTAGTAAAGTAGCAACCCAGTCCTACTGCGTAGATCTGCTAAAATGACTACTCTAGGGGTCGTGAAGTAAAAAGTAAACAATGACAAAACCACGTGTCAGCTCTTGAGAAAACCGGAAAAATTCGAGATCAAAGACAGTGGTCAGTGCTGAAGAACTAGATTTGGAAAGCAAGGGATCGTAGGATATTTTATTTTATTTTTAATTCAATTTCTTAAGTATTTTTTGTGTTTTTTTACTGAAAGTATTGTTTTTAATTTATTTTTTAGAGGTCAGCTTCTACTTTTCAGTATTTGAGGAGAAGTGCTCGATGAATTCAGTTTTTGAGGAAAAGTGCTCGATGGACATTTGCGGAGGCTGATACGGCTTCGTATCAGCCTCTCTGGAGGATGATACGAGGTCGTAACAACCCCCACAAAAGTAACTGTCATAATATAACTTCCTCTGGGACATAGGAAGATATGCGTTGCATACGTGTTCGAGAAAAGTTATTGTAAACTAACCAGTAACACAGAAAGACAAGAAGATACGAAAAAAGAAACACACACAAAAAAACGGCAAAATATCACGTGCTTAGACGAGCGAAATCAAGGACCGACACTGGAAATATATGTGTACCAATTGTCACGCATTCTCCGCAGTGTGCATATCACGACCTTTGTCTGACCCTGGTATATAAAGAAACCGTTAGGCTTCTAGCGGATATCCGTTGTCAATCGGATATCGAAACGGAACTTTTTACCGGCGATTCCTATATTAAATTAAAATTTGTGTATAACCGCCTCGTATGGTAGAAAAAAAGAAAGAAAAGAAACAACACTAGCATAACAACCAAAACAATTTAAATATCCCCTCAACAGCCCTAAGGGTATTAAATTTAAGACCCTTCAGCTGATTTTAGAGCAAATGATGAGATACTGTACTGGCAGTTGCCAACGGAAGCAGCCCACACACAAAAGAATCACTGATCCCTAATCATGTAGCCTAAAGGTAAGAAATAAACTGATCAATTAATTGGCTAGTTTGTCACCACCGAGCTTAATACTGCCAGTACCCAATGTGATGCGTTTTTTAAGTGTTTTTTTAGACGGGTCGTTTTGTTTATCATAAATTGTTATTTAAGGTGTCGGATCTTGGTTGATTTCCAGTTTATTTCTTTGCAGAAATATAACCAGCTAAGAATCAAAATTTTGGGTGACTGCTACTACTGTATCAGCGGAGCACCAGATGAACGCGACGACCATGCAGTCTTGTCAGTTCGAATGGGACTGTCTATGGTGAAGTCCATTAAGTAAGCAACTTCCCTTGTTAACACTTTCTGTTTGGTACACAGCAAAATAACACTAGGGAGCAAAGCAAAATAACACTGGAGAGTAGCTCCAATATCTATGCTTTCCATGCATCAGAAACGAGCCTTACTCGTAGCCTACTGCCGCCCACTATTCTCGCGACATTTAAAGTGAGACAAACTTGCGGGCTTGGAAAATTTCTAGTACATCTAAAATTCAGTCTGCACACATCGAGTTACCAGGAGAGGTTGTATCTTTTGTTTGTTGTGTTCGGAATATGGAGTTATCAGAGCCATCACTGGTGAACGACTGATTGAGTTTCAGTAGGGACGTTTTTTACCACTAGTGCTGCTAGTGTCGCTGTTATTCGAATATGTGTCACTTTTGTCGAGTGTTGGCGCTACACCCTAGTGTTAATTTGCTCTGTTAGGGAGTAATGCGAAGACTTGAGCAAATTGACAGACACTCGAACAACAGCGAGACTAGCTGTACATAACGTCCCTACTCAAACTCAGTCAGTCGTTCACTTCACCACTTCACTTCACCGATAAGTCCATATCCTGAACACAGAAAAAAATAAGATACAACCTACCCTGACTGACCTGTGAAGACCGCATCATAAAGGACCCCCTCGCACTATTTACTCTTCAGCTTACAGTATAATAAAATATTTGAATACTTTAAAACTATGCTGTGCTTTCAACAAATAACCCACGGTTTTGGCTGTTTAAGCCTTTTCCGAGACCCGTTGACTTGTAGCGAAAACAGGGAAACAATTTACATTACCGGTTTTTCTGATGGAAAAACTTCTCGCAGACACCGACGACAGCGTGTACACATCGAAGGTAGCAAAACACGGCAAGTGTGAAGATCAGCGTGCTTTTGTTAGAGGGGTTAGAATGTACCGTACGAAACTGGGGTCTCCGGGTTTAGAAATATTTGAAGTGATTATGGAAGTATTAGTAAAGGTAAGATAGATCCTTTAAGGACCGTTCAAGCTTACGTTTAAGGCGCAGAATTTCTGAACTATCCGCGAATACCTGTGGTAAACTTTATCCCGCCAAGGCTTGTAGTGGTATAAATTATTAGGAACGGGTTCTATTTTGTGTATTAAAAGTTATAGTTGACTAACCACAGCAATGCGTTTCCATCACGTGACTGTTGAAGAAGAAAGAAAATGTTTAAGGAGAGATAGTTGTTAATAGTAAGGAGAGATAAGATAACTGGAACTGAATGAGCTCCTTTAATGGAAGTCAGTCATACTAAACTACACTGCTATAATTGTGTTTTGACAACTACAAGATTTTACCTTATCTGAAATAGTAAGAGCAATCCTGGTAGGCTCAAAACTAAATCGAGGAATATACATTAAGGGTTCCCTCCTTTTGCTGTAAATATTGTGTTTTTGAGTGTTATTTTGTGTTTGTTTTGTTTTCCTGCCATGGGCCCACGGGCTTTTTGGAAATAAATTCATTCATTCATAAGCGTGGACGGTTCTTTAGCTTTACTAGAATTTCCTAGACCCGTTTCACTTTGAATGGCCCGAGCGTGGTGGGCGGCGCTACGAGGAAGGTCCTTTACCGATTTGTAGAAATTGGAAAACCATAGGTCTTGGCGTAACTTCCTGGTGTTATTTGGCTTTGGTTTGTTAAAAGATTTTTGGTAGAAGCTATCAAAGACATCTTCATGCAATCGGGACCATCTCTTTACCGGAGGTCAGGTCGCCGAGACAATGTGGCTTGAGCAAGCCGGTTTTGGCAATCATGGATTGAGCCAATCATGGCTTTCCATTTTGGCAGCCGTTTGCCAGCCACCCATTAGATGCCGTGCAAAGATGCCAGTGCCATCTGGATCGAAAATAATTCAACGGTCACAAGTTAAACGGTTAAATTCCGTGATCGGGAACTGGGCATAAAACAAAATACAACCGTCATTTAGCAGTCAGTTATTATTGGATCGTCAACAGAGCAAGATAACACTAGTCTAGAGAGGAGCGCCGAGACCTATAATCTCCATGCTCTGCAAACGGACCATACTCGTGGCGCCTCCCACTACGCTTGCGGCATCTAAAGCGAGACAAACTTGCGGGTTTAGAAATTTCTAGTAAAGCAAAGATGCGGTCTGCACACACCAAGGAAACAGGTGAGGCTATACCATTTTTTTGCAATGCTCAGAACATGAAGTTATCGGAGCCAGCGCTGATAAACGACTGAATGATAATACATAGATGGCACTTTACACAAGGGACTTGAGTTTCAGTAGGGACGTTCTCTATCGCTAGTGGTGATAGTGTCGCTGCTATTCGAGTGTGTGTCAATTTTGTCAAGTCTTAGCGCTACTCCCTAGTGTTATTTTGCTCTGATCGTCAAGCTGTGCAGGTCTGAATTTTGAAGATACAATCAATATGAACCTGATGTCTAGGAATTGTAACTAAGGAATTGTAATGAGATCATGCAAGTCGGAGCAAGAATAAACAAGGGAATAAATAATCCCTTATTTATTCTTGGTCGGAGGTACGGAGCTGCTGTGCTGTTTGTTTCTTAGCAAGGATTCGGTATTTAGCTATGCCCGGATTGGCAGCTGAAGAACCTGTCTATTTTCTGCGCATACGAAATGTATCGTTTAAAGCTAGGCTATCGCCGGATGGATAGATCTCTGATGTGAAGGAAACCTTTACTTTCATTTGGGACCCCAAGAACACGTTCTAAATGTTTAAAGAAAAGCCTTTCGTGGCATTCTTATCTAGTGGAACGGTGCGGCATTTCGATGGGGCATTAAACTTGGAATGTTGGTGTGTGAGCAACATTCACTAAACTAGTACTCTGATTGGAAGTATGTTGTCTGAATAAAAAGAAAATATAGCCTTCGCATATTTGGTTTTCTTCGAGAGTTATAATTGCGAAAGTCGTTTTGTTTTGCAGACTAACTTAATGGTATTTTTTATTCACGGTGTTTGAGCAGTAGCGGGAAATGGTATGTCCCACGGAGACACATAATGAAGGTATAATGAATATAACAATCATAGGCTAATCATAATCAGAGATGGGCGAATCCGAGTCCGGATTCGAATCCAGGATTCGTTCTTTTGGCCGGATTCGAATCCGGATTCGAATCTTCTGCTTGTTAAGCTGGATTCGGACTCGGATTCCAGACCCTTAATATTACGAATCCACTCAAATTCCTAGGCTTCATCCTCCCAGTTCCCGTTTTCCCAATTTTTACACAGTGTCATTAGACAATCCTACTTTTTGGTCTCCACCACCAACCATCGTCAGTAATCTATCACGTTGTCTGATTACCTTAGATATCAGTGCTTTTTTCTCACCTCTGATTTTAAACCATAAACTATGTACATGATTTGATTTTGGTTAAGGTCGGATTCAAATCCGGATTCGATTTTGGATTCGAATCCTCAGCATGAAATGGTGGATTCGGATTCGTACCCATCCCTGGATTCGGATTCGAATCCTTTCATGATCGGATTCGCCCATCTCTGATCATAATTCAAAACTGTAAATTTTGGTCAATCCGTGAAGTCTGGTAGTGTCATCCTTGTTGTATCACCGTCAAAAGAAGGGGGACAACACAACTTCCATTTTCCCGGTAGGAGGGGCAAATAACCACTAGGTACACCGCATGTTTACTATAGCCATACATCTTCTGCCCTCAGATACGTAAGAGAGTCTACGGGTTCCCCTGTTGATATGCGTGTTGGGATCCACACGGGTGCCGTCCTTGCTGGCGTCCTTGGGCAGCGGCAGTGGCAGTTTGACGTGTACAGTCGTGACGTGGAGCTGGCTAACAAAATGGAAAGTACGGGCTTACCGGGGTAAGTCGGCTACATGGGGGACGAAAAGATAGGGTACCGGACTGCTAGGGTGTTAAGGCCCTCCCCTTATGGGTGTTCTCGGAAGTACAAAAGGCTACTAACATTTTAATACAGAGGGACTGAGGTGTAAAATTTCGCCGGTCAAATTTGTAGGCTTGTTACTTTGGTGCCATGTAGTCATCGTAACAGGCTTATGGAACAAGACCACAGGTTTCGATGAGATCCCAAAAGTTTAATATTTGATCCGGACTAACAGGTTAAGGCCAATGGTAAATCATCCAACTTCAGATATGGATTCAGCATGTGTGTTTACCGCTATATCGTACGTCGTATCTACTTTGTCGAAACTGATCAAAACTTCCTGCCGTACTTATGCCAAATTTCCGGTTTCGGGCGGATTCCCGGAGAACTACGTGTCTGGCGAAAACTATAGCTCAAAATAAATTCAGCATGTCTTCGTACCCCTACACCGAACATCAATCAACTTCAGATAAAAAATTAGGATAGTCTTAACAAATTTTCCGGTTTCATCCGGATTCCGAGCGAACTGTAAGTCCGAGGAGAAAACGATTGTCATATACAGATTCAACATATCTTCTCACCCCTAAACCAAACATTTAATCAGATTCAAATAAAACTTTTACATCTTACAAAGTTTCCGGTTCGGCCGGATTCCGGGGGAGCTACTTGTCCGGCGAGAACATAATTTTCATATCCAGATCCAGAATGTCGCCTTACCACTTAATCGAACCTCTAATCAACTTAAGATTAAACGTTTAGTTTTTAAAAAATTTCCGGTTTTGGACGGATTCCGGGCGAACTATTTGTCCAGTGAGAAAATTTGCATTTTCGGATTCACCATGTCTCCTTACAGCTAAATAGATTATCTCATTTGCTTTTAAAAATATTGTTTGTCGCCCCTTAATTTGAAACCACTCCCCCGACCCCAAAATGTAGGGCTACCAGAGCCCATCTTCGGACTTGACCCGTACTTCGACCCAAAGAATCCTCATGCCAAGTTTGACTAAAATACCCCAACCCCTTCAAGAGTTATCGTGCTAACAGACAGACAGACGGACAGACGGAAAACCTTTACGAAATCACAGGTATCCCGTCATTTATGTTTTGGGATCCCAAAAATGGATATAGTCTTTGCTACTTTTTGTTACGTGTGAGTTAGTGGAGAAAGTGTGAGAAAAAGATTTTCGTCGTCGGACAAAAAGACAGAGCCCGAATCGCTCGTTTTAAGCAGTACATCTGATGAGCGCCAATCCCGTTTCACTTTTCGGAAGTCTTATCGTTTGTCGAACAGAACGAGTTCCAAGATCAGGGATTTTTTTTCTACAAGAATCAAATACGCTTTTATTGAAACCAAAATAAAGTATGATTGACTTCTTCACTGGCGTTTCTTCCACCCGTCTCCACCTAACCACTTCTTTTCGCTTTCTCTGATTCTGCAGAAATCTCTTCACAAATCTCTTCTTGGTTCTCATGAAGAGGGGAAACTATCTCGGGTTCTTTGTGACTCTCCACCATTTCTCCCGCCTCGGGCTCGATAGCCATCACCTGCTCTGCTACGTCTACACTTACGGTGTTGTACGGCTTTGCAGCCTGTTCTGCTACTTCTTCACTTATTTGGTCGGGGTGATCTTCTAAACAGTCCAGGGTGTCTTCGGGATCGGAATCTATATTTGGCATCTCGTGCTGCGAGTCCCCATCCTGTCCTATTTGAGACGAAACAAGTTCAGGCTTGGTATACCCTACTGCTGCGGATTGGACTATCACGTCTTGGTCGCCCCCTTGTGGTACTTGTGCAGCCACCTCCACGACCTGTTCTGCTACTTCTACACTTATTTGGCTGGGGTGGTCTTCTAAACAGTCCGGGTTATCTTGAGGATCGTAAATTATATTTGGCATCTCTTGCTGTGAGTTCCCATCCTGTCCTATTTGCTCTTGAGACGAAACAAGTTCAGGCTTGGCATATCCTACTCCTGCGGATTGGACTATCACGTCTTGGTTGCCCCCTTGTGCAGCCACCTCCACGACCTGTTCTGCTACTTCTACACTTATTTGGCTGGGGTGGTCTTCTAAACAGTCCGGGGTATCTTGAGGATAGGAAACTATGGGCATCTCGTGCTGTGCAACAGTCTGCTGAGGGCGCGGTGCGTACTGATGCACGGGAGCATACATGGGTATGACCATTGGAGGCGGTGCAATTGCCAAAGACATGAAGTACTCAATAACATCATGAGCCGGCGAGTTATACATAGAATGGCCATAGTAACCGTGCTGCGGCGCCACTAGCTGCGCGACCTGTTTTGGAGGCAGTTCATCCGCTATAATAATCATCGTCATTTTTTCCTCATCAAGGTTTTGTTCGGGAACTGGTAGCGGATGAGAGTAGATGGTTGCAAAACCTAGAATCTAAGAAACGCTCTAAAGTTCGAATCTCCATGGATACTACAAAAATGGGCTTAGACCACACTGTCAGAAGTTTCATAGCAGATAACACGAGGATGCGCGGTTTCAACAGATAATGCGTAACAGATAACACTTCAGATGTTATCTGTTGTGTTTCAAAATGTTATGCATAATAAACATTACCACCAGGAAGAACCGAAAAACCGCCACTAAGTATCTGCTGAGTTTTCCGACATAAGGACGATAAGGAACAAAGTCAGTAGATGCTTTTTTGGCTCTTCCTAACAAAGCTTGCTACGTATAAAATTCATGCATAACGTTTTCAAACACAACAGATAACATCCGAAGTGTTATCTATTACGTATTATCTGTTGAAACCGCGCATCCTCGTGTTATCTGTTATGAAACTTCTTACAGTGTTGCGTGCCTTTCCTTAGTACGTGATGTACGTTTGCTCCAACTGCTCCCATTCGAGCGCAGCCGGTTACCCGCTTCGAGCTTTTGACGCAAATCCTAACGTTATCGTATACTCTTGATGACTATCTCTCATTGCCGATGCAAAATCTCCGGCCTCTCCGGGTACCTAGCGGAAGAAAGTCAGAAGTGGTGCCACATCTGCTCCCAGGGATTGCCCTGATTGGTTGACACAGGATTTGAGTCGTTACGGAGACGCTTACTCCTTCTCCTTGAGGATCACTGGCGTGTTTTGGACTTAGTCATATAGAGGATTGCCCTGAAGCGAGTAAATATCCGTTTAGAAGATATAAACTTAACATTTTCTTATTCCAATTTTAATTTTTTGTCTTCGTTCGCATAGCACATTTGCGACAGCCTTGCATCCTGATTTATATTGTAACCATCTCATCAGATCTGTTCGTTTTTTTTAGCCTTGGCTCTTGGCTTGGCTTGGCTCTCGGCAGGAGTCCTCTTCAGGGCTGGGCTCAAGGAGTATTTATCGACGAAGCTCTTTGGGCTGTGACGATACAAATCTAAACTTGCGGTAAAATATGAAATGTACCTTTTCGTGGCAACCGAACGAATTTTCCGGTTTTGGCCGGATTCCGGGCTAGCTACTTGTCCGGGTAGAAAACGATTTTCACATAAGTCTTCACCATGCCTTCTTACCCCTAAATCGAACATCTAATCAACTTCAAATAAAACTTTTACTTTTAACATACTCTCCGTTTTGGCCGGATTCCGGGCAAACTACTTGTCGGTAGAGAAAATGGTTTTCATATTCTTGTTCAGCATGTCTTCTTACCCCTTCATCGGCTATCTCATTAGCTGTTTACAAATATTTTGTTTGTACCTTAATTTGAACCCCCACCCCTAAATGTAGGGCCACAGAGCCCATCTACGAACTCGACCTTTCCCTTGACCCAAAGAATCCTCACACCAAGTTTCATCAAAGTATCTTATTCCCTTCGAGAGTCATCGTGCTCACAGACGGACGGACAGACGGACACCTTTTGCGATGTCATAGGTATCCCTCCACTTGCGTTTTGGGATCCAAAAACTGACTTAAATCATTGGGTCAGTTTTGGCTGTAGGAATGCTCGTATTTTTCGTTATATAGCTTAGCAGGTCTTTTTTATAACACATTTCTACAAAGAAAAGCAATTAACAAATTTGGCTTGCAAATGCGTATCAGAAACTACAACTGATGTTCATTTTAACTTTTGCTTCGAATGAGAGTATGGGGAGATCCCCCTCTCTCATAGCTAAGAAGAATGATAATGCGACAGAAACTACAAAAGATAAGAAATATAGTGCTTACAGATAATAAAATCCACTTCATGTTTCTTGTGGACGAAAGTAGACGGTTCAAAGTTAACTAAGTATTCCTTGTCCGAATACCTCCAAAACATGCCATCAATAAAGCTAGCATGTGCACGCGGCAATAACCTTGCAGTAGAATCAGCTATACGTCTGGCTGTAAAACGGAAAGATTATAGCCAGCTGTGATCGTATCCTTGAGTCAGTCAGTTTTTCCTTGAAGAACCAAGAATTAGATCTATGGTTTTCAGCTCTTAGACAAAAAAAAATATTTTAGATTTTACAATCTATTCAAAGAATGTCTGGGGTATTAATGAAAAATGTAAAAAATGATAATAAGTCATTAAGTCATGAATAACTCGATGAATACATTCTATTCGTCCATTTGCTGGAGACTTGGATCAGGCAAACTAATCCCTGACTTGCCCTGACGGAGACATGGACACGGACAGGTGGTGGCACTATATATTGCTAACTTCAATGTTGTCGGAGCCCCAGACGTGGGTATCTGAGAATATCATGGGTATTGAATTGACTTAATCTTCTTGCCGTAGAGCAAGCGTATAGTGTGATAGTTCATCGTGTCTCCTTAAAGCACCACCTCGCGGTCCCTCATACCCCTCAATAAATGACCAAGCGTGCCTTCACCAAATTCCCTCCCATTCCCTTCACAGTAAACTGATTTATCGAGCCAAGAATTGGAATACCGTTGAAATTGCCTTTCATCTAAACCGAAATGTTGCCGACATTTCCTTGCGATTTTTATTCGGTGTTCCCTGCATTGCCACGAGCTCTAAATAGCTCTATAGCTGTCTCAATGCCGAACTTGGGTATTTGTGAAAAGGAGACGAAGAGATTGAAGAACTTTGATTCAGCTTGCTTCTCTACTGTCTCGTACTACTCTTTCACTTCTCAACAATTCCCAAATCTTGAGTGACATCAAAATCTGAATGACCCGGTGCCATGGTAACCCCTGCAGGTATTTTGCCAGTTTATAATCATTATTTATCATCCTTCCTTTGTTTGCTCTGATAAGTTTCTCTTAGCAGAGGCGTTACTAGCTAAAATGTTTTGGGGAGGGGCGGCAGGGTACTTACCGACTGGCTGGTCATTCTTACCGACTGTTTTTACAGACAAAAACGACTACTATCGAGAAAAAACGAATGTGTTGACAAAAAATCGGCCGATTTAAAAAAAAACTACTACTTTTAAGAAAAAATCGACTGTTTTTACGAGAAACCGGCTATTTTTAAAAAAAATCGACTGTTTCCAAGAAAAAAATCGACTGTTTCTACGAAGAATTGCGGCGCTTCGCGGCGACTCGCTACATTTTTTTTGACGACACTATTTTTTACCGACTGGCCGACAACATTCGGGAGGGGCTTCCCCCCCCCCCCTAGTCGTGACGCCCCTGTCTTTTAGTATGTTGAAACATACCAGAAGCGGGGTGGTACCAATGGCTTACCGACCAAACGTCCACATGGCAAAATGTCCCCGGCGAAACGTCCCCAGCGAAAAGTCCCAGTTGCGATACGTCCCCATGGTAGATCGTCCTCGTGGCGAAACGTCCCCAAGATTGTAGTTTGCCAACGTTTCAGGGACATGACCGAGGTAAAGCAACCTCAGAGTTTGCATTACAGATGTAGGAATATTCTTTACAGGCAGGAAAGAGCGGACGACCAGTTGCTTCAGATTTGCAAAATGTCCCTTCAAAATATGTAGTGTAATCCGCCTTTCCTTGAGCTCGTACCTGATCAGTAGTAGGCTACACTGTAAAAAGTTTGTCCGTATAAAGATTAATGTTAACTGCAGTATTTGCTACTCGGATTACTCTTATCTCTATGCAGATAAGATTAATACCAAATAGAGATAAGATGAATCTGAGTAGCAAATACTGCAGGTAACTTTAATCTTTATACGGAGGGACTTTTGACAGTGTAGTTCTAGGTCGTTTAAAGCAACACGCATAACCGGTATTTTTTTTTTCTTTTCCAATCACTGTAAAAAGTCTCTCCTTTATCGGACTTTAATTGTTTTGCGTCACCGATTTCGGACATTTTTGTTCCCAATTCGGAGAATTAAAATCCGAAAATGGAGGGTTTTACTCTGATGCAGGATTAAAACTCTAGAATGCAAAATACTGCAGAGTATACTGCATATTTTTCATTCTAGCATTTTTATCTTGCATCGGATTATAACTCTCCGAATTCAGATTTTCATTATCCGAATTAGGAATAAAAATGTCCGAAACAGTGCCACAGAACTAGTAAAGTCCAATACAGGAGAGACTTTTTACAGTGAATGAGCTCCTCGGTGGAAACAAGCTGAGGCTGACCTGGCTCAAAAAGAGTTAAAACAAGGAGAGTGCAAATATCAGGGTATAGTCCGGGATCTAGACCGCGATATCGTTCAAAAGACGGGGGGGGGGGGTCTCACGAGCTGCAGGAGGTCCGCACCGATGTGCTTCACCGACTTTTAGCCTATAAAAGCAGATTAAGCCGATACAGGCCAACTTTATAAAATAATTTTCCTAGCAAGACCGCATAAGCTAAATCAAACAAGCTATACATATTCGGAATCCTATTTTTATTGTCTATCGAAAGGTACGGTGTTGTTGTTTTTTTACACATTTTCTTAGAAACGTTTTCAAGAGAAAGGGAAAATTATTTAACTTTTTAAACTATATTGTCGTTTTCCTCGGAAAAACTTTCAGCGAGCTTCTTATTGCATTAGAAAGATAAGCTCCTTGCCAATGTTTGAGCTCTTAAAACTTCAAAAACATTGGATTTTAAGAATTTCTGGAGTTTTTTAAATCAGAGCATCTGCATTTTCATCAATGAGTGAGGGTAGAAATTTTAAACAAAATATACTAGTTTGACGGTAAGTTTAGGGTTAGTTTTTTTTACCTTGAACCCAATTAAGAGATTAGTTTTCCCGTCAGCATATGTATAGATCATGTAGGCTATATAATCTATAGGCTGAATTGCCACGTAATGACTTTATTGGGGGGAAACACAAGTTTTGAATAATCTTTCCAGGCCTAATTTTTGAGCCGATAACGAAGATTGCGTCGGATAAGACAGTAAGTATTGTGTATGTAACCAGCAGTTTGGCATCTAAGGCCACTTCGGCCTATAAAGACCAGCTCAATGAAAACATACCTCCACACAGTCAGAAGTTTCATAACAGATTGCGCATAACACTTTCAAGAATAACACCTTTTCACTTAGAAATAAAGGGTTATGACCAATTAAGTTTACACTATTTCGTGCCTAGATCTCCAACAACACCTTCAATTGGTAAAAATACTAACGGGAACGAAAGAAACATAACATATAACATCCCAAAGTGTTATCTGTTGAAACCGCGCATCCTGCTGTTGTCGTTATGTAACTTCTGACAGTGTTCTATTTTTACCTATTGAAGGTGTTGTTGGATATCTGGGCACGAAATAGTATAAACTTAATTGGTCATAACACTTTTTTTTCTAAGTGAAAAGGTGTTATTCTTGAAAGTGTTCTGCGCAATCTGTTGTGAAACTTCTGACAGTGCATGCATGACGAAACAAGGGAAACGCAGCAAACTCGGCAAACCATATATATTCTGAATCATTTGTTTGTGCCAACGTCGAATGCCCATATCGAATGAAATATTTAATGTTATTCTACACTTATTAACATTTCTAAGAAATGCCTTAGAAAACAAGCAAAAACGGAAACGGTTCCCCTTTTTGTTTTGAAGGTAATTTTTGTCGGGAAAGTTTCAATCAAACTAGCCTACGATGTTTTTACATTCCATTGTAAGGAAGGCTTCTTGCCAATCTTTTAAATACTCGAATTTAGCAAATTACTGTTGTTAATGTTTTTTTTTCAACCAAAATTAGAACCTAAATATATCGACTGAAAAATGTACATTAAAGGATAGTTAAATATAATGTGATACTGACGATTACTTCGTCTATACAAAACATTAACAGCCTAAATTCTCTGTAGCCAAAGTGATGGGTTTTCTAAGTACAAAATCTGTTAGGTTTCTTGTCGCCAAAGTAATGTCCTTCCCCCTTTTGGTGGGAAGCTTTCGAACCCTGGCTCAGTTTCTGACCGCACGAAAATCGGGTGCGCTTCGCTGAAGTGAAACAACTTAGGCCCGCACGACAAATCTTGTCCGGACGTTGTTCTTAACCATTGACTCACACTCAACCGCTTGCAACCGAGTTTTCTTTCACGACCAAACTATAGATTGCTCTTCGTGACAGCCACCAAGTGAAGCCATGTCTCCTTCCACCCAAGGTGTTCCAAGGCTAGCGATGGGGTCTCCCATGGTCTCTGACCTAAAAGCTACAGTCGGTTCCAGGTCCGTGTTGACCGCCAGAACTAATGTCTTCGTGTTCCCCTGGTTCGCTGCTTCCAGCCTCTAGGTCAGGGGGGGGGGGGGGGGGGGGCAGTTTGGACAGAGCAACTTCAGGTCGTCGGAATACGTGCAAGAACCGTCTTAGTCTTCTGGCCTTCTGGCTCTGATTGGGATCGACAGAAGCGGGCGGTTTGATCTGCCAGTGTTTGCACTTCCACATTACCTGTGATCCTCATGTTGTGGTAGAAGACGGTGAGTTTGCGTGTTTCGGCAGCTTTCAGCGGCGAAGTTTGGGGGCCATGTAGAAGCATCAACAGGATAACACCTTCGTAGTCTGCCTTCGCCTTCGACTTAATCAGCGATCCGTGTAATCTAGGGAAAAACAATGGAAAGTCTTAGGATGACTTCCACCCCCTTGTGCCGCGCCTATCCCTGATCCTTTAGAAAGAATAAGTGACGAACTTGAAAAGAGCTTGCGAGAGGATGAAACCTTGACGAACCCCTTCTTTTATCAAGAACTGCGTTGACTGCTCCGTTTCACCTCTCACTGGAGCCTCCGTCTGGTCGTAGTACACACGAATGCGTCGGAATGCCTTCTCTGGGACCCTATCTTCCTGCATTCCCCGCAAATTATGTATTTCTTTACTGAGTCGAATGCAAGAACAAAGTCAATATAAAATTTCGTGGCTACCTGTTGATGCTTTAACTGTTGATGGCTGTACAATCCGTGCAACCCATGCCCAAGTATGTGGTAGAGAGAGAAGAGCAGCTCTGTGCGGCCCATGCTCGTTCTGAAACCCGCTTTGGTTTGGTCTCGTGCGTCTGTCCCGTAGATCGCTGAGGCTTTGCAGTAGGATAGCTGCGAAGACCTTAGCTGCACATATTATCGGAGAGGTACTACTATGTTTTTTTACAATCAACAACCTTGTCACCATTTCTATTCGGGGGGGGGGGGGGGGTAGATTTGGTGGAGTTGCGCCAGTTTTGTGCCGGATGTTGTGGAGCTACAGCTGAACAGGCTGTTCTAACTTCTGTTCTTAGTCTGATATTTCAGAAAGTAGGGTATGGATTTACCGCGGTCGTAGGATTGAGCAATTAAAATTCTAATGACCGATGCAGCATATATACCGGCTACGCTTGGCATGAGTAGTTGGTGGATCCACACCAGACTAAGAAAACGATAGAAATGAACTGCGGGAATCGAACGCTGTGGCCACATCAACACTAAACGTACATAGGGGATTTCGAGATCGATTTGAATAAGGTAGAACCCACTTGAGCAGCTTATGAGGTGATGTGCAACCCTGATGGGCCCGGAATTCGAACTGCTTTTCGCTCCGCACTGACCACTTACAAATCAGGCGTGGCAACAATTTTTGTCAAACACCTTGCTAAAAGCTTGAGAGTCTGTTATTTAAAACCAAATCTACTATCTTATTCATTTTGCCAGTAAAAGTGCCCTCCCACCCAAGTTTGATAAACAAAGATCAAAGGGAAAATGTTACTTGTACAGTCTGTTGTACCCCTTTCCTGATCCTTTGTCAGTGTTTTAAAAGGGACCGCGATCCGGGATGTTGAAAACATACCGAAAATAATGACATTTAAATGAACAATAATGCATGGCATATATTGTGGATACGTAGACTGTTCAGATCAAGATCAAGTTCAGGCTCAGATCAAAAGCGGTTGTACCTCACCGTTCATTTGCGGAGGTGGGGCTTCGAAATCTAAAAGCATATTCTCGCCGTTCCCCGAGGACTCCTCGGGGAATCGAAGGGAACTGCGAGAAAAGAGGGAGTCACTCCACGCGGACTCCGCGTACAGAAACCGCGAGAACACGGGAATGCTTCCAAAATGGATTTTGTTCGAAAAAAAAAAATGCAGTTGACGAAATTAGTCTGGATCCACTTTATTTTTCGTTTTGTTTATTCTGATATATTTCTATAGCACTTGCAGCCTCTGGCTCAAGTGCCATATACCGATCACAATTCCATCTGTCGGTCTGTCCGAGTTTTTTGTCACACTTTTTCGAGTTAGGGTACTTCGAGATGTGCTAGGACAGTGAAACTCGGCAGGCATATCAGGGACCCGACCAAACTAACCTGGAAATAATCAGTTTCCCGATCCGACCATATGCGGGGGAGTGGAGGGCCCTGGAAACTTGACAATTTAGGGCATTTTGTCACACTTTTTCAAGTTAGGGTACTTCCAGATGTGCTAGGACCATGAAACTTAGCAGGCATATCAGAGACCCGACCAAACAAACTTAGAAATAATCAGTTTTCCGATCCGACCATTTTGGGGGGGAGTGGAGGGCAGGGGAATCCGGGAAATTGAGTAGTGTGTAACTTTCGAACGGGTGATCGGATTGTAATGAAACTTAATAACTGAATAGATTATATATGTTTGATGTCCTGTTTAAAGTCTTGACCCGATTCGGTAGCCAGGGAGAGTTGGGGGGGGGGAGACCGGAAATTTCAAGAAATGGTTAGAATGGAGGGATCGGAGTGAAACTTGCTGGAAAGAACAAGCATCTGCTCTAGATAAATCGTTTAGACAATTGTACTGGATCTGGACACTTAGGGGGGGGGGGGGGGGGTTCTCGGAATTTCGGAGATGGCGGCTCTGGGGATTTTCATGATGAAACTTGGCAGGCATATCAGGGACCCGATCAAACTGACTTCAAAATAAAAAATTTGTCGATCTGATAATGGTGGGGGGAGTGGAGGGAGGGGAATCCGGGATATTCAGTCATGTGTCACTTTGGAACGGATGATCCGATTCGATTGAAGTTAAAGAACTGAACAGAGGACATTTCTCTGGTGATCTTTTTCATATCCGGACCGGATCCGGCAACTATTGGGGGGGGGGGGGAATACGTGACCCGCTTAGAATGGAGAGATCGGGATGGAACTTTGTGTGAAGAACAAACAGATGGTCTAGGTAAATCATTTACTGAATCGGATTGGCTACGGGCACCGTGGGGGTGTTTGGGGGGGGGGGGGGGAATCTGGAGAAACGGTTAGAATGGGGGGATCGGAGTGAAACTTGCTGGGAAGAACAAACATCTGCTCCATGTAAATCTTTTACACAATTTGACTGGATCCGGACACTTCAGGAAGGGGGGGGGGGGGTCCCGGAATTCTGTTTTTTGGGATTTTCACGACGTAACTTGGCAGGCATATCAGGTACCCGGTCAAACTGACTTGGAATAAAAAATAAATCCTCGATATGACAATCTTGGGGGGAGTTGAGGAAGGGGAATCCGGAATATTGAGTTATGCGTAACTTTGGAACCGGTGATTGGGTTCGAGCGAAATTCAATAATTGAACAGAGGACATTTCTCTCTGGAGATCTTTTTCATTTCCGGAACGAATCCGACAATTATTGGGGAGGGGGGGAAATACTTGACCCACTTAGACTGGTGTGATCGGGATCGAACTTCGTGGGAATAGCAAACAGATGCTCTGGATTAATAATTTACAGAACCGGATTGGCTCCGGGTATTGTGGGAGGAGTTGGAGGGGGGCGGGTCTGGGATTCCGGTGATCGCGAGTTAAGGTACTTCAAGATGTGCTAGGGCGATGAAAATTCGCTGGAATATTAGAGATTCAACAACATTTGCTTAGGAATTGCTACTTCCCAAATCCGATTATTCCTTAAAGTACCAATCTTGACCGCAAAGTAAAAAAAAAATACTTTTAATCAAGAAATGCACTTTCATGATGCCCATCAGCCTATTATCATTTTTTTGCTTACAAATGAAGTTCTAGCTCCCTTAGAGTGCGCATCTCAACCGCAAAGTCCAAACTTACTTTTGATCAATCAGAACATCTTAACCCATGCAAGTGCCATATGAGCTTACAGCTCTTGTTAATTAATTCTACATTGCACCAACACAGCAAAAATTGATTCCCCTCCAAATCTGAAAGGGAGTCCTTTCTGATGATGGTGATGATAATTGGAGCATTCCCCGTCCGTGGGGAGTCGCGAGAAAATGGGGAGTGATTCCCCGGGACAAACAAAAACGCGGGGACTCCTCAAGTGGAGTCCTCGGGGAACGGCGAGAATACGCCTTAAGTACGGTAAAACTGTCTCTTTAGACGGATGGTAAGATCTGCTGATTCCCTGAAAAGTCGGGCCTTTTCCGTATCAAACAAAAACTGTCCAATGCGGTGCTGATTTTTTTTTTATGCAGGCGTGTTCATGTGTCGGACAAGACTCTGAAGTACTTGGATGGCCACTTTGAGGTTGAGCGAGCCCAAGGCGAACTTAGGGAAGAAGTTCTTAGGAATGCTGGCCTTAAGACCTATTTCATACTGAAGGAGGTCGAGCAAGTTAAAGTAAGTTTTTATTTCCTTCCAGCGAGACGCAGAGCGTATTTTTGTACTGGTCGCTACCATTATCCACGAACTCTGAGAGCATGTAGATTTGGATAGGTTGTATTCGCTGTCTGGTGAATCTCTGAAGCACGGCAGATGGAAAACCTAAACCATTTGTTTTATCTCTCTGCAACCAGCGCCAGCGCCATCACCAGCTCCCAGTTTCTGTCTTTTTAACTTTTTTACCAGCTCCCCGCCACATGACATCCAACCCGATGTCTCGTTTTTATGTTTTTCTTATTCACTGATGCTGATGTTGCAAAGAACACTAATTTACCTTCCTTGTTTCATTACTTTCACGGTACTAAAACGAGGACGTAAATGGTGGGGCTTGAAATATCTTAGTTGCCGACCCCTCGCTGGACTTAATACCTGCCCATGTTAGGGTACTAAAACGAGGAAGGAATGGTGAACTTTGAATTTAAAAAGTTGCCGACCCCTCAAAGAAGACTATTTTCTAATTTCGTTCCTCGTTTTAGTACTTTCAAGGTACTGAAGAGCTTTTCGTTTTAGTTTGCAGTTGCTGCATTCCTTTTCGGATTCCTTGAACAAAAATATGTGGAAGCACACTACCTTTTACTCTCCTACTAACATTACCAGCAAACCCCGAGCGTGTTCCACCCTTCTAACAATAGCGTAGTAGTAAACTAATAGTAACTACACATCTCTGTAACGTGATTGGTCGGATTTGCCTGTGGCATGATATCCTGCTGGAAAATAGAAAAATTGTTCCAGCCTTGACGGCAAAAAGCCAGAATTCGTGACGTCATGCGTGGCAACTACGGGTAAGTAGGGTGAAACACGCTCCTTATCTCTCATTGGTTTGTACAGTCGTCCTTCCGAGCGAACCATCACACGCGAGGCGAGAGGCGGAGCTGAATACTCTATATGAAAGTCCAAAACACGCCAGTGATCCTCAGGAAGAACGAGTAAACGTCTCACTAACGACTGAAACTGAACAACACAAATCCTGTGTCAACCAATCATGGCGATATTTGGGAGCAGATGTGATACTAGGTACCCGGCGATTTTGCATCGGCAAGGAGAGTTACTCATCAAGAGTATTGCGAAAAGACCATGGGAATGTGAATATTAGATTCAGCTGGAGAGCAAAAGCAGAAAAAACTGTGAACGGAAAATCGAGAATTGGGCTGGTAACTTATTACTGAATAGAATAGTATCAGGTTTCAGTTTTGCTTTAATAAGCATGTGAGTTAATCAGAAGAACCGTCACTGCGCTCTGCGAGTCCGAGATACCGCTGAACCGACAAATAAAACTCACAAGAGAAAGAAAAGAAGAAGTTGGTAATAGGAGTTGTAAGCGTTAGACTGAGCCTTTTAGCTTTTAGCTAACATTAAATGGGTTATAGCGTTTGGACATTCGTCATATTCCAGCAGCAATCCTTAGCTGGAGTGTCAGCTCAAAAAGCAACAACGAATTGTTAACCCAGGATATGCTTTTATTGCTGGCGAACCTGAACGCGTCTTCTTTCCGAGTTCAGTCGATCAGATATCCTGCCAGCAAAGTGTTAGCTTTTCCAACGGTGCCTACGAACGGATACACGTTTCACAGTGTTTCATTCTGTTTGTCCGTCTGTCTTTCCGTCTTTAAGCACTATAGGCGTATTCTCGCCGTCTCCGAGGACTCCTCGGGGAATCGAAAGGAACGGCGAGAATAGAGGGAGTCACTCCACGCGGACTCCGTGTACAGAAACAGCGAGAACACGGGGAATGCTTCCAAAATGGATTTTGTTCGAAAAAGTAATATGCAGTTGACGAAATTAGTCGGGATCCACTTTATTTTTGGTTTTGTTTATTCTGATTATTTTTAATTAATTTTACATTGCACCAACACCAGCAAAAACTGATTCCCCTCCGAATCTGAAAGGGAGTCCTTATTGATGATGGTGATGATAATCGGAGCATTCCCCGTCCGTGCGGACTCGCGAGAATACGGGGAGTGAGTCCCCGGGACAAACAAAAACGCGGGGACTCCTCAAGTAGAGTCCTCGGGGAACGGCGAGAATGTGTAGAGCCTTATGTAGCTTTTTAAAAAATTGGTGTATTTCACAAATTTGGCATCATGGTCAACTGGACCAGAGTGCAGGTCGCGTCATTCAGCTTTATATTTAAGGGTGAGGTAAGAAGTTAAAATGCTAGGCGCGAAAGTTTGCTATGTTTAAGTTGACTAGTATCGACATTGCAGTGCAAAAATGTGCTGAATCAGCACTTGAATGTCGCTCTATATGATGCTTTATTTCTGCCAGTATACTGTCAGCTTGAGCTGATCACACAGTTAAGGCTGTACCTAGAACCTCATTGTTACCCTTGTTTCAAACGCATATCTAAGCTTCTCGATTTCCTCGATTTTTGATGTCATTCGAAACCCGTGCGATACAACATCTCTCGTTATTATAAACCAAGCACTCGAGTGACTAGAATTTTCAGATCTTGTTTCCTAGCCGTATCCGAAGTCTATTGCCATCCCAAACAGATGCGCTAGGACGAGGGTTTCCAAGTAACAGAAGCTGCATTACTTTTCACTTAATCTGTCATTGCTTGGAAACGAATTGGAAACGAACCGTATCATTGATGTGGAAGCTATCACGAGTGTAGGTAGAGGGAAACGGGCGGACTGATCTCCAGTTGGGCCGACCTACCCCAGTATCGTTGTGGAAAATCGTGACAGTTTTTGTTTCCCTCTTCCGTGTCTCGTGTCTTTTGACTCTGTTTCAACGCATAACATCGGCACAATAATTCTTGCTAGCGAGATGCTTCCTGAGTTCTCCCAACCCATTCGCCCAGAAGTAACTCTTTCGTTGGTAAAGCTGTTGGGTGTTACCCTCTCTAATGATCTTAAATGGGACTCCAATGTCGAAACTACAACTAAGCAATCTTTCCCTTCGCTATGCCTCCTAAAACACATGGTTAAATTTTCATCCACCCCCCTTCAGATTTGCTCCACTTTTATACTTCATTTATACGCCCAATTCTCGAGTATGCTTGTCCGGTATGGCATTTTGGCCTTACTAAAGATCTTTCAGACCGGGTAGAATGTATCCAAATAAGGGCTTTGCGCATTATTGGGCGGGAAGGAAAGCTCCCCTATTTATATCTTGTATTTGTATCTTCCGGGCTCACTACGCTTGAGGAGAGGAGACTAACACTGTGCTATGTTTACGGAACACGAGCTTTTACAGACCCCAGGTTCCGTGATCTCTTCCCACCCATTCAAGATCCTCCCAGAAGTAGACCCCCCCCCCGGGAAAAATCCCAGAAAGTCCCCAAATTAACACCAGTAATTTGCACTCACGAAAGATACAGGCAAAGCTTCGCTCCATCTTTCGTTACACTTTTTAATTCTCACGACTAAAAATGAATTTGTTTTGTTCCATTTCCACTTATATAGTTTGGTTGTGTTTAAATTGTATATGTATATATTGACATCTGCAAATCTGCTGTAAAGGTCCATTGACAATGTTTTCGTTTATGATATGTCGACGAGAAATGCAAATTCGGCATGATTTTTATTCAAACAATGTTTACAACGGGTACGTCAGCTACGATTCTTCATCAGCGGTATTTAGGCCCTTTTTGTCAAGGGTCCTCGTCAGGCTGTCAATCCTCTGGTTCAACTTTCGGGGAACCAGAGGATTGACAGCCTGACGAGGACCCTTGCCAAAAAGGGCCGAAATATCGCTGATAAAGAATCGTAGCTGACGTACCCGTTGTAAACATTGTTTGAATAAATGTTTCAAAGTCAGCTTGGGCTCAAAGAATATTTATCGGTATGATTGCTGTGAAAGTCATTTTCAAATTAAATTCTACTCTACTCTACTCTAGGTCATCTGGGGGGCCTTACAGGCCTGGTTAGCGAGGGTCCAGGTTGAGGAGCATTTTGTGTTTCAGTTCACGGATTATACCTGTCAATCCGTTTCCCAAGTCGTATTTACTTGATTGTCATTCTGTCACTAAGACCCCTGAAGAAAACAAAATTATGTTTCTTGTCTTTTCTTTTGTGAGTGAAGCCGAGTTTGTTTTTCGTCACCGTTTGTTTGCCCTTTGTCTGTCAATTGCTTCCGTTTCCACTCCATATGAAAGTTATTTTTCAATTTACGGCTCACTAAACCTCCTATCCCCTTCCCAATCAATGGAACGGTGAGAAAAATTTGCTAAAATACTAGGTTTACTAACGACGAACGGTAACGAAGACTGGGTTTCAACTGCAGCGGACGAAGATCAGTCACTTCTGGGAATTATGGTTGGGAATTTATTATTGGCGTATAAGAGTTTAAAGCTCGGACACGAACGGGGCCACTCGATTTTCAATGACTCGATTTCAATGACTCAGCCACTCGATTTTCAATGACACACCAACTGTCAAAGAAAACTTTTAAATCACTAATATAGATAGAGGTTTTCACAAGACGTCGGGGAGACACACTAACGATCGTTTTTCGCTCGCGACACTAACACTAACAATACCTCAAAACAAACAAAGTAGCCTACTCCCTGGTCTAACTAAACTATAAATACAATACATACATGTTCAATACATGTTTTTTTCCCTCAGAGGATTAAATGTAACTTTGTACGGTTAACAAAATTACCCAGAGCCATCACAGACAGTTTACGGGCCCACGAGGGGGCGGCAGAGTGGCCAACCACTGACCTAAAAGTAAACGAATGGGTTTTTCTTATTCGCGAATCCCGCATCCGATTCCTTTCAACTTCATATTTTTTACAACTCATAACTATGTGACGGACATCTTCCGGAATAATGATATTCTAAAAAGCAGCTCACCGGTATTGAGAAGTAAAGAAAATGCATGGTTAGCTTCCGCCTCTTTCCAAATGAGACAAGAGACGGCAGACCCACTGCCGACGGTACAACGCATCGCCATCTGTTAAAACTTCTTCACACAGGTGTAATACGGCGTATACAGATTCGTCTTTTCTTCGGGGCGTGTTGTAATAAGCTGGGACGGAGAATAGACTCTCGTTCAACTTCGTGTTCAAGAGCAGTGGTTCCCAGCCGGTGGTACGCGTACCCCAAGGGGTAGGCGAAGGAACCAAAATTGATTTAGTCTGTAGCTTCAAAATGTCGTCTCACTCATTTATGATTGCCGAAAGCCTAATATTACCAGCAGAGTATCACCAGCCAAATCGTATCTTAAGGGGCAAGGTAATTTTACTGACCGACTGTTTTGTTTTTTTTAATAACTGCTTTTACGAAAAATCGCGGCTCTTTTTTTTAATCGTCTGGCCGAACTTTTGGGGAAGGGGTGTTGTCAACCTGCGCGTGACGCCTCTGATTACAAGCCCTAGTGAAAGTCAGCGAAATAATGTTGATTCCAAAACAGCTAGCCTACTCCCGTAAAATCTGTTCCTGTGTCAAACAATATTATTTCAAGAAGAATCGAAGACATTGCAAGTGATCATTCAGGTTGCGAATTGGCCATATTCCTGTGCAGCGCTTCCAAGCGGACTAGTTTCTGTTAATCCCCCTATGCCTCACCATCAGCACTTGGATCAGACATGGTAAAGTAGATCCACAGGTTAATGAGTGGAAAACCTGTCATCTGTGTCCCAAGTAATGGAGGTTTTGCATGTGTTTCAGCAGCAGAAAGTGAAAGTGACCCACTACCCTATGGATCCGACTTTTTACAATGTCTATGAGCCTCATAACCAATACTTGTGTAGACATAGTAAAAAGTCTAATCGCATAGGGGAATGGGTCACTCTCACTTTCTGCTGCTGAAACATATGCAAAACCTCCATTACCTGTGACACGGATGACAGGTTTTCCACTCACTAACCTGTGGTTCTACTTTACCATGTCTGATCCAAGTGCTGATGGTGAGGCATAGGGGGATTAACAGAAACTAGCCCGCTTGGAAGCGCTGAACAGGGATATGGCGAATCGAGCCAACGAAAAAGTTTGCGATGCAGCTTGATGAAAGCACGGAGAACATCAAAACCAAACACAGAAACAGGATGACTTTAAAGATAACTTTAAAGATATTGCCGTTAACGACTTCGAGCCAAGATTCGACAAAATTTTAGCCACAAAGCAGCCTCTAGTGATTGCCTCATTGATTTTGTATATATTTCTACACATGTATGCCTTATCATTTATGAAAAATGAAAAGGGGGGCACGCAATCTTTTCAAACCTTGATTAGGGGTACGAGGTACGAAAAAGGTTGGGAACCACTGTTCTAGAGAGCCATTTCGACCGCTTCGTTGGGCTCCACCAGCGAGCCGAGGAAAGAGCAGCGTCGCAAGCCTTGCCACGGGAATCAATTGACATGACATCTACTTAGTTGAGTAGTTGAGCTGAAGTAACAACTTTTCTTCAAAATAACACGTTTTGTCCTGTTACGACTGCTCATTGTTAGTCCACTGCTAGTCCATTCGTCGTTAACTTAGTAGTTTTTTTACAATATTATGGTTGACCAAATTGTACTCATGTACTTCAAGCAGTACTAAAAAGAAGCTCGAAAAATTGTATGCGCTTGGCAACACCGAACGTCGCATTGATAAGAACGTTTTACTTTCAGTTTGAACAAGGGAGTGTATTAAGACGTAAACATCACCTATAGCGCTATGCAACTTGTTACACCTATTTGAACATGTTTAAGAAGACCGATGCACTCTCTATGCAAAGCTGCAGCACCAACCGACACGTCGGTCTGCCCATAAACTGTACGTCGAAACACAGGCTGCGAGAGACCCTGGCACTCCATGCTGACGACATGTAAATGTATACAATACCTTAACGCCAAAGATAGTGAAACGGGAATGGAAGCACTGACGGCAGTGAAGTAATTACATGTCATAAGACATGATTGTGTCACATGTGGACCAAGTAAAGATTTGGAAATGTAAAGTAAACGATCTAATCGTGAGCCTCACAGTGATAGTGTTGATGACACGCAGGCGCGATTCGAATAAATTAAGCGAAAACCAGCAGTCATCGGTTACTACTTTGTTTTTTACCAACGGCCAATCATGTTTGAGGAAAGTTCCCCCTTTAATTGTACTTGATTTTGATGAAACTAGATCTGCAAGGCCGAAAGCAATTACTTAAACCACAGCAACCGGGCACCTGCACAGAATGCAATAAAGTTCATCCTCGTCTTTCCTTCCAAACTTTCATAAAGACTAGGTACCACTCGTCGTGGTTGAATGACGATGTCATGGTAACAATGCTGAAGCTCTAGAGAGCTCCTACAGAGGCTACAGCAGCCATTTTCGCAAGAGGCAGGGATGACTAGTGGGTACCGTGGAAACTGTCCTGCCAACTCAGTTCTAAAGTCCAATAACCAGAAGTATTTTACATCGAGTTGTTTAGATAACATGGTGGATTTCAGAAATGGAACTTCATTTTCAACCACTTCCTTATTCAAATTATTTTTCAAATTGGGATTTCGCAGATTCTCCCTAAACAAAAAAATCTGTCAAAATATAGAAGGAATAGGAGAAACATTCTCATCAGTTCCATTCTAGCAATCTTTGTCTTATTCTTCAATCATATTGACAAGAAACGCTTCGTGTTGACGAGTGTGAATCGTATACATTCCATAAAGAAATTCTGTTCTTTTCAATTGCTATTCGTATTAAAAGCAAATTAACGAATAACTATAATAAAAGGAGAACTTGACTATATTGGCCACTCTGCACTGATATACAATTCAATTCAATTCATTTATTTGTATCCGCCAAAGCTGGCGAGTAATAAAAAAAAAAATATAATAAAATTCACACAATTGGTCTACAGACTAATAACTAGACCATATACTCTCATACAAACTCTACTTCATTTAAAATAAAAAAAAAAAAAAACAAAGAAAAAAAAAAAATTAGCCTACGCTATCCTCAATGAAGTCTACCTAAACTTTAATCAAAATACAATCAACGCAACGCATCGGTCAAAGTGTGCTTTATGGAATAAATTTTTGAAAAAAATGTTTCCCGTTTCTTTTTCAGAATATCAGTGGGGTTTTTTAAACCATAATTTTCCATCATAAAAGAACTGGATTGGTATTTCGAAAACCGGCATAAAAATTTCCCAAAATTAAAAAAAGTAGTTTTAATATGAGATAAATTTGTCAACGTTAAAAAAGGTAAAAAAGAAGATGCAAGCAAAGCCTGTGGAAGAGCAACAGTGTTAAAAATCTTTGCAAGATTGCGTCTAGATAGGAAATCCCTGAGACAAATCACCGCCCCGAAACTAGAAGAAATACGCGACTCCACATCTTTTACTATTAGAGCCCTCATTAATGACAAAGTCGGGCCATAAGGGATTCCCAGATATCTTAAAGACTCACATGGTTTTAGGACTGAATTGTATATACGGACAGATACTGAAAGAGAAATTTTTTCAAGGGGTTTTGGACCAAAAACCATAAACTGGCATTTTTCAGGTCGAAAAATCAGGCCATATTCTTTAAAAGACTTAACTAGATAATTTACATTATTCTGAAGGCCCGATAGAGAACGGCTAATAAGGAGTATGTCGTCAGCATACGCTATAAGAGAAGCTAGGATACCTTTACCATAAATAAAAGAAGACTGTACACCATCAAGACATGCAACGATAGTTATATTGAAAATCACTGGAGAAAGAATCCCACCCTGACGAAGACCCCGGTTTAGAACAACATCAAAATCAGTGTAAGAACCCTTCCAAAGAACTCTAATTCGAGAAGCTCCAAACCACCGACGCAACATGAGTACTATCCTCACTGGTACACCATTCTTCAACAAAGATCTAAGGGCCCAAGCGTGGATGATACTATCGTATGCTGAAGCAATGTCTAGGGCTAATACATACACTCTATTACTATAACTACAAGAACTCAAAATACGCGACAGAAGAGTGTGAGCCACATCAATATTCAATCCTTTCCTGAAACCAATTTGATTCAAACCTTGATTAGAACTACCAAAATACGGGAGGAGTGTTAGTTCAAAAAGTTTACTCATTTGACAGGAAGTAGTTATTGGACGGAAAGATTTACAATCATTTGGGTTACCTCCTTTCTTTAATAGGGGGGTAGTTGTTGATTTTAAAAAACTCGACGGAACCAAACCTGACTTGAGTATAAAAGTAAACAGGGATGCAATCATAATAATAGTATTGTGTGAAGCCCATTTTAGATGATTAGCATGTAAACCATCACAATCTAAAGATTTTTTGCTTTTCAGTTTTTTTATAGCTTCTTTTACATCATCTGCTTCAATTTTAATATCCGATATTACATGCTTAGACAATTCTTCTTCAAATTCAGAATCAAGTTTACAATGTATCGTATCATCAATTCTAGAAAAAGTACCATTAAAATGAGCAATCCAATTATCAGCCCCAAGACTACTTTTATCATGCGGGTGCTTTCTATGTGACTTATTTCTCACAAATTTCCACAGCTCATTTTCATCTTCAGAAATACGATATCCAATTTCATCCCGAATAAAATCATTGTGAAATCTTAATTCCTTGCGGAACAGTGATTTAGAAGCTTTCATACCCTCAAAAAAAGGACCAAACCTTGGGCTTCCCGCTGAACGCCACAGGCGAAACGCACAAGAGGCTTTCGTGTTTGCATCTTTTAATAAATTATACTAAATTATACTTAATTGACGGTATAAAACAGGTACTCCGTGAGCCTAGTAACATCTTGTACGCCTAGTAGAGATCAATTTGGTATCAACAGCCGAGCGCAGAAACCCCTTACACTTGGATAACGGTAGTGGCATCCTCGGTTGTTCTCCACGGAACACCTGTGCCGGCTATAAAATTGGAACGGTCCCTTTAGTTCTAGCTACTGGTTTTAAACTGGAATTATCCAATTAGCTGTCAGCTGCCGTTTATGATCGTATGATCCAGTTAGCTGTCAACTGATGGCTGTGAAATGATATATAGATAGAAGATATACTACTATCTACGACGATACATCGATAACCGCAGTTGGCTGGTGGACCGAGGCAGTATTGGACGCAGATAAGGGGCTAGAATACTCATTAAACGTAGATAAGTGATACTGCTGCAGAGCAGGGTTCCAGCCTTCGAAAGAACAAAGGTCCGGCCATTCCTCGGCGAATTCGCGGACTTGAGGATGCAATTCAGTCCTGGAACCGGCTGAACTCTATGAAGTCTACGAAGGTATCTTAGAAACCCAAAAATACCAATAAAAATACGAGGACATATCAGAACAAATTTGTGGGTAGTCTAACCCCATCCAAGGTTAGACCGACCACGATGATCAGTTTTGTTCTGTGCCATTTTAGTCGTTCCTCTTTTTCCTACGAAATAAGGTCTCCGAACGGGGGAGGGGGGGGGGTCATAATCCATTTCTTCTTTCCTCGAATCTCTTCTAATGTCAACCATTGTGATTTTGTCACGTACAAGGGATCGTCGTAGCATTTACCTTTATGAGTCGTGCTGGGAAATGCCTGATTAATGCCAAGCTCTCTATAAGCGAGTGCAAAACCGGCAACGACCTAAATTGAAATTTTAAATGAGTTACGGGGCAAATGGAATAAAATGAGGGAAATAACTGGGTCTGATTGGATTAGATCTGTTTTGTTTGTAAACATATTTGTTTCCGAAACTTTCAGAGTTGAATTAATATGTTAAAATGAAACTTGAACAAAAGTAGAAGTCTCACTGACGTATGTGAAATCCTGATTTAAAGCTGAAAATACCGTTAGCGACATAACCCCCTTTTCTTATTCCTTGGTCTGTTCCAATCTAGCTGCAACACCCTGCCTGTCAGACATTTCTTAATTCGGACCTCTGCCGACATTCAGCTCAAGTGAAAATTAGCTGTCATCCGTCTCCAACGACTGTGACAACGATCGAGAGCTTTATACGAACTACTGAGGTAGTACGTTAAGATGGAATATTGTTCGTCAGTGTACATTTAAACACTGGAATTTTGAACCCCCCTCCCCTACCCCAAAATGTAGGGCTACATTTATTCAAACAATGTTTACAACGGATACGTCAGCTACGATTCTTATCTACGAAGTACGGAGCTTTCACTGCCCAGACATGCAGAAAAAAGAATCGTAGCTGACGTATCCGTTGTAAACATTGTTTGAATAAATGTTTCAAAGTCAGCTTGGGCTCAAAGAATATTTGTAGGGCTACAGATCCCATCTACGAACTCGACCTGTCCCTTGACCCAAAACCAAATTTCATCAAAATAGCTCATTCTCTTTTCGTGCTCACAGACGGACAGACAGACGGGCAACTCTTACCAAGTCATAGATATCCATCAACTTACGTTTTGTTATCCCAAAAACATGATGAGTCGTGATTAACATAAAATAAAATAAATGATAAATATGTTCAGTGAAACATATCGACTTCAAAGGGGATTTGGCAAAACTACCTCGGATTTACATATATCATATTGTCTTTTTGCTATCCTCGTGTCCGGGCAACTTCGACTTTTGCTGCGACCTTTGAAATCTTTGCGTTGGACGTCGTTTTAAGGCAGTTGATCAGTCAAGAAAGACCTGAAGAGATGGAGATAATGCACTGTAAAAAGTCTCTCCGAGTAAGGATTAAAGTTAACTGCAATATTTAATACTGGGGTTAATCTTATCTCTACTGGGATAAGATTAATCCGAATTAGAGATAAGATTATCTTTTTAGAGACAAGATTAATCCCAGTAGCAAATGCTGCAAGGTTTTTACAGTGATGCCAGTTAAAAATCCCGCCTTATTAGTTTGGAGTGTATAAAATTATGCACGATGAAAATAGAGACACTATTTTATTATAGACAAACAAAAAATACTTTTGGATTTGAGTATTATTTTAAATTAGGGCTGTCGGCGCAGGTACTTAGGGTATGGTTCCAACTCCGGACTAACTCTCTTCCATTACGGTACAGAAAGAAAGTTTTTGATAGAAGAAAACAGTTCGGTGGGGAGAATTACAATTGCCCACTTTGTTGCACTCGGCAAGATACCATTGACCACCTTCTAGGACAGTGCCAAGAGCATCCTTCAGTGGGTTTAGTTGGGATGGTTGGTGGTGTTCTCTTCCCTGGTATCTTAAAGTCGACAAATAAAAGTGTAATTCGTGAGGTCGTTTTTGTCGTTTTGAATGCAATGAAAAGAAGAAAATAGATTGTGTTTTCATTTTTAGTGGTACAAATTGTTCTTGGCGTTTCAGGCGTCTGTTGTATGGCCGTATTAGGCTTTTTCCAATAAATTATTATTATTATTCAATTCAATTCATTTATTTTTTTCCGCCAAAGCTGGCGAGTAAATAAAATAAAATAAAATTCACACAATCGGTCTACAGACTAATAACTAGACCATATACTTTCATACAAACTCTACTTCATTTAAAAAAAAGAAAAAGAAAAAAAAACAATTAGCCTACGCTATCCTCAATGAAGTCTACCTAAACTATTATTGAATATTATTTGAATATTATTGAATATTATATTATTGAAGCCGTTTAAAGGCTAAAACGGGACAAAGCTGAAAAAGGTCAGCCAAAGGTATTTCTGCCCCTTCTCATGGCAGAGATCTCGGATCTCAGTGAAACTTTTGGTTTTCTTTTACAGGAAAGTCGACCTCCGCCACAGAGCCAATCCCTGATTCGCACAAGTGGCGATTCAAACGCTGAAGAAAACGGCTCTGGTCTAATTGCTTCCTCAAGGGTGAATCCGCTAACGACTGCCGCCCTGTGGGGAGCTCATTACTCGGGAAAATCCTCATTCAATCTTGTATGTGACGGAAAGGAGTACAAACGATTGCTGCTACAACAGCTCTCCACGAGAGACGCTAATAGGTATTTCCAACGCCTCTTCGGGGCTTCGAGTCCCTTTCGAAGTCGGTGGCCAATTAAGACCAATGACCACGGAAAAGCGAGTGTTTGCTTTACTGGTATTGGCCCGAATGGCCCACAATATTTTGAAGTTTTCACGACGGTTTTCGACTAGCCTACATCCTTAGTAGAGCGATTTTCTTCCCCTATTATTTATCTTCTTTGTGCCCAGCGCCATAGACAAATTTAACATATAATGGCATTTTACAAAAAAAAAATTCACTATGATAACAGACCTGCCACGTTAAAATCTATACAGATTTGTTTGTGGCAGGACTCAATCGAGCGGTTGCTCACTCGCTGGGCACCACTGTACACCCTAGCTGGGCACCGGCTGGGCACCGCTGGGCACCGGCACCGCTGGCACCACTGGGCACTGGCTGGGCACCGGCTGGGCACCGGCTGGGCACCGGCTAGGCACCGGCTGGGCACCACTGTACAACCAGTTTGGGAGTGAGCAACCCCTCGGACTCAATAATTAAATGACTTAGCATAATTATATTGGGAAAAAAAAAGAAAAGCGAAAAAGATAAATGCAACACGTTTTATGTACCGTATGTCATTACGCAAAATTAGGTATACCGATACACAATTAGTCGGGGAGCGATGCCTTGTTGCGTATCTTAAAGGAGACCTCGCACTACACAGTATCTGTCAAAACGTTCTGAGATAGTTGACTGCTTTAAAACTTAGCTACGCTCACAGAAAATTACACACGGATTCGTCTGTTTCTAGCCTCTTTTTGTGGCCCTTGCCTTTGACGAAAAACGTGGCAAAACTTGCTTAACCGGTTTGCTGACGAATAAGATTCTCGGAAACAATGATCGGGAGCCTGATATGTCACGTAAAGAGAACAAACGTGGCAAGCGTGACAGTCAGTGTAATCGGAGTAGAGGAGGCTGGATACACTTATGAAGTGTAGTAGAATGAATTAGTATCATAAGTACTACGTGTCCTTTTACGCGTTCACGTCATCTTTCACATTATGTTTGGCTCAGTGCAGCTCAGTGCACTACATCGATTCTCCCCCAAAAGTCGCCGTATTATGGGAACTTTTTGGCAAGATATAAAGAATATCTGAGGTATAATATGTAACCTAACATAATGAATGAATGACTTATTTGCACAATAAAGCGATCAGGCCATCATGCAACAGAAACGGTACAGCACACTAACACACTCTTAATTTAACATCACTTTATGTACACTATACACAACACTTCTCCATCAAAAGAAACCTTTTCGGTATTTAAAAGCTAGCTTTAGGAGCTTCCCAACTTCTTTGTTTCTTTAAATCTGTGCTTCCTATTGTTTTAATAATCCATTTCTCATTCATTCCCCCTACCCTAAAAATCTCCTCCCTGTGTCCCTGTAAATCTGTACAGTCATACAAAACGTGGCATACATCCTCATTAATTTCTGAACCAGTAGATCAGAAGTAGTAAGGATCTGATTTTCCTCTTTTTTTCCTGTATACTTTCTTCTTGTACCTAACTGTAATCCATTCGCCCCCCATCCCATACTTAGTATCATACCCAACTCTTCTCTACATAAATGTCAAGACATTAATGTAATATATTCATTAGTGGAAGTAACTTCCGATTTGCTGTGATTTTAGCGAGACAAATCATTTTCTTTCCATCCACATTAGGCTAAAGCAAATTACATATATTTTAAGGATTCTTATAGCTGAACAGAATCCAGCGAAGAACTAGGAAAAATACAAGGGTAGGGTAAAAGAAAGAATGAGAATATCCGTTCGAGATGAAAGGTATTCCGGTCTACTTAAAACGAATCTCTTCGGCGGCGCTGGTGAACAGACAAAAAAAAAATTCTAGCTAGCCACAGTCATCAGTATACTGATGCCATAAACGGGATCAAAATACTTTTTTGTTGGCTAGTGAATTTTTTTCATATTTTCTGGCTTGAAGAAACAGTTCAACATAATCTTTAAAAAAACAGAATCAAACCTAAACAATTTTGTCACCAAGACCAGATTCTGTTCCTCTAGCCTGCTTGTAAACACAGCATAAGCGACGTGAGGTCTCAAGGTGAAAAGAAATTCTAAACAAGTGGCATCCATGCTTGCGCAAAATCGACAGGACCAGAGAGATTATCTCACAGTGGAACTAAGACTCTAAACATATTCTTGAGCGAACTTGAAGGTGCAGCGCCTAACACTCATAGTGCCAAAGATCACAATGCCCACAACTCAAAATGCCCACAGTTCAAAATGCCCACGATTCAAAATGTCAGCGACTCAAAATGCACACGGCTCAGAATGCCCACGATTGAATTATTTGAGGTGTGCGTATTATCTTCCTAATAGACAGACAGACGGAGATTTTCGTATACAAATTCAGATATACCCTGTCAGTAACGTCTCGGGGATGAAAAATGCAATATGAATTCTGACCTTGAAATTTTTAAAGACGATTACTCTCTGCCGAATTCTTAACAGACAAACTTAAGACCTTTTCCGTGGTATCCTGTCCCCAATAATCTCGTTGTCCATTGTCCCGGAATAATTTTGGCATCCCCTGTGGACAGTCTGAGCCGTTGGCATTTTGAACCAGGACGATTTTAGTCTCTTCTGTGGGCATTTTGAACTATCGGCATTTTGGACGATTTCGACTCGATTTCGAGTGGGGTCTTCGACCTCAATTGTGGGCATTTTGAGTCGCGGGCATTCTGAACTGTTGGCATTTCGATCGTGTGCAATCGTGGGCATTTTGAACAGTGGGCATTTTCATCTAGGCATTCTGAGCGTGGGCTATGTGAAGGTAGGCAATAAGATCGTGGGGATTTTGGAAACCACCCAATGCAGCACTAGACACTGTTTCCCAGCTCCTATTTTTCTAAGCGTTTCCCTCTTTTCTAAACATTCCTTTAACTTCAAAAAGGAACAGCCCTTTTTAACGTTATTTCCGTTATATTTCTCTCCATCGCTGCAGTTGGAAAGGGAACCTTCTCGCAATAACGGTTTCTGGAGCTTGTAGGCGTTTTCTTGCTGTTCCGCGGGGACTCACAACGCGGTCCCCGCAGTTTTTTTGACCAAGCGACCACTCACTATATTCTCGCGAGTCCTCACCGACGGTGAATGCTCAGATTAACATCACCATCATCAAACTTCCTTTTTCACGACGTACGGTCGCGTATGCCGACGCAGCATAGTGTATTGTATTGTGCGTTTTTTTCTGGTGTGTGATATTTTTTTGTGATTATTTGTTGCCATGGACCTCGGGCTGCTCAGCAATCAAAAAATCTATCTGCAACTGATCGCAGTATCTTTGTAAACATTAGAAGGCAAGAGAATCTTGAAACCGTAGGGTGATTAAACACAGCCTTGCCGAACGCCTTGCTTCTCTGACATTTGAAACTGCCAAAGCAGGGAGCTTCCGGGGAAAAGAAATTCCTTTTAGTACCATTTTTCCACTTTCATACTTAATCAGATTGTTATACCATCCGTTGGTTTCCAAACCTTATTTCGTCCAGAGCAAACTCGATAACGGTGTCTCCTCCATTGAAGAGGTCTAGAACTCACTTACGGTAATTCATTACTGACTGAACCGTTTATTGAAAAATTCCCCCCTCCTGGCCCCTTCGGAAGAAAAATACAAAGGCAATTTCATTTCCCAATTTCCGTAGCCTAGAACAAAAATGTGTAGACATCAAGGGACTCCGCACTCCCTGGTGAACCTGTGCAAATGTACCTCGAGGTTACAAGATTTGTGGGTACTGCAAAAAGTGGTATTCCAGTTAATAATTCCAAAATGAATGTCGCTAATGTCCCATCGTCTAAACTCTCCCGATCCCTTGGCGTGGCTTCATAAAGAATACAATGAATGTTTTTTAATAATAATAATAATAATACAAGATTTAATACACTTCACAAATGAACTGTTACACCTCTGCAAATACTACGCTACGTAAACTAAGCTAAACTTTCATTCCTGAGACTAAATATGTTCCCGGTTATATTTCGTGACATGAATAGTTTCCTAAGGCGTATTCTCGCCGTTCCCCGAGGACTCCACTTGAGGAGTCCCCGCGTTTTTTGTTTGTCCCGGGTACTCACTCCCCGTATTCTCGCGAGTCCCCACGGAAGGGGAATGCTCCGGTTATCATCACCATCATCAAAAAGGACTCCCTTTCAGATTTGGAGGGGAATCAATTTTTGCTGGTGTTGGTGCAATGCAAAATTAATTAAAAACAATCGGAATAAACAGAACCAAAAATAAAGTGGATCCAGACTAATTTCGTCAATTGCATATTTTTTTCTTCAAACAAAATCCATTTCGGAAGCATTCCCCGTCTACTCGCTGTTTCTGTACGCGGAGTCCGCGTGGAGTGACTCCCTCTATTCTCGCCGTTCCCTTCGATTCCGCGAGGAGTCCTCGGGAACGGCAAGAATACGCCTCTAGTATCGATTAGATTTCTTGCTATGTTTTTCAAAACAACAAAACCGTCCTACCCGAGCAGTCCCATGAATGGTATCCCGAAGATCTTTGTCGGGATGAGCTTGATGGATGTCCGGCAACGAACGTCTCAAGAAAAATTGAGAAACAGAGTTCTTTCTTTTGGGATCCCAAAACGTAAGTGGACGGATACCTATGACTTCGCAAAAATGTCCGTCTGTCCGTCTGTCTGTAAGCACGATAACTCTCGAAGGGAATGAGATATTTTGATGAAACTTGGTGTGAGGATTCATTGGGTCAAGGGTAAGGTCAAGTTCTTAGATGGGCTCTGTAGCCCTACATTTAGGGGTGGGGCAGGGGGTCAAATGAAGGGACAAACAAAATACTTTTAAACAGCTAATGTGATAGTCGATTACGGGATAAGAAGGCATTCTGAGCACGATAGTGAAATTCATTTTCTCGCCGGACAAGTAGTTCGTCCGGAATCCGGCAAAAAACGGACAGTTGGTTAAAAGTAAAAGTTTTATTTGAAGGTGATTAAGTGTTCGGTTTAGGGGTAAGAAGACGTGCTGAACACCATGTTGAAAACCATTTTCTTGCCGAACAAGTAGTTCATCCGGAACCCGGCGAAAACCGGAAAGTTGGTTAGAAGTAAAAGTTTCATTTGAAGTTGATTAAATGTTCGATTTAGGAGTAAAAGGACATGCCGAACACGACGGTGAAACACATTTTCTCGCTGAACAACTATAGTTCACCCGGAATCTGGCCAAAACCGGAAAATTTGTTAAAAGCAAAAGTTTGATTAGATGACAGATTAAGGGGTACGAAGAGAAGCTGAGTCTATATATGACAATCGATTTTTACCCGGACACATAATTAGTCCGGAATCCGGTTGTAACCGGAATTTTTTTAAGTAAAAGTTTTATTGAAAGTTGATTAGATGTTCTTATAGGATAAGGGCGCTGGATTCGTTTCTGAATTTTCTTTTTTGCTGGACTAGTAGTTCGCTCGGAATTCGGGCGAAACCGGAAACTTGGCAGGAGTAAAGCAGGAAGTCTTGGTCAGTATCGTCAAAATAGATATGGCTACGGTCTTGCTAAGTACTGCAATAGTTTTTTACATCCATCTCTTCAGAATTAGTTAATCACCTTTAAATAACCCTAAAGATTTATTTCATACAAGACTGTATTTGTTGATTGACAAATACAATCAACATGTATTTGTCTTCGTTTAGGCTACCGTTGGTTTTCTGCTTTTATTTTGTATTTTGTTATCTTTTGCGATTTTTTTCCCATTTCATGCCTTCTTCTAATATGTTAGATTTGTTTAAATACGGATTGTGAATGAAAAGTAAGACATAAGGGTCAGCTGGTCGCTATGTGGTGGGATTATAGAGAAACTTATTTTCAGCACGAGTGAACTACACTGTCATAAGTTTCACAACAGATAACACGAGGATGCGCGGTTTCAAAAGATATGCGTAACAGATAACACTTCGGATGTTATCTGTTTGTTTCAAAATGTTATGCATAATAAGCGTTACCATCAGAAAGAACCGAATACCCGCCAAAAAGTATCTGCTGAGTTTTCCGACATCATGACAATAAGGAATAAAGTCAGTAGATGCTTTTTTTGGCTCTTCCTAACAAAGCTTGTTATGCATAGAATTTTGTGCAGAACGTTTTCAAACACAACAGATAACAACCGAAGTGTTATCTGTTACGCAGATCTGTTGAAACCGCGCATCCTCGTGTTATTTGTTACGAAACTTCTGACAGTGTACTTACCTAACTCCGGTAGCTTACTTACCCTATCCTCTTAAAGGCATTAGTGGCGTTTTTGATCGCCGATGAAATTTCGTGCTTATTTACTGTTTTCGATAGCCGATAGCCTTTGGCGTTCGCCGTTGTTTTTGGGTGCGCAAAAGCGCCATTTTGTTTTGCTGGCAGTGTACTTCTGTTATAACATAAACTATACATTGGATATGTCTACTCACATTGGACTTCAAAGAGGCTGTTCTCATAACGCAGAACATAAGAACATAATCCTCATTTCCCTCCATTTTGAAAGAAACGCCAAATCGTCAGACGAAATCCCAACGTCTGCGGCAAACGGCGAGTCTTTGGCCGATCGGCGATGGACAGGAATTCAGGCGATAGACGTTAGCCGATCAGAACAAAAACATAAATTAAGACATACAGCTACGGCAATCGGCTTCCGGCGAACGAAATGACAAAAAGTCAGACGGCTACGCTATCGCCGAACTAATCGGCGATCAAAAACGCCACTATTATCTTGAAGGTTAAATTCTGACGTCGAAGTGGTTATCAGAAAATAACATCGAGAAAATGACATATCCGAGCCGAAGGTGAGGTAGACTATGAAAATATTTACCTACTGAGAGTGAGGTTGGTATTTTTAAATGGCGTCGAGATTGTTATTCCGAGATCAACCGAGATGGAGGAAACTTAGCTGTTACAGTTTTTTCGAAGAGAATCTCGCTCTTGTTAGAACACCTTTTTCGATACCAGCATCTTTCAGTAGTTTTGTTGAACAAAAAAGAATATTTTAATATCAGCCTCTAAAAAGTCAGTTAAGGATTGTCATAATACACTACCTGTGTATATGCGCTACATACCGGTTCGAGAAAAAAATATTGTGTAATTATTAGGCCTGAAACCGCCGGCCACGGAAAGGCCAAACTGGCTAGTGGCCCGATTCACTGACAAAATTGAGTGTCAACCCCTCAATAACCACTTTAGGAGGACTTGCTCCGAAATTGAATTTTCGGATAGAAAATGCCAAGTCTTCGAATTCAATGAATCAGTAATGTTTATTTTTAGGGACTTAAGCGAGAAGTCTTACTGTGCGACTTTGAAATTCAAGGATGTGAAACAGGAAGCGGACTTCGTTCAACAGAGAGAAATCTTTTCCACGATGACGGTTGTCGTCTGCCCACTTACGGTTGCTACATTGTTTGTTGCGGAAATGATCAAGTTCTCCTATGAGTGAGTTCACATCCTCATACTTGGTTTAAAGTGTTCGACTTAAAGCGTTCAGACAGCGTTCGTAAAGCGCTCAGACGAAAATTTGACCTTGTTAAACCTTACGAAAGGTTTCTGCGTCAATTTATTCTTGAAAAAAGTTTCTAATTATTTGACCTTATTATTATCATAAATGAAAGCATTTTTCAGTTTCACCGTGCCCTATTTCAGATTTATTTTTTAATACTTTTTTTTCATCTCTCCTCCTATTGGTCAACCTTGCAAAAACAGTCAACTAAAGCTGAACGTCTTGCCTATTCCGGTAAGTAGCGGGTTTACGGAACAACTCTACGAGATTTCTGAAAGACTTTTGCGCACTTTACGAACGCCGTCTTAGCCGTCCTTAAACACCGTGGACTGCAATGCAATCGCTTTTACCTTCCATTGGTACTGACGGAAATGACGAAGCATAGCTCAATAGAGTGCTGAGCATCGCTCACAATTTCTGTATAAATTTGGCAAACTACAAATGAAACGCTGCTAACTAACGGCTGTGTAAATACTCTATATGACTAAGTCCGAAATACGCCAGTGATCCTCGGGAAGAACGAGAAAACGTAGCACTATCGACTCAAACTCAACAAATCAATCCTGTGTTAACCAATTACGGCGATGTTTGGGAGCAGCTGTGCTACCGCTTCCGGCTCTTCCGCTAGGTACAGGGCGATTTTGCATCGGCAAGAAGAGTTGTTCATCAAGAGTATCCCTTCATGTGATAGTTCTTGCAGCTGACGCTATATACTTTGTTGCCTCAAGACTGTTCGCGCAAACCAACATAATCACGAATACAAAGATATTTCCCGTAGGTCTGTACGGAGAACCAAGCCAGCATACAGCTGTTTAAATTTGATTTCGCTGGTTCCTCAGCTTCAGTTTTCAGCAACAGTCCTTCCATTAAAGGCGCTTTTCCGCGACAACCCGGATTATAATCCTAGATAACTGATTCATCAGAGAAACAGCAAATCGACAATCATAGATTACAAAATGGCAATCCAAAGTCGTCATTTCGCTGAAACCTAAGGGGTGGGGCAGTGGCGGAGTCCCTGGCCCCCTTCGGGGCCCCGAGATGCGCGGGCGGTTTCAAGTGCTTGGGCGGGGAGTGGCTGAGTACCGCAAAATGTACTTGTCGGAAATTCAGCAAGGCTGAAGAGATCCACGGTTTAGAAACAATAGACAAGAAACGTACTGCACCACATCCGGAAAACTGAACGAATTTCAAGAAATCAGTTTGAGAGAGGTAAAGCTGTCATGCCTAATAACAGGGACGTGCTGGAGAGCGAAGCCACGGCAGCACCTTCTAACGACTGTGTAGCAACAAAATGCCAATGAGCGCCGCAGGCAAAATTTCTTTCGAATCTGCATGTTTTCTAACAAAATTTTACTACTTCTCGAACAAATTTTAATTTTAAAATGGACCATCCCCAAAACTGTAGGCTAAGCCCAAACCTCAAAGTAGACAGAGCGTACAACAAAAGGCGCCACAGGCGAAATTTTTTTGAATTCCTTATGATCAGAGTGCCTTTTTGGATCACAAATGAAAACAAAAGCCACACTGTCAGAAGTTTCATAACAGATAACACGAGGATGCGGTTTCAACAGATAATGCGCAACAGATTAACACTTCGGATGTTTTCTGTTGTGTTTGAAAACGTTATGCAGGAAACGTTATTCGGAACAAGCTTTGTTAGGAAGAGCCAAAAAAGAATCTACTGACTTTATTCCTTATCGTCATGATGTCGGAAAACTCAGCAGATACTTTTTGGCAGTTTTTCGGTTCTTCCTGATGGTAACGCTTATCCTGCATAACATTTTGAAACATATCAGATAACATCCGAAGTGTTATCTGTCATGCATCATAGCTGTTGAAACCGCGCATCCTCGTGTTATCTGTTATGAAACTTCTGACAGTGCACCTATCATAGATCAGCTCATAGTGTTTGGTCACGACACATTTCAGACCGTGTGAGACATTTAACTGAAAACTGGTATAACGAACCTTTTCAAATAAAATGATCATCCGAAACAAAACTGAAACGGAGTAGCCTTTGCTGTATAACCCACGCTAAACACAGATTTAAAAATTTTCTTACTGTTCTTTCAGATAAATAAACCGGGGTTAAGTGAAAAGGCACTTACTGTTTGCTTCCTCTCCCCCCCCCCCCCCCCTACTCATATTTTGTGTGCTAATTGGTGGCGGTGCCCCCACTTGAATTTCCAAGGGGGCTCTCAGCTATCCAGGAAAAATGTTCTGAGTTTAGGCACACAGCTGACCCAGGCTCAAACGTGCCTCGAAGACAGTCGATCCTCTGACCAATGGGGCATTTATCTCGGATTAAAAAGGGTTCAGTTGTAATGAGTGACCATGGTCAACTGATGTGGCGCAAATAGATGCCACAATTCCGATGAGAAACTGATGTTTTCGGGCTATTTTCTGTTTTTCGGGTAGCTCTGGGCCCTCTTAGAAGGCCAGGGAGGGCACATGCCCCCGCCCCCAAAATGACGCCTCGGCGGCAATCCGACGATCTCACTCCATTGCAAGATTCACGAACCGATGACCCAAGAATGAATTCGGATTGTCAGATTGTCAGATAAAACGATTTATCATAATTTGGTTATTGGAGAAAACACGATTGTGTTTTTTATGTATTCTTTTTTTGTGAATATGAGGGGTTTTGCTTTCTCCAAGCCATTGCTTTCCGTTCCTTTGCTTCTTTTCTCTATTCCCAAGAACCTTGCATTTTGGTTACCATGCTACCGATTTCTTTTATGTTCTGTTTAGAAATCAGGTATGAAAGGATTTAATAGAAATTCTTTCTTAAGAATAAAACTGGTGTTTTGAATCCATTCGTAAACTTTGCCTTGGTTACGCCATTCATATAGCTCAGAGGTACCATAGAGCTCTGGTTATACTTATTAAATGGAAATTCTTTAGAAAACTATAATTAAGGTAGAGCTTGTCAAATAATTTTCGAACAGTGATGAATTAGAAGCTGATAAAGCGGACAACTGAACAAAGTTCCCGAACCGAAAACGTTCAAAAAAGGCCCTTAGAATTATTAATGGTGAAGGAAAGTTCCAGTACATGTACCTTTTAACTAAGCTCCAGCTCCCTTTGGAAGGAAGGAGAACCTCTCGTGCATGCGTTTTGTACAAGAACCCTTTCAATCCCTCGAATACGTACTATTTTTCAGCCCTACGTCTTGGACCAGAAAGTCAAGTCTCAAAGTTAACTGAAATTGCCATACCCTAAGTAACTTTTTTGGGATCCCAAAACGTAAGTGGAGGGATACCTATGACATCGCAAAAGTTGTCCGTCTGACCGTCTGACTGTCTGTCCATCTGACTGTCAGTCCGTCTGTCCGTCTGTCTGTGAGCACGATAACTCTAGATGAGAATGAAACATTTTGATGAAACTTGGTGTAAGGGTTCTTTGTGTCAAGGGTAAAGTCAATTTCGTAGATGGGCTTTGTAGCCCTACATTTAGGGGTGGGGGAGGAGGTTCAAATTAAGGGGCAAACAAAATATTTTGAACAGCTAATGTGATACCGATTATGGGGTAAAAAGACATGCTGAACACGATGGAGAAAACCATTTTCTCGCCGGACACGTAGTTCGTCCGGAATCCGGCAAAAAACGGAAAGTTGGGTAAAAGTAAAAGTTTCATTTGAAGTTGATTAAATGTTCGATTTAGGGGTTGGAACACGTGCTGAACACTTATTTGAAAAGTATTTTTTACCCGGACAACTAGTTCGCCCGGAATCCGGCCAAAACCGGAAAGTTTGTTAAAAAGCGAAAGTTTTATTTGAAGTTGATTAGGTGACAGATTTAGGGGTAAGAAGAGACGCTGAGTCTGTATAGGACAATCATTTTTAACCTGACGAAGATTTCGTCCGGAATCCGGTTGTAATTTTTTATAATTTAAAGTTTTATTTGAAGTTGATTAGATGTTCTTATACGCTGACAATTAGTTCACTCGGAATTGGGCTGAAACCGGAAATTTGGCAGAAGTAAAGCAGGAAGTTTCGGTCGGTGTCGTCGAAATAGATATGGCTTACAGAGGTATATCTGAACTTTGTTTTCTCTGATGATTAGCCTGGCGAAGACTGGATCAGGCGAAGACAAGACCCACTTGTCTGGATCAAATATTAGACTTTTGGGCTCCCATCGAAACCTTTGGTCTTGTTTCTCTTTTGTGTCAGTGCTGTGTTTTCAAGTTTCTTTAATGAAACATTTCCGAAGATCTAGAGTACATACAAGCTAGTATTTAGACCAGCGAGTATTTTTATGTGGAAGACAAAGTCAAATCCAGCGCCCTCGCTGTGAAAGTTCCTTGATGAATAAGTTCTACCAAGAACAAATAATCCAATAGAACCTCCGTCTTTGGTCCCACGCAGTGACTATGGTTTCCCCGATTATACTGAGGGAAGCTAGAGGTACTTGTTGTGAGGTTTGAGTTGATACCCGTCTACTTCCCTCTTCGCCGCTGCGCATACCACATGAAAAACTGTAGGATGCCTGCAGGGGTGGAGAACCCGGTCTGCAGCGAGTTAGACGTGACGCCACAATGGTGGACAACCAGTCAGCTGTAAAGGACGCAGAATGAGGGCAGAATTTACAGTTCAGCAGAAGTTGCAGGAGGGCAGAAGTTACAGTTCAAAGCGACTTCTGAGTTCCAGTGCAGTATATGGATGGTGCAGTCTTTGCCGATACATTTGCTATTAACCTAGTCACTACATAGTTAACTATAAAAATGAAATATTTTTATGTTGCAATATATTATCTAATGTTCTTATTAGTTTTTTTTTTGACGGTGAAAAACGGATAAGTCAGCTACATTTTCTTCGAGCTATATTTCTTCTATAGTTCTTATAAGACTTCAACGACCTGTTTTAAATCACCAGCAGTAAAGTTGCACTTCGGTTTGCTCTTATCATCCAGCGTTAAGTTGCCAATCATCGAAAAACCTAGACGCGTTATATGTTGAAATCGACTAACAGACCTTTTTCTTCCACAACCTTCATGTCATTTCCAGTCAGTCGCCTTTCGCTACAAAAGATTACATTACAGTCCTTAGAGTATTTCCTTTATTTTTTAGGAGCTGGCTTGTTTACTGCGTCTCTTTTGGACTATTCGCTGTCTCTCTCGTCGTTACTTCTCTGACAGTTGCAGAAACTTACCCTCAGGTAAGTTGCCTTATACTTTGCTTCCAGGACTTTGGTGGGAGCGTGTGAGGTCATTTCTTATGCAGACATAGGGGGTACAGGCTTCTGCTTGGTCTGATTGATCCTCTGTATAAGAACTGACGCTGGAGTCTGGCACTAGAGTTTAACTGAAATCTCAGCTAATTTTTATATTTTGGATCTAAGCAGACTTTATTACTGACAACCTAGTGACCAAATTTTGTACCAAGGCTTTATGGTCCTTGCTTTTGGCCGGTTTTGAAAAAAAGTTGAAAACATGGGTCTGTACGGTCTAAGCAGACTTTATTATTTTGACTCTGCTAAGTGTTTTTTTTTTATTCATCCTGCAATACAGTAGTGACGTTCAGAATGTATGGGGGAACTCGGGTTGGCTCGGACACGGGGTTGGTCTGGACACCCTGAAACAAATATTCAAAGTTGTTGCTAAAAGGGAAAAAAATGTACAACCACGCTCCCGAGCATGGTAAGCAAATAGTTACTATTAGTTACTATTTCGAGAAGGCTGGAACGGTCAGCGTAGTAACTTTTCGTGAGGTTGGAACGGATTTAGTAACTAATAGTTACTATTGGTACGAGGGTGGAACACGCCCCTAGTGACCAAATTTTGTAGCAAGGCTTTATGGTCCTTACTTTGGCCGGTTTTGAAAAAAAGTCGAAAACATGGTTTTCTTGAGGTCAAAGTTTTTGCTGGTGGTAGCAAGAATGACCATATATGCAAGTCCCATCATTTTGTTTCAAAAAAAGAAAGATCAGATCAGACTCGGTGTCGATTACAGGAGCTTAAATTCAGTTGTAATTAATGACAGTTTTCCCCTACCTAACATTTCTGAAATAATAGATAATATTGTCGGAGCCAGTAAAAACGGAGTAAACAAAAAGTTTTCAGCTTTTGATTTGAGCGCAGACTACTGGCAATTACCACTAAAAGAGGAAGATAAACAGAAAACGAGCTTTACTACAAGTGGTTTTGGGAGTTGGGAATTTGAAGCGTATGCCATTTGGCTTAAAGACATCCAGAAACGAAATGCAGCGTTGCCTTCGGTTACTTTTCCGAGAAGAAATTTACCGTACAGGTTTTGTTTATGTTGATGACGTTTTAGCTAAGACCAAAGATCTTAAAAGTCACCTTGAAGTGTTAGATAACACCCTTCCTGTCAGCTAATCTGAAACTACGACCTTCTAAAAGGTCTATCGTGAAAGAACTGAATTTTTGGGTTATGTAATCGGACACGGCGAAACAAGACCAGACCCTAATAAAATAAAATTTGTTCATGACATCAAGATCCCTAAAACAATTAATGGATACGTCAGCTGAATTTTATTAGAGCAATATTTCGGCCCTTCTTGGCAAGGGTCCTCTTCAGGCTCAAAGCCGCTTAAGTTGGAAAATGAGCTTGTGGAAAAACAAACCAAAGATTCTAGCTTAGCGTTAAATATTTGACTTCGTGAATTCCTTTGTGAGAGCTGCTTGGAGTAAAAAAGGTTGCTGTGATTTCATTTTGAACACGGCTGCTGTTTTTGCTGCACGATTGGGTCGTTGATCAGGTAGAGATTCTTCTGCATTAGGGTTGACTGGGTTGAAAACAGACATTGTTGTCTTTGTCGACACCCTAAACCAAGTCCAATCGACAATCCGTTTCACCACCGAATTTGAGAATGACGATCTGAAGCTTCCATATTTAGACGTGTTGATTGCCAACGGAAAACACAAATTTCGTTTGCTCGCCATACAAGAAACCCACCAACAACGACAGGTATCCTACGATTCATACCAGCCAGAAAACGTGAAACGCGCAGTCGTCATTTCACTGGTCGACAGAGCCATCAAGATTTCCGACGAAACCCTCCTAGACGCCGAACTGAGCCATATTCGAGACGTACTTTACGGCAACAAATACCCCATCCAACTAGTCGAAAAAAATCGTTCAAAGAAGATTGAAGATCCATCTGGCGTCCAAAAGCAACACTGGCACTCCTAGCAGTGACAGACCAGAAGAAAAGAATGCCCGTGTCTACCTCCCGTACATTCAAGGAGACACTGAAAAACTGACCAGGAACTTATAAAAGTAGAATTCACCGGACTCAAAACTGTACTGTCCTACCTAAACACCGGCAAAGATCAAGTCCCAAACTAGAACCAACGAGGTTGGATACCTGCGACTGTGAGAAGCGCTATATTGGCAGGACACAGAGGACTTTCGAAAAGAGGCTCACAGAACACGAACAGGAGATCAATCACGCCCTTTCCAATTGACACCGTCCAAATTAAAACTTAAAATCGGCACTGGCAGAACACGTTTTCGAAAACCATCCTATGTAGTACATTTTGAAAAAGCCCAAATTCTTGCAAACATGCACCTGACGTCATCAGACTATAAGAGAAGCCGTGGAGACTGAGAAAAACTGTTCAGGGATCAACAGAGATACAAGCATCAAATCATGGCCCAAGCGTACATTTGTGTGAGTTTTAGAAGTATTAGCCTACTAGGGGAAATAAATATAGTAACCGATGAAAAATCAGGCAAGTCGATTTTCAAGTGATATAAAAACAAAATGAAAATGTATATATGTATGCAGGGGCGTCACTAGCCTTTTACCTTTGGGGGGGGGGGGCGTCCAGTTTGTGCATGACGGACTAAAAACTGTACCGACAAAATGCGCCGTTGCGCAGCAACGGCGTACATACCCCACCAGCTTAACCGGTGTAAAACTAACTGTAATGCAAAAGTTGAGATATTCCTTTAATGTAATTTTATCTATTAAAGTTCACATGTTCGGCTTTTCATTTCAGCTTTCGCTAAAAAGCGAAGCTTCCAACGACTGTACCCCGAATAAGTTAAAGTAAGCGACTCAGGCGAAGTTTTTTATATCTGACTTTTCTCCGATTTTTTTTTTTATACCGACCATACAAGTTCTAGCTTTTAATGTGTTTCAAACCCCCAAGAATGTCAATCCTAAAACGCCAACTAAATGAAACACCAAAACTACAAAGAATACTACAAAACTACTAAAACTATATACTACAGAGAATACTACAAAATGCGCCGTAGGCGAAATTTTGTGTAAAACTAATTGTAATGCATCAGTTGAGGTTATTCCTTTAATATAATTTCGTCTATTAAAGTTCACATATTCGGCTTTCATTTCAGCTTTCGCTAAAAAGCGAAGCTTCCAACGACTGTACCCCGAACAAGTTAAAGTTAGCGCCGCAGGCGACATTTTTTTTTATTCTTCCTTCCTTCCGGAAACATTTTGCTATACCTACCATCAGGGGCGTCACTATTGGGGGGGGGGGGAGGGGGGACTCCCCCCTGAATGTCTTGAGAAAGTACTTTTGTCGGGCGACGACCGGCGAAAGTTGACTTGTTTGTCGGCGCGAAGCGCCGCAAACACAGAAGAAATAAAATTTCGTATGCTTTTTGTCAGGCGTCGGTCGACTCGTCGGCACATCGGGTTCTTTTTATACGCAAGAAATGAAATCCTGCAACATTTGTCGGGCAAAAAACTGAAGAAATCGAATTCTGCATGCTTTTGTCGTGCCTCGGTATTCTCGTCGGCACATCGGGTTCTTTTTGTACATAAGGAATCCAGAAGAAATAATTTTTTTATGTTTTTGTCGGGAGTCGGTCGACTCGTCGGCACATCGGGTTCTTTTTATACGCAAGAAATGAAATCCTGCAAACATTCGTCGGGCAAAACACTGAAGAAATCGAATTCCGCATGCTTCTGTTGTGCCTCGGTATTCTCGTCGGCACGTCGGGTTCTACTTATCCGTAAGAAATCAGATTCTGCAAACTTTGTCGGTGAACCCCGGGAAGTCCAAGTCTCGTCGGCACAAGGTGTTATTATTTACACGTAGAAATCAAGTTTTGTACAGTCTAGTCGAGCAAAACACAGAAAAAATCAAATGCTCGATGGTTTTGTCAGGCGTCGGTATTCTCGTCGGCACATCTGGTTCTTTTTACACTTAAAAAAAGTCAAATTCTGTAAATTCTTATCGGGCGCATGCCGGAAGTTCAAGTCTCATCGGTACATCGGCTTCTATTTACACGTAAGAAATAAAGTTCTTTACAATCTTGTCGCACAAAACACAGAAGAAATCGAATTCTGAATGTTTTGTTGGGCGTCGGTATTCTTGTCGGCACATCGGGTCTTTGTATACGTAAGAAATCAAATTCTGCAAACGTTTATCTGGTGCAAATTTTCCGGAAAAAATACAGATTTAAAAAAATTTCGCCGGCGTTGCCTAGTTTAACTTGTTCTGCTTACAGTCGTTGGAAGCTTCGCTTTTTAGCGAAAGGTGAAACGAAAAGCCGAATATGTGAATTTAAACATATGAATTTACATCAAAGGAACAATGTCAACTGATGCATTACAGTTAGTTTTACACAAAATTTCGCCTGCTGCGCATTTTGTAGTATTCTCTGTTTGGAAGAACGCTGTATATTACTTTTCGTTTTAGGATAGAAATTCTTGGGGTTTGAAACACATTAAAAGCCAAAAATTGTATAGTACTATAGCTAAATTTTTCCGGAAAAAAATGCAGATTAAAAAAATTTCGCCTACAGCGCTTGGTTTAACTTGTCTTAGTCTTGGCACAGTCGTTGGAAGCTTCGCGTTTTAGCGAAAGCTAAAATGAAAAGCCGAATATGTGAACTTTAATATGCGAAATTCTTTCAAAGGAATAATCTCAACTGATGCATTACAGTTTCTTTACACAAAATTTCGCCTGCGGCACATTTTGTGGTATTCTTTATTTGGAAGAATGGTGTTTCATTTAGTTTGTGTTTTAGGACTGAAATTGGTGGGGGTCTGAAACTAGTTAAGAGCTAGAAAGATCTAAATTTTTCCGGAAAAAAGGCAGGTTAAAAAAATTCCTTGGCACAAGTCGTTGGAAGCTTCGCTTTTACCGAAAGTTAAAATAAAAGCCAAATATGTGAACTTTAATATACGAAATTGCCTCAAAGGAATAATCTCAACTGATGCATTACAGTTAGTTTTACCCCGGTTCTATTCTGTGTTGGCGGAAAATGTTTTTGCACATTTTTTAGTCCGTCGGCACAAACCGGACGCCCCCCACCAAAGGTAAAAGGCTAGTGACGCCCCTGCCTACCACACTAGTTCTAGCATTTAACGTGTTTATTCAAACCCCCAAGAATGTCAATTCTAAAACGCCAACTAAATGAAACACCGATCCAAATAGAGAATATCACAAAATACGACGCAGGCGAAATTTTGTGTAAAACTAATTTTAATTCATCGGTTGAGATTTTTCCTTTAATGTAAATTCGTTTATTTGCATTCACACATTCGCCTTTTCGTTTCAACGTTAGCTAAAAAGCGAAGCTTCCAACGATTGTACCCAGAATAATTTGAACCAAGCGCCGCATGCGAATTTTTTTAAATCTGTGTTTTTTATTTCTTACGTTTGCAGTATTTGACTTCTTACGTACAAAAGAACCCGATGTGCCGAAAGAACACCGACGCCGACAAAAGCATTCTGAATTCGATTTCTTCTGTGTTTTGCCCGACAAGAATGTAAAGATCTTTATTTCTTACATGTAAATTGAAGCCGATGTGCCGACGAAACTTAAAACTTTTGGGATGCGCCCGATAAACGTTTGGAGAATTTGATTTCTTACTTGTAAAAAGAACCCGATGTGCCAGCGAGAATACCGACGCTCGGAAAAACCATGCATGCAGCATTTGATTTTTTTCTGTTTTGCCCGACTGTATTCTACAGAAGTTGATTTCTGACGTGTAAAAATAACCCCTTGTGCCGACGAGACTTGAACTTCCTGGGTGCGCCCGATAAAGTTTGCAGATTTGATTTATTACAATAGAAAACGATGTGCCGACGAGTCGACCGACGCCCAACAAAAGCATACAAAATTTTATTTCTTCTGTATTCCTTCTGTATAAAAAGAAACCGATGTGCCGACGACAATACCGAGGCCCGACGAAAGCATGCCGAATTCGAATTCTTCCGTGTTTTGCCCGACAGATATTCGCAGTATTTTATCTCTTGCGTATAAAAAGAACCCGAGGCGCTGTCGACGACGCCCGACAAAAGCATACAAGTTTGATTTATTCTGTATTCCTTATGTCTAAAAAGAACCCGATATGCCGTACAGACCGACGCCCAACAAAAGCATAGAAAATTTAATTTATTCTGTATTCCTTCTGTATAAAAAGAAACCGATGTGCCGACGACAATACCGAGGCCCGACAAAAAGCATGCAGAATTCGATTTCTTCTTTGTTTTTACCGACAAATGTTTGCCGGATGTATTTCTTGCGTATAAAAAGAACTCGATGTGCCGACGAGTCGACCGACGTCAACCGACGCTCGACAAAAGCATAGAAAATTCGACAAACAAGTGAACTTTCGCCGAGCTTCGCCCGACGAAAGTACTTTCTCAAGACCTTTGGGGGTGGGGGGAGTCCCACCCCATAGTGTTGGCCCTGCATGTATGTGCGTCTTTACCCGTATGTAAATCTGGTGAAGGAACATCAAGCAAACCTATTCGAAACGGCAGTACGAGACACCTGCCAAGTGATAAATGTTATAACCGGTTGCGGAACTGAATGGACAAAATAAATTCAAAAGACGCGGGAAATACGGAATTCCGATGTGGGCATCGGAAAACGGACATTGGAAGTTTGTAGCAAATATAAATTAGAGCGTGACTCTGATTTTCAAGGAACTACGAACGACCATTACGAAGCAGGTGCGCAGAGTTCTAAGACAAGGAAACTTTTGAGATAAGGAAGATCTAAAGACGGTGAAAAACACCTGCCAGGTGTAATGAATATCTAATAAAATTAGCGAAGAAAACTACTTTCCGGGTGTTTGATCGAAATCACTGGAGCTACCTAATTAAGCCGAGCCCGGAAGTAGCAGTCTCTCTCTCTCTCTCTCTCTCTCTCTGTCTGTCTGTCTGTCTCTGTCTCTGTCTCTGTCTCTCTCTCTCTCTCTCTCTCTCTCTCTCTCTCTGTCTCTCTCTCTCTCTCTCTGTGTCTGTCTCTCTCTCTGTCTGTCTCTCTCTCTGCCTGTCTCTCTCTCTGTCTGCCTCTCTCTCTCTCTCTCTCTCTCTCAGTCTCTCTCTCGATCTTACTCACTCTTTTCTAACTCTCATTCTGTTACTCGCTCTTCTCTACTTTATTTTCTATACTCTTCCTCTGTCCTTCACATTCTCTCTTTCTTCTCTCTCACACTTCCTAGTCCTTGAATCTCTCTCGCGCTCTACCAACTCTTAATCTCAGACTCCATCTTCTCTTGGCGCTTATGTCTTCTGACCAGATCTATATCTTCAGTTTTTATCGCTGATCTTAACTACACATCACCCATTGTAAGTGTCAGTCCTGAATGCACTTCTCTAACCGATCGAGTTTCTTCCATCTTGTCTATCTGGATATTACCCTCCCTTGTCCTAGCCGTGACGCTACCCATTATGCGACCCACGAATTATACGTTATATCAGTTGGCTCAATGGCACTGGAGACGAAACGCAGCAAAAAACTGATTTTGTTTTATTTAATGAAATTAATGTAACTAACTTTGTAACTATGTTTTTAAGGAGGGTGCACAAAGACTACCATGTGAAGTTCAATTTCGGAGAAAAGTCAAACCACAAGTGTTTATTATGTCAGAAAGTCGAATAAGAAAATGAACTTAAGACACCCTTTCTGCGAAAGAGTAGGACTAAAGCTGAAGTTGGTATTCCTGACATTAATTTGAAGTTAGCATCCCCTAGAATCGAGAGGGGGACTGAATGGTCAAAGAGAGGATTGACATTTCAATGCAACTTCGCATCTTGCAACATCTGTCTTTTTCAATTTTATTTTTACTTTTGAGGTGTAATACTTTCTTTACGGGGTTGACAAGACAAAATCTATTAATACGGGGATAATGTGAATTTCAACAAAAGCGTGCATTTTAGTGGCTAATGAAGCGAAGCTCGAGAAATGTCCAGTCCAGCCAGATTGGAGGTCACTTCTGAAGAAAGCCCGCTATTGCCTGTTACCCGCCAAAATATTTTTCGGCAAGCCTTTATTGCTTTAGTTGGTAAACGTTTCAACCATAGAGGCACAGCCACATGGAGGTCCGAAAGAAAACGTTCATTCGATAAAAATCGATTGTATTTATTGGGCGCTCAGCGAAGTTACCCATTTTCATCGGATCCTTAAGCCTATTCAAGTGAGTAAATGACGGGTAACTAGACTGTCATAATATCAGCCCTATTCGATTAAAGCTTAACTGAAAAGGCAGCTTATTTTACATCTGATATTTGAATACAGTGAATTATTTTGACTCAACTAAGGGATGTTGTGTTTATTCATGTTATTTTATTCTGATTAAAAAGTCACGAGAGAAAAGAAAAGAAACGGATTCACGCTTAAGCCTTCATGAAGAAATGATTTATACGCAAATGTTGAAACGTTTGAATCAATATGATATGATATGATGTGATATTTATTGCAAAAAGCCAACTGGCCATAGCAACTATCACAATAAATCACATACAATAAAAACAAGACAACAAGAACAAAAAAAGAAAATAGATATAGCTTGATAACACTTACATTAGATCCTCCCGATGCTTCGCTGCCAACCGGACGAACATTGCCAAATTTCTCATTACTGCGAAACACTTATCTCCAATCAAATCTACTAACACTTCCTCCCCTAAAGCACTCCTCCCAAACATTTCCTCCCTTAATCCCCCCAACTCACCACATAGCTGCAGGCAATTTAACAAAATGGAATTAGATTCAGGTGTCCAACTTTGCATGAGATTTTGGTGCCGCGCTGGTGGGGTCAGAAAAGCAAGTTTACAGGTGTGGCCGGAAGTGAGAGGATTGATTGTTCATTCACAAATGTCGTAGTTGACCCCCTCCCCAATTAACATCAAAAAGCGAAGTTTCGAGTTAGCTCTTAGAAGTTCCAAGACGATTCTAATTGCTGATCTCGATCGCGCATTGGAGGGGAGCGCATTTAATGCTTCTGGATATTCTTGTAAGCTTTTGAGAGCTAGCAGTGTAGTCGGTGGGATAGGTATGGACGGTGGAAACACTTTTATATTGGAGAGGTTTTATTGGTTTAGCGTGACATGCAGCGTCGAGGCGCAGAACATGCATCATTTAGACGCACTATTTCAGTACAAAATACACACATGCAACATATTTCACAAAGCAGTCCGGCTAGGGGAAAGATGCTATTTTTCAGAAAAGAGTTTGTCCCCCCCCCCTCTCCCCCTCACTGTATGACAGTGGAAAAGGCATTAAACCATGTCTACACTGTAAAAAGTTCCTCCGAGTAAGGATTAAAGTTAACTGCAGTATTTGCTACTGGGATTAATCTTTTCTCCACTGAGATAAGATTAGTCCGTATTAGAGATAAGATTATCTTTTTAGAAACAAGTTAATCCCAGTAGCAATTACCGCAAGATTTTTTTTACAGCAAATCTCCATCAGACTCGTTTGCGGAGAAGTAGCTTTGAGTTGGTGTGATTTGATATCCGAACGTTCAGTTCGATTCCACCGAAAGCCACGTTCCAAATTTCGAACGACCCGGCTCCAAATATCTCCTGTAGGCAGTATGGAATTCGCTTCGAAAAAAAGGATTCTCCATTAGGCTATTCGACCATTGGGTTGAACTTTTTTTTAGATACCACTGTTTTGTTTTATTTATCTAGATATTCGGTGAAGTTCTCGCTATGGTCAGCCGATTGGCGAATGCGAATCTCTGGGGAAGGAAAGCACTGTCGAGCTTGTCTGTTGTCATCGTCCTTGCCATGTACTGCGTATCTACCGTAAGCTTACCACTTTCTATTTACTCATCCGTTTGCTACCGCCTTCAGTGCAGGCTGCAAGTGCTATATTAAACTCACACGTTTTAACCATTATACTATAAACACTAAAAACAAACCATTACATCTCCCAATGCTCCATATCATGCTTGATAAACCTCAGGAACCGAGGAAGGTCTCCCAAATCGGTATTTTAAAGATTAGTAAATCCTCCTCATCCATCGTTTCTCGCCCAAAAATCTCCCGTCTGGAGGCCGAGCTAACGAGCTGTGTCCCTGCCGGCCCCCAGTGGTCGATTTATATTGTTGTGAAGTGTTTAAATTTCAGAACCTGAATCTAAAACCTGTCTCAGCGCAACAACCCACCTAATGAAAAACACCCTCTCCTTGCAAACCACACATAGGGCAAAAGTAACGTAACTTACTTTTCTCCATATACCGTCTTCTTTCCTCGAACGGAAAGAGTCCGACCCGCAAACTTACCATTCCTTTCAGATCCTCTGAGCTCCTCTCACGTTTCTCGCCTCCAACACGTTCCTAGATAAGTCCAAAGAAAGGTCTTCTTTGAAGGTTCTCGGAAACGGGGAAAAACACAAGTGGAACAACTAGCTCGACCTGAAGATGATAACCGCAATGACCGGAGTTCAAATATAATAAGTTAATAGTAAATGAATAACATACTAATTCTCCCTATCGGCGATTTTTGAGTGCTGAGGGGTCGAGAAAATTTTTAATTTGAGCAGCGTCGATTGTCTGAGCCTTAAAGGACATGTCTTATCTATAATACTAACGAAACCTATTTCAATAACCACGCCATATATTTCTAAACAGGGAGACCCCAATTTCGTACGGTATATTCTAACCCCTCTAACAAAACCACGCTGATTTTCTCACTTGTCGTGTTTTACTACCGTCTATGTGCATCACGCTGTTATCGACGGTTGTCTGCGAAAAGTTTTTCCATCAGAAAAAACGGTTATGTAAATTGTTTCCCTGTTTTCGCTATAAGTCAACGTGTCTCGAAAAGACTTAAAACAGCCAAAACCCTGGGTTATTTGATGAAAGCACAGCCTAGTTTTAAAAATTCAAATATTTTCAAATACTGTAAGTTGAAGAGTAAATAGTGCGAGGGGCCCTTTAATTATATGTAATAAATAATAACTGAAATACATTAAAATTCATTTAAAGTCCTCATTATTTGTGTCTTTACCACTGATGCTACGTGCAAGGATTTTAGTAACAAACGATATAAATCGCAGTATGAACTGTGCAATTTATATATTTTACTTATTATTTATTTATTTCAAAATATAACCAACTGGGGCTGCTACGTAACAACTCATTTATTTACACTAAAAAATATATATATGCCACTCGCGTGTCACTCTAATGACTCCACTGCTATTACGATCTTGCCGCCGTAGCGTAAACTTTGAAGACATAGTGAGGGGCTGCTCTGATTTTTCATCCAGAAGGTGTTGCATTCATGTTTCGGTCGTTCACTTATCACGGTCGTTGGTTTATTGGTCACGGTACAAGTCCCTTGTCTAAAGTGCCATCTGTGTATTATTATAAATTTCCGTGACATGGGGATGTGAACTGGTTAGATGAATTTGCCTTCGGGCGGGATCACTGTTCCTATGGCCGGCTTCTACCAGACTATTGTAGTGGTTTGCGAACTCTGTTCACAAGCCCCTCGCTAGCTCAGTTGGTAGAGCGACTGCCTTGTAAGCAGAGGGTCCTGGGTTCAAATCCCGGCTGAGGAGCATTTTTGTCTAACAGTTCACTACTTATTAAAAAGCAACCTAATTCCATAATCACTCTATATATTTCTAAACCCGGAGACCCCAATTTCGTACGGTACATTCTAACCCCTCTAACGAAACCACGCTGATTTTATCACTTGCCGTCTTTTAAAATGAAAAATTTATCTCAAAATAGTACTATGAAGTAGTACGAAAAAGTTGCATGCAGTACTAACGATGCCACTACATGCTTCTACGTAAAGGCTACCGTGTTACTGCATACTACTATATGCTACTATTAGCAAGACTGGATGCTACTATGGCAAGACAGGATGCTACTGGATACTACTACATAAGATTGGACCAGTCTGAGGCACATTAAATGATGGAATTATTTGCTATTACATAGTATTACTGCAACGTTTTCGTACTACTACCATACTACTACGCAGGCTTCAAATTTTTCATCGGGACGCTGTCGACGTTTGTCTGCGAGAAGTTTTTCCGTCAGAAAAACCGGTTATGTAAATTGTTTCCCTGTTTTCGCTACAAGCCAACGGGTCTCGAAAAAGGCTTAAAACAGCCAAAACCGTGGGTTATTTCTTGAAAGCACAGCCTAGTTTTAAAGTATTCAAATATTTTAAGATAATGCGAGTTGAAAGTGAGTTGAGTAAAAGTGCGAGGGGTCCTTTAAGTGCGTAAATAAAATTTCATCATTACCATCATCATTATTCATCTTACAGGTAGGAGATTCCATCAGCTTTCTTCAACAGTTGAACTTGTCGCTCAACGAAACTGCCTTGATCTACTCGGAAAATCGTCTAGAGACAGCACGCCCGGGTTCCGTTCTTTTAATTATTTGTACCGGCCTGATGCCCAGTTTTCATCATTTCGCCAAGGGAATTTTCGTCCTGATCATTTTGGCAGTCGAGCTTTCTCTGAGTGTTCTTCTGTCAACAGATTCTGATCGGTAAGTTCCGGAAAAAAAGAAGAGCTAGCAGCTCATATGGCAGTTCCAAGTTGTGTCAGAGGATGAAAAGAATTTGTCAATTCGTAGGTTTATTGCCATCCATTGTAGGCAAAACCCTTGAGGCACGAATGATCACGAGCTCTGTGATCATAGAATGTATCGTTTTTTCGTCTATTTTTAACTTAATCTGGTCGGGTTCCTGACGCGCATGCCAAATTCCATCGTCCTAGCCCACCGGAAAGTACCTTTAACTCCGGAGCACCGGAATTAAATACTCCTTGCGCCCAAGCTGACTGGGAAACTATATTCAAACAATGCATAAAACGGATATGTCAGCGACAATACTTTTGCAGCGATATTTCGGCTCTTCTTGGCAAGGGTCCTCATCAGGATGTCGAACGTCAGGGAAAACGTTTGGGAAGGAACAAACCTGCAATCGATCGATTTTGTTTTAATCCGTCACCGGAATTCCGGACCCCCTCCCCCACACAGTGCCGGGACCCAGTCTGGTTCTGCAAATGATCTGTCTAGGACTTTAGCTTGTTATTGACAACATGTTTAGTCATAGTTCCTCCACTCTAAGCGTGTCTCAAGATTTCCGACTCCTGTTGTTGTGTGTTCATGAGATTTAGAGGCGAACGTTTGATCTTCAATGAATGGCTACTAGTGCCTACTAGGCTGTAATCAAAAAGGTCAACTGACAAGTCAAGTCCGAAAAAGACAGTCGTTGGTTGCACCAAAAAGTGAGACGCTAGTTGTACGTGACGGAAATAATTTTAAGTGTTTATTGGAGCGGGACAGATGTCGCTGTATTCCAAGAGATAAATAAAGTGTGAAAAAAGGAACCGAGGTCTCTAAACGAAATACTACGATCCCTATACGCCTTCGAAGAGTTTAGTACTTCCCCGCAGCCCATCGCCAACAACACTTAGTCAGTAGGCTTAGGCTTAGTACAGCCTAAGGGCTTCGAATCAGAACACCATTCGGGCAAATGACAATTCGGTTCACAGGGACTTGAAAGTTGGACCCCATGATGATCAAGGTTATCGATTCCGAATCTAACAACAAAAATAAAGGTACCATTCGTAATTGCGTTTTCGCAAACTTATGTTGTTCAAGCCGGATATGATTTTTGGTCAAAGAGGAGCTTCAGGAAAAATGTGCCGGGTTCCGCTTCAGTGAATCATGATATAATTTCAGACGGAACATATGATGTAGGCTATCCCTACAAAATATTATTAGAGTTTTCAGTATTAGGATTTCAAGTTCCCAGCCGAACAAATTTATAAGGTCGAATAGGGGACATTTTTTTTTAAACTGGCCGAAGGTTTCCATTTTAGGGTAGCACCACATGTGTTTTAGGTGTTCCGACAAACGAACTTTCAACCCACCCTGAACGGAACCTCAACTGGACAGCAACGTGTCAACACGTGAAGTATCATTTGTTGTGCAGGCTAATAATTTGTTGCAGCACATAATTGTAGGAGGGTGCAAAAACCTGCATGCTCTGCGCAGTTTGTCTAGACCCTTGAAAGTGATATTTTTTCATCGTAAATTTCGTTACAGGTTTGATTCCTACGAGATCTGCAAGCACTATATGCTCATGGCCATCGCAGCGCTGATTTTGTTCATACTAGCGCGTCAGGTAAGGAGCTTTTCTTTGTATTTTCTTCCGTTGATCGAAGTAGTAAGTAAGTAAGTAATTTATTTATAACCCGACATTTTGAAAAAGCGGAGTAAATGAAAGAAAATAAATAAAACACATAAACACACAGAAAAAGACACTTAATTTTCAATCTTCGACCAGGAAGCACTGGATAACGTCGTGCGCTGGGTGGGCCCTGTTGTCCATGATTTTTTATAGCGACGAAGAACATCCAAAAAGGCAACGCTTGCATCTTGAATTTTGAACTTCTCCGTCAATGTATGGCTATGACATAATTTCGACAAGTGCTTGCTTGAGAGTTGCTTGTACGTCTGCCTCAGATGTTGGTCATTCCTGGAATCTAGGCCGGACTAGAGAGAGACAATTTGCTCCGGGTCCCCGCCAACAGAGGTCCTGGTGTCGTCACTTTTTCAGCGACGAACCAGGGATGAGACCAGAAGAATACTCTAGATGACTAACTCTTCTTGCCGATGCAAAATCGCCTGTACCTAGCGGAAGAGTCGGAAGCGGTATCACAGCTGCTCCCAAACATCGCCGTGATTGGTTAACACAGGATTGAGTTGTTGAGCTTGAGTCGTTAGTGCTACGTTATCTCGTTCTTCCCGCGGATCACTGCCGTGTTTGGGACTTAGTCATATAGAGTATAGTGTGATTTCAACCCGTTTTGAGCGCTGAATCTTTCGTTTCTATGTTTGCCCAGAATTGGCTTTATGGTGACAAACTGGGGCGCCTCGCCAGACAGAGCTGCTGTAATAATAATAATAATAATTTATTTTTAACCCACAAATCGTACAGAACGAAAACAGTGGAGTACAAGAGAAAATATGAAGACATAATTAGGTAAAACACAGCACATACAAACAAAATCTACTTAAGAGTCAAACAGACGAATAAGTCCATGAGAGGGCGACAGGCGCGCGTACGCCGTTTCAGACAGTTTTCTGTGGAGAACAGACAATTTCTCCGTGATATCCGGTAGCGAGTACTTACTAATAACTTTAGAATTTCTTTGCCAAGGAGGGAGAAAAAGAAGAAATTTACAAAAACGAAAGTAAGAGGATCGCGTAGCTTTAATCTCCTTTTTCTTTAAAACAGGATACACACCAGATAGAAAAAGAACAGAATGGTCACAGAAGAAAGAGTAAAGTTTGCCAAGAGCTTTCAGTGAGCCTTCTTTTTTGCACCTTTGATGCAAAAATAAGAAAATCAGGCTTAAAATGTATTTAACGACAGCCGGATGCTGTTAGTTTACAGTCCCATGGAAGCAACTATTTCAGTAATCCCCGGCACCATGCCAAATCTTATTCTTGGATATCTGAAGTAAAAATCACATTCTTTTATCGATCGGCCAACAGAAAAAACACCCCTTTTCTTGTTGACTTTTAAAATTGCACAAGATTCTTGTAGATGTTTACAAGACACAAGGAAGGGCTTAAAACCCGAGTCCAGTTTAGTAAACAGTGTCTATTAATTGTGGTGAAACCGGTCCTTATTAGTATTTTCAGTTTCGGTGTTTACCTTGCACAACCCGCGTCCTCTTTTTGTGGCAGGCGGAAACGGTTGTCGAACGTGAACAGGCAGCAGATTTGCGCCGCAAAAATCAGGCACTCTTGTGCAACCTGTTGCACAAGAGAAATTTGTAACCATTACTTTACCATTTCAGCTAGAGCGAACAGCTCGCGTCCTCTTTTTGTGGCAGGCGGAAGCAGTTGACGAACGTGAACAGGCAGCAGATTTGCGGCGCAGAAATCAGGCACTCTTGTGCAACCTGTTGCCACCACACGTGGCGGCGCATTTCCTCGTGAGTTTTAATTGTTTATTATTGCTTAGAAACGAATACATTTTAAAGATTAAACTAATACTCATAATATCAGTTGAAGGCTTTCGTGACAGAACTCTCTGAACCCTCTATAAGAACTCTCTGAAAGCTGTTGCCCGTAGTACGGAAAAGAAAATATACCTTTCAGTCTGAGAAATATTTGTCCGAGTGCCTCGATGGAGCCAAAAAGATTGCAGTTGATGTGTCTATTCACTGTCGGCAGAGCAAAATAAGACTAGGGAGTAGCGCCAAGACTTGACAAAATTGACACACAATCAAACAGCAGCGGTACTAGCACCACTAGCGATAGAGAACGTCCCTACTGAAACTCAACCAGTCGTGCACCAGCGCTGGCTCCAATAACTTCATATTCTGAATACAGCAAAAAAAAAAAAAAAAACCTCCACCGTTTCCTTGATGTGCGCAAATCGCGTCTTACCTTTACTAGAAAATTTTAAACCCGGAAGTTTGTCTCGCTTTCAATGCCGCAAGTGGAGTGAACAGCGCTATGAGTACAGCCCTTTTGCGAAGCATGGAAAGCATAGGTCTTGGCGCTACTCCCTAGTGTTATTTTGCTCTGACCGTCGGTCATTAGCAGCAAAGTAGGCCATCATTAGTGCAATAAAATATTGAAAAATAAAACACTATAAAACCGACTAGACCTCGCTCAGCTGCCGAAAGTGTTGCGCAGTCTCTTCTCGGGCCAGAGACAGTGCTGAAGAGTGAGAAGAAGCTGCTTGCATTGTAATGATGGTAAAGTCTTGGAAATCAACGGTTTCGGTAACCGGGGAATTAATTTTGCGTTCAGGCTCCAAAAGACTGTTAAGAAAATCACTAGAAAACGCATGGGAGAATCCCACAAGAAGAATTCCCAAGAAGAGAATTCACTAGAAATCACAGAGTTTAGGGCATAGTAAAATTGTGGTGGCTTGTGCGGCACCCCATTGCCCGGCTGGAAGAACCCCAGCGGAGGCCAATGCAAAACGTGTCTGAGCACCCGAAGGAACTCGGGCCCATCAGAGGTTTCTGCTGCAACGGAGGGAGCTGGGATCCCTCCTGGCTTCAACTCTTGATACCCTACACGGAAAACAGTCACGGCACAATATGGTCCATCAAATGTTTTTGCCGAGCAGAGCTGCATATTTTGTTCTGACCTGAAGTACAGGTGAGGAAGTAATGAGTAATGAGGAAGCAACAGAGGAGTAGTTGCGTTTTTGCAGATACCATGGTATCTGTTACCACAGTAACTGGATCTGCAATTAGTCGTTTTTGCAGTTACCGTGGTATCTGATATACGGTTGCTCTGCAAAAATGACAATTGCCGAAATTGCGCTTTTCGAAGTCATCCCAAAAGAAAAACAGATATTCAGTCACACCACTAAGTGGTAAACTTCTTTCTCACCAATCTAACAAAATCTGATGAAAGTGAGTTGACGTTTCAGATATCACGACCAGTTACCACGGTCGGACCGTAGTATCTGAAAATCAGATACCACGCTAACTAGCCAGATACCACGATACCTGCAAAAACGCCTTTTGACCATGGTATCAGATACCACGATAACTGCAAAAACGACTTTAGACCGTGGTATCAGATACCATGGTATCTGCAAAAACGCACCTAATAAAAGTCTACGATCAGTTTGAAACTCGATATTATAGGTAGCCCAGCGAAAGTCTCCGACCCCTTCTCGAACCCCAGAGACTACGCTTCTTTCCCCAGAAGCCCCACGGCTCACTGAAGCGATGGAACTCTACAGCCAGAGCTACTCAGAAGTGGGAGTGCTTTTTGCCTCCATGCCTAACTTTTCAGGTAGGTTGCTAATCGATTATTGCGTCGTGATCAGTCTTGCGTTTAAGGGATATTAAAGTGCTGTTTATTTTTCAGTAGTCTAAGAGACCGCTGAAATCGTTGTTGACCTCCAGCGGTGGGGTTCTCTGTTGTCCAGTTTCTGGTCTGAGTGAGGTAAAGGTAAACATGAATTGGAAACGGGGATCTTGAGACTATAACGGGGTTTCTTCTGATGTTACAAGCCGTTACTCTTGATCTAATAGGTAGCGTTCTTGAGGCTTATGATCGAATCGAACACACTGTCCTTTATTCCCAGAGAGATAACGGGACACATCTCTTTATTGGCAGAAGCATAACGTAACACTCAATACAAAATATAAAACGACGACCCAAGGTCCCATCCGGAAACCCTGATTTTCCAGCTGTAACCCACAATTGTAAAGGCTCTAAGGAAACATAAATTGCTGGGCTGGAGACAGATTAATGTGGCAGGTTAGTTTGAGTCCAGCGCGAGAGCCGTCTGTTTCAACCCTGCATCTTTTCCCCAGTTACTTGTGATAAGACCAAGCCACCTCGAAAAGGGCTGGTCGTGGCAGAAGCAAAAATACGTCAGAAGTCGTTAGCGGGATGACTAACATCCTACGAATAGATTCAGTCATTGCGGAAGCACTGCGTTTGTATCATCCTTACGACGTTTTTGTTTTATTTTGTAATAATACAAATTCTTGCAGTGTTGTAAATAATAGAATGCAGGAAGCAGGCTATTTGGCCTCCAGAAAAATACAAATACTCTAGTATTTAACCGGTTTCAACCTGTACGATGGGGCAAATTGGCTCAAAATGCCTGAACCAGTAATTAACATAAAACAAAAAAAGAAATCGAAAACAAAAATAGAACAAATCTTGCCGAAAATTAATTGAATTCAGTTATTGAGTTGATTGATTCAATAACAGAATTCAGTTATACTTCAGGAGCTCTGGCCAACACGTTTTGAGCCTCTTGGGATTCCAAAAGTGGAGGGATACCTGTGACATCGCAAAAGCTGTCCGTCTGTCCGTCCGTCCGTCCGTTAGCACGTTAACTCTCGGAGTTGTTGAGATATTTTGATGAAACTTGGCATGAGGACTCTTTAGGTCAAAGTACAGGTCAAGTTCGAAGATCGGCTATGTAGCTCTATATTTAGGGGTGGGGGAGGGGTTTGAAATTAAGGGATAGTCGAATTAGGGGCAAGGAGACATGCTGAATCCGAATATGAAATTTTTCTCTAATAGCTCACCCGGAATCCGGTGAAAACCGGAAAGTTTGTGAAAAGTAAAAGTTTAATCTGAAGTTGATTAGAGGTTTAATTTAGGGGCAAGGAGACGTGCTGAGTCCGAATATCCGAATTATTTTCTCGCCGGACAATTAGTTCGGCCGGAATCCGGCCAAAACCGGAGATTTTGTTTAAAGTAAAAGTCTTACTTAAATTTGATAAGATGCTCGATTTGAGGGTAAGAAGTCATGCTGAATTCGTATATGACAATCATTTTCTCACCGGAAGTACAGATCGCTCGGAAGTTTGTTAAAAGTGAAAGTTTAATCTGAAGTTGATTAGAGGTTCGATATAGGGGCAAGGGACATGCTGAATTCGTTTTTGAGCTTTAATTTTTTGCCAGAAAAGTAGTTTGTCCAGAATCCGGCATAAACCGGAAGTTGGACAGAAGTAAGGAAGGAAGGAGATACGACGTAGGCTATAGGATAAACCAAATACTGAATCCGTATCTGAATATTTGACAGCGTAAAATGGATACCTAAATACGAACTTGGTCTTCTCCGATTATTACCACTGGGCTTAATCTGTTTCTAAATTTTTAAGAGTAAAAATGTTTAAAAAATCTATTCAAGACCGAATATCTACAAGACCGAATTGTCTAGAGCAAATATTAAAATTTTGGGATCCCATCGAAACCTTTGGTCTTGTTTTTTCCCGTCGTAGGACTGAAAACGCGCAAACTGATAACTGAAATACCAATATTTGAGAAATTGTGTTTCTCAATGGGTTCTCAGGAACCGATAGATTTAGTAAAATTTAAATTCAAGGTCATATGTGTATCAGCTGAGGTCCACACTCTCAAGATCGGATGTCTCTTCCCAGACCCCCCTCCAACTCCCCCGACGTATGTGAAAACCTTGTCGGTCAACTTCCGTGTCGGTCCAGCTTCCAAACTCCACCCTAAGTGTCTTACGAGATTTCACTTGTTGGTTTACGCATTTTCGGCCCTTTTGTCCCGTCATAATCCTGCGCCCTTTAACTTGGTTCAGAGCTGATTAAATCGGTTTCACTCTTTCTTTGTAGTTCGTAGGTTTCCCAACTCCTAAATAATGTAAAACGTTGTCATTGACAGGTCGCATACAGGAGTCCCTTTTGTCCCCTGAAAATTTGTTTCTGAATGTTGTAATAGGCTTGCCGCGGATTGACGGAACAAGAAAAAAGAAAATCGAAGTTAGAGTCTCGTTGTTTGGCAAATAGGGTTAACTTTTGGCAAACGAAACTGGGGTTGTCTGGAGAAGGGAGTTTTCATCCTGTTTGTTTTCATCTCCCCTGGGTGTCAAATAGGTTCGAGTTTCCTACTTTTCTGAGAGCATACTAAAATATTCATTCAACAGAAGCTCGTGGGACAAAGTAGTTAGTAACAGAAGTAACACATAAGGTTGCTAGTATTTGACAGCTCTGTGGGTATTCGACCTAATTTCGCACAGGGGGGGGGGGGGGAGAGGACTAACTTGTGTCATCTAGACAGCTAATAACGGAGCTGGAAAATGGGAAGGAGTATGCATGTGGAAGTTATTCTCAAGTTCATAAGGAAGAAAGGATAGGCTCCTAAAGGTTCACCTTTACAGTAGTCGTGTTCCGGTCAGAGAGCGCATTTTTTTTATACGAGAAAATGAGTGGAGAGGACTCGAAGAAGCTAACTTTCCTGCTTAAACACTGATTTGTTCCCAAAGATCCCAAGTATTCGATTCTGCTTGAATCTGCGAAGTACCGAGATGGCAATATTCCATGAAGCCCATGGTCATTCATCGTGGCTTAAAGGACCCGTCTTATCTAGAAGCGTACTGTTTTACTTTACCCCCTAATAGTCCTGTCCCTTCACCAACCAACATTCCGAGATTTACTTCCTTCCATGTTTAGTCACCCTTATGGCATTATGTTGTTTGTGGGATCCCAAAACGTAAGTGGAGGGATACCTATGACATCGCAAAAGTTTTTTTTTTCCGTCTGTCCGTCCGTCCGTCTGTGAGCACGATATCTCTCGAAGGTCTTTTGTAGTTCGTCCGGAATCCGGCGAAAACCGGAAAGTTTGTAAAAAGCACAAGTTTTATTTGATGTTGATTTGATGTTCGATTTAGGGGTAAGAAGACATGCTGAACACTAATGTGAAAACTCTTTTCTACCCGGACAAGTGGTTCGTCCGGAATCCGGCTAAAGCCCTCAAATTTGTTATAAGTTAAATTTTTATTTGAAGTTGATTAGTTGTTCGATATTGGGGAAAGAAGATACGCTGAATTCATTTTTTAGCTTTCTTTTTTCGTCGTTTTTTCGTCGACAGTACCCAATTGTCTGGATCAAATATTAAATTTTGGGATCCCATCGAAACCTTTGGTCTTGTTGTGTCTGCTGTGTTTGGCCTTCTTGGATTTCCCCGCTTATTCCTTCTGAGGAGCTTCATTTTTGTTACCCGGAATTCGGAAATTTTGTAGAAGTAAAAGTTGGAGTAAAGTCAGTTGGAGCTTTTGATATGGCTATTAAGAAAACATGCTGAATCCATGTCTGAACTTCGTTTTCACCGGAAACGGATTTTGATATTCGAAAATTCAATCAGGATGTAAGCAGCTAATAATTTGAACTGAAACCACTTTCAGAATCGAAGAAGACGAATTTTTTCGTCCACTTACTACGTTTGCCTCCTTCAGAAAAGCCTTGCATGATAGCATTGTAAAATAGGCTACAACGCCCGGTGACTTATTGAAAGCCCAGCTTGACATGTCGATCAGGTTCACCGGAGCTGTCTGTTGACAATGAAGAATGTCTCGCTCTCTGTTTTCTAATCATTTTCTTTTACGTAGAGTTCTACTCGGAGGATTCGATCAACAACCAGGGCTTGGAGTGTTTGAGGTTCTTAAACGAAGTTATATCGGATTTTGATGCGGTAAGCTCCACAGTCTTTTATAGTTCAGAGGCTTTTAATGCGATTACAATTTTGGTTTGGATCGGAGGAGGAGCGAGTCGGGCAGGGTTGGGAACTGGCATGAAGATAGCTCCATCGTGATTTTGAAACTTCTGATTTGATTATTTAGCTTGACATGTTGTTTCAGCGGTATTTCTTTTTTGAGTAATTGTGCCTGGAAAAATCAGTAATGTTCAAGCATGGTAATTCGGTCGGAATATTTGTTTTTGGGATCCCAGAACGTAAGTGGCGGGATACCTATAACATCGCAAAATTTGTTCGTCTGTCCGTCCGTCCGTCTGTCCGTCTGTGCGCACTGTAACTCTCGAAGGGAATGAGATATTTTGATGAAACTTGGTGTGAGGATTCTTTGGGTCAAGAGGAAGGTCGAGTTTGTAGATGGGCTCTGTAGCCCTACATTTAGGGTTGGGGGAGGGGGTTAAGGGGCAAATCAAATATTTTAAAACAGATAATGTGATAGGCGATTATGGGGTAAGAAGACATGATGACACGATGGTGAAAACCATTTTTTCGCCGGACAAGTAGTTAGCCCGGAATCTGGCAAAAACCGGAAAGTCTGTTGGACGTAAAAGTTCTATTTGAAGTTGATTAGATGTTTAATTTAGGCGTAGGAAGACATGCTGAACACGATGGTGAAAACCATTTTCTCGCCGGACAAGTAGTTCGCCGGAATCCGGCCAAAACCGGAGAGTTTGTTAAAAGTAAAAGTTTTATTTGGAGTTGATTAGATGTTCGATTAAGGGGTAAGAAGACATGCTCAACACTTACGTGAAAACAATTTTCTACCCGGACAAGTAGTTCGCCCGGAATCCGGCCAAGACCGGAAAATTTTTAAAAGTTAAATTTTTATTTGTAGTTGATTAGATATCCACTTTAGGGTTAAGAAGAGATGCTGAATCCGTGTATGACAAAAGTTCGAGAGGAATCCGGCTGGAGCCGGAAATCTTGTTATAAGTTAAATTTTTATTTGAAGTTGATTAGATGTTCAACATTGGGGAAAGAAGATACACGGAGTTCGTTTTTGAGCTTTCTTTTTTCGTCGGACAAGTAGTTCCGGAATTCGGCTGAAACCGGGTATTGGCAGAAGTGGCAGGAAGTTTTCGTCAAAACAGATATGACTTATATGGGTAAACACACATGCAGAATCCATATCTGAACTTGTTTTTCTCATATGATTAGCTATTTGGCCTTAATCTGTTTCTGAATTTTAATAGTAAAAATGTTCAAGGAGTCTGGCGAAGACCGGATCTGGCGAAGACAAGACCCAATTGTCTGGATCAGATATTGAATTTTGGGATCCCATCGAAACCTTTGGTCTTGTCTTTTTTTGCCAGTCAAAACGTCCCTATACCCTCAGGTATGGCCTGTCTGTATCTCAGGGTAAACAGTTTCTACAGTATCAATTTCTAAGCTGGACTACCACAGAGTGCGAAAACCCGATGCAACAATTTGGACTTACAGCAGCCTACACACGAGTATCTAATTGCCCGGATGCGGCTGCGAATTCTGGGATTATGTTCAGAATCTACATCTGTGTCCGGTCGGTTTCAGGGTGATTATGACACTGTAAAGTAAATTGTGTAGAGGTGAAAGCCTGTTTCCTGCCATTGTATTATTATTATCCCGGAACGTTAATGACCGAATACCCGTGAATTGGTAAATTTGTCCGTCCGTCTGTCCGACAGTCTGTTAGCATGTAGCTCTTAGAGAGGGTGAGATATTTTGTCCAAACATAGTGTGAGCATCCTTTGTGTGAAAGCACAGGCACCTTTTCCCACGGAGGAATACTTTTTTTTGCGACTTCAACAATATATTTTTCCGGGTAAGTTGGACCCATAGCTCACGAATCTGAAGACGAAAAAAATATAGCTTCCTTCGTTCGAAAGCAAACAACAGTGTGGCAAATCTGTCACGCCATGTCAAAGCCCCCTTTTCGGCTGTGACTCTGGTGTCACACCAGGCAGCGACCTCTATCCGCTGTGACTTTGGTGTCACGTCAGGGATGCTCAGACCGACTAGCCACAGATGAACTGGGCATAGTGTCGTATATGAGTTCTGAAAACTGATTCACTTTACAGTCCTTCCGCCTCCTGGCAGTATGTAACTCTTCAGATCTTATAGTCTGAACCCATTAGCACAGTTCAGTTAAAACTGTTTTGAATGACAACACTTTCTTCAGCGATGGAATTTCCTTCCTGCTGGCCTCCACAGGTCCACTGGTATGGATATCTTTGTAACGGACCCAATAAGAGTAGCGAGGTGTTGTCGTTGTCATTGAAGTTATCGTAAATGACTAACATATTACTTCTTTGAGACTGTCCGTCTGTTTATATACCACTCTATCTCCTAGCCCAAAACGAGCAAAGGTGGGCTCTTGAACTCCTTTCATACTTTGATTTACCTGGATTCGATGTAAATATCCAGTACCACTGACTTTGCACCAGGTCTTGTATCCGCGTTTGATTGACTTCTGTGAGTAATAATGCTTCAGGGTAAGCGGCCCTTGAAAAATCTTGCCCCGTCATTTGCTTTGTAGGTGGTTCAGGTTCAGTGGGTGCAGAAGTCAATTACAACGAAGTCCGGATTTCATTTCTGTTTCTCACTGACTGCAGTATGTACAGTGTCCCATGAAGTCGTCGCAGTTTCTTGCGAGCTCCAGAGTTTTAGCACGGCCTTGTTGCATACAGATTTTACAATAAAACAACCCCATCGAGGAAATCCGCACCTTGCAGCTGAACCAAGTAATCGAAAAAGTCACCGCGCTCCGGGAAGATTTGGACCACTTTATTTAGCAATGTCAGACAGCTTCGTTTGGATTCCTTTCTACTCCATAGTATATTTGAAAGGAGTTCCTCAGAGTTTGGCCAGACTCACTTTCAACGCTAACGTCACATTCGTGAGAAGAAGGATCATCATCGAAGAGTGTCAGCTGCAGTGTGATCTGCCAAAGGACCAAATGAAAGGCCGGCATAATTTTGTTCAGTAAAATTTACTGGGCTGCAATGACTGGTTGAGGCTACTAGTCTGGATAGAAGAATGTCTGACAAGACAATGTCTCCACCGTCCTCGTCTAGCCCAAGAGGCATGCAGTCGTCTAGAGCATAGAATAGAATAGATTAGAATAGTGTTTTTTCAGCCTCAATGGGCCATACACAGATTTCTTATAAACACGGCATACAAATATATTAATGCATTGAAAACAAAATGATCCTAGGACACATACATAAACTATCTTCTATTTACATTCCCACTCACATAATCTACCACCATTAATAACGTTGAAGTCATAACGTTGTCTTTAGTCGATGTCAATATACCAGGGAAGAGCAGCCCTCTCCCAAACTGATCCGTAGAGGAGACTCCTGGCACTGCCCTAGGAGGTGGGCAACAGTGTCCTCTCCAACAAGACAAATCGGACACCTGTAATTATGCAACAGTGCATACGCGATTGTGCCAATGCTTCGGGCAACTTTCGACTACACAGAGACTGAGCCTGGAGGAGACTTTCGAAATCTTCTTCGATGTCAGTCTCGTCACCCGTCTCCTCAGTTTTCTTCAAGAAGAAGAGTTTCTTCTTTGTTCATCTTAAGCTATTCTGTCAATACTATCCTGCTATTTCGTCAAAAAGTCACTTCGAATCTCACCAACTGTTGCTGACGTGACAAATATGGGACTGCCGCAAAATGTACCTTCCTGACATGATATAGATGTCCCTTTCGATAAAGAGCGTGTCCGAAAGCTCGGAAACGAACGAAAATGCTGAATTAATTCAGCATTTTATGCAGCATTTCGCTTTCGGACTTAAATTTTCGCTCAGCTAATGCAGCATTAATTCAGCATAAAATTCATCGAAAAATTCAGCGAAGATGCTAAATTTTACGCTGAATTTTCAAGATGAAACTGGGGAGCTGGCGATTAAGGCTAAATTTCGGAATTAGAAATGTCAGAGAAGAAATAAAGAACGTGTCCGAAAGCTTTTAGTGCTGTAAATGCTGCATTTAATGCTGCATATAAGGTAAGAGCTTTCGGACGAAGATAAAAATAAAAATGCAGCATTAAATGCAGCATTTACAGTCCTGAAAGCTTTCGGACACGCTCAAAGCGTGTATTGCTGATGACTGACTTGACATATAGGTTACGTTAGCATTTACGTAAACTTTTCTAACTACAGCCTCAATAGGAACGAAAAAACCATATCATTAGATTCTCCGTGATCTGGGGATTCCAAATATGTATCATACTTCAGTTTTTTTTCCTTCTATATCGCGACCTCGGAACAAGTAAGAAACTGGATGCTGGAATTCCAAAATTGTCCTTGCTAGTCGACTGTTCAGCCTGTTGTGACCAATGGGTGAGCGGAATACCCTCGAGTTATACACCAATCTGTTGCTCTTAGAGCGAGGAATCGAGTGATATCTGAAACCTCCAGATTGCATAGAAAGCGAAAAATACAAAAATTCCCAAAGTTGCGTGACTGATTTGTCACGCCAGGTGCGAAAGGGTTAAGTCGGTTAAAGCCAGGCTTCACCTTCCAGATTCCCAGACGTCAGGGGCTTCCGCACAGTCAAGCCAACCCTTCCGGATTTTCATGATAATGATGACAGCTAAATTTGCTGTTCTTCAAAATTTCCTAGATGTCCCCTTAACATTTGAAATATCTCTTGCATCCCAGTCACAACTGTCAATCACTTTCCCTTTTCTTCCCCCATTTGCATATTTTTAGTGTCTCTCAAACGAGTTGCCTCTATTCTTCCAGACATCCGGAATCTGGGGTGTCCAACACCCCGGACTTCCAGACGGTTTTGGCCTGGCTTTACCTTCCAGATCTGTCTCGACAAAAACGGCTGTCTTGAATCCGGAAGAAAAATCTGGAAGGTGAAGCCTCACCTTTAGAGTGTCGAAAAAAAAGTGAAAGTATATGCAAAATCCATGTTTGAGCTTTTTTCCCCGCTCGACATCGGGCATTCGGGTCAAAACCCGGAAACTTGGCAGAATTAAAAGTTTACTCGCAAGTCCGTTAGAGCGTTGGGATAGCGGTAAGAATACACGCTGAACCAATACGTTACCCTTATTTCTCGCCGGACAAGTAATTCGCCCGGTATCCGTTCAAAGCCGGTACTTCGGTATTGTGAAGAAAAATTGGTGATCAATGGGTTTGGAGTGTCGATAATGATCTACGCTGACATGTTGAATCAGTTTTCCTGCTTTTTTTACACTGTGGAGGGAATCGTAAACAATGAATTTGGCAGGCATTGTGTAAATCGTTGTCGGGTGGTTAAGAGTTCCGATTTAGGGAGTTAGAAGACATGGGAAACCATTTTTCTACGAAGGTGATAGTACGGGAAGGAACAGGAAACTAGTTCTAATGAATGCCGTTGTCTAGCTGTTCGTGTCGGTACAGGATAAGTAGACTTAAAGAATCGCCAATCTGCCGGGTAGATACTGTACGATCAGAATCTTATCTAAACCGCAAATATCGAAAGAACAAAATCCTTCATAAAACTTATAAGGTGGTATGTATATAGATAAACAAGACCAAAGGTTTCGACGGGATCCCAAAATTTAATATTTATCGGACGTCTTCGCCAGACCCTTTTAACATTTGCTATTTATCCATAACCCACCGCTTGAATATGTACAAACAATTATGAACTACTTAACGTGTATCTCGGACAGAAACATGCGGATAATACTATGGTTTGGACCTAAGCACGTGAATGCATTACTTAACTTATCACTAAGTAACTCAAAAGACTGAAGAAGATTAGTGGCACCACACTTCTTAACAATACGTGTATTATGATACGATGCCGGAAGGTACAGTAGAAATTTGCAATATGGTAAGCAATACGGATCTGGCACAGATCTTTCTTACTCAGTAGTGAATGCAACCCAGTTAAAAACAAAACAGAATGGTCACAATATGTAGAATACATTTTGGCTAAAGCTTTGCGTGAATACTTTCACTGTTAGGTACAATTCTTGCGTAACCAATTTTCAGCTTTTCTTTTACATCTCTAAAAATCTGGAATCGCAAACCTAAAAGTGTAGTTCAAATATGAATCCCTAACCATCGTATACGCGTAACATTATGAATTTTAGAAGATACACAAGGAAGGCTCTGGATTCAGCAACGATCTTTACTCTCCTTTCTACTTCAGAAAGGTCCTTTACTTCGACAAAATTTTTCGTATTTTAGCAGCATTCCCGGCGAACTGCATGCAGAGCAAAAGAGCTCAATCCAAATTTCCGCGTCTTGGCAAATTTCGCCAGCTTATCTGTCATCTGCTTACCCCGATACCGAATCTCTGATCGACTTCAGAAACAAGTTGAGCTTCAACCAAATTTCGGGTTTTGGCCGAATCAGTTTTCGCATCAGTTTATGGAGTACATACTCCTTGGCTTTTTCGCAATTTGAACTCTGTTTTTGAGCGCCTAAGTGAAGTCGATTGGCGCGTACTGAAATTCAAAAGCCGGATAAAATAATCGGATCTTCTCTAACGCATCGCCTCGTGTTATTCGTGTATGAACCTCACAAATATCCGGTCTTTCTAACCTTCAAGAGATTAAGATCCGGATTTTGCCATTTCCCTTCGAAATTCCTGGAAGTATTTACAAGTAGTCCCGGTATTGTTGTTTGAAGAAGACAGAAATAATCTTAGACTGATCACGTACAAGTTTGTTCGAATGGGCCTAAGACGTTTCCCAGTGCCTGGTCCAGACATAGAACTCTGGTTCTAATCTACCGGATTAGCACTTGATGATCCGCGTGCTTGTTTAGTCTAAACGGTTGGATTTTTTTTAAATAGCGAGGGAAAGGCGGGAGGGCATTGTCTGCGAAAAAGTCGAGTGTTCGTTTTTTGTCCAGTAGCTAACCATCCTCTGCTCGGCTAAGCCAAACATCGAAGTACGTTTCTGTAGCGAAGTGCATTGAAGTGTGACCAGGGGTTCATTCGGTGAACGATATACACGGTGGCAAGCTCGGATACGGAAATGACTAGAACTGAAATGGTCCCTGAGCTTCGAGCGAACAAAATGTTTGGGGAAGCTAGGAACTGAAACTATTCAGCTTTTTGGTTTGTCGTCATCATATCGGGAAATTTCTTCGTATTGCGGAGAACAAAGCAAATTTTCTAAAGTTCTCCATTGGAGTTCAATTTCCAAGTTAAGTGGAGAATATGCGAATCTCAGTTCCGTACTTGTTGAGCGGATTGTCAACGAAAACTCTTCTTAACAGAATAGAAAATCTGCTGCGTAACAGCATCAAAGTATGTGCGAATTGATCAGAAAACGATGGGCACCAAAGAGGCAACGGAGGGTACCGTTCGGAGGGAGGCCTTTGACAGGATTCTTCCTAGCAGCGATAAAGAGACACGTCTACCAAAGCATTTGTGTGGGTGGTAAGGGGCGCGGGCTTGATCTGACTCAAGAACAATCGCACATCGGTGCATGATTTCCTTTTAGGGTTTTTTAAATAAACGTGAGCTTTTGAGTAGAACGTGAACGTGAACGTGAGTAGATAGAAGGACTGTCAGCTTGCAGTAGCGCATTTTCAGTCCTGGTTTGGTGTTCAAGAACAAAGGCAGACGCTTGGAAAATCTAGGGTCACTCTTTTCTTGTTTGGCCTCCATCTGGTGTCAGTTGTCAGATCCATGCGTAGAATGATCGATAGTCGACTACGATATTTGTGTAATGTTTCTCTTGCTTTCAATGCTGCTCATTGCTTGTAAATTCTCTCCAGTTACGCTCAACCATAGGCCGAGTTGTGGTATCGGATCAGTTTCCTTTTTCGTGTATTTTATATTTCCTAGCTATTTTCTTTCATTAAATGAACATAACAATTTCCCCTTTGTCTCATTTTATAACTTACCAAATTCCAGAGTTGTTCATCCCATTCCAGGGAGACTTTGACTTTTACGCGTAAGGAATACAAAATAGTAGCGTGCAGAAATTTTGGTAAGCTTGGAGACAATCAGGTCATTGTAGAAGTTGTCACACAGTTCTCAGGAATTTTCGCGTTTAAATGGACGAGCAGTTCTCTATAACTTGGAACACAAGTACGATTGATGGTGTGTCATTTGTCTTTGCCAGCACCTGAAATTTCTTCCATGACTGCCACCAATTACAGAGAAGTCTCGTGGGAGCTCCTTTCCAATTCTTTCTTACTAGGCGTCGTTTGTCTTTTGTCTTGCTCATTTCCAACGGACAGTTTGCTACTTATTTGTTTCCTAATGTGCCATCCTCTTAATCAGTCTGGAACGGTATAATTACAGCTCTGATTGTTTCTGGGACAATTTATTGGTCCTCGTATCCTCAACAACCATTGCTGAAGGATGTGCGGATGCTAGGTCGAGTGAGACAGCAAGGTACTTGAGTATTCCAACTTGGAGATGATATACACTTGATGAGCAACACAGAGTGTTGTGTTGGCGGCAGGAAACACCAAATGAGAACTTGAAGACACTATTTTAAAGAGTCTCGAAGGTTATCAGTGCCTCAGAGCACTATATACTAGTAATATTTGGGCTGTTGTTGTCAAGGGAAGCGATGGGTTGCCCACTCGATTTTAGTGTACGGCAAGTGCCCGGTGCCGGCACCGGTCGCCACGCGTTAGAACATTAAAATCAGCATATTTAAAAATGAGAAGCGCCTAATTTATGGTCGGCATCACTGCACTGTCAGAAGTTTCATGATAGATAACACGAGGATGCGCGGTTTCAGCAGATCATGCGTAACAGATAACACTTCGGATGTTATCTGTTATGTTTCAAAATGTTATGCATAATAAGCGTACGTTACCATCAGGAACAACCGAAAAACCGCCAAACAGTATCTGCTGAGTTTTCTGGCATCATGACGATAAGGAATAAAGTCAGTAGATGCTCTTTTGGCTCTTCCTAACAAAGCTTGTTATGCGTAACTTTTCATGCATAACGTGTTCAAACACAACAGATAACATCCGAAGTGTTATCTGTTACGTATTATCTGTTGAAACCGCGCATCCTCGTATTCTGTGCTATGAAACTTCTGACTGTGTAGTTTCGGCCGAAAAAGCTGAATTCTTATTCCTTTAAATAATTTCCTTTAATAACTAAATCCTTAAAAGAATGAAATCCTCAAAATAAAAGCTTGGGATTAAAAAAAATATGCTTAGGGATCGTTACCACCGCCTAGTTTGTAAGAGCTATATTTGTGGTTTCAAAAATACTACTAAAACTGTTTCAACCCAGAACACTGTCAGAAGTTTCATAACAGATAACACGAGGATGCGCGGTTTCAAAAGATAATGCGTGACAGATAACACTTCGGATGTTATCTATTGTGTTTCAAAATGTTATGCATAATATGCGTTACCATCACGAAGAGCCGAAAAACCGCCAAAAAGCATCTGCTGAGTTTTCCGACATCATGACGATAAAGAATAAAGTCAATAGATGCTTTTTTGAATCTTCCTAGCAAAGCTTGTGTTGAATAACATTTAATGCATAACGTTTTCAAACACAACATGTAACATCCGAAGCGTTATCTGTTACGCATTATCTGTTGAAACCGGGCATCCTCGTGTTCTCTGTTATGAAACTTCCGACAGTGTAACAATATTGTCACCTCGCTCACCAGGCTTTCACCAGCATCTCCGTGAATACAGTAGCTTACTATTCTCACCCTCGCATACATGGGCTGGTAGTATATGATATCGAGGTCAACCTTGCTCCTGGACTCCAAGGACCCACTCAGCCTCCTTCCTTTGTACCTATCATTCTCGAGCATTGTAGAAGTGGCGCAGGCACGAAAATTTGAAGGGAATTATGGATATTAAAACGTTAAGATAACATGTAAACAGTCTTCGTGTAAAACATCATGGAACGGAGTTTCATGAAACTTTAACACAGAAATCCGAATTCCCAAAATAGTTTCGCCATAAAATTAACTATCGTTGTTCCGACCTTTGTGGTGAACCGCGGACAAATCTGAAGTTGCTCATCACAGAAGACTGGCGAACACGCCAGGTAAGAATCCTGAACTAGAAATCCCGATGCGAAAATACAACCAAAGTTCTCTTTGTTACGGAGAAAATGTGTTTACGATTTCTTTATCTTTTTGTGCTGTACTTTTTTCGCACTTCCTTTGTTCGGTACTTTCTTGCGGTTCTTTCAGTCAGACTACACACAGAACACTGTCAGGCAGTAAACCTTAGGGACTGTCGGCTGGACCACAGCTCTCAAAGGGCTGTCCGCTTCTTCACATTAGGGAGTTATAATGGTCGTCCACTAGGATTCGTGTCGCTCTTGCTAAATAATGACCAGGGTTGACACCAGGTTAATGAAACCGCTCATTCCCGAAAATGGCCGGTGATCGATAATGGGGTCGTCAAATGACAGGCATGGCGTCAGGCACGCCTGACCGACGTCTTCACAAACACTTTTCGCAAACGAAGCCGCATAATGGAAATACTAGAAAAAAATTTAAAATTAATCGGAACTTATGATGGTTCAGGATGCCTCAATAAAAAATAAAAAATAATTAGAGTTCGGAGGCTTTTCAAGTATGAGTTTTGATACCAGTTTAGAGACGTGTGGGCTTGTCAGGACTGAGCGTGCCTTGGCAAAGAATATTTGCAAAATTTCAGAATCGAAGTAGACTCGCGCGGTCTGCTTTTGGAAACGAAAGACGGGAGCGAATCCGCCCGAATTTTCAATTCCAGAAATATCAAAAGAAAACTAGAACCAGGGGGTTGTGAACAGCAGAGCAGTGACCCACACTGCGATATTTTAGCTGTTCTACATCCATCATTTCTGTATTTCAAGCTATTTGCCTGTTGTTGCAATTTTTTCGGCTCGTAGCCGAATCGTAACGAAGCGGTTTTCGACCTGACGATCGTGAAGCGTGGCCAACTTTGATCTCAGTGTGAACTGGGCTTGAGCTGGCCAGATAACTGAAAAATCTCGGAGAACTTCCTGGGCAAAGACGAAAATTTGACCAGATTCTGGACAAATCTGTTTTAGACCACTCTTAATATGAACTCTTCCACGATGAGTGGTTCAAGTTCTGTGAAACAAAACAAAGATGGCTGCTTAATTCGCTACTCTCGTCATCATCGCTGTTATCGTTCGCACGAACACAAACAAGTCTCCTCCCATTTCTCAGCATCCGAGATCGTGTCTCCATCTTTCACTGGCAGTAATGAACATAATTGTGTTTTCTAGCTTCTGGACCTTCCGCGATTCAGACGGGATATCACGAAGATTAAGACAATCGGATCAAGCTACATGGCTTCAAGCGGACTAGACTTGACAGGAGTCGCCAAGGTAACACAACCGATGCGGATTATCTCGGGAAAAGGAATTCGGTGTTATCTGCAGTTGATTGGTTTGATGATGTCAAGTTTTAATAGTTGCGTTTTTGCAGAGTATCTGATAGACTACGGTTGGTCTGCAAAAACGACAATTTCCGAAATTGCGCCTTTCGATGCCGTCCCAAAGAAAAACTGATACCCAGTCACACTACTAAGTTCCAAACTGCTTTCCCACCAATTTTACAAAATCCTAGGATCTATTGTTGGTAATGATAAAAGTGAGATGACTTTTTAGATACCACGATCAGTTACCATACGGTCGGACCGTGGCATCTGAATATCAGATACCACGATAACTGGCCAGATACCACGATAACTGCAAAAATTAGTTTTGATTGTGGTATCAGATACCACGGTAACTGCGAAAACGACTTTAGGCCGTGGTATCAGATACCATGGTATGGTGATAATGGTGACATTTTATTTACGACTAAAGAAGAGGAAAATAGCGCAGTACAGACATATAAAAGGAAAAAATACACTGAGAAAAAATAACGTAGTAAATGCACAAGATAAAAAATAAACATTAAAAAAAAGAAAAGGGACTAATAAAATCTACTAAGAATTATCTGCAAAAACGCAACTAATGTCGCGCCTACGTCGTCGTCCCTTTTTGTGTCCTTCATAAAATCCGGTGACGAATTGCCGCCAGATGTGCTAGAGGAATAATAACAATCACAAGTGAGATCGGGGGATAAGTTATCTGACGGGTGAATAAGCGATTAGGCTTCCGCTTCATATCGAGTCGCGCATTTGCCCCGTTGAAAAGTCAGCCAGCACTCGGCAGTGTAGTCGGAAGCCAGAAATGACAAACTCGATGACGCTTGACAGAACAGAGCTGGCTAAAGCAAAAAGAGGGGAAAAGGCATTTTAAACAGTTTTAAACTTGGTTAGGCCTAAGAGGAACTAAACATAGCAAAACAAACCTGGATAAACGTACATCAAGAAGTAACGTGTATTGTTTTCTTTACGATAGCGCACCCAGCGGCCAAAAAAGAACTAATCTGAGAGGAATTTTATGAGGGGCGTATTGGACGACGCTAAGAGTTATTCATTTTATCAGTAGGCTACTCGAATGCTTCTCTAAGCACCGACATTGGCCATAATTCCTGAATCAAGACTCGAAATCCACACAAGAAAACATTTTTCCTGCTCGAATTTATCAACGATCATTGTTTGTGATTGGTTATAGTGAATGATGTGTCACTCGATGTAAAGGCTTTTTTCCGTGATTTGTTTGTGGCTCGAAAAGAGTTACGTTTCCGCGGTCGTTTGTGAGGCGAACACGTGTGTTTCCGTCGAGGGGATTTTCGACTTTGTGGCTTGAATATTGCTGGAAATTCAAATGTAGCAGTATTCTAAGTAATAAAATAACTACTTTATCAAGTACACAGACATGAGACTGAGGGTCATTTTTGTACTGAATGTTAAGTACGTAAACCTGAAGCTCTATTTATTGAGGTTTTACCCGGATTTTTTTATTCAGACATTTGAAATTACAAAAAAATGACAACACGGTGTTTTCGGAGACTTTCAACTTCTGGCCTCTGCTGGCCAGCTTCTTTGCAACTCCGTGGCAAAAATCGTTTTTCGCGACAAAAGCTCAGGGTTGTGTCGCCACAATTAGGCTGTGGAAAAACGCAGTAAGTAACGAATGCACGTGATTAGGTCATAATGCTGGTTTCAAATCAGGGCCAACAAAGGCTTTACGAATCCAGGATCCTGACAGTTTGCCTGCTTGATTTCTATGCTCCCATTCGTATTGTAGCCCAAAGACAGCTTTTCGCTAGAGTTCTCTTCCATGCCAACAAAGGCTTTAATCAAGGATCCTGACAGTTTGCCTGCTCGAATTAAACGCTCCATTCGCATCGTAGCCCAAAGACAGCTTTTGGATAGAGTTCTCTTCCATGCCCTTGCAGCACAGTGAGTAAGCTGTGCCTTTTCCAGCTATCCCGGTTCACATCTCACACGTCCTGCTCAATTATGGCACTCTAAGAAACTTATGGAAAAGCAGTCGAGAGCAAGAAAGGGCTGACTTACCTATAAACAGCCAAGCCAAGAAGAAGTTTGAGTAGGCAAGAAGCAGAGATTCGTTGTTTGAGTTTTTGGAATTCGGGCATGGCTTGGAAATATTTTCCCCCCACCCCCAGAAAAATAATGTTTTTTAATTGATCTGATGTCGTCGATCGCGTTGTCTCCGAGTAATGCCTTGGGCAGAAAGGTCTGGCGGCTGGGGAGTGGAAGTCCTGGCTGGATCTTCCGCATCGCCATAATTTCAATACGTCTTTCTTGTTCAACGACGAAAGTGCAGAAATGCGGCCGTGAAATCCTGACAGAAACATAATATTTGTACCTCTTTCAGTTTGATCACATCATAACTGAAATTTCTTATCCTTAAACCAGTATCCGAATTCTAACTTAATAAATAAATATACTAACCTATCCGGATTTCTCAAGACTTATTTTTATGTATTTACTTTTCTTCGTCTTCTTCTGCGGATCATTCTGATATTGGTAACTGTCACTCTTAACTAAATACACATAGATGGCGGGGAATATCTCAAATAACATAAATGTGTGTTGTTTTACACAGTGTTCGAACTATAAAATTATTTTTTCTAGTCCGATGATTCGTTGGAAGTTCGGTGGAGCCACCTAGCGACTCTGGTCGACTTCGGTTTTGAAATGCAACAGGCGCTCCAGGGGATCAACGAGCAGAGCTTCAATAATTTCGTCCTAAGAATGGGTAGGTTTGAAAATCACAGATCTGACAGCCTTACGCATGGGCGTTAAACCCAACCAATTTTAAAATGTCTAACAATCACCTTGGTCGGACATCTCAATGCACTGGGCTGGAAACATCAGAAAAAAAACGGACATGGAAGCTGTTCCAGAACCACGGCAGAAATTCGTGTCGTGGATGATAGTGACCCGGGCACCTAGCACAAAGATGTAGTTCAGACGACAGCCGTAAAAGTGTTCCTAGCTATACAAAAATGATGCGGGCATAACCGCCCATGACACGATTTCCCTGATCATTTACAAGGGCCTTCGTTTAGCATGATTTCTTTATGTTCTTCTTCCCCCTTATAAGTTACCTCGATTTCCGTTAAAAGGCGCACAGCCACGACACAAAGTACATAGTTCTCTTACTCCGGACAAATAGAACACTTAAAGGTGTGGGTAACCGAAGACAAAAAAGAACACAATCATTTATCTGACAAAAAAATGTGCCCTTCACTGCCAAGTGCCACATCTAGGCAATGGACAAAAGGGGACAAACCAAGGGGAAGATCGCTTCGTCGACGATAGGTAGTCCTGAGAACTATGAGAACTATCACTATGTCATGTGCTCCCAGCGTGCTCCCGCTCTTTCCGGAGAATCGTGACCGGGTGCCAACCAGACCTACACACAAACTATGCGCATACGTAGGAACAGTTACAATTCTATTAATCTTCCCTCAAAAATGATAAATGCTGCATTGGTGCATGAGTGTATTAGTACCCATTAAGTGTATTGGGATTAGTATACTACTACACTCATGAACCAAAACAACTTTGATCATATTGGCGCTAAAAGGAGTTGGAAACACAATAGTAGCCGCATGGCGACATAGTTGGAACACGTTCTCAATAATCATGAAAATTCTGAATATGTGTTCAAATTGTAGGAATAAATCATGGACCAATTACGGCTGGTGTCATAGGAGCAAGCAAGCCACACTACGATATTTGGGGAAATACTGTCAACGTCGCTTCCAGAATGGAAAGCACAGGGAAATCCGGCTGCATTCAGGTTAGTGTGTAAACAGCATCCAACTAAATTTCCATGTCGCAACAAACCCAATGGCTCTTCCCGGCAACGAAGCCTTCATGCAAACATAGACGCCACAGCAGGTTAAGCCTAAGTACCCAAAGAACGCTGTTTTAGCGAGGCGACGCTACAGGCCCATTCACAACGGGTTTTAGCTAAAACTTGGTACCAACCAGTTCCATAAATCGCTCTGAGATCGAGAATTAGCTGGGTTTCTACCGTTCGCAATTGATGTTGGTGCCTAGTCTCGGACCCAAGTTGAAATCTGTTCAACTTTTGAGGGAACTAGCCAATAAAATTACTTAGGGGAATACTGAGGAATATTCCGATTGGCTAATGCTGAACCACGTCAGACCGAATAACAATAACAATTCACTTTCGGTTTTCAAGACAGCAAGGAGTGGATGTGATTTTGTCTATTGGATTTGGTTCGAAACTAGCCAATCAGAATATTCCTCAATATTCCCCAAAATAATCTGATTGGCTACACTGTAAGAAGTCTCTCCTTTGTCGGACTTTACTAGTTGTGCGTCACCGATTTCAGATATTTTTATTCATAATTCGGGTAATTCAACTCTGATGCAGGATTAAAACACTAGAATGCAGCGGATTATAACTCCCCGAATCCGGATTTTAATTCTCCGAATTAGGAACATAAGTGTCCGAAATCGGCGACGCACAACTACTTGAGTCCAATAAAGGACAGACTTTTTACAGTGTAGTCCCTAAAAAGTTGAACTGATTTCAAATTGGGTCCAAGACTAACTGGTACCCGAAACTGGCACCAATATCAATTGTGAACGGCTGAAACCCAGCTAATTCTCGGTCTCAGAGCGATTTCTGGAACTGGCTGGTACCGAGTATCAGCTAAAACCTGTTCTGAATGGGCCTTAACAAATTTTGACAAGGGGTTGGAAATGCGGATTTTCAGCAGCTATTTTGTACCCTCATGAGTTTCTGTTACGAAAGGCAGATTGCTTTTTGGCCACCTTTTCACTACCGAGCATTTCGTTCTACTTCCTTGGACTACCCCCCCCCCCCCACTGTCACAAGTTTCTCAACAGAGTACACAAGGATGCGCGGTTTCAACTGACAACACTTGAAATGTAATCTGTTGTGGTTTTGAGAACATTATGCATTAAATGTTAGACGTAACAAGCATTGCCAGGAAAACTCGAAAAACCACCAAAAAACCATCAGCTGACTTTTTTGTGTGTCGTCATGCGATCGGAAAGTCAGCAGATACTTTTTCAACGGTTTTTCGGTCTCTTCTTGGCAATGCTTGTTATGCATAACATTTCATTCATAACGTTCTCGCAATCACACAGATTTCATCCCAAGTGTTATCTGTTATGAAACTTCTGACAGTGCAGTACTCCGAGTTGGTTCCAGTTCGACCGAGGTCGCTTCTGCAAGAAGGAGGAAAAATCTTATTTGAAAAAATTGTTTCCCCATCTGCTTTCTTTCTTGTTAAAGTTTAACTGAAAAACTAACTTGTTTTTTTATCATTTAACTGGACACAGTGCATAATTTGGATTGTATTGAGATTTTTTTTTCTCTTCCGGTCTAAGGCCGTCCTCACAGCGCAAAATTCTGCTATGACTGGGGAAGTTTGAATCTCAACATAAACGCGGCTTTTCATTGGCCAGTGATCAGCTTGCCAGAGGTAGCTCACTGCGTGAAAACTTATTTTCATAAATCATTTTAGTTAAGCATACAACATAAATACTAGCCAGTAGGTACCATAAATCTGACAGGGAAATTCCTCGTAAATAGCGGAGCAACGAAGTAACGCATTTTCATCGGGTATTCAAGCCTCTTTTAGTGAATAAGTGATGTGTAAGTAGATCGTCCTATCTCAGCCCTTTTTGGTTAAACTTTAAGGGTCTGCTGTGAAGCAGTCTTAACTGGTGCTGACCTAACTGCTGAGCAAATTATTTTATGGGGACCTATCATAATACTAACAACATTTGAAGAAAGCCTGAGGGCCATATACACTGTCACACAATACTGCTGGCAGATGACCAAGGTCAGGTTGTCTGGGAATGGAATTTCTGCAAGGATTTTTGGCCTCATAATCAGTTTTCAGCATCATGATGAATGTGCAGAAAATTCGGCCGACAAAACTTAATCGTCTATCCGCACCAGGAGATGTAAAGACTATGAGACTGGTCAGGCTTATAGAAAATAAAAACATACTGTTCCCGACGAATTCTTGATCCCGCTTAACCCACGTCTGAAAAGACGAACCAAACTTTGTTTTCCCTAAACATTTTTTTTTGTTTTGCAAAAGGCAAAAATGAACGATTTTCTAATTTGTAAGAAAGAGGAATAGGAAAAACTCTGCAAATGTCTTCCAGAAACAGTTAAATTAAACGCCTTAACAAATAAGCATTTTCACGGGATTGAAACACATAACTCCTGAAAAATGTCAGTGGAAGGCTCTATGACAGCTTTTAGCCTTTTCTCTTGATAATTAACAGGAACTGAGGAAGTGAAAAAAAAATTCATGCTTTGCCCAAAAAGGAAAATAAGGAAAACCAGAAATAAAAAGAATCTTCATCGTCACTGGGTGGAGGGTGGGGGGCAGCCTATCTGGTTTTCAGAAACTGGAGGTACAAGAAGGGCGTTTGCTATGTGGACTACTTACCTATGTTTTAGCTTTTGCTATTGTAGCAATTTCTCATCAAACCTAACACTAATGTTATTTTCTTCAATTTAGGTTACCGAAGAAACCTACCATATCCTGCAGAACTTCGGATTTGTCTTTGAACAGCGCGGACTAGTCTCGGTAAAGGGGAAAGGACAACTGATGACGTACTATCTAGTCGAAAGAGGATGACTCAGTTTAAATTGCACATTCGACAGTATTATCTTTTATACTTGCCGGTTTCTTATCAATACAAAATTCTTGTCGCGGCCCACATTTCCAAACGGAGAATGTCAGTCTCCCACAAGGCCAAACTTGATATTCAACTGTCCGAGTAGTAATCGTGAAGACCCGTTATATATACAGGATACCTTGCTAGTTTCGCAACCCCCTTGAATGGAATATGTGCATGCAATTCCCACCATTTCTTTCAAGCCCCTACCTACACTTAGCAAATGTGTGAAATTGGGCCTTGATTGAAAGCTCTACTCATTCTCTACAACGTAATATTTTTTTCGTTTTTGTTGAACGAAGCCGCAGCATTGCCAAATGCCTTTCTTCTAAACACCTGCTGACCATGTCCGAATTGTTTTTGCGCCAGCTTCTGTTTCCAATTTTCTTTTGCGGATTCATTTACTCTACCGCAGGTTTAACCCAAATAGCTCGATCATGAATATTGGCGCCAGCGTTTTTCTGTCGCATGTAGGCTACTTGCGCGTTTTCGACTTTGTTTTGCGCCAGGTAAATATATTGCAGTAAGTGGATGACATTTGATACAATTAATTTGGTCAGGACGGATGTATCAGATGTTCCACAAGCGATCCTATTTCGTCTTTATTTACACAAGTTTACTTGGGGTGGCGCAAATCAGGGGCGTCACTAGCCTTTTACCTTTGGGGGGGGACGTCCGATTTGTGCCGACAGACTTAAACAATGTGCCGACAAAATGCGCCGTTGCCGCTTCCAGGAAACGGCGTACATATTCCAGCATAGAATAGAACCGGTGTAAAACTAACTGAGTAGTATAAGAACGCGGTACTGGCTCAGACTCACCCCAATAAAATAAACCACTAATTACATGAAATTTACCAATTTTAACATAATTTATATCAAATTAACCCCCTTTTCAAAGAAATTTTATTTTCATAATTACAAAATAAAGGTATCAAGAAATGGAAATATTACCCTATAATCTCAATAAACAACTGATATATGTACTATAAAAAATAACGTCCCATAAACTACTACAATATATACTACTGAGTAAACAGTTCTAAATCCACATATGTTTCTTTGCTCTTATTTTCACGTACAATCGGTTGCAAAACTAAACTTTTCTTTAAAAGCAACTCATTAGCAATAGCATTATATTTCTGAGCTATAAACAAATCACATGGTTTGTTATTATGATTAATTACTACAACCAAATTATCACCATATTTTGTTTTAGCAATTCTCATTTTATATACATTATATTTCGTTCCTAATACTAATGCTTCTTTTTTTATTGTCTCATTGTATTTGTTTATTCTGATTGTGTTCAAGACTTCCTTCGTTGACTCCATTTATTAGCGGATGATTTTATTAAATAAAAATCCAAACTCACAAACTCACATACATGTTTCTATTGATAATATCTAATGTAACTTTTCTTTCATAATATAGAACACAGTAAACATTATATGGTACAGGTTGAGCGTCTTTCAATGTTAAACTTATTTCAGTATCAGCAGTTGTTCCATTATATATACTTGATTCGTGTTTGGAGACGTCGAAACAGAATAGTGGATACACTTCTTTAAATTCTTCTATACTAACAACGCTACCAGTATCAAACGCTAATTGCGTATAACCCATATGTGTGAATCTGTTGTAGAGATTCGAGTATTTGCATTCCTCATCGCTAAAATCACATTTGAGTGGTTGTTCAGGATATATATCCCCATTAATTCTAGGTTCTATGTCTATTAAATTCATATGCTCATACACCATATTATTCATTAATTTGTTGTTATGCTTTTCATTTTTCTGTAACATTACAACTACTTTTGTTGGATTGTTTCTCTCAGAAATAACTTTCCACGTGTGTTACTTAATTTGACTAACATCGCTTTTTATAAGTATTACATGCTTCCCACATCAGATTATGCTTTCTATCCTTTGCCAATCCCTGTTCCATTTCACTCATCATTTCAATACTAGGAGCTACAATAGGGATTTACCAGGATAAATACTCGATCACTACTTTAAAATTAGTATTTCCATTTTTTATAATCAGGTTGTTATCATCATTTCTTCTTATAATCATCAGAGTATTCAATCAACTTTGTAACGGTAGTTGTAATACCAACACGATTAATTTTTTCAACCGATTCATCGTTTATTACATACTTAGCGGTACTGAATAAATTAAATCCATAATTCGTGAGCGTAGCAACATCATCTGCAGCTATATTAGTCCCATTTTCTTTCACTATCCTTACACTAACGTCAAGATAACTTTCACTTGAATAGAACCAGGAATCTAATTTCTTTGTTACAAATTCAAACTCTGATTTATTTGGTACATTCACATCTGTTTCTCGAATTTCTTGAAATTCTTATTTTACCACTTTATCATTAACAGGCTGTTCGTCAAATATATTCCATTGCGGACTAATAATTTTATTTACTGCCATTTATATGAGAAGGAAATTGTTAAATAAAAATTATTGCAAAATCATCAAACCACTTCCAGTCATTAATGTTTTGAATAAGCCTTGGCTTCTTTGATTTAACATTCTTTTATTTGCACCTAGAAGATCCTTCATAGATTTTTTGATTTGAATTACATCAATTAATTATTTCTTGTTTACATCAATCAAATCTTTCCCATATTCTATTGCTCTATTTTTCAACAACTCAAACCTCGGTTTAATAATTCTATTATACATCGATAATGCACCATCTCTTAATTATTTTGCAGACGTTTGGAATAACTGGGAATTAGCAATGTTTTTGAATATACTACCAAATCCACTTCCATACTGCTTTTTCTAAAGTAATCGCTTATTATTAATCAACCTTTATAAGCAAATAAATTTATTTCAATAATTCGTTAAGCTTTTCTTAAATGCAAGACGTATCCAACGTTATCTCCATTCAGATCAATCGGTCTTCCTAATTGATCAGTAATTATCATTCTCGAGGAATAAATATACTCTTTCGTATTGATAGGAAGATGAATTAATTGTTTTGGGTTTTCAACAATTTGACAACCCGGTTCTGTATCCGGAACAAATGTCCAAATTACGTCTGATTTACTTTTTTTTACTATAGAACTATTTACAAGAGAGCAGTGAATTTGAATTTTATCAATGCTTCTTGTAATATTCGGAAGCTTTGTACCTTCATTGATTTAACTAGAAATTTCCATTTCCTTCTCAAATCCTAAAATCTGACACAAGTCGCTATTAAATCTATACACGTATTTTTCTTGTAATAAAATTAAAAATCTCATTGATGCCGGATTTGATGAAATTACAACAGGACATTTATCTTTTGGAGTATCAAAGTACTGACAAAAAAAATAACTGAAACAATCAGCATTATACATCCCATTAGGAATTGTAACATTAATCCATTCCTCCTCTTCAGATTTCCTATGCTGAAATTTATTATTTTCAAATTTATCACTTACATTATGCACCGAATACCACAAACTGCATTGATTCAAACCTATATCATAATCGCAATGACCATTCAGTTCGATTGGTTGACTAAATGTTGTATCAATGATACTTTCATTACCTTCAATCTTTAACAACACCTTTTTTTAGAAATATTTTGTATACAATAAATTATATTGTTTCTTTGTATATATTTTATTTCGCAGAAGTGAATCCATAATATCAATCGCCTCATTCCTCACCTCGTCAGCTGTATTTTCATTTACTCTACTACCTATCAAAGTGTATAATTTTTTATTCATTTCATCCTGATTCATATATATACCAGTTGCACGATTTGTAACCTATTCTTGTATTCTTTTATAAAATCTATTCTTTTATCATAACTAGAAGAAACACATTCACTTTTCATACCACCATAACTTTGACTCATAGTTGTTAAATGATTCAGAGCCTCGTCTATTTCCTTAGGATGCTCAAGGTAATAATAAGGCACTTTAAAATAATTATCAATGCCATTCCAGTCTTTTTTATGTTTTGCATTAATTTGATTTAACAACTCTGCATCAATATCTTTATTCAGATCAATGCTTGTGATATTTGAGGGAGTTGGTTCTATAGCAGGATTTGGTGCTCGATTCGCTCCTTCAGAATCTGGAATCTGTAAAGCTGTTTTAAATGTATCACCTAATCTGAGAAACCGTCTTCTTGAACTATCATCACCTTGCTGTAGTTTATTAATGATAGTTTCGGTATTTTCTTGTAATTTCTTGATGGTATCTTTAGTGTTTTCTTTTTTTGCTCCAACAACTGGAGCGTTTAATTCTGAAGCATATTCCCGAAATACTGCTTTCTCCCTCTCATATTGTTGAACCTTTCTTTTTTGGATTTCTCTGTTCTTAACTATATCCGATAACATTTCAATCATGCGTCTTGAATCCATTTATATACTACTAATTTTTATTTAATAATAATTTTTTAAAGTTCTTTTTCATAAAATCCCCCTCGAATTAATTCCCCACTTTTGTCAAATATTTCATAAGTAATGGGGTAAGTAATAACCTTTATCGAAAATACTTTTTTCTTTTTAATTCTAACTAAATCTCCTACTTTTTTAATTTCCTGTGACTTTGGAATCATCTTGTATTAAATTTGTAGGAAACAAAGTGTTAAAACCCTTTTTCTGATTTACCTTTTTACTAGCATCAATTGGTTTCATTTGTATTGATCGATGATACGAGTTATTATAATTATCAACGAATACAGGTAAAATATCAATCCATTTATTTGTGTTGTTGTGAGTAAAATATTTCCATAATTTTTCTTTCAACGTTCTGTTGAATCGTTCAACGGTTTTTGGTTTCAGTTCACTTTCAGATGTAAACCACTGAACGTTATTATTTTTCAAAAAAGTTTGAACATTTCTCATTACAAATTCTTTACCTTTGTCAGTTTGCAGCTTTTTAGCAATTCTTTCTTTAAATATATTACTCAATGCGTTTATTATTTCACCACCAGTTTTATCTTTCAAAGGGGTACAACATGCCTATTTACTAAATAAATCAATAATAGTTAAATGTAATTTGTTTTAGTGTTTTTTTTTTTTTAATTTGTGCATATCAACAAGATCAGCTTGCCATTGTTCATCAGCAAAGTGAACAAAGACTCGCCTCTTTTTAAAATTGTGATACGGTGGTTTATGTAAAGCATATACATTCTCATTTTGCAACACATTTTTAATTTTATTTGTAGAAACGTTCACTTCATTTTCTTTTCATTTTCTGTAAATATCATCAACACCTGAATAATTAGAATAATGCGTATTTAATATTTCTTTTTCTGCGTTGAGGTTTTTTTTAAGAATTGACATTTCATTGATCCACAGATAACACAACTACCTTTCTGCATAGGCATGTTATTCTTCGACACTGTCTGAAACATTGATTGAGTATCAGTTCTCTTTGTACATTTCAAACAACCAAATCTTCATTTATTAGAAAACAAATTTTTTAAATGAAATTTATTTTTTTACCAAGAGAGGTCATTCGGCGTTTAATGTGGTAAATGCAATGAAATCCACAGTTTAATTCATCTATATTTTGGATTGCAAGACTTTCATAAGCTATTTTTTTTTTTTGAAGTTTCAGATATTTAATTATTTCTTTTCCTGGTGGAATACCGAAAGAATAAAAAAGTTCTACGTAGGGACTATCGGGTAGATTACAATAAGCAACCCAGTGAGTTCCAGGCATTCAACGCTTATCATAATTAATTACACCACATTCTATACTATTTATCTCTTTGGGTAGTGTATTTATAGAGGAAAAAGCTGTAAAATGCGGTAGATTTCCTAGTTCATCCATAATATTAGAGTTAGTTATAGGTCCTACTTTACTTTTGCTTCTTTTTGAATTCCCCCGTTTTTTTGAATGGGTTCCCTTCTTAGGTCTCTCACGTACGCCATTACCCATAACTCTCTGTGTTCCAGGAAGTTTTAGCGCTCCACCTGTGTTGGTTATTTTATCCGCTATTTTCTAACCAGCCAATGTACCTAAAGCAGCAACGCCGCTTGTTAAAGCTGCCTTGCCAAGTGTAATTGCTAGCGGTATTAAAAATGGAAGTAATCCACCTTTTTGAGTCGCCCCCCCTTATCTGCTTGTACGATATATCAATATCACAACCTTTGTCGTTACTTTCAAATTTTTCAGTTTTATCAATCTGTCGTTTACGTAAAAGTAGTTTTTATGACTAACTCGAATCTGATATTTTGTTTCGCGTCAAAACATTTCTTTAGCTTCATTTTTGTAGACTTGATAAATAAACTGTATATTCAAATGTTCCATCCATTTATTAGAGGATTAATTTATCTTCTAAAATTCTTTTTGTTTATTTATCAGCCATTATTTTTTCTATTCTGGAAACGAATGGTTTATTAACAGGTTTTTGGGATCCCAAAACGTAAGTGGAGGGATACCTATGACATCGCAAAAATGTCCGTCTGTCTGTGAGCACGATAACTCTCGAAGGGAATTAGATATCTTGATGAAACTTGGTGTAAGGACTCATTGGGTCAAGGGTGAGGTCAAGTTCGTAGACGGCCTATGTATCTCTACATTTAGGGGTGGGGGAGGGGGTTCAAAGTAAGTGACAAACAAAATATTTTTAAACAACTAATGTGATAGTCGATTGTGGGGTAAGAATGTATGCTGAGCACGATAGTGAAAATCATTTTCTCGCCGGACTAGTAGTTCGTCCGGAATCCGGCAAAACTGGAAAGTTGGTTAAAAGTGAAAGTTTTATTTGAAGTTGATTAAATGGTCGATTCAGAGGTAAGAAGACATGCTGAACACGATGGTGAAAATCATGTTCTCGCCGAACAAGTAGTTCGTCCGGAATCCGGCGAAACCCGGAAAGTTGGTTAAAAGTAAAAAGTTTCATTTGAAGTTGATTAAATGTTCGATTTAGGGGTGAAAAGACATGCTGAACACGATGGTGGAAACAATTTTCTCGTCGAACAACTAGTTCGCCCGGAATCCGGCCAAAACCGGAAAATTTGTTAAAAGCAAAAGTTCGATTAGATGGCAGGTTAAGGGGTAAGAAGAGAGACCGAGTCTGTATATGACAATCATTTTTTACCCGGACATACAATGAGTCCGGAATCCGGTTGTAGCCGGATTTGTTTTTTAGTCAAACTTTTATTCAAAGTTTATTAGATGATCTTTATAGGGGTAAGGAGATAGGCTGGATTTGTTTCTGAATTTTTTGCTGGATTAATAGTTCCTCGGAATTCGGGCAAAACCGGAAACTTTGCGGAAGTAAAGCAGGAAGTCTCGGTCAGTGTCGTCAAAATAGATATGGCTTATAGGTATATCTGAACTTGGTTTTCTCTGATGATTAGCCTGGCGAAGACTAGATCTGGCAAAGACTAGATCTGGCGAAGACAAGACCAGATTGCCTGAATCAAATATTAGATTTTTGGGATCCCATCGACACCTTTGGTCTTGTTGCTCTAAAAGCCTTTTTAAAATATTTACTACTGCTCTTTCAATATTATTGATATGGATTTGTTGGTCAGCAATCTTCGTTTCAATTATATTGTTATGGGTTTGTTGACCAAGAAGCTTTTTGTCCTAATCTAAAAGATTCGTAGTTAACGTTGCTAAATTAACAGCATCATTTTTGTTTCTAGGGTTTTGAACATTTGTTATCAATTTGTTCTCAGCATCAATTTCTTTCTCATTAGTTCGAATTATTTCTTTTACAAATACCCCTTTATCTTTAATCCTTACCAATTTATTATCAGGAGAATCATATACCGTAGTTAATATGTTGATATCTTCGCTAAAATACTGATTTGTCCCCACTTATTCTGCGGTAATATTTTCTTTAAATTGGTCCAAAATAATACTCATAGATCTTAAACCAATAGCGTCTTGATCTGCTTTCGCATCAACTAAATTAATAATTCTCTTATCTTGTAGATTGGTCTTACCGTTATCGTCAGTAACTATCTTTTCATTCGATTCGTTACTAACCTTCTTTCCAACGCTACCGAATTTATTCATTTATAACAGAAAGAGGTTATCTAGTAAACTTGTCAAAGTTTTTCCTATAAATCAGATCTTTATCTGTTGTTTTTTAATCAATAAAGAAAAATCTGTAGCCCTTGGTTGCACATTAAAGCTGTTTCAAAAACTTCTCATTGTCTATATTCGATACATGATTAATTTTATTTCTTTTGGATTGGAACACTGGAAGAATACGAAATAATTACATTGGAGTCTTGCCACTTTTGGTGTTTTATGATAGCTCTGTGACAAGAGAACAACTGAGGCAATTTTCTTTCTTCCTCTTATGAATAAATCTTCTACTTTCTTCTGGTCTTTTTCAGTAACAAAATCATCGAAGATAATCAAGTTTTGGTATTTAGGGTCTAGATCGTCAACATCAATAATATCATTAAGGTCATTACTTATTGATAAAATCTTCGCTTTACAATGTGATTCCAAAGTGTTTAAATTTGTATAAGGTCTTTATAATTATCTTCTCAAGATCTTTTGCATACAAGTATACCCGGTTGAAAAAAACATACTCATAAATTAAATTCAAGAGTAGATTGATTTTTCCTGTTCCAGAACTTCCACAAATTAATAATCTAAATGGCCACTGAGGTGCAAGTTTGTGTTTGTTTTGATAATCATTCTTCACTAAAATCATATACTTTGATTGGAGCCTTTTCACTCATTTATTAAGGAAAAATTTTTGTTATAAGATTTACCAAATTGTTTAACTATATACTTGAATTTTTTAAGTCTATACTTGAATTGGTTTAGCTATATACTTGAATTTCTTAACTGTATACTTGAATTTTTTAACTCTATACTTGATTTTTTTAACTATATACTTGAATTGTTTTCCTATATACTTGAAATTTTAACTATATCCTTGAATTGTTTAACTATATACTTGGCATTTCTTAACTATATACTTGAATTTTTAACTATATACTTGTATTGTTTAACTATATACTTGAAATGTTTAACTATATAGTTGAATTTTTGATGTTATAGCCTAGAGGCAAAGTTGTAAATTTATCGTTTGATACTATCCTTTTTTCATCATTAGGATCTAATGCTTTTTTATTCTGTTCTTCTAGAAACATATTGTGCTTGTATGATCGTAAATTATATTGGGTTACGGAAAGGTTTTCAATTTGTCCAAAGAGTAAATCCTTATAGTTTCGAATCGTAATTTTATCTTTAAATATATTCGTTTTTATTCCTTTCAGGTTTTTGCTAGCTTTTGATTGCTCTTGATGATCCTTGAAATAAGCTTATTCTTTTGATCGTAATACAACAAACTCTGTCATAGCTTGTCCAGACAATTTATCTTTCATCATTCCTATAACTTTCTTATTTACATTAGGAAATCCGCATGGATTATCTGTTTCATAATCAGAAGTATCGAATCTCTCATTCAGATCCTGTTTGATATCTTGATAGAAATCTTTGGTTCTAATGTCATATATGAAGGAATCAGTATCCATATAACACAGATCAATTTTATTTCCATATTTAGGTTTCATATAGTCATAATGGAATTCATACATCAATAACTTGGATAGTTTCAATACAGCAAAACCTATGTACATTGGTTAGTCTAGCTTTATCTTTTCCTTCGACATTCTTGCCACTGAAAAGTTTTCACTGAAAATTATTTCAGATTTAAAGTTTTTTTCCCCGGTTATTATTTCCATATCCGCTCGCTTCCTTACATTTTCCATAGTTTTTCCAAAGCAAGCATTATTCATAGGCTTAAAAAAATCCTTTTCAAAATCATTTGTACTTATAGTTCTAAGGGTTGTGTTGTGATCTATATATCCTTTTAAGTAAGCACTTTCAGTGAATTCTAGTATTCTATGTACTCCTTTCAATATCAAACCTTTTTGTAAATAGAATTCTAGGTTCCTGTGGTGAATTACATAGTTGTTTTTATCTAATAATGTGGTACATAGACATTAGCGGTACATAACATTGATTCAGTATCAGTTCTCTTTCTAATCTAAAAGATTCGTAGTTAACGTTGCTAAATTAACAGCATCATATTTGTTTCTAGGGTTTTGAATATTTGTTATCAATTTGTTCTCAGCGTCGATTTCTTTCTCATTAGCTCGAATTATTTCTTTTACAAATAACCCTTTATCTTTAATTCTTACTAATTTATTATCAGGAGAATCATAGACAGTAGTTAATATGTTGATATCTTCGCTAAAATACTCATTTTTCCCCACTTGTTCTGCGGTAATTTTTTCTTTAAATTGGTTCAAAATAATACTCATAGATCTTAAACTAATAGCGTTTTGATCTGCTTTCGCATCACCTAAATTAATAATTTTCTTATCTTGTAGGTTAGTATTACCGTTATCATCAGCAACTATCTTTTCATTCGATTCGTTACCAACCCTTTTTTCCAACACTACCGAATTTATTCATTTATAACAGAAACAAATTATCTAGTAAACTTTTCAAAGTTTTTCCTATAAATCAGATCTTTATCTTTTGTTTTTAAATCAATAAAGAAAAATCCGTAGCCCTTGGTTGCACATTAAAACTTTTTCAAAAACTTCTCATTGTCTATATTCGATTCATGATTTTGTATGATTAATTTTGTTTCTTTTGGATTGGAACACTGAAAAATGCGAAATAATTACATTGGAGTCTTACCACTTTTGAACAGAAACAAATTATCCAGTAAACTTTTCAAAGTTTTTCCTATAAATCAGATCTTTATCTTTTGTTTTTAAATCAATAAAAAGAAAAATCCGTAGCCCTTGGTTGCACATTAAAACTTTTTCAAAAACTTCTCATTGTCTATATTCGATTCATGATTTTGTCTGATTAATTTTGTTTCTTTTGGAGTGGAACACTGAAAAAATGCGAAATAATTGCATTGGAGTCTTACCACTTTTGGTGTTTTATGATAGCTCTGTGACAAATAAACAATTGAGGCATTTTTCTTTCTTCCTCTTATGAATAAATCTTCTACTTTATTCTGGTCTTTTTCAGTAACAAAATCATCGAAGATAATCAAGTTTTGGTATTTAGGGTCTAGATCGTCAACATCAATAATATCATTAAGGTCATTACTTATTGATAAAATCTTCGCTTTACAATGTGATTCCAAAATGTTTAAATTGTCTATAAGGTCTTTATATTTATCTTCTTCAAGATCTTTTGCATACAAGTATATTTGTTTGAAACAAATATATTCGTAAATTAAATTCAAGAGTAGATTGTTTTTTCCTGTTCCAGAACTTCCACAAATTAATAATCTAAATGACCACTGAGGTGCAAGTTTGTGTTTGTTTTGATAATCATTCTTTTCACTAAAATCATATACTTTGATTGGAGCCTTTTCACTCATTTATTAAGCAAAAAATTTTCTTATTAGATTTACCAAATTGTTTAACTATATACTTGAATTTTTTTTAGTATGTACTTGAATTGTTTAACTATATACTTGAATTTCTTAACTGTATACCTGAAATGAATTGGAGAAAGTTTGCAGGATTTGATTTCTTACGTATAAATAGAACCCGATGCGCCGGACGAGTCGACCGACGCCCAACAAAAGCACACAAAATTTTATTCCTTATGTATAAAAAGAACCCGATGTGCCGACGACAATACCGAGGCCCGACAAAAGCATGCCGAATTCGATTTCTTCCGTGTTTTGTTCGACAAATATTGCAGGATTTTATTTCTTGCGTATAAAAAGGACCCGAGGGGCCGACGAGTCGACGACGCCCGACAAAAGCATACAAGTTTGATTCCTTCTATATTCCTTATGTATAAAAAGAACCCGATATGCCGTAGAGAATACCGAGGCCCGACAAAAAGCATGCAGAATTCGATTTCTTCCTTGTTTTGCCCGACAACTGTTTGCAGGATGTAATTTCTTGTGTATATAAAGAACTCCATGTGCCGACGAGTCGACCGACGGTCGACAAAAGCATACAAAATTCTATTTCTTCTGTGATCACCGGAGCTCCGCCAAGACAGACAAGTGAGCGAAGCTTCGCCCGACGAAAGTACTTTCTCAAGACCTTTGGGGGGGGGGGGTACAACAAAGCTTACAACCACAGTCCCGTAACGTTTTAAAGGAATGACTTGATATATCGTAAAATAAGGGAGAAAACATTAGCAGTCGACGGGGAGGATTATCATAAATCTTGCTGTATCTTTAGTTTCTCGAAAAATAGTGTTCGAAATTAACAGAAAAAATAATCAACCTCTGCAAATTAGTCCATCTCTTGCGGCCGCACGCGAATCCAGACATGTAGATGGCTTAGCGGATGCGCATTTTCGTCTTGAAAATTTGTCTGATTGTCTTGAAAGATTGACACAAAACCTCAAAACAAATTGCTGAAAGAAAGCAATAACACCAAAGGCTTGGATGTATTTTTCTACTTTGTATTCATATACCAGCTATGGGTACTTCCATATCGCACCATTGGATGACCCCACGGTCGTACCGGAACCTGGTTTGAACTGGTGACTTTGATGGGGGGTGATATGGTATGATATGATATTTACTATTGTAAAAGCTCACAGGTCATGGCAATACAAACAAAGAAGAAAGAAAATGACGAACTTATCTTTAACAACCATTCAAAACTACAAGAAATTGTCTCTATGAATCATCGACAACTTGAGGAATCTACCATCTACCCACTCAATCTTCTGTATTGGCTCCACCCATTCCTGATCACACTCATTTACTCCATGTACTTATCTTCTCAGGTCATTCCCTTCCCTACATACACATAAGATGCCGTACACACTCAATCGTGTCTCCACACAACGGGCAGAAATAAGGATCAAAGGGCCACAGGTGTTGCAAATGCTAGCACAGGAATCCGAGCTTATGGGAGTCCGAGAAATGTAATGAACTTTGGTAATATTTTTAAAAAGATCATAGGGAGCTGAACTTTTAAAGACGCCAATGGCCGAATTTTTTATTGTTGTACCGCTGCGACGGCTACTGCAAAGGATCACAACAAAGCCTACAGATATAGTCCCATAACATTAACTAGAATTCGAAGAGCGATAGTCCAGGCTTCCATGTCGAAGTCGGTGATCTCGTCTTTCATCTCTTCTGCCAGAAATTCTAGGAACACGACGGCGAATTTCTGAAATGAAGAAAAAATGATGCGAAGTGCCTGGAATCCGACCACAGTATTTGACCCTTTTCTGTCGGTGTAATCTGTTGAACTTAAATTCCCAGAACGTTCCCGAAACAAAACACTGCACACGTCCACACATGCGACACAGACTCCAGAAATTGAATACATATTAATTATATAAAGAACATATGAAATATGAAACTGTTTGTGTTCTAATCGTGGGTCAGCAGACGGTGGGTTTATGTGACACAAAAGCTGAAAAGGATAGGGATTAAAAATCAAAGGTTTGACACGGATTTTAAAGGCAGGTAAGCTCAGAAGATATTTGTTTGATCGTCTGACGTCTGACGCACATACGGTTGTAACAAGTAATTTTCTTAACAGATGTATTTTTCTCCTTTAGAATGGTGTTAATTCTTTTTGAGTTTCGGAACTGGCCGTTTACAGCCTTTGGCATGTTAGCAGTTTCTGGATTTGTCTGTTGATTTTTTTTTGTTATTATAATAAATAAGTCAATCAATCAAAAGTTCCTGGTTCACATTTTTGTTTCGAAGACATCTTGTCTGTCCTGTTAGATTAAGTGATCTCTCAGCTCTAGCTGACTCCAGATTATTGTTGGTGCTGCTGAACGGACCGGAAACAGTTTGTTTAGCATCACACAACACCAGTAGGATTTTTTCTTTTTCAACAATTTAGTTCTACTAGCGTCCGCTGCAGAAAATCAAGCTTTATCATACGATCCATGTCGTATGACGAAAAGTTTGAAAGCGCAGAAGGGTGAACCATCGGTTACAAGGCTCACCTGGAAGCTGTCCTTCTTGATATTCATTCCGTGGTGGTTGGTACCGAGTTCTTCCAACTCATCGTCTGCCTTTCTGCGATTGTCGTTCAGAGTCGCATCGATAATCTTGCCCAAGCTTGTGACGACTTTTTCAACCTGTTCGTCGTCCCAGCCATGCATTCGTTCAAAGCATACCTGTTCCGACGGGTATCTTCTGAACAACCTGCAAAATTAAGTCTTCCACTACCCGGGTTTCAACAATTGCCTGAAATCTGGTTCTTTCGCAGACAAGCAGGACAACCTGAGTCTTCTGGGTTTGTTTGTTTGTTCCGTTTGTCGCCCGGCTTTCGAGCCAGTCTCCCTGCTGGGGATGTTATGATATGATGTTTATTACACTAAAAGCCCAAGGGCCATGGTATGTAAATAGTGTTAAATATGTATATTCAAACAATAAAAGAACTTGAACTTGAACTTTCGTTATCAATGAATCATGGCGACGTTTTCTGTCTTGGAACAAACTGTCAAATTAAATAAATAAATGAACAGCTTCTGTCATCGTCCAGCCGCCTTCCTGCCCGCTGCACCAGCTATTTAAGTAAATTTAATGTTTCGTGTTTTGTTGTGTATTTCTTATTTCGCGTTTATTTATTTTCTTTTATTATTGTATATACTGTGCAAATGCCGTTGTGCATTTCTTTTCAAGCGTTTATTTATCTTTTTTTTGTAACACTGTGCAAATGTCTAACTACTAGGCTGCGCGTAATACAATCATTCATTCATTCACTAGATCATCGTAACATCGAAAAAGGCTTATTCAAATAATGTATACAACGGATAAGTCAGCTGCGATGCTTCATCAGCAATATTTCGGCCCTTCTTCGCAAGACTCACACATACGACACAGACTTCAGAAATTAAGTACATATTAATTATATAAAGAACATATGAAGTATGAAATTTGTTGTGTACTAATCGTGGGTCAGCAGACGGTGGGTTTGTATGACACAAAAGTTAAAATGGATAGGAATTAAAAATCCTTGGTTTGACACGGATTTTAAAGGCAGGTAAGCTCAGAAGATATTTGTTTGATCGTCTGACGTCTGACGCACACACGGTTAGTAATTTTCTTAACAGATGTAATGTATACAATGGATTCGTCAGCTGCGATGCTTCATCAGCGATATTTCGGCCGTTCTTGGCAAAGAGTCGTAGCTGACATATCCGTTGGGGAACCCGTCACTACGTTCACCCGTCATTTCGCCTAAGAAATCCGTCAGTTCGTCCACTTTTTCCGACACATCTTCTAAACGTCAGTTTGCCCACTTTTTCCGACAGTTCGCCCACCCGTCGCTGCGCCCACCCGTCACTAAGCCCACTCGTGAAATCTGTCAGCTGGCCCACTCCTGAAATCCGACATATCGCCCACTTTGAAAATCCGACAGTTGGCCCAACCTGACCATGTCATTAAATACATGAAAGAAAGAGAAGCAATCCCAGGAGAGTACTTAAGACAGAGCCGACCTTTTTTTGTCTAGTTAGGGTCAACACGAGATGCCTTTGGGTGTGACTGTTCTATTCACGTAAAGATGGGGAAAAAGATACTGTTTATGTGAAGATGGGTAAAAAGGAAAAGGTATTCAGATAGGTCGTTACTAACTGTTATGCTTGGTCACGAGGTTGTTATCCAAGGGTGGCCCGAACGGGGGGGGGGGGGATTCAGCCCCCATCCCCTGCCTTTTGCTAGGTCATATCAGTCGTTTACTGTTGCCTTGCCGAGGTCTCGAGCGCTCATTTTAGTCAAAGGCAATCCAAGTCGTTTCAAGATACTGTTAATTTTGGCACTAGTAAGCTTCAGTCGTAAATCCGTCCAGTCATTGGCGACCCGAGTCGTTTAAACCATGTTTCTTAATATAACCTCGTTAGGTCGGAGACACGAATCTCAATTTCTCGAACGAAGGGTATGGACTGGCGCAACTCGCCTTGTATAGAAAGCTGTTTTAATCGCAGACGATTTGTATCTGTTAGATCTTTCAGATTTTAGCCTGTCAATATTACAATGGATTAGTTGTTAAAGTGAAGTCTGACTGGATAACATCAATAAGCCTTATAAACGAAAAGCGTAAGACAAGGTTAAGTGCATAGACTGTTGGTCAAATTTTGACTACAAGTGGAAAAGACGGCATGAAATTTTTAAACAAATGGAAAAGTCATCAGAATTCAAATGACAGGAGCCCCGTGAAACCTTTTCGAAGCAAGTGTATACTAGCAACTATTAGTTACTAATCCCGTTCCAACCTCACGAAAAGTTACCACGCTGACCGTTCCAACCTTCTCGAAATAGTAACTAATTCGTAACTATTTGCTTACCATGCTCGGTAGCGTAGTAAGCGTGGTAACTACGAATCTCTGTAACGTGATTGGCCGGACTACCCCATGGAGTGATATTTTACCGAATTTTTATGGCACTTGCCTTCCGGCCAAGTGCCATATACCGATCACTTTTCCGTCGGTCGGTCAGTCCGGTGTTTGCGAGTTAGGGTACTTCCAGATGGGTTAGGACGATGAAAATTGGCAGACATATTAGGAACCCGATCAAACTAACTTCGAAATAGTCACTTGCTCGATCCGACCATCGTGGGGAGAGGGAGGGGAGCCGGAATCCGCAGTTTAGTGGCATGTATAACTTTCGAACGGGTGATCGGATCTTAATGAAACTTCATATTTGGAAAGACGTCATGTCTCAGATGTCCCATTTCATGTCCGGACCGAATCCGATGAATGTGGGGAGGGAGTCGGAGGGGGGAACCCGAAATCATGTGACACGCTTAGAGTGGAGCGATCGGGATGAAACTTGGTGGGAGGGACAAGCACAAGCCCTAGGTACATCATTGACAGAACCGGATCGGATTCGTGCACTGTGGGGGGAGTTGGAGGGGGGCTCCGGGAATTCCGGTGATACGGTGTTCAGTTACTTTCAGGTGGGCTAGGACAATGAAACTTGGCAGGCAAGTCAGGGATCTGACCAGATTTGCTTGGAAATAGTCAACTTCCCGATCCGACCACCGTGGGGGGGGGGGTGGAGGGAGGGGGAATCCTGAATCCGGAGGACTGTATAACATTGGAACGGGTGATCGGATCTTAACGAAATTTGATATTTATTATATTACCTCGTGTCTGGGATGACCGATTTAAAGTCTGGACCGGATCCAATGAATGTGGTGGTGGGGGGGGGGGGGAATAGGAAGGGGAACCGGAAATCTTTTGACACGCTTAGAGTGGAGCGATTGGGATGAAACTTGGTGGAAAGGACAAGCACAAGAACTAGATACGTCAGTGAGAGAACCGGATCGGATTTGGGCACTGTGGGGGGAGTTAGAGGGGGGAGTCCGGAATTCCGGCTATCGCGAGTTCAGTCATTTCCAGATGTGCTGGGACGACGAAACTTGGCTTGAACACTAGAGACATGACATTATTGGCTTAGAGATAGTCAGTGCCCCGGCTCCGACTCCGACCCAACCAGCGTGGGGGAGTGGAGGGAGGGGGAATCTGGAATCTTGAGGTATGTATAACTTTTGAACGAGTGGTCGGATCTTAACGAAACTTGATATTTGGAAAGACCCCGTGTCTCGGATGTCCCGTTTAAAGTCTGGACCGGATCCGATGAAACTGGGGGCGGGGGGGGGGGGGGGGGGCAGGAAATCTTATGACACGCTTAGATTGGAGCGATTGAGATGAAACTTGTTGGGCAGAACAAGGACAAGAACTAGATACATCAGCGACAAAACCGGACCAGGTTCGGGCACTGTGAGGGGAGTTGGTGGTGGGGGTATGGGCGGAATTTCGATGATCGCGAATTAAGGTACTTCCAGATGTGCTAGGGCGACGAAACTTGGATTGAACATTAGAAACTAGACAAGCTTGGCTTAGAAACTGTCACTTCTCAGATCCGACCATCCCTGAAAGTACTAATCCTAACCTTAAAGTACTAATCCTAACCACAAAGTACAAAAAATGCTTTTAATCAAAGTATACATTTTACCTCAAGAGTGTTGCTCAAAAACTAACTTTTAGAACCCTTAAAGTGCGTTTCTTAACCGAAAAGTAAAAAAAAAAAAATTTAACCAAACGATACATATTCATGATCCACGAGGGCCCGTGATAATTTTTGCCTCGAGGGTTTTGCTTACAACTGAATTTCTTAAAATACAAACAATAATTTTGAGCAAAATACACATTTTCATTATTACAATGAGCTTATCGTCAAGAGTGTTCATTGCAGATGAATCTCTAGCGCCCTTAAAGTGCGAATCATCACGGCCAAATGCACAAATAAAATAGTTTTTACGAACAATACATTTTCGTTATTTCCAAGGACCCATGACCATTCCTAGCTCAAGGGTTTTGCTTACAAATGATCACAACAAACCCACGAATTGACGAATTACTACTTTAATCCTCTGACCCAGTCTTGCAAGTGCCATATGAGCTTCCAGCTCTTGTTTAAAATGCATTCCAGCCTTGACGTCAAGAAGCCGAAATTCGTGACGTCATGCGTAGTAACTTCGGTAAGTAGGGTGGAATACGCTCAGTGTGTCCTTTATTTGACGAGTAGGCTTGGTATTCTTGGGATTTGAAAGTTTGAAACACATAAACGGCTAGAATTGTATGGTAAGTAGTTAAACTTGCCAGGCATTGGAATCTTTCCTCTTTAGCGGAAATGAGAAGCGGAGGTTGTGAATTTATATATACGAATTTTCATTATAGCAATAATCTCAGCTGATGCATTGCAGCCAGCTTACACCGGTTTGATTGCCTGTTGGCACGGAACTGCTCCGTTGTCGCGGAGCGGCAACGGTACATTTTTGTCGGTACGCTCGAGTCGTATATTGTGATCTAGAAGTCGTTGAAATGAGGGGTCTCACCTCCCCTGGCCTGAGTGCTTTCGGGCGGGTTTTTGGGATCCCAAAAAGTTAGTGGAGGGATACCTATGACATCGCAAAAGTTGTCCGTCTGTCCGTCCGTCCGTCTGTAAGCACGATAACTCCCGAAGGGAATGGGAGATTTTAATGAAACTTGGTGGGAGGATCGTTTAAGTCAAGGGAAATGTCGGTTTCGTAGATGGACTCTGTAGCCCTACATTTAGGGGTGGGGGTTCAAATTAAGGGACAACCCAAATATTTGTAAACAGCTAATAAGATAGTCGATTAAGAGGTAAGAAGACATGCTGAACACGAATATGGAAACGACTTTCTCGCCGGACAAGTAGTTCGTCCGGAATCCGGCCGAAACTGGAAAGTTTGTTAAAAGTAAAAGTATTATTTGAAGTTGATTAGACGTTCGATTTAGGGGTAAGAAGACATGCTGATCACGAATATGAGAACAATTTTCTACCAGGACAATTATTTCGCCCGTAGTCCGGATGAAACTGGAAAATTTGTCATAAATTAAATTTTTATTTTAAGTTGATTAGATAGTGGATATATGGGTAAGGAGATACGGTAAATTCATTTCTGAGCTTTATTTTATTGCCGGACAAGGAGTTCGCCCGGAATCCGGCCCAAACTGGAAAGTTTTGTTAAAAAGTAAAAGTAGTCAGCTGTTCGTGACGTCAACATTTGATGTCATTTCAATCCAAAACTACGTGTACCAGGTCGACCAGAAAACCCACGACAATCAACAGAGTTAGTATTTTTTAAAGCACAATGTGTTCATACTTAATTACTGTTAATTCCTTTAGTATACCTAGTTTACAAATCAAGGGACTAGAACAGGTTTCCTTTGTGTCAATCTGGCCAGCTCGAAATGTGTGACTGGGAATGCTATTTTTTTCCAGTCTTAAACCGATATCCAAGCTGTAGGCTATGTCAACTCAGTTTTGGTACCCTTAACTAGCCTTACTGATTTTATCGGACGCACTGCCAGACCTTCATTTGGTTTGTTGGGTCACCCCCCCCCCCCCCCCGTCATACTTCTCCATTCTGACACCGCTGCTCCGTTCACTAAAATCAGGAAGCCTCCAACCATATTTAACAACAATCATGGGCCCTTGCTAGTAGTTCCATGGTTTGAATGTTCATCTATATATTTAAGTGATCAACGTGCCGTCTCTTGTCAATTTTGTATTGTCAACTCTAATCACTACGGAGCGCTGCCCTCATGGAGCGTGCTCCAACCAATGGTACCTATTAGTTACTATTCCCGTTCCAGGTTCATGAAAAGAGTTACTACACTATCCAACTTTCTCAAAATAGTAACTAATGGTAACCAGGGGCGTAATTTGCTATGGGGCAGGCCCCCCCCCCCAGCTTGATGTTTGCCCCCCCCCCCCCCAGCTGAAATTTAGCGTCTTCGAAACTCTCGTCGAAACTAAGATAGGCCTACAGAACTCAAGCATCCACAGAAACAGATGGGTTTTCTTTAGAATACCTTTGTCTTTATGGTAAGATTGGAACACGGAAGCCTTGAAACTCTTATAGCGATATGGATGCGCTATGCAAGGTTAAACACCTCTATGTCAGACGACCGACTAAGTGATCTTGTGGTCATTGGTACCCAACCTGAAAAAACGAAGAAGCTTGACGTCAATCGCGCAGTGGACAGTTTCGCAAATTTGAAGAAGCGTCGTTTCGATTTGGTCGATTAGTAAAATATCTCTTTGCTTCTTTGTTTTTATTACGTCTTTTTCTTGAAATAAAACTGCTCATTTTCACTTGGCTTGGGAAAATCGGCTCCAACTTTGCCCCCCCCCCCCCCAGGATTTTGAAGAAATTACGCCCCTGATGGTAACTATTTGCTTATCACGGCTCGGGAGCGTAGTAACTACGTGACGTGATTGGTCCGATCAGGCATCTCATCTGATAAGCGCACCAATCTTTAAAAGACAATTAGTTTTCAAAGTTTCCAACCTGTTCCATCTCCCACTATAAACGTTGATCAGTTTCTAAATATTTATATGTCTACATTAAATTTCAGATTTTTGGGATCCCATCGAAACCTTTGGTCTTTTTACGATGATGCGGAAACACACTTTTACAACAGATTTGAACAGCTTTTTCTATTCACCCATCTTCACGTATGGAATCTTTTTCCCCTTCTTTACGCAAACAGAACAGTCGCGCCCAAAGGCATTTTGTATTGACCCTAATTAAACGAAAAAAGGCCCGCTCCTTCTGATTATTCCTTTGGGATCACGCTACTTCTTCATGGATGTTAATGATCTAGCAAAGTTTGGCCAACTGTTGGATTTTGGAACTGAGCGAAGTGTCGGACTCCAGGAGTGGACCAACTGCCGGATTTCACGAGTGGGCATAGTGACGGGGGGGGGGGGGGGGGTAGTGACGGGTGGACGTAGTGACGGGTGAGGTTAGTGACGGGTGGGCTTAGTCACGGGTGCCCGCAATGACGGTAGGCGAACGGGTGGACGAACTGCCGGATTTTGGAAGTGAAGAAATGACCAGTGGGCGAAATGACGGGTGGAGTAGTGACAGCGACCCATTTTTGCCATATCCTGCCAATTCGCCAACCGAAATTTTGTACAGTTCCATTCCAGCGTTTATTTCAGGTTCTTATAAACTTATAAACTGTATTAGTTAATTTGAAGTCGTTTTGTGTATTTCGTAAATATTAAACTGACGTCTTCTAGCTTTTAGCTATTTGGTTGACTGAATCAGTTCTGGAACATTCTGCTAATATTCTTTTATGGCACTTACCCTTCGGTCAAGTGCCATATAGCGATCGCAATTTCTGCCCGTCCGTCGGTCTGTCGGTCGGTCGGTCCGGGTTTTGCTAGTTCGGGCACTTCCACATAAGCTAAGACGATGAAACTTGGCAGACGTATTAGGGACGCCAAGTGATTAAGTTGGAAATAGTCACTTCCCTGATCCGAGCATCGGGGGGGGGGGGGGAGTGGAGGGAGGGGGAATCCGGGTATTTTCAACTTTTGAACGGATCTCAGTGAAACTTGTTATTTGGAAGGAACTCGTGTCTCACATGGCCCACTTACAATCCGGACCAGATCCGGTGACTTTGGGGGGGGGGGGGGGAGCTGGAGCCGAAAATCTTGGGAAACGCTTAGAGTGAAGGGATCGGGATAAAACTTGATGGGAAGAGGGAGCACAAGTCCTAGATACATCATGGACATAACCAAGCCAGATTCGGTCACTATGGGGGAAGTTGAGGGGGGGGGGGGCGGAATTCCCGTGACACCGCGAGTCCGGTACTTCTTGACGTACTAGGACGATGAAACTGGGCTGGTGTGGGACTTGAACAAACTGACTTGAGAATAGTCGTTTGCATGATCCATCCATCGTGGCGGGAGTGGAGGGATGGGGAATCCGGAATCTGTGGCATTCGTAACTCTTGAACGGCCATTCCGATTTGAATGAAACTTGGCAAGTGGAAAGAGGTGTCGTCTCAGCGGTCTCAGATGTTCTCTGTCAAGTCCGGACCGGATCCGATACTTGCGGGGGGAGGTGAAGAGGGCAAAGGAATTTTCGTGAAACGCTTAGCGTCGAGGGATCGGGATGGAATTAGGAGGGAAGAACAAGAACACGCCCTAGATACGTTCATGACAGAACCAGAGCATGTCGGGGTTCTTTGGGGGAAGTAGGAGGGGGTTTCCCAGAATTCCGGTGACCGCGAGTTAGGATACTTCCAGATGTGCCAAGGACGAGGAAACTTGGCAGGCATTTTAGTAAACGACCAAATAGACTTAAGGACCTGAAACTATGCCCAATACTAAATATGCCCTGGATCCGACCAACTGGAATCGGGAAATTACTGACTTAGGTATAGGTTGCGAACGGGTGGTCCGATTCGAGTAAAGCTTTTTCACTACATGTGGCAATGGTCGGAGGAGCTGGAGGGGGGGGGGGGGGGGAATTTGTAACATGCACAAGAACCAAAAGAATGGTCAAAATGCAATGCTAGTTGGACAGTACCGATTTCATGCGGCCTGATTCCCTCCGGTTCGGATCCGGCCACGGTAGGAGGAGGATGAAGCGGAAACCCGAAATTTGCAGATAGCCCTGATTCAAATCATACTTGAAGGACGAGAAGAGGAGATGTCAGAGATACGACGCTTATGAGTCCAAGTCGTGTTTGGCCACAGTGGGGGGAGGGCATTTCAGCGTCGGGCATTCACGGACTGGAATTCTCGCCATAAGGATCTTCGACAACATTATAAAACCCTTGCGGGAATTGTTGAGATCCACATAATGGAAAGATGAAAGAGCAGAGAGCCGTCCGGAACGGGTTGTCGGCGAAACGTCCCCAATCAAAACGACTCCTGGCGGGATATCCCCGTGGCGAAACGGCCCCATGACAAAATGTCCCCGTGGGTAAATGTCCACATCCGAAAGTCCCCATAAGCAAGACCAAAGGTTTTGATGGGATCCCAAAAGTGTTAATGTTTATCAGACTTCTTGATCCAAACAATCGAATTTTGTACATTTCCAAGTCTTCGCTAGACCCCTTTAACATTTTTGCTATTTATCCATAATCAACCGCTTGAATAGGTAGCCTACAACAAAAATGTTACCATATTGAAGTTTTTTGCTTACGGGCAAACAACTAATCAAATGAGGAAACTAAGTTCAGATACGGGTTCAACAAGCATGTTTACTCCAATATCTCATATCTAATCGACCTCAAAAAGGTATTTTAGAATTGTGTTGTTGTTTTTCTACCAAATTCCTCGTATTTTAGCAGCATTCCCGGCGAACTGCATGCAGAGCAAAAGATCTGGTGACGCTGGAGCAGAACCTTGAAAATATTGCCATCTCATCCGTCAAGGAAATGAAGTTCAAAATTCGATAATTTCCCCGGGGAATCCCCCTCAAGACCCAGTTCCTAACCCCTGATTTTTTTTTTTGCAAGTGAGTAGCCCCTCGCGTAGACCTGGAATTGGTTCACCGAGCACCTAGGACTGGCTCACACCACCTAGCCCCTGGGATTGGCTCACCCAAGTGTCTAACCCCTACAGCCAATTCCTAACCCCTCGCGTGCACCTGGGACTGGTTCACGAGTACCTGGGACCGGCTCACCCCACCCCTCCCCAAACAACTTTAGTACACCCACTGAGTAACCCTTCACTTATCCAGTACATCTTTTTTCCAATGAGTAACCCCTCCCTTACCAAGTACACCTTTTTTCAGTTTCGCGTCCGCCCTTTCTTGCCTATAAAGAATGTTCCTACATGTATAATGAAAACTCTGAAGTTGTTTTACCCCGGTCATGCGTCTGAAGACCAAGGCGAACTTAAAAATATGGGGACATTTCGCCACGACGACGTTTTGCCATGGAGACGTTTTGCCACGGGGAAGTTTTGTCGTGGGGACGTTTTGCCGCGTGGATGTTTTGCCATGGGGACGTTTCGTCGGTAAGCCTCCTGGACAGCCTGATGATCTACCGCGTCTTTTCCAGTCGCGTCTGGACTGCCTCCGTGAAAACTAGGCTGCAGTTCCATTTGCTGACATGCGGGAAGGACCGTGTCCCAGCAGAAGACCTTGCGTGCCCCCCCCCCCAGCCACAGACCTAAATCGCATCACGACACTGGATGCGAATTTGCGCCTTTTACGAATTACGTTGAAAAGGCAAGTTGACTTACCTGACAAAAAAACGCCTGAACGCTCCTTCACGACTTTTCAACTCATCCCACACATACCTCAACGATTCCTTTTGAAATGGTGACATGAACGTGGTATGCGAGGGGATAACAAGGGTGCGACTGCTAAAAAGCTCGTCCGCCTGGCTTATAATATCACGGTCTAATTCTTCAAAAGCCGATGCAACCCCTACAGCCTCCACAACTGGTAACGGTGCCCTACTTTCCCCAATAGTTGCTTTGCTGGTTTCCATACTGTGACGCTGGTGCTTCTATACTGTAATCCAACTTTTCTTAACTGGAAGTATTTTCCTCGGTCTCTGGCACCGTACTAGGGTCGTATTTTTTTGAGCGTAAGTTGTGTTATGTTCAGCGGGTAGGGTGGTTTCACATTTACGGCCGGTACTTCGTTCGACAGCAATAAACACTCCATTTGTACTAAGTTAGTGTTTGTAAGTGTTGAAATTGTTTTTCAAGGATAACCGCGCGTAAGATCTCTGACTGTCATCTTTTGTAGGAAAGGAGTTAAGGTTTTCCCTGTTTTGTGAAGTCACTTCTCCAATCAGGCGCATCGGAATAATCACTCATATCTTAGTACCCAAGACGTCATTTAAGCCATGACGTCGCATGGTGATCTTATAAAGAGATAGTCAATAAAAGTGGATCACGGAAGCTTGCATGAATGGAAGATGACTAAGCTTGCTTTTTCCTCATGGATCATGTCCACTTCCAGGTAGTCGCAACTTAAAAGACGTCGCCATGCAAGTGCATTTCTTAACACTAACGATATACACTGTAAAAAGTTTCTCCGAATAAGGATGCACAGAGGATGCAGTATTTGCTAATGGGATTAATCTTATCTCTATTTGGGATAAGATTAATCCGAATTAGGGGTAATCTTATCTCAATAAAGATAAGATTAATCCCAGTAGCAAATACTGCAAGATTTTTTTTACAGTGTAAATGAAAATTTACATGTACTTGAAAGAAGCATCTCTTCCTTTTAATTATGTTTTGATCAGCTTGCCTGTCGCAGCGGTTTTCATCAGTTATTCCTCTCAGGGAATAGAAAATAGGACAAAGTTGCAAAATGCCATGCAAATAATATATTTAGTGAAACACATTTTACCTACCATTGGCTTCTAACATTAAGCTTCTTATGCGCTTATTTTGAAAGATTTTTTAGCGAACTAAAATTTTCAGCGAAGTTTGACTGACCAAAAATTGCTAAGGGTCGTAGCTGCAAAACGAAACAATAGCTGGAATTTCTGAACCTTCTAAGTTTCATAGGAGAGCTACGGATACCAGAAAAGACACAATAAGTAAGAGGGGTCTTTTAAAACACATTTACTACACATCTGCTTCATATTTTACACAGTAAAGACAGCGCCAGATCTAGGCGATCTCTGGTAAGTTTTGCGTGGTCTACGCCGTTTAAATCTGCTAGAAGAAAACACTTCAGCAGAATATGTTTCGTGAAAATTGCACACAGCCGGTTTTGACTGTTGGTGTGCTTTAGGAAAACTAGAGGGAGCCGCACCGTAGCTCCCAGAAGAACACAGCAAACAGCCGCAGCCCATTCTTTGACACCGTCAAGTCTGTCCTGAACTTCGGTTTTGACGAGAAGTTACTGGCGTCAAATGCTGGTTTCAGTAGTGGAGACCTTCAGCCTAAACTAACCAGCTGCCGAGGGCCCCAATCCTTGTAATTGCCAGGGTACGAACTGGTAAATGTAAAAACCATAATGTGTAAACAAGACTAGTTGGTAAATTGTCTATTTCATTTCTAGGTGTGCTTGTCTATTTCTAAGAGTCAAAGTACGTTAGATAAAGAAACTAAACCTTGTTTTTTGCTTAGTTACCAAAAAGGGGTCCCGAGTCTGTTAACTGCCTAGGGGCCGGGGATCTCTATGTCTGGGACTGGGTACCAGCCTTTCCCTGCGCGCTAACGGGAGTCTGCGAAATACGATTTCCAACAGTGAAGTGCGCGATAAGGAAAATCTACACGACATGTCTTTTGGTAATTTCTTGAAATCCTGAGCTATAAAAGACCAAGGGTAGCTGTATTTTGATGATTGAGTTCATCGCTGTGAAGGCCCATTCAACGGGTTTTAGATAATACTCGGTACCAGCTAGTTCTGAAAATCGATCCCGATACCAAAGCTTTGCCAGGTTTCTGCCGTTCGCAATGGATACAGGGCCAGTTTTGTGTTCCAGCTAGTCTAGGACCCAAGTTGAAATCAGTTCAACTTTTGAGGGTACTAGCCAATCAGATTATTTTGGGAATATTGAGGAATGTTCTGATTGGCTAGTTTCGAACCAAGCCCAATAGATAAAATCACATCCACTCCTTGCTGTCTTGAAAACCGAAAGTGAATTTAGGTCATTGTTACTCGGTCTGGCGTGGTTCAGCATTAGCCAATCGGAATATTCCTCAGTGTTCCCCTGAGTGATATGATTGGCTAGTAGCCTACCCTTAAAAGCTGAACTGATTTCAACCTTGGGTTCGAGACTACACTGTCAGAAGTTTCATAACAGATTGCGCAGAACACTTTCAAGAATAGCACCTTTTCACTTAGAAATAAAGTGTTATGACCAATTAAGTGTACACTATTTCGTGCCTAGATCTCCAACAACACCTTCAATTGGTAAAAATACTAACGGGAACGAAAGAAACATAACATATAACATCCCAAAGTGTTATCTGTTGAAACCGCGCATCCTGCTGTTGTCGTTATGTAACTTCTGACAGTGTAGTATTTTTACCTACTGAAGGTGTTGTTGGAGATCCGGGCACGAAATAGTATAAACTTAATTGGTCATAACACTTTTTTTCTAAGTGAAAAGGTGTATTCTTGAAAGTGTTATGCGCAATCTGTTATGAAACTTCTGACAGTGTAGCTGGTACCAGAAACTGGCCCCAGTATTAATTGCGAACCGCAGAAACCCAGCTAATTCTCGGTCTCAGAGCGATTTCCGGAACTGGCTGGAACCAAGTATTACCTAAAACCCGTTGTGAATGGGCCTTGACAGATACAGTAGATACGGCAGAAGACATTACAACAAATTCTACAGATACAGTCCCATTACATTAACTAGGATTCGGAGGGCGATAGTCCACGCTTCCATGTCAAAGTCGTTGATGTCTTCTTTCATCTCTTCAGCCATGAATTCGAGGAACACGACGGAGAATCTCTGAAACAAACCAAACAAGATACAAATCTACTTCGGGATCAACAGCGTCTGATGTTAGAGATGAGAAAATCCTAGTGCAGGATCGAATCTCTCGCTAATGAGATGAATAACGGATCTAATCTCAGGAATCCTCCCACATTCTGGTTGTCTCTTCGTAGAATCCTTTTTCTTGCATTTTAATGTCGTCTAAGACTCCTTGCAGAGTCGTTACGAGACTGCTTTGAAGAAGAAATCTACTGGTTTTTTTTTTGAAAAATCGGCTATTAGTAAGAAAAATGGTGACGCTTCCACCGACTCATTTTTTGGTACCGACTGGCCGAAAACATTGGGGCGCGGTCTTTCCCATGCTGTCGAATCATCCCAGTGTAAACGAGACACCAACACCGGCTACTGGGCGAATAACTACCTAGTCTAGCAGCTTTGCAACGGCAGTGTGCAGTGGCAAGAAGAATATCTCCATGCCTTTAAAAGGCTCAGGACTTATTTTGGCAGCATGCTTCTTTTAAATAAATCTTTTCACTTGTTTTTAATTTTTTATTTTGATTGCCAATTTTAAGTAAAGGGACACAGAACACGAGTTCGGACCCATCCGACTCCGTAACGAAAAGCAAACTATGTCATGGTTGGTGTCCACGTCGTACACTGCAGAGTTGTGCGGAGAATCGAAGAGGGTTGAACCCCTGAAATAACAAGAAAATGCAAGGCCTACCTGAAAGTTATCCTTCTTGACATCGTATTCACGATGATGGGTACCGAGTCCTTCCAACTCTTCGTCTGCCTTGCCACGATTGTCGTTCACTGTCGCGTCGATAATCTTCTCCAGGCTTTTAACGACTTTCGCAATCTGATGATCGTCAAAACCATGCATTCGTTCGAAGCATTCCTGTTCCGACGGGAATCTTCTGAACAGTCTGAAAGAGTAACTCTGAAAGAGTCTTGACTACTCGCATTTACATATTTGTGCAGCCATCGTACAGTCGTTGTAACTTCTCCGGATTCTACTGAAAATTATGATAGCTTATGTTTGTTCGTGAAGGGATTTCTTCTCTCCCTGAAATCCGAAGTTTTTCGGTTCTCTCCCTTCAGTCACGGATCGTCACGTAGAACAATCCTCTGCTGTGATCCTATCAGGACCGCAGATGACTCTGTCTGTGCCTGTGTCGCGAACTTGGGGTAAGTAAAGTAGTGTGGGTTCGAACCATCTTGATTGAGCAAAGTGTTCCTTTACAGTCGGGGACTTCGTGATTTCCACTAAGATTTCCTTTTCTTCTTGTTAGTATTGTCTCTAGTTTGTTTGTAATGTAGCTGTCCCCGTCTGCTATCGTCTTGGAATAACTATATAAATACTAGAGTTTAACTGAAAAGCCAACTTATTTTTATATCCTGAATTATCTGAATACACTGAATTATTTTTACTCTCCAAGGGATTTTTATTTTTTCATCTTGGGCTCTACTGCTGACGTTCAGAATATAGATAGATAGATCAGTGTATTCCAAAAGCCCAAGGGCCATATACACAAACAAACAAAAACAAAAATATAACTCAAACAATCAGACTTCTTCTGAACTCTAAAGATTTATCTATGTACACGCCCACTCGAGTAATAACGGTAGGGTTAGTGCATATGCTGCTTGCACGACCAGTCAAAATTCATTCAGCCGCGCCAAATCTGAATGTCAGCAAAAGCGTGGATTTCAATAGCCAACAGAGAGAAGCTGAGAGATGATCAAGGCGAGAGAGGAGTGCGTCTGAGGGCTGAAAGTAAAAAATTTTGAGCGTAGAGGTGCAACGAAGTAGAGGTACGAATCCGCTAGTATAAGTTCCTTTGATAAAAAATCGATTATTCGGAAACAGCGAAGTATCGCACTTTCATATGGCCTTCAAGGCTTCAAGCCTATTTAAGTGAATAGACGATGGATAATTACACTGTCAGAAGTTTCCTAACAGACAACAGAAGGATGCGCGGTTTCAACAGACAATGCGTAATAGACAACGCATCGGTGTTATTGACCATATTTATTATAAGACGTCGTTATAAATGTCGCAAAATTGTATATACTTGTAGATTGTTCTGTTATGACATTATGCTTTGACGTAAAAACAACCCATCGGCTTGTCCGTTATCTGTTTTTTAGATTATATTGAATTGAATTGAATTGAACAACACTTCCGATATTGTCTGCTGTGTTTGAAAATTTTACGCATAACAAGCTTTGCCATCAGGAAGAGCCGAAAAATCACCAAAAAGCATCTGCTGAATTTTCCGACATCATGATGACAAACAAAAAAGTCAGTAGATGCTTTTTAGGCTGTTTATTGGCTCTTCATGGCAATGCTTGTTATGCTATAACGCTTTCCAACACAACAGATAACATCTCAAGTGTTGTCTCTTACGCTCTGTCTGTTGAAACCGCGCATCCTTCTGTTGCCTCTTCTGAAACTTCTTTCAGTGTAGACTGTCGTATTTCAGCCCTTTCGGTTAAAACTTTAACAAAAAATTCAAATTCTTGATACTGTAGGACTCTGGATGCGACTATTTACCTCCCTACTCCTGATATTAGACAAGAAAACTGACTTAGTGTTGGGCGATATTCGGACCAAATATCGAAACGTATATCGAAATCGATATTTGTTCATTTATAATTATTGTACATAATTCAAAATAAGTTACATTTATGTATCCAAAACTGGATCAATATGTTCTTCGTAATTCAGTTTTTATTTTTTTCAAATTTGAGTTAATGCAAGCTGCTTTCTGACGAAAATTTTGGTCTTAAATTTTGGCGAGACGATATAGCGATATAGCGAAACATGGTATCGAAATATCGCTATCGATATATCGATTATCGAATGTCGAAAGTGAAAATATCGAAATATCGAAAAATCAAAATATCGCCCAACACTAAACTGACTTACCTGATGAAAAAACGCCTGAACGCTCCCTCTCGACTCTTCAACTCGTCCCACACGTACCTCAGCGATTCTTTCTGAAATGGCGACATGAACGTGGTATGCGAAGGGATGACAAGGGCGCGGTTACTAAAGAGCTCATCCGCTTGGCTTATAACAGCGGGGTCAAATTCTTCAAACGCTGCCGCAACCCCTTCAGCCCCCACTTCGGGATCTGGTAATGGTGCCCTACTTTCTCCAATAGTTGCTTCGGTTTCCATTCTGTGAAGTCGGTGTCCAACCCGTCTTAACAGGATGTCTTTTCTTCGGTCTCTGGCACTAAACTAAGGTCGTTTTTTTTTAATTCGTGCGAAGTTTCGTTAGATTCAGCAGGTGATAGGGTTCACACCAACCATAAGATATTGCATCACTTAGTATTTGTGTGTTGAAATTGTTTTTCGGAGGATATCGTCGGTTAAATCTTTGATTAACACCTTCAGCAGGAAAAGGGGTTCAGGTTTCCGGCTTCGTGAAGTTGCTTCTACTATAACAGCACAAGCGCAGGTATAGGGGTTCCGGTTTTGTAAAGTTACTTCTGTTATCAGGCACATCTCAATAATTGAACGTAAACACAGATGGATACGTGGTTCAAGCCATGAATCCCCATGAGCTGATATTTTAGACGAATAGACAATCTGTTTTCTGCACTTCCATTATGAAGTTGTAAAAACCCAACTTTTCCTTATGGAATCATTGATGGTGCCTAAAACCCTGGCAGGGATTCCAGTCAATGACATTTTACTTACAAATGACTTCCTAGCATCCTTGAGGTGTGAGTCTTCAGCACACGGTGAAAAATACTTTGGACCAAACGATATGTTTTCATGCTCACCAAGGGCACAGGATCATTTGCGTTGTTTAGAAAAATTTGTGTTGTGTAGAAAATTTGAATCTTAAAGACAGACACGGCTATTCAGTGTCCAGTAATCAGCTTGCGCAAGGTAGCTCACTGCGTGAAAACTTATTTTTCGTCAGTCGGTTCAGGGAAATTCCACTATTTGAAAATCGGTTATTCGTGAATAGCGAAGCAACTAACTAACGTATTTTCATCAGGTCTTCAAGCCTCTTTAAGTGAATAAATGATGAACAATTAGATTTCCCATTTCAGCCCTTTCCGGTTAAACTTTAGGGTTCTAAAAATAATCTTTGCGTTCTCTCCTCTTAGCCTGGTAACATCCTTACCTCTCTCTGTAAATTTACGCTTCTTTTTGCTACCCTGCTGTGCTTTTCTCGGTTGATCTGTTTGATATTTTTGATAAACCAGAATAAGGTAGATTATCCGTTACTGTAAGTTTCTTCTGTATCTGCCCCGGTCTCATAGCAATTGTAAGATCATTAAATCTTACGGAGCGACTGACATTTTGTCACGGCTGCAAGAATTGCACACTGATTTCCGTCAGAAATTTAGTCTGCGTCTGTTGCCGCATCACCAACTGATAAGACTTTTTTGACTGATAGTTGGAGGGTTATTGTATGTTTCGTATGTTATTATCCTATTGTCTTTTGTTCTTTTCTTTTTCCTATTAAAAGTTAACTTCAGACATCGAGGTTGATATCGGTAAATAACACCGAGACGGTCACTGAAAATGAGCCGAAAATGGCCGTCGAGGTTGTTATTCTGATATGAGCCCGAGAAGGAGGTATGTTAACTATTACAACTTTTTCGAACAGAATTTTTGTTTAGGTGGGGCTTTTTACCTTCCCAATCTTCTTTGCTTGGTAGTACTTATTTGCTACTTTTCTAGGGAATTTTCGTTTAGTGAAATGGCAACTCTAGCTTACTACAGAAATGTGAAAATAACAATACAATAACATATAACAATACAATCCTTATCGAACACTATCTTTTTCATTTGTGTCGAAGCAGATGCCATCTAGCGGCGCACTCGGTCGATAGAATTTATCAGGCGTGCTCTTAGAGAGATAGAATTAATCAACCTTAAACCGGTGTTGCGACCGGTTGCAGAATTCAATGATTTGTCGTACATTTTCGTGTCTTCGACAAAGCGATCAAAAACTCTGCGACTGGTTCCTCACCAGTAAATGCAAAAATGAAGCATAAAACTTGAGGCGTATAATTAGATTTTTAGATTAGATTAGATTATTTTATTGCTAAATTACATAATAACCAATCATGATAGGTAACCGCCCATGAAAATGGTAAGAAAATCGCCCATGAAAATGGTAATGGAGATGGTAAAGCGAGATTTCTCGTTGATAGTTGGTGAAAAGGACCAAGTTTCATAGGTGCCAGAATGTCATTGTTTTTTCCAGCCAAAAGTCATAGGTTCGATCAGAAAAAGTGGCATCACTGAAGTTTTTATTAATGAACTCAGGACTGTTTGCTCAGAGCAACATCAAGAAAAAAGACTGGTAATTGCTCAAGAGCTGCCTTGTGAAGAGTAGAAGAGATAAGCTGAAGTAAGCTGGAAGTAATGTTGTTTTAGTTGAGAAGTTGTATTTTCATTAGGAATATGATTGTAACAAGGGATGTCCCAGGGTGGTTGTCTAAGAAAGCAACATTTTTTTTCAGTTTTTAAATTTTTTCTCTGATGTTTTTCAATTTTTTTTTTGGATTATTTCAATGTTTTCTTTTTGCTTTTCTTTCTGAAAGTGATGTCTCTTACTTCTTTTTCGGAGGTCAGGTTCTACTTTTCAGTAGTTGAGGAAAAGTGCTCGATGAACTTCTGCGGAGGTTGATGCGGCTTCGTATCATCCTCTCTGGAGGCTGATACGATCTCGTAGCAACCTCTACAAAACTCATTGTCATGATATAACTACCTGTGTGACATAGGAAGATATACACTACATACCTGTTCGAGAAAAGTTATTCATCCCTACTCCACTCTTTTCTTGTAAAACATTTTGTGGGTTAGAAATGTACTTACTTACTTATATATGACGGGAAACCTGTGACTTCGTCAAAGTTGTACGTATGCCTGTCTGCGTAACAGCACGATAAATCTCGAAGGGGTTGTGATTTTGTTGAAACTCGGGATGAGGATCCATTTTGCGCCATTTTGTTCAAACTGGGAAGAGGATCCATTGGATCAAAGTACGGGTCAACTTCATAGATGGGCTCTGTAGCCCTATATTGATAATTGGGGAAGGGGGTTTCAAATCAAGGGGCGAACAAAATATGTTTTTGAAGCTAGTGAGGTCGTTTTAGGGGGCTACTTTTAGCCGGCTGCTGCTGGAACGGTTTTTGACGACTAGTTCTTCTGCAGCACACAAAGATAACTATCTAAGCTATTTACTGGGCCTTGACGTTTTCCAGAGTTGATTAAATTTCCACTAGACATTTAGAGAGATGATTTTTTACTTTCTGTTGTTGTTTAGGCTCTCTTGGGCCTACAGCATTAGCCTTTTCAAAAGCTGAGTGTACGTTATTTGCTGCACTATTTATCTTTCTAAATGCACAATAGAAATTCCTTCATTTATTCTTAACGAAATGTACAAAAATAGTAAAAGAGCCACGATGTATTACTTTCGAGCAGCTAACATACTGTTTACCTCCCACATGACATTTCGCATGTAGTCGATGACTTCTTTCAGGTGTTGGTTCTTGACAATTACTTGCTAAAAAAAAATAAAAAAAAAATAAAATATAGACGACCTCGACTTCGTAGCTGTCTCAGCGACTGAAAACTTTGTCCCAAACAACAGCAACAAATTCATTTTTGTTTCTGTTTTTAGGAAATCGGCTACACTATATCCCCCAAGCTTTGGTAGACAACCGAATAACTCTCAACCGAACACTCCGATCAAGTTTATGTCCGAAATGCTGAACAAATGCTTAGGAAATTGGCCTAATACCAGTTCAGCACTCCGGACGGATGAGTCTCTGTTTGTCTCCATCGCCTCCTTATCAGCATCCGTCACATAGTATAATAGATCCATAAGCTGCTGAACAGGAAAGAGAAGCTTTCAATTTTTAAACTGAAGGGTAGTAAAAAACTCTCACCATCAAGGAGGTGCGCGCCCGTTCTTTCTGCTGAAGGAATATAATTAGACACATGCTTTAGAAGAGTGTGTGTTAAACGTTTATGATGGCGGTGGTCACTGGAGGACTGAAGGGCGATGCTGGCGGTCTGGAAAGCTCCGCTGGCTTATCCGCCATGTGTTTTCGCGACTACGGCTAAAACTCGCTTCGCTTTCCGATGCTGTTCTTGCGCTCCACTAGTTTTGGAAAGAGAATCCAGTCCGTACGTGGAAAGTGGATTCAGCAAGCCAGCGAGAAGTTGTAAAGGCGCAATGACTTTCCGTTTGTTCTTGCGCTCGGTGGATTCTCGCTATCGCCATAGCCACTCCAACGAACTATATAGGTCGATGCTAGGGAGTGTGGATCATTATTCTAAAAACTGCAATTTCCTTCGAATAACCGTCGAGATATATGGCAAGAGATTCCGATTTTTAGTAAATAAGCTATAATGAATATTGTTACTAATATTTCTCAAAACGAAACTGTGAAAACGATTTAAAAGATAAAATTATCACCGTCGGTTTTAATTGCGAGCCGTGGTCGCATTTTGGTCTGATATTCTTATTCTACCTTCTCAGATCTGCTTAGCTAAATGCAGGAAGTGAGGCTTATTTTAACATCGCCTTTCCGTTTTGCAGAAATGAAAACAGGACTTTAATGTCGAATTTCCTTTAATCAACTGATTGGCAGAGATCATTCAGCTTACTTAGAACGCTGCAACTGTTGCAACTGCTCCTACTGAAACCGCTGCCTACTGAAGATTTTATCAAATGGAGGCATTTAAATTAATCAACGGTTGGAAGTGAGTACAAGCTCAGGCTTACGAAATCACGTTGAAATCAAGTACAAGTGGGGTTATTGAAACTGAGTTTTTTTTACCATGGAACAGCCTTGCCGACAACGCTGTTGATTCTGAACCGATCAACAGCTTCAAGAGTATAGCACATAAGATTTTCAACTCTGTTCAATTCGATGATTCCCGATTTCGTCGTGATATGCGAAAGCCTTTTAATGCTGCAATAACTACAGTTATCAACTAGGAAGAAACTGTCTGCGGTTACACACTTCGACCGTTCATAACCGAACCGCAGTACATAACCCGATGATACCTAAGACGGATTCGGATTATCAGCAGGACCGTCACTTACCCAAGAACAAATAAGGACAGAACAGACATGACTGAAATCACGCTGACTGCAATTTGCCCTGTTTTTGGTTTACCGGGGTTGCAGCCCGGCCGTTGCCAGTCCCGACCACAGAGTTGATTTCGTTGGACTGTTCTTCCAATTGCTATCACATGGGAAGAAATGAAGATAGATTTCGGCTTTTTTGTGATGAAACTATGTCGATTTTTTTTATTTTGCCACAGAGGTAACACAACAAGTGTTAGACGTCGCGTGCTTGTTTCAACAAAGCTCCACCCACGATAATTCAAAATCGGGAAAAATTGTGCTCAGCATGCTGACGTAATTTGCAAGTTTCTAATTCTCTCCTTATTAATTCTTGATTAATAAGGATTGATTGATTGATTGATTGATTGCGGAAAAAGCAACAAAAATTTCTGTTTAAAATGTCTTCTCTTACTCATAACCTATATTTAGCGGTTAAAGAGTTACTATAGTTTTACGCGTGTGTATAATTTTGTTTTTTTTTGTATTTTTAGTATGGTTTGGCCAGATTGTTTTTGAGCAGTATTACATGTTGGGCCAATTTGTATGTATTTACTTCATTTTACACTCTCCGATCTTGGAGGTCAATAAAATATTTGAATTTGAATTTAGCTAGAGGTGACGTGCAGGGGCACTTCCCATCCTAGATTATCAACAAGTACAGTTTGAGACTTGTCTAGCACAAAATAATTCAAAGCGGCCTGCTTCCCCTTCTTCCGCCCCCGAAAGCGTGAATAGAAGGAGATTTGACTTACATCTAGAAGTTCTCGCCGTTCTTCACTGGCAGTCCGGAAAGAGTCGGAATCTCTGTAAACTACGAAGTCATTTTCAGTTCCTTTCATCGGCACAAGTGACTAAAAGAAAATTTCTCTGTTAATACTAGCTAGAATTAGACAGAACCTGGTAGGCGGGGACGCCAAAAGGATCCGGAATTCCGGAAATCACAATGAGAATTCCGCGGCTGACTCTTTGCGTTCCTGGTAAAGAAATAAAGAATCATCTGAATAAAAATTTTATCCACCGAAATTTTCGACAACTGTCCCTAGCCCCCTTCTGGCACTATTACATGGAAAGCCTATCCCGATGAAACATTTGTAGCCTGCGTAGTTGTATGATAATTGTCCGAAAAAGTTGCATGTATTGATATGTAAAGAATAAAATCATTTAACGTGCCTCAGACTTGGTCATTCTTAAAGTCTCTGATTCATGTGGGCCGAGAAGGTGGGAGACACCATCATTATTCGATGGGTCGGATTTTTCGAACACAGTGTTACCTTTGTTTTCCCCAAAATCCTCACGGTAGCCAAGGTTATCCACAAATCGACTGAACACAGTTCACTCCTGAACGCCAGTCCGCCATTTCTAATTAACTATTAACTGATCTCCTGACGCTGGTTAAAAGATTACTAGAACCTTCGAGAAGATCGAGTGGCGTGTAAGAGCATTAAAACAACTAAGTGTATCACCCTGTGGACGTTTAGATATGTCGGAAGAAGAAATCCTCGGCCAGTTTGACATTTTTTGGTATAGGAAGCTGAATATTATTTAGCTCAGTTGCAGAATCTTCAAGAAACCACTATAACGAATTTAGTATAATTTAAGGCGTTTGTTTATTGTGATCTAGTTTACATCCTTAAATCTTTGGACTTACGTTTTGTTATATCCATAGTCAAACTATGATCTCAGCCTCCCCATGTCGGGCGCTTCCGACCCGCGCCGCTAGATGACCCAGCGGTCGGATCGAGTCGTGGCTTCATCTCGGGTCTTGGGTGGGGGTTTCTAGACATTGCAAGTGCTAGAATGCTTATGATATAACTCCTTTAAGCAGTAGTGTCCAGTAGCATCCTGTCTTGCTACAGTAGCATCCAGTCTTGCTAATAGTAGCATGCAGTAGAATGCAGTAACACGGTACTTTTTCGTACAACTTCATACTACTATTTTTAGACAAATTTTTCCTCAGGATACGTTCTGTCTCCGAGAGCCTTTTCTTCAGTATAGCGATGACATACCCCTCAGTGTAAGATAATTTTCTCCCGCTACCTGGCACCGCACCGAAGGATGGCTATGTATGGGTAGAAAAAAATAGTTGCAAATTTACGCGAGACAAAGATGCAATTAAGTCAGATTGAGGAAGGTCATCGCAAGATTCAAAATATGGTGTTAATAGCTCATCATACTACGAAATATCACACGGAAGCCCAGAATATATGGCAAAAAAACTTCCAGCTGACTGGGACAGTTAGGAATGGCAAGTAAATCCATAAGGCGTATTCTCGCCGTTCCCCGAGGACTCCTCGGGGAATCGAAAGGAACGGCGAGAATAGAGGGAGTCACTCCACGCGGACTCCGCGTACAGAAACAGCGAGAATACGGGGAATGCTTCTAAAATGGATTTTGTTCGAACAATGAATATGCAGCTGAAAAAATTAGTCTAGATCCACTTTATTTTTGGTTTTGTTTATTCTGATTCTTTTTAATTAATTTTACATAGCACCTACAACAGCAAAAATTGATTCCCCTCCGAATTTGAAAGGGAGTCCTTTTTGATGATGGTGATGATAGTCGGAGCATTCCTCATCCGTGGGGACTCGCGAGAATACGGGGAGTGAGTCCCCGGGACAAACAAAAACGCGGGGACTCCTCAAGTGGAGTCCTCGGGGAACGGCAAGAATACGCCTATATACTAAAAAACACTGACTTGCATGTTGTTTGTTATTTATACGTACGAATCTGAATCTAGTTATGCTATGATGGTTTCGAAACATAACAATCTCTCTCTCTCTCCCTGATGGCGGTGCACAGCATCACTGGAAATTCACAAGGACAAAATATCTTATAGAACTGAGCCGTTAAGACCGGGCACCAAGCACTGACTCACGCGATATAATATATAACTGGATTATGGGTTACGTATTAGTGACATGAGACTGAAGGGCAAGGCGAAGAAATTTCTGCTAAGACGCACAGCATACACAATAAAAACTAGGAAGTTATCTGGACTTTAAACGTTTGGTGAGGCTATGACAACAAGCAAAAGCTAGCTATAAGAAATAAGCTGATTTACAGGTTTAGGCTATCAAATATGACTCGCAGTCAGCTTTGGCTGAAGGCAAGGCCGTATTCAGGGGGGGGGGGGGGGGGGTTAGGGGGTTGACCCCCCCCCCCCACGAAACATACAAAAATAGTCATTTTTATAGGCTTTTCCCTCTGATCTATGTCTTTTTGTCCGACCCGCAGGCAACCCCCCCCCCCCCCCCCGAAAAAATTCCTGGATACGGGCCTGGCTGAAGGAATCAATTTATTTAATTAAATTAATTTAATTCGTGATATTACACATCACATAATAAATTACACTAACACAGGACTATTCTTTACTAAATATATACAATCATGTCATCCATTCGGTGGCTCGGGAATGTGAGACTTAATTTATCTCTGAATGTGAGACCCCGGGATTTGGTAGCCTACTAGTTTTGAACCTGTAATTATAGTGCTAAAATACCTCTGGGCTCCTGTCCTCGATGTCTGGAGCAACCTCGTTCATCTTATCATGGATCAGCCTCAGTCTCTTGAATAGAAGTCGAATATTCTTAAGTTGTTCTTGAATTTTCATTTTCTTTTCCGTATTTGTTGCCACTGCACCAAAGTTATTAGGGGGCTAAAAGGGAAGGTAAGATTATCGAAAAGGATTCCTTTTTATTTGATATGTAACTGATGTTTTTCAGAAATTAGGCATGTAACCTGAATGATTAGACCTATATGAAGATTCTACAGAAACTAAGGATATTGATGACTGTGATGCAAAGCACAACCCTCTTTTTTTCTGCTATTTACGAAAGAGCCCTTGAACTCACCACCATGGCTCACGCTTGTTGCCAATGCCGAACTAGATTAATCAGTGGAATTGTGTTGGGAGAGCAACACTTTGGTTTTCAAATAATGCATAAAACTGATGTGTCGCAGCGATATTTCGGCCCTTCTTGGCAAGGGTCCTCGTCAGGCTGTCAATCTTCAGCGTCAACGTCGGGGAAAGAAACAAACCTGCAATAAATAACTAGTTAGGAAACAAACCTAAAATAACTAGTTATTTATTGCAGGTTTGTTTCCCTCACCGACGTTGACGTTGAAGATTGACAGCCTGACGAGGACCCTTGCCAAGATGGGCCGAAATATCGCTGCTAAAGCATCGTAGCTGAAACATCCGTTTTATGCATTATTTGAATATATGTTTCAAAGTCAGCTTGGGCTCAAGGAATATTTACTTTGGTTTAGTCGTGGTTTTAGTGGGTTTTTTTCTAGTACCCCGATTTCAGCTTATTGCTAGAAAGTGGTAAGGTTCTAACCTGTGCGGTTTTTACGGAAAGTGTGGACCTTAGACCGGATTGATGAATATGACATTATACCGTACCTCGGTATATAGTTATATGGGTAGCGAGGAGGCGAGTCAGGTTCTCCTTAGTCTAGAGGCTACAACGCAGTACTAGAGAGTATAAGATCTATATAGTTTTATTCACTCACCACACTGTACAATGATAGATCTTCTATGAAATTCACGACCGGTAATCCATTCCAACGACCGTACTTGGTCTAACACAATATACACTTGGACTGCCACTTAGACTACGACTTAGACTGTGACTTAGACTGCCCAACTAGCGCAAACACCCTGGCTTATATCTTAATCTTAGAATTGTAGTTCGGCACCACAATTGTTGAACAATTGTGGGAGACACGAAAACTGCTGACTACTATTGTGTAGAACCACAATTCCGGTAAAGCACAAAAGTAGTTGCAGTACAAACTGTGAACAATAAAAGGTGCCTAGGGGGTTCTCACTTGCGGGGTCCAGTTAAAACTATTAAACAATGCGATACACCGTTATAAGTCGCCCGACCTGGGAGAAAACAGATCTCCCGATCTGTGTCAAGCGACGCTCCTAATACCTAGCCACAGACAAATGACACTCCTAATACCTAACCAAATACTTCGACTCTAGACGGCGGTTATACGCAGCGGGACTCAAAAACAGAATTAACTTGAGGTGCAAACCTCGGAATTCCACGTATTTACACCGATCAATATATAACGATATACAATAATACCTAGCGCAACTTACATACTATGATCGTGAGCATCGCGATCGCGAAACTCGAAAAACGTTTTTATCGCTAGGTTGGCTTACGGCCTCTAGCATCTGACGCCCCCACGCCCGAACTACCCCATACACTGGCCACCATGTCCAACTTGCCGATTGTTCATAATTTGCACTGACCACACGATTAATTTTGGAATGCGGTGTCCAAACGAAACACGGAGCTGAGTCGCTTACTTGCGGCACTAAACACTGCACAGTTACTTTTGGTTCATAATCCTTCTAATGTTCCATTAACTCTTTGATGTAGAAGAGTTTTAATGTTTCGAATGTAGAAAATGTTCAGTATCGTGCTTCTGTCCAAAATAAATGCCATTCGTGATGTAGGCGTACGAAGGCTTTCTTTTAGTCGCTTTTAGTTCCGTTCCGGTGATGTCACTAGGTGTCACACAGAACCGGTGATAAGTCCAAAACGATAGCTGAAGAAGGGTCTGAAATGTTCTTGATGAAGAATGGTGATAGGTTCAAACCATTAACGATGATAGCACCATAACTGGTGATAAGTCCAAATTTTTCAGTTTTTGTTTTTGCCATGTAAACATGTGTCCAAAAGTAACGTGATGATATTCTTGACTTTCCTCTCCGCTGGTCTAGAGGCTACAACGCAGTACTAGAGAGTATAAGATCTATATAGTTTTATTCACTCACCACACTGTACAATGATAGATCTTCTATGAAATTCACAACCGGTAATCCATTCCAACGACCGTACTTGGTCTAACACAATATACACTTGGACTGCCAATAACGGTGTATCGCATTGTTTAATAGTTTTAACTGGACCCCGCAAGTGAGAACCCCCTAGGCACCTTTTATTGTTCACAGTTTGTACTGCAACTACTTTTGTGCTTTACCGGAATTGTGGTTCTACACAATAGTAGTCAGCAGTTTTCGTGTCTCCCACAATTGTTCAACAATTGTGGTGCCGAACTACAATTCTAAGATTAAGATATAAGCCAGGGTGTTTGCGCTAGTTGGGCAGTCTAAGTCACAGTCTAAGTCGTAGTCTAAGTGGCAGTCCAAGTGTATACTGTGTTAGACCAAGTACGGTCGTTGGAATGGATTACCGGTCGTGAATTTCATAGAAGATCTATCATTGTACAGTGTGGTGAGTGAATAAAACTATATAGATCTTATACTCTCTAGTACTGCGTTGTAGCCTCTAGACTAAGGAGAACCTGACTCGCCTCCTCGCTACCCATATAACTATATACCGAAGTACGGTATAACTGGTGGCAGCTTCGGTCGTTAGTTTTTAGAGATCGTTAACGTAGTAACAGAAAGGAAGTTTCTTTATAGTGCTAGAATGGTAAGATAAAAATCACGATTAAGAAGCAGGGAACACATGTGAAAATGGCGAAGAAAAAAAAGAAAAAAAATATTTTGGCAAAATTTATTTTGTCAAGATTAGCCATTTGGAAATGTGATCGGAAACAAAAGTAATAGCCTACTTCTTTGATTTGTTTTAGACTTGTGAAAGTATAAGATATAATAAGTTCATAATATGTATTGTATAATATATAACGTAATTTCAGTAACATATTATGTCTAGTTAATAGTTAATCACGACGATTGTCATTTTATACGTTTTCAGTGAGTAAACTTACTGTTAGGTCTCGTCGCGAGGGATGTCTGTCCGCATGTTTTACTTGGAAAGTCAGTCGAACGATGTCGTCTGCTGTCTGAACGGTTGCTAGTCCCTATAGGTTACTCGAGTTCGTGTTGCGCGTGGTAGCACGACCAGCTCTAGTTGAATCTTGTAGACGTCAGTTTGGGTTGTGTTGGCAGGATTTGCCTAGTTGGTGGCATGGCGTGGTCAGAATGGCACGCAGGATACCCTCCTTTCATGGTAGGAGAAGCATGGAGACAATACTCCTTGATAACCGCCAAGCACAGTGACCCAGAAATAGCGCGCATGTTATACGCCAAATCCAGTTAGATTTCCGTGTCAGTTTTGTGGAAAAACTGCTGACTCGTGGAACGGCAGAATTTGTTTATTGCGCGCTTGCGGCTCACGCAGTGTGAGTACGCACTTGAATACATTTCGAGACTCGGGAGAATATAGGGGAGCCAATGATGCTCTGAAGCCAGGTATTCCCCATTTCTCTGAGAATTATGATGAGTTGCCAACAGACATTAGCGCTGCTGCTGTAGTTAGACGTCCGATTCAACAGTAAAATAATAAGTAACCTAAGCGATTAAACGAAAGGTTCAGCCAGACAGACTGAAATCAGTCTGCAAACTTAGAAGGATCACAGAGTCCCAAGTTGTCGTTCTAGACCAGCGCGAGAAAATCCAGTTAAAACGAGGAAAATAAGTCAAACGGGCAGAATATTGTTTGACGACGAGAATCGGACTTCCACAAGTGTGGATTGTAGCCAATCACAACCGACAGTAAATAGTATGGCGAAAGCGATTCTCTCAACCGCAGCCACTTGCATTGACCGTGTTTATGATATTTAGTTTTTTTGCGACAAGCTCCATCTGCCCCAAATGTTATGACATCCAGCCCAAAACTGTGTAGTAGTATAGAGTAAGCAGTGTTAATAATTCATGTTAATAATGTTATGAGAGTATAATAATGTATATAGATGAAGAGTGGCGAATTCTAATTAACAACAGTAATTTTATCTTTCTTCAAGAGATTACGTAAAGTCTTAGCTGATTAAATACACGAGGAGCCATCTGCTATGACCGCGCTCGGGTAGCTTTGCTCGTATCGGAAGCTCCGCATGTATAAGGCAATGCGAGACACCGACTTGTATATTTCGTATCATTTCTTTTATATAATATAGTTCAACGTATACATGATTATGTTTATTGGAACAGTTCATTAGTAGACAATGATTTATGTCGATTTATTAGCCAGTTTTTATTTAATCAGTCCCAAGTTACGCAAAGTTTACGCTTCATTGCAAGCCAGTATACTAGGCAAACTTTTATGGTGAATAATCGTCGGAAATGACTTCGGAAAACCCGATCCCTTTTTCTCGTGAATTTGTTACCTTTCGAATTTGATACTGCCGTGAATTTTCCAGGCACGAGGCGTTGGTTACTCTCTTCTGGCTGACGACGCACCCGACCTGCTCCAGAACCTGGCCTGTCTACAGCACTGACCGGCGCGCAAAACATTTCGAGGACGAAAAAATCGGAAAGCGGAGAGGAAAGTCAAGAATATCATCACGTTACTTTTGGACACATGTTTACATGGCAAAAACAAAAACTGAAAAATTTGGACTTATCACCAGTTATGGTGCTATCATCGTTAATGGTTTGAACCTATCACCATTCTTCATCAAGAACATTTCAGACCCTTCTTCAGCTATCGTTTTGGACTTATCACCGGTTCTGTGTGACACCTAGTGACATCACCGGAACGGAACTAAAAGCGACTAAAAGAAAGCCTTCGTACGCCTACATCACGAATGGCATTTATTTTGGACAGAAGCACGATACTGAACATTTTCTACATTCGAAACATTAAAACTCTTCTACATCAAAGAGTTAATGGAACATTAGAAGGATTATGAACCAAAAGTAACTGTGCAGTGTTTAGTGCCGCAAGTAAGCGACTCAGCTCCGTGTTTCGTTTGGACACCGCATTCCAAAATTAATCGTGTGGTCAGTGCAAATTATGAACAATCGGCAAGTTGGACATGGTGGCCAGTGTATGGGGTAGTTCGGGCGTGGGGGCGTCAGATGCTAGAGGCCGTAAGCCAACCTAGCGATAAAAACGTTTTTCGAGTTCCGCGATCGCGATGCTCACCATCATAGTATGTAAGTTGCGCTAGGTATTATTGTATATCGTTATATATTGATCGGTGTAAATACGTGGAATTCCGAGGTTTGCACCTCAAGTTAATTCTGTTTTTGAGTCCCGCTGCGTATAACCGCCGTCTAGAGTCGAAGTATTTGGTTAGGTATTAGGAGTGTCATTTGTCTGTGGCTAGGTATTAGGAGCGTCGCTTGACACAGATCGGGAGATCTGTTTTCTCCCAGGTCGGGCGACTTATAACGGTGTATCGCATTGTTTAATAGTTTTAACTGGACCCCGCAAGTGAGAACCCCCTAGGCACCTTTTATTGTTCACAGTTTGTACTGCAACTACTTTTGTGCTTTACCGGAATTGTGGTTCTACACAATAGTAGTCAGCAGTTTTCGTGTCTCCCACAATTGTTCAACAATTGTGGTGCCGAACTACAATTCCGGTAAAGCACAAAAGTAGTTGCAGTACAAACTGTGAACAATAAAAGGTGCCTAGGGGGTTCTCACTTGCGGGGTCCAGTTAAAACTATTAAACAATGCGATACACCGTTATAACATTACATTTTAGAAAGCTCCCTCGGACTCTTGCCTGGGTCAAAAAGGATGCTTTTAGCTTGTAACTGAGCCAGAGCCTACAGTAGTTGCGTTTCCGCTGATACCATGGTATCTGTTACCACGGTAACTGGATCTGCAATCAGTCGTTTTTGCAGTTATCGTGGTATCTGATACACGGTGCTCTGCAAAAACGACTATGCCGAAACTGCACTTTTCGAAGCCATCCCAAAAGAAAAACAGATATCCAGCTACATCACTAAGTGCTAAACTTCTTTCTCACCAATGTGACAAAATTTGATGAAAGTCAGATGACTTTTCCGATACCACGGCCAGTTACCACGGTCGGACCGTAGTATCTGAATATCTGATACCACGATAACTGGCCAGATACCACGATAACTGCAAAAACGCCTTTTGACCGTGGTATCAGCTACCACGATAACTGCAAAAACGACTTTAGACCGTGGTAACAGATACCATGGTATCAGCAAAAACGCAACTAGTGTGTGAAGTGAAATGGAGTTGTATAGCCAACGTCAGAGAGGACTGCCTGAAGTTATGCAGCCAAGCTTTCCTTCCATCAAACCATGTTTCTGCTTTCGAGCGGAAAGCTCCGTTCTAGCAGGCAAGCAGACAGGCACCAGTTTTAAATTGAAGATGGTTATAAGTGCTAAATATGTGCGACAGTTCCCTGGCCCCACAGACAATATATCTTCTTTGAGTGATAAACAGAAAAATTTTACAGAATAAAAAAAGTGGCATTTTCCTCGGGTTCGAAAGTGCTGCCATCTATCATTTCTACCCATTCCTGTTCGTGATTTCAGCTGAGTTTATCACTTCATTTCTTACACTTGCGACTGAGGAAGAGAGATAATATCAGATGGGCCTCATAGAATTATAAAGTTCTCTCACTGCTAACGAAATTAGAGTTTATCCTTTGCTCCTTCGGCAAAATCACCTACTGCAAAAAAGTCAACTTTTGAACCAATACAGATAGAATTTTTGAATCGACGGCAATCGACAGATCCTGATGAGCCGATCAAAGTATATGTCATCCGTTTTTTGGTAGAACAGTTTGATTCATGCCATCGTTCAAGAATCGGTTGCTATAGCGGTGTCATTTTCATGAGATGCTACAATGGTCTATCACTGTAACCTAGAACTAAGTATTACCGCAACGGATACAAATAATGTAAAACAACGACATACTTTCGAATTAATTGGCAGAGTGGCATCTATGGTATTTTGATCCTGAACAGATACGGATACCTTTACAATACCAACTAGGTCATATAAGATACGGTAATGTTCTAAGTTTTCACCAGTCACGATGTCTACGACTGAAAAGGATAAAGTTCAACTGGCTGCAAAGTAAATTTAGTCTGAACTTCCGACGTTCTGTTATTTTTTACTTGTTCCGGATAGCTTAATAATACCAACTAGGTTATATAAGATAATGTTCCAAGTTTCCACAAGTCACGATGTCTACGACTGGAAAGGATAGAAGTTCAACTGGCTGGTAAGTCAATTTAGTCCCTACTTCCAATATTCTGTTGGTTTTTTTGTCAACGCTGAGGGATAACTATGTGGTTACAGACTGTGTCATCAGTTCAGAAAAAAATCTTCTTGGATTGGAACGTACCACTTTGAAAACTTCGATGTGTTGACAGGTTCAGTATTTAACCGTTAGCGAAGAAACAAAACCAAAACCAAAGTGTTGGTCTTGCAACACTTTAGTCGGCGAAGCCGAACAAAGGTTCTGCAACACTTCACGTTGCCTGGGCAACATAGGTCTAGTTCATTATAATTTCATCTGGTTCGTGATCAGAAACAGATTCGAGCTCGATCTTTTGCGACCATTTTTCAAACAGTCAAGTGGAATATTTCCCAACCCTTTTTGTCAAATAAAAGATTGTCAAATAAAGGAACTTGGTCTAAAACTGACCTGGACTGTCCTCAGCATTTGGAACAGCTCCTGTGACCTTGAAACAAGATCCTGTACAATATCCTGTCCCATCCTACACAGAGAAGCGACATTTAATGCAACTTCTTTGGGGACTGGTTGAGGTTGCTGGATCTGGATAGCCATTGGCTGATGCTGAACTGGTTGGAAGCCGGACATGGGGGACGACTGACTGGCCGACATTGGCTGATTTGAAGGTGTTCCAGGTTGTTGAAGCGGGGATGGCATTGGCTGTGACGAAGCAGATGGAGGGCCCCCTTGCTGGCTGTACATTACGGAAAGCCTGCAAACAATCACGATCACTCACCATCCAATGGTAGCCTACATTAGGATTTTATTCAAGTAATGGTGAGGGGGGATTTCGGTACTTAGTAAAACTAGACTTTTTTTCTAATAACCATGCTCAAACACTGGGCATACCAGCAGGGGCGTCACGTATGAGGGGAAGGGGGACGCCCCTCCCCAAAGTTGCCGGCCAGTCGGTAAAAAAAGAACCTAGTCGGCGCGAAGCGGCGCAATTTTTCTTAAAAAAATTTTCTTGGAAACGGCCTATTTTTCTTCGAAACAGTCGATTTTCCTTAAAAAGAGTGGGTTTTCTTAAAAATGGTCGATTTTTCATAAAAATAGTAGATTTCTTCTTATACAAGAGCTAGAACCTAATATGGCACTTGCAAGTCTGGGACAGGGGATGAAAGTAGGACTTGGAAACGGCCTATTTTTCTTCGAAGCAGTCGATTTTCCTTAAAAAGAGTGGGTTTTCTTAAAATGGTCGGTTTTTCATAAAAATAGTGGATTTCTTCTCAAACAAGAGCTAGAAGCTCATATGGCACTTGCAAGTCTGGGACAGGGGATGAAAGTAGGACTTTGCCAATTCCTGGATTTGTTGCGAGCATTTGTAAGCATGACCCTTGAAATGGGAGTGATCAAGTGTCCTTGGAAATCAAGAGAATGTATAGTTTGGAAAAAAGTATTTTATTTTTGCACTTGGCTGTTGTGATGGACTCCTTAAGGGCGGTAGAAGTTGATCTGTAGTCAAACCCTTGAGGCAAAAATGATCGTGGGTCTTTTAGGATCATTAATACATATCGTTCGGTCAGAAGTATGTTTTCGACTTTTTGGTTAAGAGGCGCACTTTTAGGGCGCTAGAAATTCATTTTAAGCAAAAGCCCTGTGGAACAAAGGCCACAGGCCCTCGGGGATCATGAAACGTGTCGTTTGCCGTTAAGATGCGCACTTTAAGGAAGCTAGAAATTCATTTCTAAGCAAAACCCTTGAGACAAAAGTGATCATAGGCTCATTGGGATCATGAAAGTTTATATTTTGCTTAAAGGACCCCTAACACTATCAACCCCTCAACTTATAGTATTTTAAAATATTTGAATACTTAAAACTAGGCTATGCTTTCAACAAATAACCCTCGGTTTTGGCTGTTTTAAGCCTTTTCGGAGACCCGTTGACTCGTGGCGAAAACAGGGAAACAATTTACCTAACCGGTTTTTCTGATGGAAAAACTTCTCGCAGACAACCGTCGACAATGTGATACACATCAAAGGTAGCAAACCACGGCAAGTGAGAAAATCAGCGTGGTTTTGTTAGAGGAGTTAGAATGTACCGTACGAAATCGGGGTCTCCGGGTTTAGATGTTCTCAGTGCGACATTTACTCATGTTCTCAGTGCGACATTTACTCATGTTCTCAGTGCGACATTTACTCCTGCTCAAAGTGCCAGGAAATGTATCAAGTTAGTAAGGAGCAACGACTAGAAATCGAGATACTTCAGGAAACCATTTTTCAACTCCGTGAAAAACTTGAAAAGAAAGAAAGTGACTTGTATAAAATGACAACAGTGCCACATCAGTCCATGGGTGACGCAGCCACCGGTACGGACAAATCCGTTTTGGTACCAGTTTTCCCTTTAAACTGTGAAGTAGAAGTTACCGAGAAGAGCGCCTCAGCTGAATGTGACGTCAACCCAGGCTTTGTGAATGACAAGAGTCTCATGGCTGATTGTGACGTCAATCCAGTACTAGGGGAATCAACTGATAAGGACGCCTCAGTTATTGTTAATGATGTCAGCCCTGCTGTTACGGTCAGTGATCATACTTGTAAAGCATCGCCTGTGACTAACGCAGCAGCTCAAGTGAACACAGACGGGGAAATAACAAAAAGGCAGGTTGCTACCAAATCACCAAAGCGAAAATTCAATAGTGTATGTCGATTTTATATTGTGAACAAATGCAAGAGAAAGCGCTGCAGATTCTTACATGTATGCCAAGAGTTTATTTCAAGGGCTTGTAATAATGTTTTATGTCGTTTCGATCACGTTGAGCTTTGCTCAAATTTGTCTTGAGTCGACTTAGAGTGTAAATTTGCACACGCATCTGATATGCCTTTGCCAGCGATAGGATCGCATAGGCCTAGATCTTCTGACTTGTGTCAGAGCCAGACCAGGTTACAGGGCAAAGCGATTTTCAGTAGTAATGTGCGTATTCCTGTGAAAACGATGTCAAAAAACTTGGCAGGAAAGGGGACAAGTCATCGGCCCCCCAGTTTCGATCCGCGCGGTTACCCTCGTTTCAGCAGTGCCGGAGCCACAAACAAACTCAATACATCTCCCCACCCCACATCTCCCCCTCCCAACCTCCCTTACTGGCCTTCTCAGTCGGTCTCGACGGCTTTGAAGCATTTCCCAGAATTTCAACAGCAGTCACAACCACACCAATTCCCATTTCACGCGCCACCACCATTCATCCCTCAATCCATTCGAACCCCACCTTACACCTTGCCCCCACTCACGGCCCAACCTACACGAATGTCGGTAACTCAACAAACACTCCCGGCGCCCATTCCAATTTTTCCCACACCGAGCACACAGATGTGGCCCCATCTCAAACCACAGACGGACAGGCTTCAACATTTTCAACATTTTTTGCAGCCTCAATTCCCACCAGCAACAGATTTTCTACCCTTAGCACCTTGGACAAGCAGCTGGAGCACATCAGCTGCACGAGTAAGTCTATAGTGGAAAATAATATGTCAGCGCAGTTCACTGCTGCTCATGTAAGAACACTCAAGGTAAAGAAAGTGAAAGAATATCCTTCTAGTGAATTTTCGTTTCCCACATTTTTGTACAGCAACGCTGAAAGCCTTAATACTGATAAGGTAGCTGAGCTGGAGAGTTTATCTGGCATCACAAAAGCCTCGGTTATTGTAGTTTCTGAAGTCCATCGCCAAAACCCCGACCTTACGAAGATTTCACAATACAACAGCTTTATAAAATTACGACCCGATGATCATCCACTGGGAAAAAAAGATGGCGGTCTACTTATATACACACATGAGAAAATCAGGGCAACCAAACTGGACATTCCATGCCTAGATAGTAATGATGAAATACTGTGGATATTCCTGCAGCCAAAGCGCCTTCCACGAAAATACACTGGTATAGCCATTTGCGCTTACTACTATTCCCCTGGCCAGAGTGCTATAAACAGAGCATCTTTCCTTGAAAAACTTCAAATTAGTGCAGATTTTGTGACAAGTAAACATCCTAGCTGCGGAATGTTTATGATTGGAGACGCCAACGAACTACGCCTTGACAATTTGAACAGGGGATTTTCTCTAAAGCAGCTTGTTAAAATCCCTACGACCAAAGGCGGAACTTCCCTTGATCGTATTTCAACAAATATGGACGAGTTCTACAGAGACCTGCTATTGGGCCTCCTCTAGGCGGTAGCTACCATTATACCCTTGAATTGTACCCCAAGGCTTCTACTAGAATAGAATACACAACTACGCATAAAACAAGTAGACCACTCACAGACGAAGGATTATTACAATTTGGGGACTGGCTCAGTAAAGAGAAATGGGATGGGGTGTACGCTACTGGTAGCCCTAGCGAGAAGGCTAGTCTGTTTCAGGCTGGACTACTTCAGAAATATCAGACCTGTTTCCCAGAGAAAACTAGGAAATTCTTTTCGTCGGACAGACCTTACATCACAAAGCCTATCAAAGACCTGATATACGAAAAAAGGCGTCTTTTCAATCAAGGCAAGCGGCATCAAGCCAACATTTTAAAAAATCGTATAAGGAAAATGACCCGCCGAGCCGCAAAAAGTCACTATGAAAACAAAATCGGCCACCTTTTGAAAGCCAAGGCTAGCCAATGGTACAGCAATATCAAACAGATGATTGGCAAGACCGAAGTGGGACTCGATTTTAACTTGGATGAAGATGCAGCCGTCACAGCAAATAATTTGAACGCCCACTTAGCACATATCGTTCAGTCACTCCCACCCCTACCCAAGGAGGAAATCCCCGCTCCTCCTCCCACATTCAATGGTTTTCCCGAGATATCAGCGACAGAAGTCAGAACAAAGCTGGAGAAACTAAAGCGAACAAGTATCACTCCAGTTGACATTCCAGTCGACTTGATAAAAGCTTTCCCTGATTACTTGAGTTCACCTTTAGCTGACATCTTCAACCAGATAACCAAAACAGGCGAATATCCATCCGTGTGGAAGAATGGATTCATCACGCCAATTCCAAAGAAAGACTCGCCAAATGACTTCTCAGGGGTTCGGCCTATAACAATGACACCGATCTTCAGTAAAGTGTACGAAAGTTTTCTTTGCACTTGGCTGAAACAACACATTCTGGAAAGCATCGATCCCGGACAATACGGTAACATGCCACACACCTCAACTTCACACTATCTGATAAGTTTACTGGACAAAATTCTCAGACACCTTGATGAGCCGGAACGTTGGGTCAATCTGATAGCGATAGATTTGAAAAAGGCATTTGACCTTATTTGTCATAGTGTTCTCCTGAAAAAACTTCTCGTAAATTTTAATGTACAAACATTCCTTGTAAGAATAGTTGCGAATTTCCTATCAGATAGAACCCAACGTACCAAGTATAAATCGTGTTACTCAGACCCTTTACCCATATTTTGCGGGGTTCCGCAGGGAACTCTGCTGGGACCACTATTGTTCCTAGTAATGATAAACGATCTGGCAAATACCATACCAGATCGTTGGAAATACGTAGACGACCTGTCCGTCACGGAATGCTGCTACAAAAACATTCAAAGTGGTGCGGCAGCAGTAATGAGTGACATCTGTGAGGAAGCAGCAGTTGATAAAATGATAGTCAACCTTGAGAAGTCAGTTGTTCTGACCATTTCATTCCTCAAAAGCAGCCCTGCCTTCTTCCCAGAACTTCCAGAGTCCTGCCGGGTAAAGGAGATAAAACTCCTTGGAGTATACCTTACATCAGACCTCAGATGGGATAAACAAATTGAGGCTATGCTCAAAAAAGCGAATATGGCCATAGCGTCCCTGAAACTTTTATCCCGCCATGGGGTACCACCCAAACACCTACTGCATGTTTACTTTTCATTCATCCGATCTTCCCTAGAGTACTGCAGCCCTGTGTGGCATTTTGGACTTACACAGGAGCAATCGGACCGACTTGAGAAGATCCAGTACAGAGCCCTTCTAGTTGTGTCTAAATCTCCAAAAGTTCCCTATTCCTCCCTTCTCAATGATTTCCGATTAGAAACTCTGGCAACCCGTCGCCTAAATATATCCCTTAAGTTTGGTACAAGTATTCTGGCCAACCCAATCCTAAGAAAAATCCTGCCACCAGAATACGAGACGACACGTATCCGACTTCCGCGGTCAGTGGCTCGGCCAGTACCAAGGCTACAACCGGTTGCATGTTCCCACACCCGGTACCTAAATAGTTTTGTCCCTTCTTTTGTCAAGTTCCTTAACAATGGATTTACAGTTGATTCCGAATCTTTCCCTTAGATTTTAAGGTCATTTATATTTTGGTTATCTTGGCGTAATTGTTGTTAATTTAGTTATTTTAGCGCAATTGTTGTTAATTGTAAATATTATGAATTTTGACACTAAGGTTAAGTGATATTAATTATTGTAATTTATTGACAAGTTAAGTGACCTGACAGAGAAATGGCCCGTTATGGGCCATAGTGTGATATGCGATTTAGCTCTATACATATAATTCAGTTTAAATATTATAACTTTAGTGTATACATTGTTGACGTAAAATCAACTAGTCGGCTTACCGCCGTTTCAAGATTTTTAATGAATAAACTAAATTGAATTGAATTGGAGTAGGTTGCGTTAGTATTATAGGTAAGACAGCTCTATAAAAGTATTTTTTGGAACTTTGCCGTTTAGATGAGCACTTTAAGGGATGGTTGGATTTGGGAAGTGACAATTTCTCAGCCAATCTTGTTATGTTCAAGTCAGGTTTCGTCGTCCTAGCACATTTGGAAGTAACTTAACTCGCAATCACCGGAACTCGGACTCCCTCCCCCCTACAACTCCCCCCACATTGCCCGAATCTGGTCCGGTTCTGTCACAGATGTATCTACGGCTTGTGCTTATTCTTCCCACCGAGTCCAAATCACTCCACTCTAAGTGTGTCACAAGATTTCCGGCTCCCCCTCCACCCCCACCCCCCACACACATTCATTAGATCCTGTGACTTGAAATGGGACATCTGAGACATGACGTCTTTCCAATATTAAGTCTCATTAAGATCCGATCACCCCTTCGAAATATATAAATTCCCCAAGATTCCAGATTCCCCATCCCTCCACTCCCCCCACGATGGTCGAATTGGAGAACTGACTATTTCTAAGCCAATCTTGTCAAGTCTCCAATGTTCAAGCCAATTTTCATCGTCCTAGCACAACGGGAAGTGCGGTATCTTTAAACGAGGTCACTGGAATTCCACCCCCCTCCCCCTACAACTTCCCCCCAAGTGCAGAATCCGGTCCGGTTCTGTCACTGATGTATCTAGGGCTTGTGCTTGTTCTTCCCACCAAGTTTTCACCCCAATCGCTCCACTCTAAGGGTATCAAATGATTTCCGTCCCCCCCCCCCACATTTATCGGATCCAGTTCGGACTTGAAATGGGACATCTGAGACACTAGATCTTTCCAAATGTAAAGTATCATCAAGATAAGATCACCGGTTCGAAAGTTATACTTCCATCAAGATTCAGGATTCCCCATCCATCCACTCTCCCCATGGTGGTCGGATCGGGGAAGTGACTATTTCCAAATTAGTTTGGTCGGGTAGCTAATATGCATGCCAAGTTTCATCGTCCTGGCACTTCTGGAAGTACCCTAACTCGGAAAGAGTGGACCGACAGACCGGAAAAGTGACTGTTATATGGCACTTGAGCAAGTGCCATAAAAACAGTCGTTTTTTCTGAAAAATCAGTCAATTTTCTGTCTAAACAGTCATTTTTTTCTGAAGTACAGTCGGTAAAAATGACCAGCCATTCGGTAAATACCTTGCACTCCCCCCAAACATTTTGGCTAGCAACGCCTCTGAATACCAGGTGGCATTCTAAATGGCAAAAATCACAGTAAAATTGGGTATTTTACCATAATTTTGTAACTTGGCCACAGATTAGGAAAGTATGCACAAAGTTTAGGCAAAATGTCCTTTAAAGTACCTTTTGTGAGGCTAGTATACTGAAGGCACGGGTATCTTATTAAGGTCTAAGCTATGCCCACAGGCTTAAAGCAGCGAAGACACAATAAAACATATTTAGTATATCTTACCAATATTTAAAAGAAATCAGAGGTTTGGAATCTCTAAGACACATCGTCTTGTCAGAGAAAGTGCATTCAAATGAATAGCCTACAATTCAAACACTGCATCAAACTGTGTATATCACAAGTAGCCAGGGGCGTTGCATAGTGGGGGTGCCCCTCCCCCGATGTTGTTGGTGTTTCTATTACTGTTATAGTTGGTAAAATGACCAGCAAGTCAGTAAATACCTTGCCCCCCCCCCAAACAGTTTGGCTAGTAAGTAATAACGCCTCTACAAGTAGCCAACTCAGCCAAGGCAACTAGCAGGGAGACAATATCAAACTGATGAACGCTTTATAGTTTTACACAACATCTAGAATTAAAGAAAATGCAGCAGATACAGCATCCCAAATTTGGCAATTCTTCTTAAAATGCCAAACTGATTCGTATTTTCAGGATTTTATGTTTCATGTCATTTATCTGATAGCCGTGGCCTCATCTGACTGATTTTTGTCTCTGGCGGACAACACACTATCTTCTATAGCCTAATCTTTGTTTCCTGTGGACAATGTGTGCCATGGCAATTCCCAAATTGAAAATATAGTTAAAAGGTGCCATTGCATGACTTTGGCATGACTAACAAGAAGAAAAACACTTTCAAATATTTTGAAAGAAACAATACAGTAGTAGTATGTTGAAGTATGTTGCAGATATGTTGCATGTGACAGGAGCTAGGTTATTTTCAGAGATTCCATAGGTAGACTTGGCTTGCTTAGATAGCCTCTGCATTAACATGCTAGAATAAGTATTAAACTGAACAACATCTTTAGTTATGTGTGTTGTATAATTTCTTTCCTTTCATGAAACCAATTAAACTGTGGCATCCTTCACAACTACAGGCACGGCCCCATCACTAAAACTCACTAGCACTCAACGGCAATGCCTTAAAATTAAAGATTTTGTTTCTGTTTAAAAAAATAAAAAAATAGAATCCCCATAGAATCTGATGTTGAAAAAGAGCACGAGACTTATATTCCTACAATTCTACACTTCAAGGCAGCTTCAAGGATACTCAATTTCATGTCTATCAGCTATGCCTAGACCTATTGCAACTTTGATTTCAATAACTTTGTCACTTTACTTTGAATTTCCCACCAAATTTTGAGCAAGACCGACACAAAGAGCATGTTCCACCCTCGTACCAATAGTAACTATTAGTTACTAAACCCGTTCCAGCCTCACGAAAAGTTACTACGCTGACCGTTCCAGCCTTGTCGAAATAGTAACCAATAGTAACTATTTGCTTACCACGCTCGGGAGCGTGGTAAGCGTAGTAACCACGAATCTCTGTCACGTGATTGGTCGGATTCACCCGTGGTATGATATTTCGCTGGAAAATACAAAAATCATTCCAGCCTTGATGACAAAAAGGCAGAATTTGTGACGTCAGGCGTGGTAACTACGGTAAGTAGGATGGAACATGCTCAAAATCTAAATTGCCTGGGTTCTGGCTCTTGTATCACCCATGTTTGACTCACAAATAGGCTAGTAGATATTACTCATATCCAAACCTGATTCAACGTTAACAACATGAATGAAAATTTAAAATGACAACAAATGGACAAAGATAACAATCAGATCTTCATTTTTGTTGCAATAGCGCTTCTGCATCGCTGCTGCAGCACTTCTTTGCTTTTGCACAATATGCATTTTTGGATTCAATTTCTTCTTGGTTGAAGCAGCAGCGCTGCAGCATCTTGCAGGGAAGCACGAACTTGGTCGGTGAGCAAGTCCGTGGTTCTTGAGAAGCGCTGCCGTCTTCCTTGGCAGTGCTGCAGTGCAAAAACGGATGTAGAAAGAATCAGTCCGGAATCGGTGGAGAACTGGACCTGCAGCATACAACAAAAACGAGGCTCAGGCCTAGCTGCATGACGGAGAACCACATTGTAGAAACTCTCCATAGCCTAGCCTAATGCTCCACTTCATAGAAACTGGAAGTCATCCAATGGGATGAAGTAGTACCTTGTTGCAGCCTTGTTGGACTCAAATACGACCAAAGGTGTCTAACGATGTTTAAAACTTTCGCCAGTAGATGAAATCGTACGAAAAAATATTAGCTCTATGTACATAAATTTACCAGCAGTGAATTCGAATTACAGTACTGACCTGCTTTTACATCACCATTCTCAAAGAAAATAATAAGAATATAACCAGATCATAACCGCAGCAACGAAGAAATACAGGCTGTAAAATCCAGAGCATATCGTAAGCTGATTCCAAGTGCTAGATATTGAAGGCAGAGGGGTTACTAGCAAAAATGTTTTTTTTTTGGGGGGGGGCCAAGGAATTTACTGACTGGCTGGTAATTTTTACTGACTGTTTTTGCAGAAAAAAGGACTGTTTTCAAGAAAATTGACTGATTTTCAGAAAACACGACTGTATTAACAAACAATCGACTGATTTTCAAAAAACGAATGTTCTAATGAAAAAAATCAACTCTTTTGGCGAAAAATCAGCCGGCCATCATTCCAGGTACAGGAGGGGTATCACCAGGCAACTCGAGGGGGTTTGGTGGCAGGGCACCTGCTGATGCCCTACCTGCCATTTCAGCTTTTCATAGCATATCCAACAATAAAAATCTTGATACCTGCAAGCGTGGAAGACTGAAGAAGCCTGATCGGATCAGCTACCTCAAGGGTGGTTTTGAAGGGCTAGGGAATGGGAGGTGACTACCTCAGTTTTGCAGATGTACGGCAAGGCTTAAGAGTCATACCAGCTAGAAAAAATAGCCTAAAACTGTATGAATTCAAAGAAACATCATCTTACCTTAAATTGCGCTTCGGAGCAATCTAAGATATAATCCTGATGGCACGTAAGGTGAACATTATCCTTATTAAGAGGAATTTGCTTCCACGATAGCTTGACCCACAGCAGTTTCTGTGGCCTAAAACTGTATGAATTCAAAGAAACATCATCTTACCTTAAATTGCACTTCGGAGCAATCTAAGATATAATCCTGATGGCACGTAAGGTGAACATTATCCTTATTAAGAGGAATTTGCTTCCACGATAGCTTGACCCACAGCAGTTTCTAATGACTGTATATCTGACAAATGAATGAAAATGAATGCTGCAGGCTAAATTTTGAAGTACAGTATGCTATGATTCAGGCAAAAAAGTACTTCCTCCAACAAAACCTAGCTTTTAATGTGGCCCGATCTTGGCCTGATCCCTTCTTCTCTCATTGTTAACGAAGATGATTTATTTTTAAATGTTCTTATCATCAAATTATTTTCTGTTAAAATACATAAGTACCTTTGCATGAAACTAACAGATTCTTGAAAAAGGTGCACAACAAGCAAAATCAGACTGATTTTTTTTAATCTAGAGGTATTGGTACACGACAAATCTTCTTAAAACTTGGGTTAAAACTGTGCACTGCAGGATGACATTCATGATTTGACAATCATCTTTTAGTCAGTCTTGGAAGCTCAAATTTGACAATCAACTTCTCGTTCTGACAACATATGATTAAAAAATCACTTTGTATCCAAATGACTAGAAATAGCCTGCCTCTTTATGTCAATCTGGCAAGCTCAAAACACGTGACTTAGAATGCAATTCCTTAAGTATCAAACGCTCGAGAACCTAGAGCCACTGATATCCAAGCTGGATGTCAACCCAGTTTCTTGGTAACCCTCAACTAGCCTTGCCAACTTTTCCGGGTGCGCTGCCAGCCGTCTATTTAGCTTTCCTAGGTGAGTGCCCAGTTTAGCTTAATTCTTGTGGACGGGGGCTCTGCGAGTGCCCAGTTTAGCTTTTTCTTTCTTTGAGTGGGTATCCAACCTCAAATTTGCAGTAGAATATTTACAGTATTTGAACTTTTGTTGACTCTGGACTTTGCCGTTTTTATGCACTTCATGTGACAGAAGTCAACTATGAGTTAGCCAAAGTAGGTAATTAAGGGCCTCTGAAAACACCTGAATAGGTATTTTGGTCATTCTGCCATTTAGCCCAAAACTGCACTGTTCACATTTAAGTAACTGTTCAACTAATCATACCTCTACTGTATATAACCCTCGAACTTGGTCTGAAAACCTTACAAGGAAACTTCTGTGCAGTCCAAAACAGGTCCTAGGTCATTCAGGATTTCCTGCTTGAATGTTAGCACCTTGTTAGTCAACCTATTTAGGCCGGGTTCGACGATGTATAAATTCCAGGTTGGATACCCCTCCTGTACAGGAGGGGTATCGAACCTCGAACCTGGCCTGTAATGGTTTAAAAGAAAATTTCAGTACAGTCCTGTCAAGGTCCTAACTGTGAAGAAGGAAGTCCTGACTGACCTAGGACCTGTTTTGGAAAATTCAGCTTCTTCAGTTATTCCAGTTGCTATCACTCTGGAATTACAGTCTGTGTTCAAGGTAAGGCTATCTTACAGTTTATTTTCTTTTCAAGGTTTGGAATGACTACAAGAAGTGTTTTCACCTGCATCACCAATGAACTCAGGAAGAAATCCTGCAGTTTAATTTCAAGCAGAAACATTACATCTCTAACGAAATTTCCATCCAGTTCGCAGTAAGTAAATACAACAAGGCTGTTGGGCCATGTCGAGTCAGAGAGGAAATTTGTCTGATAATGTCCAAGTAACTAGCCTATAGCCTACCCACTGGTTCAAGCCACTCTTAACTTTTTATTGATGTTTCTGCACTGTCAGAAGTTTCATAACAGATAGCGGATAACACTTTCAAGAATAACACCTTTTCACTTAGAAATAAAGTGTTATGGCCAATTAAGTTTAAACTATTTCGTGCCTAGATCTCCAACAACCCCTTCAAATAGTAAAAATACTAACGGGAACGAAAAAAACATAACAGATAACATCCCAAAGTGTCATCTGTTGAAACCGCGCATCCTTCTGTTGTCGTTGTGTAACTTCTGACAGTGTAGTATTTTTACCTATTGAAGGTGTTGTTGGAGATCTAGGCACGTAATAGTATAAACTTAATTGGTCATGACACTTTATTTCTAAGTTTAAAAGGTGTTATTCTTGAAAGTTTTATGCACAATCTGTTATGAAACTTCTGACAGTGTGAAATTGTCTCCCTGACTGAATGGCCTAGTGCTTCTGAAAAGCTAAGGTCTTTTTCTTTAACCTATCTCGCGTTTGCCATTACCGTCCAGTCCCTCAGGGGGGAAGGATAAGGGGAGAGTCAAGCATTGTCCAAATAGGTGTTATAAGGTGTATTACGGCGGATAAGGCTTATTACAGATTCCTCTTTTCCTCGGAGCGTTGTAATAAGGTGAATAAGGAGAATAGACGTTCTATTGTCGCCTATGCAGGGCCAATCAAATTCCTTGGTTGGTTCCGCCAGCGGGCCGAGGAAAGGAGCAGCGTCGTCAGGGTCGCCACGGGAAGCACTAAAGTTCTACTTTTTTGGAAGCTGAAGAAACAACTTTTCTTCAAAAGAACACGTTTTTTTCTGTTACGACTTCTTACTGCTAGTTCGAGGACCAATGCTGTCCATCGGTAGATTTAATAGCTTTTTACAATATATTGGGCGTCAAATTGGACTCAAGTAGTATTAAAAACACTTTTTCTGATCTTTAGAAATACGAAAGATTGTATCGGCGTTGCAACACCGTACGCTGCATTGGTCAGAACCTTTCGGGCTCCTATTTGAACGGGCGTGTGTATTAAGACGTAAACATCGCGTATAGCGCTATTCAGCTTATTTCGCCTATTTGGACAATGCGTAATGGGGAGATTAATAGATAGTCGACGCCCTGTGCGCCACCGAAGACACTGGAGGAACTAAGGTCCAAGGTCTTGTGTAAGCGCGGTATGAGACTTCACAGGTAAATTCATCGGTCGGCCATTTCTACAAGGTCAGAGGTGTTGTTACCCCAAAAGGGAATGTTTCTTGGACGTTTTAATCCAGACTCGGGTCTTCGTAGATTTTTGCTCTTCGCGAGATGGCTTACAACTGTATGGCTTTATCCTAATCGACCCCTTAACAGGCTTTATTCGGTATGGTAATTCCTTTCGAGCCGGAAGATAATTAGGCAATAAGGTCTTTTCGTGAACTTCCGGTTTTGACCGGATACAGGTCCTACTATTCATCCGAGGCGAAACTTCTTTTTACCCGCAATCCATCCTTCTAATCAGTCTTATCCGACCACCATTAATGAACCTAAATGTTTAACGGATAATGAACGTAGAAGCTCTTTCACGCACTTGGACTGCACCAAATGCGCAGCGAGTAAACATTAAGAGGCTGACGACTCTAAGAGATGCCACGAAGTCACGTGCCCCGCATCAAAAGTCGAGAGCTCTTGTGGTGTTTGATTCCCACTCTTGAAGATCCCAGCGCTGCAATTTAATGCAGTTACGGTTTGTGATGGACTACGGCCGAATGACTGATCTGCGAAGAAAACTAACAACACATATGGGTTCTGCATTTACTCTTACCCCTACCCCAACATCAACACTCGAATCGGCTTCAGAATAAACCTTTACGTCACACAAATTCGCGGGTTTTCCAGATTCCGGTCGAACTACTTGTCCGGCGAGAAAATAAAGCTCAGATATGGATTCAGCCTGAATCCTGACTTCTGAATTGACTGTATTCATCAGCCAAAAAAATACATTCTTCACGCCTTAATTTGGGACCCCTTCCCCACTTATGAATGTAGAACTAGGCGGCCGGTTACTGACCTTTACCTATAGACCTAAAGGATCCTCAAAATGAACTTCAGCTAAGGTATTGGTAGACGGAGGGACAAACTTTGCGACGTCATATGTGTCGTTTTTTTTTAATATCTGTATGAATTATGCCGCCTATTTCGCTTTGTCCGAGGAAATATTTTACAGTGAACAATTTACAACAATCTGGCCGCATGCGATTCTAAACACGTTTGGGCACTCGTAGCATTGTAAGGGGGTCTAAAGGTGCTTAAAGACTCTTGACGCTTACCTTTTCGGAAGGCTTGCCGAAGGCTGCGTGGCAATCAATTACCTACTCATATGTTGCAGATTTGTCGTCCGTAACCGGATAGATTCATGCTAGTTGTATAATTTGTCTTTCAGATTAGAGGTCCTTGCAAGAAGCCGCACATTAATAAAGCCATGGAGCCAGTGCAAGAGAACAATGTTTATTCAGACTCAGGACACTCAGATATGGATTCAGCCTGAATCCTGACTTCTGAATTGACTGTATTCATCAGCCAAAAAAATACATTCTTCACGCCTTAATTTGGGACCCCTTCCCCACTTATGAATGTAGAACTAGGCGGCCGGTTACTGACCTTTACCTATAGACCTAAAGGATCCTCAAAATGAACTTCAGCTAAGGTATTGGTAGACGGAGGGACAAACTTTGCGACGTCATATGTGTCGTTTTTTTTTAATATCTGTATGAATTATGCCGCCTATTTCGCTTTGTCCGAGGAAATATTTTACAGTGAACAATTTACAACAATCTGGCCGCATGCGATTCTAAACACGTTTGGGCACTCGTAGCATTGTAAGGGGGTCTAAAGGTGCTTAAAGACTCTTGACGCTTACCTTTTCGGAAGGCTTGCCGAAGGCTGCGTGGCAATCAATTACCTACTCATATGTTGCAGATTTGTCGTCCGTAACCGGATAGATTCATGCTAGTTGTAGATTAATTTGTCTTTCAGATTAGAGGTCCTTGCAAGAAGCCGCACATTAATAAAGCCATGGAGCCAGTGCAAGAGAACAATGTTTATTCAGACTCAGGACACTCCCAACCCAAACAGTCTGAAGTTTCTTCCCGGTATTAAGGTTGGACATTTTGTTGCCATTCTTACCTTGTAAACAATGTGGAGGTTTCCTGCAATTACCAGTGTTTCGGAGTAGTTCCACCACAATTGCAAGCCGAATCTGGTGTAGTTGGTTGACTGATTCAACCTACTACAGCAGATCGGGGTAGCGATCTTGGCCGGCAGCTTAAATTTATATTTCATTCAGCTGAGGGCGACTGCAAATAAGGGTTGACCAGCCACAGCTTGAATCCATGTTCAGATCAGTCGACTGCTTTCTGATGAAGTAACCTGGGTAGGGTGAACCGGGTATTCCGGACACTGACGAATTTCTTCTTTAAAAAAAATCCCCTTAACTCGGTTTCGCACTGAACTACAAAATTTTGATATCATGACGTAGCTGGCTTTCTCAGCTACCACTTCGGATATCGAAACATGGAGAGTTTGATATCCTAACGGGTGTAAGACTGAGATTTGCTCTTTAAAGTAAGCCTGCCAAAATCAACCTTACCGACTAATTTATCAGTAACAAAATTCAGATAAAAGATTGGAATGAAGGAAGAGTTTTCAGTTTCAGCAAGAATAAATAAGGGAAGAATTGAGAAGACTTGAATCATGCGACGTTGTTTTCTACCCGATTCTCAAGTAGCGGGGGTGGAGCCTATTCGGCGCCTGTCCCGACCACAGAGTAATTATTGGCGCTATTTCTTCTGATCGCCGTACTTCGCGTCAAGAAAGTGCGCCAAATTCAAATTTAACAGAAAGAGGCCGACATTTTGCCCTTCTCTCTCCAACAAATCGCAGCTACCACTAGTTTAAAAGACGAGATAAAGGGCTAAAGTACAGTGAGATGATAGAAGTCGTGCAATCCTACATTCAAGGATGACGAAAATAAAGGCAGAAAAGGGCCGTTGGACTGAACACAAAAAAGTTTAAAGAAGGAAGGGACATGCTTCCAAATGTTTTTACTCTAGGCTTAGAAAGTCAGTTAGAATATCCGTCTCTGGCGAAGTGGGAAGAAAGATTTACTTTCTATGGCAGATTGTTAGTGATGAAAAAAAGACTGTTAATAGGATAGATAGTGAAACATTTAGCCAGCTACCCGAGATAATGATATATATTTTGACCAAAATTAATAAGTTGTTATCTCAAATGTAGATGTTTCAAATGTAGATGTAGACAATAATCTGTTTCAGTAATCAATTAAAATTTAAAATTAGGAAGTCCTTCAAGCCAACTGTTTTTCGCAACTAACCGAGAACAGTTAGGGACTGAGTTTTGTGTACAGAGTACAACTTAAAAACAAAACATAGCAACTAAAGTAGGAAATCCTTCAAGCCAACTGTTTTTCGCAACTAACCGAGAACTGTTAGGAACTGAATTTTGTGTACAGAGTACAACTTAAAAACAAAACATAACAACTCTTTGAGTACAGTTCGCCAGCTATGCCCAAATTCGAATTTGAATTAATATAAAAACATGATAATGAAAAAAAAACATGACGAAAAGGCGGACTGTTAATAGCATAGACAATGACAAATTTAGGCAGATGTAAAGTACAACTATCCGAGAGAATGATATACATTTTTGACCAAGAATAATAAGTTGTTTGTTATCACAAACTGATACGTCTTGAAAGATATTCTATACTCAGCAATCATTAGTTTAAAATCAGGACTTTAGAGCCTACTGTTTTTCGTAACTACACGAGAGTACAACTTAAAAACAAGACATAGTAACTCATTGAGTCCATTTCGACAGCTAAATACCCTAAACTGTCCAAGCTTAATACCTTCTCTAGAAGCGATTCTGTACAGTCCTGAGAAGACCAAAATAAAATTACTAATGTTCACACAGATCCTACTGAATCTGAACTAAATGCATGCAGGTTAGGTCTACCCTTCAACGTTCAAGTTGCTTAATTGCTCCCTCGAGTCATCAAATGCCGCATTCCCTTGGGCTTCACCGTCTTTGTGAAGGGTCGTGATAACACAAGCTCATATTCAAATCTGACCCGAGATTGAAAATTAGTTTCCATTCACATAATCCTCAGAATCAGCACTGTTTGAACTTCCCGCCTTTTCTGACTGCTTCATCACTTTTGCTCTGGAGGTAACACTTAATACTGCAAGAGGCAACACGCGAAGCTCCACCCAGGCTCCACCCCCGATACATAAGATCGGACCAAAAGAGATCCAGGATGCTGACATCGAGGTTATGTGAGTTCTCAATTCTTCCCTTATTTATTCTTGGTTTCAGTGGAGGGTGCTCCCTCATTTTCCTGGAAGGAAGTGTACATTGAAACTTTAACAGAGAATTCAACAGCAGATGGCATTGTCTACTATCTTCAGCACTAGGAGTGTCGTCTGGCTTAGCTTGGATAGTGCTTGCTGATGCTGATAGGAGTGATAGCAGCCAACCACAAACCCCTGATTTTTGGATACCCTATGCCAAACGCTGGATGTTTCCATGCAGTGGCGGCTTCATGATTACGACCTTTTTCCAATTTCCTTTTCATGCAGCGGCCACTGCATGATCACCCTATTCCAAACGCCGGATAGCTGTTGGAACCCTAACCCTGACCTGCCTCACTACAGATGAATTCTGATTAGTCGATTTCTGAGCTTCGCTCAAATCATCAATATTTTATTGGGTCCCAGCATCCAGCATTTAGCATAGTGTATCCAGCGTTAGGCATAGGGTATGCCAAACGTTGGATATACCCAGCGGTTGGCATAGGCTTTCCCAAAATCAGGAGTTTGTGGTAGACTGAGTGATAGGTAGCCTATCGCTGTAGTAAACCCACAGATAAATTGTTCCGTCTCGGTTGACATCAGAATAACCATAAATAATGAACCTTTTTACTCTATGAATTAATAACTGGATGTAACTTTTATAACACCAATACACATCTTAATTATGCAACTACTGTAATAACGCGAAAAGGTCTACCTTTGATTTCCAACAGATTCTTGTAAAAATATCGATGAAGGTTGTCGACCGAATGAACTGGTGACGCTTCAATCAAGGTAGATTAGGCTTAAAGGAACCCTCTTGCTTATTCTGCTTTTTGTAACATACCTAGCTCCCATACAGAATTATAAGATTCTAAAATCCCCACCTTTCTCCCCTGTCACGTTTTGTGCCTATGAATTTTTAGCGCTTTTTTCGCCTTGCCGAGTTTTGCCCGTCCCACAATGAAACTTTTGCCGGAATCTTCAAGTCCGCTGACAACTCTTTCACACATAAGGATCTCAGAAGCATCTGTTTATTACTTCTTTTATTTGCTTAGTTTTCCCACTTTTTAACCACGGCGCGTTTTGTTTTCAAATGTTTTGCGCCCAGTCGCCGCGTCGGAGAGCAGGAAGGCTGGAGATAATTGACAAGCGCTAACAAGAAAATCGCTAACTTCAGGTGGAAAGTAATGGTATATTCGAAAACTTTTTTCTGATCAATTTCATTGGGAAAAGATGATTTCTAGTAAAAGTTGTGCTTTAACTTTACCCAACACTGCTAGATGGCGTGATAAGTGAAAAAAGCGCGGAACATTCAAAGAAAGTGTGAAACGGTCTTGGACGTTTCCGAACACATTTCTTTTTATTAAGGGATTACCTAGGGAGGGACAGATTCCGCACGTCTTCTCGTCCCTATACCTGCAAGTCTAACAACTAGATCAAGAAATGCTTGGCTCTTTTTAGCTCTCTTTTACTCCATATCACGGGTTTATCCATTTGTTCTGTCTATTCGTTTCTTTCTCTTTTTTTACTTCACTATCTTCACATTGTTCTTGTGCAGTGGGTTACACATAAATTATAATTATTATTATCTATCCCAACCCATTCGGGAGTTGTCGTGATCAGGGAAAGGCAGAAGTGCAGGGAGAGGGGGTCAGACTTATGATGTCATGGGTATGTCTCATTTCCGTCTGGGATCCTAGAAAGATGGGAGATATACACTGAAAATGAGCTTCCAGACCTAAGCAAAAAAAAAATACTGAGTGAGATAGGAGCTGAAGATGACCATTTCAGCACTATCCTCCTCAGAAACGTCAAGCTGATGAAATAAGAGCTAAAAGCCCATATGATAGCCAACTTGTAAGGCGGGGTCAGAGGATGAAAGTAGGAATTGGCCAATTCGTGGGTTTGTTGTGATAATTTGTAAGCAAAGTCCTTGAGATAAGAATGATCATGGACCCTTGGAAATCACGAGAATGTATTGTTTGGTAAAAAGCATTTTATTTTTGCACTTGGCTGTGATGGTGCGCACTTTAAGGGCGCTAGAAGTTTATCTGTAAGCAAAACCCTTGAGGCAAAAATGATGATAGGCTCGTCGTGATCATGAAAATGTATATTTTGCTCAAAAGTATTTTTTGTACTTTAAGGAATTCACTTGTAAGGAAAACCCTTGAGACAAAAATGACTATGGGCGCTTGGGATCATGAATATATTTTGTTTGGTCAGAAGTGTTTTTTTCACTTTTCGGCTAAGATGCGCACTTTGAGGGTGCTAGAAATTCATTTATAAGCAAAACCCTTGAGGCAAAAATGGTCATGGGCTCATTGGGTTCATGAAAATGTATATTTTGCTTAAAATTATTTTTTTTTACTTTCCGGTTAAGATAAGTAGGCTAATTTTTGGGATGGTCGGATCTGGGAAGTGACAATTTCTGAGCCAATGTTGTCGAGTCTCTAATGCTCCAGCTAAATTTCATCGTCCTAGCACATCTGGAAGTACCTTAACTCGCGATCACCGGAATTCTGGACCCCCCCCCCCCCTCCAACTCCCCCACAGGGCCCGAATCCGGTCCGGTTCTGTCACTGATGTTCCAGGGACTCAAGTTTCATCCCGATCGCTCCACTCTAGGCGTGACACAAGATTTCCTTCCCCCACCTTCATCGGATTCGGTCCGGACTTGGAATGGGACATCTGAGACAAGAGGTCTTTCCAGATATCAAGTTTCATTAATGTTCAGGTTCATTTAATTTCAGATAATGCAAACAAATAATTTTACATCACTTCATGGCGGAGAGCAGGCTCGATGGCCAGAAAATACCATTAACAAATAGAAATTAAGCATGGCCACACACAACTGTGTGCAGTATAACAGCAACCATCCGTTCCCAAGCAAGGGGACACCTAGCAAGTAACCTTCTCAATAAAAAAAAAATCCGATTAATCTTATTTAGGCTACATTAAGATCCGATCACGCGTTCGAAAGTTATGTATGCCACATTCTGGATTCCGCCTCCTGCCCCTCTCCCCACGATGCTCGGATCGGGCAAAGGACTATTTCCGAGTTAATCTGGTCGGGTCCCTGATGTGCCTGCCAAGTTTCATCGTCCTAGCACATCTGGAAGTACCCTAACTCGCAATCGGGGGACCGACCGACAGACCGACGGAATTGCGATCGGTATGTGGCACTTGGCCGAAGTGCAATTGCCATAATAACGAGAGGGGCTGGTTCAGTCAGTCTAGAAAAATGGCAGATGAACCGAACTACGCGAATCCTTTATATTGCAAACCGAGGGAAGTATAAAGAAAACTTATGATCCTCTCTCCTAAGGGAGAAGGACCTCTTTTCCCGAGATTTCGGCAATCTAATAGATAATGAAAGCTTGTAAGGAAAGTACGAATTCATGCATGCTTGGCTTTCAAAGGTCTTCTTCTTAACATTTAGCTACGTTATGCGAAAACTTCAAAGCGCAAGAGGTCAGGGGCTCGAGAGAATCTTTAGAAGAATAAGATTAAAGATCTCGATGGGATCCGAAAGGAAAATATTTATGGACTTCTTCGTCCAGATTTTCGGGTCTTGTAGGCTTCCTTTCTTTACCAGACCCCGGAGGCATGCTATTTATCCCTAAATAATCATTTAACCAGATCCAGATCCATTGATAATTCCATGTGTAACTCCTGGACTAGCCCATATTACGCCGGAAATCACTGCTAGTCGAAAACTGATAGAATAGTCTGATCCAACATGTTCTTTATCTGTATGTACACCACCCTTTAAGAGGGATTTTGCTGTTTTCTAAAGTCCCGGTTTACATCAGAACGCGATCGTACCGTTTACCATTTATCCGGGTTACGAAGCAGACAGTGATTCAGTCTTCTTATCCCTATTCCGACACGAACAGCTGTACAAAGGCATGTTATAGAACTGACTGATTTCCCATTTCGCCGAAATCCGGCATGTGCAGCCGACCTCGCGACAACGCAGGAAAGCGAAGCAGGAAGATCGATTAGCTATGTATTCTGATCACTCACTAGATTGAAACTCTAAACCCGAGAAAGACATGGGACGGTTCAGGTTTTCACCGGGTTCCTTTGCTAGTATCAACCAAGCAGGATAATAAAGCAGATAGATCGAGTCAACGTATCAGCTCACCCCACCATCGATATTAAATCACTTAATTAAGCAAAAATAAGTACTTCCAAAGTTGAGGGATTGGCCGGATTCCGACCGAACATTGGTCCGGCAGAAAAAGTGAGTTAAGTATACTGATCCAGCGTGTTATCTTGCCCCTATTTGGACACTCTAAACCACTTAATCAAGCAAGAATAAGCACTACCAAAGTTAAGGGATTTGCCGGATTCCGACCGAATATCGGTCCGGCAAAAAAAAGCGACTGAAGTAAACCGATCCAGCGTGTTTTCTACCCCTATTTCGATAATCTAACCGATTTTAGACAAAATGTTTACACAAAGAAATTTTTCTTCCCCTAACTATGGAGCTACGAGGCCCATCTACGCCCTTGACCTGTACTTTGACCCACTGAATCCTCACACCAAGTTTGAACAAAATGTATCAACCTTTTTAAGAGTTATCATGTTAACAGGCGGACAAACTTTACCAAGTCAGAGGTATCACGTCACTGATGTTCAAACAGCCGCTGTGGTCGCTGACGTTTCGTGTGATTAGTATTTCTTGGAAGTGTCTTATTAGAACGTTAGCCTTTACTGTATTATATGATATTTTTTTTACAAGATAGTTGACGAGGGGACACACAACTTTCCGAACTTGACGTCAGCCCAAGGATCTCCTCTGGCCAAGCTTCTCTTTCGGATAGAAGGCGTGAAGAGTGTGTTCTTCGCTCCAGATTTCATCACCATTACAAAGGTATGGTGAGTTTACACACTGCGTAAAATCCGAGCGTATTTTATGCACGTGTTTGAGCTTGAAAAGAACTCTAGCAATACGGACGTATGTAGATACAAAACGGACCGATTTCTCAAATACGTCCGTACTGCTAGAGATCTTTTCAAGCCCAAATACGTGCGTAAAATACGCTCAGATTTCAAATACGCTCGGATTTTACGCAGTGTGTAAGTGCACCAATATACAGCAGTACACCGTGTCAGTATTATAACTTCTCCTGGTGTTTATTACCTCATTACTATTCTACAAATTGAATTTCACTTAACCTTTTTGCTTAGACCCGAAATGCTACTTCCGAATTCTCCAGCCGCCGGAATTTAACCACAGGCATTGAGAAGACTGCGGCAGTTTGGTTTTCCCAGTTGGGTAATACGTCAAGCGAGATGTTTGCTTAAATTATAGGCTGTTCTTCTCCCGGTATTATAATAGCCTATGCTGTCATCTTTTCAGTCATATCTAGCTAAAATGGCACGTCCCATCTTTTCACGTCGGGACTTGGAGTCAGCGAGAAAGATTGCAACATATGTTTTCTGCTATTAGCTATATGAACAGGGGGCGCCAAAGGGTCTCAAAACCGGTTTTGGTAGAAGAAAAGAAACAATGAACTATCGGTAAGCAAGTTAGGGTGTACATGGTACATTGATGTAACAGAGGTCATCGTAAAAAAATTTGAAACTTCGAGGATAAGAAAGATTTGTGTGATCGGGGAAAAGAATGTGTCTATAAACTGTAATATAAACTGTCTCCGAGTAAGGATTAAAGTTAGCTGCAGTATTTGCTACTGGGATTAATCTTCTCTACTGGGGTAAGATTAATCCGAGTTAGAAGTAATCTTGTCTCAGTGGAGACAATATTAATCCCAGAAACAAATACTGCAAGATTTTTTTTGTACAGTGTAATATGTATTAAAAGTTCGTTTAAATAATAAAAATCGTGGAAAGTGCTGGTGAAAAGCCATCTGGAGACAGGAAAATGAAAAAACGAAAGATTGACTCACAGCCGAGCTCACAGCTAGAACAGCTGTCGGAATTTTACAGCCTTATTGGTTTACTGAATACAGTTTGTGAAGCCACAATCCTGGCGCAGTAACCTTGCTGGCCAAGATATGATTGCGAAACATATCTAGTCTAATTGAACATATCTAATTAACCTGTAGATTTTGTGGCTGTAGGCTATGTCTCAGTGGCGTAAGCTTGCTCATATTAGGGTAATTTTTTGGGTGGTTGCCAAAATACCACGATCTTATTGCCCACTCTCAAAATGCCCACGCTCAATGCCCACGGCTCAAAATGCCCACAATGTTGCAGAAGATGAGAAGATGCTATTTTAAGTATGCGAAGCCCCTGCTTTATTTTGCCAAAGTTATACCACAGCCACATGCTAACGGAGCGTTTCCAAGCTAAAGATGCAGGCGTTACACTTTTGTGTAACGCACCACTCTTGTAAAGAAGATAACACTTTTATACGTTTCTATACGTTTACATACTTTGATCAGGCTTGATGTGTAAGGCCTTTGGTCATAGCAGATGCCGTTTCCACGGACCTCAAATAAGTCAATCGTGCAATGGGCATACTGAACCGTGGGCATTGACATTTTGAACCGTAGGCATCTTGAACCGTGGGCATTATGAATCGTGGACATTTATATTGGGCATTATGAGTGTTAGCCAATTCTCCGAAAGGAGCGACGAACCTTCTCGCATGCGACGGAGTTAGACACCCCTCGTGTATATTTTTCATAAAGAGTCGCGTTATATCTTCAACCTCTTTGTTTTTTGCGATAATCAACTATTTGATTTTAGGGCGATGAAGATGCCGACTGGAGAACCATTAAACCGGAAGTCTTTGCTACGATTATGGACTTTTTTGCTTCTGGTTTACCGGTGATAAAACAGGGATACACGGGAGAAACAGGTATATGTCCATCTTTTCCTTATTTTTATGTTACTTGCAGCTCCGCTCGATCACTTTTCTGTCGGTCGGTCGGACAGTCCCGTGATCGCGAGTTAGGGTACTTCCAGATGTGCTAGAACGATGAAACTTGGCAGCCATATTAGGGATCCGACCAAACCACCTTGGAAATAGTCACTTGCCTGATCTGACCATCGTGGGGGGGGGGGGGAGCCGGAATCCGGAATAGTGGCATGCATAACTTTCGAACGGTCGATCGGATCTTAATGAAACTTGATATTTGGAAAGACCTCGTGTCCCAGATGTCCCGTTTCAAGTCCAGACCGGATCCGGTGAATGGGGGGGGGGGGGGGGGGGGTCGGAAGGGGGAACCGGAAATCATGTGACACGCTTAGAGTGGAGCGATCGGGATGAAACTTGGTGGGAGGAACAAGGTACATACTAATGAGGGTACCTTTCGAAATCGCAACAGATTACATCCCAAGTGTTGTCTGTTGAAACTGCCCATCCTTGTGTTATCTGTTGTGAAACTTCTGACAGTGTAGGGCTCCAGCCCATGACATGGAGAAGTGTACTGTTTAGACAAACTTGCCTCGAAAGAGACCACTGTTCCTGTAGCCCGTTACTAACTGGTGACTGTAGAAGTTTACGAACTGTGTTTACAAGTCCCTCGAGAGCTCATCTGGTTAGCCCGCCGATTCGTGAAGTCGAGGGTTTCGGGTTCAGATTCCGCTTCAGGAGCATTTTATAGATGTCAGGTGGTCTAGATTGATGACTTGGATAAGTTTTTGTACAGTATCATGTCGATATTTCAGTAATTGCGACGTTCTCAGCAAAAAATTGGAGTAAAAGCCTGCATCATCTCCAGTACGAGAGTGCTACACCAAGGAACTGAATCCAACACATTCTAACTTAATCCAAACCGTCGGGATGGAAATTGGTGGAAAGAACAAGCATAACGTTAAGACACATTATTGACAGAACATGACCGATTCAGAGTACTTCGGGGAGAGTTGAAGGGGGTTTCCCAGTATTGCGGCGATCGCGGGTTAGAGTACTTCCAGAGGGCTAGGACCATGATACTTGGTGGGCGAATTAGGGACCCGACCAGATCAGTAGTGTAGTCACCTCCTCGATCCGACAATCTTGGGGGTAGTCGAGGGAAAGGAAATTCAGGATCTTGTGTCATAAATAACTTTCGAGCGGGTGATCGGATCCGAATAAAACTTGATAAGTGACAAGAGGACATGTCGCAGGTTTCTATTTGGTGATGCAGGGGGGGGGGGGGTCGCGAGGGGGACAGGAAATTTCGTGACACGCTTAGGCTGGAGGGATTCAAGTGAACTGGTGGGAATAACAGGCCTTTGCTCTAGGTACAGCATTTACAGAATCGGCCACTGTGGGGGGGGGGGGGGGGGGTTAGAGGTGGATCCCGGAGTTCCGGTCGTCGCGAGTTGAGGTATTTTCAGATGTGCTACGACGATGAGACCCAACAAGATTGACTTGAAAACTGCCACTTCCCGGGTGCGACCATTCTGGGGGGATTTGAGGGAGGGAAAGTCAGGAAACTTTCGACATGCATAACTTTCGAACGAGCGATCGTAAGTGAATGCAACTTGATAATTAGCAAGAGTACATGCCCCCGATATTCATTTCAACGTCATACGGGATCCGGCAACTATGTGGGAGCACCAGCAATCACATGACATGCTCAAAACATAATCTCTAGACAATCATTGATAGAACTGGATCGGATTCGGGCATTATCGGATGAGTTGGGGGGGGGGAGGAAGGCCCGTTAATTTTGTGGCATACAGGCTTCTGGTACGACTGACAAAACTTGAAGACCCCTTAAAGTGCACATGTTAACATCAATTTGCTGAAACTAGTTCTGATCAAACGATACCTGCGTTTTCATGGTCCGCAAAGCCCCGGGATCACAGGAAAAGCTGAATGGAATGTCGGGAAAAACCTTACATTGTTCCCGAAACTTACCAGTAAATCAGGGTCTCAAATGCTTAAAAGAATTGACATCAGACAACCTGAACCAGCGGATCAGATAACAGTTGACGAGTTGGAAGGGGATCACTTGAAATCTCGTGACACACTTAGAGTTCAGTATCGGGATGAGACTTAGCAGAACGAACAAGCATAAGCCATATAAATCATTTTCAGAACGGGACCGGATCCGGTCACTGTTGGGAGAGCTGGAAGGGGGATCCCGGAAATCTCGTGACATGCTGCGGAACTCTACAAATGACACGAGCACACGTCTTGGATGTTCCGTTTAAGGTCTGTATTAGGGACCTGACTAGATTCAAGAATAGATAAGGGCTATATTGTATAACTTTCGAACGAGTTATCCAGTTTGGATGGTACTTAATAAATCAGGATGGCACCAATCTCATGATAAATTCTATCCTAAACAGTCGTCAACAAGTGGAACAAACTTTCCGAGTTCACTATGTCAGCCCATCTTACGATGAAAGGGGTCGCGGGAAGAGCGCAAACCCTATCTGATGAACATGCTAACTACCCTTACAAGTGCCACATGCGCTTTCAGCCCTTGTTATTTATAGTAATACAGTAGAAGAAAATAAAAAAGGTTGCTCCTAGTTGTGTCTTCCAACAGGAGTAGCCAGATCTCAACCAAACTTGGTGGGAAGATAAGATATGCCTTTTCGACCCCGGTAATAGGAGCCCTAAATTCTTGTCAACCGCCACAGAAAGAGTTGCCGGATCTGAGCCAAACTTGTTGGGACGTTAGAGCTACTGTGTGTTTTGAAGGACCGAATCACATCACCTTAATTTTGTCTCAACAGTACAACACACCAAGTGATTTGCTATCAGAGCTCATGTGGGGGTCGCATTGGGTGTGAACCAAGGCAGAACCACAGCTCTAACCGAGGCTCTAACTTCCCAAGGTTGGTGAGATTCGGCAATTCAGTCTGATACCCGGCTCAACCTGCTGTTCACACAAATTTGGACCCCCTCCCCACAGTGTTTGGATCATCAAAAGACACAGTTAGGAACAACTTTTTTTATTCTCTTATACTATTTTTTCCCCAAAGAAAAAGGGCCCTTTTTCGGAAATTTTGCGTCTTTCTTGTCCGTGTTATGGAGGTATGTCTACCGTTTTCGAGGGGTCCTCTTTGGTTAGCCAGATCGGTCCCTTTTTTTTTCCTGGGGTCCTGCTTCCGTTTGTAAGAAGGGTCCGGTGGTAAGGGGTCTTGGGTCCCATTTTAGGGAGGGCCTATCACAGTGGTTCCGAAGACTAAATTAGGCTTGTCTTTATACTATACACGAAAAAGGGAGAAAGAAAACAAAATAAGGAAGTCTAGTGCGGTAGAAATTCTTGGGAAGAACCTCCCGTACTCGAATGTACCGGAAGATAAAATTTATCTTTGGGCACGGATATATAAGTTGAAAGTAGTCGCTTAAACATGAGTACCGGAAAATTTTAACAGTGCTTTGGAAACCTAAATCGGAGGTAATAGTCCTATGAACTTGTTCTTGTATTGTACGCACAAAAAAGCTTCTAGTTTCAGTATCGGCTTAAAATCGTCTCGACGACTGTTCCTGTTCAGTCTTTATGTAGTGAGCTATCGAATGATATGTTACTCGTCCCAAAAATAAAATAAAATTGACAAACCACCCACCATATTTATCAAGGTATAAAATTCCGAATTTCGTTACTTTGCAGGGACCCACCCCGGATTAAATCCGCCATTTTTTTTACCAAATCACCCACCCCCATCCATATGCGACTGCTATTAGTTTGTGCGCGTTGGATTAAGCCGCTGTTATTTGTTCTCCGAAGAGAAAACTGTTATTGAATGAACGAATTTGTCAAAACAAAACACCGCACTACTTGGAGGTTGACGAAAACACGTGTTCCAGTGTTGATTTTGGTGTTCTTTTATAGTTGACGAAGATGTAGATGGAGAAGACGAGGAAATTGTCATGCTTATAAAAGAGCTGTTGGATTCCCGGATTCGTCCAACTGTACAAGAAGACGGCGGGGACATCATATTCAAAGGGTTCAAAGGTATGAATTCCGCTTTTCTCTTCGTTTCGTAAGCATCAACTAGGTTAAATGATAATGGCACCTATTTTTTTATTTTTTTTACGGCACTTGCCTTCCGGCCAAGTCGGTCGGTCGTCCGGTCCGGTGATCGCGAGTTAGGGTACTTTCAGATGTGCTAGGACGGTGAAACTTGGCAGGCATATCAGAGAACCGAACAAACTGACTTGGAAATATTCACTTCCCCGATTTGACCATCGTGGGGGGAGTGGAGGGAGGGTTCTGAATGAAACTTGATATGTGGGAAGAACATATGCCTCGCAGGTCCTGATTTACGTCCGGACTGGATCCAACGACTATGGGGGGAGTTAGTGGGGATACCGGAAATATCAGTACTTGCTTAGAGTGGAGGGATCGAAATGAAACTTGATGGGAAGTACAAGCACAGATCCTAGATACATCGTTGACATAACCGGATTGGATCCGGGCACTTTGGGGGGAGTTGGAGGTGGGTCCCGGAATTCCGGTTATCACGGGTTAAGGTATTTCCAGATGTGCTAGAACGATGAAACTTGGCAGGCATATCAGGATTATCAGGGACACGAACAGACTGACTTGAGAGTAGTCATTTTCACGATTCGACCATCGGAGGGGGAAGAGGAGGGAGGGAAAATCTGGGATGTTGAGGCAAGCATAACTTTCAAACTTGTCGTCAGACACAAATGAAACTTGACAGTTGGAAAAAGCTCGGCTCGCGGATGTCCCATTTCGTGTCCGGACCAGATCCGATAACTCTGGGAGTGGAGGAGGACCGGACATCTAGGGACAGGCTTAGAGTAGAGGGATCGGGATGAAGCTTGGTGAGAAGAACAAGGACAAGTTATAAATACTTTTTGATAGAAACGGACTGGATTGGCGCACTGTGGGGGGGGGGGGGTAGAGGGGTTTCCCGGATTTCCGGTGGTCGCTAGTTAAGGTAGTTAAAGATGCACTTGGACAATGAAATTCAGCAGATGTATTAGGGACCCGATGAGATTGACTTGGAAGCAGTTATTTTCACGATCCGGCCATCTTCGGGGGAGTAGATAGAATCGGAATCTGGATTACCATAATTTTGTGTCATGTGTAACTTTTGAACGGTTGGTTGGATTTGAAGGAAACTTGATAATTAACAAGAGGACGTGTTTCTGATCTAACGATACACTTTCTTAATCCCAGATGGGATATCGGACAGGATAAGTTTCCAATCGGAGAACACAAATTAGAGGAGAGGGCTTCAAGCGTCAACAATGGGTCGGAAATTAACAAACGGCGGATCAGGTAGCGGTTCCGCCTGCGCCGTGGTAGGTAGAGAAGAAATCTCAGATATCTGAAGTATGTCGAGCGTATGCCTCGAAGGTCCTTCTTCCAGTATAGAATGTAATACAGCAAGGAAGCTCACATACGGTGTGCAAAAGGCAGTATATAACTTCCCAAGCCCAGGTCTGCTGTACCTCGAACGGTTCGGCACAGTTTGCTATAACCAAATCTAATTCCTTTAGCCGCTGTTTTGACTGCTTCCTCGCAAATCTTTCGCATAGTTTGCGCAATTGTTATCCCAAGCCATCGCATTTTTTCCTCGGTTACGAGAACATTGCCTCCAACATTCAGAGAGGGTTTCCGAGGAGTAGCAGGATCGTTGAAACAAACGTACTGACATTTACTAGCCTTAACTGATAGGCCAATCTTGCCAAGGGATTGGTTCAGGCTAGCAACGTTTGTTTCAAGGCCCTTCCTGGATCGGCTGATAAGGAGGAAATCGTCGGCAGAGGCCAGGTAGCTAACATCGATGCCACGGAAGTTAAAAGTTGGCGTTATCTTTCTTAGGCACTGAGCAATCGCTCATTTAAAAATCTGTGGCGATAGGACCCTGCCCTGTGGAACTCCCTTTTTCACTGTAATAGGGTCACTCAGCCTGTCTTGCCATTTGACTACCAGCATGCATTTGGAGTACTACGATCTTAAGGCTAATATGGTTGACCTATTCGGTCCCCCGCTCTCCCCCTGATGGGATACACGTAACCAAATCGACCATGTATCGTGAGAAAGTTCAGAAGGCTTTGCCTTGAAGACGTGCGTACGTATAGGAGTGCAGGCTGTTACTCCGACCACCAGCCAGCTGTTTCCTCTTTTAAAGCCAATGTGAAAGTACGAAGTAGTCGAAAGAAGTATGAAATACAAAGCTTGAAGGAACTACAAGTTCGCCTTAAGTACCAAGCTAACCTAAGCAACTGCTTTGCGGCCCTCTCGGATCAGCATGATACCATGCCGTCTTTGGATGAGCAGTAGAACACTATAGTTGAACTGTCAATTCTGCTACTGCTGATGAGATTGGGTATGCTAAGAAAAAGAAAGAGGAGTGGATTTGCAAATCGTCGTTGGTGTTGATAGAGGAAAGACAGAAACTGAAAAAGCAGCTTGAATCAGTATCGTCTGGAAATAGACAGTACCAAGACGAAATAAATGGACTTCGCAAGGAAGCAAATAGGAAGGTTAAAAGGTCTACGCGAGCTGACAAGAGGAAACAAATTGCTGATAAAGCAAGACAAGCAGTAGTAGCAGCAGCAAAAGGCAACAGTAAGACTGTGTGTCGGCTGACGAGAGAAATAGTAGGTGACTTCACTTCCTCGGAAGGGCCCATTTAAGACAAACAGGGTTGTCTTCTGACGAGTAAATCTTATATGAATGGCAGGTGGATGGAACATTTCCGGAGAAGTCCCAAATCGACCCCCACCAGTCACACCTGTCGACGTACCTGTTATACCACTGCTTGAACTGTATATTGACATGGAACCAGTTGCTCTTTTGGAAGTATCTGCAAGCTGAAGAATGGCAAAGCTGCCGGACAGGATGCTGTTGCTAAACCTATATTTGATGTGTTGTCAAATCACAAATCACAACCAAGAAAGATGTTCCCAGCGATTGGCAGAAAGTTGTGATAGTGAAACTATTCAAGAAAGGTATAGCCGGCGCTCATGTGACAATTGGAGAGGTATAACTCTTCGGTCAGTTGGAAGCAAGATTCTTTGCACGGTAGTTTTAAATCGTGTACAGAAATCTGTGGACAAATTCTGAAAGCACCCCTTGCACTATTTACTCTTCAACTTACAGTATTTTAAAATATTTGAATACTTTAAAACTAGGCTGTGCTTTCAACAAATAACCCACGGTTTTGGCTGTTTTATGCCATTTCTGAGACCCGTTGAATTATAGCGAAAACATGGAAAAAATTTACATAAACGGTTATTCTGATGGAAAAACTTCTCGCAGACAACCATTGACAGCGCGGTACACATCGAAGGTAGCAAAATACGGCAAGTGAGAATGTTAGCGTGGTTCTGTTAGAGGGTTTAGAATGTACCGTACGAAATTGGGGCCTACGGGTGTAGAAATATATGAAGTGATTATGGAAGTAGGTTGTGTTATTATTAAAGGTAAGACAGGTCCTTTAAGAGATGAGCAGCATGGCTTCGGGCCTGGTCGATCATGCACCGATTTGATATTCGCGCTGAGCGTGATAATCGAAGGATACAGATAATGGCAAATGGAGCTCATCATACTATTCGTTGACTTCCTGAAAGCATTTGATTCTGTCCACCGCGCCTCAGTTTGGAAAATTCTACGGTGTTGTGGCATGCCCGACAAACTGGTTGCACTAATTGAAGCACTGTTCAAAGACCAAACGTGTGCTGTTCAGACCGAGGAGGGCCCTACCGATTGGTTTGCCATTGAGTCAGGTGTACGTGTACGACAGGGATGCATTCGCTCCCCTTTTCTGTTTGTTTTTCATCATAGACTTCGTGATGCGTTCATGACACTTCTGTGGTGGATTGAAGTTGAGTGATGGTGTTACGATGTTGACTTTGCTGATGGTGTTGCCATGCTTTGCCACACAAAAGAAGAAATGCAACATAATGTAACTGAGCTTGCGGTGACAGCGGAAGGAATAGGACTCAGAATCAATGCTAAGTTGATGAACAACTCTGTCAACACAGTACAGACTGGGGATGATACGATGGGGTGGGAATGATACCACGGAGCAAGTGGACCACTTTAAATACCTTGGGAGCATTATCTGTGAAGATGGTAATACAGAGCTTGAAACCCACACTCGGATATACGCATTGCTGGATCCGCGTTCAGTAAACTCTCCAAGATCTGGAAGAGCAGTGGATTCACGCTGAGACTTCAACTACGTCTCTTCAACAGTAATGTTATCTCGATATTACTTTATGGGTCCGGAACTTGGAACCTAACCTTGGAATCTTGGGCTTTCAGAATATCTGTCTCAGGCGTTCGTGCCTCTTGTGTTCGTGCCATACTGAGCAACACTTGGTGACAGATATCCTGATGGAGAGAAGATGGAGGTACTGAGGTCACATGATGCGGATGGCTGAGGGCAAACTTCCCAACGACGCTTGGTGCTGGAAACCTTCTGGCTTTCGTGCAAAGAGAAGACAGCGCTCTACACTTGGCAAAAACCTTGAGAAGGAAGCTAAGTCAGGTCGGGCCACTATGAATGAATTGTGGAATGCTACCCAAGATAGTCATGTGGAGGTCAGAAGTTGTCGCCTTATGTGCCACCAGGTGCGGGAAGACCTAAGTCTAAGTAAGTGAGCTTCACGAAAACGGCTTGAGTGGACGAGAATTTAAGCTGTTATTGCTTCACAGAAGACATCGACCATTGTTCTTCGTAGAACTGACTGATAAGCGGTTGGAATGTCCTTCCGTCTGAAATTACAATGATTGAGTAAATCTATGTTTTAAAATTATATTATTATGCTTTCTGTTATTAATTGAGGAGTAAAAGTGTTAGTGCCCGATATCCCGAAGAAATCCCCCGAAGTCTGTCGCCCTCTCATGGGCTCATTCGTCTGCTTGACTATTCAGTAGATTTGGTTTGTATGTGTTGTGTTTTCCCTAATTGTGTCTTCATATTTTCTTTTGTACTCCACTGTTTTCGTCTTGTACGATTAGTGGGTTAAAAATAAATTATTATTATTATTATTAACCCTCCTGGTAAATCGACCAGTATCTTCCAGTAAATCCCACGGGCAGAACTGTTCAACTCATCAAATCCCTTATTTCCTCCCTTTTGTGTTGTCGTCTTTTCCTAACCAAACACTGCAAGCACTTGGCAATCTCCTGCGACTGCTTTTCACTTCTTTTCTTTTCACAGATGGGGTAGTAAAGCTGAAATTGCAAGGCTCTTGCACATCTTGTCCTTCGTCGGTTGTGACCTTAAAAAACGGAGTCCAGAACATGTTGCAGTTTTATATCCCTGAGGTAAGTACCTGTTAAAATTGAAAGGTTGTCTTGATCCTCTCCGCCTATGGTTCTCTCGATCCTCACAGCAGAAGCTGAGTAACGTTTGTGCCAGTGCCGTAGTAGGCAAAGTCCCGCAACTTTTAGTGGCCCGCGACAATAGATTCAAATTTGATCGTCAAAGAGACAGGTACAATCCAGCGTTCTTAGACTTTTTTGGTGCCAGCCACGTACGCGTAACATACAGTAGTGATGTCATTACCATCTAGCGGGCAATTGCAACATGGTTCAATGCTACCCCAATAAAGAACTTTGGGTTGTATCGGGGTCTTCATGCGGTTCAAACCCGGTACTGTGAAAACCGTTTTTGCGAGAAGGGTCTTGAGTTGAGGCGTATTCTTGCAGTTTCCCGAGGACTCCTTGGGGAATCAAGGGATACGGCGATAGAGGGAGTCACTCCACGCCGACTCCGAGGACGGAAAACAACGAGAACCCGGGAATGCTTCCAAAGTGGATTTTGTCCGAAAAAAAAAATATTCAGGTGACGGAATTAGTCTAAATCCCCTTTGTTTTTGGTTTTGTTTATTCCGATGGTTTTACTCAATTTTATACTGTTATTACTTAACAAAGAAAAAATCGTAACCACAATGAAAAAAATGCCATTTTGTCAAAACCTGTGTTAAACCATAACGAAACTCGATATTAATCTCAGAAATTCTTTTTTCAAACAAGGACACCAGCAAGTCCCGAAGTCGATTCCCCACCGAATCTAAAACTGAGTCCTTCTTTTGATCATGGAGATGATAATCGGTCCGTGGCGAATCGCGATATTACGGGGAGTGAGTCTCTGGGACAAGCAAAAACACAGGGACTCCTCAAAAGGAGTCCTCGGGGAACAGCGAGAATACGGCTTTGGTAACTAGCGCTGCGTTTCTTTCTTACACGGGTTCATTGGATATTGAGCTCTTAAGGGAACCATATCCGTATTGAGTGAGATAATGGATTTAACGCGTGTGACCGACTATCCGCTTGCCTAAGTTGGGAAGTTAGGTCCCATATGCTTCGTATATTGGATCTCCAGCTTGCCAAGGCTACCGAGCGATTTCCCGAGTCGGGAAGAAAAAACGTGAAGAGCACGAGCTAAGCTAAGTTGTAAAATTTTAATAGACCAGTGGATTTGTGACATGTTTGCATCGCCAACCCCTAGGAACCCAGGACGCCAGGGAAGTAGGGGTCAGCAGGGACAGGTAGATCCCTTTCACACCTGGTAGGTAGTGAACCGGAGAACAACGACCAACGACCATGATTGGGTCTGCATCCGATTGTTACACCAATCACCTCGCCGGCTTGTTCTCCCGCCGATGGGAAGTCGCGACTTCCTATTGGTTAAGTAGGCATCGATGCAAAACCATGTGAAGGCGGGCTTAGAATGGCACTTGGTGTCCTAGAGAAAAGCATCAAAATTCTTGACCTGTACTGTGAAATTTTCGAAATTTAGCAGAGCGGGTGAACTTTCACTTCTTCCCAACTGGCTGTGAAAGCTAAGGTCCTTTTCACGGTTGAAAATTAGTGTGACCAGGATCTGGGGCTTGTCAGTTGGAGCCGACGACTGTTACATTTGGAGAGAACAATGTAAAACTAATTTATATTTTTCATGCAGGTTGTAAGTGTGGAGCAAACCGAAGACGCAGAAGATGAAATGGTGAAATCAGAGTTCGAAAAGTTAGACAGTAATCTCCAGTCGGATGAAGCGCCTAAAGCTTAGGCCATTTTGTTGATCTGTAATTAAATTTGCTTTATTAAACGTTGCTTTAAGCGAACGTCCAGGAATCAAATGGTGAAGCAACACTGAAGTAAAAGTTATGTTTTCCTGAGAGCACAGAGGACAGTATTTACGATTTAATTTATGTAAATACCTCAGGAATAAAGAGTTTCAAACGGTACGCGAGTTCTTTGTTGAGTTCTTGCAGAACCTCATTACCTCAGCGTACGATTGTGGCCTAGACTCCAACTGACAGAGATTGGTTGATTTTACTTATTCGTGGGCAACCTGTAGGCTTAGGGCAAGAACAAATAAGCACCAGAACCTCCGTCTCCTTATCTCTGCAATACGACCATGCGAAGTCAAATAGATTCCCTTTACCCGGCCCGATGCAAACGAAGACAGGGTAGGAGCTACGCTAACATCACAATTCGTTACCTCTACAAACAGCTATATCGCAGTAAAGCCCCGGAGAAAAAAATTCGGATGTAGAAGCCGATTGTTTGTCTACCATTGTGGTCACATGTTACGCGCTGCAGAGCGGTTCAGCATACCAGCTGAATTTTTTCTCTGATATGCGCAGCGGCTAAGAGGGAAGTAGACGGGTACCAACTCAAAGTCCGGGTATTCGTAATCGCTGTATGCGACCAAAGATTTGTTCTTGCTTAGGTGAATCGCCCAACTCTTGCTTTGCTTTAGGATAGAACTGAACCCCTACCTAGTTTATCCTCAGCAAACTGACGTTTCACTACTCCCTGAATCCGGCACAGAGATGCTAACTGTCGGCTATGTGGTCACGTTCCATCGTCTCAAAGAAAAAACCTGCGCAGCACCTCCACAAGCTCCTCTTACCCATTTTCGTTCAATCAAAGACAATAGTTACGTTTTTTATCCGAATTCTCCTCGCGATTCTCCTATTTCGCGATTTTTGGACTATTCAGATGAAGCTAATTCTCCTTTTCTTGCGTTTTTGTCAGAATCGAGAACGGGGAAAGCCTCGCGATTCTGCAGAATCGAGAAGTTGCTCCGATGGTGAATTCTCGATTCTCCGTTCTCCTCCCTGATTGGTCAACAGAGTGCGGGTGTTCAGTATGCATAAACACATATACCGGGTTGCGGACGAGCTGTTAGTGTTGGGCTACATTTGGATTTTTCGATATATGGATATATAGATATTTTCACTTTCGATGAACGATATGTCGATTCCGATATTTCTTTAGCATATTTCGCTATAGGATACGTCTTGTTTCGCCAAATTTAAGAAAAAAATTTCGTTCAATAGCATCCTGCATCATCTCGAACTCCGAATAAATAAGAACTGAATTGCGGAAAACATATTGCTCCAGTTTCGGATAAATAACTGTAGGTTATGTTGGATTATTTACAACAATTATGAATGAACAGTTTCGTTTTCGATATGGATATTTACGTTTCGATATGCGAAATCGATATTTGGTCCGATATATCGTTATCAGTATCGAATATCGCCAACACTCCGAGCTGTCAAAAACGAGAATGTAGAAGCCAGAGGAGCAAAAACGGTAATTTGTACGAGCATCGAGAATTCAGAAGCGAGAACGGAGAACTGAGAATTCAAATCAAAAACGCAACTAAATTTCGCGACGGATGTTGGTGCCTAAGATGGAGATTATAAGAGATAATACGTACTTTCTCCGTCTTCGAAAGTAACGAGAGACCACACTCATAAATTCTCGCTGGGTCGGAATAAATTCTTGCTGGGTCTGAAGTGCAGCTAACCATAGCATGCTACCGATGGAAAAGTAGCTCGATAAGCTACTTTCAAATAACCTCGAAAGTATATATTCCTGAGCTTTATTTTTTCGCATCTCTGGAAGTTGAAAATCTTTTCCTAAATTGTACCGTCCTCTTCAAAACTGTGCTAACTACATTTTCATAATTTTTGGGCTCAGTTTTGCGTATGCCAACTGCATGAAGAAAGTAGGAACTCAGAAAGTTAAAACTAATCTACCTGTTAGATGGTGCTCATGTCGTCATCTAACACTTAGCACAATTTAACAGAATACCAAATCAGCTATGTTCTTTCCAATGGTAAATTTAACTCGGTTTTCAAAAAATTTTCAGTTAGCACAGTTTTGAAGAACACGGTACAGTTGACAAGAAACAAATTGAGAAACATCCCTACGAAGAATCGAGTGGAAGTCGTACCTAATGTAGTCGAAACTAAACCTACGTTACCAGGGCAATGTAAAATGTTGCAGCAATCTTTGGTCGGCTTCGCCGATAAAAGCCTTTTAGTTTCTTTGTTACCGTTTATTAGATTCCGGTATCTGCCGAGTCGGTTCCTTCTACAGCCTTGAAAGGGGTCCTTCGGGACTTGAAAGTCAATTAGATTTCTAAAGATTACCGTAGCTCTTTTTACTTTCTGAAGATGACCTCACACGAAAACCGATTTTGCGGCCAGTTGAACTGTATCCTGTTCAGTCGTGGACTTAACTTTTTATTTTCACATATAAGTTTTATAGAAGTGATTCTCTTATTATAGGCTACGTTAACTTAGGATGTAGTCCCACAACAATCAAGGTTTTAAGCCCTTGAAACTTTCGATAGGAAGGGAAAGGTTTGACTGCATAACTTGTGACTTCCTCTCTCTCTTCTTTCGTAGACTGTAGAAGTCCACTCCACTTCACACATTGTATCCTCTGGGTTGGAGACGGAACTAAAACTATTTTTTGGTGCCCAAGAAAGAGTAACATGAAGCTTTCCAAGATTCGCTGCCATATTCATCAGTCCAACCTTAGGTCCGAAATCTCTGTGCAAGCCATGCACGAATTTCGAGCCTTGTCATCTTTAATCACCGAGCAGAGACTGGCGGCAGGACTTGGTGAGTATAGAAACAAGACCAAAGGTTTCGACTGGATCCCAATTCGTCATTCAGAATAACGGGTCTTAGGGATTTCTAGTCTTCACTAGATCCCGTAATGGGGATCTAGCTCCCGCAATGGCATTTTGTAATTCCTTTCTCTCTCTATAGCCTAGATTACGACGGAAATACCAGTGACAGTCGAAAGATTTGAGACTTCGTGCAATAGAGAGATTGCAGCCTACCCAACGGAAACGGATAGGAGTAGAAAAAGAGTAATTTAACATTGTGAACTATAGGACTTGCGACTTTGAGCCCGCATTATCCATGTATTATAACTATTCTAAGCCTGTAAATAGCTGGAAACGATTCCTATTTTTATCTTAATTCTGCAATCACATCGTTATAGAAAAGTTTGGTCAGAAATAAGAGCTTGAAGGCTTCAAACTTTCACTACATAAACGAATCCTGCTTCCCATTGGTTGGTTGAATGACACGTCATACCGACCAATAGGATTTGAGACTCCGTGTTTATGTTCAAACTTCGAAGCCTTCAATCTCTTACTTCCATGGAAATTCTTTTGCAAAAAAGGAATTATACGATTAAGGAATAGCCCAATTAACATTTCCAGCAAGTCCCTGGCTCAGAATGATGATCAAACGCCGGTAATTTAATTTCAAAGTTGAAAGTCCTAAACCTCCCAGTGTTAAATTTTTGTGTTACGCTCCCGCGATGATGGTGGAGCAATATCCGTTTTCGTCGGGTAGGGTGCAATCTGTCTATAAAAAAAAACGAAGCAGGGAGGTTGACATAACACGATGCCTCCGGAATTACCTTAATTTGCACGGTTTTGCATTTCCAGTTCTCGACAGATTTCTTCGGTGGCATCAACCAAGCAGAAAAAGTTAGCAAATCGATCAGTTCAATTTAGCAGGTTACCTTGGTATTGGCACTCTAAACCGCTAGATCAAGCAATTAAAAGAACTACCAAAATTCCGGATTTTGCCGGGTCCCGGCCGAATGTCAGTCCAGCAGGAGAATCAAGTAAAGTGTCCTGATCTAGCGAGTTTTGTTCCCTTATTCGGCGCTCTAACCGATTCTATACAAAACTTGATCAATTATTCCGGTTTTGGCCGGATTCCGGACGAACTATACTTGTATAGTGTCTGGGTGTGTTGTCCGGGGCAAAATATAGACTTCAGACATGGATTCAGCATATATTTTTACCCCTATATCGAAAATCGAGGAGAATTACTTGTCCGGCAAGAAAATGAAGTCCAAAAGCATGACTCCTTACCCTTACATCGAACCGCTAATCAACTTCAGAATACTTCAGATAAACTTTTACTTTTAAAAGATTTTCTGGTTTCGGCAGGATCCCGGGTGAACTACTTGTCCGGTCCCGTCATTTGAAACCCCCTCCCCAACCCTTAAATATAGGGCTTTCTTGGAGGATCCTCACATCAAGTTTGAACAAAATATCTCGACTGCCTCGAGAGCTATCGTATCGGACGGACGAACCTTACGAAGTCCTGGGAACTGAGGCGTTACTAGCCAAAATGTTTGGGGGGGGCAAGGTATTTACTGACTGTCTGGTCCTTTTTACCGACTGTTTTACTATTCGACTATTACTGAGAAAAAACGACTACGAAAAATCGGCTGATTCTAAGGTAAACTACTAATTTTTTTTTTAAATCGACTGTTTCCAAGAAAGAAATCGACTGTTTTTACGAAAAATCGCGGCCCTTCGCGCCCACTTGGCTATTTTGTTAACGACTGGCCGACAACATTCGGGGGGGGCTCACCCCCCCCCCCCCCCCCCCTAGTCGTGGCACCCCTGCATGGGAATGCCGTCACTAACGTTTCGGGATCCGAAAAAATAGGTCAAAACTTATCTTTCCGCAACACGATACTTTCGTGGGTAGCAAACTATCAAATGAAAAAATGCCATAGGACCAACATACCCCCCAAATTACAACATACCTCCCAAATACGCTGGGTTAGGAGAGGGGGGGGGGGGGTCTAGTAAATCGATCTTGGAGGTTTCTGTTTAGTTTAGCCAGAGTTCGGGCCTGGTTATCTGGTTATGTCACATATTTTTATGGCCTTGAGCATGCTCAAATGTCATCCGGCGATCGTAACGTCAGTCGCGGTGTGTCCCGTCTTTGCTAGTTTGGGCACTTGCACATAAGCTCGGACGATGAAACTTGGCAGGCGTATCCGAGGGCGTATCAGGGACCTTGGCTTGGAAATAAGTCACTATCCTCCTTCCGATCATCGCGGGGGCAGTGGAGCGATAGCGAATCCGGAGTCTAGTGGCTTGCACAACTTTTGAATATGTAATCGGACGTGAATGAAACTTTGCAAGTGGCAAGAGGTCTCAGATATTCCCTTTCAAGTCCGAACCGGATCCGATAACTGTGGGAGGGAGATAGAGCGGGGGCGGAGGGGGGGGGGGGGGCACCGGAAATCTCGTGAAACGCTTTGAGTCGAGGGATCGTCATGGCACTTGTTAGGAAGAACAAGCATAAACCTTAGATGTTATTGACATAACAGGATTGAATCGGAATATTGTGGGGGAGTTGGAGGAGGTTTTCCGGAATCACAGTGCTGCGGATGCGGTTAATAGTACTTCCACATGCGTTAGAACGATGAAATTTGACAGTCATACAATTTAAGGAACCTAGCCAGACTGAATTTGAAATAGTAACTTCCGCCATTCGACCATTGTGGGGGAGTGGAGGCATAGAGAATTGGGATTCTGGGGGCATGCTTAGCTTTTGAACGGGTAATCGGATGGAAATGAAACTTGACAAGTGGCAAGAGCAAGTCTCTCAGATGTTCTCTTTCAAGTTCGGGTCTTATTCAATACTGAATCCCCACGAAAGCGAGTTCGGGAAAGAGATGCAAACCTTATTTGCTAAACACACTAACTATCCTTAGTGCCATAGAAGCTTTCAGCTCTTGTTTCGATTTTCTTCAAAATGTGTATACTCTATGTCTATCCCACGATCATCTTAACGCACAAAATTCAAAACAAAATGAAATAGAGGGAAATTTTTACTAGAAAAATGTACATCAAATCCATGGTTATAGACGGCTTCAAATCTTATGGGCAACGAACAGAAATCCATGGATTTGATCACGAGTTCAATGCCATCACAGGACTGAATGGCAGTGGCAAGTCAAATATTCTGGATGCCATTTGCTTCTTACTTGGTATAACAAACCTTAGTCAGGTTAGTCAGTGTTTTTATATTGTTGTTGAAGAGAATAAATTAGATATTAAAACTATTTTATTTTACCTGTTTCACTTAACTAGGTTAACCACGAAAAGGGCCATCAGCACACTAGTGCATCACAATTTTCCGTAATGAAAAGATGAATTGCTGTTGCCTGTGAATTTGTCTCATTTGTTTTCGTTTTTTTACTATCTGAAATGATCTAAAACAGCAGTATTTAACCACATCATTCAGGACTAAATTTTCTATGTAATAAGGCCAGCAGTAAGCCTGCAGTAAGCTGGCAGTAAGATGTCCTAACCAACATATAGTATCATTAATATTACATGTAAATTCAGGTATAAAATAGAAATTGAACATGCCTAGGAAAATGGATTAATATCAAGAACTGAATATCCGTGGCTAGCTACATCAGTAAATTACGTGTTCTGAGAATGTGAACTGTTGAAGATCATATTCACACTTTCTCTTAGAATCCATTTGCAGCTATTGCCAATGCAAAAACAGCAAAAATTATTTGCCGCTGTATGATGTCATGAGATGATGGCCAAAATTAATGTGCGATACATGATTTGTTCAACATGACATATGTTAGCATGCTCCCATAGGAATTAGTGTTCTCTAATCAAGAATTCAGATACTTAGCAGCAAGTTAGATAGGTAATATTGAACTCAAACCAAAGCAAAGTTCAGGAGAATCATATGCATATTTGTGGGATAAAGCGTTATTTTGTGTTGGAGACAAAGTTTTTTAGCTAAATTTTAGTATGGAAGGTCCAGGGAGAACTTTGGGGCTGTAAGTCTGGGCTTTACTGTAGTTTTTGTGTTTTAGTTGAGAATATTTTTCAGCAGCTTTTCGCAGTGTTCCCAATAGGAATTTTCAAATCTTCGATTTCTGGCTTGTCATGGTTATCAATATTTTCTATAAGGGTTTTCTTGAGATGGTTGAATTCATGTGATGTCATCACCCATTTGGTCCTTAAACCGGTAATTGTGTCTTTGATGAGAATCTGCAAAATATGTTGCTCCACTTGTTTCTTATTCCTCGAGTCCGGGTGTCCAATGTTGTGAACCATTGAAGTTGGGACTAGTCCGTTGTTTCTGCATCTTACTAAAACTTCAGTGGGATTACCACTTGCCCTTTCTTTCTGGCCAAGTTGGATAACTGTCTGCATGTCTGGGCTATGAAAGTTCCGTACTTCGTAGATGAATGTTCCTTGAGCCCAAGCTGACTTTGAAACACTTATTCAAATAATGCATGAAACGGATAGGTCAGCTACGATGCTTTGGCTGCGATATTTTGGCTGTTCTTGGCAAGGGTCCTCGTCAGGCTGTCAATCTTCAAGGTCAATGTCGGGGAAGGAAACAAACCTATATCTTGAGTTAAGTCTTGCCTAGACTGAAAAAATGCGTTTTCTCTTGAATTACGAGAATAGACACTTACTCAAATGAGAGACATTAAATTGGTTGCAGATTGTGCCTTTACTACTTAAGTCATCTTTGCTTAATATGAAACATCCTGCACAGGATTGAAAAGAATAGAGAGATTACAGCTTACTGTACCCAAGGAAAATGGAGGGGGGAGAAAAATGACTTAACATTGCGAGGGATAGGACTTTCAAACTTGAGATCAAATTATTGATGTTTGATAACTCTTATGAGCCTATATAAATGGTTGAAAACATTATTCTTACTCTTGGTTGTATAAATATGGCAGCAGTTTTTTTAGAAAATTGTCATCAGAAATGAGCTTGAAGGCTTCTAACTTTTGCCATGAAAATAAATCATTCCTATTGGTTGGTTTTTGCATGATGTGTCACAACCAACCAGTAGGATATGAGACTCACCTTTTGTGTTCAGACTTTGAAGCATCACATTTCGAGGAAAACTCCAAAAATGTGATTAAACAAACAAGAAAGAATCAGATTATCAGATTAACAACCCATAATATATGGCTTACATGATATAGGTGCCATTAGGGCGGGGGGGGGGGGGGGGCAACTACTAACAGTCTGTGAGAAACAAATCATTTGACAAAATATGACAGGCAGCTGCAAAAAGTTGATCTTAGACTAGAACCTACATTTTAGGCTAGAAATCTTTTAGGTCCGAGCTACGAATCTTCAAGAACTAGTGTACAAGAATGGAACTGCTGGAATTACCAAGGCTTCTGTGTCTGTTACCTTTGACAACTCTGACAAACTGCAGAGTCCTCTTGGCTATGACCATTTCGATGAAATTACCATCACAAGACAGATTGTTGTTGGTGGGAAGAACAAGTACCTCATCAATGGAACCAATGCCCAGAATAACAAAGTCCAGGATTTGTTTCGATCAGTTCAGTTGAATGTTAACAATCCCCACTTCCTGATTATGCAAGGAAGAATTACAAAGGTAAGTGTTCAGAAGATAAAGGCTGTGAACTTTGAGTGCTTGGATGGTCAGGAACTTAGATTAATAACAAGGTCTCAGTTTTTATCGTACTTGCCTTCCGGCCAAGTGCCATATACCGATCACATTTCCGTCATTCAGTCGGTTGGTCAGTCCGGTGTTTGCGAGTTAGGGTACTTCCAGATATGCTAGGATGATGAAACTTGGCAGGCATATCAGGGACCCGACCAAACTAACTTGGAAATAGTCACTTGCCCGATCCAACTATCGTGGGGGGAGGGGGAGGTGGTGGAATCCGGAAAATAGGGACATTCATAACTTTCAAACGGGTGATCGGATCATAATGAAACTTAATATCTGGAAAGACCTCGTGTCTCAGATGTCTCATTTTAAGTCCGGAAACGGATCCGATGAATCTGGGGGGAAGTGGGAGGGGGAACCGGAAATCGTATGAAACTCCCAGAGTGGAACGATGGATGAAACTTGGTGGTAAGAACAAGCTCTAAGCTCTAGATACATCACTGCCAGAACTGGACCGGATTCTTACACTGTGGGGGGAGTTGGAGGGGGGTTCCGGAATTCCGGCGATCCGTAGTTAATATACTTCCAGGTGGGCTAGGAAAAGTTGGCAGGCATCTCAGGAACCCTACCAGATTAATTTGGAAACAGTCGCTGGATCTGAATATCGGGGGGGGGGAGGGGATGATGGCAGAATCCCGAAATTAGTAGCATGCATAACTTTCGAATGGGTTATCGGATCTTAACGAAACTTGATATCTTGAAAGACCTCATGTCTCAGCATGTCCCATTTCAAGTCCGGACCGGATCCGATGAGCTAGGGGGGGGGGGTCGGAGGGGAGAACCGGTCATCTTGTGACACGCATAGAGTGGATCGATCAGGATGAAACTTGGTGGGAAGTACAGGCACAATTCCTAGGCGCATCAGTGACAGAATCGGACCGGATTCGGGTACCAAGGAGGGGGGGGGGGAGAGCTGTAGGGGGTGCCCGGAATTCCGGTGATCGTGAGATAAGGTACTTCCAGATGTGCTAGGACGATAAAACTATGCTGGAGCATTAGAAACTTGACATCATTGGGTTAGACACCTTCACTCTCCAGTCCGACCATCCCTTAAAGAACTCATCTTAACCGCAAAGTACAAAAAATACTTTTAAGCAAATTTTACTTTTTCACGATCGCCATGAGCACTTGATCCTTTTTGCCTCATGGGTTTTGCTTAGAAATTAATTTTTAGCTCCCTTAAAGTGCGCATCTCAAACGAAAAGTTAAAAAAACAAAAACTTTTGACCGTCAGTTCCATCCTCTGACCCAGCCCAGAAAGTTTGGCGCATCTTAACGGAAAAGTGAAAAGAATACTTTTGACCATAACTTCCATCTGACCCAGCCTTGCAAGTGCCATATGAGCTTCCAGCTCTTGTTTGTTTGGTATTCTGCCTTTTGGAAAAATAATATACAGTAGTGTGGTGATATTCGGGAGGATAGGATGGTCTCCCTCCCCGAAATTCCTGGTTTTATTGTCAGAGACTGTAAGTTTCTTCGAAAAATGGCAAAATACCTCAAGTTCCCATGGACTTCAAACAAGAAGTTTTTATCTTTTCCAACAAATCATAAAACAAGAGCTGAAAAAGCATATGGCACTTGTAAGAACAGTTAGCATGTTTGTCAGATACGGTTTGCAGTTTTCAAGGCTGATCTCTCTCCCGATATTCATATCATCAGAAAATGGGCTTGATCTAGTAAATCTGAAATGGTTATACCACTCATTGACAACTGTTTCTTCCTTCAACGATGATCTGATCGGGGGAGGGACTATTTTTAAGCCAATCTGATAGAGTCCCTAACATGCCTGCTAAGTATTACGGTCAAATCTGGAAGTACCCTAACTGGTGATCATCGGAATTCCTGAAAACCCCCTCCAACTCCCCCCCCCACTGTGACACGATCTGGTCCTGTTTTGTCAATAATGTATCTACGGCTTATGCTTGTTCTTCATTCCAAGTCCCATCCCGATCTCTCGACTCTAAGCGTTTCACGAGATTTCCGGCCCACCCCCCTCCAGCTCCCGCCCAAGTTATCGGATCCGTTCCAGACTTAAAATTGATCATCTGAGACACTTGTTCTTGACACTTGACAAGTTTCATGCACGTCTGATCACCCGTTCCAAAGTTATACATGTCACTAGAATCCGGATTCCCCATCCTCCCACTCCCCCCCCCCATGATCATCGGATCGGGAAAGGAACTATTTTCAACTCGACCTGGGAGAGTACCTAATATGTCTGCCAAGTTTCATGGTCCTAGTACATCTGGAAGTACCCTAACTCGTGATCACCGCAAATCCGAGAAAAACCCCTCCAACCCCCAGTACTGTGACACGATACGGTCTTGTTTTGTCAATAAATTATCTAGGACTAATGCTTGTTCTTCCCTTCAAGTTCCATCCCAATCCCTCGACCAGAACCATTTCACGAGATTTCCGGTCCCCCTCTACCCCCCCCCCCCAAGGTTTCGGATTCGGTTCAGATTTGAAATTGAAAATCTGAGACACTTGTTCTTCACAATCGTCAAGGTTGGTTTCCTCATATGTCTGCCAAGTTGCATTGTGCTAGCTTAGGTGGAAGTGTTTCAAGAGATTTCCGGTGCCCCCCTCCAGCCCACCCCCCAGTTATCGGATCTGGTCCGGATTTGAAACTCAACATACGAAACACTTGTTCTTGACATATGTCAAGTTTCATGCATGTCCGATTACCCGTTCCAAAGTTATGCATGTTACTAATTCCCGGATTTACCATCCCCCCACTCCCCCCACGATGGCCGGATCGAGGAAGTAATTATTTCCAAGTTATTCTGGTCGGTTCCCTGATATGCCTGCCAAATTTCATTGTCCTAGCTTATGTGGAAGCGGATCACGAGATTTCCGGTGCCCCCCTCCAGCCCCCCCCCCGGTTATTGGATCTGGTCCGGATTTGAAACTGAGCATCCGAAGCACTTGTTCTTGACATATGTCAAGTTACTTATGCATGTTACTAGTTTCCGGATTTCCCATCCATCCACTCCCCCCACGATGCCCGGATTGGGGAAGTGATGATTTCCAAGTTAATCTGGTCGGTTTCATGATACGCCTGCCAAGCTTCATCGTCCTAGCTTATGTGTAAGCGTTTCACGAGATTTCCGGTGCCCCCCTCCAGCCCTCCCCCCAGTTATCGAATCTGGTCCGGATTTGAAACTGAGCATCTGAAGCACTTGTTCGTGACATATGTCAAGTTTAATGCATGTCCGATTACCCGTTCTAAAGTTATGCATGTTACTAGTTTCTTTATTTCCCATCCCCCCACTCCCCCACGATGGCGAGATCGGGGAAGTGATCGTTTCCAAGTTAATCTGGTAGGGTCCCTTATATGCCTGCCAAGTTTCATCGTCCTAGCTTATGTGGAAGTGCCCAAACTAGACAGAACGATAGACCGACAGAAATTACGATCGCTATATGGCACTTGAGTATACTACTAGTATACTCAAGTGCCATAAAAAATATAGGCGCCAGAGGGATTCTCCCAGAATCTTCCTCCCGAATACAGCATGGAATATACTCGACTGAGAAGATGGACACTTCAGCAAAAACACAGTTACAAGCTACCTGACCTGTAGCTGACCAAGCTAGATTACAGGCATGTATTTTTCATCCATGTTACAGTACCTACCTGAAATTACCTTGTATCGCAGTCCTAGCAAGACAAGGTGGGGTGATCCTCCTGTAGAGTCTCCCGCTGGTTTGTAGCTTGGTTGGCTAATGTTTTTGTTACATCGGCTCACTGGCATGACTTTAGCATGCTTCCAGTCTTCGTTCATTGTCTTTTTGAAGCCATCCAGGGTAGGAACTTGATCGTTTTTCCGAAAGCCTGTTCCAAAGTGGTACGCTCCAACTGGAGAAAAAATCGTACCGCTCGAGCCTCTTACAGCTGGTCAGTTGGAGTATTTTGGAATGACCTCTCGTCGGCTTTGATTGGGAGCTCTCGAATAGTCCAGGTATAATAGTTGCGTTTTTGCTGATACCACGGTATCTGTTACCACGGTCTAAAGTCGTTTTTGCAGTTATCGTGGCATCTGATACCACGGTCAAAAGGCGTTTTTGCAGTTATCACGGTATCTGGCCAGTTATCGTGGTATCAGATATTCAGATACTACGGTCCGACCGTGGTAACTGGCCGTGGTATCTGAAAAGTCATCTCACTTTCATCAAATTTTGTCAGATTGGTGAGAAAGAAGTTTAGCACTTAGTGATGTAACTGGATATCTGTTTTTCTTTTGGGATGACTTCGAAAAGTGCAATTTCGGCAATAGTCGTTTTTGCAGAGCACCGTGTATCAGATACCACGATAACTGCAAAAACGACTAATTGCAGATCCAGTTACCGTGGTAACAGAAATCATGGTATCAGCAAAAACGCAAATAATGTCGGAGGAGGTATAGGCTACTAAGAAGGTATTTCTTTTTGTAGGTGCTTAACATGAAACCTCCTGAAATTCTTGGTATGCTCGAGGAAGCTGCTGGAACCAAGATGTACGAAGTGAAGAAGCAGCAAGCAGAGAAAACCATTGAAAAAAAGGATGCAAAGCTGAGAGAAATTGATGAGGTGAGTTTGATACTTTAGATAGGAACTAGAGTAGTAGAGAACATTTGAGTCAAAACTGCTTTGGCTTTTGAGAACCTCATTGTAAGAATGGATTAAGATTTTCAGTCATATTTTTAACTAATCCTCCTGTGCAAACGCTTGATTTTTGGAGAAGCTTTGCGTTTTCAACACATCCTATTCCAAACATCAGTTAAAGTGTTCGAAAAAGTAGGTGATCCAGCCCAAGATATATTCCAATAACAAATTTGGAAAATAGCCGTTCATTATCTTTGATTAGTAGGTCAGGTCATAGTTAGGCTGCCCAGGCGTTTGTCATACTGAAACTGCCGTTTGCACAGGCTGTGCTAAACGCTGGGCATGCCCTAAGTTTGCAAAGTCAGGCGTCTGCGGTAGATTGCATTACAGTCTGCGACTCCCCAAATCTTAAATTTACAGATTTAGGGAAACTGCTTTAACCGTTGTACACATATTTTTTTCTAATAAGTCTGTGTCTCAGATTTGTAACTGCGTATTGTGATGGGCGAAAACGCTGGTTACGGATGTATAAGATAATAAAATACTGTAGACCCTCAGTTGTGCTTTAAGGTCGCAGAAGTGAGAGTCTAGGTTCTTATGAACTATTCTGACAGTCCATTACCAGGGACACATATGAAATTATTATTAAAGTAGCATATATGAAATGAAACTAATCTGCTTCGAATTTTCAGGTTATCAAAGAAGACATCAGTCCTACAATCAACAAGTTGAAAGACGATCGCGCCCAGTACTTGACATTTCAGAAGGTGCAGAGGGAGCTGGAACACTTTCAGAAGATATATATTGCCCAGAAATTCGTTCTGCTAGAGGACATGCTCAAGAAAGCCAGTGAGGAGTATCAGAAGCAAATTTCAGATATTCAAAAGTTGCAGAAGAGTAAGTCAGAGCTATCATTTTAATAATAGTCATAATATAATTACTGCAAAAAGGCTTTCGCCTGTATAAATTTCTCGAGAAATTAAAATCACTAAATTGATTTTTTTAGCCAGGTGACGATCCACACGTACTTTGAACTGATTAATGTATTCGGCATTTACCACACTTTCATTTTGCCTTTGGAGGAGGAGCGCTAAACGGGGGGGGGGGGGGATCGTCTTTTCTAGGTCTATCTCCGCATCTTTTTTTCGTCTCCTGTAAAGTAATTGCATCGGCTTGCAGACAGACAGAATCCCCCCCCCCTCGGAAAATCTTTACTCGAAAAATTTGCGATTTTGTACTTTCTTTTTTTAGTTGATAAAAAGGGGGAAATGTCTTGAAGATCAAGCCGGCACGTCTACGTCCAGTGTAAGTTTGGTATAAAGCGACTGGATTCATTCCTGGCTTTCCAACCTGAACTTCGAAAGTTGAGTTCTTTCAACTCGGACGAAAAAACAGACAGGAAGCCAGTCCGTGAAGATTCAAATAAAAGTCAGCGGAAGAACCACGGGAGGACTTACACGAAGGTGTTTTTTTTTGGTTATAATAACGTAAAGAAAAACGAATAATTTCGTTTAAAACTCAGGCTTGTGAATGAATATAATAATGGTAATCTTTATTCTTTCCCTTTATCACAATGCAATAACATGGGTATCGTCAAACAAAAGAAGAGAAAAACACAAAAAGACGCAACATGAAGAACACACATGATGAGCTATCACTTCGATTTGATGATGATGTTTTTATTGATCCACCAAAATTGATGATAATAAAATAAATGATTATATAAATACGCAAAAACAGACCAACACTTAAGTAAATTTTAATCCATCGGAACGACTGAAATAAACAACAACACATGAAAATGGCGAAGGAAGATCAGACACCGCAAACAATAACTTTAAAACATTAAAATTAAAAAATTCAAAATTTAAAACAAAAAAAAAATCAATAAAAATAATTTAAAGCTCATGAAGGAAAGATGACAAATTATGTTTGAGCCCTTGCAGCTTACGTCTAAACTTTTCATGATTTTTCTTCATAATTTCAAGAGGGTTTCTTATACCATAAGTCTCCATCATATTAGTATTAGACTCATAGCTGCTAAAACGACACAACCATTTAGAAAAAGTAAAGTATCGGGTTTTAATATCCGAAGTATCAGATAGCCGAAAAAGGATGTTTGAGGATGTTTATTTCCTGGAGCGGCCATAAAACAAAAAGAAAATACAATAAGAAACAACATTTACAAATTCTGTCATAGTATAAACACCGAAAACAAACCAATATATCTCCGCTCCTACCCCCTACCCCCCACTTCTTCATAATTTCAAGAGGGTTTCTTATGCCATAATTCTCCATCATATTAGTATTGGACTCATAGCTGCTAAAACGACACAACCATTTAGAAAAAGTAAAATATCGGGTTTTAATATGCGAAGTATCAGATAGCCGAAAAAGGATGTTTGAGGATGTTTATTTCCTGGAGCGGCCATAAAACAAAAAGAAAATACAATAAGAAACAACATTTACAAATTCTGTCATAGTATAAACACCGAAAACAAACCAATATATCTCCGCTCCTACCCCCTCCCCCCCCCCCAAAAAAAAAATGGTCCCGATGCTACATAGCCTGCTTAGCTCTTGAATCAACGAAGGTCGCCAAAGTTTTTCTTTCCCATATTTCTTACCAAATCCTCTTCGATCGTTTCTCTCCCAAATATCTCTCAACCCTTATAATTCTGTGATGAATCACGACGGTAACTCCAACGAATCATGAAGGGAATGCTATGGTAAGACCTTTAGGAGCGTAACGTGATAGCGGACGTGACTAATACTTACAGGTTGCGTTCCAGAACTTAACAATTGTTAACACATTTGTTAACGATTGTTAACTTATTGCGTTCCAGGTTTCTGATCTCGAAAGTTAAGCTCCGCCCACCTACGATTTCCGTTCCGGAGCTTAGCGATTGTTAACTATTTTGTAACGATAGTTGGTGAGCATCGTTGAGAAAAGTTAAAATTGTAGAATTTGGGAAAAGTAAACGATCGTTAAAGCTACAATTAGCTCCGCCCCGAAATAAAATTGACGATTGTTAACAATCGTTAAGTTTCTGGAACGCAACCATAACCTCCGAAATATGAACTTGGTCGTATAGTTAGTTAAGCTGGACAAATTTCTAGATTGTGAAGATGCTGGAGAAGAGATTGGCGTTTTTGAAGAGCAAATATCTGAACTCCAACAAAAGAAGGACGGAGATGGTGGTCAGGTGTTGAGTGACTTGGAGGCGCAGCTCAAGGAATCAACCAAGGAGCAAACGAAGTTGGAAGGGACTGTAAAGTCCATCCAGTCCAACATTAAAGGTAGCCGATCTTTTGTCGATACTTTCTTTGTCAGTCCTTTCGTCCCTTGTCGTTTCGCTGTGTAGGTCAGCTGTCTTTCAGAAGTTACACAAGGTAACTTACGGTACAATTAACCTCTCAAACAATGTTTATGCTCCAGTATTCGAAACTATCTGGATGTTGTAAAACCAGGCTCTGTTTTATCAAATTATCCACGGCTTCGGCTGTTTTAAGCCTTGTCCCTATAGTCCATGGACTTCTTGCGAAAACCTGGCAAAATTCAGATTAGCATGCAATAGTTGCGTTTTTGCATGTACCATGGTATCGATCTAAAGTCGTTTTCGCAGTTATCGTGGTATCTGATACCACGGTCAAGAGGCGTTTTTGCAGTTACCGTGGTATCTGGGCAGTTATCATGGTAACTGATCGTGGTATCAGGAAAAGTAGAGCAACCGTGGTATCAGATACCACGGTAACTGCAAAAAGGAGTAATTGCAGATCCAGTTACCGATGGTAACAGATACCATGATATCTGCAAAGACGCAACTATTATACGCGAACACTCATCGGGAGCGTAATGCGCATGGAAAATAGTGAGTCTTGGCAAGTGCAGAGACTAGTGAAGTATCGTTAGCGGGCTTAGAATGTAACATATTAAATTGGGGTATCCGGGCTTAAGAATTAATGAATGCAGTTACGAAGTAGGTTGTATTGGCGTTATTGACACAACGAGTCGTTTAGAAAAACGTAACACATAAAGGACAGTAGCACACTTTTCTGTAACATCAGCAGATATTGTGTTATCGCATATCTTTGATACTGCGCATCACTGTCTAAATGTTATAAAACTTCTGACAGTTTAGTTCCATCGAGAATATTTGCGATCGATACCAGGGCCTAGATGTCTACTGAGGCATTTCGTCACAATCGCCGTTAATAGGTAGCATGACCTATCAGTAGAGAAGAATTTCCATGTGACCTTCCATTTTAAGAGCGTATAGGCGAGTACAGGCAAGGGATGGGGTTTGTCTTTTCGTTTGTTCAATTTGAAGTACAGAATCTTTATCCCATGAGAGAACCGCCTTGATTAATCTTTGTATGATAAATTTAATGACTTTAACCCTAGGAAGCATTTTCCATTCAAGTGAAATGTCGCAAACCGCAGTCGATTCGTGTTATCAATGCTATTTACTTAAGTCTTTAAAGTTTAACTGAAAAGTCGCCTTATTTATATTTTTTCACATTCGGCTGTCCCAGTGATATTGAAAATATGGACGGCTTTTCGGATAAGACCAGAGCCTCGTTTTTGTTTCAATAGTGCTGCCGCATCGCTGCTGCAGCACTTTTTCGCTTCTGCACAAGATGCGTTTTTGGGTTCATTGCCTGCACGATTTCTTCTTGGTTGAAGCAGCACCTTGTAGGGAAGCATGGACTTGGTCGGTAGGCAAGTCCGTGGTTCTCGAGAAGCACTGCCGTCTTCTTCGGAAGCACTGCAGTGCAAAAACGATGTAGACAGAATCAGCCCGGAAGCGGCCAAGAAGTGGACCTGCAGCGTGCAACAAAATCGAGGGTGCTGACGGCTTTCCGGCAAGATCAGATTCACAGTTAGACTGCGCAACATGGATTTATGGCGAATGACAAAAAATCAAAGACGGGGCTGTTATATTCATAATAATTTCACAAGTGTCCAGAACTAGCAGCCTCTATAGGCTAATCAAGTTTGTTTATTGACAGTAGGCAGTGTAGTGGTGCTGTTAATCCTAATAATTTGGTTTACGTAGAGCCACCACAAGTTTGAAAGAACTGTAATTACGGAAAAACGAAGCAATAGACAAACGCATTTTCGTCGGGTTTTCAAGCCTTTTTAAGTGCATAAGTGATTCTTAAAGTACAACTCTTACTAGAAATGATCTTTTCATGGTAAAATGGCTAAGAAATATCATTTTTAAAAATACCATTACTTTCCACGAGAAATTACCGATTTTCTTGTTAGCGCTTGCCCACTCTGTCCAGCCTTCCATCTCTCCGACGCAGCGGCTGGACGCAAAATATTTGAAAACTGAACGCGCCTTGGTTAAAAATTGTGAAAACAAAGTAAACAAAAGAATTCCAAACAAAATATCTTCCAAAATTGAAAATAATACTTTGAAGCTTCTTATGTCCTTATTTGTGAAAAGCCAGCGTTCCATCTCTCCGACGCTGCAGCTAGACGCAAAATATTTGAAAACTGAATGCGCCTTGGTTAAAAATTGTGAAAACCAAGTAAACAAAAGAATTCCAAACAATATGTCTTCCAAAATTGAAAATAATACTTGCATCCAGCAGAGGATAACAAATACAGATTCCCCAAAACAGAAATGGGAAGACATTAAAAGAAGCCGAGGGAACCCTATGATTTGCTACATATGCAACAGAAACCCAACATTTGATTTTTGAAACAAAAAATACCACCAAATTTCGCCACTGCGGCTAATTGAAGCTTTTTACGTCCTTATTTGTGAAAGAGTCGTTGACGGACCCGGAAGCTTTCGGCAAAGTTTGTGTTACGTGACTATCAAAACTCGGCTAGGCCGAAAACGCGCCAAAAATTACACAATGGCGAAAGATGGGGATTCCAGAATTTTGTAATCCCATAAGGGAGCTAGGGATAATATGAAAGGCGGAATAAGCAAGAGGGGTCCTTACTAGAATTTCGTATTTCAGCTCTATTCGGTGAACTTTTAACGCCTAGGAGAGTGTCTATTTTACGGAAATAACTCGTGCTTAGTACTATCGCATGAAGTTTAGAGCATTTTGCAGTAATATGTGAGGCTCCGACATTGGAGTCCCGGACCTGCTTTCGGTTTATTTGTCAAGGTAAAACTTCCTTGTTGCTCCATCATCACATAAATATACAGTGTTGGGTTATGTGGTCCGACTACTCGCGCAAACTCGAAGGTCGACAATTGAACTACCAGGGAATTAAAAAAATAGTAAAAAACTCTAGAAAGGTCTATCAAAAGCTGTGGAGCCGGTAACATACTTCGCAAAGACAGGGTGAATGTTAATTACAAAGGTCGCGTAAAAACAAACAGAAAAAAATGATTATTAACATACGAAATTGTCACGAAAACAAAATAGTTGCGTTTTGCTGGTCTAAAGTCGTTTATTCAGTCATCTGATACCACGGTCAAAAGCACTTTCTGCAGTTACCTGGCCAGTTACCGTAGTGTCTCATGTTCACATACCATGGTCTCTAACGTGGTAACTGACCGTAATGTCTGAATAAGTCATCTCACTTTCATCACCACCGACACAACAGCCGAGGTTTTTGTCAAATTTGCGGTAAAGAAGTTTGGCAGGTCTGAAGTTTTGCAGTTCTGATGTGAGGTGATTTTAATATTTCTTTTGAGTTTGCTTCTATATAAGTGCAAATGGCAATGGTCGTTCTTTCAAAGCAATCGTAATATCAGATAGCATGGTAATGGCAAAAACGACAAATTGCGGATCCAGTTACCGTGGTATAGAATAAAAGCGCAACTGATAGGTCAGAAGAAATAAACTTGGACAAAATATGTAGCCCTGCTACCCACAGTATACAAAGAAATGTCAACGGGAGAGATCGGCATTTGTTGTCCTTGATGCATCTAGTCAGTTATAGGAGGTGGTGCTCGGTAGTGTAGATTTTTTCATCTTTCTTGTATTTCAGATGAGGAGAAAAAAGTCGCACAGCTCGAAAAAAGCAAGAAAGACGACCAGAAAGTGCTCAATGCTAAATTGAAAGAAGAGAGCGACTTCAAGTCCAACTTTGACTCCATGATGCGAGAAAACGCGGAGGCACAAGACGCCCTCCAGCAGGCGGAGCGGCGCCGTGACGCGATTAATCGTGGTTTATTCGTAACAGCAACCGGCGAAGACGCGACTTTGGCCGAACAGCTCATGAAGCAAAGCGAGGAGCTCAAGAAAACACAGACGGAAGTACAGACAAGTGAAATGAGGCTCAAAGACGCGCGAGAAAAATTGAAAAAGAAAGAGCCGGAATTGAAACTGACAGAGAAAGAGTGGAAGCAAAATCAGGAACAGTACAACAAGCTGGAGAACGACGTAAAAGCCATGAGCAACCAGCTAGGGGCGGATGTGGGGGATCAGTATCAAACCTTAGAACAGCGAAAAGGAGAACTAAACAGCGAACTAAGGACTTTACGTGAGAAAATTTCGAATATTGAGGATAGGTATTCAAACACGGTGTTCCAGTATAGAGACCCGGCGGCAAACTTTGACAGAAACCGCGTGAAAGGGATGTTTTGCAATTTATTCAAAGTCAAGGACCCAGCCTTTTACACAGCGATCGAGGTGGCGGCGGGTGGGCGAGTAAGTATTATAATTTTTTGACTAAACCTTAGCCGATTATCTACGGCCCGTGACGTTTTCATGACGTCTTGAAAGAAATAGGAAAATTCGATTAAATTAATGTTGCGGAAAATATATTTGTATCTATATGTATATAGAGCCGAGCGGCCAGCGAGGCGCCGGACGCGTTTGCACTTGTAAACTGTTCTAGGGACAATCAGTTCTGTCAGCAAATGAAAAATATAGACTTTTCCTGTGACGTCAAGACCCGTAGATAATCGGCTGAAGTTTAGTCAACACCGTTGAAACACTCATATTGTCGGTATCGAATAGGTGGCGCGTAAGAAAAAGGTTCCTAGTGTCACTAGTAGTGTCTAGTGGAACTCACGCTTAACACGTGCGTTGCATCATTGAAAAAACAAACATTCGATAAGGCATATTGACGTGTACTGGATATATTTCAGTAATCGATTACTCAGTATACAAACAGAAAAAAAATCTTCGATCAGTTCGGGTCTTATGTTAGAAGGTCGTACTTCGCCGCATGTGGCATGCTGTGCGAAGAGTTTCTCTGCCTGTTTCCCATTGAAAGCTTTTTTTCTCTTTCCCGATACAGGAACTATATAAAGGTCCCACTTCACTGCTCCAGCGGATCAAAATTAAAATGCTGTCGGTGGGAGATAAGACTTGAAGTAACGCGCATACCCTTTCCGATTTTTGCAGTCAGATGCGGTTTTCATCCTTCGCTCCGGAAATGCGGTCCAATCTGAGTGGAAAATATTCTAGTTGTATCGGGGCGAATTTTAAATGCAAGCGAAAATTGTGTCCAGGATTACTAGATGTTCCTTCAGCCCCAGCTGACTGCGAATCATACTTGACAATGCCAAACGGATAAGTCAGCTACATTTTATTAGAGCTTTAATTGTTTTTTTCCACAAGTTAATTTTCCAGCTTGAGCGGCTGAGGCTGAAGAGGACCCTTGCCAAGAAGGGCCGATATACAGCTCTAATAAAATGTAGCTGACCGTTTTGCACCGTCATATATGATTCAGAATTACTATAGTGAGACACAAGAAAACATTGGCATAGTGACGCGAATTTCGCAAGTGGGACTGTCGTGGGAAATTCTGTCGGATTGTGTTAGCTCGTACCTTAAGTGTCAGTTCAAAGTGAAATTATCGTCAGGCGTTGCGAAAAAACAATCAGGCCTGAATAGTGGGGATGGGGCTGACACAAAGCAAATAATACAATTGACAATGCTAAACGGACACGTCAGCTGCATTTTATTAGAGCGACATTTCGGCCCTTCTGGCAAGGGTCCTCTTCAGGCTCCAGGCGCTCAAGCTGGAAAATGAACATGCCTGAAAATTAAATGAATGAGCATGTAATGTCCACCAAGCAGTGCAGTGAATCTGCTTCCTATTCTTTCTTAAACCAAGTGCTTCGAGACTGTACTAATTATTTGCTAGACGGTGTGAAAAAAATCGCCACTTGAGTTGAAACGGTGCGAAGCGAAGAAATGTTCAGGCGTCGCCGTAGTAACCGTGCAAGTTCAGATTTGCGCTTTGTATAGGCTCAAGGAATGGCGTCCGTACCCACGTAACTCGTTTTCTCGTTTGCATAAGTAAGACGAGTGCAATCCAGCTGAAATAATGTGCTTTGATCCCTTTCAACTTATTAATGTCCGATTTTTTCTTGCGCCAGCTGTGAATATCTAACGCATTTTATCGAGTACACCTTACACCTTTCATTTGTGAAATAGGAATATCCCGAAGGATTATAAAACTGGTGTCAAATATTATCCGACAAGCTAAAAGCTTAACGCCAAATGTAATAATAATAAGAATAATAATGTTAGTGTAGACATTGTTCACATAAAATCAACTAGTCGGCTTACCGCCGTTTCAAGCTTTGTAATGAATAAACTAATTGAAAACTAAATTGAGTTGAATTGAAATTGAATTGTTTCTAGTTGTACAACGTTGTGGTGGAAGATGATGAGACGAGCAAGCTCCTGATTGAACGCGGCCAGCTTCGCAACAGAACTACGTTTATTCCTCTGAATAAGATTCAAGCTCAAAGAATGGAAGACAACCGAATACACTACGCAAAGAATAAGGTAGGCTACCATAATGCCACTAGGATAATTAGACATACAAATATTTATAATTTTTTTTTTATTCTGGGCGGCATTTTTCAACGTTGTGACTATTTTTGTGTACAGCTTGTTAAGATACTACTACACCCCCTACCCATTTACCCCATTGTTGTTACGCGGCTCCGAGTTTAAGGCTTTGAAATAGCAGCAAGTGTGGGTCATCCATTCCGATAGGACCGTTATCAATACAGTAGTGATTTAACATAGTCCAGTTTTCACGAATTACACAAAAACAAAAATAACAACAAATTAAAACGCTAAACTTCGAAAATCAACACAAAAAAAGGAAAAGGATTTTACTTAAAATTTCGCGTTGAAAAAACTCATAAAGGAAGGGACAAAACTTCTTTCATACCGTAAAAATCGTTCTACTGTTTCTCAACTAGTAGTGATACACGACTACATCCAGTCTGCCCTGGACCGTGGGATTCCAATAGATATTATCCTAATCGATCTACTTAAGGCCTTCGACCGAATATCCGTGCGAAAACTCATCCACTGCCTAGAGGTCTATGCAATCAAGGGGCAGCTGAAAAATTGGCTCTCAGCATACTTGAATGATAGAAAAATTGCAGTCAAGGTTGCAGACACTCTATCCACATGGATAGATGCAACCAGTGGCGTCCCACAAGGTAGTGTTCTCGGCCCTGTCTTGTTCGTCATGTACATAGACATTTGCATAAGTGCCATTTTCCAAACCGATTTCGGCCTGTTTGCAGACGATACGAAGCTCCTGGGAGAAGCTAGTGCATCATCACAAATCCAAAGCGACTTGGACGCCCTGACCAGTGCTTCCACTTTCGTTTTCTGAAAATCAGTAATTATTTCTGAAAAAGCAAAATTAGAGTTAGCTTTGTTACAAAAAAAGCACTGAGTAACTGCATTCAACTTGTTCGCACGTAAAAATACTAATTCCATTCGTCATACTTATGATTTCGATGGGCAAATGCTACAACTATGACCGATTTGATAGCAAGGCTGATATTTCCGTTTGCACCTCTAAATAAAAGGTTCCTCGGTGCTTTGAGGTCTATAAGAACTGGGGCCCCTAACATTGCAAATTTGAGTAACAGGACGGATTTCTCGAGTTAAAATTAGTCAAATTTTCTGCGGAGGTATATGAAATGGGTACGTCCGTCGGCAAGGAAACTGAAAATCTATGGGAACCTGACCTTTTACACCCCGAGGACAGTCAATAACAGACTGAAATTAGAGGAGTTATCCAGCAATTTAGTTTATATTGTGTCGAACCGATATAACTCTTCAAGCTTCCCAAAGACCTTGAGCACGCAGATGTCAAAAGCAACCTTCAGACATTCGTGTCATCAGGGGCGTCGAAAGTTTTTATTTTATTTTGGGAGTGGGGAGCCAACAGAATTTATCGAATCTGCCGGTAATTCTATCGAATCCTTGAAACATACAATTTGAATTATTTCAAATTTTTAAATGCCAAAATTGAGCGACTATATGGACTATGTATTACTCGACACTTTTCCAGGAGCAGTTTCTAACTTCTGTACCCAAGACTAGAATAAATTGAGAGTTCCATGCAGAATTCTTGAAGTTCGCATTCCGATCAACTGCTTCCAATGCAAATTATGGGTTTTAACGTTGATCAAACCCTAAGATCCCGTGGATTTCCAAAAATATTTCAAACCGAAGAGAGCGAGGTTCTGGCTGCAGCTTCCAAAGACTGTGTTAAAGCCGTCGCCTCCGGCAAAATTTTAAATTCGTTTTTTTTCTGCTAAAGTTCAGCTATTGCCCAAACAGATTCTAGTTTATAATGTGTTTCAGATCCTAAGCCTACAACTGTCGAAAACCCCACCTAAATGACTCGCCCTTCCAACAAATGAACATAACTATGAAAGGTGCCGCAGGCAAAGTTTTGGCAAACATTTATGATCGCTCATCTTTTGGGATCCATAATAAATGGCAGTGACCAGAGTTTTACTCGACCATCTTCTCTCAATGCTTACAAAGAAGATATATGTTCAAACCTTGCCATGTCGGATTTTTTTTTAAAATCAATTCCTTTTCTGAAAAAAATATTTGTTTTTGCACAAAACCACATAGCCGAATGTTCGCAGACGAAAATTTCGCTAATCGGCCATTTCTCCGCTGAAATGAAGAGATTTTGGTATAAACCCGATTGAGAAATCTGAGAATTGTGACCTTATCGTAATTTTGGTAAGATTACGAAAATCGGGAGATTATCGGGAGACATTTTTTGTCGGGAGATGTCGAAAAAAGTCGGGAGATCTCCCGAAAAATCGGGAGGAGTGGAAGCACTGGCCTTGACAGAGAAGCTCGAAGAATGGCAACTTTCACCAAATGTAGCAAAATGCTCTGTCGTCCATCTTGGCCGCCAAAATCCGAAGAACTCGTACAAAACCTGACAAAATCTACCTGCGAAAAGGACCTAGGTGTAATACTGAGCTCGGACCTCAAACCAGAAAAGCATATCGGCCTGGTTGTGCGTAAAGCATCAAATACTCTTTGCCACAGCTCGATTACGCCACTGTCATCTGGTCGCCATATCTCAAAAAGGATATTGACAGAATAGAACGAGTCCAGAAACGCTTTGTAAAAGGACTTCAAGGATTCAGAAACCTTCCGTATGACGATGCTCTAAGAAGGCTCACTCTCCATAAACTTGAGACAAGAAGAACGATCTTAGACTTAAAAACCCTCGTCAAGATAGTTCACGAGAATTTTGGGAACGTAAAAGACAAGCTTGTTCAAACAACTCCCGAAAGCAACACAAAATCGCATAGTCTGCAGTTGGAGCCTGTGAAGATGAAGATTGCAAGATCTAATTCTTACCATCATTCGTTCATACCCCGGGTCATCATGATCTGGAACAAACTGCCATTTCCAGTCGAAAAGATGAATAACTGGAAGCCTTCTCCAAGAGCCTAAACATAAACATACCATATCTCGAGACTCTCAGCGTAGGACGACTTTAAATGGCAATCGTGCCGCAGTCGATCCGCTCTTCGCCCTGCCATATCATTTTTCTTTTAACAAGTTGTCAGTTATGTAGAAATTTTGTATTGAGAGGCGAGAGGAATAAATTATTATTATTACCACGCATCTTTATGGGTAGGATCTTAGGAACTGGTTAGTCTGGATATCTCCCAAAGAGATCAGAAACAACCTTAAGTTACGTTCTCAATGCTGAGATTCTTTCTCACTGACCATGTTTCCAGAGATTGTACATAATTTGTTTCTGACCTGGAAGTTCTGACTGATTTTCACCAGCTTTTGTATGACATTATCTGTCAGAAAACGAATTAGACCATATTTTTTTTTTAGAAAACTGTGTTTGCCGAAGAAGGAGGGGACATAGAATCGAATATCCTGTTCTTATGGTCCTCACTTGGATGTAAGTGGAAAAACGAAATCTAGAAAGTTATTGTTAGAGGCTCATTTCTTGTGACTATAGAAATCCGGCGAGAGCTAGCTGCCTCTGATCAGCACACTTTTTTCTAGGCTTGCCCATTATCTACTTTTAACTCCAGATTCGAGACCCGTTAATCCGCGCAGTGCTCTTGGAATAACCCTTGCCCTTGGATCCCGATTATTATTTGCTTTTTTTCAGATACCATGGTATCTGTTACCACGGTAATTGGATCTGCAATTAGCCGTTTTTGCAGTTACCGTGGTATCTGATATACGGTTGCTCTGCAAAAACCACAATTGCCGAGATTGCGCTTTTCAAATTCATCCCAAAAGAAAAACTGATATCCAGTCACATCACTAAGTGCCAAACTTCTTTCCCACCAATTTGACAAAAATTGATGAAAGTGAGATGACTTTTTCAGATACCACGATCAGTTACCACGGTCGGGCCGTGGTATCTGAATATCAGATACCACGATAACTGGCCAGATACCATGATAACTGCAAAAACGCCTTTCGACCGCGGTATCTCATACCACGATAACTGCAAAAACTATACCATGCAATAAAACACGATAAACTGCAAAACACAACTATTATCTTTTCCAGTTTGGGCATGATGACGTGTTCCTCGCCATGGACCTGGTCGAATTTGATCCATCCGTCCGCTCCGCTGTTGAGTATGTCTTTGGGAATACTTTGATCGCCACAACTGGGAAAATTGCCAAGGAGGTCTGCTACGACAGTAGAGTCAGGAAGAGGTGTATCTCGCTTGAGGGAGACGACTTCAGTCCCAGTGGAACTCTCACTGGTGGTAAGTAAGAGAAGTTGCAGATTTGCGCCCTGCGTTCCAGTCGTTGTAGCAACGGAAGTAAACAAAAAAATAACATTGAGAAGGAAGCTAACTTTTGTTCCAATGTGTTACCTTAATTCGCAGTTGGGAGCGAATAAGCTCCATGATCTGTTATGCTCCGCTTCTGGTTGATTATTACTGTGGTATTCGAGTATCCTGTAGTGATTGAATTTGTTTATTTGTTGATTTATTTCTCTCCAAATTTCCCTAAATCATCTAATCCTTTCAGTGACACTGATATAATGTAGCAGTAAAGGCAAATTGGAAATAATCATACTGAGAAGAATTAAAAATTATTTCTTCTATACCTGTTGATCGGTGAAGCATCAACCGCATCTTCGACTCGGTTGTTACAAGAACCAACAGTTATGTTATAAAAACTCCATTTATACTAATTGTTTAATGCAATTCCTTTGTGCTCCTGAACCAGGAGTTTCTAGAAATGCGCTAGAACACATTTAAGCCTCCAGCGTTGTCGCTGACAGGACGAGGAGTTGATTCGCTGTTAGCTTTTCTACAGACTCAAATACACAATCCCACATGCTTTTCAAATTTTACATTTCGCCAAATCTGCACGACTCAAGCTTAGGTACTAAATGCTACGGAAAGAAAAACATACTAGGTTTGAACAACTGAATTAGCTTTTTAATTTCTTGCATTATTTACTTTTAAAGAATATGTATAGGTGGGGTGTTTGGAGGGCGTCCGAATCTTTTTGTAAAAGCTTGTCAACTTCTTCGTTAGAATTGAAGCTGGATGTTTTACTTTAAAGTCGGAAACTGAATGGGAATTGTTGAAAGAAACTGGGAACCCAAGGAGAAATGATTGAACCAGTCATAACAACGAACCACAAGATGCAATATAAAAATTTATTACCTTAGTACAGTCAATTTTTCTTTTCACCATTACCAGGTTGGATCCAACTTGAGCGTTTTGTAACTGGGGGCTATAGAAGTTGTCTCTGTTCTATATAGCTAGCTTTTTGAGTTCTTGCTGTTGCATTTTCATTTCCAAAGCAAAATGTTCGCTTCGATGCTCCCCTCGGATTTCCGTTCTTATTCGGGAAAATGTGCTGAGTGTTTTTATGGCACTTACAGCCTCTGGCTCAAGTGCCATATACCGATCACAATTCCGTCTGTCGGTCTGTCGGCCGGTTATCCCACTTATCCGAGTTAGGTTACTTCCAGATGTGCTAGGACAATGAAACTTGGCAGGCGTGTCAGGGACCCGACCAAACTAACCTGGAAATAATCAGTTTCCCGATCCGACCATATGCGGGGGAGTGCGGGGCGCTAGAAACTTGAAAATTTAGGGCATTTTGTCACACTTTTTCGAGTTAGGGTACTTCCAGTTGTGCTAGGACCATGAAACTTGGCAGGCATATCAGGGCAGGAATATCAGAGACCCGACCAAACGAACCTGGAAATAATCAGTTTCCCGATCCGACCATATGCGGGGGAGTGGGGGCGCTCGAAACTTGAAAATTTAGGGCATTTTGTTACACTTTTTCGAGTTAGGGTACTTCCAGATGAGCTAGGGCAATGAAACTTGGCAGGTATATCAGGGACCTGACCAAATTAACCTGGAAATTATAAGTTTCCCGGTCCGACCATATGTGGGGGAGTTGGGGCGCTGGAAACTTGAAAATTTAGGGCATTTTGTCATACTTTTTCGAGTGAGGGTACTTCCAGATGAGTTAGGACAATGAAACTTGGCAGGAATATCAGGGACCCGACCAAACTAACCTGGAAATAATCAGTTTCCCGATCCGACCATATGCGGGGAAGTGGGGGCGCTGGAAACTTGAAAATTTAGGGCATTTTGTCACACTTTTTCGAGTTAGGGTACTTCCAGTTGTGCTAGGACCATGAAACTTGGCAGGCATATCAGAGACCCGACCAAACAAACTCTAGAAATAATCAGTTTTCTGATCCGACCATTTGGGGGGGGTGGGGGTGGAGGGCAGGGGAATCCGGGAAATTGAGAAGTGTGTAGCTTTCGAACGGATGATCGGATTGTAATGAAACTTCATAACTGAATAGAATATATATCTGTAATGTCCCGTTTAAAGTCTAGCTAGGGGGGAGTTGGAGGGGGGGGAGACCGGAAATTTCAAGAAACGGTTAGAATGGAGGGATCGGAGTGAAACTTGCTGGGAAGAACAAGCATCTGCTCTAGATAAGTCCTTTAGACCATTGTACTGGATCCGGACACTTATGGGGGGTCCCGGAATTCCGGTGATGGTGGTTTAGGGGATTTTCACGATGAAACTTGGCAGGCATATCAGGGACCCAATCAAACTGACTTCAAAATAAAAATTTTGTCGATCAGATAATGAGGGAGGGGAATCCGAAATCTTCAGTCATGCGTAATTTTGGAATGGGTGATCGGATTCGAGTGAAATTTAAGAATTGAACAGAGGATATTTCTCCGATGATTTTTTTCATATCCGGACCGGATCCGGCAACTATTGGGGGGGGGGGGGGCGGAAAATACGTGACCCGTTTAGAATGGAGGGATCGGGATGGAACTTTGTGGGAAGAACAAACAGATGCTCTAGGTAAGTCATTTGCTGAATCCGATTGGCTACGTGCACCGCGGGGAAGCTGGGGGGAGGGGGGGGGGTGGACCGGAAATCTCGAGAAACGGTTAGAATGATGGTATCGGAGTGAAACTTGCTGGGAAGAACAAACATCTGGTCCATGTAAATCTTTTACATAATTTGACTGGATCCGGACACTTGAGGGGGGGGGGGAGCAGGGGGTTTCCCGGAATTCCGTTTTTGGGGGGATTTTCACGACGAAACTTGGAAGGCATATCAGGGACCCGGTCAAACTGACTTGGAATAAAAAAAATCCTCGATATGATAATCTTGGGGGGGGGGCGAGTTGAGGTAGGGGAATCCGGAATATTGAGTCATGCGTATCTTTGGAACGGGTGATCGGATTCGAGTGAAATTTAATAATTAAACAGAGGACATTTTTCTCTGGTGACCTTTTTCATTTCCGGACCGAATCCGGCAATTATTGGGGGGAGGGTGGAAAATACTTGACCCGCTGAGACTGGTGTGATCTGGATCGAACTTCGTGGGAATGAAAAACAGATGCTCTGGATTAATCATTTACAGAACCGGATTGGCTCCGGTTATTGTGGGTGGAGTTGGAGGAGGGGGGGGGGGGGGGGTCTGGGATTCCGGTGATCGCGCGTTAAGGTACTTCCAGATGTGCTAGGACGATGAAACTTCGCTGGAATATTGGAGACTCAACAACATTTGCTTAGAAATAGCTACTTCCCAAATCCGATTATTCCTTAAAGTACCAATCTTGACCGCAAAGTCGAAACTTACTTTTGATCAATCAAATCATCTTGACCCATGCAAGTGCCATATGAGCTTACAGCTCTTGTTGAATTGAGGTTTGTGCAAGTTGTTTATGCGACTATAGCATTTTTTTGGTTCTTGTTACTCTTCAGCGATGGGAGTATTTTCGCCAGGCTGGACGAAATTTCGACTGTGATACAAAGCCAAATGTTCGTGTCAATGTGCCACTTTTTCGCCGAGGGAAGCTGAATCGGAACTTTTAATTCCAATTTAGTTTCAATTTCAATTCAGTTTATTTTCAAAATTCCTTCACGGGCAAGCCGAACATTCTATTTTTCGTCATAAATATAGTAACATCAAAATCTTTGTCACAATTTTGTCATGAATAATAAACTTACATACAATTCGAATCACTGCAAGTGATCATTTACGATTACACTTATATCAGAACTGAAAATCAAATATCTATAACATAAACAAGAGTTACGACGAATTATGCATTTCGAAGAATGACGTCACATTACACGTATGTCAGAACTAGGATTCAACAATTATAAAATAAGCAAGTATTACGATGGATTATAGAAGAATTACGATGAGTTATACATTTCGACGAATGACGGTACGAAGCTTTTTCTGTATCTGTCATGAGATGCAGAAACAGGAAATGTTTTTGTATGCTATGCATGTTTTGGTTGCTACAGCTTGGCCTACCGCTAAATAAAGATCTATAACAACCTGACAGGGCGGAATCGGGTCTAGGTTGCGAAAAAGTCACGAGTCTTCACGAAAATACTTTTTTTTGTTTTCCCGATTGGGTTGGGTACTAGTCTTCATACCGGTGACCTCCTCTTTCTAGTAAATCTGATCTAAAGGCGTATCTCGCCCTCACAAATTCAAATTTTATTCGTCCAAAAATTCTTCATTGCGAAAAATAGCATAGGAAAATGACAATAAAAATTCACTAACATACAAATACATAATATACTATTACTTTACATAATCTTCATGCAATATACAATTTTGGTTTCTTAGTTTGGTTTATAATAAAGTTTTACTAATATTATATACAATTTGTTTGTGTTACAACAATATTTGATCATCGGGTCAAATACTTATGGCTACGTATAGAAACAACACTGGAATCACTATATACAAACATAAACTTGGTCACGTCACAACTTATAAAATAACAACAATATACTCAAACGGAATTAAAATGCCGAATAAAATAAGGTGCCCTTCCCAAAGGACTCCTTTTGAGGAGTCCCTGCGTTTTAGTCTGTCCCAGGGACTCAGTCCCCGTATTCTCTCGAGTCCTCACGGACGGGGAAGGCTCCGATTGTCATCACTGTCATCAAAAAGGACTCCCATTTCAGACTCGGAGGGGAATCAATTTTTGCTGGTGCTGATGCAATGTAAAAATAATTAAAAACCATCAGAATAAACAAAATCAAAAATAAAGTGGATCCAGACTAATTTCGTCAATTGCATATTTTTTATTTTAGAACAAAGTCCATTTTGAAAGCATTCCCCATGTTCCCGTTGTTTATCGTACGCGGATTCCGCATGGACTCACTCTATTCTCGCAGTTTCCCTTGATTCCCCGAGGAGTCCTCAGCGGCGAGAATACGCTTTAAAGATATTTTGCTATTTAGGCTCTCGAAATACCGGAAGTAAGATGTTAGAGCAGCTTGGTACTGCTATGGAGCTACGGTCATCCCAAGAGCAAAAGAAACAGGAGCTGCAGAGCCTCGAACGTGACATCACTCGACTCCGCGACAGTTACAACAACTACATGAATCGCCGGACAGCGTACGAGAAGAAACTCGCGGACCTTCAAGTGTTAAAGGAAAGGATAGAAGGAACGAGTCATTTTCGCCTTCAACAGGAAATTGAAGGATTTAAGAATATCGTGAAGGAATTAGAAGGACAGATGAATCAGCTCAAGGAGAAGGAGAAGGATTTAAAGAGTAAAGTCAAGGATTTGGACTACAAGGTCAAGAACGCGGAAACTCTGAAAAGTAAGTTATTGACTGTGGGGAGAGGTCGGTGAAAATCGCCATTTCGGTGTTTAGCACATTGCGACTTCGAATTAAGTATTGAGATATTCCTATATCGTATCCTGAATCCCCGGCCGGAAAACTCCCGGATCATGTTCTCGTTATACATAGATGGCACTTTACACAAGAGACTTGTACCGTGACCAATCAACCAGAAACAGTTTTTTCGAATATAATTTAGAAGTCTAGGACTCCATGGTGAAAACCAAATATATATATATCTATCTATATATAAAGAGTATATATATATTTGGTTTTATATATATATAAAACCATAGAAAAAAAAAGCTCTTTATATATATCTATATATAAAGAGTATATATATATTTGGTTTTATTTGGTTTTCACCATGAGACCCCGCCTTGTGAGTCCTGGTATGCCCACGTGGCTCCGACAAGGGAGTCCTAGACTTATATATTATATTCGAAAAAAAAAATTTCTGGTTTGTTGGTCACGGTTCAAGTCCCTTGTGTAGCCTAAATGCCATCTATGTATTATTATTATTTTCCGTGACATGGGGATGTGAACTGGTCAGATGAATTTGCCTTTGGGTGGGATCACTGTTCCTATTGCCGGCTTCTACCAGACCATTGTAGTGGTTTTCCAACTCTGTTCACAAGCCCCTCGGTAGCGCAAATGGTAAGAGCTCCTGCCTTGTAAGCAGAGGGTCCTAGGTTCAAATCCCGGCTGAGGAGCATTTTTGTCTTTCAACTAAAAGACACTAAAAGACAATGAAAAAAAAACACTACTTATAAAATGTTCTCGTTGTATTTCCGCCATTATCATCCACTTTTTGGGATCCCAAAACGTAAGTGGAGGGATACCTATGACATCGCAAAAGTTGTCCGTCCGTCCGTCTGTAAGCACGATAACTCTCGAAGGGAATGAGATATTTTGATGAAACTTGGTGTGAGGATTGTTTGGGTCAAGGGTAAGGTCGAGTTCGTAGATGGGCTCTGTAGCCCTATATTTGGGGGTGGAGGAGAGGTTTCAAATTAAGGGACAAACAAAATATTTTTAAACAGCTTATGCGATAGTCGATAATGGGGTAAGAAGACATGCTGAGCACGATGGTGAAAATCATTTTCTCGCCGGACAAGTAGTTCGTCCGGAATCCGGCCAAAACCGGAAAGTTTGTTAAAAGTAAAAGTTTCATTTGAAGTTGATTAAATGTTTGATTTAGGGGTAAGAAGACATGCTGAATACGATGGTGAAAATCATTTTCTCGCCGGACAAGTAGTTCGTCTGGAATCCGGCCAAAACCGGAAAGTTTTTTAAAAGTAAAAGTTTCATTTGAAGTTGATTAAATGTTTGATTTAGAGGCAAGAAGACATGCTGAATACGATGGTGAAGATCATTTTCTCGCCGGACAACTAGTTCGCCTGGAATCCGGCCAAAACCGGAAAATATGTCAAAAGCAAAAGTTATATCAGAAGTTGATTAGATGTTAGATTTAGGGGTAAGAAGAGACGCTGAGTCTGTATATGACAATCTTCATTCACCCGAACACATAATTAGTCTGGAATCCGGTTGTACCCGAATTTTTTTAAGTCAAAGTTTTATTAATGTTGATTAGATGTTCTTTATAGGGATAAGGAGATACGCTGGATTCGTTTCTGAATTTTCTTTTTTTGCTGGACTAGTAGTTCGCTCGGAATTCGGGCGAAACCGCAAACTTGGCAGAAGTAAAGCAGGAAGTTTCGGTCCGTATCGTCAAAATAGATATGGCCTATAGAGGTATAAATTGATAGATAGATGGAATATCTGAACTCGGTTTTCTTTGATGACTAGCCTGGCGAAGACTGGATCTGGCGAAGACAAGACCCAATTGTCTGGATCAAATCTTAGATTTTTGGGATCCCATCGACACCTTTGGTCTTGTTTCTTATTTTTTTGGTTTCAGTATTAATTAAGGGGCTTTTCATCGGGCAACCATAGCCAATAAACTCCGATTACGTTTTCCTGTCAGGAAGCGGATTCCAGCCGGAAAATACAAGAAAAATGTTATTTACTACTAGGAAAGTGAAACTGGAAAGGACTCAGTCTTCTTCCGATTGTGAACCTGGCCGAACACGCTCCTGATATCATATCCGGAATCTCGTTTACGAGCTGGAGCAGGATTCCGGCGTTAAAAGAGGAAGAAAAAAAATCTGGAAAATAATTTGAGGCCGGATATAAGGCCACCATAGGCCAAAAGCTCGGAATCCCAATTTTAGTTTCACGAGTCCTGACCCACCCCTGTTGGAAGCTCGATGGGGAGTTTTTTTATTTTTGTTTTTGTAATCCGGGCTGACATTGACGAATTAGCTAATCCTGCCTAAACAACTAGATAAAATATGATGTATTTCCGTAAAAGCTCAAAGGGCTATGGGAATAACAAAACAAACCCACACTGTCAGAAGTTTTATAGCAGATAACACAAGGATGCGCAGTTTTCAACAGACAACACTTGGGATATAATTTTCCGATATCGATGACGACTGCTGATCTGATACCATGACGACAAACAAAAAAGTCAGCAAATGCTTTTGATGTGGTTTTTCAGCTCTTCTTGGCAATTGTTGTTTTGCATAACCATTTATTGCATAACGTTTTCGGATCACAAAAGATTACATTCCAAGTGCTGTCTATTGAAACTGCGCATCCGTGTGTTATAAAACTTATGACAGTGCATAGCCTCGACATCTTTTTATAGAAAAATTCTCCCTGTGACTCATAGCCACCTTAAAGAATCTTCCCAGATTTCTTATATCTCTAACATTTTTGCTTCTCAGTATTTGTTTAAACCATTCCTACCCCACACCCTATATAATGCCTTCGCCGGGTCTTTTAATTCCTGACATCACCCATTAAATGGAGTTTACATCCATTCATTTTCACACACATGACAAAAGTAAGGACCACGTAGCACTCTAACCTTACCCAAATATTTCCTCAGTAATCCTACTGGTAAACAATCTGCCCTTAGGCTCATTAGTAATTGACCTTGATCTGAAGGAATTCCAGCTTAGATCAAATCCCTCCCCCCTCCATTTCTCCTTGGTCTCCATGTCTCTTTAACACCTCAGGGAATCAGAGGCAGCCAGTCTAGACTGCCATTTCTGCACCTATTGATCTCTTAACCTACTTTCTACCTTTTTCACAATACTTCCTATGTTATCCAGCTCTTTTCCCTCATTAAATATATGATAGTCCAATAGCCTACTATCTCAACAACTAGATTTCTCATTTTCTTTCACGGGTATGCCTGGCTTCCAAACTAACGGATACAAACTAACTTAGTCTATAATAAATATCGAACATCTACACGTTAGATTTAGTCCATATATTAACTTGCTGGATGTTATAAAAAGTAAATTGTCAAAATGGGCTTGGACAAGATTTTGCTCCTAAGCCGCATGAGGAAACCTTATCTTCCTCGCTTCTCTTCTCTCTCTTAAATGTTCCGGAAAATGTCCACAGAGCGAGACTCTGTAACGTTTCAAAATATAGCCAAGGCAGATAGGATTTCAGCCAAGTCAGCTCTGACACCGTTCTCGTCTAGCGTAAAAGTAAAAATAGCATTTTCCCTAACTGATTAGATAGCTGTCTTAACTGTTTTTGGCTTCTGAACCCAGAAGGCTCGAAAAGTGGGGCCGTCCATATTTTGCCAAAAGAGATTGTGGCAGTCCTACGCCTTCCTTTGTTCTGGGAACTCAACTGAAGCGTTTAGCCGCAGCGAGAGTTGGAGGAGGAGGGGAGGGGAATGCGCCACCCATCTCTTAAGGTCAGCCAGTTACTGGTAAAAATTTAGACTGCCAAATGTATTGTAGGGAAGTCCCTCAGAGTGTGGGACACGGCAAGAGGGACAATATGTCGCCAGTTTCTTCAAGTAGGTTACAATTGGTCCTAGTGAAAAATTTGCAGCTCAAATCTTTAACCATGTTCTAGTATTTCTGCGACTGTAATTACTTGGAAGTATAGATATTCCTTTAGTCCAAGTTGACTGCGCGTAACGGATACGTCAGCTGTTTTTGTTCGAGCGATATTTCGGCATTTCTCGGCAAGAATGGCAAGGGTGCTCTTCAGGCTAGTGAACCTGTGATCCTTTCTAACTTAGAGCCTGAAGAGGACCCTTTCAACGAAGGGCCGAAATATCGTTCTATACGGTCACCTGATGTATCCTTTTAGCGCATTTAACTTTCTCCCATTTATCGGAAGAAAAAGAAATGGAGACAGGACATGTGGACTTGGTTTCCTCTCCTTGGGAGAGATTTGGCTTGAATGACCGACAGAGTAGTTTAGGGTTTGTTTTTATGGCACTTGCAGCCTCTGGCTCAAGTGCCATATACCGATCACAATTCCGTCTGTCGGTCTGTCCGAGTTTTTTGTCACACTTTTTCGAGTTAGGGTACTTCCAGATGTGCTAGGACAATCAAACTTGGCAGGCATATCAGGGACCCGACCAAACTAACCTGGGAATAATCGGTTTCCCGATCCGACCATATGCGGGGGAGTGGGGGCGCTGGAAACTTGAAAATTTATGGCGTTTTGTCACACTTTTTCGAGTTAGGGTACTTCCAGATGAGCTAGGACAATGAAACTTGGCAGGCATATCGGGGACCCGACCAAACAAACCTGGAAATAATCAGTTTCCCAATCCGACCATATGCGGGGGAGTGGGGGGGCGCTGGAAACTTGAAAATTTAGCGCATTTTGTCACACTTTTTCGAGTTAGGGTACTTCCAGATGAGCTAGGACAATGAAACTTGGCAGGCATATCAGGGACCCGACCAAACTAACCTGGAAATAATCAGTTTTCCGATCCGACCATTTTGGGGGGGAGTGGAGGGCAGGGGAATCCGGGAAATTGAGAAGTGTGTAACTCTCGAACGGGTGATCGGATTGTAATGAAACTTAATAACTGAATAGATTATGTATCTGTGAAGTCCCGTTTAAAGTCTTGACCGGAGTCAGTTGCCAGGGGGGAGTTGGGGGGGGGGGGACCGGAAATTTCAAGAAACGGTTAGAATGAACGGATCGGAGTGAAACTTGCTTGGAAGAACAAGCATCTGCTCTAGATAAATCCTTTAGACCATTGTACTGGATCCGGACACTTATGGGGGTGGGGGAGGGGGTTTCCCGGAATTCCGGTGGTGGCGGTTTTGGGGATTTTCACGATGAAACTTGGCAGGCATATCAGGGACCCGATCAAACTGACTTCAAATAAAATTTTTGTCGATCTGATAATGGTGGGGGGAGTGGAGGGAGGGGAATCCGGAATTTTCAGTCATGCGTAACTTTGGAATGGGTGATCGGATTTGAGTGAAATTTAAGAATTGAACAGAGGACATTTCTCCGGTGATCTTTTTCATATCCGGACCGGATCCGGCAACTATTGGGGGGGGGAGGGGGAGGGAATACGTGACCCGCTTAGAATGGAGTGATCGGGATGGAACTTTGTGGGAAGAACAAACAGATGCTCTAGGTAATTCATTTACTGAATCGGATTGGCTACGGGCACCATGGGGGAGCTGGGGGGGGGGGGATCTCGAGAAACGGTTAGAATGATGGTATCGGAGTGAAACTTGCTGGGAAGAACAAACATCTGATCTATGTAAATTTTTTACACAATTTGACTGGATCCGGACACTTGAGGGGGGTGGGGTCCCGGAATTCCGTTTTTTTGGGATTTTCACGACGAAACTTGGCAGGCAGGGACCCGGTCAGGGACCCGGTCAAACTGACTTGGAATAAAAAAAAAACCTCGATATGATAATCTTGGGGGGGGGGGGGGGGGAGTTGAGGGAGGCGAATCCAGAATATTGATTTGTGCGTAACTTTGGAACGGGTGATCGGATTAGAGTGAAATTTAATAATTGAACAGAGGGCATTTTTCTCTGGTGGTCTTTTTCATTCCCGGACCGAATCCGGCAATGATTGGGGGGAGGGCGGAAAATACTTGACCCGCTTAGACTGGTGTGATCTGGATCGAACTTCGTGGGAATGACAAATAGATGCTCTGGATTAATCATTTACAGAACCGGATTTGCTCCGGGTATTTTGGGTGGAGTCGGAGGGGGGGGGGGGGTCTCGCGGTGATCGGTGATCGCGAGTTCAGGTGCTTCCAGATGTGCTGGACGATGAAACTTTGCTGGAATATTTGAGGTTCAACAACATTTGCTTAGAAATTGCTACTTCCCAAATCCGATTATTCCTTAAAGTACCAATCTTGACCGCAAAGTAAAAAAAATACTTTTAAGCAATATATGCATTTTCATGATGTCCATCAGCATATTAGCATTTTTGCCTCAAGGGTTTTGCTTACAAATGAAGTTCCAGCTCCCTTAGAGTGCGCATCTCAACCGAAAGTCGAAACTTACTTTTGATCAATCAAAACTTCTTAACCCATGCAAGTGTCATATGAGCTTACAGCTCTTGTTTACTTATTTGGCCTGTCTTTCCTAGTCTTGGGTCGAAATTACACGTTCTAAGGAGATAATGGGCTTGGCTAGAAGTTCTAAACTTATAAGTTTGCTTGAGCCAAAGCTGACTTTGAAACATTTATTCAAATAAAGTATACAACGGATACGATGAAGCATCGTAGGTGACGTATCCGTTGTATACTTTATTTGAATAAAAGTTCTAAACTTGTTAGTTAAAATGTTTCGACTTCCCCCAAAATTTGTGCTGCCAACTTGTCATCTAGGAAACATATTTTATGTTTCCCTACGGCCTGCAACTCGCTGTGGAGAAGAGAAATGACATGTTTAATTAGGACCTCTTCAGCATGTGAAGGAAATCCCTTCCCCGCCACATACGCATGCTGTAGAAGGGGAAATAACAGTTTAGTTTTAGTCCCAGGAATCCTTTTCATGTTAAGAACCTGTTTGTGTAAAGAATAATAGCTGCGCTTTTGCAGATACCATGGAGAAGAAAACCACCCGAGAAGTGGCTGAAAAGGTTCCCAAACTGACCCCAATCTACTGTAACACTATGCGCTACAGTAGAAGCTTTGTGCCGAGCTTCGTAAAGCAGTACAATGCTCTTTAGCACTTTTCTGCCTTGTTACTTTTTTTTTTTTTAAATTATCTGTTGACAACTTATTTTATCTTTACTTATGACTACAAAAACATCGTATTTGGGCTCTGCCCACGAGAGATATGTTTTGCTTTATTATTAAATAAATTGAAAATATCTGATACCACCCCGATGAAAAATTTGTAGCCTGCGTAGTAGTATGGTAGTAGTAAGAAAACGTTGCATGTAAAACTATGTAATAGCAAAGAATACTATCATTTAATGTTCCGCAGACTGGTACAATCTTATGTAGTAGTATCCAGTAGCATCCTGTCTTGCCATAGTAACATCCAGTCTTGCTAATAGTACCATATAGTAGTATGCAGTAACACGGTAGCCTTGAAGTAGAAGGATGTAGTAGCATCGTTAGTACTGCATGCAACTTTTTCGTACTACTTCGTAGTACTATTTTGAGATAAATTTTTCATCGGGACGGTATCGGATGCCACGGTCTAAAGTAGTTTTCGCAGTTACCATGGTATCTGATACCACGGTCAAAGGGCGTTTTTGCAGTTGACGTGGTATCTGATATTTAGATACCACGGTAACTGCGAAAACGACTTTAGACCGTGATATCGGATACCACGGTAAATGCAAAAACGACTAATTGAAAATCCAGTTACTGTGGTAGCAGATACCATAGTATCTGCAAAAACGCAACTAATAAAGAATGTGTATGACGTATACAACCAAAGTTGACATGAATGTTTCCAGGAATATCTCCAGCCATTGCGGGGTAGAGAGAAAATGGCCATCAGATTATAAATTAATGATTAGTGAAGTGTCAGGCGGAGATATTAGTTGTTGTCAGAAAAGGTCATTATGATAATTATTTTTGCATGCCGAAGTCTTGTTTTTTTTTTCTAGAGCAAGAAGAGAAGGAGGCAGAGGAGAATTTGAAGTTCTGGAAGGAAAAATCGGCCCAAATTAGTTCCAAATGGTCGGAAAAAGAGCAGCGTCTTGAAACGCTCAAGTTGGAAGTTGAAGAGCTTAGGAAAGCAATTGAAACTGCTGACGAGCAGATCGGAGAATGTAGGGCTTTAATAGAAAAGCTCAAATCCGATCTGGAGGAAGCGAAGAAAAACGTGAAAGAGAAGGAGGTAAGTAGCAGCAGAATAATATTTTCATTACAGTTTATATCATATCTGCAGGTAACTCCAAAATCCTCGAAGAAAAGCATGTTAAGGTATTCAGACCGGGTTCCCACAGTATGGAACATCGGATCAGTGTCCCTGGTCCCATTCCAACAAAAATTGTGTATAGCCTAACAGAAAAAAGAAAGCTAAAAAGCGATGTAAGTGGTATGTAGGAAAAGCAAAAAGATTGTGGAATACCAGACTAGTGTCCATTGTTTAAATACAGTCGTTGAATACTTAAAAGATTAACTGGAGGTCTTGGCATTCAGCGTTTAGTTTCTGGATGTCGTCATCAAAATAGTGATCCGTCTCTTGTTAATAATTTCAGTTTTGACCGATATCTGTGTATTCTTGTCAAGCCGCTGGATTCCACCGGTAATGGTACCCTGTGATTGGCTGTGTGATGTGACAGATAAGGAGTTCTATGTTCTCTCGTTCAGATGTTCCTCTGTTACGACGTCAAGGGCCTAGGGCGTGTCTTCATACTAAGCTATGAAGAACTCATTTTGGGCTCTTGGTCAGACGTTCTGTTGTCACGTTTGGAACGCATCCTTGACTTGGGATATAGCAAGGAAAGACTGAGACACTTTTTTCCTAACTAATGGATTTTTGGAGGGGCCATAACCTGGCTAAGGTCCAGCTTGATTACTGCAGCCACACTTGATTACGAAGGATTTGTCATTTGGTCAGATAAAGCAATATCGCTGTCAACGTCCGCTTGAGAGCGATATAGTCCTTCTGTTAGAGATGGAGGGCTCTAGTGTTCGAGGTTGGTGTTCATGGTTGTCAATGGGTTATGCGGATATTTATGCTCCCAAGTGACCGCAGGTGACGTGGAACCGTTTTAATCATTGGTACGGAAACCAGCATCACATTGTATGGCAAAAGTGTGGGATTCGGTACACGTCTGAATGAATGATTTTTTTACATGCAGCCCAGTAGTAAAGTATTTGCCCAGGACATACAGAAAAAAATGTAAATGAACGCTTAACAAGAAATACAGAGGGTACACAAAGTCTACAACAACTGCAAAAGATAAATAAACGCAAAACATGGAATACACAACGAAACACGAAAAGAACAGTAAATTTACTGCATTAACTGGCGCATTGGGCAATGGGCAGGAGGTCTCTGTTGGCTTACCTGCAGTTCTGCTGCCTCTCTCGAATTTTCCCGGGAGGACATTTCAGAAGAAGCAGTTTGTGCGACCATAAAAAGTGACGCTCTCTCTAAGCTCCGAAGTAAAGATGTCACGGCAGCCTTTAACACTATAACGCAAAAAAGGAAGCAAAACAATTGGGAACAGAGTAGCCGTCTCGAAGAACTCTCTACTGATGAATTTGTCAATGGGCAGACGGCAAATGCCTTCAAAAAACAAACTAAATAGCCTGCATCTGGGTAACAAAGTTTCTAATCTCAGGATTTCGCTGAAAGCTTAATTTAGTAAGTTCGATATCATTTATTAAAACAGTGGGAAAACCTTATTTCAGCAGCGTGCTATTTTTGTTATTTATTCACGGTGTGCTAGCAGATCTTACCCTTCAGTTTGGTTTAGTGCCGTACAGCGTAAAAGTATCTGTTTCCAGCTTATCGGCTTTTCTCCCCGCACTTTGGCTTAGGTTAATCAAAATTCGCCCGGAACAGTTTTTTTAGTGCATTGCCGTTCTGCGACTGTTAATACTGCTGCAGCCTGCTTTAGCTCGAGTTTACCAGAGCCTCGTTTCTGTTGCAATAGCGCTTCCGCATCGCTGCTGCAGTACTTCTTTGCTTTTGCACAATATGCGTTTTTGGATTCAGTTTCTTCTTGGTTGAAGCGGCAGCGCTGCAGCATCTTGCAGGGAAGCACGGACTTGGTCGGTGAGTAAGTCCGTGATTCTTGAGAAGCGCTGCCGTCTTCCTTGGAAGCGCTGCAGTGCAAAAACGGATGTAGAAAGAATCAGTCCGGAATCGGCGGAGAAGTGGACCTGCAGCATGCAACAAAAACGAGGCTCAGTTCGACCGAGACATTTCACATTTGAGCGCCTGACTTGAAACACTGCAGACATGCCTTGAGCGGTCTGCTGCCTCTAGCCCCTCGTTGGAACAACAATATTTGGTAGACAGGCAGACGGTCGCATCGTTTCTGTCTATCAATGGGTGTGCTTAGGTGTGTGATGACGTCTAGATGCTTTCAGCCGAAAATACGTTTTTTCCGCGATTTTTCTCCAATCGTCATAGGGAAAATTCGGAAGTGGCGGTTCCATGCTCATCTCTCTCCAACTTGATTTGAATTTGTTATACTGAATTGGGGGACGGATCGACGGATCGTGGCTCTTGAGTGTTCCCTGTTGAAGTCTTCGTTGTGGCTGCCAGTTCAGGGTGGTGTGTATCGTCACCTTCTGGTCCTGATAATGTTGGTTATCATCAGTTGGCAAGTAAGACGGCGAGCTTCCCCGGTTTGACACCCGTTGAAGAAGCTCGAATATAGTCTGCGTCCGGACTGGTCGTTCGAGTTGAGCGGAATTGCTCTCTAGTAATTCGCTCGGATATCGTTTCCATTGCGGTGGCGGCGCTCTAAGCCCGTATACGTTTGGACCCGAAACGGTAGTTGCGTTTTTGCAGATACCATGGTATCTGATACCACGGTCAAAAAGTGTTTCTGCAGCTACGGTGGTATCTGGCCAGTTACCGTGGTAACCGATCGTGGCATCTGAAAAAGTCATCTCACTTTCATGATTTTTTCTCAAATTGGTGGGAAAGAAGTTTGGCACCTACTGATATGACTGAATATCAGTTTTTCTTTTGGGATGACTTCGGAAATCGCAATTTTGGCAATTGCCGTTTTTGCAGACCAACCGTATATTAGATACCACGATACCTGCTAAAACGACTGATTGCAGATCCAGTTACCGTGGTAACAGATACCATGGTATCTGCAAAATCGCAACTAGTGTGATCTACACTGTAAAAAGTCTCTCCTACGTCACCGAACTGGGAGATTTTTTTAGTCCGAGTTACGGACAGTTAAATCCGATAGAGGATTAAAATACTAGAAGACAAATACTGCTGGAGAGTTTCTTTTTATAGTGTATGTCTGGCTAGGTTGAATTCAGGAAAACTCTGATCGAGGATCGCAGTGAATGGCGAAGCCCCTTAGGTGACTTCTGGAATGACAGTAAGTCTCGAAACCCTAAAAACTAAAACCCACAGTGCCTCCGTTGCTGTGACACCCAAGTCGCAACTGGTTCACAGTGGAACTTGACTCTGACCAAAACATTTTCAGACTTGTGCAAGAATAGAGACATCCCTCCGGCGATATAAGACCTTTGTTGGGATGTACTAGAGATAGCTAATCTGTATTCCAGAGGCATTGCAACAAATAGAAACTTATAGCCAAAATATTGATCACGACTGGAAAACCCTCTTGGTTTAGTTGTATGGTAAATTGTGTATTTCGTAAGTTAATTCTCTTTCCTGTTTTCCTTTCTTTTTCTCTTTTTTCCTTTTTATTTACTCCGTCTTTTTGCCTTGTGTTTATGTTGACGGGGTATAGATAAAATCATCATCATCATCATCATTGCAGATTCTGTACTTTTCATACTTTAGTGAGTTACTGCCGGACTATATACATATATGACTAAGTCCAAAACATGCCACTGATCCTCAGGAAGAAGGAGTAAGCGTGTCTGTAACGACTCAGAGCTTGGTCACACTGGGCTCAAAAAGCCGCCTATTCCACAAACAACTGAAAATCCCTAGGGGACGTGAGATTTGACGGGCTTTGTGGCAGCTTCGGGATAATGAGCAGACTGCAATTAGGGGTCAGTTAGGGTTCCTGTATACAGGCTGACATCCTGATATACAGGCTGTTTTGCTCTATTTGATCTCCTCAATGTAAAACGACAACATTTAGAATTCGTCAGGAATTAGTTGTATCTTTTTCTTTGTTTGGGATCCCAAAACGTAAGTGGAAGGATACCTATGACATTAGATGTTCCTACAGCCCAAGCTGACTGCGAATCATATTTGACGGAATCATATTTGACTATGACATTGTAAAAGTTGTCCGTCTGTCCGTCTGTTAGCACGATAACTCTCGAAGGAAATGAGATATTTTGATGAAACTTGGTGTGAGGACTCTTTGGGTCAAGGGTAAGGTCAAGTTCGTAGATGGGCTCTGTAGCCCTATATTTATGGGTGTGGAAGGGGGTTCAGATTAAGGGACAAACGAAATATTTTTTAACAGCTAATGTGATAGTCGATTATGAGGTAAGAAGACATGCTGAACACGAATATGCAAAACATTTTCTCGTCCGACAAGTAGTTCGCCCGGAATTCGGCAAAATCCGGAAAGATAGATATGGCTTATAGAGGTATACCTGAAACTGGTTTTCTCTAACGATTAGCCTGGCGAAGACTGGATCTGGCGAAGACAAGACCCAGTTGTCTGGATCAAATATTAGGTTAAAAGTTGGTTGGTTAAAAGTTAAAGTTTCTTTTGAAGTTGACTAAATGTTCAGTTTAGGGGTAAGAAGACATGCTGAACACTATGGTGAAAACCATTTTCTCGCCGGACGAGTAGTTTGTCTGGAATCCGTCAAAAACCGGAAAGTTGGTTAAAAGTAAAAGTTGGATTTGAAGTTGATTAAATGTTCGATTTAGAGGTAAGAGGACATTCTGAGCACGATGGTGAAAACCATTTTCTACCCGGACAACTAATTCGTCCGGAATCCGGCCAAAACAAAATTTGTTAAAAGTAATAAGTTTGTTTGAAGTTGATTAGATGACAGATTTGGGGGTAAGAATAGACATTGAGTCGGTATATGACAATCGTTTTTTAACCGGACATATAATTCGTCCGGAATCCGGTTGTAACCGGTTTTTTTCAGAAGCTAAAGTTTTATTTGAAATTGATTAGATGTGGGATAAGGAGATACCGTAGGCTGAATTTGATTCTGAATTTTCTTTTTTTGCTGGACAAGTAGTTCGCTTGGAATTCGGCCGAAACCGGAAATTTGGCAGAAGTAAAGCAGGAAGTTTCGGTCAGTATCGTCAAGATAGATATGGCTTATAGAGGTATATCTGAAACTGGTTTTCTCTAACGATTAGCCTGGCGAAGTTTGGATCTGGCGAAGACAAGACCCAGTTGTCTGGATCAAATATTAGGTTTTTGGGATCCCATCGAAACCTTAGGTCTTGTCTACTTTTGCAACCCAAAAAGCCAGGAAATGAGCCAAGTGTGACCCAGCTCTCAAACTCAATGCCTCAAATACTGTGTCAAACAATCACGGCGATCTTGGGAGCAGCTGTGACACCGCTTCTTGCTTTCTTCCGCAGGTACCCGGAGATTCTGCATCGGCAGGGAGAGATAGTCATCAAGAGTATTGTGACAACTATTTATAGTATTCCCACGGTAATACTTCGGTGGCGCGCCGTCTAGAACTTTTCCGGCGACCCTCCGGTAGCGGAGGAAATAAGATTGCTTTTTACTGAAGTTTTAGTGAGTTAGGAGTTAGAACTTCGGAATAAATATAATTTCCGGCGCAAAATTGTCCTCTTGGCAAGGCTGCTCTAGGCAAATTTGTTTTACAAACTTTCCTCTTATGAAGACAACTGAATACTCGTTCATCGGTTTAAAAATATGGTTTTACACATTTACGGCACTTTACCGCCATGCGGAAACTGGATTAGAAAATTCGTATGGAAATGTTTTATGAATATCCTATTCATTGTCATAAACACCGAGCGTTAAGAACAATCCAAGGGAAAACATCACTAGGTAAAATCAGATGTGCAACACGCTAAAGTTAATACAGACACAAAAACCCGAGGAAGGTTGCTGTCTTTGTAAACGTTCAAACTTCTATACCTTCCCAGAAACCCACTAACTTAGTCTAAAATTCCCACGCATACATATAAAAGCAAAAGTACTACACTAACTAGGGATTGAAAATCGCTAGAGTCATCCGTAAATGAATATAGTCTTCCTCTCTTGTGTTGCAAAAGTTGGGGTTGTTATTGTGTCTTTCTTATTTAAATTTCGCGCAGAGTTGTTCGCCTCACTTGTTCTTCCTGTATTGAGCTTCGTATCTGTGTGGTAAAGAGTATCTTAGCTTCATATCTTAGTATTACAGAGAGTAACACTAAGGGCAGCATGAAAGATGATTGGACCGAAAACCGAATACCGTAAAGTTCTGATATCGAAAAATAACCGAATAGTTTTAGTAAGATTTTGGGAATCTCATAAAGTGCGATGATAAAATGCGACTTGCGACGCCCCTGTCTGTGGATCACTGCTTTAAAGATGACGAAGAACTTTAAAGCACAACTCTTACTAGAAATGATCTTTTCCCTATGTAATTGGTCAGAAAAAACGTTTTCCAAAAATACCATTACTTTCTACCTAGAATTAGCGATTTTCTAGTTAGCGCTTTTCGACCCTGTCCAGCCTTCCTGCTCTCCGACGCCGCGGCTGGGCGCAAAACATTTGAAACTGAACGCACCGTGGTATAAAACTGGGAAAACTAAGCAAGTAAAATAATTAAGAAACAGAAGATTCTCATATCCTTAAATGTGAAAAGAGTTGTGGGCGGTCGCTAAAGATTCCGGCAAACTTTGCGTTGTGTGGTGAGCAAAAGACGGCAGCGCTATAAATTCGTACGCACTAAACGAAACCATTGGAGGAAAGTGGAAATTTTAGCAACTTATAATTCCATAAGGGAGCTAGGTATATCATAAAAGGCAGAATAAGCAAGAGGGGTCCTTTAAGCGTCCACGACCGCTTCCTTTTACATTAAGTTGCATTTGCAAGCAATAAGGATGTAGAATCCCGAAGAGTGGCTTGCGTTGAGAAGATGGTTATTTTCTGGTTTGATTGATTGTTTGATTGATTTATTCAAAACATAAGCACAAATCGTAGCACAGTGCCAAATAGTCTACTTACTTAGCCAACAGATGAAGCTATATAAAAACAAAAATAATTATAATCGTTAAATTATAACTTTCAACAGATCGGAACAACAGATGAAGCTATATAAAAACAAAAATAATTATAATCGTTAAATTATAACTTTCAACAGATCGGAACAAAACACTAATATCAATATATCTGCCCTTACGGTACATACTATAAGGAGGGCTAAAATTAAGCTTGAATTTTGGCTGGGGTCTAGTTAGGGAGAGCTATACTGCAATAAAATAGAAAAAACTGATTTCTTGTGTCCTTGTTGTTTCGAGAAAAACAACGAAAATACGATTGCTGGAAAGAAATAACCACAGAATCAACGCTTGGTGAATTGAAGCACTGGTCATTTATGCTACAAAAGAGCTACTCTGCAGTAAAAAAAATAAAAATAACTTCTTGTATCTTTATTGTTTCGAGATAAAAGCGAAACCATAATTTTTGGAAACAAATAACCACACATTCAGTAGCCTACTTGGTAAATTTAAAGCACTGGCCATTCACTGTATTTTTGCAGTTTTTGCCGCTGACCCCAATCACCCCACGTTCTCTCTCTTTCTCCGATAGCAATTATCTCTGGTCCTCCGTCAATGTAAGCCGCCAGCACTATCCGCACTGCAATTAGTCCTTGTTTTCAGGCGGAAGTCCAGGACCGCCAAGAAAAGGTCAAGACCCAGAAAGACCTCATTAACAGAAGCAACGCCGAAATAGCCAGAAAGACGAATGGTATCGAACAGCTAAAGAAAAAAATCACCGAAAATCAGCTCCAGATCAAACAGCTTGAACTGAAGTTGACGAAGCACAACTCAGATGTCAAAGACGCCCAAACAAGAGTCAACGAAATGATGAAGAAATACGATTTCATTAGGGACGACCGGCAGTACTTTGGGCAGCCGGACTCGCAGTATGATTTCCAGGTAGGTGATAACAGTTCAGTCCAATTCAATTATCCAGGAATTTTTTGTGGGGGGGGGGGGGGGGGGGTTGCCCGCGGGTCGGACTAAAGAGTACAAAAAACATAGATCAGAGGTTAAAGCCTATAAAAAAATCGATTATTTTTCGGGGGCACATCGTCCTAGCACATCTTGAAGTACCTTAACTCGTGATCCCCCGAATCCCCCCCCCTAAAACTCCCCCCACCAGAGGCGTTACTAGCCAAAATGTTTGGGGGGGGGACGAGTATTTTGACGGAAAATCGACCAATTTTCAGAAAACCGACTGTTTTCATGAAAAAAATCAACTGTTTTGACGAAATCGTCAACTCGTTTCGCCCCCCCCCCCCCCTTAGACACGGCCCTTAGCTCCGTTCACTCACAACAATGTTGCAAGCAGAAGATGGAATTTTAGATAATTGTACTTTTTTGTTTGTGTGTGTCTGCGTTGGGTATGGGGGTCATATTTAGAGCGTTTTCCACCCTTGTAACAGTAGTAACTATTATTGACTAATTCCGTTTCAACCTCACGGAAAGTTACTACGATGACCGCTCCAACCTTCTCGAAATAGTAACTTATAGTAACTATTTGCTTACCATGCTCAGGAGCGTAGTGAGCGTGGTAACTACGCATCTCTGTAACGTGATTGGTGATTGGCATGATATTCTGCTGGAAAATAGAAAAATTGTTCCAGCCTTGACGGCAAAAAGCCAGAATTCGTCACGTCATGTGTAGTAACTACGGTAAGTAGGTTGGATCACGCTCTTAGTTGCACGATGAAAACGTACTTTAGTTAAAATGCTATCCCAAAATTTGAAAATTGTATTTCTACAGTAGGCAACGAAGTGACATAAGATCTAGGTTTGGGTTGTCCGTGAAATGTCTTTAGCGAAACGTTCCCATGACAAATTTCCCCGTGATACAACGTCCCCATGAAAAAACGTCCCCAACCCAATTGTCCCCATGGGAAACTTCACCATGATAAAACGTCCCCAGCTAAAGCAGACTAAATAAATGGTCCTTCCCCGCCTTCTTTTTGTCCTGTAAGCAGGGACCCATAAATTTCCTGTTAAGTTTCTTACAGGGGGCCACTCAATAAGAGATTTTTGATGCCCTCTTGACCGAGCGTGAAATAGTTCGAGAAATACCCACGGGGATAAAATACCCTACTATCCAGATAGAAAAAATTTGTCGCAGCTATTGTGCTGAACTAGGGAATATTATTTATCTGTCATGGAATAGTGTCCTGGAACTTTTGTCCTAGCTTAGGTACCTGGTGGCATGCTGGATAGTCCTGAGTGAAGATGGCTCATACAGAAAGGTATTATTTGTATATAATCATTTTTGTGCATGAATGAGGAGTTGTGTTGTGTCAAAGATGCAGCCATTGACAACGTATGGTATGTTCTCTTGTGGTCTTTCGGCATGCATCCGATAAAAATTTACAGAATTTGATTTTTATGTGGAAAAAGAACCTGATGTGCCGACGAGAATACCGACGCCTGACAAAACCATCAAGCATTTCATTTTTTCTATGTTTTGCTCCACTAGACTGTATAGAACTTGATTTCTTACGTGTAAAATTAAGGCCTTGGACTGATAAGACTTGAACTTCCCTGGTGGGCCCGACAAAGTTTGCAGAATTTAATTCTTGCGTACCAGCAGAACCCGATGTGCTGATGAGCTGACCAATGCCCAACAAAAGCATACAAAATTATTTCTTCTAGATTACAGAGGCACGATAAAAGCATGCAGAATTTGATTTATTCATTGTTTTGACCGACAAATGTGTGTAGGATTTCCTTTCTTGCGCATAAAAAGAACCCGATGTGGCGACGAGTCGACCATCGCCTGACAAAACATAAAAAATTATTTCTTCGGGATTACTGAGGCACGACAAAAGCATGCAGAATTTGATTTGTTCATTTGACCCACAAATGTTTGCAGGATTTCCTTTCTTGCGCATAAAAAGAACACGATGTGCCGACGAGTCCGACAAAACATTAAAAGATTAATTCTTCGGGATTATCGAGGCACGACACAGCATGCAGAATTTGATTTCCTCAGTGTTTTGCCCAACAAATATTTGCAGGACTTCCTTTCTTGTGTATAAAAAGAACACAATGTGCCGACGAGTCAACCATCGCCCAGACAAAACATTACAAAATTATTTCTTTGGGATTACTGAGGCACGACAAAAGAATGCAGAATTTGATTTGTTCATTTGACCAACAAATGTTTGCAGGACTTCCTTTCTTGCGCATAAAAAGAACATGATGTGCCGACGAGTCGACCATCACCCGACAAAACATTAAAAAATTATTTCTTCGGGATTACTGAGGCATGACAAAAGCATGCAGAATTTGATTTATTCATTTGACCGACAAATGTTTGCAGGATTTCCTTTCTTGCGCATAAAAAGAACACGATGTGCCGACGAGTCAACCATCGCCCGACAAAACATAAAAAAAAATTCTTCGGGATTACTGAGGCAAGACAAAAGCATGCAGAATTTGATTTATTCATATGACCAACAAATTTTTGCAGGATTTCCTTTCTTGCGTATAAAAAGAACACGATGTGCCGACGAGTCCGACAAAATGTTAAAAGATTAATTCTTCTGGATTATCGAGGCACGACAAAGCATGCAGAATTTGATTTCTTCAGTGTTTTGCCCAACAAATGTTTGCAGGACTTCCTTTCTTGTGTATAGAAAGAACACAATGTGCCAACGAGTCGACCAACGTGCAACAAAAACATTAAAAAATTATTTCTTCTGGATTACTGAGGAGCAACAAAAGCATGCAGACTTCGATTTCTTCTGTGTTTTGCCCGAAAAATGTTTGCAGGATTTCATTTCTTGCCTATAAAAAGAACCCGATTTGCCGATGGCTTCTGTGTTCTTTGAAACTTGTGGGAACAAATTTTTTCTATCTGACCAAGAACGCCGATTCGACCCAAGCGGAATTTTTTGGAAACTAGCTGAGGCTCGGGCAACATAGCAACATAGAAGCATAGGAAATGAGTGGCCCCCTGTAAGAAACTTAACAGGAAATTTATGGGTCCCTGCTGTAAGTAAGAATCTGCAGTGCAAAATTTCGAAGTTGTTCTACCTAGCTCATTCGCCTGAAGACAAAGACAAACTACTAAATTCGGGACCTTTTGTTATGGGACATATTGTCATGGGGATGTTAATTCATGCGGTTATTTTGTCACGGGAACGTTTCGTCATGGTGACGTATCGCTGGGAACGTTGTGGCGGGGACGTTTCACAGTTAAGACTGTGTTTTATTACAGTTTAATGGTCCATTTACACACTGCGTAAAATTCGAGCGTATTTTGAAATCCGAGCGTATTTTACGCACGTTTTGAGCTTGAAAAGATTTCTAGCAATACGGACGTATTTAGATACAAAACGGACCGATTTCTCAAATACGTCCGTATTGCTAGAAATGTTTTCAAGCTCAAAACGTGCCTAAAATACGCTCGGATTTTACGCAGTGTGTAAACCCACCATAACCGAAAAGGACTGAGATATGACAATCTAGTTACTCATCACTTATTCAATCAATCAGTCAAGTTTAATATCGAAATAGCTTAAAGCTAGAAGAGGAATAAATTCACTTAAACTTGAAGACCCGATGAAAATGCGCTACTTCTTTGCTTTGCTGTTCACGTATAATCAATGTTCCTATAGCGGAATCTCCCTGTCGGATCTGTGGCTTTTGTGTTGAAAAACGATTTACGAAAAATAAGTGTTCACGCAGTAAGCTATCTTCCGCAAGCTGATCACTGGCCCCTGAATAGCCGCGTTTGTATTGAGACTCAAATTTTCCGCGTCATAGTAGAATTTTGCGTTGTGAGGACGGCCGTAGCCTACATATTCCGAACGGCTGCACGCGTACTAGAGCAAATAGTGAAAATTAAAATATCCCTTAACACAATCCAGATAATGCAGTGTATTCAGTTAAATGATACAAAAATGAGTTGGCTTTTCAGTTAAGCTTTAAAAGATTGTAGAATGCCAACAGCGGCGACAACAATGAGCGTGTTCCAGCCTTCTAATAATAGTAACTATTAGTTACTAATTCCGTTCCAACCTCACGAAAAGTTACTACGCTGACCGTTCCAACCTTCTCGAAAGGCACCGGCTGATCTTTTCGAAGGAGCTCCTTGGTGAGAAAGACCGGTTATGCAATCATCAGTACTTCTCGTGAGAGCCAAGGGGGCACGTGCTGTTAGAACGGCCGGTATTGGTCTTTTTTTTCTGTCTTTTTTAACACAGCACAGAAACAGGAACTGTGTCTAGTGTCTTCTGCGACCTGTAGTTCGAAGGACCCGTCATACATATAATACACGAATATATATATTCGCACCTTTCTGGTGAATGTTAACTAACACTGATTAAAAAACAAATTCGCTCTATCTATTTTCTTTTCTGTAAATTCCTGCTTTGCCTCCCTTCTTGGACCCGAAATAGTAAAATCGTAACTACTTACTTACAACATCACTGACCCACTTACAGCAGGTGGACAACTTATACAGAATTACAACAATAACATTAAGCATCAATGGGAGAGCATTCTTCTACAGTATGATAGTTTTGTAGATAGGATATGTTGTCATAGTCTATGTTTGTCTGGTCTCCTCTTGTTATAGTTTTTCCTTCTTCTTTTCTTTCTTTATTCCTACTCCATGTGCTTTTTGATTGGCGAAAAATAAAATTATTATTATTATTATTATAAAACCGGTTCAACCTACTTCCGCAATCTTGTCATCAGTTCTTAAACCGTACCGGAGACCCGAATTCAATATAGTATATTCTTCCCCTCCCCATAACGACAAGTCAGTTCTTTTCACACTTTTCTTGTTTCGCTATTTTTGCTGCGTAACTTGCAACCGACGACTGCTAGGAGAAGCTTGCTTGTGAGAAAAGCTCCTGTAAATTTTCCCCTGTTTCTGCTTGAAGTCAGTGGGTCAGAAGAAAGGGTTAAAACAGCAAAAGCCGTGGATAATTTGTTAAGAGCAGAGCTTGGTTTAAAGTATTTTAAAATTTTAGAATAGTGGAACGAAAACAGTAAATAGTGGGAGGTGTGCTTTAAGCGTATTTGTCTGTCTGGTTTGAAATATTGCTCATTACAGTCTTGCTGTCTTTCTAGTCTTGCTGATTAGAAAGTTTTCTTTCCGACACGAAATGTCCCCGTTTCGTATTTCCTTAGATAATGGATCCGGAGAGTTTTTTGGCATCCGGATAATTAGAAAACTAATTATCCGGAAACCAAACAAAATTGATATTTGGGTGACACCGTATTAACGGCTGAGTAAATCATCCAGAGGACTGGATATGGTTACTCTTCTCGGGAACGCTTATGAGGGTTTTCCCTGCAGAAGTGGTAATACTGGGCTCCCTTGCAGGCTCTCAGGCGAATGCAGAGCACAACAACACTAGGGAGTAGCGCCAAGAATTGACAAAATTGACACTCACTCAAATGGCAGCGATACTGACACTATTAGCGATAGAGATCGTCCCTACTGAAACTCATTCATTCCGGCAACAGCGCTGGCTCCGATAACTTCATATTCTGAGCACAGCAAAAAAATGATACAGCCTCTCTTGTTTCTTCGGTGTTTGCAGATCGCACCTTTGCTTTACGAGAAATTTTTAAACCCGCAAGTTTGTCTCGTTTTAAATGCCGCAAGCGTAGTAGGCGGCGCTATACGAGCATGGCCGGTTTACAAAGGTCTTGGCGCTACTCCCTAGTGTTATTTTGCTCTGGGCGAGAGTGGTATTGAACTGAATGCCTGTAATTTGCTGCGTGCTTGTGTGTTCGATCCTTAATTTGCTTGTAGGATGGTACAAATGAGGTTTGACAAACTAGGAGAAAGCCTCGTGCCTGTTTAATTAGTTACGAATTCCTCCCTTCCCGTCCCTTAATTACAAAGAAATTTACTGTAGAAACTGTTTTTGCTCATGTAAGAGTCGTGAGTGAGGATGAAATACCACTTGATACCACCCGGAAATTCTTCACGGGGTGAGGATTTGTTCAGCAAATTGTGCAAAGGGGGTTGGAAACTTGCACGTAGCAACCGGAATGAGTGAACTTGTGCGCATTTGTGTCAGTGTTTATTTTATTTTCGTGGAAGGCTGTAGGTATCATGAAATTCGAGAGGAACGGGTAATAAGCAGAAGCAGCGTAGCAAGAACCCTTGCTACCGCCGAGATCGGTTTCTAGAAAACCAGCTATATTCTTCGATTTGCGGTACCAGTACAGTCAATATAAGGTTCGACCGCAAACAAATTGCAGCAGAAATGATTTTTACACCATCGTGTAGAGATTTTTTTTATAAAAGCTGAGAAACCTAGCGGGGTGCAAAATTCGTGTTTTTTAGATTTAAAGCGGGCCACAAAAAATGGTCTTCCTACCGCACACACAATGCTAACCATCCCTACTGTCACTATGAATGTTCAAAACCACTAAAAACACCGTAAAACAATGAGCAAATTAAAAAAAAACCCACCAAATTTCCTAGGTTTGAAATAACTCTTGTCTGGACTAACTCTGAGCCGATTATCCCGGACAGCTGTTATGACACGTAGGGAGCCAAGGGTCAAAATAATAATTTCCATCTAATGCTCCAACTGTTTATTACAAATACAAATAAACTATAAAACCAAGACCAGTGTGGTACCTCTGAAGACATACAAATTATCAGTTAGGTCTTATAATTCTTTGCTATCAGTCCTCGAAAATTCCGCCATCTAGAAAAGAAGACGTTGTGCGTGGGTTTTTTCTCGAGCCAAAACAGCAACTCGGCAATCGAGTTCAAATCTAAACAAACCCGTGGAATGCGATCACTAAGAGAAGATAAACAGAATGTTTGGATTAGGTCTTTAATTTATCATTTTTCAGCTGGAATTTTCGATTTTCCAAGGCTTATTGTTAATTCATGAGAAACATATTTCTGATGTAGTTTTATGTGCTGAACCCGAATATCACATCAGATTAAAGATTCGGTCAACCGAAAGAGTTTCACATTCATCACTGTTCCAGAAATCCGTATTTCCATAACATTATCCCGTTTGTTCGCACTTAGGACCGAATACAGACCCAAATGGATGTGTTGAATCGCCAATTTATGAATTTACTGTATTCAGGGACGTCGCGATGGGGTGGGGGTGGGGTATACCATGGTACCATCCCCCCTCGAAGAAAGAAATAAGCTAAAGTGTGCGCTCTGAGCGCCCGACCACAAAAATTTAGCTAAACTGGGCGCTATCGCATAGTTCCCGACCACACAATTTGAGCTAAACTGGGCGCTCATCCAGGAAAGCTAAATAGGGGCAGGCAGTGTGCCCGGGAAAGTCAGTAAGGCTAGTTCAGGGTTACCAAGAGACTGGGTTGACATCAGCTTGGACATCGGCGGTTTTGGCGGCGGTCTAAGACTTAAGGAATTGCATTCTAGTCGCATGTTTCGAAGAGAGTTTTTAATCATATTTTGTCCGAATTAGAAGTATGATTGTCAAATTTGAGCTTCCAAATAGGACAAAAGACGTTTGTCAAATCATGAATTTCGTCCTGCAGCGCACAGTTTTAACCACGATCTGTTGTGTACCAATATCTCTCGATTCAAGTATAAATCATGCTGATTTGCTTGTTGCGTACTTTTTCAAGAAATTTGTTAGTTGCAAAGATACTTTGTGTTTTAACAGAAAATAATTTGATGATAAGAATTTTCCTTCGGTGCGACGTTTAAAAAATAAATCGACTTCCTCAGAAATGAGAGATGTAATGACGGCCTGATTATTGCAACCCGTCACTTGATTTTATTTTGTTTTTTAACTGTAAATTCAGAACAAGTCTGCTCTGTTTAAAGTTTTTTTCTCTGGATGATCAGTAGTTCTTTTTCGGAAAGTTTTGAATTTCCAGCTAAATGTCTCACATTTTTCTGGATTCGTCTTGAACAAAGGCAGACGGGCAGATTCATGCTAAGTGGCCCTTACTTTCATTTGGGATCCGAAAAGACGTTCTAATAGTACCGGATCCCACAAAATTTGCCTGCGGCGCCTTTCGTAGTAGGCTCTATTTACTGGAAGGTCGCGTCGTTTCATTCGTGTTTTAGGGTTGGAATTTTGGGGCTTGGGCCACATTATAAGCTAGGTTTTGTTGGGGGGAAATAGCTTACTTAAAAAAATGCCGCCTGCGGCGCTCATTTTCATTCTGCTTGAGATGCAGTCTTAGAAACTGCTGCGGGTCGGGCTATGGCGGAAGTGAATTCCTCATATTACGACGAATGACGTTCACCTTAACCGTATAATACTAGCTTTAATGTTTCTTTAAATTCTTACAGTTTCCCGCATGTGGTGCTGTGTTTCCTTGCTATTGTTTCTTACTGGCATGGGTATGACCTTTGCCTTGCCGGACATCTACCAGTCGTATATTTTGATTTAGTCACCTCCCATGCCCAAGTCCTTCAAACCGCCCGTGACCTCGGAGATACAACTAGGCTTTTTCAGTCTTCGACGCTTGCAGATGTCACGAGTTTTATTATTACATATGCGACGAAAAGCTGATACGGGGGGTAGGGCGCCGGTAGGCGTCCAGCCACCCCCCGCCCCTCGAGTTTTGGCTAGCAACGCCCCTGATGTGTTAACTATTAATAATCACGAATTATTTAATTATTCTGTCACTAATTTTAGAGTAAACATTTTCCCCTCCTAATTAGGCCTATGAGTAGTCAGATACTGTGTATAGCTTGGGGTGAACTTTAATTGCGATATGAGTAATCTATCCGTTTTCATGTGGGACCGTTTTCGACCCGTCTTTTATGTCTACTCAAGCGTATGTGTGGGGTGAGTAAAGCTTATCATGAACAGGTCTAAGACTGTCTAACCCAATAACCGTAGTTATCCAAGGATACAACTCGATGCCGAGTTTGACGGGTAGCAACAGTTAGTAATCGTTATGTATACAGACCAATTAATAAGCTTTAAATATGCATATATAGCCTGCATATATGTAATTATTAAAATCTTCCTTGTCCGGTGGTTTGCTGTTGTTCTCTTCGAGCCACGTTGCCCTGCGGCATCTCCTCTAGCGACTACTTAGGGTCGGTGGTTGCCTCTAGCAACTAGTTTCAGCAACCTTAGGTCGTGTTTCGAGAGTAGTTTCTTAGGGAACTTTAGGATGGCTGCCTCCACTGGCGGGATCACAATCTATGAGCTCTATGAAAGCTGCGTCCATCTTAAGGCGTTTTTCCGCGACACAATTGTGGGCCACACACTTCTGAGTGTTTGTCGCGGAAACATGATTGTGTACCACACAGTCGAGCCACAAGTTGAAACTCGCAGAAACGCTGTTTTGTTTATTTATTTGGCGGTAATTTCAGATATCTGAAAATAAAAATAAAATTCATGTGAAGTCTCAATAAATAGAACTCCAGGCTTGTTTCCTTACCATTTTGTACAAAAAGCATCCTCAGTTTTAAGTCTATATGCATGAAAAAGTAGTTAATTTTATTGTTTAGACACTATTTTGCTGCTTAATTTGAATTTCCCGCAAGAATTGAGCCACAAAATCGCCAATCAAAATCGCCAGTTGTTTGTCGAATTTGAGCCACAAAGCGAGCCACGAAAATCTTCTTGGTCGCGGAAACATACTTGTGGGCCGCACGAAAGACCGCGGAAACACTCTTTTCGAGCCACAGTCGACCCACAAACTGTTTGTGGGAGCACGGAAAAACGCCTGTAGTCTCAGCTGTCCTTTCGATTGTTCAACTTAGGGCCTCTAGTCCTTACAACGGCTAACACTCACAGTGCCCACGACTAAAAATGTCCACTGTAAATGCCTACGACTCATGATGCCATCAACTCAAAATGCCCACAACTCGAAATGCCTACGACTCAAAATGCCCACGGCTCAGAATGAACACCGTCCAAAATGCCCACGATTGAATTATTTGAATTATTTTTATTTATTTATATGTTGAAGTTTGGTGGTTGTGGGCGATCGGCGTAGACCTAGAGGTGAGCTTTGAGGATGGAGCGGTAAGTAAAAATAAAACAAATTCTTCAATTGTTTTTTCTTTATTTTATTGTAATAGTTAAGAAACTTTTTCATTTGTTAATTATTGTGGTATTACCCCTATGTAACGGGACATGGAGCTTTATAGGGGTCGAAATTTATTTTGTTCCTTTATTTTGGATTTAATAAAACTGAACTGAACTGAACTGAAATTGAGGTGTTCAGTCCATAGTAAATGTATATATATATATATATATTTATCATAGTAAACATATCATAGGTATAGGCAATGAAGTACACCTGCACTATGGCCAAAGGCCTTGCTCATCGAGCCTGGTCAAAGTATTTCCTATCTGAGTGTTATTTCCTAATAGACATAATTCATATGTAGGCCAACCCTGTCAGTAACGTTTCAGGGCCCCAAATGCTACATAAATTCTGAGCTTGAAATATGTGAAGCCGTTTACTCACTGCCGAATTCCGAACGTACAAACCGATTTGGAAATAGCGGTCGTAAAACTATTATTTTCTTTATTAAAACCTCACTTAATTAATTTAATTAACACACTTGATTAAAACCTCGCATGTGGGCATTTTTAATCGTGGGCATTTCGAACAATGGGAATTTTGAGCCCTGGGCATTTTGATCGTGGGCATTTTGAACCGTGGGCATTTTGATCGTGGGCATTTTGATCGTGGGCATTTTGAACCGTGGGCATTTTGATCGTGGGCATTGTAAGAGTGGGCAGTAAGATCGCGGTGATTTTGGGAGCCACCCCTTTCCATCCCCAAGGAGCTGAGTCCTGGATGCCTTGGTCCCATTATGTTTCTCTGATTATTACGCTCTTAATTAATGAGCTTTTTCATGTTTGCTAAGTTCAAAAATTATTTTCATATCGTTCATAATTTTAAAGGGCTCAAGGTTCTTCGTGGGGACCGGTCGTAGGTTGTCCTGGAATTTAGTCGTTACGGAAATCAGCCACTTGGGTTTCGTGGTGAATTGTTGGCGTTATTGGTTAGGGCCTTGGGGTCCTTCTGAGCTTTGGGCGGGGCTCTAGCACCATCGCTTTCCATTCGTTGATGGATCAGGACCTTTTGTTTAAGGGGGACGGTACTGTGGTACTTGCTGGTACTATGCGGTCTCTTCGCGGGGAATTTGGAGCTGAAACAGATTCCCCCATGTTGCGCCGTCTACCTCGGTACTTCCTAGTCAGCTCTTGTCTCTCGCGTCATTAGTTGCGTTTTTGCTCATACCATGGTATCTGTTACCACGGTAACTGGATCTGCAATTAATCGTTTTTGAAGTTATCGTGGTATCTGATACACGGTGCTCTGCAAAAACGACATTGCCGAAATTGCACCTTTCGAAGTCATCCCAAAAGAAAAACAGATATCCAGTTACATCACTAAGTGCTAAATTTCTTTCTCACCAATCTGACAAAATTTTATGAAAGTGAGATGACTCTCCAGATACCACGGGCGGGCCGTAGGATCTGAATATCTGATACCATGGTAACTGGCCAGATACCACGATAACTGCAAAAACACCTTTTGACCGTGGTATCAGATACCACGATAACTGCAAAAACGACTTTAGACCGTGGTATCAGATACCATGGTATCTGCAAAAACGCAACTATTGATCCGTAGTATTTCGATGTCCTCTTCGCTACATCAGCAACATTTGTTTCTTGGCTTCGATTTTTGGTTGTGTTCTTCGTCTTTTCTTCGTGATGGTTTAATTTCGAATGGTGCGACACGACATAACCATGCTAACCTGCCTGTCGTCTAGAGATTCTAAGGTTAGGCTTCTAGGTATGAGCCTCTCCATCGCAAATATCTGTATGGAGCGTTGAAGACCAGATTCTCGACTTGAATGAGACTAAATATAAAGGGTTTCCGCGAGCTGGAAAGCAAAGTTGGAATCACTTTCCAATGGTTTTCGCGCTGCTTGGAAACCAAAGCAGCTTTCCCGTATACTGATTCCAGAAAGTTAGTGGAAAGCTCCGCGAGAAATTGATTGCTTCGGCCGGAATTTTGAAACTGTTGAAAAAACAGCGTCAGTATGAAGAATAAATTCGATTATGTCATAATCAAAGAAACGTATACCGTAAACCATATTTATTCTGAAATGTTTGGAATTCAACAGTTTCCCGAAGATTTCAGCTTTCCATGCGTTTCTGCGATCGGCCCTGCGGGAAAGTGGAAATTGATTCCAGGAACCGCTATGCCACAGTTTTCGGGATGCGCTTCGCTCGCCGGAAGATGATTCCGGAATCTCGCGAAGACCCTCTTATAGCACTAATGATGGCTAAGTAAAGTGGTGGAACAAAATGTGCATTCCCATTGCACTGGACTGGAAGTGATAAAATTTCTCAGTCTTTTACCAATATGATTTTATTAGCTGTGATTAGACTATAATTATTAATTTAAAGATGATGAACAGGATTATTTTGAAGATACTTGACGTGGTAGTATCTATTCGATGGAAAATAATGTGAAACACCTTTAAAATTGAACATATCGTGAAACTGATGCGATATTCAAATTCAGCACAAAAAATATCCTAAAACATGTATCCTACGAAGCAAACGGTAAGCTTTTAGAAAATCGAAAATACCAACTTTTAAAACATCGAACAGTTTCCGTGTCTCTATAAAATGGTTACATCATTTCTGTTGCGATTTATTTGCGGTCAAACGATTCTGCTATAACAGAATCACGAATTTTGTATTGTGATGCATGTGAAACACTTTCATATTTGATGGTGGAAAACGGATACGTCAGCTGAAACACTTTCGCATGACCGTATCTGAAATCTGATGTGATATTCGAGTTCTGCACGCACTACTACATTAGAAATGTGTTTCCCGTGAATTAAACAATAAGCCTTAAGAAAATTGAAAGTTTCAGCTGAAAAACAAAAAAATAAAATTAAAAAAACGCTAAAAACACGAATTTTGCACCCCGCTAGGTTTGTCAACTTTTGATAGTTTTTGGGATCCCAAAACGTAAGTGGAGCGATTCCTGTGACATCGCAAAAGTTGTCCGTCTGTCCGTTCGTCTGTGAGCACGATAACTCTCGAAGGGAATGAGATATTTTGATGAAAGTTGGTGTGAGGATTCTTTGGTTCAAGGGAAAGGTCGAGTTCGTAGATGGGCTCTGTAGCTCTACATTCAGAGGTGGGGGAGGGGATTGAAATTAGGGACAAACAAAATATTTTTAAACAGCTAATGAGATAGTCGATTAAGGGGTAAGAAGACATGCTGGACACGAATATGAAAACCATTTTTTCGCAGGACAAGTAGTTCGTCCGGAATCCTGCAAAAACCGGAAAGTGTGTCAAAAGTCAAATTTTTATTTGAAGTTTATTAGATGTCCAATTGAGGCGTAATAAGGCATACTGAACACTTATGTGAAAACAATTTTCTGCCCGGACAAGTAGTTCGCCTGGAATCCGGCTGAAACCGGAAAATAAGTTGATTAGATGTTCGGCATAGGGGTAAGGAGATACGCTGAATTCGCTTTTTAGCTTTATTTTTTTGCCGGACTGTTAGTTCCGGAATTCGTCCGAAATCCGAAATTTGGCAGAAGCAAGGCAGGAAGTTTCGATCTGTATGTCAAAATATATATGACTTATAGCGGTAAACACACATGCTGAATCCATATCTTACTTAGTTTTCTCAGATGATTAGCTATTTGGCCCAATTGTCTGGGTCAGATATTACCTTTTTGGTATCCCATCGAAACCATTGGTCTTGTTTTTCTACAAGATAGTGTAATAATCATTTGTGTTTCAATTTGTTTGCGGTCAAGTCTTATTTGACGCTAGATTGACTGTACTCCATTCGGGATTTACTTTCCACACATGGAACCCATTAGCAAGGAGCGCTAGCCCCTTCCATTCGGGATTGACTGTACTCTGGCATTTGTATCCCCATACAAGTCAATAGTTGCGTGTTTGCTGATACCACGGTATCTGTTACCACGGTAACTGGATCTGCAATTAGTCGTTTTTGCAGTTATCGTGGTATCTGATATACGGTGCTCTGCAAAAACGACTATTGCCGAAATTACACTTTTCGAAGTCATCCCAAAAGAAAAACATATCCAGTTACATCACTAAGTGCTAAACTTCTTTCTTACCAATCTGACAAAATTTGATGTAAGTGAGATGACTCTTCAGATACCACGACCTGTTACCACGGTCGGACCGTAGTATCTGAATATCTGATACCACGATAACTGGCCAGATACCACGATAACTGGAAAAACGCCTTTTGACCGTGGTATCAGATACCACGATAACTGCAAAAACGACTTCAGACCGTGGTAACAGATACCATGGTATCAGCAAAAACGCAACTAATAACTCAGATCAGAACTCGGTACGACCCTAGGTTCATCTTGTTAATAGTTCTACAATATGAGGTCATTATCAATTAGTTAAAGTTAGTTTCGGAGAGGAAGTTTAATATGCGAGTAAGGATTTATGACGTTGGATGCAAACTTCAGTCTAAGGGCAAACTTCAGGGGACGTAGGATGTTTTATGACACTTGTAACTCCGCTAAGTGCCATATACCTATCGCTTTTGGGTCGGTCGGTCTGTCCACTCTTTGTGAGTTAGGGTACGGGGTACATATTCTTTGAGCCCAAGCTGACTTTGAAACATTTATTCAAACAATGTTTACAACGGGTACGTCAGCTACGATTCTTCATCAGCGATATTTCGGCCCTTTTTGGCAAGGGTCCTCGTCAGGCTGTCAATCTTCTGGTTCAACTTCGGGGAAGGAAACAAACCTGTAATAAATCCTGTAATAAAACCTGTAATTTATTACAGGTTTGTTTCCTTCCCCGAAGTTGAACCAGAAGATTGACAGCCTGACGAGGACCCTTGCCAAAAAGGGCCGAAATATCGCTGATGAAGAATCGTAGCTGACGTACCCGTTGTAAACATTGTTTGAATAAATGTACGGGGTACTTCCAGATGTGCTAGGACGATGAAACTTGGCAGGCGTACCTATTTGGGACCCGACCAGATTGACTTGGAAAAAGTCTCTTCCCCGATACCAAATCGTGGGGGAGTGTTGGGGGGGGGGGGACCCGTAAACATGAGGCAATAATTACTTCCGAACGGATGATTGATCTTAACCCGATGAAAAATTTATCTAAAAATAGTACTTTTAAGTAGTACGAAAAAGTTACATGCACTACTAACGATGCTACTACAAGCTTCTACTTCAAGGCTACCGTGTTACTGCATACTACTATATGGTACTATTAGCAAGACTGGATGTTACTATGGCAAGACAGGATGCTACTGGATACTACTACATAAGATTGGACCAGTCTGCGGCAAATTAAATGATAGTATTCTTTTCTATTACATAGTATTACATGCAACGTTTTCGTACTACTACCATACTACTACGCAGGCTTGGGGTAAATTCGGGCTTCATGGGGAAAGGACACCTGAATGAAGAGTACCATGTATCATCCCTATCTGTATGACTTCCGTTAACATTGCATGCAGAAAACCCAATCCGAATACGAAATAGTGTTTCCAAACTATGATTTTTGCTCCATTTTGCATCTGTCCTTATTTCAGTACCGAACAAGTTTAGAAATGAACAAATGTCTCCAATCAACCCTTCTTCTGGGATATTTTTTAACCAGTTAAGCCCAAACGTATATCTAGAAGAAATTCCAATACGATCCGGCCAGCGCTGTCCAAGATTTGAATGAATTGCGCTTTTTGTCTTGGAGTCTGCATGTGCAAACCTCCTGAACCGAACATCCCTATTTTGAAAACGTCACGCTCAGGAGAAGAATGCTCTCCGTGGCCATGTCTGTAAATGCATTCTCCATGGCGTGTTCAAGTATGGTTTCATTGTTCAGGTGTCCTTTAATGAGACTTAATGTTTGGAAAGACTTGGTGTCTCAGATTTGCCAGTTTAAGTCCGGACCGGATCCGGTGAATGTGGGGGGGGGGGGAGTTAGAGGGGGGCTCTAGAAATCTTGTGACACGCTCTTTGGAAGCATCGGGAGGAAACATGATGGGAAAAACAAGCAAAAGTCCCAGATACCTCACTGACAGAACCGAACCGAATCCGAGTACTATGGGAGAGTTGGAGTTTTCCAGAATTCCCGCGATCCCAAGTTAAGGTACTTCCACTTGCGCTAGAACGATGAAATTTGGCAGGCATATCAGAGACCCGAACAGATTGACTTGTAAATAGGCACTTCTCCAATCCGACAATTGCGGGGGGAGAGGAGGGACGTTAATCCGGAAACTTTTGAAGTATTTATTTCTTTTGAACGGGTAATCAGATCTTAATGAAGCTTGATATTTGGAAAGACATCGTGTCTCATATATCCTACTTCAAGTCCGGACCGGACCCGGTGACTGTGGGGGTGGGAGTTGGAGGGGAACACCGAAAATCTTGTGCATGACACGATTGGAAGGATCGGGATTAAACATAGTGGGTAGAGAAGCAAATCCCTAGATACATCACTGGCGAAACCGAACTGGACCCGGGCACTATGAGGGGAGTTGGAGGGAGGGGGAATCCAAAATCTTGTGGCATGCCTAACTTTTGAACGGGTGATCGGATCTAGACGGAACTTGAAATTTGGAAAGATCACGTGTCTCAGATGCACCATTTCAGGGCAAGACCGGATTCGATAATTGTGGGGGAGTTGTAGGGGGGAGGGGGCATGTTGCGACACGCTCAGAGTGGAGGGGCTGAGACGAAACTTGGTAGGAAGAACAAACACAAATCGTAAATACATCATTCACAAACCGGATCCGGACACTGGGAGGAGTTGGGGGGGGGGGGGGGGTCCGGAATTCCGGTAATACCTAGTTAAGGTCCTTCACCATGTGCTAGCACATTGAAACTTGGCAGGCATATCAGGGACCCGACCAGCCCGATGATAATGTTATCAGAATAGTAGTATGAAGTTGTACGGAAAAGTAGAACGCAATACCAACTGATGCTACTACATCTACTACATTAAGGCTACCGCGTTACTGCATTCTACTGCATGCTACTATTAGCAAGACTGGGTGCTACTATAGCAAGGCAGGGTGCTACTGGATATTAATGCTTAATATTGGCCCAATCTGGGGCACATTAAATGACAGTATCCTTTACTTCTGTCCGATGTGCGATTGTACTGAGCTGAGTAAATAGAGGAAAGAAGAGTATGGTGTGCGCGTATCTGACGAAGAGTGGGTAAAACGAATTGGATGAGTATTTTTCTGGTATAAAGAAAATGGGGCGATTTTTGAGGCTAGAGATGGAACATCGCTAGCGATAGCGATAGGCATAACGATAGGTTTTTGGAATTAGTAAAACAAATCAAAAGGAAAAGAGTATTGTTATAGTGTTTTTTTTGTTTTTTTTTCGTATGTTAAATTTGTGCCATTACCCTCGGGCTGCTTATAGCAATAAACTATCTATCTATCTATCTATATCAATACCTGCAACTTTTTTGTACAACTACGCAGGCTACACATTTTTCATCGGGTGGTTGACTTATAAGTAGTCTCTTCCCCGATCCGGCCATTGTGTGGGGAGTTGTGGGGGGAAGGGAAATCTGGAATATTGTGGCTAGCAATACTTTCAAACGGGTGATCGGACCTTAACGAAAGTTGAAAGTTGGCAAGAGTCAGTGTCTCAGATGTTTCATATCAGTCCGGACCGGATCTGATGACTGTGGAGGGAGTTCCTTGACAGCACGAATCTTGGCTGATTTACATGCTGCCTGCCGTTGCTGGTATCATATGAGCTTACGGCTCTTGTTCAGATAGGTAATGTGGTTTCTGACGGGATGTAAATCACAAAAACAAAACTTGAAACTTTCAAGGATATCCTCAAAAATAGCAAACACGCACGGGCCAAGGGACTCCCAGGCGACAATCTGAGCGACCCTGAATGCAAAAACAATTCTTCCATAGAGAGACAGACCAAGTTTTGATTTGTTCTCGTATCCCGCAAGCATGCAATCCCTTGGGGATTAAGAATCCCATCCCGAGATTCTAGCTTTTACTGTCAGAAGCCAAATTGCTTTTCTTCGGTCAACCCGACTGTTTCCAGAACTCTTCTCTTTCAGGGAATGAATCACTCGGATTTGCAGAAGCGTGTGGGTAGCTTGCAGGAGCAGTCAGATAAACTTAGCCGAAGTGTCAACGCAAGGGCGATGACAATGCTTGGACAAGCAGAGGAGGAGGTAAGTGGTCTCGCTTCTAGTATCGAATCATGAAAAAAATGAACCGCATCGTACCGAAGTAAACTAATTTAGGTGAGATAAGGGGGGGGGGGGGGTATTTTACTTCTTATGGGCTTTTGCTTCAGACTGTTCCATAGGATTGTAAAATCAATGCAGCCATATTGCCAGCCCTTCTAACAAAACAGAACCTTGCCCCTGTTACACCTACTAGTGAATCGATCATCCCTGACGTCAGATGTGCAACTAGTTACTCACTACCGTAAATCTCACTTTCTTGACACACGATGTTGCTATCGCCGGGGCCAACTGCTTATAGACATATCCCTGGATCCAGTTTTCAGGTCACGTATCTCCAGTCTCGGTCGAATCCTTTCTTGAAAGCAGCTGTAATTTCTGCTATTACTGTCTCCTCGCTAAGGGAGATCCTTAAGGGACAACAAGGTGGTAGAAGAAATCGCACCACTTCCTTTTTATGGTGAAAAGCTTTTCTAGCTTCCGGGAGTGGCCACGCATCCTTCTAGAAGTTCGCGCTTCGCAGTTCAATGAGCAATTTGAGGTGACAAACAAGTAACGTTCCCTGGGTTTTCGCCAAAAAGTTAGCGATGGAAGGTCGAGCTCTTGAAGGCGTTTGTCGAGATGCTTAAGTTGGCTAACAATTAATCAGTGCTAGCTGACTGACGTGCAGTTGGGCAAGTGCTGTGTACCTCAGAGTTCGAGATGACCGCTGGTTATGGCCTTCCTGAAGCCGAGCATTCTCTTTCCACTCGCTGCGTGATCTTCAGAGTAGCTCAGGAATCCTGATGTTGGTGAAGACATCAAGTTGGAGCTCTTCATCAGGGTTCTGGACTGGCGTTTTGTTTTATCAGCCGTCGGGTAAACTTTACGTTCTGTTTGGCGCGCCTGCGTAATAATGCAGCACTTCGCCTCTGCCGTTGTGATATCCGGAGGTCAAGGTGTAAAGGCTTTGCAAAGCTGTCCGCTGGTTTTCAGTTGGCTCAGGGGGAGGCGAGCATCGAACAGTCTGCTTACACTTCAGTGTGATTTTGGGATACCCGAGGAACATTGTTGACGTATAGTTGAAAATGGGGCGGGTCCATATTGTGTTCCGGTTGTGACAAAATTTGTCCCCGTAGTAAACTATTGAGATTATCTGCGTCTGACCACTAATGAGGTTGGGGATCCAGAGGACTATACTCATACTCAACCTCAAACTTGGGTTTAAGGAGATTCTTTGAGAGCTTCTAAAATGTGCACGCCAAGGGTAAGGCTCTCTAGGCTGCTGGACCCGCTCTAACAGCCCTGATCTGTGGGAAGGTAGTCCAGCAAAAACGATGATTCTCCATAAATGCAGTTTGAAATACGTAGTCATGAAAAGGTTGAGCAGAATTTCAAGACTTAATCCAGCAACTACCGAGCTGTGACATTATAAACACAAATACAACAATAGAACATACGTTACACGTTTGATAAGTGATGATCTGTCAGCCTCGCTCGCTCCTTTGTCTCTTTTAGGTTTGACACACAGTCTTATATGTTTGGACCAAATGGCTTGACATTCGTTTTTCAGTTGCTCTTGATTAAGCATAGGGTTAACGCAACTTGACAAGTCTGTTAAGTGAAGGAAACAAAATCGTGTGGATGTCGTTAGCTTCATTCTTTCATGTATTGTGTGCGGTACCACACATACTACAATAACACACATAAAATCAGAGACAAGATCCGGTGAATCTTGTTGGGGGATCCACTACCTATACACTAGCCTATATTACGGATAAACACATTGCAAAATATGTCAAGTACACAAATAACTATGACTGGCAAATGGGTTCCATGCAGGCTTTGCTTGCATCTTCTTTTTTACCTTTGACGAATTTATCTCGTAGGCCTATTAAAACTACTTTTTTTTTATTTTGAGAAATTTGTATGCCGGTTTTCGAAATACCAATCCAATTCTTTTATGATGGAAAATTATGTTTTAAAAAAACCCATTGATATTTTGAAAGAGAAACGGGAAACATTTTTTTCAAAAATTTATACCATAAAGCACACTTTGTCCGATGCGTTGCGTTGATTGTATTTTGGTTAAAGTGTTAGGTATAATTCATTTAGGATAGTGTAGGCTAATTGTTTTTATATGATGTAGATTTTTATGAAAGTATATGGTCTAGTTATTAGTCAGTTGTAGACCGATTGTGTGTATTTTATTAAAAAAAAATTCTCGCCAGCTTTGGCGGATACAAATAAATGAATTGAATTGAAAAAAAAAGAAAAACTCAAAATATATTATGTATAGAGAAAGACCAGATATTGACCAAATATTTGTCATAGTGGAAGGAAAAAAAATGAGGAAGAAAGAAATCAAGGAACAAATAACGAGACGATAGGAATGATGACGGGTTAAAGCTTCACCGAACGTCGCCCCTCTCGCGTCTTGAGACTTATTGCACACAACGGCGATTCTGGCAGTCTGGAAAGCTCCGCGAGCTTATGTGCCGGCTGTTTTTGCGACTTCGGCTAAAACTCGCTTTGCTTTCCAGAGCTATTCTTCCACCAGCACTTGAAAAGCGAAATTTCGGCAAGTCATCGAGAAGTTGTAAAGGTGCAACTGAGGCGCAGTGACTTTCCGTTTGTTCTTGCGCTCGGCGGATTCTCGCTTTGCTTTTCGGAAGCGAATCCAAAAGACCGCCAGAATTGCCCTATAGTCTCATCTCATGTCTTGATTCCTTGCAGCAACGCTTCTTTTCTTCTTTTTTCTTTTCAAACTTCCATTAAACATTCTCTTAAAAATTCACTCCCTCTTTCAGAAAACCCTTCCTCCATAAGGTCTCAATCTACACCCGAAATCTACCCTTTTTTATTCTGCTAACAATATTAGATTTTACCTACCATATTTTACAACCATTAACCTTTTACCATTAACTTACTCGTATTTTTAAAACCTGGCAAAAACACAAAACATATACTGTTTTTAGAGACCAGAGCAACGCCTTGGTCTCTAGTCATTTTCTATACCGAGCGTTTCTGGACCTTGTTTAAGGACCAAGAAGCTTGATTTTTCCCGCTTTCCCTTCGGGAAGCCTCGGCCTCCCAGTGGAGTAAAACAAATTAAAAATCTGCTTGCTAAAGCAAATGATATCCTCTCGTATCACGCCCGAATCACTGCCTGGCTAAAACCAGTCGGCTTTAGCTCGGCCCTCTCTGTTAATTGACGCACATATGTATTATTTATCTTTACATTATTTTAAAGCAGGTTAAGTTGGAAAGAGTTGGGTTTGATAATAAGTACGAAGGCTGATGGAGAACCGCTCGGCGCAAAAAGAAAGTATGTGGGAAAAAGAGGTCAGGTCCTTCCTTCTGAATTATGAATGAAGAAATGCATGAAGATGGTCTGTCTGTATGTGCGTGATGCGGGTTAAGTTTACTGTGTGACACGGTGCGCTGTGCTGAAGGCTATTCGTCACAGTGTGAACTAATCTTCATTCTCATTTCAGTATTGCGATTTGATACGAAAGAAGCGAATCGTTGAAGCCGACAAAGCCAAAATCCAAGACGTCATCCTTCAGTTGGACGAAAAGAAGAAACAGGTCCTCAAGCAAGCCTGGGAAAAGGTGAACAAAGACTTCGGATCGATTTTCAGTACGCTTCTTCCTGGAACTTCAGCGAAGCTCAAACCCCCTGATGGTCAGACTGTCTTGGATGGACTTGAGGTAAGATTGGCTATATAGTAGACAAAAATCTCCTGTTTACGTAGTAGATGAATGTTGCCTCAAGTAGCCTATGTAACAAACAGCATGCTATTCAGTGAATATCGTTGGTAGATTCAAAGATGGTTTATTGCACGAGAAGCCCGAGAATGTAGAGAATAAGAGAACATCGTACCGCGGAAATAGTCCACACAAAAATTAATATAATATCTGACGAATAAAAACCTGGTGCAAATGACTGCACCCTATTCCAGAATATATCTAGCTCTTCATGCATTTTTTTTTGTGGTCGGTTTTTGTGTTGTGAAGTAACAGTTTGATTTTCTCCCGTTATTGTTCGTTCCAGTGCGCTGATTCCTGCTTGGTTCTAGAGGATGCTATGAGTCTCTCCTCTGGGGGATCCTCGGAAAGTTTTGACCTCAGGCCGGATTGATGAGTATGGCATTGAATTTTCGACGTCTTCGTAGAACTCTTGCCTGTAGCCGAAATGGGTGTTTTTTGGCTGTGGAAGACCCAGAGCCTACAATGTGTCAAGTGGAGTGGTGCTATAGGACGCGTCAGAGAAGTCCCAGGTTGTGCAGGCAACCTTTCGTTTCTTCAAACCACGTATCTACTTTCGGGTGGATAGCTCCGTTTAATTGGGCAAACATGCAGGCAATAGTTTCAAGTTGAAGTACACAAATCTAAAAGTGCTGCAGATTTGCGACTGTTCTCTGGCACCGTCTCCCGAAATACCCCCTTCCAACAATAAAAACTCACAGGAAAAAAAGCATTTTCCAGATAGTCCGAATGTGCTGGCGTCTACGTTGTCTAGCCATCCACGTTCGTGATTTCTGTCGAGTTTATCGTTCCGTTTCTGCGCTTGGAAATAAGACTAAGAGATGATGTGAAATATTCCTGCTAAACTTTAAACGCTCTGCTGAAGAAATTGGAGCCCCTTTGCCCCGTTCTCAGTGATGATTTTAGAAAGTTAGCCTACGGCTAACTTTATAACTAAGAGGGACAGAATTTTTATTTTCAACTCTTGAGCCATAACCCTCGTCATCAGTTTTTGTGTCAAAAAAATCCTTGAGATATACACATTCTAAAAGTTTCAAGAGGCTGACAACTTCGGTGACCGAATTAATTGAATTTATTTCCCTAAAAAGCTCGAAGGGCCATAAGATAAAGTAAAAAGCACACAAATCCTAATCATTTATTATAAACAGTAACATAAAGCCACTATATTTCCGCTTCTCACCCCTATAAAACGCTCCCGATTGCTCCGTTTGCCTGCTCGAGAAAACTTCCGAACGGACTAGGATCGCCAGAATTCTTCTTTCCAATATTTCTAACGAAATCCTCCTCTTCCATCATTTCTTGCCGATATGCTTCCCTTCTCAGAGCTTTTAATTCCACGATCCTCCAAATGTAGATTACCATCCCCTCCCCTTGTAAACCGCACATGGGCAAAAGTAGGGACTAAGCAATGTCATGGTAAACATTGAAAGCAAAAAACCGGACCAAATGGACAAGAGGACCAGGGTGTTGCTAATGTCAGTTGGCAGAAATAAGTTGTCAGCATCAGGTGTCATCATTTGCGTCCCGTCAGTTCTCTCACACGTCAGTTCACAGAAACGTCAGTTCACCTGCAAAATGTCACTACACCTGTCTGCGCCCAAATTTTCCGACAGTTCACGCAGTCAGCTGACACAGACGTCACTAGACCCAAATTTTGAAAAATAAAAATTGTGTTTTATCAGACATGTAAATAGAGGTAAGCGGTAGGCGAGTCGCCGTCACGTGTTTGCATTCAACTCGCGTGTCTCGGTAATATCCTTAAGTGTTTTGGTAAAAATCTGTGGGCGTAGTGATGGGTTCTGCTGGCGAACTGGCGTTTCTGTCAACTGACGTTTGTGTGGGTGACTAGCATATGGACGAACTGTCGAATTTTCTATATAGGCGAACTGACGAGTGGAGTTAGTGACAGCGACCCGTCAATCTTCAGTGGGGAGAAGTAAACAACTTGTCCTGGCTGGTGTACCGGTTATTTGATTCCGATTTATTTGAGGTTAAGCAAATTCGTTGTCATGTCTCTCACGACGTGGACTTGTAAGCGGGAGTTGGTTGCTAGACCATGATGGTCCTAATGACCAAAAGTCCCCATGATAAGATGCTTCCATGAAGTTAGACTGAATAACAATAAAACAACACGGACGTTTCGTGTCTTTTATCTTGTGAGTTCTCTCGGAAAGGGTACTGACTTGAATGGCTGTTGAATCGGACTAGGGAATTGGTTCGTCATGCGTTTGCGTCATGGTCAATTTGTGTCCCACCTGACATGTTTTCCCCGGAAGTAATAAGCAAGTAATTTATTTATGACCCGCCATTTTGGAAAAGCGGAGCAATTGAAGAAAATAAATAAAACACATAACACACAGAAAAAGACACTTAATTTTCAATCTTCGGCCAGGAAGCAGGGGATAACGTCGTGAGCTGATTGGGCCCTGTTGTCCGTGATTTTTGAAAGCGATGAAGAAACATCCAAAAGGGTTACACTTACATCTTGAATTTTGAACTTCTCCGTCGAGGTATGGTTATGACATAATTTCGACTAGTGGAGCAGGTGCTTTGCATATTTGAAATATAGTTTGATATAGTTTGGTTGAGGCAAAGGGATGATTATAAGTCGTTGAATTTGGTTCTTAATTATTTCTTTTACTATCGCGTCCTCCAAACATCCGCTATATCCCTTCGAGAGAAATAAGAGACAAGTCTAATTCCTAATTAATGTTTCCTATAGCTTTTGTTCCCTCCAACTTTCTTCTCCTGGTGGCTTAGAAAATGACTAAAGAGGTCTTCCAGAAGCCCCTGAAAAAAGTTGGGTGAGACTTCCAGACCTTCGAACAGTTTTTCCCCTGGGGAAGAGCGATTCATTCAGGATGGCAGACGACCTAGTTTGGACCTAGTGATATAGCCACAAAATATAAGACCATAAAAAAAAACAATGAACAAGGAATCGTTAAAAATGAACCTTTCATTATTGGTCAAAAGTAGAAGAATTACAAATCGTTGAAATTCATGAAAGTGCAGCAACAGTTCTTGGCAATCCTCGCAAGATTGAAAGGTTCGTCGAAAGGTTCATTGAGAGGTCCGTCTGTATACCTTAAATTACCTTAAATCGCCCTTTCAGCGATATAAGGTGGGGTAATTCTCCTGTAGAGTCCCTCGCTGGTTGGTAGATTGTCTTTGTTACATCGGCTCGCTGGCATCCCACTGCAGCCGGCATTCAGCATTTTTCCGATCTTCGTTAACGCCTTTTATGAAGCTATCCAGGGTAGCAGGGTTGCAAGGCTGTTCCAGAGTGGTACGCTCCGTAAAGAGAAACAAGAGCTAGAAGCTCATAAGACACTTGCAATGCTGGGCTGGCAATGAAAGTAGGAATTTGCCAATTCGTGTGATTGTTGTGATCATTGTAAGCAAGACCCTTGAAATAAGAATGATCATGTGGCTTGGAAACAACGAGAATGTATAGTTTGACGTATTTATTTTTGCACTTGGCTGTTATGATAGGCACTTTAAGGGCGCTAGAAATTGATATGTAATAAAAACCTTTGAGGCAAAAATTATCGCGGGCCTTTTAGGATCATCAATCTATCGTTCGGTCAGAAGTATGTTTTCGACTTTTCGGTGAAGAGGCGCACTTTAAGGGTGGTAGAAATTCATTTTTAAACCCCTGTGGAACAAAGATCACGGACCCTCGGGGATCATAAAATGTGTCGTTTGGTCAAAAGTTTTTTTTTAGTTTGATTTTAAGATGCGCACTTTAAGGGAGCTAGAAATTCAAGCAAAACCCTTCAGACAAAAGTGACCATGGGCTCACGGGAATCATGAAAATGTATATTTTGCTTAAAAGTATTTTTTGTACTTGGCGGTTAAGATGAGCACTTTAAGGGATGGCTGGATCTGGGAAGAGACAACTTCTCAGCCAATCTTGTTAAGTCCCTAATGTTCAAAGTCAGATTTCATCGTCCTAGCAATCTGAAAGTACCTTAACTGGCGATCACCGGAATTCGGCCCCCCCCCCCTACAACTCTCACAACATTGCCCGAATCCGGTCCGGTTCTGTCATAGATGTATCTACGGCTTGTGCTTGTTCTTCTCACCAAGCTTATTCCCTACCGCTCCACTCTAAGCGTGTCACAAGATTTCCAGCTCCCACATCCCTCCACTCCCCCCACGATGGTCGGATCGATGAACTGACTATTTCTAAACCAATCTTGTCAAGTCTCTAATATTCAAGCCATTTTTCATCGTCCTAGCACATCGGAAATATCTTTAAACGCGATCGCCGGAATTCCGGACCCCCCCCCCCTAAAACTTCCCCCAAGTGCCCGAATCCGGTCCGGTTCTGTCATTGATGTATCTAGGGCTTGTGCTTGTTCTTCCCACCAAGTTTCATCCCAATCGCTCCACTCTAAGCGTATTACAATATTTCCGTCCTCTCCCCTCATGCCCCCCCCACACATTCATCGGATTCGGTCCGGACTTGAAATGGGACATCTTAGACACGAGGTCTTTCCAAAAATAAAGTTTCGTCAAGATCCGATCACCCATTCGAAAGTTATACATTCCTGAAGATTCCGGATTCACCATCCCTCCACTCCCCCAACGGTGGTCGGATCGGGGAAGTTACTATTTCCAAGTTAGTTTGGTCGGGTCCCTGATACGTGTGCCAAGTTTCATCGTCCTAGCACTTCTGGAAGTACCCTAACTCGTGAAGAGTGGACCGACAGACTGAAAAGTGATCGGTATATGGCAATTGAGCGAAGCTGAAAGTGCCATAAAACATGTGCCGCTCGCTCCTCTTACAGCTGGTTAGTTGGAGCTTCTTTGAATGGCCTCTCGTCGACTTTGATTGGGAGCTCTCGAATAATCAGGGATAATGTTGGAGTCCTAACAACTTTTCGACCATTAGGACATCGCCACGTCTTCGTCGATATGAGAGACTGGGAAGATTCAGTAGCCTCAATCGTTTACGGTATTGTAAGTTTTTTAATTACAGGAATTTTTATGGCACTTGCCTTCCGGCCAAGTGCCGTATACCGATCACTTTTCCGTCGGTCTGTCGGTCGGTCGTTCGGTCAGTCCGGTGTTTGCGAGTTACGGTACTTCCAGATATGCTAGGACGATGAAACTTGGTAGACATATTAGGGACTCGACCAAACTAAGTTGGAAATAGTCACATGCCCGATCCGACCATCGTGGGGGGAGGGGGAGGTTGCGGAATCCAGAAAATAGGGACATGCATAACTTTCGAATGGGTGATCGGATCTTAACGAAACTTGATACCTGGGAAGACCTCGTGTCTCAGATGTCTCGTCTCAAGTCCGGACCGGATCCGATGAATCTGAGGGGGAGTCGGAGGGGGAGCCGGAAATCGTGTGAAACTCTCGAAGTGGAGCGATCGGGATGAAACTTGGTGGGAAGAACAAGCACAAGCTCTAGATAAATAACTGACAGAACTGGACTGGATTCGGACACTGTGGTGGGAGTTGGAGGGGGGTTCCGGAATTCCGGCGATCCGCAGTTGATGTACTTCCATGTGGGCTAGCAAGATAAAACTTGGCAGGCAAGAGACCCTACCAGATTAACTTGGAAACAGTCACCCGCCCGATCCGACCGTCGTGGGGGAAGGGGGAGACGGTGGAAACCGGAAATTAGTGGCATGCATAACTTTCGAACGGGTTACCGGATCTTAATGAAACTTGATATCTTGAAAAAACTAATTTCTCAGGTGTCCCATTTCAAGTCCGGACCGGATCCGATGAACTGGGGGGGGGGGGGGGGGGGAGGGGAGAACCGGAAATCTTGTGATACGCATAGAGTGGAGCGATCAGGATGAAACTTGATGGGAAATACAGGCACAAGTCCTAGGTGCATTAGTGACAGAATCGGACCGGATTCGGGTACCGAGGGGGGGGGGCTGTAGGGGGGTGTCCGGAATTCCGGTGAACGTGAGTTAAGGTACTCCCAGATGTGCTAGGACGATCAAACTTTGCTGGAGCATTAGAAACTTGACATCACTGGGTTAGACATCGTCACTTCTCCGATCCGACCATTCCTTAAAGAACACATCTTAACCGCAAAATACAAAAAATAATTTTAAGCAAAATTTACTTTTTCAAGATCGCCATGAGTACATGAGCCTTTTTGACTCAAGGATTTTGCTTAGAAATTAATTTTTAGCACCCTTAAAGTGCGCTTCTTAACCGAAAAGTAAAAAAAAAACTTTTGACCATCACATCCATCCTCTGACCCAGCCTTGCAAGTTTGGCGCATCTTAACCGAATACTTCCATCTGACCCAGCCTTGCCAGTTTTTGTTTTCCTTCTCGTTTCCTTTTGCTTTCTGTCTCCTATTTTTATTTTAAAGTGAAACCATAGGTTGAATTTTCAGCCCACTTAATTTTTTCTTGTTGGGGTATTACTTACTACATATGCTTGCAAGTGCCATATGAGCTTACAGCTCTTGTTTTGGCTCGTCTCTGTACTCCCGCTAAGGTTTTGGCATCCATTTTGTGTTGAGTGATGCAACAATCATGCCGTACTCAGGATGGGTTCTCCTAAGGGCAGTGTTGAGCTTCTTAATGATTCAGGCTTCCTAGAGGTAATGGTTCTTTTGAGAAGCCCGAGTGGGACATGGTGGCGAGTATGGGGATGGAATTTAACCTGGTTGTCAATTGTGGCTCCCAGGTCCCCCCTTTTCTCCTTCATGAGAAGTAATATCCATGATGGCCTCTTCTGAAAGCAACAGCGGGAGACACGAATCAGTGGCATGGAAGGAGCTAAACATACCCATAACGCAGGGCTTGTAAGTTAAAAGTAATATCAAGAAAAACAGTACCAAACTATTTTCGTGCTAATTTCTATTTTCTACTATTTATATTTTATTAAGTATAGCTGTGGGAGTTGGCATAGACTGTTTGATGATGGATGGAGCAGGGATTTCATATTACCATTTTGGACGGCACTGTGTATGCAGGTAGGAGGATGCAACGTGTTTACTTAGCAGGCACACGTTATTCTCTGAAGGTGACTACCACGCGAGGGGATGCTCACTCCGAGGATAGCTCTACAGTAGCCTAAGTGCCCAGTCTGTGCCCACGGAGGCGGTACAGTGGTGTCCACCAAGTGAGCATCTCCTCGCCGCCACCGGTAGCTACTACACTGTCAGAAGTTTCATAACAGACAACACAAGGATGTGCGTTTTAACAGACGACACTTGGGATGTTATCTGTTGCCGTGACAAATGTTAGGCATAACAAGCATTGCCAAGAAGAGCCGAAAAAACGCCAAAAAAGCATCTGCTGACTTTTTTGTTTGTTGTCATGGTATCGGAAAATTGAGCAGAGGTTTTTTGGCGGTTTTTCGGATCTTCCTGGCAGTGGTTGTTAAGCATAACCTTTCATGCATAACATTTGTCACCACAACAGATAACATCCCAAGTGTTCTTTGTTGAGTGTTGTCTCTTCAAACCAGGCATCCTTGTATGTCTGTGAATTAAAGTTCTGACAGTGTGTTCAACTCCGCTGAGTGTGTCACACTGCTACTTTTTCTTGGCAGATATCTCTCAGAATTTACACCGCCAGTGAATGTTTTCGGAATGAAATAAATAGGCTACAATTTTTTTTTTTTAATGGGAGTGAAGAGCAAATTAGTTTCCACTCCAGATTATGAGTGGTCGAGCTGGGAAAGAATGGCTTATCATCTTTGTATAAACTTTCAGAACTGAGTCCATTTTTTCTGAAGTTGCGTCGCGAAGCTAGTCGCGCCTCTGCGGTATGTTAAGAACACATAATTTGCCCTCCGTCCTTCTCGCTTGAAAGCTTTGTAGGCCTCTTCGATTAAGAAGATCTCCAAGGTAACCGTTAACCAAGGAGTCTTTCAACCTTAGGCGACCTCACTTAGACGTTGATATTGCTTGTTTGTTTTTTTGCGGTAGCTTTCCTAGGCTACTCGACTAAATGAGAAAACAGCTCTGAAGTTTCTGATTAGAAAAGGGCTTATCTTGCTATAGGAAACTGGCTTATGTTGTGACATAAGCAATATGACTTGAAAAACCGAGCTCCAGAAGCCCCCCCCCCCCCCCCGCCCAAAGTGGAAACACGGAAACATTTGCATGTTGCAGCTTACCGTCCAATATGCTTGCAGAAAACAATAATTTGGAATCGGGCGTGTCTCGGGCGATGCCGTTTGTCGTTTGCCGAGTTCTTGTCTTACGATTGGAACCAGAGCAAAATAACACTAGGGAGTAGCTCCAAGACTAGAAAAAGTGACACACACTCGAACAGCAGCGAAACTAGCGCCTCTAGTGATACGTAACATCCCTATTGACACTCTATCAGTCGTGCACCAGCGCTGGCTCCGATAACTCCATATTGCGAACACAGCAAAAAAAAGATACAGAGCGTGTTCCCCCCTACTTGCCATAGTTACTACGCATGACGTCACGAATCCTGGCTTCTTGGCATCAAGGATGGAACACATTTTTCTGTTTTCAGCAAATATCGTGCCACGGGCTAATCCGGCCAATCACGTCTCTAAGATTCGTAGTTACCACGCTACTACGCTCCCGAGCGTGGTAAGCAAATAGTTACTATTTCGAGAAGGTTGGAACGGTCAGCGTACTAACTTTTCACGAGGTTGGAACGAAAATAGTAACTAGCAGTTATTGTTGTTAGAAGGGTGGAACACGCTCACAACCTCGTCGATGTGTGCAGACTTCATCTTTATTGTACTAGAATTTTCTAACCCGTAAGTTTGTCCTGCACTAAATTTCGCGAGCGTAGTGGGCGGCGCTACGAGTAAGACCCGTTTCCAGTGCATAGGAAGCATAGGTCTTGGCGCTAGTCTCTAGTGTTATTTGCTCTGATTGGAACCTAGCGGAACGTTTGGTCAGTTGTCGCTTCGTTCGCAGCGACTGTAAAGCTTGTTTATCAGCACAAGCCGCGCCTATTCTTTGCTGAACTTGCTTTCTAACTGCAAATTCTCTGCTTGATTTAGCGTATGTGCATTTTCTTCCGGCGGAGGGGACCTGACCGTCCCCTCGAGTGCTACCGGGGCTTTCAAAAGACCTAGCTGATAGCTGATATTGTTTGGAGAAGCTATTTGCCCGAAGTAAAAGAGCCGTCTCCACTCGCCGCGCTGTTAAAAGCTTTTCACAGATCAGTAAACATCCTGAATACAGAAGACAAACCTGTGGCGTAATGGAGGGGGCCTGTTTCCGAGCGTGGAACTAGAATGGGGGTGTGAAAAGACCCTTCTATAAGTTGTGTATGAGGACTGAAGCGAGTCGTCCTGGGTGCAATTGATTGGACGGTTGACGGGAGAAAGTTTCATGGAAGCAGCAAGCTATCGGTTATCGGCGGATGCTTCGTAATAGCTTTTACTGAGGGACAGCTGATCTCCTATCTCAGGTCTCTTACTTCCAGCTTTCTCGAATAATCTGACCATTTTGTGTACTTCAGAGGAATTGCAGGACTTTCTATAGCCTAATGATTTGTTCTTCCCTAATTGCCTTCTGAACGGTTTGAAAAAGCTTTCGGCCTTGTCCATGGGCTTTTTCTTTGTCCGCTGCTGTACTCGGCTTATATATGCGCATTTTTTGACAGGCTGTCCTGTTGTATATGTTGGCCAGATTGATTTTTTTTTATTTTTTTTTTTTAGTGTATTCACTTGTCATTGAAAGCTCAGCGTGATCTCTCCTTTCGTTACTTTGTACTGCCCTATTTCCCTTATTATCTAGTGCGGAATAAAATTTCATTTACTCCATTCGTTGTTGGAAACACGTCTGAATCATCTGCTCCTTGCAGATTTTTTTCAGTGTCGTGTTGCCAACCTCTTATAGTTTGAATAACTCCTCAATATCTGTGATACTTTGCATCATAGCACGATATTCTTTCTATGAGATGCCACAAGTGCGAGGACATCCGTCGTTAGAGGACGCACTTTTTGTCGTCTTTCTGACTCTTGAAATTGAGTTCAAATTTTCCACTAAGCCAACCTTCCACTGGTTGTCCATCTATGTGACAGTCTCTCCTTACGGCTAGTTTGCACCCAAGACTCGTCTGCACTCCTGTTGTTGTTGTTTTCTTTTTGTATTTCCTCTTAACTTATTTGGCAGTATTGCTTAGGCAAAAGTATTCAAATTACTTGATCCTTCCTTCTCGGAAGCCTTAAATTTCTTGTCGTTTGATTCGTCATATCGACATAACGATACGTGAACAAACAGTTCGTATTTTCGCAACCGGATCCGCATTGGCTCCTTCGCTCTAAAATGTTGACGCATTGCGTGCAGGCTCCCACATAGTAAGACGAGTTTCGCATACGAAATGTTATCGTATTGTTTATGCCCATGGCTAATTTTGCTTGTACAACGGCCGAAATTTTTGGATCTCGTGATTAGTGTGGCATAGTGATCTCCATTGTCTCTTGTCGGCATTGTCTTTGTCGGAAACAGGTTTGCCTTTGTTTCCACGCTGAAAGAAACAGGAATCTGAAACTTGAAGATAGGACTAAAAGGGGCTTTTTTTCTTAAGATAGATAATGATTCATGCAGGAGAGTGTTTATAGTTCCTTGAACGATACAGTGCATTTCCCTGAGAGCTTGGTCACACTTGGCTCATTTCCTGGCATTTGGGATTGCAAAAGTAGAAAAAAGAAAAAGAACAAGATACTACTAATTCTGAATGTTGCCGTTTTAAATTCAGGAGATCAATTAGAGCAAAACAGCGTGTATAAGTATCTTACAGGAACCCTAATTGACCACTAATTGCAGTCTGCTCATTATCCCCAAGCTGCCACAAAGACCATCAAATCTCACGTGCCCTAGGGATTTTCAGTTGTTTGTGGAATAGGCGGCTTTTTGAGCCCAGTGTGACCAAGCTCTGAAAGAAGAACGGTATTGTCCACAGTGAAGCCCAGAACTCATTGGGCGGCGGGGAGAGGGAGGTCTGTGGGTCTCTGGCTGTAGTTTTAAGGTAAGTGCAAACAAGGGCCATTTTTTTCAGTCGTTTGCGAATTTCCTCCTTCGCTCCGAAATTTTGAAGAGTCACATGCAGGTTTAATATCGCATGCGTATTTTTGGATGCGAAATCTTGTCGGACTGTGTGTGCACATGGGTTAAAGCACAACTCTTATTAGAAAGGATCTTTCCACGATGAAATGTGTCAGAAATAGCGTTTGGAATATACCTTCCATGTACAATTAGCGATTTTCTTGGTAGTGCTTTGTGACTCTGTCTAGCCTTCGCTATCTTCGACGCGGCGACTGGACGCGAAAGATTTGAAAAGAGAATGCGCCGTGGTTAAAAATCGGGAAAACCAAAAGAAGTGAAAACATATAAAATATCCCTGATAATCTAACATGTCTTCCAAAATGAAAAATAAGACCCTGAAGCTCCTCATATCTTTATGTGTGAAAGAGCAGTCGGCTGACCTTAAAAGCTTTCGGCGAATTGTGTGGTGCGTGACTGGCAGAACTCGGCTCGGCCGAAGAAGCGCTAAAAGGTTCTAGGTACACAGCAGGGATTTCAGAAGCTTACAATTTTATAAGGGAGGTAAAGATAATATAAAAGGTAGACTAAGCAAGAGGTGTCCTTTGAGCGACTAGCCTACCACCCACAGTGTATATACACTATGGGTGGTAGGCTAGTCGCTCATATGTGCCGTCCGCAGTGACGAAACCAGGTTTGGCAGCTACGCTCGAGACAAAAATAAAGTTATTGTCTGGCAACCCAGGAAAATCTCGGCTAGCGCTGAAAATCGAATAATTCAAATACAGTGATTAACAAGGGTTTTGTAAAGAGGAAGATTTGAGAGGTCAGTAGACGACGTAATTTTACAATAATGTAAAACAATAATGTAAAGACAAATAACATGTCTAAAGAAACTAAAAAAATATTTACCAAACGTAAATTCAGATAAGGAACAAAACGGATACGTCAGCTATGATGCTTTAGCAGCGATATTTCGGCCCTTCTTGGCAAGGGTGCAATCCAACAATGCAGGTTTGTTTCCTTCCCCGGCGTTGACCCTGAAGATTGACAGCCTGACGAAGACTCTTGCCAAGAAGGGCCGAAATATCGCTGCTAAAGCATCGTAGCTGACGTATCTGTTTTATGCATTATTTGAATATTTTTTTCAAAGTCAGCTTGGGCTCAAGGAATATTTATTTACCAAACCTCGTTTTCTTTTACTCTTTTTACGTCTCTCCATAAAAACACGTTTTGTTTCAGGTTAAAGTGGCCTTCGGAAATGTTTGGAAGGAGAGCCTTTTTGAGCTGTCAGGTGGCCAGCGTTCGCTCGTCGCCCTTTCCCTCATCCTGGCCCTGCTGTTGTTCAAGCCTGCACCGTTATACATTCTTGACGAAGTAGATGCTGCGCTAGATCTCTCTCACACCCAGAACATCGGCTACATGTTGAAAACCCACTTCAAAAATTCCCAGGTGAGCTATATTTTTCGTATTGGGAGCACTGGAATCTTGCCCTTTTCGTAAGACGGTGAACTTGAAAATTCACTGTCCCCAAGCGGGACTTAGAACAGCGACCTCTCAGATCAGAGGCGAAGCTTCCACCAGTACAGCTTTTGAGGGACTCTAAACGTCGTACCTTCCTAAAGCTTCTAAATTCGGTTCTAAGTTTCTTCCATTGTTTGACACTTCTAGAACATCAGAAATTATCCAGTGGTACCACATTTCATTTCTTGGGAAATTGCCTTTGCCGCTTTTGCAGTCAGTCAAGCAACCGTCAGGTTGTTGCAGATCATGATTTCTGGTGTTTCTTCGGTACGGCGTCATTGAAATAGCTATGTTTTTGCTAAGTTTGTTAACGCTGGCCAAACTCGATGTTCCCCCATTTCGACTCCGATGGTGGTACTGCTGACCCCTCGTTGGTCCCTATTCCGGGACTGGTAGGCAGCAAGTATCTAGTCTCCATTAGTTTTCGTTCAAAGTTTCCAAACCTGAACGTTGCGTCTCTAGATCAATCTTGTCTTAAATCTTAAGATTACCAGGTTTTCGCCCAAAGATCAGAAGCATACTCCCAAACAGTTACAATGTGGCATCAGGTTTATTCTACTCGGAGTTCTTTTGGGCACAGGCTGTACTTCATACAACGTACAACAGTCCTGACACCACTTTGTCAAAGATTTCTGTTTTTTCTCAAGTTTTATCGCTTTCATCGAAGGCAACTTATTCTGTTTTTCCTTGCACATCGAAAATCTCTCGAATCTTCTCATCAAGTTAATTCGTTGTATTTGTTTTCTTCTGCCTCGTATCATGTTGCCTTGATTTTAAACTCTGGGTTTATGGACCGTAAGGGGCTCAGTGGGAAGGGAGTACGTAAGAGAGTAAGTAAGTAAGTAAGTAAGTAAAGTATTTATTTCCCGTATTTTTCACTTAAGAACAAAACGGAGTAAAGAAAAGATAAAGAAAAAGAAAAAGAAGAGAAAATTTAAGGCACTACACAGATACAGACACATGACATTTTACATAACAATTACGCAATCACGAACTATAAAAGTGTTTAAGCCAGGGGTGGTTCCATTTCCCCTGGAAATTTGAGATTACCCGATTCACTGCGATACTAGGGTCCGCAATCTGGTGTTTTTCAATCATGAAGGTGTTCCTCGTCCACAAGGGACATCGCAGCAGAAACTTCGCAAACCTGAAGTAAAGGGACCGGAGCTTACGTTTTTGGGTCTCGGTTAACAAATTCCAAAACGGCGCGATATACAGAAGATGCGGCAGTGCGACAGCGTTATACATGATCGCGAGATACTTTCGGCATAATAGGAGTCTACTGGCGACGATAGAACCGTATGCAGTACGAAGTTTTTTCTCCACGTGTTTAACGAGTAGTACACGAGTTTCTTTAAGGTTGCGGCCTATCGGCAGACCAAGATATACGACGTGAGACGAAACGGTAATTGACTCGCTACCCAGTTGAAGGTGTTCAGGTTGTGAGGAATTATCATTAAAAAACAGTACTGCAGATTTAGATGTGTTGAAGGCGAGGCCGATTTTTTTATATTCATCTCGTAGGATCGCGAAATTCGATTGCAGACCACTAGTAGACCGACTTAAACTTAATAGGTCGTCCGCGTACGTAAGTAGCGACACGTTTATACTCTTGGCGATACATGAAACATTGACACTTGCCTGGGCATTTAAAACGCTGTTATTGTACAAACTCGGGGATAATAATGAACCCTGACGAACACCTTTCTCTACCGGAACAACCACTGAAGTGACTCGGTTTCCTAACTTTATACGCGCTTTCAGACGGCAATACATATGATACAGTACACGGGTGACGCGGAGGTTTACACCTTGCTGGTAAGCCGCTAGAAGGGCCTGAGCATGAATCGACGAATCAAAGGCTCTACTAACATCAAAAGCACCGATCACGATGAGGTCACCAGATTCATGGGAATCCGCTAGAATAGCGGCCAGACTGAAAAGAGCGTGAGCGCACCCTAGTCCTGGTCGAAAACCGAACTGGTGGTCAGGCATTCGGCACGAATGCTGAATTTCTTTTAAAACTAAAAGCTCGAGAACTTTGCAAAGTACTGGGGCAACGGTGATAGGCCTATACGAAGAGCACTGAACCGCGGGTTTACCTTTTTTAAGGATAGGTGATAGCAATCCAACACAAAAAGAATCAGGTACTATACCGGTAGTGAAGATAATCTGGAACAGTAGCGTCAGATGCTCCATAAGCAAAGTGGTACCGTGTAACAAATTTAGCGCGCACAGATTGTCTTCACCACGGGAATGTTTTTTCTTCAGCTTTAGAATAGCATCAGATACGTTTCCGCACGTAACAACAAACTCCGGGTCACACTGGTTAGATAGTAACGATTCTAGCCTATGTATGAAAGGATTAGACACATTCGGGTCGGGGGCACTGAATTCTTTGGAAAAATACGATTCCCAATCTTTTTCGTTAATGGATTCATGGGGTTTTCCGGCACCTGATTCACTTAACCGTGCTTTCCAGATTAGAGCTGGGTCACTTATAATTCTGGATGAGTATTCTTCTTTTAGTTTGGTACGGTGAGCTTTCAGTTGCTTATCAAATTTTCGTTTCGTCCACAAACGGAGTGAATTAACAGGGCCGGACTTGGGACGGTCACATTCTTGCCAGACTCTGAACCAGAACTTAGCTTCATTGCAACACTTAACTAGAGCTCGATTTTGCGAGAATTTGGGAACTTCTGTTTTCTTTCTGACCTTTCTAGTCGGAACCGCGTTTTTTTCTGCTGAAAGCAGCGAGTGAGTAATCTCGGCACAGAAGATATTGACAAGTACTCTCGCTTCCTTGGGATCGGTACTTGAGTTCACTTGGAGTAAATGGAAAGGGATGTGTATCTTTACAAGAAGCGAGTTCAGCACTTGATGATACAGAGAAGTATTAACTTTGTCCCATTCACTGACAACTTTCCACTTATCGCTTTTGGGTGGACGCAGAGCTGGTTTTATGCTAAGAGACGCTAGTAGTGGCAGATGATCCGCGAACACAGCGTCTTTCAAAACAGTTACATTTCCGTTAATTTCCTTAGAACAGACCGTATGGTCTATGTTCGAGACGGATCCGGAGTTGTGAACGAAGGAAAAGTCAGTATCTTTTGGAAGAATGGCAAGTTTACCATCGAAGACGCCGTTTAGCAGTTGACTACGCGGACACGTGCTGTCAAGCAAGTTGCAGTTGAAGTCACCCATGACTACGCACTGCAAATTTTTCTTGGTCACTGACTTCAGGCATTTTGCTAGATCGCGAACTGCGTTCATAAACTTTCGCTCCGATTTATCATCATGGTAGTTTGTAGGAAGATATACATTGAAGAATGCGATATTACCGGAAGATATAGCCAGGAAGTGGTCATGCGTAAACAGCACTTTGCTTTCAATACACGGGCGGCAAACAATTGCCAGGCCACCGGAGGGACGTCCGAGAGTCCGAGTTTTTGCGGGCTCGACATGGAAAGTATATTCGTGCGAGAACTTTAGGAGAGTAACATTGTGAGGAGAGAGCATGTGTTCTTGTATGAACATAATATCACAGTCTGCACAGTACTTTTGAATTACGGCAAGTTTGTGGGGGACTCCCCCGTTCATGTTCCATGAGGTAATTTTGACACAAGTTGGGCTATTTGACATTGGGCCGTTTCAGCTCACTGACGATTTTTTTTATAGCGGGGCACTTGAAAGAATGGCACGTGTGGCGTTTTGATTTGCAGAGGGCGCATGCGATAGGGTTTACACACGGCTGGTCCGAGCTAGAACCGTGACCTTCCTCTCCGCATCTAGAGCAAATTTGCTGGTTAGGGCAGGTAGCAGCAATATGACCAAAATTCTGGCAGTTGAAACAGCGCTTAGGAAGAAAAACAAATTCCTCGATGGGGTATCGCTCCAAGTCGATTTTAGGAGGGTTTTTCATTGCGTGGTTCAGATGTTGGCGGGATGAGAATGATACTTTGAAGGATCTGGTCTTGCCGCATTGATCAGCTTTTTCACAGTTCGGTATACATCTCCTCAGTGCATCGTCATTAACATGTGCAGGAACAAACTTGACCATACCGATGAAAGTGGGCGTTTTAACACTTGCCTGGGTTTCAGGCGATTTTTCGTTAATAGAGGTTGCTAGGATTGCAGCTTTAGATTTGTTCCTAGTTACGAGGCGCCATTCGTCCTTCCCTCGACGGAGTTCAAAATCGTCATCATTCAGAGCATCACCACAGATATTCGACAGAAAGTTTTTCCTTTCTTCTGCGGTGAATCTGAAGAATCTGAGAATCTGAGTGAACCTCTAGTCCCTTAAGTAAGCAACTGTGGAAGGGATGCGTAACTGTTTGAAGCACAGCTCTTAATAGAGTAGCTTTTTCATGATAAAATGGTCCGGTAGTAGTGATGGATAACTCGGCAGGAATCCGGTCCAGATTGGAAATTCTCGAATTTCTGAATAAACTACAGAATCGCGGTAGCTGTTAGTTTTTGGATCGGGTGGCTGTTTGTTTTCGGATTTTGCTAGAATGTTGTAAACGATGGAAATTACAGAACGAATTAAATTGACAGAAACTTAAAAGAAAATGTTGAGTCTATTGGCTGCTTTTCACTGAATAAGATAGCTTTTGAGTAGTTGCTTTTTTGCAGATATCATGGTATCTGTTACCACGGTAACTGGATCTGCGATTAGTCGTTTTTGCAGTTACCGTGGTATCTGATAGACGGTTGCTCTGCAAAATCGACAATTGCGGAAATTGCGTTTTTCGAAGTCATCCCAAAAGACAAACTGATATTCAGTCATATCACGAAGTGTCAAACTTCTTTCTCACCAATTTGATTTGATTTCTCACCAAAAACGCCTTCTGACCGTGGTATCAAATGCCACGATAACTGCAAAGACGCCTTTTGACCGTGGTATCAGATACCACGATAACTGCAAAAACGACTTTAGACCGTGGTACCAGATACCATGGTGTCTGCAAAAATGCGACTAATGAATTAGATAGCTGAACGCCGCCTAAAGTGCCTTGTGTATTTCAGCGCGCTTCTATCGAGCTCTTACTTCAAACTAAACTGAAATCTCTAGCTCCCTTTATTGCCCTTTCGCTCCTTGTTTGTTTTACTTTCCTATCGTCGCTGTTTGGTTCTGGAAACTGAATCTCGAACATGCGACACTTTATTTTCGTCGTTAGGCGCAATTGTCAGCCAGGAGAGAAAAATGATTGTGAGCAATGCCATGGACATTGTGGGTCTGTCCAGACGTCCGTGCTTCTTTCTGCGATCATAGTTGCGTTTTTGCAGATACCATGGTATCTGATACCACGGTCTTAAGTCTTTTTTTGCAGTTATCGTGGTATCTGATACCACGGTCAGAAGGCGTTTTTGCAGTTATCGTGGAATCTGGCCAGTTATCGTGGTATCTGATATTCAGATACCACGGTCCGACCGTGGTAACTGTCCTGGTATCTGAAAAGTCATCTCACTTTCATCAAATTTTGTCAAATTGGTGAGAAAGAAGTTTAGCACTTAGTATATAATGTAACTGGATATCAGTTTTTCTTTTTGGATGACTTCGAAAAGTGCAGTTTCGGTAATAGTCGTTTTTGCAGAGCAACCGTGTATCAAGATACCACGATAACGGCAAAAACAACTAATTGCAGATCCAGTTACCGTGGTAACAGACAGAAACCATCTGTCCGGTTTGGCATTTTGGTTTAACTGTTTCCCAATCTAATTCAATAGAGGCAGTCCAGAAGCGAGCGTTAAGAATTATTTATGGTCAAGTTAAACTCCCATATCACTTCCTTCTTAAGCATTTCAAGCTAACTACTTTATCGGCAAGAAGAACCTCCTGTGTACCCGGTTTGGCAATAAAGCCATGACACATTCCCGTTTCCAAGAATTATTCCCCCCGCCGTTTCATCCTTTAAGATCCCGACCTCAAAGACCCAATTCCCAGAAAGTCCCCACCCTTTAAACTCTCCCACCAATCCACGAGAGACACAGGAAGAGTTTCATACCTGCGTTTGTAAACCTTATTAACCAGTGATTTATGTATTATTTTATTGTGTTGACCCAGCTTTTCGTTGACGATCGGTTTGTATCTGATAAGTGTATAAATAACCTTACGTTAAGCGCTAATTCGGCGCCTCGCGCTGTGAAAGCCGTTTCTGAAATTAAAGTCTCTCTCTCTCTCTTAAAGTCTCTCTCTCTCTCTTAAAGTCTCTCTCCATGGTATCTGCAAAAACCCACCTTATGATAATTCCAAACAGATTCTTGTATAAGTAAGGTAAGGTATTAGCATCAGCCTATACAGGCGTAACTGGCGGTGCTGATGTCGGATTCTCTGCCCTCAGCCAAGAGTGCAATGGGCGGTTGGGGGCTAACCATCCTGGGGCTTTCGAACACCCTTCCTGTCACCTTCCCAGATTCCTCCAGGCACCCATATGGGTGTTGGCTTGTCTTACAGAGATACGCCATAAACCCCGCCCCAAACCTAACAGCTATTGTGTAGGCAAACTGGGACTTGAACAAGCGACCCTTCGCTAACGAGTTCGGAGCGCTCACCATTCGGCCACGGGCACAGAACAGATTTGAGTATGGTTCTCTTCTGGTCCCTCGGGTATCTGATTTTCCAGTAGTTCCTTTGCACCGCTTGTTCCTTCCGCGCCTTTCAAGCAATGGCATGTCGTCTACAAACTTCCAACTATCGGCTGATTCGTTAGGAAGACTGTTGGCCATTACCAAACATAATGAAGACCTAAAAGCGTTGGAACTCTGCTAGAAATAGGGAGCGAATCTAAATTGACATTTTTGTTCTCAGCGACTTGAACTTCGCTGACAAAACATGTTGCGGATCAATCCCTCGAAACTTTAAAAATAGTATATCCCAAGAAAGTTTTGTTAAAGAAAATGCACATTCCTTGATCCCCGGATTAAAGGCTCACTGTCAGAAGTTTCTTAACAGATAAAATTGGGATGTAATCTATTGTGATTTTGAAAACGTTATGCCATTAAGTGTTATGCATAACAACCATTGGCAGGAAGAGGAAAAAAAACACCGAAAAAGCGTCTGCTAACTTTTCCGATATCGTGACGTGAAGCAAAAGACGAATGCGGAAATGAATATTCTTACCCTCAAATTCATCGGAAACTAGTGTAAAGTACACCAGTTAGCACAAGTTTTCTAAACCCTCACCTTTGAAGATGACTGTCCTCTAACAGCGAATTCCTATCTACAAGGCCCTCTCTGCGACAGACGTGGAAACAAATTTCTCTTACTCTCAAATGCATTGGAAACAGACAATAGGTACACCAATTAGGGAAAGGTGCAAACCTCTCGTCGCCCGGAGATTTGTAGATTGTACAAGTAGATTGCAGCACTTTTGGACCCGTGGGAAAATGCTAGATCTTTGTTTCTGTAAACTTTTCTGCTTATTACTCGAATTATATATTTTGACAATGGGCCAAGGAGCTGTCGCACATATAGATTGTAGTCTTCCCTCAGCTTGAAACTAGTTTCTGCCTGATTTCGTGCTAGAATGGAGCCTTCCATTCGAAAGCAGAAACGTGGTTTGAATAAACGGAAATATGACAGTCCTCTATCATAGACTGTAGAACTCAACTCCAGTTTACACTCTGTAGTCTCTTGGTCGGATACGAGCGAAAACCTTCCCATTTGTCCCCTGGCAAGAATTCTACGGAATTTTCCCGTAAGATATTTGTCATTCTCGCATACTTTGCGGGAAAAGCACAGTGGTTAGACCCTTGCCGTCTTCTAGCACTTAGCAGGAATAGGCGCACTAGGAATAAATAAAAGCTAGAAGCTCATATGGCACTTGCCAGGCTGTGTCAGAGGATGAAAGTAGGAATTTGCCGATTCGGTGGATTGTTCTGATCATTTGTACGCAAAACCCATGAGATAAGAATGATCATGGGCCCTTGGAAATCACGAGAATGAATCATTTGATACAAAGTAATTTATGTTTGCACTTGGCTGTGATTATGCTCACTTTAAGGGCGCTAGAAATCCATCTGTAAGCAAAACCCCTGAGGCAAAAATGATAATGGGCTATCGGGATCATGAAAATGTGTATAATGTGTATTTTTCTCAAAAGTATTTTTTGTAATTTAAGGAACTCACTTGTAGGTAAAAGGATTGTGGACCCTTGGGGCTCATGACTATATATCGTTTGGTCAAAAGTAGCATATAGTTTTGACTTTTTGGTTAATATGCGCGCATTAAAGGTGCTAGAAATTCCTTTTTAAGCAAAACCCTTGTGGCACAAATGATTATGGACTGTCGGCCTCGGGGATCATAAAATGTATGGTTTGGTCAAAAGTTTTTTTTTTCCACCTTGCGGTTAAGATGCGCACTAAAATGAAGCTCGAAGTTCATTTCCAAGCAAAACCTTGAGACAAAAAGGATGCATGGCTGATGGGGATAATGAAAATGTGTATTTTGCTTAAAACTATTTTTTGTACTTTGCGGTTAAGATGAGTACTTTAAGGGTGGTCGGATCTGGGAAGTGACAATTTCTAGGTCAATCTTGTCAAGTCTCAAATGTCCCATCCAAGTTTCATCGTCATTGCACATCTGGTAGTACCTTAACTCGCGATCACCGGAATTCCCCCCCCCCCCCCCAATTCCCTCCACAGTGCCCGAATCCGGTCCTGCTCTGTCACTGACGTAATTATTTCTTGTGCTTGTTCTTCCCACCAAGTTTCTTCCCGGTCGCTCCATTTTAAGCGTGTCACGAGATTTCCGGTTCTGTCTTTCCCGCCCCCCCCCCCCCATCCCCCCACATTCATCGAATCCGGTCAGGACTTGAGACACGGCGTCTGAGACACGAGGTCTTTCCAAACATTAAGTTTCATTAAGGTCCGATCACCCGTTCGAAAGTTACACATACCTCAAGATTCAAAATTCCCCTTCCCTCCACTCCCCTTACGATTCTGGGATCGGGGAATTGACTATTTCATTGTTAATGTTGTCGGGTCTCTGATTCGCCTGCCAAGTTTCATCGTCCTAGACCACCTGGAAGTACCTTAACTCGCGATCCCCTGAATTCCGGAACCCCTTTCAGCTCCCGCCACAGTGCCCAAATCCGGTCCAGTTTCTGTCAATGATGTTCCTAGAGCCTGTACTTGTTCTCCCCACCAAGGTTCATCCTGATCGCTCAACTCGTAAGCGTTTCCCAAGATTTCCGGTTCCCCCCTCTGACCCCCCCCCCCCACATTCATCGTATCCGGTCTGGATTTGAAATGGGACATCTGAGACACAAGGTCGTCCCAAATATCAAGTTTCATTAAGATGCGATCACCCGTTCCAAAGTCATACATACCTCAAGATTCTGGATTCCCCTTCCCTCCACTCCCCCACGATGGTCGTATTGGGGCAGTGACTATTTCCAAGTAAGTTTGGTCGGGTCCCTGATATGCCTGACAAGTTTTATATTACTAGCACTTCTGGCAGTACCCGAACTCAAGCACAGTGGACCGACAGACGACCGATAAGTTATCAGTATATGGAACTTCAGCGAAGCTGCAAGTGCCATAAAAAAGAACTGAAAAGCAAAATGATTGTACAGAGAACACAAACTTCCCCCAAAAAACCCAACGGGGCCACATATTTGGACAATGTATAAAACGGATACGTCAGCTATATACGATGCTTCGGCAGCGATAATTGCAGGTTCGTTCCTTCCCAACTTTAGTTGCGTTTTTGCTGATACCATGGTATCTGTTACCACGGTCTAAAGTCGTTTTTGCAGTTATCGAAGTTATCGTGGTATCTGGCCAGTTATCGTGGTATCGTGGTACCACGGTCAAAAGGCGTTTTTGCAGTTACCGTAGTAACTGGCCGTGGTATCTGAAAAGCCATCTCACTTTCATCAAATTTTGTCAGGTTGGTGAGAAAGAAGTTTAGCACTTAGTGATATAACTGGATATCTGTTTTTCTTTTGGGATGACTTCGAAAAGTGCAATTCGGCAGTAGTCGGTTTTGCAGAGCACCGTGTATCATATACCACGATAACTGCAAAAACGACTAATTGCAGATCCAGTTACCGTGGTAACAGATACCATGGTATCAGCAAAAACGCAACTTTTGTCTCTGACGGTCTACAGCCTGAGCCCTGCCAAGAAGGGCCGAAATATCACTGTCAAAGCATCATATCTGACGTATCCGTTTTATGCACTGCTTGAATATATGTTTCTAGCCAGCTTAGGCTCAATGAGTATTTACCAGCGGGATCAACTCCAATCGAGCTTGAAATAACAGATCTCGTTACTGTATGTAGTAGATTCTGCTTTGCTCTAGTCCCTCGATGCTGGAACGAAAAGCTGTAATGGGAAGTAGCATTATGGGGGAAACGACGTTACTAACCGATCTAGTGTTGGTGGTGATGGGAGGGTAAAACTAACTTTATTTTCTCCTTTTTGCAAGGAGGAGGTACAAACAGTACCTCCATGTCAGTGAAACCTCAGAATATACTCTTGATGACTAACTCTTCGTTCCGATGAAGAATCGCCGTGTGCCTACCGAAAACCGGGAAACGTCACCACAGCTGTCTCCCCAAAAACGCTGCTTATTGGTTGAGATTGGAGTTCAATCATCTTTCGGGTGACGTTTCTCGTTCTTCCGAGATTCACTGGCGAGTTGGTGCATTTTTGGATTTGGTGTGCCATCTTGTGTATAATCAGTAAATATTTGTATGGCACAGGCTGCAAGTGCCATATTCCGAGCGGGGGAATCTGGAAAATGTAAGGCAGTTTGTCACACCCTTTTCGAGTTAGGGTACTTTCAGATGTGCTAGGACGATGAAACTTGGCAGGAATCAGGAACCCGACCAAATTAACTTTGAAATAATCAGTTTCCCGATCCGACAATCTGAGTGGGGTGGAGGGCGGGGGAATCCGGAAAATTGAGTAGTGTGTAATTTTCGAACGGGTGATCGGATTGGAATGAAACTTAATAACTGAATTGATGATATATCTCTGATGTCCCGTTTGAAGTCTGGACCGGATTCGACAGCTACGGGGGAGTTGGGGCGGGGATATCGGAAATTTCGTGAAACGGTTAGAATGGAGGGATCAGTGTGAAACTTGCTGGGAAGAACAAGCGTCTGCTCTAGATAAATCGTGTACACAATTTGACTGGATCCGGACACTTGGGGGGCGGGGGGGGGGGGTCCCCGAATTCCTGTGATGGCGGTTTTTAGGATTTTCACGACGAAACTTGGCAGGCATAGCAGGGACCCGATCGAAATCTGGTGATATTTTTAATGCCCGGACCGGATCCGACAACTATTGTGGGGGGGGGGGGGGGGATACGTTACCGGGTTAGACTGGAGAGATCGGGATGGAAAGTACCAATCTTGACCGCAAAGTTAGAAAAATACTTTTAAATATTTTTCTTACTTTGCGGTCAAATATACCTTTTCGTGATCCCCCATGAGCCCATTATCATTTTTGCCTCAAGGGTTTTGCTTACAAATGAAGTTCTAGCTCCCTTAAAGTGCACATCTTCACCGAAAAGTGAAAAAAAAATACTTTTGATCAAACGGTATCTACTAATGATCCCCAAGGGCTTGTTACCGTTTTTGCCTCATGGATTTTGCTTATAGATGAATTTTTAGCGCCTTTAAAGTGCACATCATTACGGCAAAGTTGAAAAATAAAATACTTCTTCCCAAACGACACATCCTCATGATTTCAAAGTCCATGATCATTCTTATCTCAAGGGTTTTTCTTACAAATGATCAGAACAAGCCCACGAAAAGGCAAGTTCTATACTCAATCTTCTTAACCACCCTTGCAAGAGCCATATGAGCTACTAGCTCTTGTTTATTTTTTTGCCGCGTCTGACCAGGCTATCGTGCTACTCAAACTTCTTGAAGCGGCACGAATTGGTTAGTATTGTATTTCGAGTGGATAGATGCATGGCTTCCGAGACGCGGGGGAAGAAGAAAGTAAAGCTGTCTCCTGGCAGTCATTTGTGGCATCTTGGCCGCCCTTCAACTAGATCGTAAAAGACATTCTCCGTCCACAGTCTTAACAGACCGGCTGTTTTGTAGTCCCTTTGTCATGTCCCGTAAGTATCCGACTTGGCTATTGGGAGGTCTTGTAGTCTTTGGCTGAGTTGAAACAAGGAGGTCCGACTCCTGTTGGGAGTGTGTTTGTCTTCTCATCTAATCGTGTTTTTAAGAACTAGAGACGTCGATGGTGTTTTGCATCTCGGAGGCTTGGCCTGTAAAACTGTAGTAAATAGCCATTTGAGAAGGAAATGGTGTCAACACGAGAACTTCGATTGGTTTCTTAACTTTTGTCTCGTCCTAGTCTCTCGATTCGATTAAGATGTGTTGATGTCATCAGAAAGATGTTTGAAGCTGTCAAATCCACGGCGCGAAAACATAGAGTTACGATTGCTCTGATGAGTCTGTTATCGGGTAGCTGCTTACAGTAATAACAATAAAACATGTTTCGATGGTATTCCAGGGAGGGGGTGCGTTAGACATTTGTGATTTCTACGATGATCCAGAAATGATCTCCTACTTTCATAGAATTTCCGGTTTCCCGGATGGATCTGCTACGCTCTGGTTGTTGTTGGTTTTCTGGTGGGATTGTCCTTTGTTTTTTGTTCGCTTCAAATGTATATTTTCATGATTGATTCAACAGGATTATAATCCCGTTGATGTCTTAATATTTTTTTCTTCCACTCCTTGTCTCGGCGAGACTTAAACGTTGCCATGGATTGTACACGGCGGTTGCCACCGTTAGCAGGTTCCAATCGTTCACCACCGTCGAGGAGAAGAAATTTCGTCGCACGCGTGTTTGCACAGGTGCTTTCTTCAGCCTCATCGAATGTCCTTTTGTGTTACGCTGGTGGGATGATATAGAGAAAAGCTTAAACGCGTGAGCGCCACTCATGTATTTCAATGTAAGCATCAAAGCATCATATCACTCCGTCCCCCGACGATACACCAGCGATGGGAGTTTTAGGCTGACCATGACAGCTAAATTTGCTATTCTTCAAAATTTCCTAGATGTCCCCTTTACATTTCAGATATCTCTTGTATCCCAGTCACAACTGTCGATCACTTTCCCTTTTCTTCCGCCATTTGCATATTTTTAGTGTCTCTCGAACGGGTTGCCTCTATGGCACCTTCCAGACATCCGGAATCTGGGGTGTCGAACACCCCGGACTTCCAGACGGTTTTGGCCTGGCTTTACCTTCCAGATCCGTCTCGACGAAAACGGCTGTCTGGAATCCGGAAGAAAATCTGCAAGGTGAAGCCTCACCTTTAGAATAAGGCTTAGATCCTATCCACTGATGCACTTCGTTGCCTTCCGATGAAAATTTGTATCCTGCGTAGTTGTATGGTAGTTGTACGAAAAAGTTGCATGTGATACTATGTAGTAGCAAAGAATACTATCATTTAATGTGCCTCGGACTCGTCCAATACTATGTAGTAGTATCCAGTAGCATCCTGTCTTGCCATATTAGCATCCAGTCTTGCTAATAGTAGCATGCAGTAGTATTCAGTAACACGGTAGCCTTGAAGTAGAAACATGTAGTAGCATCAGTTAGCACTGCATGCTACTTTTTCGTACAACTTTTTTTAGATAATTTTTTCATCGGACTGGCTTTGCACTCCTGTAGCCATCTTGATGGCTTCTTTGTAGGGAGAGGGGGAGAGCTAGACACATCCCAAAGACGACATGGTTGTACGGCCTTAGAAACAGCTGGAGTGACGGCTGGTGATTTGCCTCTTGAAAGTCGAAGCTGATGTTAGCTTTCGAGACTGCTTTGTGGGAGAGGATGTGGAACTTTGTGACTTTTGACTATGAATGACTATGATTTATTTGCACAATAAAGCCATCAGGCCATCACGCAACAGAAGTGGTACCACACACCAACACTCTCTTAACATCACTTTATGTACACTGTATACACAACTTCTCCATCCAAAGAAATTTGTCTGGTGTTAAAAGCTAACTTGAGGGACTTCCCAACATTTCGTATTTCTTTAAAATCTTTGCTTCCCATCATTTTAATAATCCGTTTCTTATCCATTCCTCTACCTGCGGTGACGATAAAAGACGTGTGACGAGAAAGGTAAACTGAGTACAAAGTCGGAAAAGAGAACTTAGGTTGGCCAGCTAGGTCGTACATGCCAACAAGAATAAACTGACGATAATAATTATATGAATTTTGCATTAAAAGCGTCAACGACATTTCTGTGTATTTCAAATGTACTGTGAATAGAAACAACTTGGTATAGGCCTGTGACCACTAAATCCTTCTTTCTCGGAGCGCCGACACATCAGGTCGGGGCTATTCCGTCTAGACGTGCCTTATTCGCGAATCGAGAGCGTTCTTTCGCGGTCATTCAGCACATGTTACATATGTCGTCACTAACGTTTTGGGATCTCAAAAATCCTGAAAATAAATACAACCATCAGTACTTCAGTATCACATTTACGCACTAGCAAAACTAGCCCATTTTCGTGGGGGGGGGGGGCAAGCCCAGATTTTTTACCGAGAGGGTTTAAGAATATACCGACAAAAAGTGATTGTTCTTTTAGTTCATTGTCGTTTCTCTCAAAGACGGCATGTTCAACAACGCTAACGTTCTCTTTCGAACGAAGTTTGTCGACGGCATGTCCACAGTATCCAGAACAACGCAGGCGTCCTTCCAGCCGCGAGATGACGGCCATGGCGATTCCAGAGGAGCTCAAGCCAACAAGCGTGCCAAAAAATGAGGCGAATCTTGTACATAACCTGTGGCTTTTATTGTAAGTTTTAGTAAGGAATATAATTTTTATACCGCCATTGTACACCTTCTTTTCCACAACCATAGCCTACTTTCTTGATATAGCTGAAGACCGTACAAGAATGCTGGACAAAGCAGTACGTTAATTAATCCTAATGGGATGAGTCATCGTAACGGGTAAAGTGTAACGGGTCTGCTTTCGAGCCCTTAGCCTACCGTTAGAAAAACTGCCTTTAACTCATGGATAGGAGAACATGACTTTTTGTACCCCGGATGCTCTCAGTGGAATGTCTTAATTGTCGTCTATAAACTGACATAATCCCGTGGGCTGTCGACTGCCGTTAATGATACTGGGATGAATCCGTTGGCATATAACTGCCTATAAAGAAACGGCACTAGGCAGTTGACTGTTATTCACCGGCGAATTTCAGGATTGCCATACAAGAAACACTCTCATAGGGGTTACAGGCAGTATATCAGTTTTAGTTTGGAGTGTGCTAGCTACCTGTACAATCGTTACGAGCCTTATCATTATCATGCCCATTTGTTATTTTTTGTCAGCTCCCGTTGTTTATTTTTCGGTTACCAAATTCTGACTTTCACTTAGTTTGTTTCCTACCCGGAATCGCATCTTTCCTATTGCCGTGCACATATTGAGCAATATGTGTTTTATCATGATGAGGAGTCGAAGCCTCGTGAGAATCTCGAAGCAAATGACGTCACAAGACCCAGAGTTTTTCGTGAAAGCCGTAGGCTATGGGTAAATTGACAATTTAATTTGTTTGCTGTTTCGGACATTAAACGAAAAGGATTCAAAGCGTTAAGGTCCACAGTTTTAAAAGACAAGGCTCCACTGACTTCCAATTAATTTTGTTTTGCCATCTGAACCGAAACGGACATGTTCTAGTCAGCTCATGTTATTTGCCAATATGAGTAGAACACAACATTTCATAACCTCAGCAACGAAGAAGTAGAAGAAACCGAGGCCGAAAGCGATCCATAGTCGAACCCAAGTGCCAGTCATTTGAAGGAAGGGCCAAAAATCCGTACCTTGTTCACGCATTCTTGAAAATCCCGCCAAAGAACCACACTGAAGTCATCAGACCGACCGCAGCCCTCTAGGTAGGTTATTGGAAAATCCTTTCTTTGTGGTAACCATTGTCGTACTTGTGAAAATAAGCTAAAAGAGTAAAGGCGAAGTATAAATCAGCTTAAAGATCCAAATTAATTTCCTGTGTGCTATAGAATAGAATATCATGTATTACACAAAAAAGCCCGTGGGCCATGGAAAAAAAATATTATAAATAAATCCACTAACTAACTAACACACTGCTCCTATTCTAAAAATCTTGTTCTATGCTCCGTCGCAAGCCTCAAGTAACAGCAAAGTTTTTTCAAAGTAACAAAACATTTAGATTAGATTTTATTTTACACATGTATACAAAACATTTTACAGCACCTGCTAAGAAAGCCCCAAAGGGTTTGTTGGCCGCAGGTGGCAGTCTTCTCTATTCTACATAATGTGGTAACACTACTTTTATATTATTATACATGCCATTCATACACGGTTCACACATATACAACAACATTCTACTTACAAAAAACACTCACGCATCAATTACTATTCTTTTGCAAGAAAAAATCTCTTCGCTGTAGCCTTGAAGGATGCCAGATGAGTCGAATTTCTAATTTCAACTGGAATTATATCCCATACAGAGGGGGCATTATCTTTATCATCCATTCTTCATCTCCCACACAATCACACATGAGATGAACTCTTATTCATATACATGGTGCTTCCACTCCTCTGTTGTATGGCGATGACGCCTTGCTAGCAGAGCCAGGTGGGTACCAACTCCCTATGAAGAAACTATCTCTTTCCTGATGAATGTTTATTCTAATATTAACACGTAAACTCTCCTAGGCCAGGACCCTCCCCACTTCTATCACTCAGCTGGAGGAAACAGCATATTTCCCATCAACGATTGCATGTAATCAGTGTTCTTGGAAAAGTTCATGGAATACCCATGCCTAGATTACAGGCTCAATAGAATCCAACCGACAATGCACTGGTGATGGACGATTCGTCAGGCTTCTTATTCAAATGTCTACTAGAAAATGAAGTGTCTTTTTTCACAGAGATTTTCACATGATATTGCCTACATCCGCGTCTAGGGTGCCAACGGAACTATCCCAATTCCTGTTTTACATCCCCCTCTCTTTCCTGATGCATGTTTATTGTAATATTAGCTGTAATCTCTCCTAGGCGTGGATCATCCCCCGCCTATCGCTCAGCTTGAGGAAACAGTAAATTTCCATTCAAGGAATGCATACAATCATTGCCGATAGGCGACCAGTCCGGTCCGTGTTCCGTGTTCAAAGGTTTACTAGAAAGTTGAATGTTTTCATTTCCAGTGATTTCGCGTGGTATTTTGCGGACTGTCAGTGGGCCCTTCTTCAGGCGATGATGACGGTAGGGAACTATTTTACGTTCATCGCCATCTAAAGAGGGGTTCCGCTAAAGATTTCCAGTATTGTGGGAAAACCCTACAGCCAGGCAATTTCCATTTGAAAGAGATATTTGAAATGGGGTGCCTCGTCAGCTCCTGCCCGAGGCGGGATATGCACATGTGGTTTACCACATGGGGGGGGCTGCTAATTTATAGCTCCCGGATATATCCCCCCGCCCCCCCCCCCCCCCCCCGCTTCCAACCACCCGAAGTACAGACCCCCCTCCGCCCCCGGACCGTAACCCCCACACAGTGTTATTAAAATGCAGTACGGTATATTTTTATGAAAAGTATATAGAGGCGAGCGGCCAGCGAGCCTCCGCCACATGTTTACATTTAACTCGTGTGTCTTGGGAAAATCCTTAAGTGCTCGCGGTCCAAACTGCACTTTTTAACATTTTTTTTTCGAATTTCCTATATACTTGCATTACGGGGGGGGGGGCGGAGGATTTTGGTACACGGGGGTTTGGCACTGGGGGGGGGGGGTCGCCGAGAGTGTTAACATATCATTTTCAAAACCACGATGGGTTGGCTACTTGAGCATTTAACCGATAGTGAAGAAACAAACCAAAGTGTTGCTCCCAGCTATAGCCATTTCTTAAAGAAAGTGCAAAGATTTAGTAGTTTGTCAGTTTTCGTTTTATCCTTTATTTAATTGGTTTATTTGTGTGTTAGTTTACGCTGCGATAGAACTCATTGATCTCGCTTTTGTTCGGTATTTAATTTGGTGTTTTTATTATAAAAGGATTTTATTGAATGACCAAACACGTCTTACCTAGATTTACTTCTTCCCTCTACCTAACTAATCGTTCCATCCGCGTTCGTTTCCTCGCTTCCCATGTCATTTGTATCCACCATAATGGCACTACGCAAATTTTTGCATTCTCCTTGTTTGAGTCTCTTTGAGTCACAGCGGGCTTCCCCTGTCTCTGAAGAGCATATTGGTGCTCCTCAGATTCTGCATGTTGCTTTAAACGACCTAGAACTGATCAGTTACGAGTCCATTGTAAAGCATATTACACTCTTAACTTTTCTCGAGCAGGTGTGCAATTCATATCTTCATATGTCCCATATGAAGTTATATATATTATGACAATTACTTTTGTGGAGGTTGTTACGACCTCATATCATCCTGCAGAGAAGCTGATACGAAGCCGTATCAGCCTCCAGCAGATGTTCATCGAGCAGTTTTCCTCTGATAGTGAATTCATCGAGCACTTTTCTCCAAATACTGAAAAGCAGAGCTGTCCCCCAAAAAATAAATTAAAAACAATACTTTCAGTAAAAAAAACGTTATAAGTAAGAAATAAAATTAATGTTGAAAAATAACAGAACATCTTACTCTCTTAGACAACCAGCTCATGTCCTAGGTAATACCTTGTCGCAATTAGATTTCCACTGAAAATACAGCTTGTTAACTGAAACAACATCCTGCTATACCTTGCTTTCCAAAAGCTAGTTATTCAGCATTGAAAAAATGACAGAACATCCTACTCTCTTAGACAATCAGCCTATGCCCTAGGTCAAATCTTGTCACAATCAGATTTCCACTGAAAATACAGCTTTTCAACTGAATCCGCATCCTACTATTCCTTGCTTTCCAAAAGCTAGTTTGTCAGCATTGATCACTGTCTTGGTTCTAGAATTTCTCAAGGGCCGACACGTGGTTTTGTTGTTGTTTACTTATTACTTTCACTACCCCTAGATAGTCATTTTAGTAGATCAGTAGTAGGCTTTCACGACCGCTAGACGGCATTTGATTCGCCAAAAAAGTAAAAGACTGTACTGCCGTATTGGTAGAAACTGAAGTGCTTGGCTCCCAACATTAGTCATTTTAGTAGGTCTACAGTAGGCTTGGGTTGCTACTTAACTAAAATAAAATACCGTACCCCATTAGCAAAAAAGTACAACAAAAGAAGAATAAGTCCTATCTCTTAAAAATATTCTATTCGAAAAAGTTATAATAGTTAACATCCCTCTATCTCAGTTCATATCAGAATAACAACCTCGAAGGCCATTTAAAAATATCAACCTCGCCTTGGGCTCGGTAGATATTTTGCATAACCTACCATGGACCGTCTCGGTGTTATTTTCCGATATCAACCTAGATGTCGAAAGTTAACCTGTAAAAATTTTAATTGGAAATAATAGATTTATGAAGCAACCGGTCCCATGTCCGATCTTTCATGCTTAGAAGGAATGTCATCTGTAATGCGGGGACGTTTTGCCGTGGGGACGTTTTGCCATGGGGACGTTTCGTCGGTAAGCAATACGGAAGAATCACGTTTCCTTTACTCCCAACCTCTGGGACTTTGAAGCGGTGAAGCAATCGGTGTGGGAAGTTTTTGGCAAGGACTAGAAGAAGGTCGAAGAGAAAGGGATTGCTTTGCGTCAATTTCCTCGACGAGCTTCCTTTTTTCCGCACCTCACCGCCGATTGGGTCATCATCTGTACAGCACCTGAATAGAAACCGCCGTTAAGGTGATTGAATAGAATAATTAAATGCTGTGATCTCCCGCAGCGTTTGTCAGACGTCTAATTTCCCGTGGACCCAGCGTCATCAACGATCCCGACAGCAAGGAGTGAACCGGTTCATAGGATCCCTTGGCAATCCTCCAGAAACCAAATGACATGGTAAATGGCAATAGTGACTGATCGATCTTCTGGATAAATTAGATGGAAGTAGTTACGCTTGTTTCTCGCGTGAAGATATAGCGGAAATAGCGGAGAGGCTGTGATTGAACACGAACTGGCAAGAGGCAACACCCCACCTAGGAGAGCGACATATCAGGAGCCAAAGGTAACGACGTAAAGATCCGTCCCTTCTTTCTTCCAGAGCCTCCTACTTCTAGTCTGGAAGGTCACACATTGATGAGTATTGGGACAAATGCTTTGCCACGTGATTGCTTTCGTTCCCTATTCTACATCTTTAAGCCTAGCGAGACCCGTCATGTCCAAAGAAAAAAGGACGACCGGGGAATTTGTTTATGTAATTGCGAGACTGGCAGGATCAATACTAAAATGTCCTCCGGAATCGAGAATGGGCATTGAAACCGTTGAAGAGCTTTCCGGAAGTGGATTTTCGATCAGCAAACCCAGGATTCATGTTTTCTTAAAACGGCGAAAGAGTAGCCTACTTACCACCAAGGACAAATAAGCACCAGAACCTCCGTCGACCTATCTCTGTAATACGACCATGCGGAGTCGAATTTACCTCTATAAACAGCTATATCGCATTAAAGCCCCGGAGAAGAAATTTCGAAGGTAAAAGTCGATTGGTTGTCTACAATTGTGGCGTTGCATGTGATGCACTGCAGAACGGATCAGCACGCCTCGTGCACTTTTTCCTCTGATATGCGCAGCGGCGAAGAGGGAAGTAGACAGGCATTAACTCAAAGCAGCTCAGCATGTACCTCTACCTCAGCTCAGTTTTGTCGGGGTTATTCAGTGCATGGGACCAAAGACAGATTTTATTGGCTTACATTTTCTTGCTACTACGTAAGTATGATTTTTAATGTTTAATCATCTTGTCCCGCGAACAGAAAGGAATTTTCGGACGTTAATGACGGAAGCTGGGTGGCCATGCTGCTAGGTATAGAAGGCATTACTGACATGCCTAATTGTTCGATATTTGCGAGATTTTTATCCACCCTAACCGCACTCTTCTAATGTTGCTTTACAGCAAGCTTAGTTTTAGGAAGTTTTTATGGCAGTTGCAGCTCCACTCAAGTGCCAGATACCGATCGATTTTTGGTCTGTCGGACTGTCTGTCAGGCCCCTCACCTCGACTTAGGGTACTTCCAGAAGTGCAAGGATAACGAAACTTGCTAGGCATAATAAGGACCCTACAAAACTAACTTGGAAATAGTCACTTCACCCATTCGACCACCGTGGAAGGAGGGGGGGGATCCTGAATATTGACGTATTTTTAACTTTTGAACAGGGAATCGGATCTTAATGAATTTTGATATTTAGAAAGACTCCTTGTCCCATATGTCACACTTCAAGTCCGGAATGGATCCGGTGACTTTGGGGGGAGTTCGACGGTGGGGGGGGGGGGGGGCTGAAATTTGTGACATGTTCAGGGTGGATGGATCGGGATGAAACTTGGTGGGAGGAATAAGCCCCAAATACATAGTTGACAAGACCGGATCGGATCCGACCACTGTGGGGGGAGTTCGAGGAGGGTTCCAGAATCCCGGTGATCCCGAGTTAAGATACTTACAAATGTGCTAGGACGACAAAACTCGGCAGGCATGTCAGGGACTCGACAATTTTAACTTAAGAACAGTCGTTTCTCCGATTTGACCCTCGTGGGGGGGAGTGGAGCGAGGGGGAATCCGGAATCTTTAGGAATGTCCAACTTTTGAACGGGTGATCGGATCTTAATGAAACTTGATATTCGGAAAGAACTGTCTCTGATGTCCAATTTCAAGTGCGGACAGGATCCGATCAATGAGGGGGGGGGGGGGGGGGCGGAAATTTTGTGACACGCTTAGAGTGTAGCGATTGGGATGACACTTGATGGGAAGAATAAACGTGAGCCCTGGACACACCAGTAACAGAACCGGACTGGATTCGGGCACTCTGGGGGGAGTTGGAGTGTGGTCCGGAATTCCGTTGATCGCGATTTAAGGTACTTCCAGATGTGCTAGGACGACGAAACTTGGCTTGAAATTTAGAGACTTGACAGGATTGGCTTAGAAATTGTCACTTTCCGGATCCGACCATCCCTTAAAGTAATCTCTTTACCGCAAAGCACAAAAAATACTTTTAAGCAAAATCTACGTTTTCATGATCCCCATGAGCCCATGATCGTTTTTGCCTCAAGGGTTTTACTTAAAAATGACTTTCTAGCACCCTTAAAGTGCGCATCTTAACCGAAGAGTAAAAATAAAACTTTTGACCAGCCCATATATATTCATGTTTTTTTGCCTCAAGGGTTTTGATTACAGATGAATTTCTGACACCCTTAGTGCGCATCATCAGAGCCAAGTAAAAAAAAAAAAATACTTTTTACCAAACGACACATTCTCGTTTCCAAGGGTCCATCCTTATTCTTATCGCAGCGTTTTTCTTACAAATGATCACAACAAACCCACGAATTGGCAAATTTCCTACTTTCATCCTTTTTCCAGGTCTTGCAAGTCCCATATGAGCTTCCAGCTCTTGTTTGTGGCACTTGCCTTCCGGCCAAGTGCCATATACCGATCACTTTTCCGTCGCTCTGTCGGTCAGTCCGGTGATCGCGAGTTAGGGTACTTCAAGATGTGCTAGGACGATGAAACTTGGCAGGCATATTAGGGAACGGACCAAACTAACTTGGAAATAGTCACTTCCCGGATACGGCAATCATGGGGGGAGTGGAGAGAGGGGGGATCCGAAATATTGACGTATGTCTAACTTTTGAATGGGGAATCGGATGTTAATTAAACTTGATATTTTGAAAGACCTCGTGTCTCAGATGCCACAGTTCAAGTCCGAAACGGATCGCGGTGTCTTGGGGGAAGTTGGAGGGGGGGAACCGGAAATCGTGTAACATGTTCGGCGTAGTCGGATCGGGATGAAACTTGGTAGAAAGAACAAGGACAAGCTCTAGATACATAGATGACAAGACCTGGCCGGATCCTGGCACTGTGGGGGGAGTCGGAGGGAGGGTTCCGAAATTCCGGTGATCTCGAGTTAAGATGCTTCCACTTGTGCTAGGACGATGGAACTTGGCAGACATATCAAGGAATCAATCTTTTTAACTTAAAAAACAATTGTTTCTCCGATTTGACCATCGTGGGGGGAGTGGAGGGAGGGGGAATCCGGAATCTTGAGGTATGTCCAACTTTTGAACGGGGGATCGGATCATAATGAAACTTGATATTCGCAAAGAACTCATGTCTCAGATGTCCCATTTTAAGTGCGGACAGGATCCGATGAATGTGGGGGGGGGGGGGGGTCGCGGAAGGGAACCTGAAATTTTGCAAAACGCTTAGAGTACAGCGATTGGGATGAAACTTGGTGGGAAGAACAAGCACTGAAATAAGCCCTAGATACATCAGTGACAGAACCCGACCGGATTCGGGCGCTCTGGGGAGAGTTGGAGGTGGTTCCGGAATTCGGGTGATCGCGATTTAAGTTACTTCCAGATGTGCTAGGACGATCAAACTTGGCTTGAACATTATAGACTTGACAAGATTGGCTTAGAAATTGCCACTTTCCACATCCGACCATCCCTTAAATTACTTATCTTAATTGCAAAGCACAAAAAATACTTTTAAGCTAAATACACATTTTCATGAGCCCATGATCATTTTTGCCTCAAGAGTTTTGCTTAGAAATTAATTTCTAGCACCCTTAAAGCGAGCATTTTAACCGAAAAGTAAAAAAAAAATACTTAAAAAAAACACTTTTGACCAAACCGTATATATTTATGGTCCTAAAGGGCCCAGGAAAATGTTTGCGTCAAGGGTTTTGATTACAGATGAATTTCTAGCGCCCTTAAAGCGCGCATCATCACAGCCAATTGCTAAAGTAAAATAGGTTCAAATAATGTATACAACGGATACGTCAGCTGCGATGCTTCATCAGCGATATTTCGGCCCTTCTTGACAAGGATCCTCGTCAGTCTGTCAATCTTCAGGGTCAACGTCGGGGAAGGAAACAAACCTGTAAAAAATATCTGAAGCTTCTACCGACTATAAATATCTTATTGGGGCAAATTAATTCAAATACCACTGTAGGGAAAAAACTAGTACTAAGATTTTATTTTTGACACGGCCAGCTGTTTTTGCTGCGCGATTAGGGCGATTCCATTCCATTAATAACCTCGTTCCACGTTTCTGTTAGGAGGTACTCGCTTGTATCTAATACTTTTAATAATCACTGCACGGAAAAACTAGCGCTGAGATATAATTTTTGACACGGCTGCTGTTTTTGCTGCACTATTGGGGCGACGACAGGAAAGATTTTTTTCTGCATTTTGGTCGACTTCGTTATGTTGTTAATAACGGACTGAGGCTTAAATTTTCTTAAACAGCAGCCGTGTCAAAATACAGAAGAAAACCTTTCCTGTCATCGCCAAAATCGGCAGCAAAACAGCTGGCCGTGTCAAAAATAAAATCTTAGGGTTAGTTTTTTCCCTACAGTGGTATTTGAAAGTAATTTGCCCGAATAAGATATTTATAGTAGGTAGAAGCTTCAGTTATTTTTACAGGTTTGTTTCCTTCCCCGACGTTTCATAACAGGTAACACGAGGATGCGCGGTTTCAACAGATAATGCGCGACAGACAACACTTCGGATGTTATCTGTTGTGTTTGAAAACGTTATGCATGAAATGTTATACATATCAAGCTTTTTTAGGAAGAGCCAAAAAGCATCTACTGACTTTATTCCTTATCTTCGTAATGTCGAAAAACTCAGCAGATACTTTTTTGGCGGTTTTTCGGTTCCTCCTGATGGTAACGCTTATTATGCATAACATTTTGAACCACAACAGAAAACATCCGAAGTGGTATCTGTTACGCATTATCTGTTGAAACCGCGCATCCTCGCGTTATCTGTTGTGAAACTTCCAACAATGTGCCAAACGATACATTATCGTGATTTCCAAGGATCCATGATCATTCTTGTCTCAAGGGGTTTGCTCACAAATAATCACAACAAACCCACTAATTGGCAAATTCTTATTTTCATCCTCTTACCCAGCGTTGCAAGTGCCATATGAGCTTCTAGCTCTTGTTTTTACAGTGTTTTTTCGGCACTTGCCTTCTGGCCAACTGCCATATACCGATCACTTTTCCGTCGGTCAGTCAGTCCGGTGATCGCGAGTCAGGGTACTTTCAGATGTGCTAGGGCGATGAAACTTGGCAGGATTATCGGGGACTTGACCAGATTAACTAGGAAATAGTCAATAGCCCGATCCGACCATAGTGCAAAGAAGGAGGGGAGGCGGAATCCGGAATTTGGTGGCATGCATAAATTTCAATAAACGGGTGATCGGATATAAATTTGGAAACTCGTGTCTCAGATGGCTTATGCGTCATCCGTCCGCACCGGATTCGATGAATGGGGGGGGGGGAGGCGGATCGCGAGTTAAGCTACTTCCAGATCTGCTAGGACGATGAAACTTGGCTGGCGCATTAGAGACCGGAGAAGATTGGCTTGAAAGTAGTCAATTCCCAGATCCGACCATTCTGGGGGGGGGGGGGGATGAGAGGGAGAAAAAATCCGGAAACGCATTCATAACTTACGAACCGGTGATCAGATCTTACTAAAACTTGATAATTGAGAAGATTACATTCTTCTGATGTTTCTAATTTGTGCCTCAAGGGTTTTGCTTCCAAATGAATTCTTAGACCCCTTAAAGTGCGCACCTTAACCACAAAGTGAAAAAAAAAAACTTTTGGCCAAAAAACACATTATCAGGGTATACAAGGGCCCATGATCATCTTTGCCTCAAGAGTGTTGCTTACAAATGAACTCCTTAAAATACTCATCTTCACCGCATACGGACAAAAATACTTTGAGCAAACGATACATTTTCTTGACCCCCAGGGTCCAAAACGATATTTGCCTCAAGGGTTTTTGAAATGAATTTCTACGTCCTAAAGGTGCGTATCTTAACCCAAAGGGCCCAAGGGCCCATGATAATTTGTTCCTCAAGGGTTTTGCTTATAAACGAATTCTTAGCCTCTTATAGTGCGCATCATAACTGGAAACTGTAAAAAAAAATACTATTGACCAAACGATAGGTCTTAATGATCTCCAAGGGCCCATGATCATTTTTGCCTGAAGGGTTTTGCTTACAAGTGAATTCCTTAAAACACTCATCTTCACCGCAAAGGAAAAAAATACTTTTGAGCAAACGATACATTTTCTTGATCCCAAAGAGCCCAAAATAATGTTCCCTCTAGGGTTTGGCTTGGAAATGCATTTCTAGCGCCCTTGAAGTGTGTATCTTAACCGCAAAGTGAAAAAATGCTTTTGACTAAACAGTACATTTTTCTTGATCCCCAAGGACACATGATCATTCGTACCTCAATGTTGTTGCTTACAAAGCCCCTTAAAGTGCGCATCAACACCGCGAAGTTCAAACAAAACTTTCGACTAAACGGTACGTTTTCAGGATCCTCAAGGGCCTATGAACATTCGTGCCTCAGGGGTTTTCTTTACAAAGGATTACAATGAACCCACGAATTGACAAATTCCCGCAGTCATCCTCTGACCCAACTTTGCAGGTGCCATGTGAGCTTCTAGCTCTTGTTTAGTTGAAAAATTGTAACTTATAACATTAAAGTTCAAAACCCTCCTTTGAAATGCTCAACTTCTAGCCCTTAGTATGCACTTCAGTATCAACAACCTTCCATTTATTTTGGTAAATAACATAAAAACCAATTGTCGTCAGTTAATTACTCACGAGGAAGAAATAGGCTACACAAAAGAAAGAAGAGACGACACTGTGGTTTATGATGTGCGCATTCTCGCTTGCGAATGCCAAATGTTTTGTCATTTTTTTTCATTTTTCACAAGAGGGTAGTTTTTATTTATTTATTTGGTAGATAGCAGGTTATTTTATACTGGTCAGATAAATTAATGTATATTATTTTTGTTAGACTTATAGGGTACGTAGTTGTTGTTATAGTAAAAATTCTAGCAAGCACTGTATGTTCGAATTTTTGTTCTCCACAGTGCTTGTATAATGTATTTGTATTTTTGTGTAAAATTTAAAAACTTGAACTTGAACTTAAACTGTGCAAATGTCGATTAATGTATTTTAGCCTAACTGCTGAGAACCTTCATAGAAAACTAAAATACTTTGTTTGAGAACTAATTGTTTACTTAAGCCCAGTTCGATTATTCTCTCTTCACAGGTTTTCAACATCGTTCTCAGTTCGTTTGCTACGAAAAATTCCCGGTCACCCCACAAGCAACTTGGACAATCTTCAGCACACAGGCGCTGATCCTCTCAGCTCTGTCAGCTTCCGAAGATTCCCGAGAAAATCCTCTAGTGTTCCTTCGAAAGTTGATTTTCTCCCTTCGACGCGATTCTTTCGGGAAAAGGAAAATGGGAATAAATGATTGGTGAAGAATTTCCACATTGGTGAAGAATTTCCGCTGAAAGGTAGGATCATAAGGATCAAATTAATGGTGGTGTCATTAAACCGAACGGCCATACAACAAATACATGCAACAGAAAACAAAACAAATTGTTTGACGTAAGTTTTGACACTAACAGCGATTAGAGTTTGTGTTTGTGGATTTCAGTAAGTTCGAACAAGGCAAGTTGGCACTCTATAATCTTCTTCTTTCTAGTTTTCTCTTTGGTATATTTCTACATATTTTCCTTTTTGTATTCTCCGTTTTCTTTTCTTATACTCAGCTTTTTTACTATGTCGAATGAAGTGGATCAGTAACATGCATTCATTCCTTGGATACCGGGAAACCAATCCGTACCATCCTCTTCAAATTTTTCTATCAATGTGAATGCGTCTGACACTACACGAGACCTTCACGGACCTTCGTCTTCTTCCCCCAAAACGTTTTGTCGGTAAGCCATCCATAGGTGAATTGTTAACAATACTGACAGTAATATCGACTGGACTGTGGATACACCAGAAGAGAATCAGAACAGTGGTCCTGGGTTTCTTTGTTTTTTTCCCATCGGGAAAATAAAGCTGATATCAGCATAAAGGTGTATTAGAATAAATTGTAGGTATGTTATGTTTAATGCATGGCCTAGTGAGCATTGTGGGCTTAAGAATCTCTTAAAACTAGTGTCCACCTTGGACACAACTGTGCTTTCGAGCTGCTGTTAGCGATTCGAAGACTTGTCAAAAAGTTGAAACGATAAGACTTGTGGCAAAATGATGAAGGATATGGCGAAACACAAAAGAAGCTTAAAGCATGACAACTGTGCGAAACAAGTCACAGTGAATCATTAAAGTCGATAATCATTATGTGAAACGTCTTGTCTTTTGATGGCCACCCAGGTTCGCTTTCTGGAGTCCATCTCTCGCCCAAAATATATTTTCCAGTTTTAAGCGGATCCGAGACCGTACCTTTATCCAGAGACAAGACCGAATCCCACAGTTCCCCTCGGGGATAGTTTGCACTGCCCGTCACGTTTTCCGCTTTGGAGGAAATATCTGTGGTACAGTCTGAATTTGATGATGACAATGAAAACATGGCAGAACTCACTAAATGGTGACTATGAGCGTGTTCCACCCTTCTAACAATAGTTACTAATAGTTACTATTTCCGTTCCATCCTCACAAAAAGTTACTACACTGACCGTTCCAACCTTCTCGAAATAGTAACTACTAGTTACTATTTGTTTACCATGCTCGGGAGCGTGGTAAGCGTAGTAACTACGCGTCTCTGCAACGTGATTGGTCGGATTCGCCCGTGGCATGATATTCTGCTGGAAAATAGAAAAATCGTTCCAGCCTTGACGGCAGAAAGCCAGAATTCGTGACGTCATGCGTAGTAACTACGGTAAGTAGGATGGAACACGCTCTATATTTCTCGAAGGTATATTATACATTTCCCAGTTTATGAGGTTATGGTCCAGTCAATGCTTATTGTGTTCTTTATTTGTTATTCTTAAGTCATTCGCCTGAAGGACACACAGGGCTGTTCATTCTAAATTGTTTTTCTCTTTTCTTGTGATAAGTAACCCCAAGAAATATAACACACTATCTAACTGTATGCAACCCAGGGTTTCTTGACCTTGCTGCGAAAAGCCAAGCATGAGTTGTGTTTCGGTTCGTCTTTTCACCCGTCATTTCGACGGCTGTTTCCCTTTTTGTGTTTTTGCAAAATGGTCCTCTGCGTTGTTCGTCAGTCTGTACTGAGACTGAAATTCGGAAATCATAAATTAAACGTTTTTCCGCAGGATAAGAGTTTTCATCCCCTTCTTTTGCTAGACTAAGACGTGCAGTTTTGCTGATTTTGAGAGTTGACAAACACTGGAAGCACTTGGACTTTCATTGATTGCTGGGAAAGTCACGTTCCTGTTTGAAAAAAGTGACGGAATTCTTTTGCGGGACCTATCCTTATAATTAAGTTGGTAATCGATACATTGTTTTATTCTTTAGAGGCGCCCCAGCACTAAGGAATTTGTAAATACTATTTCAGCTCAGCATCAATCGACACAAAAATTTTCCAATTACATCCCTACTAACAAGACAAATTGAGACGTCCATGTCGTCTGCAGATGCCAGAGAAAACAACAGCAGTCTTTTTCTTCCAGTTTCCCGAGAATACATCAGTGAAGAGTTTCCCGACAATATTCACACCGAGAAGTTTGTGGAATAGTTGATTGCTGCATCTTATTAGGAGTATGCTGCGTGTCTGGTGACTCGTGTAAAAGATGGACCTGATTCCGAAAGCAACCCAAGCTCATCTTTTCTTCGATGGTGTTTCTGCAACGGTGATACACGACTGAGCAGAAGTCGGTAGACCAAGTAAGCTTATTTTTTTTAGGATATGGGGTTATGCAGTTTGGCAGATATTAACTCAGGTCTGCTAATGGTCCAGGTAATATTTTGAAAACAATGAACAGAAATATCTTTTGTTTAAGTATGAGTTGCGTTTTTGCAGATATCATGGTATCTGATACTATGGGAATTGGATCTGTATTTTGTCGTCTTTGCAGTTGCCGTGGTATCTGATACCACGGTTGCTTTGAAAACTGCACAGTTTCCGAATTTGCGCTTATAGAAATGACCCTCAAAAGTACTTATATCCACGTACACCACAAGTGCCAACTTCTTTCCCAGCAGTTTGACAAAAAACTGATGAAAGGCTAGTGTTGGTGATGATGAAAGTGAGATGAGTTTTTCAGATACCACGATCAGTTACCACATTAGGGACCGTGGTATCTGAATTTGAATGAACCAAGGTAACTGTAAAAATGATTTTAGACCATGTTCTGAGTTTTAATTTTTGAGTTCCCGAACTGGCTTTTAAGAGCCCTGGACATGCTGGCAGTCGGGAATTTGCCAGTTTTTGTCCTACGATATGTGTAAAGAAGAACAAAGTGTTTTTTCTTCCAAGACCAAGTCAGTATATTCAGATAATATATACAAGGGATACGTCAGCTACGATGGTTCATCAGCGATATTTCGGCCTTTCTTGGCAACGGTCCTCGTCAGGGCGTCAATCTTCAGGTCCAACGTCGGGGAAGGAAAAAACCCTGTAAACTGTTTCCTTCCCCGACGTTGGACCTGAAGATTGACAGCCTGACGAGGACCCTTGGCAAGAAGGACCGAAATATCGCTGATGAAGCATCGTAGCTGGCGTATCCGTTGTATGCATTATTTGAATAAATTTTTCAAATACAGCTTGGGCTCAAGGAATATTCATCAAGTCAGTATTATTTTGATCCGTTGTCACGGGAGCATTTAGAAGATGCGGGGACCATAGGCAGCTGCCTAGGCCGCCTATTTGGTCATCCGGCACGTGTCACTGCAAACACATCATTTTCCTTTTTCGTTATAGCATTCAGTAATACGAATAACAAATAATCACAAGAACCTCCGTCTCCCTCTCTCTGTAATACGACCAATACGAATATATTATCATACCCTGCCCGATACAAACGAGCGAAGGAGGAGCAACGCAGAAATCAAAATGTTGGACCTGTACAAACAGCCATTATTCACCCACCACTTATTCACTCACTTAAATCCGATGAAATTGGGGAACGGCTAAAAAGAGGAACGGCACAGTATGGCACAGGAGACACGGGCAATAAAAAGATAATAGCAAGTAGTAGAAGTAGACAAGTAAGTGAGAGTTATATTCTTAACTCCAGAGCCTAAAAGAAAGGCACGTTAGAACATTGTCCCTGCCCCTCAGTCTGAATCCTGAAAGGGTCCTTTTATTTTTCGTGCCTCTTTTTAGTGCTCGTGTCTCCTACACTATGTCGTGCCGTGCTGTGCCTCTTTTTAGTCGATCCCATGAAATTGCGTCACTTCGTTGCTCCGCTATAAACATACCGCTATTCATATCACATCGGTAAACGATTGCCAAAAACAAAGCTCTTGGGGTCACAGAAAAATAACGGGCTTTCTTCAGAAATAACCTTACAGTGTGGAAATGGACATTTCCTGGGCTTCGTTTCATTAGCAACTGAAATGCACGCTTTTATTGAAATTCGAGTTTTCCGCGCCGGGATGAACTTTATCTTGTCGAGCCAGCAGTGCATATTCGGAACGTCAGTATTAAAGCCCAAGCTGAAAAAATCGAAATCGCTTACCGAGTCAAAATAATTAAGCTGGCTTTTCAGTTAAACTTTAAAGCCCTCTTCTGAAAACTACGTGTGAGCAGATGTCGAGTTGATTCAGGCTGATTGTCAAACAATAAATCGAAATGTAATGAATAATTCTAACCATCGTTAAGGAAAACTAATTGACTGCATTAACTTCAGGGGTGGCCCGAAGGGAGGCCCCCTGCCCCTGCTTCGTCAGGCTTCGGCTCCGGAATTCCTTTGCGATGGTCTAGCCACCTGCAGCCCCACCGATTCTTTGACCTCAGAAGTAGTTGTGAGATTTAGGCTTCAGAACAGTTTAAAAAATGTATAGAATTTTGAACGGAGGATGCGTGAAAAGGCAGAACTTTAGGAGCAGTTTTTTTCCATCCCTCACAATCGTAACTAACAAATATTCTACGTGGAGTGGAGGATTCAACCCCTACCTAATAAGTTTTAAGTGTTCCCATTTGGCTGCCCCTTCGTCAGTGTTATCCATTCTGAATGGAAAATACTCCTCGAAATTCCTGTCCCAACTACCCTCGAATTTCGATTCTTCTTTTTGCTCCCGTGAATTTGGAGGATGCTTTGCATCTTAAGAATCGCGATTTGTGTATTTAGTCAGCAAACATTTAGGAAGGGGAGATGATTCTAGCTACGAGCTGGAATTGGGCGAAATAGCCGGATTAAGTCACGGCGGACGAGCTCTGGCACTTCCGCTTACGGGATTCCCGATGAAAAATTTGTAAAAAAAAGTTGCATGTAATACTATGTAATAGCAAAGAATACTATCATTTAATGTGCCTCAGACTGGTCCAATCTTATGTAGTAGTTTGTAGTAGCATCCTGTCTTGCCATAGGAGCATCCAGCCTTGCTAATATTAGCATATAGTAGTATGCAGTAACACGGTAGCCTTGAAGTAGAAGCATTTAGTAGCATAATTAGTACTGCATGCCACTTTTTCGTACTACTTCATAGTACTATTTGAGATAAATTTTTCATCGGGTTGTCAAGGGCCCATGATATTTTATTCATAAGGATGAACAAAAAGGTTATAGTGCCAGTACATCGATTTCATAGAGATCTTCTTCTAACCCTATAGGTTTCCTCTGTTCACGGTAGACGACCGCATTCTATGAAAAGTAAAGGACCTTCCAGCATCAAATTCTGCCTCTTATTGATTCATCTTCAACTTGACTAAAGAAAACACCATTAACGAAAGAACTCTCATTCCTCCTTTAAAGTTGCAACCACCATCTGAACATGAGAAAGTACTTAGAATCAAACCGCAAGTGTAAAACCTCTAAGAAACTTTCTTCGCCAGTAACATGGCCGTACTACACTGTAAAAAGTATTTCCGTATGAAGATTAAAGCTAACTGCAGTATTTGCTACTCGGATTACTCTTATCTCTACGCAGATAAGATTAATACCAAATAGAGATAAGATGAATCTGAGTAGCAAATATTGCAGTCAACTTTAATCTTTATACAGACGGACTTTTTACAGTGTAGTGCGTAGAAATCATTAAGTTTAAACTATGGATCTGGACGAAGTATCCGACCAAAAATAATCTGCTAATGTCCATCTGTCATACTGACCTCCTCCTCCAGACTTGACGAGTTGCTCTGACATGAAACTGAATCTAAAGAGTCGTGTTTATCCGACCGCCCATATGGTCGTCGAGATCGATGACGACACCACAATAAACATCACCCTGACATGTCCCCAAGCCATGCCGGTTATGTTCTGATGGCTCCTCGATTTGGCTGCCATCCTTGAGCCGTTAGTCTTCGCAAAGCCTGTCAGTAAGAAGTGGAAAAATGTCGAAAGTAAAAAAGGATAGTTGGCAGAGTGGATCATCATTCTTCGCCTGTTCCCTGCTGTTTAGACGGGGGCTCATGGAGATCCGCGTCATTCGGATTGGATGGAATGTAATTTTTCTCTGGAACTGGGCTGTTGCGAGAAGAATCTCATCATATGTGGGAAAAGAAGGAGTTTTTGTTGAGTGCTTGAAGGTCGGATGAGAAAGATTTGTCATATTAGCGAAGACAGGCGACTAGGGAGGGGGGGAGGGGTAACATCTTGTCAGAAATACTTGTTTCCGTATACAGGAAGATTGTCCAGTGATGGTCCATAGAGCATCTTAGAGAGCAAAGTTGTGACCCAAAATCCATTAAGCGCCAGCACCCGTATTGCCATTGAATGAATGAATTTATTACATGCAGCCTAGTAATAAGGCATTTGCACAGTATATACAGAAAAAAAAAGCTCACAGACGGACGGACAGACGGAAAACTTTTGCGATGTCATAGGTAGCCCTACACTTACGTTTTGGGATCCCAAAAACTTCTCCGTGATTCGGTGAATACGCATGCGACGAGGAAGGTACAGAAGAAAACGGAGATATTTGAAGTAACATGAACGCATTCGACTGGTGTCTTTTTTCCTGAGAATCGGGTACAAACCAGCGAGGAGAAGCACAGAGGAGGAGCAAAAACTTATGTAGATTTTTGCTAGACCTCGTCGGTTGTACCTGGCTCTGTTTGGAACGATTTCCCATAGCCAATCCTCGTCGCAGTTGCGGTTGACAGAACAGCTGCTTCGCACATTTTTCTGAGGGTTGTTGAAACTGAAATACCCAACCACTTGATTCAGATTTGGGGTTGCAGAAGGCTGTTTGTGACTTTAAGGGTAGAAGAAGAACCTTTAGGCGGATTAAAACTTTTAATAGATATTGGCTCCATTGGTAAAAATGTTTTGATTGACATACCCGACGCGTGGTGACGCTTACTTTGCATTCGTAGCCTTAGGAAATGAAAGAAAACATTTGTCTGGTATTTCGGCCAAGCCTTTTTCCTGTGGGAATTTTGTAATTCAGCTATGGAAATGAGAACAGAAGTTGGAAAATTGAATCTGAATAAACTTATTTTGAACCAGAACCTTGTCGGGCATTGTAGAAAACAAAAATGCAAAATAACACAAAGTGTAAAAGACTGATTGAGTAACATTAGCTGAGTTTTTGCAGATACGATGGTATCTGGTACCACGGTCTAAAGTCGTTTTCGCAGTTACCGTGGTATCTGGTATCACGGTCAAAAGGCGTTTTTGCAGTTATCATGGTATCTGTTATTCAGGTATCTGTTATTTTTACCAATTCAGCCAATATCTATTAATCTCTGGAGAAGGGTCAATATGTTATTCAGATACTACGGTCCGACCGTGTTAACTGATCGTCGTATCTGAAAAGTGATATCACTTTCATCAACTTTTGCCAAATTGGTGGGAAAGAAGTTTGGATATCAGTTTTTCTTTCGGGATGACTTCGAAAAGTGCAATTTCGGCAATAGTCGTTTTGCCGAGCCACCATATCAGATACCAGGTAACTGCAAAAACGACTAATTGCAGTTTCAGTTACCGTGGTAACAGATACCATGTTATCTGCAAAAACGCAACTATTGTCAAGCAACCTATTCTTCTTTGCAATTCTCAACCTCCTCTCAAAGTTTATCTATGTTTGTCAGGACACGAAGACCGTGTTTCCAATCTTATTTTGGTTCTCACTCATGGTAACGGTAAACGGTAAAGCACAAAGGACCAAGAATTGCCCTTTACCGTATCCTCTGAATCGTCTTGTGACCTGAGTGGCACAAGGGCATACAAAAAGTTACGCTTCTTACAGCTACAATTTAGGCCGAATTTGTGGGCCTTTGGTTTTCAAACCTTCCTCGTCTCAGTGACACAAGCATGGCCCCTACTCTTCCATTTTTGGGATCCCAAAACGTAAGTGGAGGGATACCTATGACATCGCAAAAGTTTTCCGTCTGTCCATCCGTCTATCAGCACGATAACTCTCGAAGGGAATGAGATATTTTGATGAAACTTGGTGTGGATTATTTGGGTCAAGGGAAGGGTCGAACTACGATCTCTGTGACGTGGTTGGCCCGATCAGCCCACGGCACGGTATTTTGACGAAGATAGAAAAATGTGTTTCGGCCTTGACGCCAAGAAGCCAGGATTCGTGGTAGAACACGCTCACAGTCTATGTAAGAGAGTAGTATCCCAAGTTATGCAGCCAAGATTCCGTTTCTTCAATCTATATTTTTTCTGCTTTCAAGCGGAAAACTCCGTTCGAGCAGGCAAGCAGGCAGGCACTACTTTCAAGTCGAAGATGGGCTAAAATTAAAATGTGCCGGAGACGTGCGCAGTTCCCTAACCCCTTAACCATAATATATACTCCGAGTAATAAACATAAAGATTCACAAAAAAATTAGTATTTTCCAAGGGGTCCGAAAGGGTTGCGATCTACTGTTACTATAGCCATTTCTGTTAGTGATTTCTCGAGTTTATCTTTCCGTTGCTGCGCTAGCGATTGATACTTGGAAATGGTATCGTGTTTAGGCCTATATGAGTTGCACTCGGAAAGCCCAAGGCGGCTATGGTGCAAAAATGAAATGTGAAGCAGAAACTAACTACATAACCAAAAAACACTTCCTGAAGTACAAGACAAAAAATTAACTACATAATAAAACACTGAAGCGAAAAGGGGAGAACATGTTTGCCTGCTAAACCATATAAGTTTTATCACTGCTAAAGAAACTTGAGTTTAGTCTATTCTCCTATCTATTTGTGATTATTAGACATTTGGCTTAGGGCAAGAAAATAACTTTTGAACCAAGAGAGATGATTTGGTATGCAACGTTGAAGCGACAGCATTTCATGAGATAATCATCGAATGTATCACCAGTCATCAGAAATCCATTTTGAGATATAGCCTACTATTGTAAAAAAAAAATGATTAACAAGGTTTGACAACACCAGTTTTATGGAACACATCGAAAAATAATTGCGGTAGACTTTTCTTAAGTTTTACAGTAATTAGAAACGATTTGAAGAAAACTGATACGCGTTTGTTGACCCTTCGGTTTCCCCCTGGCTCCCTCCAGGAAGTAACTCTTTCTTCGAGTTTACATGACGCTCATTATCGTTCAAAGCAGGTTCCGATCCCATCATAAAGAGATATCGTTCAACAGAATGCTGACGTCACGAAACCTGCCAGAAGCACACAGAGCCGTGCAAAGAAACAATTTACCGAAAATGTTGTAGAAATGGGGCCAGGGCCACAACACTCTATATGACTAAGTCCCAAACACTCCAGTGATCCTCAGGAAGAACTAGAAAACGTCTCACTAACGACTCAAACACAACAGCTCAAATCTTGTGTCAGTCAATCACGGCGATCGCTGGGGACAGCTGTGGTGCCGCTTCTGGCTCTTCCGCTAGGTATGGCGATTTTGCATCGGGAGGGGGAGTTAGCCATCAAGAGTATCAGCTCGGCCCTCGAGATAAACTAACGTGCCTAGCTCACCTACCCACGTGGGAGGCAAGACTCGTAAAACCAAATAACACCACTTTGATTAGAACTTAGTATTAATTGAGTCTTTCTTAAAGTTTTGAAACTTGGAATGTAGTGGCGTATCGCAATATTCCTACGCGGAATTAAGGACTGAGACTCAAATGGTACCCGATTTCAGAATATAGTAAGGGAACATTTTTGCGTGAATGGCTGTTGAGCTCGACAAAAGATGCCATCCACGCAAAAATGTCACTGGATGATCTGGGAAATGGAAGAGTAGGGGCCATGCTTGTGTCACTGAGAGGAGGAAGGTTTAAAAACCAAAGGCCGAAAGTGAAGCTTTAAAAAGCGCAACTTCTTGTAGGCTCGTGTGCCACTCAGGTCACAGGAGGATTAAGAGGATACGGTAAAGTGGCAAATTCACGCGACAACGGGTTGAGACACATGGAGATGCCACCTTAATGATACCGTCTTCTTCTAGCCGTTAATAGAGCTTCAGGTTGTCAGTTGACTTGGTGAGACAAGAAGTAAAATGTATAGAGTACTTTAGCTCTAGCAAAATCCTCACGCGGGAGCTTGAGATCTAATAATCCCGGTGCCCCCATGAATAGTAAATAATCAGTAAATCTGTAAATTATCAGCAAATAGTAAATCAGCAGGCTACATGGAAGGTAAATTAATTGTCGGTTATACTTTTGTCATGTATGTTCAGATTTACCAAACTTAAAAAAAAAAATATAAATGAGATCTTAATTTTAGTAGGAATACTACTAGAATAGAACATAAATTCTACTACTTTTAGCAAGGTTCTCTTACTAGTTGTTAACTCACGTACGTTCACATAAGTTTAATTTTCGTAACTACCCGATTTCCACTCGGTTTTACCCTTAAATAAACTTTTCGTGTTAAAAAATTTCCCTAGAGCTACCAAAAGTTCCCTGTGCCCGGAAAGTTACTCCCAAAACGACCACACTTTGTTGCAAACTACTCTCACCCATAGTTATACAGGACTTCCCCGTGCTTGGAGGGTTGATGATCTCAGAATTTATCGAACTAGATTATAGTGTAACTGGAAGGCGCTGCGGTACAGGGATTTTCGGTAGTTATGTAAGTAGCTTTAAAGCACTGGGAATGCGAACGAAAAATAATCCTCTTCGTTATTAAGGTGGCGAGCTTCTGTCAGGACGTCTCAAAGGGGCTGCATGTTTGTGGAGATATGTTGCCTAGGTCGCTCTGATAGGTGTGGGATCGTTTTTCCGCCAGCCCTTTTCTGTGGGGAGTACTTGATGGTTCGGATTTGATTCCAGTAGTTGTGTCAGTGAGAATTCCCAGAGACTCGTACAGAATTCTTCACTTTGCAAGGTTTGTCGTATGTAAATAGTCACCTAAAGGGCTTGCATAAGGTAAGGTACAATTTTAATGGCAAATATGGAGTTTCTCAAAGGCATCAGACATACCAGTGGCGTAAAAACCGACGCTTCACTAATTCTGATGGGTTTGTAAAAATTATTTATACAGTTCTAGCCTAAGGCATTGTAAAGAAAAAACAAACGAACAACTATCACACATCAACACTAAAATTTAAGGACAACACGAGAATTTACGACAACAGACATATGACTAAAGAAAAAATGAAAAATGAAAAAGGTTTGCGACATGGGGGTTAAATCGGACAGAAGAAATATAATTGCTAGATAACATAAATCTTTTTACAGCTCTTTTAAAAAATTTCCTATCTTCGGACACTCAAACAGTGTCAGGCAATGAATTCCATACTTTTACACCTGTATGACGAATAGAAAAGCTAGACCTTTTGGTTTCTGTTCTCCCCCATCCTTTATGCGGGACTGGCGCTGACTGCACCCATGAAATCTCTCAATCTTAAGTAGTGAACCACCGCTGTGGGTCCTGGGTTCAAATCCCAGCTGAGCAGTGTTTTGTCTTTTATTTGATAAGACTTTTGTTTGTCTTTAGATATTTGTTTTTACTTGGTTTTCAATATGAGACCCCACCAGGTCTGCTAAACCAGATCCTGGTTTGACTATGAGGCTCCAGCATGAGGGTCCTAGACTTCTAAATTCAAAAATTTACTTCTGTTACATAACATTCCATCTATGTAATATCCCATGAAACTAGTACACGTAACTGTCAAAATGGTAAACATAATTTGTCCTTTTAGCAACAGTTGCCTCGCAGTTCTCCCTTTCTCCATCCTTTTCGTGGGAAATCCGCAAATCATTTCCATCTTCTAGCTAAATTTGGATCCGTTTATCTCTCATCGAAAGAAATCGAAAATGTGTGCAACAGCGTGAATACTACTTCAGTGTCTAGTATTTGTTGCAGCTCATTTCGGATCATGAGTTTAAGGATTCAAAACCTTAATTTTCTTTCCCGTTTCGGGAAAACACAAACAATGTTTTCAAGCCGTTGGGAGTGTCTGCGAAACAGAACAAGACCAAGGTTTCGATGGGATCCGAAAATTTAGCAGTTTTTTTACTTCTTTATCCAGACAATCGAATCTTGTAGATATCCGAGTCTTCACCAGACCCCTTAAAAATGTTGCTATTTATCCGTAATCAGCCGCTGGAATATGTACCAAAAAATGTGACCGTTTTGGAGTTTTTTGACAACTTACGGCCAAACAACTAATCAAATGAGAAAACCAAGTTCAGATATGGATTCAGCAATCATGTGTACTCCAGTATCTCATCTCTAATGACTTCAGCAAGGTCTTTTAGATTTTTTTTTTTTATCAAATTCCTCGTATTTTAGCAGCATTCCCGGCGAGAGCAAAAGAGAGTCTCTTTGACATTGAGAGCCGAACCTTTCGATCAAAATGTCCGGGTTTGGCAAATTTTGCAAGCTTATCCGTCAAGGACATAAAATTCAAAATTCGATTCAGCATGTCTGCTTACCCCGATACCGAATCTCTAATCGACTTCAGGAACAACTTTGAGCTTCAACCAAATTTCCTGTTTCGGCCGAATTCCGGGTGAATCATTTATACGGCAAGACAACTAAGTTCAGTATTCGTCGGGCCTCCTTACCCCTTTAACGACTATTTCTTTTATATCATAAAACATGTTTCTTACCCTAATTGGAAAACCCCCTCCTCTGCCTCTAGACATAGGGCTCATCTACGAACTTAGCCTGTACTTTGCCAGTGAATCCTCATATGAAGTTTGAACAACATATCTCAACCCACCGACCCGACAGACTGCCATTACTAAACCCAAAGAATACGTACGCTAGGTGTAAATAGTCTTTGATAAACACATTGCGCACTGCACTGTACTCGCGGGAGTCACTAATCATTATCGCTCCGGCGTCCATATTTTAAACAAAGAGTATCGTCATTGACGCGCAGAACTTTCGCCTGTATGGATAAAGGGGTAGGGTAGGGACTGGTAGGCTATAGCCACCTGTTTTTTCCGATAATTGGTCGACAAATTCTTATTTAATTGTTCACCAGGCAGTTGTCGGATGCATTCCGCTTTTTCGACCCAGTAAATGCCGGTTGGAATTTTCTATAACTAAACTGATCGCATACACTTTTTGTTTATCTTTAGTATGTTCGAAAGGTCAACAGCATGTCTCCTCACCCTATATCGACTAGGGTATGTCATTGGGTTTTAAAACTTCGTGCTAAATTTCCGGATTCCGGGCGATCTACTTGTCCGGCGAGAAAATATTTTTCATATTCGGATTCAGCATGTCTCCTTACAACTGAATCAAACCTCTAATCAACTTCAGATTCAACTTTTACTTTTTACAAATTTTTCAGTTTTTGCCGGATTCCGGGCGAGAAAATAATTTTCATATTCGGGTTCAGCATATCTCCTTACCCCTAAATCGACTATCTCATTAGCCTTCAAAAAATGATTTTGTTCGCCCTTTAATTTGAATCCCCTCCCCTCAATATACAGCTATGGGACCCATCTACGAACTTGATCTTTCCCTTGACTCAAAGAACCCTCACACCAAGTTTCACCAAAATATCTCCTTCGCTTCGAGGGTTATCCTGTTGACTGACGGACAGCTTTTACGAAGCATAGGTATCCCTCCACTTACGTTTTCGGATCCCAAAAACCTCGGAAATAACAGTAGCGGTTTCGCCCTCCTACCTATTTTATCCGTCGGGTTTTCTATTTTTGCGTTATGGTAGCCTACTGATCCCAAGATTTTGGGCATGAATCTTTCTGTTCTGAATAGCGAATAAGAACTCATTTTAGCCTACATTACTTTCAACTGAAAATTACAAACAAAAGAATTAATTAACACCACGCGTAAGTTAAAGATCAGAGGGACATTGAAGACCCAAGCATGTACTGTTTACGATAATGTCAAGGTCGTAGGCTACTAAGCCCATTTTGAATTAATGCCTGGGATGGCATGGTCTAGATATTGCAAAGGCTGTCATTATCATTGTACATATCGAGTTTATCATTGTTTAACGAACTTCAGTGGAAGGAAGTTTTTATTTTTTTTATTTTTTTTATTTCAAATAAGGCCAACATGGGCCACAATATAACAAAAACACACTCAACAAACAAACAAATGTAAATACCAGGTCACTTACGTGACTCCCGTCAAAAGCCCCGCGTACAACTCACGAGTCCACGCAAGCCATACAGGCAGAGAAAGCCGCATCTGAGGCCCACAAAGGATCCTAAGAAGTGGGCTAGGGGATCGGAGGATCCTGGTTTGAAGGGAAAGAATTGACCGCCTCCGAAGTTCACCAAAAGATGGAAGCCCTTCACCAACAAACATTTACTTTCCACACATGGAACCCAATAGCAAGGAGCGCTAGCTCCTAGCTCCTAACTATTACGAAGTAGAGTGTAGTATGTTTACAGCAGGAACAGGTACATTGAGGTTGTCTTTACGCCTGTTTGCGTGCCGGCGCGGAAATTCAAACTTGCGCTTTGTAGAGTGAGAAGCCAGCCTTCCAGATTCGTCTTCCGAATTCCAAACTTAAACAAAACAAAAACATTATTTCGTGTTCATCAAGATGGACTGAAGCCAGGTTAAAACCGTCTGGAGGTCCGGGATGTGTTCGTCAAGGTTCCGGATGTCTGAAAGGTGTCATAGAGGCAACACTTTTCGAGAAACACAATAAATTTGATAAATATTAATGGGGTAATGGGGACAAAGGAAGAGTAGTTGACATTGTGATTGGGAGGTAAAAGATCTCTGAAATCATCACAAAATGTTGAAGAATAGCACAAAAACTATCGTCATGAAAATCCGGAAGGGTTGGCTTGACTGTGCGGAAGCCCTACTCATCCGGAAGTCTGGACGATGAATCCGGCATTGACCACACAGCACATATGTACCTTTATTACGCGAATATGAAGCGATGGCAAAGGAAGGGATATTACGTACCGTTGTGTTCAAGATAATGTATACAACGGACACGTCAGCTACGATGCTTCATCAACGATATTTCGGCCCTTCTTGGCAAGGGTCCTCGTCAGGCTGTCAATCTTCACGGTCAACATTGGGGAAGGAAACAAACCTGTAATCGTAACGTAAACCTGTAACGTGCACCGGACTATTCGAGAAGCCGTTGAGATAAAGAAAAACCGAGCAGGCAAACCGAGATACAGGCGAATACTCCGTACCGGAAACGGGGAACGGGGTTATTAATGGAAGAGAAGCCTCACTCCCTTATTAACAACAAAACCGAAGTCTATCAAAATGCAGAAAAAAACCTTTCCTGTCGTCGCCCCAATCGTGCAGCAAAAACAGCAGCCGTGTCAAAAATTAAATCTGAGCACTAGTTTTTCCGTGCATTGATTATGAAAAGTAATAGATACAGGGGCGTACTCCTTAATAGAAACGTGGAACGAGGTTATTAATGGAATAAAATGTAAGCTTCAGTCCCTTAATAATAACAAAACCGAAGTTGATCTAAATACAGAAAAATCCTTTCCTGTCATCGCCCCAATCGTGCAGCAAAAACAGCGGCCGTGTAAAAAATTAAATCTCAGGACTAGTTTTTTGTCTCAGGACTAGTTTTATTTGAAGGTGATTTGCCCGAATAAGATATTTTTGGCCGGTAGAAGCTTCAGTTATTTATTACAGGTTTGTTTCCTTCCCCAGTGTCGACCCTGAAGATTGACACCTGACGAGGATCCTTGCCAAAAAGGGCCGAAGTATCTTGATTACAGGTTTGTTTCCTTCCCCAACGTTGACCCTGAAGATTGACAGCCTGACGAGGACCCTTGCCAAGAAGGGCCGAAATATCGCTGATGAAGCATCGTAGCTGACGTATCCGTTGCATACATTATTTGAATATATGTTTCAAAGTCAGCTTGGGCTCAAGGAATCTTTGCTTTCACGTTTTCCATTTTAGAATGATGTTTGGGACCCCAGGCAATGGCACGTCGCCAAGCGATGTCTCGAACGAACTCCCACCCCACAAGGAGATGGGCCAGTTGTCCTTCGAAGAAAAGAAGTATCTTCTTGCTGTCGAAAGGGGTGACCTCGCCGCGGTCCGCAGGTAATCTCTCTCATTTCTTTAGTCCCTAAGCTGTCGGTTTGGAGATCGGGAATAGATAAGGCTTTTTGGATGAGAGATTGATTTGTTCCAAGCCTTGTTACTATGCCCACTGAGGTCCCTGACGTAAAGCTCAATCCAGACCCGACGACAGCTATGTCGTCGAGCCAGCGTAGTTGCCATATGAGCCATCGTAGTACAGAAGTCAGGGCAGATGGCATGAAGCGGACATGTCGGTCTCTTTTAAATTGGATTTGATTGTAAATGAGGTTTATGCGAAAAAACGCATAAATAACCATATCGCCCTCCAGAAGCTGACACTTGTTCGGGAGTACAACGAACCCCCATGAAAGATTAACAATAAGGAAAACGAAATAAAAAGAAGAGAAGAAAGAAAGTAAAATTAAAAATCCTACACTTGGTCGGTTTCTTGTCGCAATGTTTCTTGAGCAATGTCGGAGGCGATCTAATTTAACAAGACCAAAGGTTTGGGTGGGAACCCAAAGGGAATGTATGTTGGATAGGCAAATATATTTTCTGTCTTTGCCATATCCCTGAAACACATTGTTTTATCCTAACCAAAGCCTTAACCCTGATGCATAACCAGATGCAAGTATTGAACAGAAAAACGAAAATGCTCCTCAGGTGTGGTTCTTACGTTTCACGACTTTTAGAACCGGTGCGCTACTGACTGAGCCACCTAGGGCTTTGAAAAATTATTACTATTATGGAAATGCGTCGAAATTCAGTGGTAAGTATAAATAAAAACAGAAGCACAGCAGTCATTTCACAAACAGTTGCATAAGTTTTTAAGTAGTGAACTGAAAGACAACAAGTGTGCAAGCGCTCAGACGTGGAGTGTGAAAAAAAATCTTTATCACATCTTATAAGCAAACAGTGTTAGAACCAAGACGTTTTACATCCCCAATAACCAACAAAACATCGAAATAACATATTTTGAAATCATCACAGTTTAAGAGCTTTTAATGTAAGTAAACCACATTTAGAAATCAAAAAGAAGATCTTCAAGATCTTACAAGAACGGTTTCACTTTTCCATATTGAATGTCTTGCTAGCCAGTCGACGCTTTAAACTTCTTTTCCACTAGAAAGGTAATAACAAGTGCAATAAACCAAACCGCAGCAGCCTAATACCCCCTTTGTCACAACTTCATTAACAACGGCATATCATCGATCATGTGACAAAACCGTCCAGTTTCCAACTGATCATTAAGGAATGAGGTACGCCCCGTGGTCTTATTTTTTGCTGTTACACCAAAATCCGCATCTTTACATACATATCCACAAGCATACAAGAGTTGAACTCGAGATATGTCATAGACGAACTTAATTCACCGGAAGTCTGGGCCCAGTTATCCATGAACGGGATGGTGGGGTGGGGGGGGGGGGGGGGTTCGGGACCCATCAAATTGCATATCTTGATCTAAATATCCTCGACTATACTAGCTTGGAGTTTGACTCCGGTCACGGGTCAAAAACTTAACTCATGGACAAATTGGGCCCGCTTTCCCATAAACGTGGAGGGTGGGGGGTGGTTCAACTCCACATAGATATCCCCAGTCCCTATGATCCAAAAGCACAAAGGAATTTCATCGCCTTATCTCCAGTTATTGTCAAGCTAAAAACATAAAAAAATGGGCAATCTGGGCCCAGTTACCCCTGAACCAAGTGGGGGTGGAATTTGGGACCTGCAAAAAGGAAAAAGAGACCCCAATGCTCACAACTTACCAAGTTTCAACTTGATACCTGTTGATTCCTGTCACGGTTAACGAACTTTACTCCTGGGCAATCTGGGTCCAGTTGCCAGTGAACGGGTTAGGTGGGGCAGGTGCAACTTTAAAAGCAATTTCCCAGCCCTAGGATCTACAAGTACAAGGAATTTCATCGTCCTATGTCCAGGTCTGGTCAAGTTATGAACATTATTATATTAGCTGGAAAATGAACTGGAAAAAGAAGTTCATTTTCCAGCTTGGGCGGCTTGAGCCTGAAGAGGACCCTTGCCAAGAAGGGCCGAAAGTAGCTCTAATAAAATGTAACTGACTTATCCGTTTTGCACTGTCAAATATGATTCGCAGTCAGCTTGGGCTGAAGGAATATCTATCAACAAACACTCTGTTATTCCACCTTGGGTGTCGGCTACCAGGAAGTTAACTAGGGGGTTTGCTTGACTATTCGGATCCTCGGGAAAACGCTGGTAGTCCATTTCTGGAGTCGACTGCCAAATGCGTGAATTAAACTGAGAAGTTATTTGAGAAGTTTACCTTGTTTCTCTTCCGTCAAATGAATTTACGTTCGGCAACGGGCCAAGCTTTCAAATTGGGTGCGAAGGATTGGATCGGAACTTTCCCTGCGGATTCTGGCCTGGGGCCATGTTCGAGCGCCTTAGAAAGTTGTCGACCATTAATTTTCCCTAACCGTTATAGATGTTCATGACTTGTCGCTCACCGCAGTAGTTACTCAGAGTGAAAAATGCACTCCGTTTTGTCAATCCTCGTAAATAAATTGTTCTGTTTATCTTTCGTCAGCAAATGAAAATGTAAGAAATAATAGTTTGCCCTGTTATTTAAAATGTAACTTGAACTTAAAATTTGGAAGAATCTCCAGGGCAAAAAGAAATACCTTTTCTTTGTTCTGCATGGGAAGACGGGTTTCGAATCAAGCAGAGCCTCGTTTTTGTTGCATGCTGCAGGTCCACTTCTCGGCCGATTCCGGAATGATTCTTTCTGCATCCGTTTTTGCACTGCAGCGCTTCCGAGGAAGACGGCAGCGCTTCTCGAGAATCACGGACTTGCTCACCGACCAAGTCCGTGCTTCCCTGCAAGATGCTGCAGCGCTGCCGCTTCAACCAAGAAGAAAGTGCATCCAAAAACGCATATTGTGCAAAAGCAAAGAAGTGCTGCAGCAGCGATGCGGCAGCGCTATTGCAACCATAACGAGACTCAGTATAGCGCCAACGGTCGTTTTATATCATCCTCTTTTCCCCATTTTGAAAAGTCATCTTGTGTAGAAAATACTCAAGCACTAGGTCCTATTAACTAGGAATCCTTTGGATCAAAGTACAGGTCAAGTTCGTAGATTGGCCTCATAGCTGTATATTTAGGGGTGGGGGAGGGGTTTCAGATTGAGGGGCGAAAAAAAAAGTTTTTGAAAGCTAATGAGATACTCGATTTAGGGGTAAAGAGACATGTTGATCCGAGTACGATTTTTTCTTTCGATTCGATTCCTTCAGTCGGAAATTGTCGGACTCGTCGGACAAAACGGAAAAATTATCTAAAAGTAGAAGTGTAATCCGAAGTTGATTAGAGGCTCGATTTAGGGGTAAGGAAACATGGTGAATCCGAATGTGAATTTTTTTCGTCGGACAAGTAGTTTGCTCGGAATCCGGCCAGAACCGGAAATTTAGCTTGAAGTTTTAAAACCCAATGATATAGTCAATATAGGGTGAGGAGACATGCTGTTGCAGCTTTCGACAATACTCAAGATGAACAAGGTGGATGCGATCAGTTTAGTTACCTCCAGAGTCCCAACTGGGGGAACTTGGCGAAAAAGGCAGAATGCGTTCGACAACTTTCTGGTGAACAATTCAATGAAATTTGTCGACCAATTTTCGGAAAAGCCTAATTTCTTGACGGATAAGCTGGCAAAATTTTGGTTCGAAAGAGTCAACTGTCAAAGAGTCAAAGAGTTGAAAAGATCAGTTCGGTGTCACCAGCTCTTTTGCTCTGCATACAATTCGCCGGGAATAGCCTACTTCTAAAACGAGGAATTTGGTCAAAGTAAAAGACCTCTCTGACCTTGATTAGCGATGAGATACTGGAGCAAAAATGCGTGCTGAATCCATATCTGAACTTGGTTTTCTCATCTGTTTAGTTGTTTGGCTGTAAGTTGTCAAAAAACACCAAAATCTAGAAGGGGTCTGCCAAAGACCGAAAATATACAAGATTCGATTGTGGATCAGGAAGTACAATAAATATTCAGTTTTGGGATCCCGTTGAAACCTTTGGTCTTGTTTCTGAAACGTAGAAGTACTAGAGCACTTTCTTGTAATGTATTTTTTTTCCCATAAATAACACTTTAGTTTTGTTCTGACTATTTTTGACTAGGCACAATTATAATTAGAGAAACAGTGCTCTCCATGGTTTAGTTAGAGTTTGGCACGTAAAGATGCTATTGATAGTGTTCATATCCGCCAGATTGTCATATTCGCAATGCTCTTTCCATTTTCTTTCAAGAGACGGATGAAGTAGAAACTATTACAACGCCAACTTTTTTTTAAGCAGCACTTTTTTAAAGAAAATTGTACTTTTCCGATCTTTAGCAGCACGAAAAGTTCACCGGTGTGGCAACCGTGCATGCCGGGCGCCCGGTCGTGAGCGTGAATTATGTTAAAGGACCCCTCGCACTATTTACTCTTCAACTTACAGTATTTTAAAACATTGAATATTTTAAAACTAGGCTGTGCTTTCAACAAATAACCTACAGTTTTGTCTGTTTGAAGCCTTTTCTGAGACCCGTTAACTTGCAGCAAAAAACATTTTACATTACCGTTTTTTCTGATGGAAAAACTTCTCGCAGACAACCGTCGTCAGCGTGATACACATTGAAGGTAGCAAAACACGTCACGTGAGAAAATCAGCGTGGTTCTGTTAGAGGGGTCATAATGTACCGTATGAAATTGGGGTCTCCGGGCTTAGAAATATATGGAATAATTATGAATGTAGGTTGCATTAGTATTATGGGTAAGAAAGGTCCTTTAAAGATTCTCCAATGCCATAAGACAACCTCAACCTCTGACGCGTCAAGAATTGATGATACGAGTAAGCCTGTTAAGGCAGAATTAGTACTGGAGGCAGTGAATGAGAGGACGAGTGATGACTGTTCACTGGCTTATCATGACCTAATATAACAATGCTTGTTTACTGAGCCAAAAGGCCATACAAGATTTAATACACTTCACAAATAAACTATTACACCTCTACAAATACTATGCTACGTGAACTAAGCTAAGCTTTCATTCCTGAGACTAAATCCTTTGGTCACATATTTACAAACATCTACGATACATTTGGGGTTTGTAGATTTCAGGATACTTGAACTACGGCTGGTGCACCCCTGGGCTCCCCTCCGGTGTCAGTTTGCAGCCGATCCGAAAAAAAGAGCTACGAGATCATATGGCACTTGAAAAGAGAATTTAAGAACGTAAATGGGGAGGTCACAAAATTGCCCCCTCCCAACTCGCTCAACCTTAGCCGAGCCTAGGACAGCGTCTCTTAGCAACCATCAAGTTTCACTCGATCTGAGCATTTTCGGGAAATGTCCGGTACTCACCCTCCATCCATCGTCGTCGGATCCGTCCGGGACCCCAGAATGGATCATCTATCCAATTTGAATCCCAGTATCGCTCCACTTGTTTGATTCCTAGGCGTTCACCGCATTTTCGGGACACCCTTTCCAACTCCCCCCACCGTGGTCGAATCTGTTCGGATATATAAATGGAACATCTTATGCACTGTAACGTTTTGTCACGTTATGGTGTCCCATCTCCGTATTTATTACGCGTTTACGTTTCTTTTATCCGTTCTAACCTAGATTATGGATGTCCGGTTTGGCATTTTGGTCTGACCCTGGAACAGTTAGATTTGCTTGAGAGGATACAGTATAGAGCGTTGCTTGTTACATCTAAAGCTCCGAAAGTCCCATACATTCAGCCCCCAAAGCAATTTAAACTAGACCTACGTTGCCTGGGCAACGTGAAGTGTTGCGGCAACCTTTGTGCGGCTTCGCCGACTAAAGTGTTGCGAGAGCAACACTTTGGTTTTGTTTCTTTGCTGTCGGTTAAATGCTGAAGTTGTCAACTTATCAAAGCTTACAAAACGGTATGTTCTAAGAAGAACACAATCAGTAATCACATGATCAAAGGCTATTCCTCAGCGTTGTAAAAACAACAACAAAAGAACATCGGAAGAACGGACTAAACTGACTTTGCAGTCAGTTGAACTTTATCGTTTTCAATCGTAGACATCGTGACGGATAAAAACTTGGGACAATGTCTAATATAATCTAGTTGGTATCATAAAGCTATGCGTAACTTTTCAGGATTAAAATACCGTAGATGACACTATAAATTATTACGAAACTACCTCATTGTTTTAAATTATGTTTGTACCCGTTGCGTAAATAGTTAATCCTAGTTTACAGCGGTAGACCATCGATACAAACTTTCTAGATTTATAGAAATCGAATACGATGTGCACCAATTTGCACAAATTTCTAGCCGCTCGTGAACCGATTCGTACTAACAAGTCCCTCTCCCATGATAGACATCAAGTTCACCGAAAACAAATAGTGGGTAGGCTACACCAGCTAGCAAAAGTTACAAACCCCTCATCGCTGAAGATGATAACAGGTGATTATTACTTAAAAGTCCCTTTCCTATCTTACAATTGGGAACCAAATTGTTCTTACCATCGAATACACCAGAAACAAATAATACGTACACCAACTAGCAAAAGCTGCAAACCCCTCATCACTGAAGATGATTATGGTCTAACAGCCGACTGTTGCTTACAAGTCCCCTACATGTCTCACAATTGGGATCGGTCTAATTTTGGTTTCAGTGTGGACCTTACTACGGAAGTTGTCAACCCCTCTTAAACTTTCAAACTGTTATATCTCATGAAGGAATTTTTGTACCAAAAAATGGATGACACATACTTTGATCAGCTCACCAAGATCTATCGATTGCCGTTGAAAAAAAAAATCTATCTGTATTAGTTCAAAAGTTGACTTTTTTGCCGTAGGCCAACTTTCTAATATCACCACTTAGAAAGGAGCAAAGGGTAAGCTCTAATTTCTTTAGCAGTGAGAGAACTTTTAAAGTTTAAGAGACCCATCTGATCTCACTTCTCTTCCTCACTCCCAAGTGTAAGAAATGGAATGATAAACTCAGCTGAAATCGCGAACAGATATGGATAGAAACAATAGATGGCAGCACTTTCGGACCCGTGGGAAAATGACACTTTTTTGTTTCTGTAGATTTTTCTATTTATCACTCAAAGAAGATATGTTGGCTGTGGGGCCGGGTAACTGCCGCATATATTTAGCACTTATAGATTTTAGTCCATCTTCAATTTGAAACTGGTGCCTGCCTGCTTGCGTGCTAGAACGGAGCTTTCCACTCGAAAGCAGAAACATGGTTTGATGAAACGAAAGGTTCGCTACACAACTTCAGATAGTCCTCTCTGACATGGGCTATATAACTCCACTTCACTTCGCACACCGTACGCTCTGGCTCGAGGACAAGCAAAAACCATCCTTATTGGCCCCAGGCAAGAGTTCTACGGAGCTTTCCAAAATATAATGTCATATTCATCAATCCGGCCTAAGGTCCACACTTTCCGTAAAAACCGCACAGGTTAGACCCTTACCAGTTGATTGTATTTTGATTAAAGTTTAGGTAGACTTCATTGAGGATAGCGTAGGCTAATTGTTTTTTTTTCTTTGTTTTTTTTTTTTTTATTTTAAATGAAGTAGAGTTTGTATGAGAGTATATGGTCTAGTTATTAGTCTGTAGACCAATTGTGTGAATTTTATTATATTTTTTTTTTTTTTACTCGCCAGCTTTGGCGGATTCAAATAAATGAATTGAATTGAATTGAAGTTACTAGGAATAAAATGAAATCGGAGTCATAGGAAAAAAAAAAAAAAAAAAAAACAGGACAAAACCAAAGTGTTGCTCTCGCAACACAATTAGATACCCTTTCATGCCGCCGACTTCAACTTTGTATGGAATTCGGTACATCTATAATCCAAAGCCCAACGATATCCCTCCCCCCCCCTGATTTTGTCCCCTCCCGAATTCGTCTTAAGCTGCCGAGCCTGTGCCTCGTATAAAGCCGATGGTAGCTTTGCGAACAAGGTATATACTCAGAGTTTCGTCCTCTCGTTTGTTCGTTTATGCAGCTCGGAGCGCATTTGAACGTTAATTTTCATATTATTTATACTTTAGTAATTTTAGTCTGTTGTGTTATTGACCATATTTATGACAAGACGTCGGTATAAATGTCGCAAAGTTGTATACATCTAGACTGTTATGTTATGAAGTTATGTTTTGACGCAAAACCAACCCATCAGCGTGTCCGTTGTGTGTTTTTATTTTTTAATGTTTATATAACGATCGTAATTTCTGTCCGTCCGTCGTCTGTCGGTCGGTCCGGGTTTTGCTAGTTCGGGGACTTCCACGTAAGCTAGGACGATGAAACTTGGCAGGCGTATCAGGGACCCCAAATGATTAAGTTGGAAATAGTCACTTTCCCGATCCGAATATCGTGGGGGAGTGGGAATCGGGAATATTGAGGAATCAACTTTTAAACGGGTGATCGGATCTCAGTGAAACTTGATGTTAAGAAAGACCCCGTGCCTCAGACGACCTGATTAAAATCCGGACCGGATCCGATGACTTTGGGGGGAGCTGGAGGGGGGGGGAATCTTGGGAAACGCTTGTGATGGAGGGATCGGGATGAAACTTGGTGGGAAGAACAAGCACAAGTCCTAGATAAATCGTTGACATAACCTGACTAAATTCGGGCACTGTAGGGGGAGTTGGGGGGGGGGGGGTTCTGGTGATTCAGCTATATAGTTCAGTACCTCCCGATGTACTAGGATGATGGAACTCGGCAGGAATATCGGGGATCCGAATATACCGGCTTGAAAATAGTCGTTTGAACGATCCGAACATCGTTGGGGGACTGGAGGGATGGGGAATCCGGAATCTAGTGGCATTTATAACTTTCGAACGGGCGATCTCATTTGAATGAAACTTGGCAATTGGAAAGAGCTTATTGTCTCAGATGTTCCATACCAAGTCTGGACCGGATCCGATACTGGAAGTTGGAAGGGGGCACCGGAATTTTTGTGAAACGCTTAGCGTCGAGGGATCTGGATGGAATTTGTTGGGAAGAATAAGCATAACCATTAGATACTTTCTTGACAGAACTAGATCATATCGGGGCTTTGGGGGGGGGGGGGGAGTTCGAGGTTTTTTCCGGGAATTCCGGTGATTGCGAGTTAGGATACTTCCAGATGTGCTAAGGAGGATAAAACTTGTTAGGCATATTATAGTGACCCGACCAAATAGACATACGGACCCGACACAATGCCCTAGGAAGACTTCTGTACCTGGAGCCGAAATTTTTCGGGGAGCTCAGGGAGGGGGAAACCGATTACTGACTTCCGTAGGTTGCGAACAGATGGTTCGATTGAAGTTAAACTTTATGGGTGATAAGAACTGATGATCGGCATGTGTCCGAACCCATTCGGCCATGGTTGGGGGAGTTGGAGGGATTGGCATGACGGCATGAAAGTTGGACAGTACCAAATTTATGCGGCCTAGACTTGTCATTTGGCGTCCGCACCCGTTCCGACCAAGGAAGAGGATGTTGAAGCGGGAACCGGAAATTTGCAGATATGCTCCGATTCGAGTAAAACTTGATGGACAGGAAGAGGAGATGTTAGAGATGCGAAGTTATGTGGCTGGCCAAGCCTTTTTCGGCCACAGTGGGGAGATGGAGGGGGAGTCCCGGAAATGTTGTGGCTCGAATAGGGATTGAACGAGTGTGGTTACTTGAATGAAACTTGGAGAGTAGAGAGATTGTGTGCCTTAGATGACATATTTTAAGGTGCGATCGGATCCGAGCATGGTGGGATGAGTACTGGAAGTTCCGGAAAAATGCTCAGATGTACTTTCTCGTTTCTCAGATCACCTACTCGTGGCATGTGCCATATGAGATCGTAGCTCTTTTAGATTATACTGAATTGAATCTTCTCTTATCCTCCGTCAATTTTCGCTTGTATCTGAGTAGTTTTGGGAAATGCTACTCCTTTAATCCCTAGGTGTGCAACAGGATTTCCTCCAACTCCCCGAAGGTGGCCGGATTTGGTTCGAATTTTTCTCCTATCACCCATCAAGCTCTCGAATCGGAACACCCGTTCTCAACTTATACATGTCACAAGATCCACAATTCCCCCTTCTTCCACACCTTAGAATTTGTCGGATTCGGGAAAGGAAGGTCCACTAGAGCATTGTGTCGGGTCCTTTATGTGTGTGCCAAGTTTCATCGCGTCGGAAGGACTTGCGTTACGATCGCTAATAGAAGAGCTGACCTCTTCTAATACCGGGATGCGGGCCTACCTCTTTTAATACCAGATGAGCTGTGTCTAACCGTTTGTTAATCCTGCGGTGGCCACTGCATGAAAACAAGCTGGGATCACCTCTCGGTGATCGAAAACGAAACACAGTATCGCTCCGCTTGTTTGGTCCCTAGGCGTGCCACAACATTTCCGGGATCCCTCCTCCAACTGCCCCGCCGTGGTCTAATCCGATCGGATACACAAATCTTGTTCATCTTCTCTTATCCCCCGTCAAATTTCACTCGAATCTGAGTATTTCTGGGAAAGTGTCCGTTACTCCCGTCCAACGAAGTCGGATCCGACCAGGACCCCAACATTGATCATCTAGGGCAAATAATTTGTGTACCTTCTAAGTTTCATGTCAATCGCTCTACTCGTTTAATCCCTAGGCGCGCCATACAACTTCCGCCAACCGCCAACTTGGCTGGATGATCATCTCGGGCATCTCCTCCTACCACCCATCAAGTTTCACTCGAATCGGGTCACTCGTTCGTAACTTACTCATGTCACAAGATCGACGATTCCTCCTTCTTCCACACCCACCATTTATCGGATCCGGGAGAGGAAGGTCTGCTAGAGCACTCTGTCGCGGCAAGTTTCATCGCCCTAGTATATCTGAAGCGCCCGAACTAGAAAAGTCGGACCAGGGACATACATACGATCACTATATGGCACTTGAGCCAAGGCTGCAAATGCAATACGAACTGTTCCCCGTCTATTTGAAAAGCACTCAGCTCATTCAAATGTCAGCGTTGAGGTTTGACATCAAACCGTCGCTGAAAGATGTTCTGCTCTTTGTTTAAAGCTTAATTTTACTTTTTCTCTAGAATGCTCCAACGCGCTTTGGAGCTGCGTTCGATCGACATCAACTGCGTCGACCCACTTGGGAGGTCAGCTTTACTAATTGCCATTGATAACGAGAACTTCGAAATGATCGAGTTGCTTCTGAAATATCAGGTTAGTATAGGCAAGGGTAGGGATCTTAATTTATCTGGTTTCTTTCTAAAACGGAATGAAAAAAACTCCTATGCTCAGAGAGTTTTTGCACCCCGTTTTCAAGGTGTGACAAGCTTGTAAAATCGTTTGATTTGGTCGGTACCACTCCCTCTTTCTGCTACTCTTTCTGCTATCCGCAGGAATTGCAAGACCGCACATTTTGTCTGCACCTCTGAGTTTAGAAGTATTGGGGCAATTGCGAGGCTTGCATTGATTGGCGTCGGTCTCCCTTTTATTCGATAAGTTGTTATTCGATATGCCTGTTTTATTATTATGTAATCCGAGAGCGTTGGTGGTAACTGAACGATTGAGAGTGTCATAGACAACCATGGTGTGCCTGAGCCAAGCTCGGATTTTTTTCTGTTGTTATTCTTGGTGATGTCTGACGTCACTGACGCCCAAAACCAGTGGCACTAATTAGTTTGTTATTAGCAAGTAATGTTTGCGTTTCCGATCGAAGTTTTCTTCGCCGTTAGCGTAGCCGGCTCCTTAATTTCCGTTTCAAAAGCCGTCGAAGTTCACCGTTTGTTTAATTAGTCTTTTTACGACTCCGGCGATCCTTGCCCGGTTGACGTTTCTTCGACAATTCAAGCAAACTTCGAACTTGCTAGCTCACGAAGTTCGACGGTCAGCGTTTGAAGGAGGAAGAAACTGTGACCGGTGACCAAAAACGGTAATTAAACAAAGACCTTTGAGGTTGAAGGTAACTTCAAAACTTGAAAGACGCAACTAATATTGAAAGTTTGCAAGAAATGGCTCTTGTAGGATGGCGATATCTACATACATGTATGTATATATAGGCCTATAGACCTATATTTAGATTTATATGCATATAATATATATGTAGGTATGGATACTTATCTATTTATAGACATATACGGTAAAGATGTGCTTCTTTGAACGTTAGCCAGGTTCAGGTTCTTTAATTTAAAACATATCCTAACAACATCAATCGGTCACTGGGGGCTGGCAGGAATACATTCTCATTAGCTCGCCCCATCAGTCCTCGGCCCAACTGTGTAGACAGTGCGGTTTTGTGCTAAATGGTAAAATAAAGACCTAAAACAGGTGTTCCTAGGAGCCTTTAATTAGCTACTTTGGCTGACTGGTAGTTGGCTTCTGTTGCATTAAGTGGATGAAAATGAAGATTTACATATCCCAAGGGTCGTATACAAAAAATAAAAGAAGACTGCCTAAAATATACACGCTATCCTCTCTATTTAATATAGCCGCTCTATCTAATGTACACTCTACCCTTGCTACCAAAGGAAACGACGAAATAAAATTGTAGACTTCAACTTCTGCTCTCTCGCCCTAAAATCCAATGAAGAACTGTCGGAAGATGCGCTGTGGAAACAATAACAATAAGTAAGTACGGTAAGTAATTTATTTCTGACCGGCCATTTACAAAAAGCGGAGTATGTAAAATAAAATAAAGAAATTAAATCGAACGATAAAAAACAAATATACAGTTTTTCTTCTTCGGACAGAAAAGAGTGTAGAATATACTATTATACTATTTTCACAATCACACGTGAGATCTTGGTATAAATTCTCTGAAGGGTGAATAAGCGGTTAGGCTTTCGCTTCATACCGAGTCGCGCATTAGCCCCGTGGAAACAAATAGAGGCACAGACACAAATAGAGGTATTTTAAACAGTGTTAAACATGGCTAGACCTAAACATAAACCAAGAAGTAACGTGTCAGTGTTTACTTTATGGTAGCACAACTAGTGGCCAAAAAATACTAATCTGGAAGGAATTTTGTGAAGGGCATACTAAAATAGTATCGCTCTGGCGAGAGCGCAAATACCACTTGGATCACCCGGGAAGGAGTACCATAAAACTGTGTCGACATTTGTGTGGGGCATGTCGAAGGAGCAGAGAGGCAGTGCGGTGGCGTATTACAAGTATGCCGAGACCATAGACTGTTCGGCGGGCTTATGTTATGGAGGCATCACTACAGTTGCAGTTTCGTAGCTTTAGCTCTCATGTGGCTCCTGGTTGTGTCCTGTCCTTCTATATCTGCCTTTAAGCGGTTGACAGTTACATCTTACTCTGTTCAACCTCAAAGGCTATTGCAGCCCTCTGTATGACCATAGATGACTTCATTGGCTAAATTTTTGTCCGAAGTTGAAGGTTACCATCAAATTTGAAGGTCTGAATTGATTGCCATCAAATTTGAAGGTCACTTAAACACCGTTTTTGGTCAACTGTCGCCGTTCCCTTGTGGATATAGCTGATAGCGTTAACTTTTAGCGTTTGGCACTACAAGTCTCATCTTTTTCTTTGTTTTTTTTTAGCTCTTCTGTATAATAGATAATTTCCAAAATCAGTATCTTGGTCGTCCCTAATTGTTTTTTGAAAGTCGAATGTGCTGGCGAGTTTTAAGTTTGCCTGCAAGGTGGATGAAACAGCGACAGGGCAAGGATAACCGTAGTCGGAAAAATACTAATTAAGCAAACTGCGATCTTCGACGGCTTTTATGGAACCCGCAACAGAAATTATGCAACTCGCCCAGCAAACGGCTAACAAAACTTTGACCAAAGACGCAACTAGTGGCGTTCCAGTTCGCAATTCACGGCCGCCGTTTCCGTTACAAAAAAGGCTTCCTTTCCTGTTTCCCCCGATCAAAAATCGCGGAGCCTCCGTCCGACCTCACCCCGTTTGCAGAAACAGTCGGATAAAACGCTCGTCGATGCAACCGCCAACAGCGGGAAACGGTAACGAACACCTGTAGGCTTCGCAACTGTCTGTAATATTCATTCGCTGTAATCCAAGCTGCTCTCGCCTCCTAATCTTTATTGAATCCTCGTGTCGGTGGAACTGCTAGTGCGTGACAGAAGGTAATTCTGATCAACACCTTCTTGCCACCCCCACCAGCGACCTTATGGCCTTTGCTTTCTTTTAGGTTGAGACTAAGGATGCCCTGTTGCACGCTATCTCTGAGGAATATGTGGAGGCGGTTGAACTGCTCTTAGATTACGAGGACATGATACACAAACCAGGCGAACCTTACGTAAGTTGAGTATAATACAAGGGATTTTTTTCCTAAGCCAAAAACACGCTGTTCCTAGACAGTCTGTTTTTAGCTACTTTTTATGGCACTTGCAGCTCCGCTCAAGTGCCATATACCATTCACTTTTCGGTATGTCGGTCTGTCAGTCCGTCGGGTCTGTCGGTCGGTCAGTCTGTCGGTCTGTCTGTCAGGCCACTCATCTCGAGTTAGGGTACTTTCAGAAGTGCTAGGATAATGAAACATGGCAGGCATATTAGGGACCCTACCAAACTAACTTGGAAACAGTCACTTCCCCGGTTCGATCACCGTGGGGGGAGTGGAGGGCAGGGGAATCCTGAATATTGACGTATTTTTAATTTTTGACCGGGGAATCGGATCTTAATGAAACTTGATATTTGGAAATACCTCCTGTCTCAGATGTCACATCTCAAGTCCGGAATGGAACCGGTGACTTTGGGGGGAGTTGGAGGGGGGGAACCGGAATCGTGTGACGTGTTCAGAGTGGCTGGATCGGGATGAAACTTGGTGGGAAGAACAAGCACAAGCCCCAGATACATAGTTGACAAGACCGGATCGGATTCGAGCACTGTGGGTGGAGTTCGAGGGAGGGTTCCGGAATTCCGGTGATCCCGAGTTAAGATCCTTACACATGTGCTAGAACGACAAAACTTGGCAGGCATGTCAGAGACTCGACAATTTTAACTTAAGAATAGTCTTTTTTCCGATTTGACCCTAGTGGGGGGGGGGGGGGGATTGGAGCGAGGGGGAATCCGAAATCTTGAGAAATGTCCAACTTTTGGACGAGTTTCTTAATGAAACTTTATATTCGGAAAAAACTAATGTCTCAGATGTCCAATTTCAAGTGCGGACAGGATCCGGCCAATGTGGGGGAGTCTGGGGGGGGGGGGGGGGGATTTTCTGACACGCTTAGAGTGTAGGGATTGGGACGACACTTGGTGGGAAGAACAAACGTAAGCCCTAGACAGACCAGTATCAGAACAGGACGGGATTTGGGCACTATGGGGGGAGTTGGAGGGTGGTCCGGGATTGCGGTGATCGCGATTTAAGGTAGCCTACTTCCAGATGTGCTAGGACGACGAAACTTGCCTTAACATTAGAGACTTGACAAGATTGTCTTAGAAATTTTCACTTTCCAGATCCGACCATCTCTTAAAGTACTCTCTTCACCGCAATGTTCAAAAAATACTTTTAAGCAATACCTACATTTTCATGATCCCAATGAGCCCATGATCATTTTTGCCTCAAGGGTTTTACTTAGAAATGACTTTCTAGCACCCTTAAAGTGCGCATCTCAACCGACGAGTAAAAATAATACTTTTGACCAGACCATATGTATTCATGGTCCTAAAGGGCCCAGGATCAATTTTGCCTCAAGGGTTTCATTACAGATGAATTCCTAGCACCCTTAGTGCGCATCATCACAGCCAAGTACAAATTTTTTTTTTTTTTACCAAACGATAAATTCTCGTGATTTCCAAGGGTCCATCTTTATTCTTATCTAAGGGGTTTTGCCTACGAATGATCACTACAAACCACGAATTGGCAAATTCCTACTTTCAACTTTTTACCAAGACTTGCCAGTGCCATATGAACTTCCAGCTCTTGTTTAAGAATCTTACACAACAAATAAGTTTTTCAACTAAAAGAAGGCGTTCAGTTTCCGCCATGGGTTACTCGAGTCTATTAAATAGTTTATGTGAACCTACATCCAGAATGATTACGGTATTTCTGGAGCATTAACAACCAGAACATTTAATCTGCCATCTAAAACATGAAAAACGAGATCTCTAGTCTGGAATACCTTTTACTGAACTCAGGGTTCATTATGAGCAGACATCACCGAAGCGCATAGCATTTTCTTTGAGTTATTGCAGTGGCAAAGAGCCATAACGGGGTCAAAGAGTAGGCTACTATTTAAACTACAAGAGCTTTTGATTCACATGACGGCTTATAATTCAAATACTTGGTTTTGTCCCGTAAAGCCTTTTTAACAACCCGAACTCTTGGACTCCTAATGCCGCATCACATCTTAATAAGGCTCCGCACGTTTTCTAATCATACACGGTAAAGCTCTCTCTCATCTCAGCAGTTTTCTGGAAATCTGGGCGTGGTTCAGCGAAGATCGTCGCTTCAGATAAATTTGGTGATGTCAGCATGTGGTTGTTCAATTAGATCTGTTTGTCAGTCGGGCGTAAGATGCTTTGAACTCGATTGTGCAAAACTCAAACTCGAGTTTGCAGCAAAAACTACTGGTGTCGCTACTGCTTTAATTATTATATATATATATATATTAGATTAGATTATTTTTTTAGATTATATATGGGGTTTATTGGAAAAAAAATACTAAGAACTACAAAACCCTCTAGAAGTTTACACTTGTTAAGAGGTTTAACAAACCCCCTTTGAGAGATTAACCTACATAACACTATAATAAAGAAAGAAAAAAGAGAGGAAGAGAAAAGAAAAAAAATAAACAAACTTATACACTTACTCGGTTCTTGGTCCAACACCCAAAAAAACAAGAGCTGTAAGCTCATATGGCACTTGCATGTGTCAAGATGATTTGATTGATCAAGAGTAAGTTTCGACTTTGCCGTTGAGATGCGCGCTATAAGGGAGCTGGAACTTCATTTGTAAGCAAAACCCTTGAGGCAAAACTGCTAATGGGCTGATGGGCATCACGAAAATGCATATATTGCTTAAAAGTATTTTTTTACTTTGCGGTCAAGATTGGTACTTTAAGGAATAATCGGATTTGGGAAGTAGCAATTTCTAAGCAAATTTTGTTGAGTCTCCAATATTCCAGCGAAGTTTCATCGTCCTAGCACATCTGGAAGTACCTTAACGCGCGATCACCGGAATCCCAGACCCCCCTCCCCCTCCTCCAACTCCACCCACAATAACCGGAGCCAATCCTGTTCTGTAAATGATTAATCCAGAGCATCTGTTTGTCATTCCCACGAAGTTCGATCCAGATCACACCAGTCTAAGCGGGTCAAGTATTTTCCGCCCTCCCCCCGATAATTGCCGGATTCGGTCCGGAAATGAAAAAGGTCACAAGAGAAAAATGTCCTCTGTTCAATTATTAAATTTCACTCGAATCCGATCACCCGTTCCAAAGCTACGCATGACTCAATATTCCGAATTCCCCTCCCTCAACTCCCCCCCCCCCCAAGATTATTATATCGAGGATTTTTTTTTTATTCCAAGTCAGTTTGACCGGGTCCCTGATATGCCTTCCAAGTTTCGTCGTGAAAATCCCCCAAAAACGGAATTCCGGGATACCCCTCCTCCCCCCCCCCCTCAAGTGTCCGGATCCAGTCAAATTATGTAAAAGATTTATATGGACCAGATGTTCGTTCTTCCCAGCAAGTTTCACTTCGATACCATCATTCTAACCGTTTCTCGAGATTTCCGGTCCAACCCCCCCCCCCCCCCCCAACCCCACCCAGCTCCCCCGCGGTGCACGTAGCCAATCCGATTCAGCAAATGACTTACCTAGAGCATCTGTTTGTTCTTCCCACAAAGTTCAATCCCCATCCCTCCATTCTAAACGGGGCACGTATTCCCCCCCCCCCCCAATAGTTGCCGGATCCGGTCCGGATATGAAAAAAATCATCGGAGAAATGTCCTCTGTTGAATTCTTAAATTTCACTCGAATCCGATCACCCATTCCAAAATTACGCCTGACTGAAAATTTCGGATTCCCCTCCCTCCACTCCCCCCACCATTATCTGATCGACAAAATTTTTATTTTGAAGTCAGTTTGATTGGGTCCCTGATATGCCTGCCAAGTTTCATCGTGAAAATCCCCAAAACCACCATCACCGGAATTCCGGGACCCCCCCCCCCCCCATAAGTGTCCGGATCAAGTACAATGGCCTAAAGGACTTATCTAGAGCAGATGCTTGTTCTTCCCAGCAAGTTTCACTCCGATCCCTCCATTCTAACCGTTTCTTGAAATTTCCGGTCTCCCCCCCCCCCCCAACTCCCCCCTGGCTACCGAATCCGGTCAAGACTTTAAACGGGACATTACAGATATATATTCTGTTCAGTTATGAAGTTTCATTACAATCCGATCATCCGTTCGAAAGTTACACACTTCTCAATTTCCCGGATTCCCCTGCGGATTCCCCTCCCTCCACTCCCCCACCATTATCTGATCGACAATATTTTTATTTTGAAGTCAGTTTGATTGGGTCCCTGATATGCCTGCCAAGTTTCATCGTGAAAATCCAAAAAACCACCATCACCGGAATTCCGGCCCCCCCCCCCCCCAGAAGTGTCCGGATCCAGTACAATGGTCTAAAGGACTTATCTAGAGCAGATGCTTGTTCTTCCCAGCAAGTTTCACTCCGATCCCTCCATTCTAACCGTTTCTTGAAATTTCCGGTCTCCACCCCCCCAACTCCCCCCTGGCTACCGAATCCGGTCAAGACTTTAAACGGGACATTACAGATATATAGTCTCTTCAGTTATGAAGTTTCATTACAATCCGATCATCCGTTCGAAAGTTACACACTTCTCAGTTTCCCGGATTCCCCTGCCCTCCCCCCCCCCCCAAAATGGTCGGATCAGAAAACTGATTATTCCTAATTTTGTTTGGTCGGGTCTCTGATATGCCTGCCAAGTTTCATGGTCCTAGCACAACTGGAAGTACCCTAACTCGAAAAAGTGTGACAAAATGCCCTAAATTTTCAAGTTTCCAGCGCCCCGCACTCCCCCCCATATGGTCGGATCGGGAAACTGATTATTTCCAGGTTAGTTTGGTCGGGTCCGTGATATTCCTGCCAAGTTTCATTGTCCTAGCTCATCTGGAAGTACCCTCACTCGAAAAAGTGTGACAAAATGCCCTAAATTTTCAAGTTTCCAGCGCCCCAACTCCCCCGCATATGGTCGGATCGGGAAACTTATTATTTCCAGGTTACTTTGGTCAGGTCCCTGATATTCCTGCCAAGTTTCATTGTCCTAGCTCATCTGGAAGTACCCTAACTCGAAAAAGTGTGACAAAATGCCCTAAATTTTCAAGTTTCGAGCGCCCCCACTCCCCCGCATATGGTCGGATCGGGAAACTGATTATTTCCAGGTTCGTTTGATCGGGTCCCTGATATTCCTGCCAAGTTTCATTGTCCTAGCTCATCTAGAAGTACCCTAACTCAGAAAAAAGTGACAAAATGCCCTAAATTTGCAAGTTTCCAGCGCCCCGCACTCCCCCCCACATGGTCGGATCGGGAAACTGATTATTTCCAGGTTAGTTTGGTCGGGTCCCTGATATGCCTGCCAAGTTTCATTGTCCTAGCACATCTGGAAGTACCCTAACTCGGATATGTGGGACAAAAAAACTCGGACCGACCGACAGACCGACAGACCGACAGACCGACAGACCGACAGACCGACAGACCGACAGACCGACAGACGGAATTGTGATCGGTATATGGCACTTGAGCCAGAGGCTGCAAGTGCCATAAAAACCGTACACTCCAAAATCCGGTCTCCAAAAACAAACAAAACCAAATAAATGAATAAAATATAAATGATTAAATAAACATTACGGAATCTGGGCCAACCTGAGAACGACTCAAATCAACATAATGACAAATTAAAACTCATATTGGTGGAGACAAAGGGTTTTAAGATCTCGGCGGAACTCACACAGATTCTCTGACCTTCTTAATGATTCTGGCAACTTATTCCATACAATCGGCCCAGCATGACGTAGTGAAAATAGTGACCTTGTACTAACAACCTGTGGTATTCGTATGTCACTAGCGTTACGCGTTGGATAATTATGTACAGCACCTCCAGAAATAAACATATTCGAGAAACAATTGGGAACCTTGTTTGAAAAATACTTAAACATAAATAATGCACGGTAAAATTTTCCAAGCCCAGACAAAGGAATAATATTTAACTGCACATATCGTGATCTTACCGACGTTCTATTTCTATCCCCAGATAGCACGCGAAGTGCCATATTTTGCATCACACGTAACTGTTGCAAATGAACAGAGAATGTACTAGACCAAACACTCACACAATACACCAAGTAAGGGTGAACTAAAGAGAAATAAATTAATCTCATCACTGAATTAGGAAACATGTTTTTTAACTTTCTCATCATTCCAACATTTCTAGCTATCTTACTACTTATAAACGAAATATGGTCTTTAAAACTAAGGCATTCATCCAAAATAACTCCAAGATATCGTATAGTATTAGTACGCTTAATGACATAACTATCCATGTGTACATCTTCAATCCAAGGATAAAAGTTAGAAGATCTACCATACAGAACAAAACCTGATTTACTATGATTTAACAAAAGTTTATTTACTCTCATCCACTTATCTATACATACCATACCCCTTTTCATTGTTGCTATTAAATCGGATGCGGTCTTAGCTGCCACGGTAAAATGAGTATCATCAGCAAAACTAGGGATAATCACCTTACAATTAGGAAGTGATCCATCTATCAGATCCGAAACAGAAAAACGTAAATCATTAATGTACACCAAAAACAGAAGTGGACCTAAAACGGAGCCCTGCGGAACACCATACTCAACTACTCTATCACTAGACTTAGTATTACCAATTTCTACGTGATGGGTCCTACCACTCAAAAAAGATTCGAATAGTGTCAGCGCTTTTCCTCGAATACCACAATGTTCTAACTTCCGAATTAAAATTACATGATCAACTGTATCGAACGCTTTTACAATATCAAGAAATATAGACGCCACTTTAAAACCCTGGTCCAAAGCATCATGCACAAATGTTGTCAATAATAATACTGCATGTTCTGTTGACATCCCTTTACGAAAACCGAACTAATTTGGATGAAAAAAACGCCTATTCTCCAAAAACTCAGATGCCCTAAAATTTATAAGTTTTTCTACTAGCCTAGATATAATAGAAATAAGGGATATCGGTCGATAATCATTTAGATTTTTCCTATCACCCCCCTTAAATAACGGCATTACTCTAGCACTTTTAAGGCATTCCGGATATATACCACTTTTGAAACACAAATTAATTAAATTCAAAAGTTGGTGCGCAATTACAGGGAAAATTGACTTAAAAACTTTAGTTGAAATTAAATCTGACCCCGAAGCACTATTTCGCATACTTTTCACTACGTCAAACAATTCTTGTACAGTAACTGGTCGCAAATGCATAGAAACGTCACTACTATCAGGCAAAAACTGAGTAAAATCACCATCACCTGGATGCCCTTCAACCGACGCCGCTAACCTGCCGCCTACACTCGAAAAATGCTCACACATACGCTCACTAGTTTGCTGAATGTTTTCACCATCTACAATACTACAAAGGACTTCAGGCTTATTCGGCTTAATCACAGATTTTATCACGTTCCAAGTCTTGCCTGGGTTACCTTCCGCCTTTTTAAAACGATCACTCAGGTAATCAAATTTCGCTTTACGGAGTATACTATTCAGCTTATTACTATAAGTTTTATAAATACCTACATCATTATTATCATTACTTAACACTGACTTTTTATACAACTGTTGTCGCCTGGCTAAAGAAAGTAGAATACTCTTCGTAACCCAAGGCTTCTTCGGCGAATCAAAATAATTTCGCTTCTTCTTTATCTGGGAACATGTAACTACAGCATCCTTAATCATCGAGTACCAAAGCGTAAACTTATCATTCACATCCAAATCTGTACTTTCTAAAAAATCACAATTGTTCGCTTCAAGTTCTTTCTTTAATTTCAATACATTTATATCGCTCAGGTCTTTTTTTGGCAGGTCATGACGCTCTGACCTAGACTGGTTCAATAAAGACGGAATGGACACCAATAAACCAAAATGATCAGAAACATCGTTCACTATGACGTCAGCACTACTGTACCCAGTATTTAAAAATATATTATCAATAAGTGTCGCTGAATCATTTTTTACCCTTGTACATATATTAACAGAAGGCTGTAGCCCGTAACCCAACAACGTATTTAAATGTTCTCTGACTTTAAAATTACTATTTACTGTTCGTAAATCCAGATTGAAATCACCGCAAATAAAACACGGCGTAGTAGAAATAGGTAGCTTATCCAATTGCTCCTCTAATAGTAAACCATACTCATCTATATTACAAGACGGGGGTCTATACACAACAACTATGAATCCTCTGAAATTCTGGAATTGCAATTCCATAACCATACTTTCAAACACCATTTCACGATTAACTCTCATATCATCTCTAATTTTTACCTCAAAATCATTACGTACATATATTGCCAAACCCCCATGTTGATGCATTTCTCTATTCGCTACATACAGCTTATAATTACCAATCTCAAGCAAAGATGAATTGTGGTTACGCAACCAAGTCTCCGTTAAAGCTAAGACATGTGGTGCTGACTGCAAACATAATTCATTTAAAAACTGGTACGAACTACTAATCCCTTGGCAATTTAAATGAAAAATATTCAACGCACTTTGACATCTATCTTTACCCAAATCACACAGAAACTTATAACGTGAATCAGGGTTTTCAACGGGTAAATCACCAGCGTCAAAATCTCTATGCAATACTCCACCCCCTAAATCATGTAGCTTCACTGGATCATTCTCAAGAAAACCCAGCCGTTCCCTACTCAAACTAACCATTCAAAAAAATTAACTCGTGAAAATGGAGACCGGGAAACTGGAATGCAAACGAAACAATCTTACCATACTGTGGGTTACACGACCAAGAACCGAGAAGAACCAGACGAACAAGCTCTATAGAAAGAAAAGATATAAGAAAACAAGAAACAAGAAACATAACACACAAAAAAACACCGAAACCTCGTGGCAAACAAAATAGCAGAAAAAGTAAATATGATGAATGCTTCATAACACAAATAATACGCTACAGCCGCTTATAATTTGTTTTACTCTAACTTTATTCTACATACACAATCAGCCAACATTAGATCAGAAAAGATCCATATTATTACATGAGGCACTTCGGTTTGCAATTACTCCACCTCTTATACCACGATCACGATGTATATGTACATTTTATTTGTAAATCACCAAATGAACAAGGCGACAGCGGAGTAAATAACAACTTGAACACATAAAGTTTAGACATAATTTATAGTTGTTCCTAAGAAATGTGTGAGGAACATCATGTAGCCTATGAGCTAGATGACGTCATGAGCAGAGTAGAGATGCTGACGTTTTCTCTTGTGAATGAGTTACATAATGGACTTTTAACTTTTGGACTAACTTATGTTTGCAACAGGAAAAAAGGAGGTTCCTGTCTATCTATTTGACCGCCGGACAGGTTACATCACGAGCCAGTCTCGAAATCTTTCTCTAACCGCCTTTTCCTATCAGCTTACCGAACCTCATTATCCAATTATCTCTTCAGTAGACATTACGTGATTAGCTTTCAAAGCTGCATAGCTGGATTTGATTTCTTCTCTCACCAAATAATGCTGAAAGCCATTTCCCGATTGGATATCAGAGGACATTTGTGGCATTTTCATTCTTTAGAACTTAATGACGAAGCAGAATGCCTTTAGATTGACTTTGTATTAATGCATGGCACTTTTCCAGCTACTCGATCTGAGCGTTCCCAGACTTGTTTGTTTGAAGTTTCTAGGCCCGATTCATGAATAGGGATAGATAAGGCTAGTTTTTCAACTCTGTCTTTATAAGTTGCTTGTTTGGCCGTGTTCGCACCGTACTTGTGACAGCTAGGCGGCAAAAGCCAGATGTCCTTCATTTGATATTTCGGCGTAAGAATCCGTCTAGACTGCTGTACGTTTGGAATGACAAAACCAACTATGTATACTAATACTAACTAATACTTTTATGTTGACTTCGTATTAAATACGTGGCGGTTTGCCGACTTTCCACCTCTGCGTTCCCAAACTTGCTTGTTTGAAGTTCCTAGGTCCAGCCCGATGAAAAATTTATCTCGAAATAGTAGTATGAAGTTGCACGAAAAAGTAGCATGCAGTACGATTCTATGTCAAGGCTACCGTGTTACTGCATTCTACTGCATGCTACTATTAGCAAGACTGGATGCTACCATAGCAAGACAAGATGCTACTGGATACTACTGCTTAAGATTGGCCTAGTCTGAGGCACATTAAATGAAAGTATTCTTTACTATTACATATCAATACATGCAACTTTTCGTACAACTATCATACAACTACGAAGGCTACAAATTTTTCATGGGGGGGAGGGGGGGGGCTCACAAGATAAGGGTGATTTTTCAACGCTTGCTTTAGAAGTTGCGTGTTCGACCGGGTTCACACCATAATGAGTCATATACCTTTCTTCAGTATTTTGACGCGAGAATCCTTCTAAACTTCTGTCGGTTGTGACTGAATGACAGTGTGAATACTAACTATGTTAATTTGTATTTTGTTGTGGATAAACGTACTAATATGAATATAATAGTTCGACTTAGCGCTTGATGAGAGGTCTTTTCTTGTCAGAATAATATAATAGGGGAGCTCGGGGTTGGATCGGACACGGGGTTGGTCTGGAAACCCACAAAAGAAATATTAAAAGTTGTTGCTAAAATCTGAAACAAGAGCTGAAAGCTTATACGGCACTTGTAAGGACAGTTAGTATGTTTTGTCAAATACGGTTTGCAGTTCTCAAGGCTGGATCTCTCTCCCGATATTCCCTTCACCAGAAGACGGGCTTGATTTAGTAAATCTGAAATGGTTAACCCTCTGACAACTGTTTCAGAATAAAACTTTTGTCGTACTTTGATTTCGATTCACGTATAACTCAATCGAAGGTAGAAGCAAATACTCTAGCTGTGATAATTCTGTGTCCGAACTGGATCTGACTAAAGTAGTTGGAAGGGTTTTCATGAGATTTCCAGCGGCCTCCTTCGAGCTCCGCACATCGTTACCGGAACTGATCCGGATTTGAAACGGGAAATCTGAGACATTAGCTCTTGCCACTTGTCAAGTTCCCTACATACCCCATAGCGATCGAATCGGGGAATGTGAATATTTCCAAGTCAATATGGTCCGGTCCCTGATACGACTGCAAAGTTTCCTCGTCATAGATAATCTAGAATTATCCCAAGTCGTGATCACCGGCATTCTGGGATACCCCCTCCAGCTCCACCCACAATGCCCCGGTCGGGTCTTGTTCTGTCAATAATATTATCTAGGGTTTATGCTTATTGTCCCCACCAAGTTCCATCCCGATTCATAGGCTCTAAATGTTCCACGAGATTTCCGGTACCCTCCTGCAGCTTCCCCCGCCAGTTATCGGATCCGGTCCAGACATGAAACTGAAAATCTGAGAGAATTGTTCTTGAGTCTTGTCAAGTTTCGTTCACATACGATCACCCGCGCTCCAAAGTTGTGAATTTCACTAGATTCCGGATTCCCCATCCCTCCACTTCCTCCACGATCAACAAGTCGGAGAAAGGACTATTTCCGAGTCAATCTAATCAGGTCCCTAATCTGCGTGCCAGGTTTCGTTTTCTTAGCACATCTGGAAGTGCCTTAACTCGTAATCACCGGAATTCCGGGAAACCCTCTCCAACTCCCCCCACTGTGATACGATCCGGTCATGTTTTTTCAATAATGTATCTAGGGTTTGCACATGTTCTTTCAGCCAAGTCCCATTCCGATCCCTCGCCTCTAAGCGTTTCATGAGGGTTCCGGTTCCCGCCTCCAGCTCCCCACCCCAGTTATCGGATCCGGTTGAGATTTCAAACTGAACATTTGAGACACTTGTTCTTGACACTTGTCAAGTCTCATGCATGTCCAATTACCCGTTCCAAAGTTATGCATGTCACTAGTTTCCGGATTCCCCGCGCCTTCATTCGCCACACGATCATCGGATCGGGGAAGAGACTATTTTTCAAGTCAATCTGGTAGAATACCGAATATGCCTGCTAAGTTTCATGGACCTAGCACATCTGGAACTACCCTAACTATGGTGATCACGAATTCCCTGGGCGAATGAGGGACATTGTCGCGCGGGTTCTGGAACCGGTACTGGTGTAGAAGGACCGGTCCGTCGCGGAGCCCCGTAGTAGCGCGCACCTTGCGCGTTTTCCTGGTTAAAAGAGCGAAAACCGCGGGCTTTGTCCTGGCACCATTTTTCTTCGTGAACGACACGCAAGCAAAAATCACAAATAGGCTGGTCTCAAAAGCACCTCGAAGGTGTAGCGGCAGGTTTTTCCTTTCCGGGAGAAGTAGGCAAAATGTCGGCTTTGACGGTGTAAGCCGACCGAGACTGGGAAAGTGCCGCCTCATGATAATGCATTGATTTTTGATACTTATCCCCTCTGTCAGAAACTTGGGTTGCTGAGATGGCTTAGCTGTCGATGGTCGGTTGGTCGGTTGGTCGGTTGTCGGTTGTCGGTTGGTCGGTTGGTCGGTTGTCGGTTGCCGGTTGGTCGGTGGTTGGTTGGTGGTGGGGCTGAAATGGAAAATTATAGAATCTTTTGTTGCCCCTACACCACTCTGCCCAAGGGGGGGGGGGGGGGAGGGTGTTATGGAGACATCCCATAGCACTTTACTCTGCAATATTCCTTCTAGTTATTTCCTCCCTCTGTCACATACTTTTCTATATATCTCTTCGGTTTCCATCACCATCATTAATTTCCCGGCATCGTGACATAGTTCACTCGGTCTTGATAAACCAGCTCTAGTTAGCTGCTGTGCTATCCAAGGTCAGGCTTTGATCTATTTTATTCAAAGTATTTTGGCTACGGAAGGAGTCCGTGGTCAAAAGAGTTCTCTTTCTCCTTCGGTCGGAGCAAGACCTCGGTTACCTTACGTTATATTTATGGTAAGGATCAATTTACATATTTAGTTGGAGCCCAGTGTTGTACATTATCTACATATAAATGTTGTGTACTCCTGTAAATGGTTTCGTACAGTAAAATAACCAATGGAATGGTACATCTCGGCTAGTAGGCCTCGGGCTTGACTGGATATATGAATTCCAGCTTCGCTAGGATGTGTGAACTATGCTTGATTAGGGATTTCTGGATTGACTGCGGCTGAACTATAGTATTTCCTGAGGCTTTTCTTTGTCTCTTATGCCCGGTTTCCTGATTGGTCCTGGGGCTAGTGGGCACCTACGGTGTCAGAATGTCTTCAGCCTACACCCCAGGAGCCTTATCTTCATTAAACCTCGCCTACCACTCGACCATCCTTCTAACATAAAAGATAAGGTATAGCTTAGATGCCTTGGCTTACAGCCTGGTTAGTATTTTCGATATAGTTGTCTGGTTTTCTTGGTTTTCTGTGGTACTCATTTTGTTATTTCAGTCAGGGTGGGGTTGATTCGGACAGTCTTTGCTTACTAACACCCCAGAAAAACTCGAAGCTAAGTTAGAAAAGTACAAAAAGATACTATCAGAATCGTTATATCGTGTTGTTTGTTAACAGAATCAGTTATCACAGTCGAAACGTCTAAAAAGAGGCGGCTATATACATCAAAAGAAAATTAGCTAGCAGAACTGGCAATAATAAAGTAAAAATTTAGAATTTTGTGGCTATAATCAAAATGTAATTTACCTTGCTTACGATTGTTTCAAGGAGGGTCAGAAAAGACTAAGTGGAAAGTGGAAAATTTATATAAAATTTATTAAAAAAGGAACAGAAGATATTCTTTCTGCACAAGAGTCGACTAATATAAAGCCATCTTTCTGTAGAATCGAATAGCGGGGGAGATAAGTTTGAAGTTACCAGCCCCTCGAACTGCTGGGGGAACTGAAAGGCCGCAAATAAAGGGTTTTTACTTTAATGCAACATCGGCTTCTACAATATCCGCTGATCTTGAAAATTTTATCTTCAGTTTTATGTTTGCTTTTGAGCTGGTTATCTGTTCCAGTTTTGTACATATTTAAACAAAGTTGAGTACAAAAGAGTACATTGAAAATAATGTCCGAACCAACCCGAGGCTTGTCCGAATCAGGTTCGGACAAATTGAAAAACAAAACAAATCTTTAATTAAAGACCTGATGTAGAAAAATCTGAATACATTACCAGCTATTCTCGCAGTCATTCTACGTGTTTGACTACAAAAAGGGTGTAAATCCACCAAAAAATGGTGGCTTAGCGAGAAAAGGAAAATTAGTGTCTGAGTCAACCCCAAGCTCCCCTACTAAAGGTTATGTGCTGGTTAGGAAAAAACTTTTTACTAACAGTATCTCGTGTTCGTGGAGGCTCAACGGTTCCTCGGTATTTAGTTTGACTGTCGTATCTGAAGTAAACTTTTCAATTTGTTTTTACAGGATTCTCCTTGTGTTTTTCTTTAAATATTTTCCCACGAGAACTGCTGTGTTCCTCTGAAGGTAGTTGACAAAAGCTCCCGACCATTGACGTCTTGGAATCATCTTCGGTTTCCATTTTGATGTCAATTGGATTCCCTTCCGGTCAGAAAGAAATCCTTCACTCGCTTTGTAGCTCTCCTTGTCGTTGTGAGGATTCCTGCCAAAGCCAGTCCTATTGTTAAACTTCGCTCAACCAATAATTCAATTGATTTCCGATGATTGAGTTCTTTTTACCAGAAAAGAAAATCCTTTCTCCGCATTTGGAGATGTATCTCTCTGTTTGTTTGCCGCAGACTTCGTAAACAATTTTCCCCTCGGCCAGTCGTCGCCGGGCTTCCGACCGGTCGAGATTAATCTCTTCATTCAGGATTGCTTCCTCAGAACGCTCCCTGGGGCTTCCGTATCCCTTTTCCGACTTTTCCTCCTCATGCCTAGAGAGATTACTCACCAAAGGCATAGAACGGCTACTCATTGAGTTGTCCGGCTTGACGTAAAAGTCAACAAGATATTCACAGTCAGTGGCGTAATTCGGGGGGGGGGGGGGGGGGCTGCCCTCCCTGGCCTTCCAAAGGGCCCCAAAGCTAACCAGGAAAAACAGAAAAATAGCCAGAAAAATCAGTTTCTCATCTGAATTGTGACATCTGGTTGCGCCATATGAGTTGACCAAGGTCACTCATGAAAACTGAACCGCTTTTAACCCATTGCTCGAGGTTTCAGCCTGGGCCAGTTGTGTGTCTGAACTCTGATTATGAAGAGGGATCGACTAAAAGAAGGAAGGGAAGGGAACACGAGAAAAGCAGGAAGGCATCCTAAAACCAGGAAGAGCATACTAAAACGAGGAACGAGGTCACCAGAATTCAAGGCTGCGGTAACTGGAAAGCTGCACCGTTCCCTTCCTCTTTTTAGTATTCTTTAAGGGGTCGGCAACTTTTCAAACTCACAGTTCACCATCCCTTCCTCTTTTTATTATCCTGACATGGGTACACTGTCAGAAGTTTCATAACAGGTTGCGCATAACACTTTCAAGAATGACACCTTTTCACTTAGAAAAAAAGTGTTTTGACCAATTAAGTTTATACTATTTCCTGCCCAGAACTCCAACAACACCTTCAATATTTAAAAATACTACACTGTCAGAAGTTACATAACGACAACAGCAGGATGCGCGGTTTCAACAGAGAACAGGTTGGGATGTTATATGTTATGTTTCTTTCGTTCCCGTTAGTATTTTTACCAATTGAAGGTGTTGTTGGAGATCTAGGCACGAAATAGTGTAAACTTAATTGGTCATAACACTTTATTTCTAAGTGAAAAGGTGTTATTCTTGAAAGTGTTATGCGCAATCTGTTAGGAAACTTCTGACAGTGTAGGTGTGGTGAGGGGTCGGCAATTATCAAAATTGTAATTCACCTTTTCATTTCTCGTTCTGACGGTAGGCGACTAATATCTTATGGAAATATCTTAGTTGCCGACCCCTCGCTGGGATTTTGGTCGCCTTTGATAGTTCCCGACCCCTCAAAGGAGAATAATTTCCAATTTCCTTCCTCGTTTTAGTACTTTCTAGGTACTAAAACGAGGAAGGAAATAGTGGACTGGAAATATCTTAGTTGCCGACCCCTCGCCTACCGTCAGCACGAGAAATGACAAGTTGAATTATAATTTCGATAGTTGCCGACCCCTCATTTAACTTAATGCCTACCCATTCAGGATACTAAAACGAGGAAGGGATGAAAAGTTGCCGACCCTTCAAAGGATACTAAACAGAGGAAGGGAACGGTGCAGCTTTCCAGTTTTTCGCAACCTTGAATTCTGGTGACATCCTTCCTCGTTTTAGTATGCCCTTCCTCGTTTTAGAATGCCCTTCCTGGTTTTAGTATGCCTTCCTGCTTTTCTCGTGTTCCCATCCCTTCCTGCTTTTAGTCGATCCCTTGTGAAGAGACATAATCTCTGTAACAAGGCTTCGATTATCATTTTATGATTTCTTCGTGGATACCTGAGGGCCCCCTTTGAAATTCAGCTGGGGGCACCACCCCGAAGGAGCACAAAATATAAGAGTAGGAAGGGGAGAGGGTCAGTGAACACTCTGTGCCTTTCCCACATAACTCCTTGTTAATTTTGTAAAACGGCGAGAAAATTTTTAAGACTGTGATTAACGTCGGGTGCAACAAAGGCTACTCTGTTTCAGTTTTGTATCAGATGGTCATTTTATTTGGAAAGGGTCGAGCTGAAGTACCGTCATGTACCAGTTTTCCGTAAAATGTCACACTGTTTGAAAAGTTTCGTAACCTAACTGTATGAGCTGATCTATGATAGTTGGCGATTTATTTTAATTTTTGACCCATAATTGTATTCTGATCATAAGGAATTCCAACAATTTCGACTGCTGCGCCTTTTGTAGTAGCTTGTTGCCATTTTGTTACTAGAAAATCATTAGAAGCTGTTGTGGCGGCTTCGCTCTCCAGTGAGTTCCTGTTATTAGGCATGACCTTTGCCTTTCACAAACTTGTTTCTTGAAATTCGTTTAGTTTTCACGATGTGGTCTATTATGTCTAAACCGTTTAACACTTCAGCCGTGCTGGATTGTGCGGTACCCTCCCCCCCCCCCAAGCAAATTAACCCGCCCTGCGTAATGGAGCCCCGAAGGGGGCCGGGACGCCGCCGCTCCCCTCCCTTAGTTTTCAGCCAAATGACGCCTCTATCACAGGCTTAATTTGAGGTCCATTCCAGGACGAATTCCCTTATGTCCACACTGTTTTGAACCCTAATTTCTTACTAGAAATAACCATGTCACGCTTTAGGTTCAGGTTCAGAAATATGGGTTTTCGATGTACCAAAATTTGAAGCCTGTCAACTCTGTCCAGGCGTCCCATCCTCAGAGTTGGATGTAGGACGCAAAATATTTACAAACGGTGAAAATCCAAGCAAAAGGAAAGGAGTCCAATAAACAAGATTGACCTTTTGGCCTACGAAGTCTTCTAGAATGAAAACTAATCGTAAGGGTTCATTTTTGGGCGTGTTTGTCATGCCGGAAAAAGCCTTAGGGATGCGTCCAGGCTTTGCTTGAATTTCTGCGCAGATACACACGGTTTAGTGGGAGATTGCGTTCATGATTTCGAAGTTCGGGCGATGAAGCCCATGATCGATCTGACGCTCTCTTTCAATTGGTCTGATGTCACAGTCATTCGATTGGTCACGTACGTTTGTAAGAAGTACCTTTTTTTGTTTGGAAAAATACGTCAGCAAATTTCATTCATTCGTATTTGTCGAATGGGTGTGTTGCCTAGTTCTTTATAAAACGAGATTTGAAGTTGTCAGGGATTTAGACGACGCAGATTTCTCTTTTAACCTGGTTCCAGTCGTTCACTAACTTCGCTGAGAGAAAGTCCTGTGTATTGAATTTGGCATTCGCTTGAATGTTGCCAAAAAGGCTAGTCGAAAGCAGTTGAAAAGCCTACAAACAAAATGAGGCAACGATACCGTTAAGGAATCGGCAGGGGTAAATTTGTTAATCGGGTTTTCATTTTCGGCTGGAAAAAGAACCAGAAATTCATAGAGAGTAATTCGAGAAGAGACTTCCCGACCACGTCTGCTTATCACGGGATTTGATCTCGTTTAAAAAGTCAGTGTATTACAAATTAAGACAGACTAAAACTAACTTTATTCGGTACACAGTGTGGACACTAATTGATAAGAAAATACAACGCGAACATATCACCAACCCTGTTTATAAACTGATTATCTATCACTATAGTTAATTTATTACAAGAGTCAGCCTACTCGATTCTTCGTATTTTAGTACTGAGAAGATCCTTTCGAGCATTAGGCAAGTTCTGGATACGGAAAATTAACGAAGATGCGCTGAACCTTAATAAACGAGACATTTTTTAGCAAGAATTGTTTGCGCATGTCCGGATGTCACAACCAAGCTGGTCATCGAAAGCTCTATTGCTCTGTAGAGAAAGAACCTGAATTGTCAGGATAAAGTTATTGGCATAAACGTGTTTGAAGTTTGAACAACTTTGAATTCCACTGATAAATGACGAAACACGCTCATCTCAAGGAGACCCTTTTTTGCCGGCACAGAAAGAAAAGTTCATCCTCCAAGACCTCTGTATTTTCTAGGCTATTGTTTATTTAACCGACCAAACTGTTTGATTAATGATCATTTTGAAAACTTTTTGGGGGTTCACCTGTTTGTTTATTTTATGTTCCTGCATTTTGACATTCCGCAGACATTTTCACGTAAACTGAAACAAATCGCATTAGTTAACCTAATGGTGTGTGCTCGATGTTGACGGGGAATTTTTGGGCTTTGGCTTCAGCTAACATCAGGGGTAATACTCTATATGACTAAGTCAAAAACACGCCAGTCATCCTCACGAAGAAGGAGTAAGCTTGTCCGTAAGACTCAAACTCAACGACTCAAATCCTGTGTCAAACAATCACGGCGATCGTTGGGAGCTGCTGTGACACCGCTTCTTGCTTTCTTCCGCAGGTACCCGGAGATTCTTCATCGGCAGGGAGAGATAGTCATCAAGAGTATTTATATGATTAGTAAATATTGATGGTAACCCCCCTCGCATGGCCGAATGGATTACTATGGAGGCTCGTGTTTCAAATTTGACGAGCCAACAATTGTCATAAAGTAATTCAGTAACAAAAGAAACTAAATATTAAAAATTACTTATATCAGTAAATGAAAATTGTTTTCTTTCAGTTTGAATCAACCAGCAAAGCTTTAGCAAAGATAAAAAATAATTATTTCGTTAATAAACAAGTAAAGAAGAAGTATTACCTTGTACCGAAGCTGAGAGAGATCGGAATAATTCGAAACTATCATAGCTATAGCTAATGTAAGGTTTCGTAACACTCATCAAATCACATAATATAGAACGAAAATAAGAGAGAAACACCTGTTATTCTTTCGCGTTATTCCAACCTGCCAAAAGGAATAGACCCATTGGTGGTTGACTGTCCTGCCTATTTGATAGTTCGGCATTGCAGGCTACTATACCTGCACCAAGGGAACAGTCCCTACACTACAGCGGATATGCAGGGAAGAGGTCTAATTCCCATGGAATCCGCCTAGATGTGCTGAATTCTGCTTATAAAGCAGTTGGATTTCCGACAGGGAAAAGTTTGTCGAATTTCCGCAGGATTCGGGATTAAAATTCTCTGGTAGTCCTTCGACAAAATCGTCTGACTTCTTGTTTGGAACACGATCCGCTAGAAAGATTTTGCACCGACAAATTCCGATGAAGCCCACAGTCAGTTCTGGCGAAATTGAATCGCTGGCAAACTTCTAATCTCACGATTTAGAAATTCCAGTGGGAGTTTTCTTCCCATTAAAGGGAATTCGAGTCCCTTAGAATTAGTGTTCAGAGCTGAAAGATCATATGGCACTTGCAAGGGTTATGAGCATGCATATCAGCTGAGGTTCGTGCTCTCAAGGTCGGATCAGAGTCTTCCGAAACCCCCTTCAGGTCCTCCGTAGCATATCCTGTCCATCAACCGATCTCTCCTTCCTTAATGTGCCACAAAAATTTGTGAGACCCCTTTCAACAACCTCGTGACGGCCGACTCCGATTCGGACACATAGCCGAACATCTAGGAAATTTGACCTTGCCAAAAATTAATTTCCATCCGATTCGTTTTACTTGTTAGAGGGTAATGTATATTGTAAGATTCCAGCCCCCCCCCCCCTCCAACTCCCCTCACAGTTACCGGATTTAGTCCGGAGCTGAAATGAAGCATCCGCTCTTGCCAGCCATCAAGCTTAACCTGATCGAATAACTCGTTCGAAAGTGCTATGCCATAAGATTGGATCCCACTTCCTTCACCCCCCTGGATGGTCGGATTCTTGGATTAGGGATTAAATGGTTTCAAGTCAAGCTGGTCAGTTCCCTAATATGCCTGACAAGTTGTCAAGTGGCAAGTAATCAACTTCGATCACACAACCGTCCGACATACGCTGTTCCATCTGTCGGACGGTATTCCGTTTTATTTCAGTTTCTTGTCAGAAGAAGAAAATGTTGAGTCGCAAAGTCAAATATGTGTGCAGCAGGATCCCGGGACCTGAGATCGACATGTGGACAGATGTCGACGGAAAACAAACCGAGTAAAGCTTGACATAGGACAGTCGGCCAATTCAGCGAGGGCGAGAGGTTTCTGGTTTCTTTTGCCGACCTGAAATAAATATTGTGCAGGGACCACACTCTCTTACAATGCTGTCAGAAGAGTCTGGTAAAAGAAAAAAGAAAAGAACTATGTTGGGAATATAAACGGGGATAATCAAGCCCGTGCGGAAGGATGATGTCCATCAAATTAGTTCAAAGCTGCCCAACGGGTCCATTTTATATGCATGAATATTTTTTTAGTTTGAGGGTTGAAAGAATGTTTGCAGTTCGCTTAAGTAACGGTATTACTCATATAGTGTGAGACAGTTGTGAGAAAACCTTTATTCATGGATTGAACTAGCTATTCAACGATCTTAAGAGGATTGAAAACCTTGATGCTTCGGTTTCCTTTTCTCTGCTATGATGGGTTGCCAGCTCCTTTACAAGGGTCCTGTCACCAACTCGAATCTAGTTTCGCGAGAAAGATAGCGAGCACTCCTAACTTGTAATCGATAAAAAACAGACTGAATATTTGGTCGTTACAGTGAAGAAGAAAATTTTCGAGTTATTGACCTCCCCGGTCTTCTGTTTCTTAGTGGTCCTTTTATCCCGATGAAGAATTTGTAACCTGCGTAGTTGTATGGTAGCTGTACGAAAAAGTTGCACGTAATACTATTTAATAGCAAAGAATACTATAATTTAATGTGCCTCAGACTGGTCCAGTCTTAAGTAGTACTATCCAGTAGCATCCTGTCTTGCCGTAGTAGCATCCAGTCTTGTTAATAGTAGCATGCAGTAGTATGCAGTAACACAGTAACTTTGAAGTAGAAGCATGTAGTAGCATCAGTTAGTACTGCATGCTACTTTTTCGTACAACTTAGTACTACTACTTTGAGATAAATTTTTCATCGGGATAGTCTACTTGTCCTTGTCTCAATTTTGTACAACGTCGCTTAGCTTTTATCCTATTCTTAGGCGGCCAAGTGGAAGGATTGTGAACTCAGATGTGTGGCATTCTATTTAGATCACCATCAAGTCGCCAGTTCAGACTCAGAGCAAAATAATACTAGCGCCAAGACTTGAAAAAAGTGACACACATTCGAATAGCAGCGGTACTAGCACCACTAGCGATAGAGAACGTCCCTATTGAAACGCAATCAGTCGTGCACCAGCGCTGGCTGAATTAGCTTCATATTCTGAACACAACACAAAAAAGATACAATCTCCCCTGTTTCCACAATGTGTGCAGACCGCATCTTAGCTTAACCACAAATTTCTAAACCCGCAAGTTTGTCTCGTTTTCAGCTCGTTTTCAATACCGCAAGCTTGATGGGCGGCGCCACGACTATGGCCCGTTTGCGAATACTGGAAAGCATAGGTCTTGGCGCTATTCGCTATATAGTGTTATTTTTCTCTGTTTAAACTATGACTCAGCGCGACCATGGGATCAAATCGTGGTGGGATCCGGGAAGCACCAACATGAATAAGCTCAAAATAGATCATAACATGAAAATCAGACGAAAGAAAAAATGTGTAGCCGGTAGGCTACAGGGGTGGTATCCAACCTCGAACTTACATAACCTCAAACTTGGCCTAAAAATCATACAAGGAAACTTTGTGCGTTCCAAAACAGGTCCTTGGTCATTCAGTGTTTCTTCTTCACAGATAGGACCTTGATATGAGAGCGTTGGAATTTTCCTTTTAGTCATTTATGCCAGGTTCGAGGGCTATAATTCGAGGTTGGATACCCGTCCTGTATATGAATAAAATAAGTACAGCTAAATGTTTGGTATCATTTCAAATGTAAATGTTTGGTATAATCGACGGAATCGTATTCATAAAAGGTTGCTGATTTTCGCTTAGTTGGCAATAATGTTGGCTTGTGTTTTCTGAATGAAAAGGTGCAGTAGACAAGACAACCCTGTCGACCGGAAATGGTTACTCACCAATCTTACACCACATCAGTCAAATACACTGGAATGTGAAGCTTTTATATTCAGGTTGAAGGTTTTCACAGTTCTTTTCTTTTTCAGAGCTGGGAAGCAATACCTGTGGATTCCGCCGCTTTCACGCCGGATATCACACCCCTAACCCTCGCTTCTCACCGGAATAACTATGAAATCATCAAAATCCTCCTGGACCGAGGAGCCACACTGCCAACCCCTCATGATGTAAGGTTCGTGAATCGCAGTCTATTCTTTTGCCGTTAGGCCCATTCGACTCATTCAGTCGGGGATAGATGAAGTTTTTTTGCTTATTTTAAAAAATGGGTCGGAGAATGGAAATTCATGACTGTGCGATCCAGGATTTTGTTTAAAAGCTGATTTTTTTTCAAATTTTCTCTTGCTTCTGAGAGAATATAATTCTAGGACACATTGTTTGGGTATAACCGGACAGTTTAACCAGTTCGGGAAATAACTATTCGGCAACCACCGTTTTGCTGTAATTCCTGAAAACACCGTTCTTGCTTCTCCGGTGTTTTGTCCAGCACTCCTGAAGATTTCCATGCTCTTGTCAGAATGAAACTCGACTCAAAGACCTGATCTAGGCTAACACTCCAAACTGTCAAAATTTCCGAAACACATTTGGAATAGTCCCACACCCGGAATCCGGAAACATGCGGGAAATGTCAAATGTTTCACTGCCTTTCTCATTGTGTGTAGGCAATATTTTCTGCTGATATAGAGCTGAAGTAGCCTAGAAGCAGTAGAAGCCAAGATGGAATCCTGTTGGGATTGCCTCGAGTCCCCCGAACGATAAAGTTTGAAATGCTGCCGTATTAAGTCCATAGAGATAATAGGGTCTTCACGAGCTGTCAAGCAGAGCCGGAACAACTTCTATCGGTTTTCCTGTTGCAGTAGAGTCGGGTGATTGTTCGTAGTAGTTTTCACGCTCTGGAAACTGTTGCAGTCTTCTGGAAAAGACAAAAAATCAATTAAGGAACATGGCAGACTCGGGTGATTTTAAGGTGAACTAGCTGGTGTAGAGAAGTAGTAAGGAAGGACCTTTTTTTTGTGTTTATGATTTGTCTGTGTGATTATTTATTTCCATGGCACTCGGGCTGCTCAGCAGTCAATGTCTATCTATCTGTACCGTAAGCATAAATTATTTATTTCTGGAATATCAACTTTTCAAAGGTTTCCGTGGTTGATGGAACGAAAACTGGAAGTTACACGATCGTAATGTCTGTCCGTCCGTCGGTCTTGAGCAGTGGTCGAGTTGGGGGCGGACATTTTTTGTCACGTGGGTGTGGACTGGAATGAAACGTAGCGGCCCGGTAAAAGATCATGTGCCGGATTCGACGTTTTGGGGTCCGGAAAGAGTTCGACCTCGATTGTTGGAATTGGACGGGGTTTACCGGATAATTTGTCGAGATGATCCGATTAAAATGAAACTTTGATGAGCGGTAGGCGAAAATACCTAGGTGGCCATTTATCTATCCGAACAGCAACCGGCCATGGTGGAAGGAGTTGGAGTGGGGGGGGGGGGGCATCCTTGGAACTATGTCACACGAGTAAGGAACAAATGGACATATCGCAAATAAAATTTGAAAAAAGAAACGGTACAAAGATCATCTGCCTTGGTTATCATGTTTGGGGTCCAGGCTGGGCCCGACCTTGGTCGGTGGAGTTGATGCTTCTGTAGAGAGTCTCAACGTTTATTGAAGGTAAGTAGAAACCCAGGTCATCGAGAATAGAAGGAAGGTCAGAATATTACATCCTCCCTCTTTTCCAAAAACTAGCGATCTGGTACAAAAATAATAAACCATTTTGCATTTTGAACCAAACACACAGTTTATAAGACGACAATATTTCACTTTCGCGGAGGCGCTAGGCTCACTCCTCCGCTTGCTGATATTTTCTATCATTTTACCGGAGACACAGTTCCGTACTAACACATTATCTCAGAGGAGGCGCTAGGCTCGCTCCTCTGGCAACGCGTCACTTGACTTTGGGGGAGGCACTAAACTTATTTTTCAAGATTACTGATTTTTGGGATCCCAAAACGTAAGTGGAGGGATACCTATGACATCGCAAAAGCTTTCCGCCTGTCCGTCCGTCTGTAAGCACTATTACTGTTGAAGGGAATGATATATTTTGATGAAACTTGGTGGGAGGATCCTTTGGGTTATACTACAGATCAAGTTCGAAGATGGGCTCTGTAGCCCTATATTTGAGGGTGGGGGACGGGTTTCAAATTAAGGGGCGAATTTTTTTTTTTGAAAACTATTGAGATAGGTGACTTAGAGGTAAGGAGACATGCTGAATCCGAATATGAGTTATTTTCTCACCGAACAAATAGCTCACCTGGAATCTGGCAAAAATCGGACAAAAAATTTGTCGACCAATTTCGGCTATAGCAGTCCCTCTCCTTTCTTCACACTAGTATAGCTCTGCGCGGGGATGACGACATAGCCTATGAATATTGGAGAGAGCTAGTGTGATCGGAGGTCGAAGGGTTGGTATATGTTGTTCAAGCTTAGTATGCGGATTCATTGGCAAAGTACATACAGGTCAAGTTCGTAGGCGGATCCTATAGTTCTATATTTAGAGGCAGAGGGGGCTTTTGAATTTACGGTAAAAACATGTATGTCTTATGAGCTAATAAGATATTCATTGAAAGGGTAAGGAGGTCCGCTAAATCCGTATCTGAAATTAGTTTTCTTGCTGGACTAATGGTTCATCACGAGTTCGGCTGAAACTTGAAATTTGGTTGAAGCTCAAAGTTGTTTCTGAAATCGATTAGAGATTCGGTGTCGGGGCAAGGAGACATGCTGAATCCAGTTTTGAACTTTATTTTAACAGTAAAAATATTCAAGGAATCTGACGAAGACTGAATGGCGAAGGCATGGCCCTATTGTTTGAATCAAATGTTAGATTTTTGGGATCCCGCTCCGGTACGGGTTATGTAGGGGGCACATTGGTGTTCTGGACGGATGAAACGACTTGTTCTTGGCACAGGTACCGGCGTGTGGCTAGTGGCTGTAGACGGTTTTGGTCTGGTGTTTCCGGTGAGAAGCCATCCCTGGTGGGCTCGGAGATGATGTTGGTGTTTCTTCGTGAGGGGTAATCTGAGATTCGGCGACGTCTGGTGACTGAGGTTGAGGACAGAGTACCTAGATGTGGTGCCTGTTCCTTCTGTAGGTTGCCCCTTCGTTGGTCTCACTGTGTAGGATCTGGGATCCTGGGATCCCACTGGGATGTGGTGCCTGTTCCTTCTGTAGGTTGCCCCTTCGTTGGTCTCACTGTGTAGGATCTGGGATTTACGTCAGCTGTTTTGAAGATACCCGCTTGCCAGAGTTTGCCGTAGATTTGGACCTGGACTGACTGTCCGATTCGCAGTGGTTTCAGTTTCTTTGACTGTCGATCATCGTATTTGCTCTGGCGTGACTGTTGTTTCATTTGATTTTGTCGAAACTGATTGTGGTGAACGATCCCTGGTACAAGTAGTTCTTTGGTGCACGGGACTATTGATCTCAGATTTCTGCTCATTAGCAACTGAGATGGGAGGCCAACCCATCAACAGGGGTGTTCCTGTATTCTAATAATGCTAACTCGAAGTCGTTTCCAGCCATATCTGTTTTGCTAAGTATTTCACTGGTCGTCTGTACGGACTTTTCTGCCAATCCGATATGAATTTTTGAAACAGTGAGGATGTGAATTGTGGCCCGTTGTCAGTAATGAGCACACGGGGTATCCCATAGCGTGTGAAGTGCTTCTTCATACAGAATCTGATTTGGTGGGCGTACGCATTGCAACCCACTCTATCGGACTTCGAAGAATCGGCTGTAATAGTTGACAGTAATGAGGAAGTTTTCTCCGTTTTTGTAGCAAAGATTGCACCCAATTTTTTCAAATGGTAAATGAGGGATGTCATCTGGCATCAAGGGCTCTTTCTGGTTGGAATTCTGGTATCTGGCACATGCGTAGCAGTGTCTCTTCGATGTCTTTTGTCATTCCTGGCCTAAAAACGACTGAACGAGCTCGCTGCTCCGTCTTTTTGATGGGAGTTCTTTGGAATGACTAGGCGATCTCCTTTTCGTATGATTTTGTCTATGACAGCTAGATCATTTCTGGCATTGCAGAATGATGTGATGGTTGGTGGTAGGTTGCTTCGGGATTGCAACTACTTTGGATCGTCTTAGCGAGCTCGACCAGTTGAGGGTCGGCTGTTGTCTCTTGTTTGAGCCTTTCGAGCCTGCCATTGCTGATTGGTAGGAGCAACATCGCGGAGTGTACGTACAATTCAATCTCCTTTTGCATTTCTGTATCCTCTTCCGGGAGGTACAAACGCGACAGGGCATCCGCTAAGGGAATTTCTTTGCCTGGGCGGAATGTTACTGTGAAGTCGGATGGTTGGATTCTCAGTAGCATCTTTTGGAGCCTTGGTGATGAATTTGACATTGGTCGATCCAAGACCACTTAGAGCAGTGGTTCCCAACCGGTGGTACGCGTACCCAAAAGGGTACGCGACACCCTTGCAAGGGGTACGCGAAGGTACAAAAACCGTTTAATCTGTATCTTCAAAATAAAATATCACCTCACACATTTTTGATTGCCGAAAGCGTAATATTGCTAACAGAGGCATCAGTAACCAAAATGTTTTTGGGGGCAAGATATTTTTACCGAGTGGCTGGTAATTTTACCTACTGTGTTTCGAAAAAAAAACTGCTTTTACAAAAAATTGCGGCGCTTCGCGCCGACCAGTTTCTTTTTACCGACTGGCCAACCACTTAGGGGGAGAGGTGTCCCCATGCGTGACGCCTCTGAATGCAAGCCCTAGTGAAATTCATAAAAAAAATATTGATTTCAGAACAGCTAGCCTACTGCTGTAAAATCAATTCCTGTGTCAAACAATATTTTTCAAAAAAAAGCGAAGGCATTGCAAGTAATATTGTCAGACAGTTCTAGAACAAAATTAACGAAAATGTCTGCGATGCAGCTTGATGAAAGCATGGATTTGCGGGATGTCTCACATGAAGCTCAGATGATAGTATTTGTCCGTTATCGAGATTCTGACATAAACGAAAAAAATTTGTTTTTCGAAAACCTTCAGTACCGAGGACTGCATGAAAAAAATATTCGTGTGCCTGTTATTTATCAGTTTGCAGCGACAGGGTGGAACTTATGACTGTATTCAAAATCCATTTGGTGGAAAAGTGATGTCAAGCTCCGGTAAAATGTGTTGACTAAAAAATGTTGCCGTTAATGACATCGAGCCGAGATTTGACAAAATTTTTGCTAACGCAGCCTCAAATGTCTCATTGATTTTGTATATATTTCTACACGTGTATGCCTTTTCGTTTATGACATAAATATCGCCTTTTTCACGTTCTGAAAATGGGGGTACGCAACCTTTTCGAACCTTGTTTAGGGGTACGCGGTACGGAAAAGGTTGGGAACCACTGACTTAGAGAGGTTTGTGATCGGATAACACCATGCAGTTGTGGCCGTAGAGGTATTGGTGGTAGTGCATGCAGCCGGAAAGGATGGCGCACAGTTCATTCTCAGTTTGCGAATAGTTCTGCTCGGTAGCGTTCAGTGCACGCGATGCGAAGGAAACCGGTTTTCCATTTCGAATGAGGGTGGCTTCGAGGTCAAACTTTAAAGGGTCAACTTGTGGCTCGAAGCTCGATATTCTCTGCTGATGGATGAAAGAATGCCAGTGAGCTGCAAATAGATTCTGTGATGTTGGTGAAGGATGTGACATGCTGTTGCTGCCACTTGAGCTGTCGTTGTTTGCTAGGTCACGGAGTGGCTGATTTAGTGAGGATAGGTTTAGGATATTCCTTGCTAGGTAGTTCAGCATTCCCAATATAGTCTGAAGTTCATCTTTGGTAGGTGGGGCTCTAATTCTTTTCAGTGCGCTGTCCTTCCGTGGATCTGGGTGGATGCCATTTTCCAATATTACTTGTCCGAAGTACGGTAGGCTGTCGCATTCGAACGCGCATTTTTCGGGGTTTAATTTAACAGCCTTTTCGCGCGCCCTGATTAACGTGCTGCGAACATTCGCATCGTGCGCCTCTAGGGATTTCCCGGAGATGATGATGTCGTCAACTATGACAGAAAAACCTTTGATACCTTCAAATGCCTCTTCCATGCGGTGCTGGCATTCGTCGTGTGCTGAGATCAAGTCAAACGGTATGCGTTTGAACTTCTACCGACCACACGGTGTGTTGAATGTTGTAAGATGATTTCTCGTCAAGGATGAGAGACAAATATCCATGGCGGGTGTCCAGCTTTGTGAAGAATTTAGCGCCGGAATGTTTCAGTTTCGCCTCGTAGGATGTGGTCATTGGGTGGTGAGGGTGAGGTCTTCTGATAGACTTGTTCAAATTATGTGGGTCGATGCATATGCGGAGGCTTTTGTCGGGCTCTCTGACCACAACTGCAGCATTTACCCGGTCCGTGGGGTAAGAAACTTTCTCGATGACCCCAGGTGCTTCCATCCTATCGATTTCCTCCTTGAACCTCTCCTGGAGGGATATCGGGATACGTCTAAATGGTACAGCCTTTGGTTTGTCTCCTTCTTTGAGAGTGATGTGACACTCGCCTTCAAGCTGTCCAATACCTTGAAATATGTCTTGGAATTCCTCTATGAATGGGGTCTTTCGAGATTTTTTAGTTTTCAACTGTTAGTATCAGCTTGATTAATTTCAGTTTCCGGCTGGTTTCGTCTTTCTTTTGGGGGCGAAGAAGGGTTGTGTTTCGTTGCATCCACTTGTGTATGCACAAGTGAGGGTGCAAACGCAAAGTGTCGGGATTTTCTGTCCTCTAAAGTTGGTAAGGATCTTGCTTGGTTTGAGAATGTTCAAAAGTTTCTGTGGTATAATTTTCGCTTGGGCACCAGTGTCAATTTTGAAAGTGATGCTTATTTGCTCATTGATCATAAGCTTTACATACTGCACCTTTCTCCATGTTTACAACGTCGATGAAGAGCTCGTCGTTGCTGCTGTTTCGTTGCTCGTATGCCTGCTGTTGCTGATTTATGACGTTCACCGCCTTTTTGCTACTTTACATACCTTTACGAAGTGATTTGGTTTTCCACAGTTGCTGCATTTCTTCCTTTCGCCGGGCATTTGTGGGAGGGTAGGTACTCTCCACCACAAAAGTAGCATTTTCTTCCTGTGGAGTATGGTTTGTTTTCTTCGTCCTTGTAACGAAATCAACTTTATGCTTTATGTGTGATTCTTGATGGGCTTGATTGCCACTTGTATCCGGTTGTGGCATTGTCTTGAGCTACACCTGGGTTTCTACGTGTGCTCGCACAATGGTAACAGCCTGTGACAGAGTTAGATTGGAACCTAGATTGGAACCTGCTTGGAGAAGTTTTTCTCTGACCTTTGATGAGGAGACGACAAACACAAGTCTGTCTCTTGTCATTTCCTCTCTTATGTCTGTCGTGGAATGGGCACACTCACGAGCCAACAGCGTTAGATCAGTTATGTATTGATCCACTGGTTCACCATCACGTGATCATGCTTATGAAAGAGGTATCTTGAGAAGACAGTATTGCGCTGAGGGTTGAAGTATTCACTGAATTTGTTCACATATACTTCAATCTTGTCTCGTTCATCACCTGCGGTTGTAAAGGCACTGAAAATGTCTCGCCCTTCATCTCCAAGCCAGATCAGCAGTAAAGCGCATTGGATTTTTTATGTCTTTCGACTTAGGGGTCCTTGGAACATTACGCTTGCATGATTCTTGAACCTTGTCCATGCCTCTTTGAGGTTGTCACTTGTCCAGTCCATTGTGGACTATGGGAAGTTTGTTTCCGTTTTGTATTTAAAGGGCTTCTCACCGTTTATTGAAGGTAAGTAGAAACGAATGAAAACTGAAGGATTGAAGGAAGGAGCAAATGCCCTGGGTGTGCTTTTTATGGGTCGGAACCGCGTCCAGACACGGATGGGCAGTTGAAAGGGGGCGGATTTGAGCAGTTGGATTGAAATTGGGCGGTACAAAGGTCAAATGCCCTAGGTGCGCTGTTTTGGGAATCCGGACAGTCACCCCCTCTCTCACCTCCTCATGCTCTATCCTTATTAAGATCTGTTGAATTACCATGCCCTTGCTGCAGGACATTGTGCCCCACGTATGAGCACCAGTGCTCATACTGTGGGCATGCCTTGGCGTTGGAGCACATGACCCAAATTTGAGGATTTGCGTATGACTGATCCGGACTCGGTGCAGGGAGTTATGGCGTACAAGGTACAAGACATTTCCCAATTAAACTTTAAATAACGATCAGTCCGACTCAAACGATTGTTTTGGTACGAGCGATGCTTAGGTGTTCTATTTGTAGGTTTGAACTTCGATATAGGAAAGATGGAGAGAGTTTGAGGGGAATATTGTGACGGGCTAATTTTCTTCCTTGTTCGTTCTTCTGGAACAGTAACAATTGAGAAATCAACGAAACTTACCTATGTTGAAGTTTGATTGTATTTCTACTCCATAAGGAGTTGTCGACGAGAGTGAGAGTTTATCTGAGAATGGACGTTAGGCTTACGACGTTGATGGTACACAGTAGTCAGGCTTTAAAGATAACCAGGAGAAGGTGTAAACAGGCAAAACGGAAAGTGAGAGTTTGAGGTGGGAGGGAATGGGTAGATAAACTCTCACTCTCGTCGACAACACTCTTATGGAGTAGACTTACAATCAGACTTCAACTTAGGTAAGTTTCGCCCAATTTCTCAATTCTACTCCATTCTCGGAGTTGGCTACTCCGCTCGAGTTTCCCTGAGACTTTAAAGAGCGTTTTGACCTGATTTTCTTCTCCTGGTGTCAGTTCTAGCCAATAGATACTAGAGTAACAAATCTTCGGCTAAATTTCGAATAAAATCACCGATTATAGTAAAATAAATGACTAAAAAATGGACACATCCTCATCTACTGTTGGTTTATTGTAAAATCTCTGGAATGTTCTGGCTGAGGCCCATCCGACATGCTGCAATATAGAATTAATATCATACCCTTGAATCTTGAGACGGGAAGCGCACTGAAGTTGTCAGCTCCAGCCAAAACAAGAACTTGTTTCAACCAGCGGGACAAAGTATCTTCAGAAGCGGCTGTAAGTGGCTTTCCATACGTAAGGAAAAAACTGTCTGGCCTATTATCTTGTCGAGTCATCTCTAGATATTTAACAATTTGCAATACTGGCCACATAGACGAATCATAGACATATCGTTCAAATTTCCGCTGACCAATTTGCCTGTTCGGTCGAGTGGTTTTCGTTGCATGATTAATCGTGAAAGTGCAATACGAATCACGGCGATCCATGTCCGATATTGTGAATAGACCAAGAGTTTGCACCCTTTCCGAAGAACATAAGGCTAACATAACAAGTTTCAATGTCAAGTTCTTGAGCGATATCTTTGAAGAGACCAATCATTAGTTGGTAAATTTGTCCTACGGTTGAAAACAGTCTCATAAATAGCTTCACATCTCTGTGGTTCCCCTCCGGTGTTTCTTGAATACTTGGTAACGCGCTAGGAGCCGTATTTATTGAGCTGTAGCCCATACCTGTACTATTTAAATCCGACAAGAAAGTCAGCGCCTCCACGACAGTTGCCTTGTGTGGTTGAAGACCTTCGTCTGAACAGTAGCGTATCCATTTCTTAACTGAAACTTGGTACTGCTTGGTCGTGGCATGACTCCGTGCGTCCATGATGGTATCGCTCGTTTCAGGCGGGTATCCTTCCACCGCAAATCGTTCCTTCCACAGATCAAGCAGGATATCAGCTTGGGGCGCATGAGATGGAGTCGAGCTGGTTCCTACGGTAGAAATTAAGTTTTCTCATCAGTGGGCAAAAATACTGGATCTACGAGCAAAAGTGACCGCCGAACCGTACCATGTCTGGGTACTCCAGTTAGGCATACAATGACTCCCGCTACCTTATTACGTCTAAGTTTTTGCAAAATACTTAAAATTAGACCAAACGGTGGGAATGCAGAAAAAAAAGCTTCCCGCTCCAGTTAGTTACGCGTCGACGAAGCATGATTCGGGTTCTAGCTTCCAAGAGACAAAATGTTTCATTTGGCAGTCAATCCGAGCAGCAAACAATTCTATCCCAAAGGCATCTGAGACTAAATCATTTAGCGCACGGTATATCGTTGGATCAAGCATCCATTCTTTCTCGGACTCGAATTTTCTGGACGCTTTGTCTGCCGCACAATTTTCTCTCCCTGGAATATGTTCCGCGGATATCCACCCGCCACTCTGTCCGACCAAGGTCCAAACCTGACGAGTATACAAATTTGTCCTGTAACGGCATCCCCCATCTTATTTAGATAAGAGACCGCAGTGGTATTGTCTGATTTTACTCTAACATGCATTCCCTTCCAATCGGCAAGAAAATTTCTAAGCCAAAAAAAATTGCTTTGGTCTCTGAAACATTAATGTACAATCCATTTCCTTTGGTAGACCACTCGTCCGACGCAAACTTAAGTGGCGTTTTACAAACAAAACCCCATCCTGACAAAGACGCATCACTATCATAAATTATGCCAATTTGCCGGTCATGGATATGTTTACGACAATTTGTGGATATATACAACCACCAACTAAGCTCGCGACGAGCCGTCTTCGGCAAAAATAGTGAAGCCGAAAATCGACCTTTGTTCCCCTTCAAAGACCTGGTTTTCACCATTTCGGTTTCTCTTTAATACCGAGGACCAAGTGGAACTGCTGGGAAGCTCGGAACGACCAGTCCGAGGATCTCACTAAGTGCCTATAGTGTTGGAGAACTGACTGCAAGCACTTCCGTTACAGACGCAATAATTTTCTCTACTTTTCTGTTTGGGAGGCTGACTGTCATCTGGAAAGAGTAAAATATTTAACCAAGAAACTCTAATTGTTTTGTTGGTATCAGCACCAACTTTGTAGGATGTATAAGCAAACCCTAGTTTCTGTACAAGTTCGGTTGAACGAACATTAGACTGTCAATCGAACATTAGACTCGCAATCAGTTCTATCTTGTCCGACTAAGAAAGAATCATCTAGATAATAGACCGACTGTAATTTTTCGGTGCGTAAATGGGAGAAAACCTCCTTCATTAACTTGGGCATAACCCGGGGTGCTGATGACAATCCATTAGGCATGCACTGATAGGCATAAGCCTTGCCATCAAAATTAAAACACAACCAAGAACAATCTTCCTGATAAATTGCCAGTGAATAGTAAAAGTGTACCAGATCTGTGGATGCCATTAAACAATTAGGCGTCATCAACCATATTGCCGATTGCAAAGATTCCATCTTGAAATGCTCATATTCAATAAACGAATTCAACTGTTTAGACTCAGAAAAAATCTTTAACTCCCATCTTTTTGGGGGGTCGTGAGGATGGAAGATAAGCAAGAAATTTTTTCCCAATCTTCCTCTTGTACCTCAAAGATAACATTTTTCCTTAGCAAAGAAACAATTTCATCAGAAATGGCTATAAACTCGGATGCTGAAAGTTTCTGATTTGCTCGTATGATCTGAAACGACGGAATCTCTTCAAACTCGAAGGAGTAACCATCTTGTTCAAAGTCTAAGATTATCTTATCGGAAGTAATCTGCTCCCAGTTGCTAGCATGCTGCGCGACTCTCCCACCTCTAAAGCTACTCGCGGCGATAGTCGCTCTAGTCAAGGTGTGTGCAACAAATCTGGAAAACTCATTACCACAGTGTCAGAAGTTTCATAACAGATTGCGCATAACACTTTCAAGAATAACACCTTTTCACTTAGATCACTTAGATCCCTCCCGTGTAACCATTTTTTTTTAACTATAATGCCTCTTGAGGCTAAGATCAAAATTTACCACCCCAAGCATGTTCATCATATCGTTGAGGTTGCTCATAATATGTTCCTACTGAGTAGGAACATACTGAGTGCCGCATCACACGACTCGATAACGTCAGTGGTCGCGGCTACAATCTCTGAGCGTTAGCCGCCCGATTTTCTTTCGTTTTCGAGGTATGTCACAACCCACTCCACAGTTCCGAACTGACTTTCGGTACCAGGACCTTGTCCACGTTTTTAGGTCCATGATATCTTTTAGTGTAGCGATTTCTAGTGGGGTGGAGAAAGCCGCGTTTGCCATTTTTGCTAACCGCTTGTGGACCTTTTTTCCCTGAGCCTTTTCTGATCTTTCTTCAAACTTTCTAAGCAAATCCTCGTTTTCTTTTTATTTTTTAGACTTAGAGTCGGCGACTTTTTCCTCTTTCTCGAATTCTGACCATGCTCAGCAGCTTCGGGCGTCTCGGAGAATTCATCAGATTCGTAACCGAATGTGTCATGGGCTGTCCCTGATTGATCTGTGGTGTCCGCATGTTTGTTACCTTGTCGGTCTCGATTCTTGCTGTTTCGGCTGATATTGTTGTCCGAGTCGGACTCAGATTCAGAATTGATTCTCCTGAACCGTCTAGTTTTGAGGAACCTCGGCTTACTGTCCCGACTATCCGCAATATCGCTGATACCTTCGCCGTTCTGGAACTGCTTCTTCACTAACAGACATTTTTATTAAAGTTCAATATTCTCTTGCACCATCAACGGAGAAAGCTATCAACTGGCTATTGTGTACCATCAACGTCGTAAGCCTAACGTTCATTCTCAGGGACACTCTCACTCTCGTCGACAACTCCTTATGGGGTAGGATTGCAATCAAACTTCATACTGTAACTGTTGGCCGATTCAGGATTTATCACATCTTCGGTAAGGATAAATATTCCTTCAGCCCAAGCTGACTGCGAATCATATTTGATAGTGCAAAATGGATACGTCAGCTGAATCTTATTAGAGTTATATATTTTGGCCCTTCTTGGCAAGGGTCCTCTTCAGGCTCAAAGCCGCTCAAGTTAGAAATACGAGCTTGTGGAAAAAACACTGCCCCGCCCCCTCGAGTTTTGGCTAGCGACGCCCCTGATTCATGCGCGTCACGAAAGAAGTCTTGTCCCCCTAATTTGTGAGTTTTTTAACGCGAAATTTTAAGTAAAATCCTTGTCCTCTTTTTTGCGTTAATTATTGAAGTTTAGCGCTTTAATTTGTTGCAATTTTTGTTTTCCCACAAGTTCGTATTTCCAACTTGAGCGGCTTTGAGCCTGAAGAGGACCCTTGCCAAGAATGGCCGAAATATAGCTCTAATAAATCAGCTGACGTATCCGTTTTGCACTATCGAATTCGGTAAGGAAGTTCCATGGACCAACAATTATGTTTACGAACAAGTGCCACATGAGCTAATAGCCCTTGTTGTGATCCTCGTTGCTCGCTTGAAAGTGGTTTATGAACTTCGCGAATACCTATAAGGAATTTACACATGTTTCTCGCTTTCTGGATAGGTGCAAAATCTCACTCACGGGTTGTGGAAACGAACGACCTGCAAAACATCAGTCTTCAACAAACGTCAGTCAAAAAAGCCAGTTCTTCCAGATTGTACTGTGGGATGGTCCCGCTGAGGCAGGCGAAACTTTACACGTGTCCTTGGCCCACACTCGCGTTTCTTCCTGCTCATTTATAAACTCTCTCTCCTCTCTACTGCTTATTTCCAAGGAAAGTGTTTGTGAAATTCTGGGGATCAACTAAAACCAGGAAGGGAAGGGAACGCGATAAAAGCAGGAAGGCATTCTAAAACCAGGAAGGGCATACTAAAGCGAGGAAGGAATTCAAGGCCGCGAAAAAATGGAAAGCTGCACCGTTCCCTTCCTCTGTTTAGTATTCTTTGAGGGGTCGGCAACTTTTCAAACTCAAAGTCCACCATCCCTTCCTCGTTTTAGTATCCTGACATGGGTAGACATTAAGTTCAGTGAGAGGTCAGCAACTATCAAAATTGTAATTCACCTTTTCATTTCTAGTTCAGACGGATACTAAAACGACGGATACTACAGTGTACTAAAACGAGGAAGGGATGGTGAACTTTGAATTTGGAAAGTTGCCGACCCCTCAAAGAATACTAAACAGATGAAGGGAACGGTGCGACAACCTTCCTCGTTTTAGTATGCCCTTCCTGGTTTTAGTATGCCTTCCTGCTTTTCTCGCGTTCCCTTCCCTTCCTGGTTTTAGTCGATCCCGAAATTCTGTGCTTCGAGAAAAAAAGATCCTGCTTCGTTCGTAATTACTCGTTTTGAATTCCTTGTTTATTCTGTGTAATTTATTTTGTTACATCCTCGGGAGTCAAGAGTCAAGCCGGAGACGAAGGTCAAATCGATTTACTGCTAAACAGTCTACTGTTCGGGACATTTCATCATTGCCCTCCAAGGTCTCCGATCTGCTACAGAAGAAAATGGAACTGAGTTTACCACCTGAGTCGTTTCGTGAGGTTAGGCGTCTTGGCACAAGGCTCGGTGACAACTTACTCTTACAAGTTACCTTTTCCTCGGTGAATGTTGCTGAAGAAATGTTGTGCCGTCGTGCATGTCTTCGAGTATCAAAAATATATGTGAACGAAGCTCTGACGAGAGTACGTCAAGAAGCTTGGAAGTTGGCAGGGGATAGGTATGGTAACAGTAGCCAGGGGCGTCACTATGGGGGGGAGGGGGGGAACTCCCCCCCCCCAAAGGTCCTGAGAAAGTATTTTCGTCGGGCGAAGCCCGGCGAAAGTTCACTTGTATGTCGGCACGAAGCGCCGGCAAACACACAAGAAATAAAATTGTGCATGCTTTTGTCAGGCGTCGGTCAACTCGTCGGCACATCGGGTTCTTTTCACACGCAAGAAATGAAATCCTGCAAACATTTGTCGGGCAAAACACTGAAGAATTCGAATTCTGCATGGTTTTGTCGTGCCTCGGTATTCTCGTCGGCACATCCGGTTCTATTTATACATAAGGAATCCAGAAGAAACACATTTTTTATGTTTTTTTTCGGGCTTCGGTCGACTAGTCGGCACATCGGGTTCTTTTTATACATAAGGAATCCAGAAGAAATAAATTTTGTATGCTTTTGTCGGGCGTCGGTAAGTAATAAGTAAGTAATTAAGTAATTTATTTATGACCCGCCATTTTGAAAAGGCGGAGTAAATGACGAAAGTAAAGAAAATAAACAAAACACATATATACACACAGAAAAAGACACTTAATTTTTAATCTTCGGTCAGGAAGCAGTGGACGACATCGTGTGCTGGTTGGGCCTTGTTGTCCATGAGTTTTGAAAGTGATGACGAAACATCCAAAAGGGTAACACTTGCATCTTGAATTTTGAATTTCTCCGTCAATGTATGGTTATGACATAATTTCGACAAGTGGAGCAGGTGCTTTGCATATTTAAAATAACATGATCTCATCTTTTTAATCTCCTTCTTTCGCAGAACATGAGTGACGCCAGAACGAAATAGAATAGAAGGAGCGCAGAAGGTGCTGTACAAATTTCCCAAAGCTTTACGATTATAGCGCCCCCGGTTGGGGACGATGCGCCCATAGGCGCTACGGATCGACTTATAAACTTCTTGAACAACCGATGAGCAAAATTTTGACAATGAAGATTTGAATGTTATGCCGAGCCACCGTAGAGAGTCTGTTGATTTGACGATGAACGATCCAAGAGATATAGAAGCTTTAGATGCACTCGAACAATTTGACGAAGGGTTGAAATGCAGGTACTCACATTTTGAAAGGTTAACTTCAAGGCCAATTTTCAGAAGTTCTGACGACAGCTTACTTACATTTTTTGTGAGTGTGGATCGGCTACGGCTTACTAAGAGCAAGTCGTCCGCGTAGGCTATGTAGCTGAAGGCATAGTCTTTATAGAAGTAAGCAGGAAGCAAAGAATCGAGACAAGAAGATATGGCCGATTTGAAGATGTAGGGAGGTAAGACTCCCCCTTGGCGAACACCAGTCCGGACAGAAATAATCTCTGACAAACTACCTTGCCATTTGAACCTTACTGAAGAATGACCATACCAAAATTTTAACAGATAGACGACAGACAGATTCACGCCAGAAGTAATGAGAGAAAATAGGGCCTGAGAATGCGTTATATTGTCAAAAGCACCAGCTATATCTATAGAACATATATGTATAGAAGACTTGTCGCGGGTAGCCTGTTTCATCATTTTTGTCAATATGTGATGAGCGTGCGCACAACTGGCGCTCGAACGGAATCCAAACTGCATTGAACCAAAGCTACATTTTTCAACTAGTTCTGGAAGAAGGACGTGTTCCAGGATTTTGCTTATGGTACAAGAAACTGTAATTGGCCGATAGCCTATAAGGAATTTACACATGTTTCTCGCTTTCTGGATAGGTGCAAAATCTCACTCACGGGTTGTGGAAACGAACGACCTGCAAAACATCAGTCTTCAACAAACGTCAGTCAAAAAAGCCAGTTCTTCCAGATTGTACTGTGGGATGGTCCCGCTGAGGCAGGCGAAACTTTACACGTGTCCTTGGCCCACACTCGCGTTTCTTCCTGCTCATTTATAAACTCTCTCTCCTCTCTACTGCTTATTTCCAAGGAAAGTGTTTGTGAAATTCTGGGGATCAACTAAAACCAGGAAGGGAAGGGAACGCGATAAAAGCAGGAAGGCATTCTAAAACCAGGAAGGGCATACTAAAGCGAGGAAGGAATTCAAGGCCGCGAAAAAATGGAAAGCTGCACCGTTCCCTTCCTCTGTTTAGTATTCTTTGAGGGGTCGGCAACTTTTCAAACTCAAAGTTCACCATCCCTTCCTCGTTTTAGTATCCTGACATGGGTAGACATTAAGTTCAGTGAGAGGTCAGCAACTATCAAAATTGTAATTCACCTTTTCATTTCTAGTTCAGACGGATACTAAAACGACGGATACTACAGTGTACTAAAACGAGGAAGGGATGGTGAACTTTGAATTTGGAAAGTTGCCGACCCCTCAAAGAATACTAAACAGATGAAGGGAACGGTGCGACAACCTTCCTCGTTTTAGTATGCCCTTCCTGGTTTTAGTATGCCTTCCTGCTTTTCTCGCGTTCCCTTCCCTTCCTGGTTTTAGTCGATCCCGAAATTCTGTGCTTCGAGAAAAAAAGATCCTGCTTCGTTCGTAATTACTCGTTTTGAATTCCTTGTTTATTCTGTGTAATTTATTTTGTTACATCCTCGGGAGTCAAGAGTCAAGCCGGAGACGAAGGTCAAATCGATTTACTGCTAAACAGTCTACTGTTCGGGACATTTCATCATTGCCCTCCAAGGTCTCCGATCTGCTACAGAAGAAAATGGAACTGAGTTTACCACCTGAGTCGTTTCGTGAGGTTAGGCGTCTTGGCACAAGGCTCGGTGACAACTTACTCTTACAAGTTACCTTTTCCTCGGTGAATGTTGCTGAAGAAATGTTGTGCCGTCGTGCATGTCTTCGAGTATCAAAAATATATGTGAACGAAGCTCTGACGAGAGTACGTCAAGAAGCTTGGAAGTTGGCAGGGGATAGGTATGGTAACAGTAGCCAGGGGCGTCACTATGGGGGGGAGGGGGGGAACTCCCCCCCCCCAAAGGTCCTGAGAAAGTATTTTCGTCGGGCGAAGCCCGGCGAAAGTTCACTTGTATGTCGGCACGAAGCGCCGGCAAACACACAAGAAATAAAATTGTGCATGCTTTTGTCAGGCGTCGGTCAACTCGTCGGCACATCGGGTTCTTTTCACACGCAAGAAATGAAATCCTGCAAACATTTGTCGGGCAAAACACTGAAGAATTCGAATTCTGCATGGTTTTGTCGTGCCTCGGTATTCTCGTCGGCACATCCGGTTCTATTTATACATAAGGAATCCAGAAGAAACACATTTTTTATGTTTTTTTCGGGCTTCGGTCGACTAGTCGGCACATCGGGTTCTTTTTATACATAAGGAATCCAGAAGAAATAAATTTTGTATGCTTTTGTCGGGCGTCGGTAAGTAATAAGTAAGTAATTAAGTAATTTATTTATGACCCGCCATTTTGAAAAGGCGGAGTAAATGACGAAAGTAAAGAAAATAAACAAAACACATATATACACACAGAAAAAGACACTTAATTTTTAATCTTCGGTCAGGAAGCAGTGGACGACATCGTGTGCTGGTTGGGCCTTGTTGTCCATGAGTTTTGAAAGTGATGACGAAACATCCAAAAGGGTAACACTTGCATCTTGAATTTTGAATTTCTCCGTCAATGTATGGTTATGACATAATTTCGACAAGTGGAGCAGGTGCTTTGCATATTTAAAATAACATGATCTCATCTTTTTAATCTCCTTCTTTCGCAGAACATGAGTGACGCCAGAACGAAATAGAATAGAAGGAGCGCAGAAGGTGCTGTACAAATTTCCCAAAGCTTTACGATTATAGCGCCCCCGGTTGGGGACGATGCGCCCATAGGCGCTACGGATCGACTTATAAACTTCTTGAACAACCGATGAGCAAAATTTTGACAATGAAGATTTGAATGTTATGCCGAGCCACCGTAGAGAGTCTGTTGATTTGACGATGAACGATCCAAGAGATATAGAAGCTTTAGATGCACTCGAACAATTTGACGAAGGGTTGAAATGCAGGTACTCACATTTTGAAAGGTTAACTTCAAGGCCAATTTTCAGAAGTTCTGACGACAGCTTACTTACATTTTTTGTGAGTGTGGATCGGCTACGGCTTACTAAGAGCAAGTCGTCCGCGTAGGCTATGTAGCTGAAGGCATAGTCTTTATAGAAGTAAGCAGGAAGCAAAGAATCGAGACAAGAAGATATGGCCGATTTGAAGATGTAGGGAGGTAAGACTCCCCCTTGGCGAACACCAGTCCGGACAGAAATAATCTCTGACAAACTACCTTGCCATTTGAACCTTACTGAAGAATGACCATACCAAAATTTTAACAGATAGACGACAGACAGATTCACGCCAGAAGTAATGAGAGAAAATAGGGCCTGAGAATGCGTTATATTGTCAAAAGCACCAGCTATATCTATAGAACATATATGTATAGAAGACTTGTCGCGGGTAGCCTGTTTCATCATTTTTGTCAATATGTGATGAGCGTGCGCACAACTGGCGCTCGAACGGAATCCAAACTGCATTGAACCAAAGCTACATTTTTCAACTAGTTCTGGAAGAAGGACGTGTTCCAGGATTTTGCTTATGGTACAAGAAACTGTAATTGGCCGATAGCTTTTGCAAAGGTCCGCGTCTTTCCCTCGTTTAATCACCGATGTCATAGTACCCATGAGGAAACTATTCGGAACCAAACCCTGGCATAAACAAATTTGAAATAGCAGCTGAAGGTGTTGTGTTAAAGCTGGACACTCAATTTTGAAAAAATCGGCACTAAGGCCATCAGAATCTGTAGAACCAGTTCTTCTTAATTTTCGGAAAGCAATTTCGATGGAAGAACAAGTAACGGGAAGAACAGAAGGTTGAAATATTTTCCTTGGTAGGTATTTAAGAAGTAAATTTTCAAAGTGCTGCTGAATCTGGTTTTTGCAACCACTGAATAGACCACGGTAGTGGTTGGTCCAGTCAGCCATAGTTAGCGCGGAAGGAGGTACAGCTGAACCTTTATCTGTACGAAGGACCTTTTGCCACGCTTTTTTGTCACTGGGAGCATCTAAGCCATTCAAACGAGCATTTTTAAGTGAAGAGTTGTATTCACGCTTCGTTTTAGCTTTTAGATTAAAAACAGTACCATTCTCTGGGCGTCCACAAGCAATCCAAATTTTTAGCCAAAATTTTGCCGTGTTTTTTGCCTTCTTAACTTCAGGGCTGACTTGTTGTCACATCGGTTTCTACTTATACGAAAGAAATGTCGGCGCGAAGCGCCGGCAAACACACAAGAAATAAAATTGTGCATGCTTTTGTCAGGCGTTGGTCAACTCGTCGGCACATCGGGTTCTTTTCACACGCAAGAAATGAAATCCTGCAAACATTTGTCGGGCAAAACACTGAAGAATTCGAATTCTGCATGGTTTTGTCGTGCCTCGGTATTCTCGTCGGCACATCCGGTTCTATTTATACATAAGGAATCCAGAAGAAACACATTTTTTATGTTTTTGTCGGGCTTCGGTCGACTAGTCGGCACATCGGGTTCTTTTTATACATAAAGAATCCAGAAGAAATAAATTTTGTATGCTTTTGTCGGGCGTCGGTCGAATCGTTGTCACATCGGTTTCTACTTATACGAAAGAAATCAAATTCTGCAAACTTTATAGGGCACAAGGGGTTATTTTTATAAGTAATAAATCAAGTTCTGTACAGTTAGTCGAGCAAAACACAGACAAAATCAAATGCGCGATGGTTTTGTCGTGCGTCGGTATTCTCGTCGGCACATCGGGTTCTTTTACACGTAAAAAATCAAATTCTCTAAAGTTTTATCGGGCGCATGCCGAAAGTTCAAGTCTCGAAACGAAAAGCCGAATATGTGAATCTAAATATATGAATTTACATCAAAGGAACAATCTCACTGATGCATTACAGTTCGTTTTACACAAAATTTTCCCTGCGGCGCATTTTGTAGTATTCTCTATTTGAAGAACGGTGTATCATTTAGTTTTCGTTTTAGGATAGAAATTCTTGGGGTCTGAAACACGTTAAAAGCCGGAAATTATATGGTATTATAGCTTAATTTTTCCGGGGAAAAGGCAGATACAAAAATTTCGCCTGCGGCACTTGGTTTAACTTGTCTTGCTACAGTCGTTGGAAGCTTCGCTGTTTAGCGAAAGCTAAAATTAAAAGCTGAATAAGTGAACCGTATACGAAATTATACCAAAGGAATCATCTCAACTGATGCATTACAGTTAGTTTACACAAAATTTCGCCTGCGGCGCATTTTGTAGTATTCTTTATCTGGAAGGACGGTGTTTCATTTAGTTGGCGTTTTAGGATTGAAATTCGTGGGGGTCTGAAACGTGTTAAAAGCTAGAACTTGTATGGTAGGTACAGCTAAATTTTTCCGGAAAAAAGGCAGATTTAAAAAATTTCGCCTGCGGCGCTTAGTTTAACTTGTTCTTGGTACAGTCATTGGAAGATTCGCTTTTTAGCGAAAGTTAAAATGAAAAGCCAAATATGTGAACTTTAATATTCGAAATTACATCAAAGGAATAATCTCAACTGGTGCATTACAGTTAGTTTTAGCCCGTTCTATTCTGTGCTGGCGGGAAATGTACGCCGTTGCCGCCTAGCGGCAACGCCGTGTTTTGTCGGTAGATTTTTTAGTCCGTCGGCACTCGGGACGTCCCCCCCCCAAAGGTAAAAGGCTAGTGACGCCCCTGACAGTAGCAGAGAAGTTTGGGTTTCTAGAGGAGTGATTCAAATTAGATTGTGTGACCGACTTTCCAGGCTTGCTCCGTTAAAGACGTTCGAAACCTACCTGATCCTGTTTCTAGCCCCATCCAGTGATTTTTTAAGGGTTTTCCATAATGTGGTTTCGTATTTTGCTGTTTATGGGCTCCTTCGATCAGTTTTTTGAAGCTAGACTAAAGTGATGGAATTCTGAACCTTCGTCTTGGTTCATCAAATGATACAAATGTGCCGTTTCAGAGAAATCTTCTTGGGTGTGCTTTTTTACACTTTGTTTTGGTGGCACCTTCCTTTCCTTCCGAATCGGTGAATCTTATGGTTCTTCACTTGAATGCTCAAGGTCTTTTCTCTCCGCTTTTAACGTATTGAAAATCCTTGTTCAGAGAAATAATGTTGGCTTAATTGCTGCATGTGAATCGTTTCTGTCGGATTCTTCTCTAGTGAACCTTCTTGCTATTCCTGGCTATCCGTATGTTGCTAAGAATCGTTCAGCTAAATCTAAAGGGGGTTTAATAATTTACGTGCAAAATTCATTTTCTTATATTAACCGACATGCAGTTCCGCTGTGGAAGGAAGGAACCCTGGAATCCTTGTTCCTCGATGTAACTGTATCCCATGATCTTACTGTGACATTTGGCTGTGTTTACCGACCTTCTTCGTGTTCACATTCTGATTTCGAATCATCACTTTCTGTGTTGTGTTCTGTGTTGTGTTGTGTACAGGGCTTTCTGCTTCCCGAATCGCAGTAGTGTCACGGGCGAATTTAACTATGATTTAATTGTCCTATCTAGTTCTGCTAATTTGAATTGACATGCTTACTTCTAATTTCATTCCAACTATATAAATTCCGTCTCGCGTGGTTTGATTTTCCGCTACGCTTATTGATAATATTTTCTATTCTGGTGGTTCCCTTCAGGCTGAATATTCTGCAGTAAGTTCTTTCGATAAGTCCGAACGAAAACCAATTTCTTTCTGTTCGAAATTGAAATTGTACTTTACTGTCGATACTTTTTCTTCGAACTTTTGAACTTCCCGGAACTTTCCAGCAGCACTCTTAGAGAAAGTTGCAACGGTGTCCAGAGCTTGAAAGAAGCTTTGGAAAGCCTTGAAACTTTCCATAGCAGCGTGAAAACCAACGGAAACCGATTACGGGATTGGCTTTCCATTTCGCCGGAACCATCATTCAGTATTTTCTTTTTTTCACAGGTGTGGCTGCATAGATTGCGTAACATCTCGGCACGAAGACTCCTTGAGACACAGCCGATCAAGAATCAACTCATACAGAGCCCTGGCCTCCCCCTCCCTGATATCCCTCTCAAGCAAAGATCCGATCCTGACCGCCTTCGAACTCAGTTGGGAACTACGAAGGCTTAGCTTCCAGGAGCACGAGTTTAAATGTGAATACCAAGTAAGCAAACAAAAAGCAAAGGTTTAAGGTTTGCGTAGCGCAGGTGTTGATCCCCTTGATACTCTGCCCTCGGCTGGGAGTGAGATGCGGGGTTGTGGACAAATCATCCAACGCTCCTCGTGCTCTTACGGGGAAACGCCACTAACCCTTGGCACCACCTAGACTCGAACCAGCGACCCTTCGCTTGGGAGCTCGGCACGAAATGCATTTAGCCAGGACGGACAGGTACCAAGTGAGACCTCTGAGATTATAGGATCGATCTACAGGAGCGTCGTATCAAAATGGCCACATGGACGACGGAGTGATCACGTCACGATTCGGCCATGCGCCGTCTGAATAACAGCTCAGACAAGTATTATTTGTAGACTCAAATATAGAAATACCCCAATATCTCCTAAAACGGTCAGAAGAAAGAGAGAAGAGAAGTCATCAGTGGTTGTGATGTGGTTTCGAGGGTGGTTGATAAGGCGAGGTCTTGAATCGGGTCACTGGGACCTGGTGGATAGCGTGGAAATCTTCTGAAGACCGGCGGGCCTGACCTTAGTTCCACTCTCAAAACCGATCAACAAACGAGGGGTAGGGATGTCCTAGGTACACTGTCAGAAGTTTCATAACAGATTGCGCATAACACTTTCAAGAATAACACCTTTTCACTTAGAAATAAAGTGTAACCAATTAAGTTTACACTATTTCGTGCCTAGATCTCCAACAACACCTTCAATTGGTAAAAATACTAACGGGAACGAAAGAAACATAACATATAACATCCCAAAGTGTTATCTGTTGAAACCGCGCTTCCTGCTGTTGTCGTTATGTAACTTCTGACAGTGTAGTATTTTTACCTATTGAAGGTGTTGTTGGAGATCTGGGCACGAAATAGTATAAACTTAATTGGTCATAAGACTTTTTTCTAAGTGAAAAGGTGTTATTCTTGAAAGTGTTATGCGCAATCTGTTATGAAACTTCTGACAGTGTAGTCTAGGGCTCAGACGCACTCTTCTCTTTCTCTCTCAATAACATAAATGTGTACTCAGCTACTTATTTACAAAAGTCTCCTTGTTTCAACAGATGATAAGTTGATGATTCTCAAGATGGCTACTCGCTACCGGACATGATGATCGTGATGATGCTGATAACGGATCAGCATCATACAAATAACTCTATGTCACAAAGACAATTAGAGACATATGCCTTCTATCAGCAATAACCTGAACTTATTACCTGCCTAGATGGCGTATGTGTTTACACCATTGTTGGGAATAATAACAAAAAATGGAAGGAGCTTTCTTGAGCCACAACAGGCTGCAAATGCGGGCGAAAAACGACGAAAAGGGTGTTATATTTCTCTTCTTCCTTAAAAGATGAGAAACAGGAACCTGTTCTAGTGGTATCATTCTTTATTCCTTGACAGATTTAGCAACGTTAACCTCATTGACGAACAAGGCATCGACTTTATGGGATTCAACGAATTTTCGAATGAAACTTTTTTCAAGAACCTGGCAAGCCCTTTGGTCTATGCTACGTTATCCTTTCAACTAACCGGGCAATTGTAATCCTCTCTGTTTTTCTGCGGCCGAGCTTCATATGACAGAAATGATGCGGCTAATTTTGAAACAGCGTGGTCAGTCGGAAGCACTGGTTCTGAAAGTCATAATGCAAACTGTCAGACGGTTAAACGTGCTTTAAATAAAACTCCATCGGAATGAATATTTAGCTAGGCTGTACGTTCATACCAGCGTCAGTGCGGAAAGTGACGAATTTGTATGGCACTTGAGCAAAGGAAATAGTCACTTCCCCGACCCGCCATCATAGGGGGAATGGAGAGATGGGGAATCCGGAAATTAGTAACATGCATAACTTTGGAACGGGTAATCGGACGTGCATGAAACTTGACAGGTGTTAAGAACGAGTGCCTCAGATGTTCAGCTTCAAATCCGGACCGGATACGGTAACTGGGGGGGGGCTGAAAGGGGGCACCGGAAATCTTATGAAAGGCTTAGAGTCGAGGGATCAGGATGGAACTTGGTGGGAAAATCAAGCATAAGCTTTAGATAGATTACTGACAAAACAGGACCGGATCATGTTTCAGTGGGTTGAGTTGGAGGGGGTTTCTTGGAATTCAGGTGATCTGCGGTTAGGGTACTTCCAGATGTGCTAGGACCATGAGACTTGGCAGGCGTCTTAGAGATCTACCATATTGACTTGAAAATAGTCCCTTCCCCGATCAGATCATCGTGGGGGGAGTAGAGGGGTCGGGAATCCGGAATCTAGTGACATTCATAACTTTATATGGGTGATCAGACGTGCATGAAACTGGATAAGTGTCAAGAACAAGGTTTCAGATGTTCAGTTTCAAGTCCGGACCGGATCTGATCCCTGGGGGGGGGGGGGGGGGGGGCTGAAGATATCTCTTGAAACGCTAAGAGTCGAAGGGAGTTGGACTTGGTTGGAAGAACAAGCGCAAACCCTCGATCAGTTACCGAGATAACTGGACATGATCGTGTCACAGTGGGGGCAGTTGTAGGGGCCTGATGAAAAATTTATATCGAAATAGTACTATGAAGTAGTACGAAAAAGTTGCATGCAGTACTAACGATGCTACTACATGCTTCTACTTCAAGGCAACCGTGTTACTGCATACTACTATATGGTACTATTAGCAAGACTGGATGTTACTATAAGACAGGATGCTACTGGATACTACTACATAAGATTGGATCAGTCTGAGGCACATTAAATGATAGTATTCTTTGCTATTACATAGCAAAAAACATACAACGTTTTCGTACTACTACCATACTACTCCGCAGGCTACAAATTTTTCATCGGGGGGTTTCCCGGAATTCCGGTGATCTCCAGCCAGGGTACTTCCAGATGTGCCAATTATGAAACTCGGCAGGCATATTAAGGACTCTACCATATTGACTTGAGAATAGTCCCTTCCCCGATCCGATCATCGTGGGGGGGGGGGGAGAGGAAGGATGGGAAATCCGGAATCTGGTGACGCTCATAACTTTGGAACGGGTGATCGGGCGTGCATGAAACTTGAAAAGTGTCAAGAACAAGTGTCTCAGATGTTCAGTTTCAAGTCCGGACTGGTATAATCGCTGGGAAGGGAGGGAACTAGAGGAGGCACTTGAAATCTCGTGAAACACTTCGAGTCGAGGGATCGGAGATGGACTTAGTTCGAAGAACAAGCGTAAACCCTAGCTTAGATACATTGAGCGTGTCCGAAAGCTCGGAAACGAACGAAAATGCTGACTTAATTCAGCATTTTCTGCAGCATTTCGCTTTCGGACTTAAATTTTCGCTCAGTTAATGCAGCATTAATTCAGCATAAAATTCATCGAAAATCCAGCGAAGATGCTAAATTTTACGCTGAATTTTCAAGAAGAAACTGGGGAGCTGGCGATTAAGGCTAAATTTCGGAATTAGAAGTGTCAGAGAAGAAATACAGAACGTGTCCAAAGCTTTTAGTGCTGTAAATGCTGCATTTAATGCTGCATATAAGGTAAGAGCTTTCGGACGAAAATAAAAATAAAAATGCAGCATTAAATGCAGCATTTACAGTTCTGAAAGCTTTCGGACACGCTCATTATTGACAGAGCAGGACCGGGCCGGAGCATTTTGGGTGGAGCCGGAGGGGTTTCCCGGAATGTCGTTGATTCCGACTTAGGTTCTTCCAAGTTATCTATGACGATGATACATGGCAGTCGTATCATAGGGACCGGACCAGATTGACTTGGAAATAGTCACTTCTCCGATTCCGTCATCGTGGGGTATGAATGGATGGGTGGCATGCAGAAATTTTGAATGGATTATCAGATGGGAATAACCTTGACAAGTGGCAAGAGCTGATGTCAAAGATTTTTCACTTCAGTTCCGGACTAATTCCGATGACAATGTGCCGAGCCCGAAGAGGGCTACCGGAAATCCCGTGAAATCCCTTCCAACTACTTTGGGGTCTGATCCAGTTAGGGCACAGAATTCTCACAGCTAGAGTATTTGAGAATCGGAACCAGAGTACGACAAAACGTTCATTCTAAACAGTTGTCAGTCAAAGAGTGGTACAGTATTTAAGATTTACTAGAATGAATGAATGAATTTATTCCCAATAAAGCCCAAGGGCCATGGCGCGAAACATAACACAATAACAAGAACAAGATATCATACACTCCAACTACAAACCAAAAAATCAACTTCTATAAAAATAGTTCACGGTGGGCCATAGCTAGCTTCGGGAATCTACCCAGCCTTCGGATCTCACCAAAACACTTACTTACCAGACTTGAAACCAAATCCCTTTCCTCCCAAGCCTCCCGACCAAACACTTCCTTTCTTAATTCTTTCAACTCCTCACAATAACATATCAAATGTACCGCATCCTCTCCTTCAATACCACACATTGGACAAAAATAAGGACCAGTACCTTTCCTATCTCTACCAATATAATTTCTCTGCATCCCCACCGGAAGAGCATCCGCCCTAAGGCTCACCATCCACTTCAATTCTGCCCCCCCCCCCCCAATCCCAACTTAAAATATATTTCTTCTCCCCATGTCTCTTTGGCCATACCATACAACTTCAGATGCTCTGATACACCCCCATACCACCTCTGAATCTCTTGATCTCTTAGCCTTTCTTTCACTAACTTAGCTACCTTACCTAGGGGGTAACGTGGTCCTACTCCATCACACCACAGACCCTCAAAACCACAATCCTCCAATATTTTTTTAACTTGCTAAGGCCAAGAATCCCTTTTCTTACCTCCAAGTATTTACAAATACGCCGCTTTCAGAACTCTCACTCTTGGCAAACTCGTCACTTTCTCCCAATATCAATCAATCAATCAATTTATTGAATTCGTGATATTACACATCACATAATAAGATTACACTACCACATGAATTTTCTTACTAAATATATACAATCATTTTAACCATTCGGTGGCTCGAGGCAATAGTACAGTCAACGGAAAAGTCGGTAAAAATCGTAAATATCTTATCATAGCTACTAACCTACTATTCCGGAGCAACCCTAAACCTAAATCCCCTGTTAGAACTAAACTAGTAGTTCTCACGCTAACCCCTAATACCCTCTTAAAATATTGTAACTGTACACTCTCTAGCTTATCCCCCTTATGGAAACCCCAAATCTCGGAACCATAATGCATAGCAGATACTACTTTAGTTGAAAATAACTGCTTATGCCGTCTTCTGATGAAAGGAGTGTCGGGAGAGGGATATGACTTTGAGAACTGCAAACCTTGTCTGACAAACATGCTAACTATTCTTACAAGTGCCATATCAGCTTTCAGCTCTTGTTTATAACCGGTTTTACCTTCTATTGGCTGTAAAGGGACTGTCTAGTCTCACCAAAATCAGGCCTGGTTTAAAGTAAATCTCAATGAAGTGTCGTTAAGATCTGTAAAAATATCGATTAAAATCAGAGGTTTTCGTGGATAAGATCAGAACTTATAGTACTGCTTGTATTTTAACAATATTTTCGCCCAAGATAAGAAGAGTTCGGCTTATTATTTTTAGGCGTTCATTTGTTGGAATTTTAGTAGGTGGTGGAACGTACGGAATTTTTCCATTTCACAGTTTTATCAGAGCGCTCCTCCAGCTCTAATCATGGGAACGTAGCAATATGTTGTCTTGGAGTTCCAGCTACTTCGTACTTCAAGTGGGCTTGATATACAGTAGAAATATGCTTATTTGAACGTCGCCTAACAGTGAACGGTCGCCGAAGAAAGCACTAAAACCCACAACAGGCAACTTCTGAATATATTTGCTCTTAATTTCCATCTGGTACTTCTTTCAGATTTGCAACTTTTTTAAAGTGACCCGTAATTTCACCAAGAGTAGCTGTAAAGGATCATTCACACGGCCCGGAGACAAGAGGGAAAAGTGTTCACACGATACCCGGGTATTTTTCAAGGGAGAGTACTGTCATGTGGCAATAGATTCCAAGGTTGTAAAGCTCAGGATATCTCTCTACCATGGACACCAACATGTGTCCATTCGGATCACTTCTTATATGGACCTAATCAAAATTATTGCTCGAAAATCCAATTTTGTTGCTGACAGAAGAATACCCTTGGAAAAAAAATCCCCAGTAAAAAGTTCGCGAAATTGAAGTCCAAAATACCCGGGGACTTGTTGCTGTTGCGGGAAAAAATACCCGTGGAGTACGGGTATATACCCTCCGTGTTACTGCCTAACAGCAGTAACTAATAGATAGTAACAGCAGTCCCCAATGGAAGAAAAAGCATGTTAAAACTCAAGAACAAATCTAAAACGGCTCTACGCCGGACTTTCTTCGTTTGGTCGCTTGTGTTTGTCTTCCTCCCAATTGCCCTTAAGTTCTTTAATCCTTAATTTTCCAGCTAGGTGATGGCATTTTCCTCAATCTGTTTTTTCCTTATTTCCAGGGATTCCACATAAACACTCTTTTCCGAAACTGTTTCGTTGTACGTGATGCTCGTACGAAAGTACTACTCCGTTACACTCAAGGATCTCTACGAGCTGTCGTTTTATCCGGATTCCCGAAATCTTTATTGCGACGTGTTTCTCTCCTTCTCAGAGCGGTCGGGAATGCTCTAATGGTGGACCGACGCTAATTGACTTTGGAGGGGGAGAGGCTGGGGACTATTGGACAGGCCTATCTGTTTGGTCCCTTCCTTAATTGTCCTGTCATTCAAAGACCTCCTATCTGCTTTTCAAATAACTATTCACAAAAACGAATGTCTACAGATTTTGTCGTATTTACGTTGGTACACTGCGAACAGGGTAGATAATTTCATAGACCTTCGGCGTGGTTTACTGAGATATCATATTGTACCGACGATTAGTATTACTTCGACTGACACTTGTCTTGTTACCTCCCATTCCCCTGCCCGCCAGCAATTAGATTTGCGCCTGAATTATTTGAAGAACACGAGAACAGTCGAACAGTTTTGTTTTCCTTCTTTCTAGTTTTCCTTCTTATTTTTGTTTTTCTCCTTTCTCGTTTTTCCTTCAGCCCGAGCTGACTGTGAATCATATTTGGCAAGCATTAGTAATATCGTATGGTATTATACAATATGTTATTTATTGCAAAAACGCCCGAGGGCCATGGCAATACAAATACGCAACAAAAACAACAACAAACAAACAAACTAAATGGTGAACCCCGTTACATAGAAACAAATTAACTCAACAGTCTTAACCTACATGAAATTCTTACGATGCCTGATTGCCAGCTTGAGGAATCTTTCCAAACTCTTAATCACCGCAAAGCAATCACTCTTCGTCATTCTCACCATCCATTCCTCATTAAACCCTCTCAAGCCAAAAACCTCATGCTTCAGCTCATCCAACGCGCAACACGCACACATCAAATGTACCACATCTTCATTCACAACTCCATACATACGGCAGAAGTAAGGACCAGTTCTCCCGTTTAAACCACCTATATACCTCCTCCTATTCCTCAAAGGTAAACTATCGGCCCGTAGAAGCAATATGATTTGATATGATTTATTTGCTTAAAGCCCAAGGGCCATCGCATACAAAAACAAAAAAAACAAAAACACCAACAAATAAACAAATCTCTCCCCCCACAAATCCTAATTACAGAAACTCTTCCCTGTGATTCCACCCTAACCGCAAAAACCTTCCAAGTTGTCTAACCCCAAAAACACTTTTATCCTTAAACTTTTCAACCAACCAACCTTCCTCAAAAATTCGCTCCCCAAATATTTCCACTCTTAAGTCATTCAACTCCACACATTCACACATAAAATGAAACAAATTTTCATCCATACAACCACACATTGGACAAAAGTAAAGACCACTCGACCGCCCCTTAACACTACCCATATAATTTCTACGAATTCCCAAAGGAAGGCTATCACTACGAGCGCATGCCATTAATTTTAACTCCTCAGAAGATAACCCTCCCTTGAAAAACATTTCTAATCCCCAACACTCTTTGGCCTTAGCGTAAAAATACATCGACGGCTTCGAATCCTTTTCATGATGCCATTTCTGGATTTCCTGATCTTGTAGGATCCGCTGGACCACTTTACTTACCTCGCCTTGGGAGGCACCCGGACCCTGGCCGTCACGCCACTGGTCAGACAACCCGCATAGATCAAGGATATTTTTTATCTGGAGTGGCCATGAATCACCTGAAGGGTCTCTTAAAGCTTCTAAATACGCAGCTTTCAGAGGTCTTATTCTAGGTAAACTAATAATTTTTTCCCAAAATCTTACCATTTGGACTAGCCTACTACTACGTAATGAAAATAATCCTAGATCACCCTTTAGGACTAAATTACAACTCTTCTGTGATAACCCTAGCACTCTTTTGAAATATCTATTTTGTACCACTTCTAGCCTAGCCCCTGCATTAAAACCCCACAACTCTGCCCCATAATGCATAACCGATTTCACTTTCGTATTAAAAATTTCTTTATGGAACTTCATATCTTTAATATTTTTCAAATTACTACGCAGAATACCATTCACACATCTGTTACCCTTCACCAATACACTATCCACATGCTTACCAAACTTTCCATTCGATGTTAATTTAACCCCCAAATAAATAAATGATTCCTTAATCTCAATTTCTTTACCATCCAAACTTACCCTATCCCTAGTGTTAATTTTCCCCCCCTTACGAAAAACCATCATTATTGTTTTATCAGCATTTAAAGTTAATTTTTTCAGTCTTAAATATTCATTCACAAATTCCAACAAAGACTGGAGATTTTCCTTTGTTTCCGCCACCAAAACTATATCGTCAGCAAATAACAACATACATAGCTCAACCACATCAACACAAATCATAGGTGCCATTTTAGCTCTTAAAAATACTGACAAATCATTAATATATAAAGAAAAAAGCTTTGGGGAAAGCGTGCATCCTTGCTTCAAACCAATTCTAGACACAAAACATTTCGACAATTTCCCAGCAACCCGCACAACCAACTTCACGCATCTATACATTTGGACTAACAAAAAAACAAAAGGGGATGGGAGGCCCATATCCAAAAGACACACCATAAGCAGTTCTCTGTCTACATTATCAAAAGCTCCCTTTACATCCAAAAAAGCAACAAATAGTTTTCCTCCTCTCCGACTAGTATACTTACGAGCTAATGCACTTAAAATAAAAATCTGATCAATCGTACTATAACCCTTCCTGAATCCCGCCTGAAGAGGGTCTAGTACCTCCTTTTTTTCTATCCAATCACTTAAACGGAAATCTAAAACTTTACAAAATATTTTACTAACCGCGTTCCCTAAATGAATAGCCCTATAATTATTATGAATGGACTTATCACCTTTCTTGAATATCGGGATAACTAAAGATTTGTTCCACAAATCCGGCCACTTACCTTTTTCAACAACACATGAGAAAATAACAGCCAGCACGCTTATTAAATACACTCTACCCCACTTCCAAACCATCGTAGGGATTCCATCCACCCCTGGCGCTGACCGTCCTTTCATATTCTTCATAGCCTTCCAAACTTCAGACTCGGTAACTGGAGCTATCAAACCAATATCCACCTCTTGTAAAGGGTAACTAACACTATTTTCTAAACTAGCCTCCAATTCTTCCGAAAAAATCGCGTCCTTACGGTCTGTCCCCTCTTTTTCCATATAATAATCCGGCCACGTACTAGCTTCCGGGATCGAATCGTTTTTAAAATTTGATAGTGAACATTTAATCTCATTCCAAAAAGCCGCACCCCTTTTTTTAACATACGATTCCATAATTCTTCTATTTTTCAGAATTTCCCACTCTTGTTTCTTCTTTTTAATTAATTTTTTATATTCTTTCCTAGCCTTTCGATACTGTATTAAATGCTCCTTCTGATTTATGACCAACGAAAAATCAAGATTTAATTCATTACAGGAGCTTCGCCGACAATGTCAGGACTTTGCGACGGCCCTTCTCGATCACACTCGAGGCTCCTCCGAACTTGAGGTAATGCTCAACCACGAGGCAGGAAGTCCTAGCTATGAGCACGGTGAGCGAATGCACTTGAAGCGACTGAAGCTTGCCATAAAATACAGGCAGAAAAAGGTAATAAAACTGTTTGTCCTTTCTTCTACCCTCTGGAAAAGCTCAAAATCCTGCAAGAGCCTCTTGGCCTAATAGTCAGGGCGCCAGGTTCTGTGTCGTGCACCCGCCCATGTCGGAAGGTGTACAATGCTGAAGACAAATTCTGGGATGGCCAAAATCTGGCAAATGAAACTTCAGTCAGTGTTTGATTACAGGTTCGTTTATTCCAGCCATAGTCTGTAAAGGACCCTTGCCAAGAAGGGCCGAAATATCACAGAAGAATATCCCAGCTGACCCATCCGTCTCTTAGTCATTTTGTGTAGATGACTGCCAATCAGCCTGGACTGAAAGCCAGGGGCGTCACTAGGGGGGGGGGTGACTCCCCCCCCCCAATGGTCTTGAGAAAGTACTTTCGTTGGGCGAAGCCCGGAGTGCCGGCAAACACAGAAGAAATAGAATATTTGTATGCTTTTGTCGAGCGTCGGTCGACTCGTCGGCACATCGTTTTTTTTTGGTACGAAAGAAATAAAATCCTGCAAAGATTTGTCGGGCATAACACAGAAGAAATCGAATTCTGCATGCTTTTGTCGGGCCTCGGTACTGTCATCGGCACATCGGGTTCTTTTTATACATAAGGAATTCAGAAGAAATATAATTTTGCATGCTTTTGTCGACCGTCGGTCGACTCTTCGGCACATCGAGTTCTTTTTATACGCGAGAAATAAAATCCTGCAAATATCTGTCGGGACAAAACACAGAAGAAATCGAGTTCAGCATGCTTTAGCCGGACCTCGATATTGTCATCGGCACATGGGTTCTTTTTTATACATATGTAATACAGAGGAAATAAAATTTTGTATGCTTTAGTTGGGCGTCGCTCGACTCGTTGGCACATTGGGTTCAATTTATACGTAATAAATCAAATTCAGTTCAACTCTCGTCGGTACAACGGGTTATTTTTACACGTCAGAAATCAGCTTCTGTACAGTCCAGTCTGGCAAAACACAGAAGACATCAAATGCTGTATGGTTTTATCGGGCGTCGGTATTCTCGTCGGCATCAGGTTCTTTTTACACGTAAGAAATCAAATTCTGTAAACGTTCGTCTGGCGCATCCCGAAAGTTTTACGTTTTGTCGGCACATCGGCTTCTATTTACGTGTAAGAAATAAAGATCTTACAGTCTTGTCGGGCACAACACAGAAGAAATCGAATTCTGAATGCCTTTTTCGGGCGTCGGTATTCTTTGGCACATCGGGTTCTTTTATACGTAGCCTAAGGAATCAAATTCTGTAAACATTTTTCGGGCGCCAATTGTTACGGAAAAAATACAGATTAAAAGAATTTCGCATGCGGCGCTTAGTTCAACTTTTTCTGGGTATAATCACTGGAAGTTTCGCATTTTAGCTAAAGTTCAAACGAAAAGGCGAATGTGTGAATTTAAATTTACGAATTTATACTAAAGGAACAGTCTGTTAAAATTAGATTCACACAAAATTAGTTGGCGTTTTAGGATTGACATTCTTGGGGTTTGAAACAAGTTAAAAGCTAGAACTTACATGGTATGTCTAGCGAAATCTTTCCGGAAGAAAGGCAGATTAAAAAATTTCGACGGCGGCGCTTACTTTAAAGACCTAATCCAAACATTCAGTTTACCTTCTCTTAGGGATCGCATGCCACGGGTTTGTTTAGATTTGAACTCGATTGCGGAGTTGCTGTTTTGGCTCGAGAAAAAACCCACGCACAGCGTCTTCTTTTCTAGATGGCGGAATTTTCAAGGATTGATTAGCAAAGAATTATAAGACCTAACTGATAATTTTTGTATGTCTTCAGAGGTACCACACTGGTCTTGGTTTTATAATTTATTTGTATTTGTAATAAACAGTTGGAGCATTAGATGGAAATTATTATTTTGACCCTTGGCTCCCTATGTGCCATACCTAACAGCTGTCCGGGATAATCGGCTGAAATTTAGTCCAGAAAGTTATTTCAAACCTAGGAAATTTGGTGGGTTTTTTTTTAATTTGCTCATTGTTCTACGGTGTTTTAGTGGTTTGGAACATTCATAGTGACAGTAGGGATAGTTAGCATTGTATGTGTGGTAGAAAGACCATTTTTTGTGGCCCGCTTTAACTTGTTCTGGGTACATTCGTTGGAAGCTTCGCTCTTTAGCTAAAGCTGAAAACAAAAGCCGAATATATGTACTTTAATAGACGAAATTACATTAAAAGAATAACCTCAACTGTGCATTACAAGTAGTTTCACACAAAATTTCCCCTGCTGCGCATTTTGCAGTATTCCCTATTTGGAAGATCGGTGTTTCATGTAGTTGGCGTTTTAGGCTTGAGATTCTAGGAAAACACGTGAAACACGTTAAAAGCTAGTACTTGTATGGTAGGTATTGACAAAAATTTTCCGGAAAAAAGGCAGAATTACAAAATTTCGTCAGCGGCGCTTACTTTAACTTGTTCTGGGTATAGTCACTGGAAGCTGAAATGAAAAGCCGAATATGTGAACTTCATTATACAAAATTACATTTAAGAAACAATCTGAACTGATGCATTACAGTTAGTTTTACACCGGTTCTATTCTGTTCTGGTGGGAAATGTGTTTTGTCTGCACATTTTTTAGTCCTTCGGCACAGACCGGACATCCACCCTCCCAAAGGTAAAAGACTAGTGACGCCCCTGCTGATCTAGGAATTACAGGCTGATGGAAAGGTTTTACAAACAGGGGCGTCACGACTGGGGGGGGGGGACGCCCCCCCCCCCCAATGCTGTCGGCCAGTCGGTGAAAAATAACCGAGTCAGTGCGAAGCGCCGCGAATTTTTCGTCAAAACAGTTGATTTTTTTCATGAAAACAGTCGGTTTTTCTGAAAATTGATCGATTTTTCGTCAGAATAGTCGATCTTTCTGGAAATCAGTTAATTTTTCTGAAAATCAGTCGATTTTTTTCAAAACTATAAGTTTTTGTTGTTGAAAACAGTCGTTTTTCTGCAGAAACAGTCGGTAAAATGACCAGCCAGTCGGTAAATACCTAGTCCCCCCCCCCCCCAAACATTTTGGCTAGTGACGCCTCTGTTTACAAAAGGTGGTCTGACAAATTCAATGGATTAGTTAAGCGCATAGCTCACATATGAAGTGAAAAGGTATTCCGCGTTCCAAATGGACGGGTCATTTTCCCTGACAGGATTGTCTAAATCAAAAAGGAGCCGTGGACCCCTCAACGTGTAGCTTATTAAATAGGCTGTAGAAAAACCATAAAAGTCAATTATTACAGAAAGAAATTTGTTCTATGTCGCATGTGTTTACAAATCAGTCAATAATTTGTTCTTCCGTTTCGATCTGCCATCTGTCATCATAGATAAGACTTTTCAGTCTGATCAGCACGATTACTCCAAACTTCTCAGAGTCATTTAGAGATGAAAGCCTTTTTGATGCTTTATATTAGTATTGTTATTATTTTGTACATTTAAGGAATCCTAGGTAACCCTCAAACTCAGATTTGGTCCAAAGTGTTCGGAAATGAACGAGCTTTAAAGCACAACTCTTATTAGAAATGATCCTTTCGTGATAAAATGGCACAGAAATATCGGTTTCGGAAAACTCCAATGCTTGCCCCATGAATTATCAATTTTCTTATTGCGCTTTTCGACTCTGTCTAGACTTCCCGTTCTCCGAAGCGAATATGGACGCAAAATGACATCTATAAGCGCCGCGGTTAAAAAGTGGGAAAACCAACCAAAAGGTCCAAGCAAAAGCAAAGGAGCACTTCTCAGCATTAATGTACCTTTGCTGTGTCCTAGACTTTTTCTGTTTTTAACGACGTTTTGGGTCCCCCAAAACTGACAAGGGAATTGGCCCTGAACAGTATGACTAGTCCCTTCTTGAATTTTACCTTGAAATTTTTGATCGCCTCTATGGGCCCTTGGTAGGATAACAGCATTTTGTGGAGTGGAAGATGACATGCTGAGTTTGTATTTTTCTTCATGTCCTCGTCGAACCGATCAAACCGGAAGAGAATCCTGTGTTCGTAGGTCTAAGAATTCCTTCATGAAGTATAAATTTGCAGAGATAGGTCAGAAAACATTTTCTTCCACTCGTTTACTCGCTTAATCGATAGTTAAAATCGGAAAAACCGTCAGGCTATATTGCCGATAACTGCAATTTTCGCACTTCACGGTCGATTTCCTTTCCATTTCCGGGCAAAACCGATATTAACTGGAGCAAGGATTGGTGTAATACCCCCGGAGCGTAACAGATGCATTAAACCGTACCAGCTCGAAAAGTGCGAATAAAGCTAATTTGGTGAAGGGTAAAGTTTATTTTACTCCAGCAAATAAATCGATATATTCCTCGCTGAGCATCCCGAGGGCCATGGCGACAGTTTTATCACAAAAATAAAACACAGACAAATAAATCTGCTCGAAAACCTTTCGCTTCAGTAATCGCTCGAAAACCTTTCTCTACAGTAATGGCGTAGCTTAGTAATTACAAATACAATGATGTACTAGTACTATAAATAATTACAACGGTGTGTTTTCCGTTTTGTTCGTATTTTGTAGTCCGAAAATCTACGTCTGTGTTCCATCCTTAGCCTTAAGAATCGCCTATTCTCTTCATGGTAGCAAAACGGAAATTTTTTTCACTCCAGCAGGTATCTGTGGGTGTAATCTTTTCGGGTATGACATTGTACTACCCATTCGGGGGTAGTGTCTCCTTCCTGGGAGTAATTTCCTGGTGTTGAAGCTAGGTCACCAAAAAGGGAGTCACATAGGCCTGTCCAGTGATTTGGAAAACCCGCCTTTCTCTGTGTATCCAGTCGAAACGTAGCGGCCTGAGAAACAAAGAAGTACCAGCCTGTGACTGTAGGCAATCGCGATTTCCTTCAAAGCGCACTGTGTTTTATTCTATATTTCTTTATTCACGTTACCAATGCCTTAAAGCATACCTCGCACTATTTACTGTATATGTTCCAATATTCAAGGTTCTCTGAATAATGTAAAGCTAGGCTTTGCTTTTAAAAAAAATGTTCAAGGCCTTGCTTGTTTCATCGACTTCTAGCAAGATCTCGGCAAAATTCAGAAAACTGGTTTTATGCATCAGTAGAATGATCCGCGAACGCTCGTCCGGAGCCTAGTGCAACATGGAAACCAGTGGATCGCGGCAAGTGCAAAGATGACGAGGGGCTTAGCGGGGGACTTAGCGGGTTCAGAATGTAACATAGGAAATTTGGATCTCAAGAACTAATGAATGATGTTACGGAAATAGGCTGGATTGGAATTATACGTGCGACAGGTTTGTTCCAACATTCTAAAAATAGTTGAATACTCTAAAACTTAGCTCTGCTTTTAACAAATCTCCCACGGCTTTGGCTGTTTATTATTATAAGCCTTTGCTCAGACACGCGACAAATTTGCAAGACCTTTTTTTCTGACTTTTGAGTCAGAAAAGTCGCTTCGAAAATAGCAAAACTTGGCAAGTGTAAAAATCGTTGTGTGGTTATTAGGGGGGAGGGGGAGAGGGTAGAACATATCCTATGAAATTCGGGTTTTCAAGTTTGATATTGGTGGATCCAGCACGGAAACGGGTTGGATTAGTATTATAGGTACGACGGATCCTTTTACTACTCTTGCAAACGCTGTGAGAAAAAATTGCATCTGTCAGTAACTACTCCCCCCACTTTCCTGAGACCGTTCCGGAGCCGGCGGCTATGATACCCCAAAAATGAGGAGCTATGTTATAAGTTCATCGTGTTTTCCCTTTCCAGTTCGTTGCCCACCCTAACGTTCAGCAGCTTCTCGCCAGCATTTGGTACGAAGGTCTGCCCGGATTTCGCCGGAAAAACATCGTCCTTCAGTCAATGGAAGTGTTCCTGATTGGTATATTTTTTCCGGTTTTGTCGATTATGTACATTCTAGCGCCACATTCCGCCGGCGGCAGATTCATGCGGAAGCCCTTCATCAAATTCATCTGTCATTCGGCGTCCTACTTTACATTCCTTTGTGAGTATACTTCCTTTATCGCTCCGCTTCGGTGAGGAAGGAGAGGGAGATTATTGAATGGCAATGAGTGTATTCTGGGAACTGTCGGTTAGGCGCTAGACCCGAACCCTCAAAGGACCCTTCTGTTATATTAGGAGGGTTATAAATTTCTCCTCCGAAAATTCGAATAGTTCTTGTTTTTGACCACGGGTAGGGGGTTGCAAAGCGATAACGGCGTTGCAGGTTTCTAAGTTTCAAGCTACCTCCTCTACGAAGGTCGCAGAATTACAGGCGATAAACAAGTTGGTGACCGAAAATTCACAAAGGAATTTTTCTACCGTTAGTTCTCTATGTCTTTGTTTTATTAATGTATGTTTGTTTTCTTTTCCTTTCGCTTCTTCTTCTTTTTTTTCTTTTCTTTTTCCTTGTATTTCTTTTCTTGACAAATGAATGAATACTGTCACCCGTTACGGGCAGTGCTCACTTAGGGTTAAGTTAGTTTACAGTGTATGATTTGTTTTTTGTTAATAAACTGAACTGAACGATGTTCCCGAAATCTACAGGCCGCAAAATGACTCTAAACCGACAAGTCAGCTAGGATATTCTTCAGCGATATTTCGGCCCTCCTTGGCAAGTGACCTCGTCAGCATGTAGTTGGAAGAAACGCAGTCTGCAAGTTCTTTTCTTCGAGATGCCTGATGAGGACCTTTGCCAAGAACAGCCGAAATGTTTCTGAAATAATCTTAGATAACTTATTCTTTTTATGGCACTTGCAGCCTCTGGCTCAAGTGCCATATACCGATCACAATTCCGTCTGTCGGTCTGTCGGTCTGTCGGTCGGTCCGAGTTTTTTGTCCCACATATCCGATTTAGGGTACTTCCAGATGTGCTAGGACAATGAAACTTGGCAGGCATATCAGGGACCCGACCAAACTAACCTGGAAATAATCGGTTTCCCGATCCGACTATATGGGGGGGAGTGCGGGGCGCTGGAAACTTGCAAATTTACGGCATTTTGTCACTTTTTTCTGAGTTAGGGTACTTCTAGATGAGCTAGGACAATGAAACTTGGCAGGAATATCAGGGACCCGACCAAACGAACCGGGAAATAATCAGTTTCCCGATCCGACCATATGCGGGGGAGTGGGGGCGCTCGAAACTTGAAAATTTAGGGCATTTTGTCACACTTTTTCGAGTTAGGGTACTTCCAGATGAGCTAGGACAATGAAACTTGGCAGGAATATCAGGGACCCGACCAAACTAACCTGGAAATAATCAGTTTCCCGATCCGACCATGTGCGGGGAAGTGGGGGCGCTGGAAACTTGAAAATTTAGGGCATTTTGTCACACTTTTTCAAGTTAGGGTACTTCCAGTTGTGCTAGGACCATGAAACTTGGCAGGCATATCAGAGACCCGACCAAACAAATTAGGAATAATCATTTTTCTGATCCGACCACTTTGGGGGGGGGGGGGGGTGGAGGGCAGGGGAATCCGGGAAACTGAGAAGTGTGTAACTTTCGAACGGATGATCGGATTGTAATGAAACTTCATAACTGAAGAGAATATATATCTGTAATGTCCCGTTTAAAGTCTTGACCGGATTCGGTAGCCAGGGGGGAGTTGGGGGGGGGAGACCGGAAATTTCAAGAAACGGTTAGAATGGAGGGATCGGAGTGAAACTTGCTGGGAAGAACAAGCATCTGCTCTAGATAAGTCCTTTAGACCATTGTACTGGATCCGGACACTTATGGGGGGGGGGCCGGAATTCCGGTGATGGTGATTTTTTGGATTTTCACGATGAAACTTGGCAGGCATATCAGGGACCCAATCAAACTGACTTCAAAATAAAAATATTGTCGATCAGATAATGGTGGGGGAGTGGAGGGAGGGGAATCTGCAGGGGAATCCGGGAAATTGAGAAGTGTGTAACTTTCGAACGGTAATGAAACTTCATAACTGAACAGAATATATATCTGTAATGTCCCGTTTAAACTCTTGACCGGATTCGGTAGCCAGGGGGGAGTTGGGGAGGGGGGAGACCGGAAATTTCAAGAAACGGTTAGAATGGAGGGATCGGAGTGAAACTTGCTGGGAAGAACAAGCATCTGCTCTAGATAAGTCCTTTAGACCATTGTACTTGATCCGGACACTTATGGGGGGGGGGGGGGGTCCCGGAATTCCGGTGATGGTGGTTTTGGGGATTTTCACGATGAAACTTGGCAGGCATATCAGGGACCCAATCAAACTAACTTCAAAATAAAAATTTTGTCGATCAGATAATGGTGGGGGGAGTGGAGGGAGGGGAATCCGAAATTTTCAGTCATGCGTAATTTTGGAATGGGTGATCGGATTCGAGTGAAATTTAAGAATTCAACAGAGGACATTTCTCCGATGATTTTTTTCATATCCGGATCGGATCCGGCAACTATTGGGGGGGGGGGGCGGAAAATACGTGCCCCGTTTAGAATGGAGGGATCGGGATGGAACTTTGTGGGAAGAACAAACAGATGCTCTAGGTAAGTCATTTGCTGAATCGGATTGGCTACGTGCACCGCGGGGGAGCTGGGTGGGGTGGGGGGGGGGGGGGGGGGTGGACCGGAAATCTCGAGAAACGGTTAGAATGATGGTATCGGAGTGAAACTTGCTGGGAAGAACAAACATCTGGTCCATGTAAATCTTTTACATAATTTGACTGGATCCGGACACTTGAGGGGGGGGGAGGAGGGGTATCCCGGAATTCCGTTTTTTGGGGGATTTTCACGACGAAACTTGGAAGGCATATCAGGGACCCGGTCAAACTGACTTGGAATAAAAAAAAAAATCCTCGATATGATAATCTTGGGGGGGGGGGAGTTGAGGGAGGGGAATCCGGAATATTGAGTCATGCGTAACTTTGGAACGGGTGATCGGATTCGAGTGAAATTTAATAATTAAACAGAGGACATTTTTCTCTTGTGACCTTTTTCATTTCCGGACCGAATCCGGCAATTATCGGGGGGAGGGCGGAAAATACTTGACCCGCTTAGACTGGTGTGATCTGGATCGAACTTCGTGGGAATGACAAACAGATGCTCTGGATTAATCATTTACAGAACCGGATTGGCTCCGGTTATTGTGGGTGGGGTTGGAGGAGGGGGAGGGGGGTCTGGGATTCCGGTGATCGCGCGTTAAGGTACTTCCAGATGTACTAGGACGATGAAACTTCGCTGGAATATTGGAGACTCAACAACATTTGCTTGGAAATTGCTACTTCCCAAATCCGATACTTCCTTAAAGTACCAATCCTGACCGCAAAGTAAAAAAAATACTTTTAAGCAATATATGCATTTTCGTGATGCCCATCAGCCCATTAGCAGTTTTGCCTCAAGGGTTTTGCTTACAAATGAAGTTCCAGCTCCCTTATAGCGCGCATCTCAACCGCAAAGTCGAAACTTACTTTTGATCAATCAAATCATCTTGACACATGCAAGTGCCATATGAGCTTACAGCTCTTGTTGAAATACCTTTTAAGTCGTTTCATTTTTTGTATATTTCATGTTATTTTCAGAGAGAGCAGATCCACCGGCAGATCCCAGGGAACTTCCTTTGGCTTGTTCCCCCTAACATTATGCGCTTGTCTTAGCTATGTTTGACTTATGTCGAAAGGTATCGACCAAAACTTTTTTGGGGTGTAAATCCCCGTTCTCGAAAAATATATAGTACTTCCCGATGAAAAATTTGTAGCCTGCGTAGTAGTATGGTAGTAGTACGAAAACGTTGCATGTAATAATATGTAATAGCAAAGAATGCTATCATTTAAAATACCTCACATTGGTTCAATCTTATGTAGTAGTATCTAGTAGCATCCTGTCTTGCCATAGTAGCATCCAGTCTTGCTAATAGTAGCATATAGTAGTATGCAGTAACACGGTAGCCTTGAAGTAGAAGCATGTAGTAGTATCGTTAGTACTGCATGCAAATTTTTCGTACTACTTCATAGTACTATTTTGAGATAAATTTTTCATCGGGTTGTCAAGTTCTTTTTTTCAGTTTGTGTACTAGGATCCTCGGTGGACATTATATCATATACCAGACTCTTGTTGAGACCCCCCAACGCAAGAAGAGACCCCAATGCCCACAAGCCTATAGAGTTTCAACTTGATACCTGTAGATACCTGTCACGAACTTTACTCAAGTGCAACCTGGGCCCGGTTGCCCATGAACGGGGTGGGTGGGGTAGGTTCAACTCTATAAGTGTTTTCCAGCCCCAGGAACTACAAGTACAAGCAATTTCATCTTCCACATCCAGCTTTGATCAGTACTCACTGGGTGATCTGGGCCCGATTGCCCCTGAACCGGGTGTGTTTGGGGGTGGGACCCCCAAAAGGCACAACTAGATCCCAGTGTCACTGTGCGTTCCAAGTTTGAACCTGATACCTGTAATGGTTCACAAGTTACGAACCTTACTAAAAACAGTGAAAAGCGAAAACGGAAAACCGGCTACAGGGGACAGAAGAGTCGATTGTTCAAAATGGACACTCCACGAAAAACTAACCAGGGCAGACCAAAATTTTTGTTAGTCTTCAAAGAAGCTTTACTGTAATCTGTTAAAACACACAAATAAAATAGGAGCGTTGAAATTATATCAGTTGCATGAAACTTCGCATTTCATTTCATATTGAAGTAATGTATTGAACCCGAGTTTAAGTTTTGTTTTCCCAAATCCGATAGAAAGTTCTATTACTATCCTCTTTATTCTAGTTTTATTGATCCTCGCATCGCAGCGAATTGAAAGCACCCTGGCAACCTGGTTTGGGCCTGACGGTGTCGCTCACTTTCTTTCCGACGATACGGCAACTAAAAGGGGGGCCAACCCCACGTTTGTCGAATGGCTGATTCTCTCATGGGTTTTCGGTAAGTCCTTTTAGCCTTCATTATACCGTACCTCCCGATGAAAAATTTGTAGCCTGCGTAGTTGTATGGTAGTTGTACGAAAAAGTTGCATTTAATACTATGTAGTAGCAAAGAATACTATCGTTTAATGTGCCTTAGACTAGTCCTATCTTATGCAGTAGTATCCAGTAGCATCCTGTCTTTCCATAGTAGCATCCAGTCTTGCTAATAGTAGCATGCAGTAGTATGCAGTAACACGGTAGCCTTAAAGTAGAAGCATGTAGTAGCATCAGTTAGTACTGCATGCTGCTTTTTCGTACAATTTTGTACTACTATTTTGAGATAAATTTTTCATCGGGCTCTGGTTGTCGAATCCCTTATATCCGACAGGAGTTGGTCGGGTTTCTTTCGATAAAAAAAATTCTTTCTTAAATGACTGACTATGCAATCGTCGTCACTCTTCACCCTGACCTTCATGAATATCCCTGACCTCTGCTGGTAACCGGATTCCTGAATCGAGGAAAGAAATGGTGAACTTAAAATATGTTAGTTGCCAACCCCTCACTCAATTCACGGATGTTAATTGCTTACCACTGACAGATTAATAAAAGGAGGAAAGAAATGGTGAACTTAAAATATGTTAGTTGCCAACCCCTCACTCAATTCACGGATGTTAATTGCTTACCACTGACAGATTAGTAAAAGGAGGAAAGAAATGGTGAACTTAAAATATGTAAGCTGCCGACCCCTCATAGCATACTAAACAGAGGAAAGGTACGGTGCAGCTTGCCAATTTCTTTTCTGGTGCATCTTTCTTCGTTTTATTTTGCCTTTCTTGATTTTGTTATACTTGCCTGCTTTTCTCGTGCACTGTGCCTTTCCCTTCCTTTCCTGCTTTTAGTCGATCCCGTTCCCGGATATTAGGAACCAAACGTATATAGGTAGAGTGCCCTTTGAAATCTGGGCCGGATAATACCTATATGGGGGGGGGGAGGATGAAAGGGGAGATTTTCCAGTTTTTGTCTGAACCGGATTCAACCTCAGTGAGGGGAGTTGAAGGGGTACCGTTAATCATCCGGGAAACTTGCGGTATACATAAATCTCGAACGAGTAATCCCATCTGGGTGAAACTCGTCTGGACTGGATCCAGTGCCGATTGGGGGAGTTAAAGGGGGGTAGCGGAAGTTGTTTCCACTTCAGCACCGGATCCCGGCATTCTGGAGTTAGCCGGAGCAGGGTTCATACATTTTTTGTGACACGCATAATTGTCGAACTCATATTCCGATCCGGATAAAAACTTAATAGCTGGTGATAAACATGCCCTATATATTCCACTTATATGTCCGGCCATATGCGACCCTTAGCTGAAATACTGGCTCAATTACTGCCTACCCTTGCAAGTGGGATGTGAGCTTTCAGCTCTTGCTACTTCAGTGGACCTCTAAAGCTACCGCACTTTCCTTATTCGGGAATCGACAGAACTAGTCGTAGTTCTATTTCTCAATTAAGCAAGATTTCGAAAGAATTTCCTAGTAATTTCCGAATATCGCATTCAGTGCCATGGCTGTCATTTTGAAAGCTAGTTTGTGGCAGAGGAGTTTTGCTGTAATAGTCCCGCTTTGCCTAGTGATCACTTACAGAAAGTCCGACGATGTAAGACAGACGTTTCGTAGACTATAATTTTTTCGTTCTTTGCATAATCCGATAATGTTTGTGAGTTATCGTCCAGCCTCTGTCAGATCTCCACTCTTTTGGTTTGAATAAGAATGTATGTACTTTATCATAGTCCGCCAACCTCTTCCCAAATTTGGCACTCATTTCCAGCGAACTTTCTGACCGATTAAAATCCGTCCCAGGAGAAGCAGTCCACATTGTTTTTTGCATTGTGAATTATCATATGGAATGGCACTGAGTGATCTGAGCCTGGCTAAGATTTCTTTTAGAAGAAGCATCATTTCGAAGAGATTATGGTAAAACTGGAAAAGTTTCACGAAATGGAGCGATTTTCCCATCTACGCTACCAGCTGTTACGACAGTCTGAGAAGACAGATTATTTGATTTATTCCGAGAATTTCAATCCCTCGTACCAAAAGCTGCACTTCCTTATCCAAATCAAACCTTCTACTTTTGCTTTTTACAAACCGACCTTCTGTTCAAGGTCAACAGACAAGATTTCAGGCATCAGACATTCCCATCTTATCCCTAAACATCTTATCCCTAACATCTTAAACTAACCAATTTTGAGAAAGATAAACATTAGCAAGAGCTGTAAGCTCGTGTGGCACCAAGGGTTTGTAATATGTATATTAGCAAAGGATTGCGTTGTAATGGTCGGTTGGATCTTCCGACACCCCGCCCCCTCCATCTCCTCAGTAGCATATGATAGTCGTGTCCGTCAAGTTGTTTCCTGATCTCCCCACCCTTATTGTGTCACAAGATTTCCGAGAACCCCCACTGTAACTGCCCCAAAGTAATCTGGACTATAGTCCAGATTACTGTCATAACTGAACATCTCTGAACATCTATGTTCATCTCTGAACATCCCTCTGAACATCTATGTTCAGATCATAACTGCACTGTCAGAAGTTTCATAACAGATAGCGTATAACACTTTCAAGAATAACACCTTATCACTTAGAAATAAAGTGTTATGACCAATTAAGGTTACACTATTTCGTGCCTAGATCTCCAACAACACCTTCAATTGGTAAAAATACTAACGGGAACGAAAGAAACATAACAGATAACATCCCAAAGTGTTATCTGTTGAAACCGCGCATCCTTCTGTTGTCGTCATGTAACTTCTGACAGTGTAGTATTTTTACCTATTAAAGGTGTTGTTGGAGATCTAGGCACGAAATAGTATAAACTTAATTGGTCATAACACTTTATTTCTAAGTGAAAAGGCGTTATTCTTGAAAGTGTTATGCGCAATCTGTTATGAAACTTTCGACAGTGTGAACATCTATGACGAGCGACCATAGAAACTCCCTTCTTTGCCAGTGGCACACAAATGTTGTTCCTCTGTGTGGTTATCAAGCACACTTTAGGGGTTTCGGGAATTAATTTTTCAGAATAATCCGAGAGGCAGGGGAATATCAAAATGAGTCGTTTGGTCCCAAGTATTTTCACCGCGCGGTGAAGATGCCACGTTCACTAAGAATTAATTTATAAGTAAAAGCCTTAAAGGCAAAATGGTAAGGGGCCCTTGGAAAAGGTTAAAATTTGTCGTGATCCATTGCGGAACTGAATCGGAACGTCTGGGATATATACGCTATATTCACTTATCGAAAAGCTTTTTTTCGAAAAGCTTGTTTTTGGGATCCCAAAACGTAAGTGGAGGGATACCTATGACATCGCAAAAGTTGTCCTTCTGTCCGCACGATAACTCTAGAAGGGATTGAGATATTTTGATGAAACTTTGTGGGAGAATTCTTTGGGTCAAACCACAGATCAAGTTCGAAGATGGGCTCGTAGCCCTATATTTGAGGGTGGGGGAGGGGGTTCAAATTAAAGGACGAACAAAATATTTTTAAACAGCTAATGTGATAGTCGAATATAAGGTAAGAAGACATGCTGAGCACGATGGTGAAAACCATTTTCTCGTCGGACAAATAGCTCGGCCGGAATCCAGCAAAAACCGGAAAGTTGGTTAAAAGTAAAAGTTTCATTTGAAGTTAATTAAATGTTCGATTTAGGGGTAAGGAGACATGCTGAACACGATGGTGAAAACCATTTCTTGCCGGACAATTAGTTCGGCCGGAATCCGGCAAAAACCGGAAAGTTGGTTAAAAGTAAAAGTTTCATTTGAAGTTGATTAAAAGTTCGATGTAAGGGAAAAGGACATGCTGGACACGATGGTGAAAACCATTTTCTCATCGGACAACTAGTTCGCCAGGAATCCGGCCAAAACCGGAAAGTTTGGTAAAAGCGAAAGTTTTATCTGAAGCTGATTAGATGACAGATTTAGGGGTAAGAAGAGACGCTGAGTCTGTATATGACAATCATTTTTTACCCGTACATATAGTTAGTCTGGAATCCGGCTGTAACCGGAATTTTTTTTGAAGTCAAAGTTTTATTTAAAGTTGATTAGATGTTCTTTATAGGGATAAAGAGATCCGCTGGATTCGATAATTAATTTTTCTTTCTTTTGCTGGACTATAGGACTATATAGTAGTTCGCTCGGAATTCGGGAGAAACCGGAAATTTGGCAGAAGTAAAGCAGGAAGTTTCGGTCAGTATCGTCAAAATAGACATGGCTTATAGAGGTATCTCTGAACATGATTTTCTCGGATGACTAGTAGGGTGGAGCTTATTTTTCAACTTTTGGAAATATTATTTTCTTACCATCTCATTTAGTCCTATGTGTAAAAAAACCTTCCAGGTAAAATATTAGCACAATCGAACAATATTTAGGGGTAGCTCAATGATGGTGAAGTTTTCGGTATTCGGAAGTTACGGCCACAGTCCTTTTTTTGGTTGTGCTGATGCTACAAATTTCTTCATTTATTTTTCTACTAAATACATGTTCTTAACAATAACTTTATTTCATGATTCGTCCAATCATCAATCATCATAATAGTAAGAGACTCATTGATCAATCAATAATCGAAATTCCAGACATAATTGAGCCGGCAATGCAAAATTCCGTCCTTCGGAGTTGAACGTGTTCAAACTTGTTTGCTGTTTGGACCAGTTGCGCTTGCTACAGTCTCAGACACTAAGACTCACTCTGGTGTAGTTTCTTGCCGAATTCGCCGACTCAGAGCAAAACACCGAGTTCAGAAATCTGCAAGCATCAAAGCCAAGTTTCAGAGTGATGTTCCCCTCTGGGACGGCAAACTGATCCCTGACCTCATTGGAAAAGAGAAGGTTGATCGCCTGCCTGTTTTGGTTTCCGGAAAGAAGTTTTACAGCTACTCATACTAGCCAAGCTTCCATCCGGAACTGGCGAAGCTCAGGTTGCTGCTGTCTTCGTAGCTATTGAAGACTGGGGCATAGCCGGCAGCATCCGCGCTATGTGTTTCGATACCACAAGCTCAAACACTGGCAGCAGGATCTCCGATGCTTGTGCGTCCGCGTCCTTTATGCGTCCAGGGGGAGTGTGTGGCTCCCCCTCCCTCAAAGCTTAGATAAAGATAAGATCTGAGTCTCTTCCTCTCTCTCTCTTTAGCTAGGATTAGAAAGCTAGGTAAGGAGCAGAAGCTAGGTAAGGAACTCTTGTCACTGACATGTAGACACCATATTATGGAACTCGTCATTGGTGCTGCGTTTCAAGTGTGCATGGGATCGACATCTTCTCCAGAGGTTCCACTCTTCAAACGCTTCCAGCACTACTGGGGATTCATAGATACTGACAAATATGAGACAGGAATTTTAGCTGATGATTTGGCACGTCTAGTGGATGACATCAAACAAAGTACCATCGACTGTGCTAACAAGCACCTTGTACAGATCCAGCCGAGAGATGATTACAAGGTGTTCCTGGAACTTGTGCTCATTTTTCTTGGTGCTACTCCTGCAAGAGGAGTACGATTCATGTCACCTGGAGCGATACACCATGCCAGATGGACGAGCAAAGTGATATATAGTTTAAAGATCTGGATGTTCAACGCTCAGTTTAGATTGACTCTGACAGAAGAAAGAGGATTACATGACGTGTGTGTGTTTGCAGTACATGTGTACCTGGAAGCCTGGATCTCTGCATCTCTAGCCTCAGGTGCTCCTTACAGTGACCTACTATTGCTGAAGGTGCTGCTCGAGTACTCGTCCATCCATTCGCCAATCTGAAAGGCCTCATCAGACAAGTTTTACGCTCACTTGTGATATCTGTCACCCGAACTCGTTGGCTTGGCTTTCTTCGACAGTCGCGTCAGTTCATTGACGAAGAGACTGATGGCGAGTGCCATGCAGAGCGAAGACGACCAGGAACAGGATCATACCAAGCGTATCACGATTGCACTTGATTCAGCCAAGAACACAGACCTTGAACATTTTGTTACAGCAAAGTCAACGAAACTTTTTCAGATGATGGATCTCAAGGATGGATTTCTCACAGATGATCCAGACTTGCGGGAGGATAGACACGACTGCAAGCTAGCGTCAGAAACTGTGAGGTCACTCAAAGTTGTTAATGACCACGCTGAGCGTGGAGTGGCACTCATTCAAGACTTCAGCGGTTTTATAACCCAAGATGAGTCACAGTTGCAATTCCTGCTGCAAGTTGTCCAAGAACACCGCAGAGTTTATCCCGATAGCAGGAAACAGACTCTGTCCGGAAAACCATGATTAGAAACAAGTATTGGTTTCATGGATATGGCAAGGCTGACAAACTGTGTAATATTTAATTCGCACTGAATGTGCAAAAAAAAAATTGTTTATCTGTTTTTAATCAAAATACAAGTTGCTAGAAATCCTTCAATTTTATCTTATTTTTTTAATTTTTGAGGCACTTGAGCTACCCCTAAACGTTAGTATTTATGGTTCAAACTTTTTCTACAATGTTTTTATGTGATATGGAACAACTTAGGGGGGTAAGAAAATAATAAAATAAAAATGTGTCAAATAAGCTCCACCCTAATGACTAGTCTGGCGAAGACTGGACCTGGCGAAGACTGGATCTGGCGAAGACAAGACCCAATTGTCTGGATCAATTATTAGATTTTTGGGATCCCATCGAAACCTTTGGTTTTGTTCTATCCAGATCGAAAAGCGTGTTTGAAAGTTATGCGCAACAAGATTGTCGATTCCCCCTCCCTTTACTGCCTCCTGGATGCTCGGGTTCTGTAGGTGATATCTTACAAGTCAATCTGTGCAGGTCTCTACACGTCTGATAATTTGCACCATCCTACCCGATCTGCAGTTACCCTGACTCAGATGTCACAATATTCGGTCTCTCCACTCCCCTTACAGTGACCACTCTCAGGACCTTAAGATGGAACATCAGGAACTTGTGCTCTTGCCATCTGTTACATTTCCGTCGGAATCACATCAGTGGTTCCGGAGTTATTCAAGTCCGGCTCTATAACTGATAATCTAAGCTTGTGATGAAGATTATGATGAGATTCTTATTAACGCACTAAACAAGAAAAGGGAAATAACTCAGTACAAGAAAAAGGAACAAATCTTCCTCCCAGATGGAAAGTGTTCGAATGCCTCTGCTTTTGCGCTTGTTCTTCCCACAAATTCTATTCCGGTTCTCTCCACTCTGCCAAGAGATGTCCCCTGCCCCCGTTCCAACACCTCTGACAGTTGTCGAATCTGGTGAACATCTGAGACATTGACTCTTCAGATCATTTTTTTTTCAATTATGTATGCCTCAACATTCGGGATTCCCCCTCTCCCCGCTCCTTCCAGGATGGTAGGATTCGTGAATGAACTTTTTAGAAGTCATTAGTTGGGTCCCTAATATGCCTGCAAAGTTTCGATGTCCTACCCGATGAAAAATTTATCTCAAAATAGTACTATGAAGTAGTACGAAAATGTTGCATGCAGTACTAACGATGCTACTACATGCTTCTACTTCAAGGCTACCGTGCTACTGCATACTACTAAATGATACTATTAGCAAGACTTGGATGCTTCTATGGCAAGACAGGATACTACTGGATACTACTACATAAGATTGGACCAGTCTGAGGCACATTAAATGTAGTATGCTTTGCTATTACATAGTATTACATGCAACGTTTTCGTACTACTACCATACTACTACGCAGGCTACAAATTTTTCATCGGGTAGCGCACTTCGCGATCACTGGACTGGCCGACAGACCCACCGACAGACTAATCGTTAAAAAAGAAGTCGTCTCAGACTGAAGGCTGGTGCCATAAACTCAAAAGAAGAATTCAAAATGATTGTAAGGAAGAAGTGTCTACAAAATTATGTTTAAAACTCACCAGCATGCCATTACTAATTACTCGCTTTCGATTCATTATGCTAATGGAAGGAATTAGGAGATCCGGTGTCATGGAGTAACGGAACAGAATGACCGGAGAAGACCAGGGGGCTAGCAAGTCTGCAAAGAACAACATTTTACATTTAAATTTAAAATATTTTTCGAGAATGCCATAAATATGTGCGAGAATGACAAAAACGTATTAAAGAATTTTTAATTTTTTAAGTCTCAAATGTATTTTTGTCATTCTCGAATACATTTGTGTCATTCTCGAGTTCCTTATTTCAGTTTAAATGTCAGATACATTTTAGAAATTCTCGAGTACTTTTTATCTTTTCTCGAACACTTTTTGTGGTTTCTCGAAGACCTAAAAAAATCTCGAAAACTTTTTGTCGATTTTCGAATACAAACACCGATTCCTCAAAGATATTTAAGGGATTCTCGAATACATTTCGGACATTTTCGAATACATTTTCAACGTATTTAGCCTAAAATCCATTCCATACATGCAACAGGGAAAGACAGGGAAAGTCCACTAGTGGAAAATCGATTATTCGTGAATAGCAAGGGAACGAAGTAACGCATAATCATCGGGTCTTCAAGCTTATTTGAGTGAATAAATGATGGGTAACTAGATTATCATGTATCAGCCAGAGAAGAGCGAATCCGGATTCGGATTCGTATCCAGGATTCTTGCTTTTGGCCTGATTCCAACCCGTGAATCTTACGAATTCGCTCCAGTCTCTAGGATTTTTCCAATTTGTACACACTGTGCTTTAGGTATATTGTGCTTGGATCCCCAAATTCCGGTTGCCGAGAGGAAACATCTGTAACAAGCACACATGAAAACCTAGAAATATGGTTTAGATTGTTCAGTTAGCCGTCTCTTTTGCCTTCGGCATCAGTGCTTTCTGATCACTTCTGACTTTTAAACTGTAACCTATGGACACGATTTGTCTTTTGTGAACCTCGAGATTCGAATCCGGATTCGAATCCTCAGCATGAAATGGTGGATTCGGAATCGTGTTCGCACCTATCCCTGGACTCGGATTCGAATCCTTTCATGATCGGATTAGCCCATCTGTGATCTCAGCCCTTTTCGGTTAAACTTTAGAATAATCCCTATTCTACGTTTTGTTGTGCTCCATACGATCGTCTTAGACCAATCGTTACTGCTGTGTTAATTAGCACATATCCCTTTGTTTAACATCCTTTAGGAATCCCCTTGGAGTCACAGGGGTCGTAATGTCCAATCATATATTCTAAGGACCCTATTACCCTTGATTCCAGGTCTTGTTTGGAGCGAGATAAAACAGCTCTGGGACGTTGGCATGGAGGAATATGCCAGCGATATGTGGAACGTTATCGATTTCGTGACGAATGCGTTATATGTGGCAACAGTCTCTCTCAGGGCAGTAGCATATTACAAGGTGAGTGCATTTTATGGATTCCTTGAGAACGTGCTGACTACAAAGTAAACCATACTCACTGGCCGGAGAATGAGATCCAGCTCCCCCTAGGTAGTTAACAGTGTCGTCGCCACCGTTCAACAAAAAAATCTTTAATTTTATGTTTCTGTTTATTTAAAGGACCCATCTTGCTTTTCACTGTTTCCACATACCCAGTGACAGCGAACAAGGTATGCTCACCTTTAAAATCTTCTTCTTTACAGAATCCGTGCGAATCACTTTATGTGAATGTTTCGCCTTTCAGCGCCAGCCGAGACTGCTAGAGGATAACTTTTTTTTGGGATCCCAAAAAGCAAATGGAGGGATACCTATGATTTCGTAAAAGTTGTCCGTCTGTCCGTCCGTCTGTTGAACTTGGTGTGAGGATTCTTTGGGTCAAAGGACAGGTCGAGTTCGTAGATGGGCTCTGTAGCCCTACATTTAGGGGTGGGGGAGGGGTTTCAAATTAAGGGTCGAACGAAATATTTTTTAATAGCTAATGAATTAGTCGACTAAGCACGAATATGAAACTCATTTTCTCGCCGGACAAGTAGTTCGCCTGGCATCTGGCCACAACCGGAAAATTTGTTAAAAGTAAAAGTTATATCTGAAGATGATAGATGTTCGATTTAGGGGTAGGAAGACATGCTGAATCCGTATATGACAATCATTTTCTACCCGGACATATAGTTCGCCCGGAATCCGGTGGAAACCGGAAAATTTCTTAAAAGTTAAAGTTTATCTGAAGTTGATTAGAAGTTCGATGTAGGGGTAAGGAGATGTACTGAATCAGTTTTTGAACTTTATTTTTTTGCCGGACAAGTTAGTTCGGCCAAAATTCGACTGAAACCGAAAATGTGGCAGAATTTCGTCAAAGTTGATATGACTAATTGGTGTAAATACACATGCTGAATCCATACATGAACTTAGTTTCCTCAGATGATTAGCCAATGGCCTTATTCTGTTTCTAAATTTTAATAGTGAAAATGTTAAAGGAGTCTGGCGAAGACCGGATATTTACAAGACCAATTGTCTGGATCAAACATTAAATTTTTGGGATCCCATCGAAACCTTTGGTCTTGTTTGTCTTGAGTCGTGAGCCAAAATCCGGCGCTAGAGTGAATTTCTCTGTGATCACCCTGCCATATTATCCACGTCGAGCATTTGTTTTGAATTTTCTTTAGAAAGTCAAGTAATTTGTCAAAAAGCCGGCCAGAGTTGACAGGGGCTAACAAGAGAATCCTTATTTTTAACGAGACAAGTATGAGTTTTCTGAAAAACAAAATTTGGATAATTTTATCGTGAATAAGCCATATCTAGTAAGAGACTAAGAGTTGTGCGTTAACATACTTTGACTTAGAAGCTGACTTAGCAGTGAAGTAAACAAGTACCAACTGTTACCACTGTTACCAATGTTAACACTGACCGGGGCGGCTAGGGGTCAAAGTGTGTGGGCCCTACAAGCAGAAGTTTGCCAGTGGGGCCACGGCTCCAGCCTTGAAAGGACGGAATCCAAGAAAACCTGAATAGCTGTTTCAGGTATTCATTTTACAATTTCGACAGAACTATGTAAGTAAGTAATTAAGTCAATAATTGATTTATAACCCGCCATTTTGAAAAAGGGTAGTAAATATAAGAAATCAATAATACAGACAGAAAAAGACACACAGTTTGTAATGTTGTAACGTTTGTTTAATGTTAACTGTAGCGTTCAAAGTTAACTAACGTTGAAAGTTGCGTACCTCTACTGTACTCACTCTACTTCTCCCATATACAAACCAAGCGTCTTGGCGAGGGTTTGAACTCGGGACTCTCTACCGCAAAGAAAGCTCTGTGCTTCGAATTGAAGATGCGGTCATGCGAATACTATTACGCTAATGTAAGCTAATCACACCTTGGTCGTTAAGTGAGGTGTCTGGTTAGAAGACAGAAGTCTTTGGTTCAAACTTACGACATACCTATACCACAGCTTTCATTTTCAGGATTATATTTTCGAATTCTTTGTTTTTTCCAATTAAAAGGATTTTTGGGGGTCTTTGAACTCCAGGAGACGCTTAAAAAACAAAATACCTCATTCTGGATGGATTTTCTAGAGGGAACTAATTATAGAAGGATATGAACAAGAGCTAGAAAAATCCGAAGAATTCGAATCATGAATTTTATGTTCCTTCAGAATAGAATAGATAATTAATCCTTCAGATAATATACTGCTTCCAAAAGAATTTCGGCTTGTAGTGACGTCGTCAAGCCTTCAGAAAGCTTCTGAAAATTTACGATAGGTCTTTGCATTCGCAATTTGTAACACACTGCATGTTTGTCCAGAGGAAAACCATCAAAAGATCGTAAACCCCACATGGAATGGATTTGAGGCTAAATATGTCGAAAATGTATTCCAGAATCCCCAAATGTCTTCGAGGAATCGGTGTTTGTATTCGAGAATCGATAAAAAGTCTTCGAGATTTTTTTGAAGTCTTCGAGAAATATTCGAGAAAAGATAAAAAAGTATTCGAGAATGTTTTACCAGAATTTGACATGTAAATTGAAATTAGGTATTCGAGAATGACATAAATGTATTCGAGAAGGACAAAAATTTATTTGAGAATTTCTATTTTTTAAATTCTCGAATGTTTTTTTGGCATTCTCGAATACATTTGTATCATTCTCGAGTTCCTTATTTCAACTTAAATATCAAATATATGTTAGAAACTCTTGAATACTTTTTATCTTTTCTCAAATACTTTTAGTAGTTTCTCGAAGACCTAAGAAAAATCTCGAAAACTTTTCGTCGCTTCTCGAATACAAACACCGCATTTAAGGGATTCTCGAATACATTTTCGACGGATTTAGCCTCAAATTTGTCCCATAACCCCATCAAAATAATGCAGTCACGCTGCTTGAAGCACTAGCTGAACATTCTCTGGAGGATTAGATATCCGTTCTTGCTTCGACCCAAACTGACTACTGATTATGTCTTCTGTTGGTTTTGAATATATCAATCGGAAACTTTAATTGCAGTATTCGTGCCAACTGTGGCTAATTGTCGCCCCCCCCCCCTCTCCCTATCAGGAAGGTGTTGGGACGCCCCTGCAGGAGTGTACACTGTCAGAGGTTTCATAACAGATTGCGCCTAACACTTTCAAGAATAACACCTTTTCACTTAGAACTAAAGTGTTATGACCAATTAAGTTTACACTATTTCGTGCTTAGATCTCCAACAACACCTTCAATTGGTAAAAATACTAACGGGAACGAAAGAAACATAACATATAACATCCCAAAGTGTTATCTGTTGAAACTGCGCATCCTGCTGTTGTCGTTATGTAACTTCTGACAGTGTAGTATTTTTACCTATTGAAGGTGTTGTTGGAGATCTGGGCACGAAATAGTATAAACTTAATTGGTCATAACACTTTTTTTCTAAGTGAAAAGGTGTTATTCTTGAAAGTATTATGCGCAATCTGTTATGAAACTTCTGACAGTGTATGTGGTGTTTCTGATTATTACGCTCTTAATGATCTTTTTCATATTTACTAAGTTCAACTATCATTTTCATATCGTTCATAGTCTTAAGAGGCTCAAGGTTCTTCTTGGGGACAGGTCGTAGGTTATCGAGGAATTTAGTTGTTACGGAGATTAGCCATTTGGGGCTTCGTGGTGACTGGTTGGAGTTGTTGGTGAGGCCCTCGGGGTCCGTCGTTGCTTTCTGCAGGGCTCTAGCGCCATCGGTTTCCATTCCTTGGTGAGTCAGGACGTTTATTTTTAGGGAAAGGGTAATGTGGTGCTTGCTGGTACTGTGCGGTCTCTCCGCGGGGAATGTTTTGGAACTGAAATATAAGTTGCGTTTTTGCTGATACCATGGTATCTGTTACCACGGTAACTGGATCTGCAATTAGTCGTTTTTGCAGTTATCGTGGTATCTGATACACGGTGCTCTGCAAAAACGACTATTGTCGAAATTGCAGTTTTCGAAGTCATCCCAAAAGATAAACAGATATCCAGTTACATCACTAAGTGCTAAACTTCTTTCTCACCAATCTGATAAAATTTGATGAAAGTGAGATGACTTTTCAGAAACCACGACCAGTTACCACGGTCGGACCGTAGTATCTGAATATCTGATACCACGATAACTGGCCAGATACCACGATAACTGGAAAACGCCTTTTGACCGTGGTATCAGATACCACGATAACTGCAAAAACGACTTTAGACCGTGGTAACAGATACCATGGTATCAGCAAAAACGCAACTATAGATTCCCCCATGTTGCGCCGTCTAGCTTAGTACCTCCTAGTCAGCTCTTGCTTCTCCGTCTTTGATACAGAGCATGTCGCTGTCGTCTTCGCTATATCAGCAAAAAAATTTCCCTGGCCTCTACGTGTAGGATGATTTTTCGTGGGGTTCATCGTCTCATCTTCTTGACGGTTTAATTTTGAAGGGTCCGGGACGACGGATGGTTTTGTTAACCTGCCTGTCGTCTAGGGATTCTAAGGCTAGGATTCTAGGTTTGAGCCGCTCTATCGAAAATATCTGCATGGAGCGTTGACGACTCCAACGGGAACAGATAAGAAGGGTTCTTGCGAGCTGGAAAGTAAAGTTGGAATCATTTTCCAACGGTTTTTGCGCTGCTTGGAAACCGAAGCAGCTTTCCCGAACAGTGATTCCAGAAACTTAGTGGAAAGCTCCGCGGGAAATTGAATGCTTCGGCGGGAATTTTGAAATTGTTGAAATCCAGAATTCAACAGTTTCCCGGCGGTTTTAGGTTTCCCTGCGTTTTTACAATCGGTCCAGCGGGAATGTGGCCAGCGATTCCAGGAATCGCTTTCCCGCTGTTTTCGAGATGCGCTTTGCTCGCCGGACGGTGATTCTGGAATCTCGCGAAAACCCTCTTATAGCACTCAGGATGATGTGTAGATAAAGTGGTGGAACAAAATGTGCAAATACTTGCACTGGACTGGAAGGGATAGGCCTAAACTTTTTCAGCCTTTTACCAGTGTGATTTTTGTTACCTGTGATTCGAGTTTAATTAATAATTGAGCGATGATGAACTCGATTATTTTGAAGAATCCTACTTGACATGGTAGTATCCAGTCCATGAATAATAAGAGTTCCAAAGAAACTTCTTTTATGGTGATGACTGTAAAACATTTTAGGTTGAACATCAGATCTTGAATCTTAGGCGATATTCATATTCAGCACAGTATCCTATACCGATATTCATATAACATGTATCCTATAAAGCAAACGGTAAGCGGCTTAAAAAATCTAAATACCAGCTGGAAAAGCAAAAAAAAAAGAAAACGCTATAAAACCTGCCTGTCGTCTAGGGATTCTAAGGCTAGGATTCTAGGTTTGAGCCTTTACTGAGCTTTACTGAGCTTTTACTTGAAATATGTCTCCAACTATTGACACGGTGAACAGTTTCCTTTCTTTACAAGACGGTTTGATCATTTCTGTTGCGATTAGTTTGCGGTAAGAATAGAATCATGAATTTCTTGTATGGCGATGAATGTGAAGCACTTTCGATCGGCCGCATCTTAAATCTGATGGGATGACTATGATTGCCTGTGTAAATAAATGACTCTGATGATTCTGATTCTGACTCTGTTCAGCACATAAAACTAAATTAGAAATGTGTTTCCCATGAAGTAATCACTAAGCATTAAGATTTCAGGAGAAAAACAAATAACATATAAAACGCTAAAAAGCACGATTTCTGCATCCCGTTAGGTCTCGTAACTTTTGAAACTGTACAGTTTTTCTCTCTACAAAATGGTATAAAAATAACTTCTGTTGCAAGTTGTTCGCGGTCTAGTCATATTTGACTCCAGAATTCACCACAACCGAAGTCCCGTATTATTTGAATAATTTTTACTCTTGACATGAAGCATCACTACCGGAGCCTACATCAGATACTCAGTATTTCCGACAGAGACAGACGTATGGACTGATTATGATGTCACAGGTACACCTTACTTCAGGGGCTTTCAGCTTTCAGGAAATTGGTTCTATGGAACCTTAGATCGTAAAAAAGCTCTTTGTCTGCGATGTTCTTACTTTATTTTGTGAGCGCGAGGACCGTGCTTGCAGTGGAGCATGTAAAAAGTTTCCTTGATTAATTATGAAAACAGCTTTAGGCTTGTGCTTCCCTGGTCGCAGCAAGTTGACGGTTCTTGTGGTGACGGCTCGAGGGGCTTTTGTCGTTATGTTTAATTTGTATATGCTGTTTCCCTCATTTAGTTTCTTAGACTTGCCTATTTATTATTTAATTTTTCCGTTTGAAAATCCACAGCCAAAGGGAGCCGTACAATTTAAAAACAACTAAATACAAATACAAAGAAGGAATGTGTAATTGGAAGGCACGAATCCTCCAACGATACAGGCTGGGTCGAACCCATAATGCAGAACTTACCCTTCAAGCTCGCCTCGTAGGCAGAGACAGACGGATTTGTGGGCTAGACAAGACCCAGCAGGAACATATTCCATATTTATCTATTCCGCTAAAAGCATCTCGACGAATAGCACAACCAGTGAAAGGGATATGAATTTAACCCAAAAGGGAATCAGAGCCGGAACGGGAAATCCCGTGGCAGGCAGATGTTGAACTGTTTTCTGGAGAAAATCAGAGTAGGAAATTCCGGTGGAAATTTTCAAGTTCTGTTCCGCTTTGGTTCTGAACTTCATTTCTAAATTCAGCCAAGGGAATTTCAGGAATAGGCTCGGAGTGTAATTTGGTCATGACTGGGATAGGCTACATCTGAACAATTTCGCTCGGGGGTCCTACGGAACGATTCAAAGGAGAATTTGGATGTCATCACCTAGGAGTTGAAGTGGAATGGAGATACTATATTGAAAGTTAGATCTGCTTGTAGAAGAATTATTTTGAAGAATTTAGAATTTAGAAGACGCACTACGGTTCCACTTAAACCCATGCAACCAATGAAAATAATGATTGTGTATGACGCGAAAGCCATTTCGCGCCAACCCTTATTGTTCGTAACAAGAGCCACTCAGTAAAACTGTGTGTGGTACATCCTGAAAAGAAAAGATTTTACTCACAAGTCGCGTGACAGGAACTTCCAGAACATGAGCACAGGCACATAGCGACTGTGGTAGGACAACTGCGTGCAGTTCGTCACGCAGCGAATGAGTAACGTGAACCCTAAGCCCCTTCGTGCATCCATAAACTGAAGAATTTGCGCTGAAAGAAATTCCTTTGGAATGGGCTGCAGACGCATGCCGTGCAAACGTAAAAAACGTCATGCTTAGTGTTCTCTTTGTGTTGAAGATGGACCCAGAAGCTCAACATCATCAGCATAGCTAACGTTATTAAAACATACACCTTGGATAAAGCATAAGAGCACTGTTAAGTTCAACCACACAGATTAACTATGATAGGGGAGAGAACTAGCACAGTTTGGAACTTGAAACATGACCATTCCATAACTCTAGCATTCAGTTGGATTCTAAGGAACTAATGGCGTTTTGTGAATCATGATGATTTGTGATCCTCTAAACCACTGTCGTGATGGTGTGCCATCAAAAATTCCAGAAAGAGGCAACTTCTTGTGTACAATAACACAACACCATCAAACTTTTGACACATACAAAACACTCCGTTCGATATGAACAAAGTGCTCTTGTTCATCTAGGGCGATGACTCTTTGGGTTTTCCGTGCCAAATTCACGGCTGTTGGGTCAGAACATCACACCGTTATTTCTTCTCCGAAAACTTCCACAGACAATCTAAGGCTTTCATATGTAAATATTTTCTTATGTAGGAGACTTCTTTTTTACATGTGAAGCACCGGGGAAAATTTATGGGGAGGGGTAGAGGACGTGTAACCCTCAGATCTGGACCATATCCCTGTAAGTGCTGCAGGCTGCCGTCATCTAGGGTTAGGGATCCAAACATTTTTCGACTAAAATTGTAATCCGATCCGACCGAGTGAAAGAATGAAAGAGGGACTAAAAAATCATCATGAATCCGGAAAAAACCATTAGCTCTGGCCTCAGATGAATAGTTCTCGGGTGAGGAAGGTACTTTCCCGACGAATCTGATTCGTGGGGATAGCTGTGACGGGATCGACTAAAAAAGGCACGGCACGGTATGGCGCAGGAGGCACGAGTAATAAAAGAGATTAGCAAGTTGTAAAAGTAGACAAGTAAGTGAGAGTTTGCAACTCCGGAGCCTAAGAGAAGGCACGTTAGTTCAGTTCAGTTCAAGTTCATTTGACAAACTTGTACACAACTAACATAATAATAACAGAGACAAAAACAAAATCTGTTTATTAAACAAAATTCCAAGCGTTCTCGCAAATACAACCGACCTCAACATCACCACACAGCAAAAACAATAAAAAAAAAAATAAACAAGTTCATCGAAAGCCAACACTAAAATCTCATTTCTTAAAACTATTAAAACAAAATAAGTGACCATATTTAAACCTTATATATTTATTAAGTAGGTACAACAAAAAAAATTATCATCACTTTTTTTTTCAGTAAATTCAAATTTATTCTCTAAATTTCAACCAATTAGTTATTATTTTCCAACAAAAATCTTTTAAAATGTTTGTTGGACGAACCAGACTCAGGGACACAGTGTTCCTGCTCCTGGCTTTGAAGCCTGAAAGGGCCATTTTAGTTTTCGTGCCTCTTTTTAGTACTCGTGCCTCCTACACTAGGTCGTGCCGTGCCGTGCCTCTTTATAGTGAATCCCATCTGTGAGAGCTATTTATTTTGGGATTTTATCAATAATCCATAGACTTTACTTATAAAAAAAAACGGGTTTCTGGAGACCATGTGCGATCCTGCCGATTGAAAATTAACCTGCAAGGATTGAAAATTAACCTCCCAATAAAATACGTGACTACTGGCAGGAGTAGTGTCGATTCTTGTTGGGGTTTAAAGCCTTCTCAGGGTGACCTTCGGTACTGTACAGTAAACTTTCGCTAAATATTCAGAAAGTACTATGCTCCCATTTAGATGTGTACTGCAGTTATACCAAATTTCAGAATTCAACAGGTCCAACAGTTCTTGTTTTAACGTAGTCTCTGGTGCCGTTTTCAGGTCTCCTGACAACCATAATCATCTTTAAATTTAGAAGAGCACTCAGGATCTTTCTCCGCCATGACCGACGATATCTAATTTACCTTAATGGACCTTTCACAAAAACTTCGCCTTCTTCCTTGTCATATCTATGAACTCGGTGTTTGTATTCGAGAATCAATAAAAAGTGTCTTCGGGAGTTTTAGTAAGTTTCGAGAAACTACAAAAGTGTTATAGAAAAGATGAAAAGTATTCGAGAATGTTTAGAAGCATTTGACATTTAAATTGAAATTCGGTATTCACAATGACATAAATGTATTCGAGAATGACAGCAATGTATTCGATAAATTTTTTAAATTCTCGAACGTATGTTTGTCGTTCTCGAATACATCTGTGTCTACTTTTTTTCTTTTCTCGAATACTTTTTGTATTTTTTCGAAGGCCTAGAAAAAATCTTGAAAACTTTTTGTCGATTCTCGAATACAAACACCGATTCCTTGAGGACATTTAAGGGATTCCCGAATACATTTCGGGGATTCTCATAAACATTTTCAACGTATTTAGCCTCAAATCCATTCCATACAGACAGGGGCGTCACTAGCCTTTTACCTTTAGGGGGGGGGGGGACGTCCAGTTTGTGCCGACGGACTAAAAAGTATACCGACAAAATGCGCTTTCGCGGCAACGGCGTACATATCCCACCAGCATAGAATAGAACTGGTGTAAAACTAAACTGTAATGCATCAGTTGACATATTCCTTTAATGTAATTTCGTGTAGTAAAGTTCACATATTCGAATTTTCATTTCAGCTTTCGCTAAAACGCAAAGATTCCAACGACTGTACCCAGAACAAGTTAAAGTAAGCGCCGAAGGGTAAATTTTTTCTATTCTACCTTTTTTCAGGAAACATTTTGCTATACCTACCATATAAGTTCTAGCTTTCAAACCCCCAAGAATGTCAATCCTAAAATGCCAATAGAATGCTACAGAGAATTGAGAAAATACTACTAAACTACTAAAACTATACACTACAGAGAATACTACAAAATGCGCCGCAGGCGAAATTTTGTGTAAAACTAATTGTCATGCATCAGTTGAAGTTATTCCTTTACTGTCATTTCGTCTAATAAAATTCACATATTCGGCTTTTCATTTCAGCTTTCGCGAAAAAGCAAAGCTTCCAACGACCGTACCTAGAACAAGTTAAAGTAAGCCCCGCAGGCGAATTTTTTTTTACTCTGCCTTTCTTCCGGAACTATTTTGCTATACCTACCATACAAGTTCTAGCTTTAACGTATTTCAAACCACCAAGAATGTCAATCCTAAAACGCCAACTAAATGAAGCACCGATCTTCCAAACAGAAAATACCACAAAGTGCGCCGCAGGCGAGATTTTGTGTAAAACTAAAATGCATCATTTGAGATTTTTCCTTTAATGTAAATTCGTATATTTGAATTCACACATTCGCCTTTTCGTTTCAACTTCAGCTAAAAAGCGAAGCTTTCAACGATTACATCCAGAATAATTTGTACTAAGCGCCGCATAAGCGACGAAACTTAAAACTTTCGGGATGCGCCCGATAAACGCTTACAGAATTTGATTTCTTACGTGTAAAAAGAACCCTATGTGCCGACGAAGGTACCGATGCCCAGAAAAACCATACAGCATTTGATTTCTTCTGTGTTTTGCCCGACTGTAACAGAAGTTGATTTCTGACGTGTAAAACCAACCCGATGTGCCGACGAGACTTGAACTTCCTGGGTGCGCCTGACTTAGAGCAGACTTGCAGACTTTGATTTCTTACAATTAAATAGAACCCGATGTGCCAACGAGTCGACCGACGCCCAACAGAAGCATACAAAATTTTATTTCTTCTGTAATCCTTATGTATAAAAAGAACCCGATGTGCCGACGACAATATCGAGGCCCGACAAAAGCATGCCGAATTCGATTTTTTCAGTATTTTGCCTGACAATTTTTTTCAGGATTTTATTTTTTGCGTATAAAAAGAACCCGAGAGTCGACGACGCCCGACAAAAGCATACAAGTTTGATTTTTTCTGTATTCCTTACGTACAAAAAGAACCCGATATGCTGTAGAGAATACCGAGGCCCGACAAAAAGCATGCAGAACTCGATTTCTTCTTTGTTTTGCCCGACAAACGTTTGCAGGTTTTTTTTCTTGGGTGTAAAATAACTTGATGTGCCGACGAGTCGACCGACGCTCGACAAAAGCATAGAAATTCTATTTCTTCTGTGTTTGCCGGCGCTCCGCGCCACCAGTGCTTCGCCCGACGAAAGTACTTTCTCAAGACCTTGGGGGGGGGGGGGGGGGAATTCCCCCTCCCCCCCCACAGTGACACCCCTGCATACAGATCAGATTTATCCTTGATATGATGGGGGGCTGCTAGTTTCGAGTCATTTTGCGAAGTAGAGGAAGAAATGATCGAAGGAAGCACCCCGTCACTCAACCGTCGCATGACATTTATGAATAGCATTATGTGATCTGTTTCTAGGGTAAAATTCTATAATGTAGCAACAACGGAACAGTGGAGTGGTTGACGTTGCTGTGCTGGCGGAGCATTTTCGAGAGATATAAAATCGTTTCTCGAACTCGATGAACGAAAGTTCATTCGTTCGTTGACGCTATGGAAGGCTGAGACTAGTCTATATGCCTGTTATTTGTATCTTCTTCTGTTTCGCAACTTTCTTCGAACCAAGAGACAATTTGAGGTTTTGTTTCTTGCTGAGCTATTTAATGTATTGTTAGTTTTTTGTTTTGATTAATTACAATTTGATCCAGTGACTCCGCCTCATTTTGAACAGAAAAGATCGCGCAACTAGAAGCTATCGCGTCCCGAGACTCGGGTTTAACACGCTTTTAGTTATCCGGACTCTAATATCATTTTCCTTCTAAGCCCCAATATCTTTAAACGGAACTTGCCCTTGTGTACCGAAAATCGCGACGAGTTTTCCTTTCGCCTTAGTTCTCCTGCGAGCGCCTCCGGATACAAATGGATTGCGCAGACTTGCCTCGCTTGACCAGCTTTCTCAGAGACTTGGACTAAAAGCTCTTCTGGCTGCAGAATAATAATAATATTAACGATAATTGTAATCAAAGCCAAAGGCCATATACAAGAAAATACATATAAAACAACAAAACAAAATAACTTTACATGAACTACACTTCGCCAACGCTCTCTCGAAATTTCACCACACCATCAACAAACCTGCAAATTCTTCATATAACGCTTGGTGTCGTGCTCTTTAAGATGTCAGGAAGTAACCTCACATCCCAATAATTCCCTTATTAACCCAGAAAGCTCTGGACACCGGCACAGAAGATGGACCAAATTATCAACTCCATCCCCACATAGATGGCAAGCACACCCGGATGGCTGGTCTTCACCTTTTCTCTTCAAAAATATGCCTTTTTCTGGTGCTTGCTTGAGCTTGATTTTACTCATCTTTAGAGGGTGGTGATTTCGACCAGTATAAGAAATATGTTTTCTTCTTTTGCTTTAACGTTTCTTTTTTCTTTTAAGGTACAAAAAGAAATTGAGATCAGTCCCAAGACCGCCCTTCTTCCCAGAGAGCAGTGGGATACATGGGATCCCATGCTCTTGTCCGAAGGGCTTTTTGCAGCAGCTAATATATTCAGGTATGAACTAATATACTGTAGCCCCCCCCCCCCCCCCCACCCGATTTGTAGAGGAGGAAGGATCTGTAACCCATTGTATAGATGTAAAGAAACATCGACACTTTTAAGACAAGAAAGTGGATGTATCGGCCCTATTCTTGGCTGTCTCCTTGAAGTGACAGTCTCTTTCGTTGCCTCGGGGGACCTTAGCTATTAGCCTCTTAGAAAAGATGGGTTGTCGGACAAGAAATATAGGTCTCCTTTGGGCCTTCTATTGCTCTGTGGCTACATCCAAACTGCAGTAGTATCATGCGACTTGCCATAAACTATGTAAGGCAGGGTTAAGTAGGGAAGAGTTGGATGATAATAAGTATGAGGGCTGATGGTTACCGCTCAGTGTAAGAAGAAAGTATGTGGGGAAAAAAGAGGAAAGATCAAGTGCTCACTACTTCTGCTCTACATGTGGAGAAATGAATGAGGATGTATGCTACGTTTGTGTTATTGTAGAGAGTTACAGGGACCAAGGGAGGAGATTTCTGGGGTGGGCGGAATGGGTCAGAAATGGATTATTAAAAGGATTGGAAGCAAAGTTTATTAGAAATGTGAGGAAGTTCCTCAAGTTAGCTTTTAAACACCGGAATTTTGATTTAGGAGTCGTGTTTATAGTGTAAATAAAGTGTTGAGAGTAAATTAGAACTGTTAAGAGTGTGTTAGTGGTTCTGTATGTATCTAAGATTGCACCGTTTTTGTTGGGATCAACTAAAACCAGGAAGGGAAGGGAACGCGAGAAAAGCAGGAAGGCATACTAAAACCAGGAAGGGCATACTAAAACGAGGAAGGACATACTAAAAAGAAGAAGGAATTCAAGGCTGCGAAAAAATGGAACGCTGCACCATTCCCTTCCTCTGTTTAGTATTCTTCGAGGGGTCGGCAACTTTTCAAACTCAAAAGTTCACCATCCCTTCCTCGTTTTAGTATCCTGACATGGGTAGACATTAAGTTCAGTGAGGGGTCAGCAACTATCAAAATTGTAATTCACCTTTTCATTTCAAGTTCAGAGGGATACTAAAACGACGGATACTACAGGATAATAAAACGATCGGAAGGGAGGGTGAACTTTGAGTTTGAAAAGTTGCCGACCCCTCGAAGAATACTAACAGAGGAAGGGAATGGTGCAGCGTTCCATTTCTTCGCAGCCTTGAATTCCTTCCTCGTTTTAGTGTGCCCTTCCTCGTTTTAGTATGCCCTTCCTGGTTTTAGTATGCCCTTCTTGCGTTTCTCGCGTTCCCTTCCCTTCCTGGTTTTAGTCGATCCCGTTTTTGTTGCATGGTGCCCTGATGACACTAATTTGAAAATATGTCATTTAATCCTTTATTCATATACAGAAAGACGGAAAAACAACAACAGCTACGAGCTCATATGGCACTTGTTACGAGTAGGTGGTACAAGAAAGTAGATGAGAACGTCACAAAATACCCCGCCATCCAAAAATACGGTTTGGACCTAGAAATAGGATAGATAGTTTCACTCAAATCTGAGCATATCCGGCATCGCCTAGGATCATCTAGAGCTTATGCCTTATCTACCTTCCAAATTTCAACCCAATAGATCCACTCGTTTGGCCCCTAGACGTTCCACACGATTTCCGGTACCCCCCTCCTACTCCCTCTACCGCAGCCGAATCTGGTTCGGACTCCTAAATTAATGATCTAAAGCATTTTATCTTACCAACTATCAAGTTTCACTCGAATCTGAGCCTATTGGGGGAACTTCCGGTACCCCCCCCCCCCCCCCACCGTGGTCGGATCACGTTCGAACCTCAAAATAAGTCACCTAGGGCATATGATCTCTCTACATTCCAAGTTTCATTCAAATCCCTCCACTTGTTTAACCCCTATGTGAGCCACAACATTTCCAAGACTCCCCCCTCTGTGGCTGAATTCGTCTCAGAAATATAAATGTCACATCTCTGACATTTCCTCTTTCTGTCCGTCAGGTATGGCTGGAGTTCGGAGCATAGACTTTCTACAAATTTCCGGTTCCCGCTACATCCCCCTCCCCCTACCTTGGTTGGATCCTGTCCCGATGCAAAATAACAAATCAAGGCCGCATAAACTCGGTACTGTCCAGCTTGCATCCCATTCTGTCCATCGGTTTGTTTTTTGTGCATGTGAAAAAGTTTCCGGACCCCCCTGCTCCCCTAACCGTGGCCGCATGTGGTTCGGACATATGTTTTGCTTGTCTAGGTCATCAGTTCTTATCAAGACTAAAGTTTCATTCGAATCAGACTACCCGTTCGCAACTTACGGAAGTCAGGAATTTCCGGATTCCCCTTCCCTCAACTCCCCCAAAGATGGTCGGATCCAGGAACACGAGTTTTCCTAGGGCATTGTGTCGATTCCTTAAGTCACTAATATGCATGCAAAGTTTCATCGTCCTTAGAACATCTGGAACTGTCGCTAACTGGCGATCACCGGAATTCCGGCCAAGACCCTCCAACTCCCCCCAATATCACCGGATCCTGTCCGGATTTAAAACTTTTGGAAGGTCAAGTTTACTGATAGCCTCCTGGCGTGCGATGTCACATTATCCGAAAGAGATCCGCAGTGCCCCTCGTTCGCGTCCTTTTCAAGGGGATGCTTGAGCTCTCCAGAAAGAGGAAAAAATATGGTGTCGGGCCATATTTGGACAGTTACAGGCGGCTGTTGTTAAGCAGAAATGGTGGAAAAACCTCAAAACAAACTATTGAAAGAAGAGGACATTGCCAAATATTTAGCTACATTATTTTATTTTTGTAAGTATGGAAAGGTTAGGTCGTTTCAGGCTGGCAACGGAGCACAGAAAAGATTTTTTAAGTATGTTTTGATATTTCGCCATGTTTTTCTTTGCTATGGCCCTCGGGCTTTTCAAGCAATAAAGTTCAACTTATTCGTGTACCAGCTAAATATTTTTCTTTCCTTGTTACGAACTGTTTTGAGCTAGCCTAGAGAGTCGAGATTCTTCCGATTCCTGCCACTAGACGATACCACGGTCGTCCGTCGACCGAGTCTTGGATATGAACTATATACACTGTAAAAAGTTTCTCCGATAAAGGATTAATCTTAACTGCAGTATTTGGTACTGGGATTAACCTTATCTCTACTGGGATAAGATTAATCCGAATTAGAAATAATTTTATCTCAGTAGATACAATATTAATCCCAGTAGTAAATACTGCAAGATTTGTTTTAACAGTGTGACTTGGATGAGTGTGATCTAGAATAGAGCGATGACAGAGTGCCTTTGATTTAACTCCTTTAACTTTTATTCTTCCAAAGGTTTGAATAGTTCGATCCATTTAAACTGTCGAGCATGAAATTGCAGATTAGCGATGGGCTACCAAGCTTTCGGTGATGAAGTTCAGTCGACTGAAAAAAGTGACTCTGAATATTCACCCCGTCGAGGTTCAAGCAGTGTCGATCCGTCAGACTTGTTCGGGGGGAAGATTGGGATGTTTTGAAATGAAATTCAGTTGTTAGTAGCATTGTCCGTGACAGGCAGTTCCTATTTAAATCCCTTTTGAATACTGGCTTGGATGCTAAGTGCCTGCTTTGTTCAAGTTCTGTTTACTTCAAATTAAATGAAACATAAAGAGCCAATTTGTCAGAGAGAAGGCTCGAGGCCAAATGGCGGACATTTTCTTCTACAACAAACAATAATAACATCAACTCACAAGTTATAAATAAACCATAATCCATCCAGTTTCCAGATTCAAACGACCAAGATGAGTTGGGTTATTTTGAGATCATCACAGGAATAAACATTTCACTCTCCTGGTATTTTTTTTACCGTTGGTCGATATTCGCATCCAGATTTCGATCTGTCGGACCAAATGTTGATATTGAAACGTAAATATCGATATCGAAAACGATATTGAGACGTTTTACTTTATTTTCTAACTTCTGTAAATAGTCTAATAGAAACTCTTATTTATTCGAAGTTGGAACAGTATGAGATTTGGGTCGCTTCCTGAGGCTAGCGATGTACCACAAAAGTAGATTTTTGTTAATAACAAAGATACGAAAATTAAAATCTGTGTCGTTAGAGTAGAGATTGATTTCGAGGAGATTTTTATTTTTGTTTTTGTATTTTGTTTTTTGACCAATTGTTGCTATGGCCCTCGGGCTACTCGCCAATAAATTTATCTATCTATGTGTGTTTCTCATAATAAAATATTTACATAATTCCAAGTTTTAACAACAGATGTTGCAAAATGCTACTTTACTTCAGTTTTTGAAACGTAGCCTAGGAGCGAAAAAAGGTCCCGACGTATCAATATCAATAAAGGCTATCGATTACCTAATATCGATAGTTGAAATATCTATGTAAATGTCCAAATATCGCCCAACACCATATTTTTTTCTCTTTCTACAGATCTCAAGCATCGCCTTGAAAAGGACCCGAACGAGGGCACTGCGGATCTCTTTCAGATAATGTGACATCGTACGCGAGGAGGCTATCAGTAAGCTTGACTTTCCAAAAGCTCCAAGCTAAGCGACTGATGAAGTTACAAGGGGTCGCCTTGTTTATCAGTATTTGCTTAAAGGTTTAAACCAGATAAAGGGAAAGATAAAGTCTCGCTCGCAGATGAGCCTTTTGTTCGAATGATATCAGAAAGTGATCATTTCTGGGGTATGCTAGGGAGCTGACGTAGGTTCTGACTGGCGGGATCGACCAAAAAGAGGAACGGCACGACACGGCGTGGTGGAGGAGTGAGTACTAAGAAGAGGCACGCGTACCAACAAAGAGGCAGAGCATACTGAAAGAAGGCATGCTTGCACCATGAGGCACGCTCCGTCTATTCTTCTTTAGGATCCGTGTGCCTTCTTTTAGTGGGCCGTGTCTCTTTTTAGTATACATGCTTCCTGCAATAATGTCGTGCCGTTCCTCTTTTTCGTCGATCGCCCTACTCACTGCTTGTGAGGCACGACAATAAAAGGTCTAGCGCAAAAAAAAGTAAAATAGTTGACCAATTTCTACCAAGTTTATTTGTTTTAAATATGTTTAGAGGAACAGGTTTATCTTGAGGCACCACAGGAGGTTTCTGACTGAGAGGATGAGGTCTTGCGAAGGGAATTGACTTGTGGAGTTCGGACATTTGTAATAGGTAAGACACCTTGGTGAAGAGATACCGCACTGAATGCTAGTAATGCTCCATTTTTCTTCTAGTTCCTTAAAACTAGTCTACGTATTCTCCGTGAATCCTTACTTGGGTCCAATTCAAGTCTCTCTCAGCAGGATGGTGATGGATATTATGAAGTTCTTTTTCTTGTACATTCTCGTGCTATTTGCCTTCTCGTGTGGTAAGTTTGAATTCTATTCCATTTTTTTGTGTATTTCGAAGTAGTGAACTGAAAGACAAAACTGCTCCTCAGCAGGGATTTGAACCAGGTACTTTCTGTGCTCTACATCTGAGCTACGAGGGGCTTCTGAACTTAGTTTTGCAAACCAGTACAGTCGTCAGATAGAGCCGGTCCACAGGAACAATGATCCCGCCGAAGCCAAATTCATCCAGCAGTTCACTTTGATTGTATAGAAACTAAATATTCTTTGAGCCCAAGCTGATTTTGAAACATTTATTCAAATAATGTATACAACGGATACGTCAGCTACGATGCTTCATCAACCTTCCACGCTCTACTGATGATAGTGCTGATGAAGCATCATAGCTGACTTATCCGTTGTATACATTATTTGAATAAATGTTTCAAAGTCAGCTTGGGCTTAAGGAATATTTTTCTACGACGTACGGAACTTTCACAGCCCAGACATGCAGACAGTTATCCAACTTGGCCGGAAGGAAAGGACAAGTGATAAACCAACTGAAGTTTTTAGTAAGGTGCTGATATGTAGAAACTTCTAACTACGATTGGAGTCCGAGACTTCTAAATCCAGTTCAAATAATTTATTTCTGGTTTGCTTGTCACGGTACTTAGGTCACGGTACAAGTCCATTGAATTACTTTCTGTCTTCTATTCTGTTTCGATCTCTGTATTCTCTTCACTGAATTGTATTCCAGGAACCTGACGGCAAATACATTATGTTGAGCTTCGGCCTGCTCCAAAAGCCTATACCTAAAAATAATAATAACACAATACACTGGAAAAAAAATATAAACCTTCTTCTTCTGAAACTATTATCCAGTTTAAAGATTTCTCCTTCGTAAATTTGCTCGATCTGACTTCTTAAACTTGTTGAAGGACTGAGGAATTGCGCTTTCTGCGACAGGCTTAACTGTTTGGAGCTGAATGACTGATCTTCAGAAGCAGAAGGCTTGTTGAAAACTTGCGAGTACTGTATCGTCCCAGACTAAAACTGTGAGAAGGCGAAGCACTCTTACATCAGGATGAAATGAAAATTACGTAACTACGTAATATGTATCATGGTATGACGTCGTGTCTCACATATGGATGTTTAAAAGACCCATCTTACCTATATTAATGGTTTTTTTTATAAGTAGTGAACTGAAACACAAAAATGCTCCTCAGCCGGGACTTGAACCCAGGACCCTCTGCTTACAAGGCAGGCGCTCTTACCGTTTGAGCAACCGAGGGGCTTGTGAACAGAGTTCGCAAACCACTACAATAGTTTGGTAGACGGCGGCCATTGGAACAGTGAATCCTGGTATGTCTACGTGGCTCCGACAATGGAGTCCTAGACTTCTAAATCATATTCGAAAAAACTGTTTCTGATTTATTGGTCACGGTACAAGTCCCTTGTGTAAAGTGTCATCTATGTATTATTATATTAATGCTTCGTTCTACGCTCTTAATCATTCCTTCCATTCTCCTTTCCGTGATTTCGAGCTTTCTATGTCAGTTTTATCCACCCTAAAGGCACTTCGCTGACTTTTTAATTTATAGCGACTTGTGCTTAAAAGATAAAGGAACTTGAAAATGATATTGATCCCAAATTATGCTAATGATTTGTTATTTTTCTGTATTTTTTGCTCTAATGCTTATAATGAGCCAGATTAACAGGTACTGTCGTCAGGAATGTATCCTTGATCTAATTATCCTGGAAATCAGATCACGAAATTGGTGAAATTGAGAGGTATTCGAATACAAATGGTGTCTCTTTTTGAAAGCTTGAAGTGAAAACCCGCTTTTCTACTCTGACTGTCATAATAATAAGAACGAAATAATATAATAGAGAAAATAGTCCTTTACAAGTCTCGTCTTAACAAGAATAGTAAACATGTTTGCTCTTCACAAATTACATCAGACACAGAGATTAGTGTGAATTTTAGTAGATTTGCATACATTCCCGTTCATGCCCCTTTGAACAGGTCCCAAGCATTCAGACTTCTATTGCAAAACAAAAGTTGCGTTTTTTCAGATACCATGGTATCTGATAAAACGGTCAAAAGGCGTTTTTGCAGTTACCGTGGTATCTGGCAGTAACGGGGCATGTGGCCAGGTACCGTGGTATCTAACCGATCATGGTATCTGAAAAATTTGTGAGTCTAGTTTTTTGTCAAATTGGTGGGAAAGAAGTTATGTCACTCTAGATGTCAGTGGATATCAGTATTTATTTATGGATGATTTCTAAAAGCGCAAATCCGGCAATTGCCTTTTTTGCAGAGCAACCGTAGTATCAGATACAACGGTAACCACAAACACAACTAATTGCAGGTCTAGTTACCGTGGTAACAGATACCATGGTATCTGCAAAAACGCAACTGAGATAGTTTTACGTTCTGTAAATACAGGCCGGAAAACAACTCCCTCTACTTGTCATTCCCAGACATGTGTCCTTTTCACCCCAAATCTCGGCCGAAACGCCACATAGTCTAAAGTCATTGACGAGTGGTCGCCTTGTTTATCAGCATTTGCTTAAAGGTTTAAACCAGCTGTTGTGGTACTACGCTGACCTTGAGAAAAAGGTGTGCCTTGAAAGCCGTCCCGCCGCAGGCGGCAAAACCGATCCTGATGCCTGCATCGTATGGAGGCGTTTTTCCAAGTAAGAATTTCTCATGTTCTTCCCCCCCCCCCCGGACCAAACCCCCCCTGGTGACAAAACACCCCCGACCAAAACCCCTCAGATACCAAAACCCCCCCGGCGACCCCCCCCCCCCCCCCGAATCCTTAAAAAAGTGGAATCCTAATAAAAAAAGACAATCCTAGAAGAATCTCCTAGTCCCAAATAATCCCTACGCTACGTATAGTACAAGAGATTAGCTGGGTACCCGGATTAGCTCATGTACCTTCTGACGGATATATAAGAGTAAAAACTGGACGCAACTTCATTCGCAGACTTGACTGTACAATAATGTCTGAAGTACAGTAGATATCCAGTAACACGTGTAAGAATGAGCTTGTGCGTGCACAAAGGGTATGTTGTAGATCTGAAGCAAAAAGGGCTGGCTGGATGTGTTCTTAGTTTTGAATGTAAGCGTAGGCAGAACAAATATATCCAAGGGAGGGGAGTGTAAAGCGAAAGACATAATAATTGCTGAAGTGAACTAACACACGCATTCACCTGAAGCTGTGGTCAGTGAGGTGTTAAAAGTGAAAGATCAAAACCCGTGCGACACAGTGTAACGACCCCCCCCCCCCAACAAATCCTTTCCCAATCATTTCCCCTTCTTGCCGAGGAAGCTGCAGTTAGTTGCCGTTAGTTTTTCGGGATCCCAAAACGTAAGTGGCGGGATACCTATGACATCGCAAAAGTTGTCCGTCTGTGCGCTCTGTAACTCTCGAGAGGAATGAGATATTCTGATGAAACTTGGTGTGAGGATTCCTTGGGTCAAGAGTAAGGTCGAGCTCGTAGCTCTTTAGCCCTATATGTAGGGGTGGGGGAGGGGGTTTAAGTTAAGGGGCAAATGAAATATTTGGGATCCCATCGAAACCTTTGGTCTTGTTCTTGTTTTACCAGAAGTCCCCTTGACAGACTAAGATCACGGGAAGTCAATTTGAATGTTAAAATGTAAAGGGTTCGGGGGTTTTTGGTACCCGGGGGGTTTTGGTTGGGAGGGGGGGGGGTTGGTACTGGGGGGGGTTTCGCCGGGGGCAGGGGGGTTGGTACCGGGGGGGTTTTCGCCGGGGGGGGGGGGGTTTTCGCCTAGACCCCTTAATCCTGTGTTAACCAATCATGGCGGTGTTTGGGAGCAGCTGTGATTCCGCTTCTGGCTCTTCCGCTAGGCACAGGGTGCCTAGATTTTGCCCTGATTTTGCATCGGCAAGAAGAGTTAGTCATCAAGAGTATAAATAAATAGTCCGATTTCGAAGGCGGGTGTGAACCTCCTCCTTTCCTCTGAAATTTTGACGCATCACCTGCAGGTTTCCCGATAGTAACGTGAATTTTTAGTGCGTATTTTCGCATGTGAACTTTCATCAGACAGTGTGTGTGTAGCTTTACTCCCTCTGTCTTTCCACTTACAAACTCTCTTGAGACTTGGAGGTCGGCAGTAGACAGAAAATAATCCATGTAAAGGGAAAAGAAGATAGCTTATCAAGAACAAATAATCCAATAGAACCTCCGTCTTTGGTCCCATACAGCGACTATGGATAACCCGGCAAAACTAAGCGTAGCTAGAGGTATAGCCTACTTGCTGAGATTTGAGTTGATATCCCTCTTCGTCGCTGCGCATATCAGAGGAAAAACTACAGCAGGCGTGGAGGACCCGCTCTGCAATGAGTCACATGTGACGTCGCTGTGACAAGACAACCAATCGCTGGTACTCTTGAAATATCTTCTTCTTTTTAAAAAATCCCGCGTAGCTTCTTTTTCATTTGTTCTTGCTTTAAATCGAACTAAAACAAGTGGCTACGTCTCCACCTCCAACTCGGTGACGTTAATACAAAATTTACCTAACAGTTTACCCTACTTTAACGTCACTTACACTTTCGTCTTAAACCTACTATCTTTTTATACTGTATCAACTCTAAATTTAACTTCTCTTTTCAAAATTCTAGTTTTTCTATTAAACATTCTCCTAAAACTCACTCCCTCTTTCAAAAAACCCTTCCTCCATAAATTTCTTCTGGGGGGCTGTACTGCGATGTTGCTGTTTGTAGAGGTAATGAATTGCGATGCTCCACGTTGTTCCTACATTGCGCTTATTTGCATCGGGTAAGGTCCAACTGGTCATATTACAGAGTTAGTCAGACGGAGGCTCTTGTGCTTATTTGTTTTTGCTCTTATGAAGAATAGGTAGTGGGCGGAAAGTCGCTGTAAATGATTCAGTTAGAACAACATGTCACGGGTCCTCGATACTAGTGGACTCAATTAAAAAATACTTATGGCAATTTTTATCCCTCTTCTGTTTCCACAGCTGCAAATAAATATTCGATCCCTGTTTGAACGGTCGTACGGTTTGGGTTTTCTCGTCAATACAGTAAACAATAAATCTTGTCAGACTAACTACCACAATAAATTTCGTGTTCTCGGGATGAAACTGTCCCGATAAAGTGGTTTTAGCCTGAATTGGTTTAGTTTTGGGGATCTTTCGGCTTTCAGATTACGAAGCGGTCGTTCGGTTTTTGGCTTTTCGAATTTGAACCCAACCCTTGCAACTTTAATTCCCACCTCTGCCACTCTCTACACTGTAAAAAGTATCTCCAAGTAAGGATTAAAGTTAACTGCAGTATTTGCTACTGGGATTCATCTTATCTCTGTTACGTATTAATTTTATCTCCGTAGAGATAAGAATAATCCCAGTAGCAAATACTGCAGTTAACTTTGATCCCTACTCGAAGATACTTTTTACAGTGTTGGGGAAAGGCTAGAGTCGAAAGAGCGGCAGAAGCGAAACTCACCGAGATTTAACCAGTTATGACTAAAACCAACCGGTTCCGAGATATTTTTATCCCGGGAAGACGAAATTTACCATGGTAGTTGGTTTGTTAGGACAAGGTTACTTCTTGGGGTGGTTGTGAAACGGAAGTGTTTTATTTGTTTATTCAATAAATTTCTCTCTCACACAAGATTTATTGTTTCCTGTATACACGTTTGACGGGTAATCCCATTTGGCTTGTCCACGATAAGGAGTATAAGACCATACTATTCTATTCTGCTAAAGGACTTGGCGAAATTCACCGCCCTAAGTCCCCTGGGGAAAACCGTATGACAGTTCAGACATGGACCGAATATTTCCAGCCATGTCAACAAGAGGGAGAAACTTCATCATAAATGCTATTTTCTTGATTCAGGTAACATCAAGGGCCCGCGATAAGTTATTTTGACCGAATCATTAATAGCGGTCTCCACTGCCCGTTCTTCATGAGAGCTATCTTCTTTCTCTTTTTATGGATTTTTTTCCACTTCTTGGTATGACGCGGAAAGTTTCTTGGTTCAGATAGAATGAAGTCCTTCCTCATGGAGGCCGAGTATGTTATTTCCAATAAATCCAAATCAACTTTGTGTCTGTTCAAGGTAAAACGCTGAGTATCATCTAGTTTTATCCAGTTAATTTTACCATCTAGTTTTATTATATCTATCTTGTTTAGCTGCATAATACCCTAGTGGAACCTAGAGAATTCAAGGTGGGAGCACCGAGAAATCATGCTACGGGACGGCTCTTTTAAATAACTAAGTATCCCCTTCGATTCAATTCAGTTTATTTTCAAAATGCCGTCTCAACTGAGCTGAACATTGGGTATGTCTTCATATATATCATAATAAGAGTACTTTGAGACCAGGAACCATGTCAGTCCGCCAGTTTTCATTCGGCAAGTGGATTTCGGCAGTTTCCAGTAAAGTCGGCTATACAAAAAATAGGCAAATAAAAGATTAGGCTGTTTGGTATCTATAGTCCACAGAGTCGGAGATGAATTGACACTGATTTGAACTAGCCATGGAGCTGCCGTTCGTGTCTGTTAGCTCTGTTAAAGGCAGGAAGGCTATCCACACAGGTGGATTTAAGTTCGTTTAAGTCGTCCAGACATCTTCAAGATGATGAAAAGCATAATCCAGCAACATGCTCCTGGTCTGGAAACTATGCAACGGTGGGGCTCATAGGGAAGCGAAGGACGTGGGTCGAAAAAGACCGGAAGCTGCAGGAGGTGAAGGAATCTCTCCATTCGTCCTCGATGACCCTCAAGGACTTCTTAGACCGGGGTGCACAACTTTCGGGACTTTAATTTTTCTATCTACTAATTTCTTCAAAAAAAGTTTTAATTGACTTATGTGCTTTTAACTTGTTAATCGAAAACTTGTCTTTTTTTGGAGTTGCACGCTGGGAACTTGCCGAATGATGAGCTTGTCGAACGGGAATTTTCTGCAGAATTGTTGTCAACTAATAGACTTTTCGGTTGAAAACTTGCCAAGTGATATGTCGCCGAGACCCCATTTCTCTTGAATAATTAGTTGTCATCAATGTGAATTATCCGTCGGTATCATCTGAGGGAAGGATGAATCGTCCTACGGAAATGATGCCCAGAAGTCGGTTGCTTTATTACAAGTTCCTTCTCCTAATTCAGGAATCTTTTGGGCTCAAGATTTTAAAAACAATTCCATCTTGGAAGAGATATTCAGTCAGATTAACTTCGTGCCAACTAAATAAGTAAACCGAATTTTAAAGCGACTGAGAATTTCCTGCCGGAACTAAATGTCTTCGACGAGTAGGACAGCAGTCAGATGTTTGGGCACATATAGTCGATTGTAACCGTGCAAGCGCGCTATGCTGATGTGCGTTTTACTAGCCCTATCTCCAATGTGTCGGAACTGTTTCAGTACAAGGGACCATTAGAACGATTTGCTATGTTTGCTTCCGGAGTGGGCGATAAGTGATACGGTGCTGGAAATGATTATTTTCAGCATTATACCAATCTTGCTCTGGATCGTATCAAAATTAATTTTCAGGGTTCATTTCCACGTTCAGCAGCTCTAGTGAAATCAAAACTGCGCAGTTTCTAATTTAAAACAGAAAATGTCTCTTGCACAGTTTTAACCCTAACTAGATCCTCGATTTGTCTCTGCCCTCCTCTTCCTGATCCTCACTACTCGTCGTCCGTGACTCTCCGTCTGCCTGCACTGTGATCTTCCCTGATCACCTCTAAGCCCCTCTATCTCCCCCTATCAGTTGACACTTGTGATGGTCCCTTTGTTAGACTGTAGTAGCTTTATCGGATGTCCCTAACGTCCTCTATAGCTTATATGAAAGATTTTCAAGCATATCTGAAAGGCTATTAAATTCTCTTGTCAACCTTCATGATGGAATGAAAGGAAAATACCATAGGAATACGATTTGTCTTCCAGCGTATCTTGCAAAGGGCAAATAGCACCCATGGCACAGTTCTCTTTTCCATCGATTTCCTGTCAAAATCTCGTAACAGACGTTGACTCGCTCCTCATCTGATCCCAGTTTCTTTATCTGTGTCGTCTCCCTTTAATTCACTCGGTTTCTGAATAGCCTCTTCGAGACGATGCAAACCCTTTTCTGGGCAGCCTTCGGCCTCATTGACCTAGACAACTTCGAGCTGTCGGGTATAAAAGGATTCACACGGTTCTGGGGACTTCTCATGTTCGGATCCTATTCTGTGATTAATGTCGTCGTTCTGCTCAATCTGCTCATCGCCATGATGAACCACTCATACCAATCAATCTCGGTAAGATCTGTAAGTGAGCCCCTTTTGCTTCTTTTTTATGATGACGTCTCCAACTTTTTTCTAGTTTTAGTTTCCCCGCATGTTCGTTTGAAGTGCTGCTCTTAGTAAAGCCATTTAGACCGGTCTTTTTTGATACTCAGTATCTTACTCGTTGCCAAAAGTTCGGGATGCTGTTAGCCTAAAAAACAGGAAACATAGTGATAGTAATACCAAAGGAAATAAATTTGTAATCATCTTCGTATTGATGATATGTCTTAAGTAGATAGTGCTGGCTTAAAGTAGAGATCAACTCATTTACTACAGTGTTGATGGCTGGTTCAAATGCCGAAGTTTCTTGGTTCGAACTATTTTTCTCTAGCTCAGCTCTCTGCCTCAAGAGTAACACCAACACGCAGTCCCTTGCTCACCCAATCCTTGAGTATGGACATTGCTAGAACTTGGACTTGGATTTACTTGAAAGGATCCAACGCCGGATGACCAAGTTTTGACCCGTACTGAAAAACGTAACGTCTGAAGAAAAGCGGAAGACAATGAAGATACCGACACTGGCTTACCGTCTATACAAGGGTGACCTGACTGAAGTATAGTGACCTGACATAGGTGTCCTGACATGAAGTATTTGCTGTGGATGCACAATAGTTGGCTCGCAGGCGAACTTGTCACTCTCAACCTTAATAACCTCAGGGTCAAGCTGTAGACGTCGGCAGATGGACGTTGGGAAATTGTATTGTAGGGACGTGGCACCAACTTCCGTCCCACGGCGTTCTTTAGCCCACCCAGTCGACGCCTTCGAAAATGCACGTGAAGATCATGTTGGAAATGACCAGTATTGTGCTAACAATTTTCGCATAGGTTTGAAGGTGCTTGCGCCTTTTTTGCTGTTAATAATAAGAATAATGATGAATTGACGGATCCTATTTAAAGGAGTCTCTAAGGATCCTTGAACTGTGAAGATAAGGAACTTTATTTTAACTCGAGGTCATTGCAACTTGGCTGAGACTTTCAGGCGTGATTAAAGCACACGATTTTTGCAGTAAACGATTAAAACATGACGTTAAATCCGATCATAGAAAATATTGAAATCTGAAAACGAAGAGGAAAAGAATTAGAACAGGGCTTCTACCGTTCGGCGTTTTTCGCGCGGCTTGCCTTAACGTAGAGGTACTCGTTCTGGGATTCAAGTGCTATTTCCTTGTAGCCGCTAGATCTTAGCGGTGAAAAAAAGGTAACTGAAAAAAAAAATATGTATGAACTAAACTGAAACTTAAAGAGACCAAAATATCGAGCAAAAAATAAAAGTGGCACTTCAAGACGAACAACTACAAATATGGCTTGAAATGTGTTTCAGCTTTCCTTTGTCGTCTGCTTTGCATGCATTGCGAAACTTTGCATGGTTGCGAAAGGGTGTCTGAAAAAAAAATTCCAAGCTAGCTATCCTTTTCCCTTTTTCTGTTATCACTGATTTGACCTTGAACATTTCCTCTCATATTCCCTTATGTGTGCTGGTAGTTCATTACTTTCGTGCTAACGATTATAATTACAGACCCTTTCTTCGTACGTGTTTTTGGTGTACTTCTGGTGTTTTTTTTCCTGTAGGCACTATCAACCTTTTATATCTGATTTTCTATCATTAACCATAATTTATTAAAAAACAACATGTTATGGATTGTAAAAAGAAAAAGTCACAAGGAGACAAAACAGCACATCATCCGGACTTGCCTACACATAACCAATCCCCTCTGTACAAGGCCGTAACCAGGAATTTGTTTGGGGGGAGGGTCTCCCCTGACTCGGGCCTAATCCGAACCTAATTCTAAAACAAGAACATAGAATGGATGCATTAAAGCTATACAAGAAGCGTCACGTAACGGCGGAGGGGGGGGGGGCGCCTTCCCCAATACTGTCGACACTCGGTAAAGAAAAATAACGCGACGGCGCGAACCGACTGCGATTTTTCTGAAGTACAGTCGATTTTCTGATTAACTCTTGTTTTTTCTGAGAATGGTCGATAAAATTAACCATAGCCAGTAGGTTAAATACCTTGCTCCTCCTTCCCTAAAACGTTTTGGCTAGTAAGAACTAATGTTTTCTTCCGCTTATATCGACCCTCTAACCGACTTCCGGCAAAAATTTAACTTCTCACAAATTTCCGGGTTTCCCCGGACTCGTGGCGAACTACATGTTTGGGGCGAAAAAAGTTCAAATATGAATGTCCCTACCCTTAAATTGACAGTACATTGTCTTGAAAGAAACAAATGTACGACTTAATTTGAAACTCCTCTTGGCAGCGTACAGGTCGACGGGCAAACTTTACGAAGTCGTAGGTATCCCGTCATTACGTTTTGGAATCCCACAAACGGCAAACCAACGACGCATGATACATGTACTCAATCTTATATGGCGTTTTGGCTTGATAAACAAACGTTATTATTATTGTTATGTTATAGGATAAAGGATTAAAGATGTAGAATCGGTTATAGGATAACGGACTAAAGATGTAGAATCTTTCGGGTGCGGAAAGATTTACGGTTCAATCACCAACATTTGTTTACTTCTGGGAGCGATTTGGCAAAGCTATCCCATGTGTTTGGCTAGCCAAGGATAAACCATCTGGCCTGCTTTTTGATGTTCCGCGCTTCGCCTCTCCTCTTCTCCTAAAAAAGGCAAACACAAGAGATTAAACATTACGGTCTAGGTTTGAAAGGTTTATTTTCTTATGCAGAAAATCGTTGATTACGTTAACATTTTTCGACTGGTTGGAAAGCTGAAAGGGGCGGAGAGCCCTGCTCGAGTATTTCAACTGTTAGATTGAGTAATATGTTGACTGCGGGAGCGACTGATTTTCGTTTGATTCTCAGCTTTCAACGGGAAACACCCCGTCCTGAGGTCGAAATTTGGAATTGCCCTGGAGTTTTAATCAATCTCTCAGAAAAAATTTAATATCCCATTTCCAGGTGACACTACTTACAAGCTTCTTGAGTCTAATGTCCAATGTCCGTATTTTATCTTCCTGAAATGTTGGAAAAGACTCGACTGAAATCCTGGAATCATTTTACTACCCTTGAAATAATACAGCCAACTTAAGTATTTTAAGGGCTCAGCGAAAGAAACCTTAAATGTGAAAATTCATTAATGGATCAGTAATATGTTTAAGTAGGTTAGAAATCTCGATGGAATCGTACTCTCAACTACTCCGTAAGAGAAGAAGCATTTTTCGCTTGTGTGAAAAATCTTTCAGACTCATTGTACCTCGATGCCGGTAGAAATATTTTGCTGCGACAACACCAAATTGCTAAACAAAGAACTGCCCCGATGAACAAAAATGGCCGAATCTAGACTTATTTTGCATTCAGGAATAGAGCAGTGTCTTTGATTTTCCCCGCTAGTTATTTCAGAGAACGGACTCCATTGTTTGGTAAAATTCAAATTGCGCGCTGTACCTGTCTGTTTAGTCTTGTCGCAGAGCCGTCCATATTATCAACGTAAACGTCTTATGTTAGCAATGCTGACTGTGAAAAATGAATCTCATTTTTTTCTCATTTCAACCTCATAACACCGTCACAATAATTCAGTATAGCCTAACAGGTGCAAGCAGGGGCGTCCCGAGGGGGGGGGGCACAGCCCCCCCCCCCCCCTATGTTCTCGGTATTCGGTCAAATGTTCGCCGAAGCCGAAAATTCGGTCAAAATGAGCATCGCGGCGAAGCCATGATGCCCGTTTTATAAAATCTTTTGTACCCACATTTCCAAATTAGGCGATTTAACGTGATTATTGGTTCCCATTCTTTATCGAATTATGTAATTAATCCAACTTTTGTTCAGTCCTAGTCGATTTTACCGCATTCAGTAAGTCCCTACGTAAATTCGCTGATTTAACGTATTTATTTGGTCACATTCGTTAGCGAATTCGGTTGTTCACCGTACTTTTCTCAAGTCCCTGTTCTATCACATTCGGTCAGTCCACTTCATAATTCGCTGATTAATCAGATTCATTTGATTCTGATTCGTGACCGAATTCGACAATTCATCCAACTTCTGTTCAGTCCGAGTCGATTTCACCGCGTTCGGTTCGTCCCCACGTAAATTCGGTGATTTAACGTTTTCATTTGGTCTCATTCGATAGCAAATTCGGTTGTTCACCGGACTTTTCTCAAGTCCGTATCTGTCCTATCGCATTCGGTCAATCCATTTCATAATTCGGTGATTAATTTTTCGGTAGTACGAATTCATTCTTTGGTTCACCCCAGTTACTGTAACTCTGCCCAGCTACTGTTCTAAGTGGCATTTATTTAGCTCTTGTTCTTTACCATTTAACGGTAGCTTCAACTGGTTTAATTACTTAACTATATCATTACTTAACTTATACTTCTAATGATTGCAGAACTTCAAGAATAAGCACGTCTCCTGACGTGAAAACTAGCCTATTTTTGTTTGAGGTAAATTTAGAATAAACGCACTTTACATCTATTTAACAATGGATGGACCCTTTTTTCGCCAGGCACCTCCGTAGTTTAATAGGTAGCCTTGGGATCGCAAAAAGGCACTTTGATCATGAATGTTTCCAAAAAATTTCGCCTGCGGCACATTTAGCAGTCTTCACTATTTAGAAGAAGGGTACGTCATTTTGTTGGCGTTTCAGGCTTGGAGTTTTGAGGTGCTTGAACCACGTTAAAAGCTAGAATTTGCCAGAAAAAAGGCAGATTCAAAAAATTTTGCCTGCGGCGCTTTAATTTTTCCGGGGTATAGCCGTTCACGACATTGTCGCTTGGCAGCAACTACGTTTTTTGTCGGCACATTTTCAATTCCTGTTGACAAAACTGGACGTCCCCCAAAGGTAAAAGGCTAGTGGCGGCATATCTCTGAAGAAAAAAAAAGTGGGAGAGCGCGAAAACACGCCAAATTTTCTCTTTAGACTTGATTTTGTACACTATGCAACTTTTTTACATTATAGCTTCTTGAAGGAAACTCGCTGTGTTTTAGAAAAAAATTGTAAATTCGGTCAATATCAGGTATCGATTCGGTCGATTTTTACCAGGTTCGCCCCCCCCCCCCCCCCAATGAAGAAAGGCTCGGGACGCCCCTGGGTGCAAAATACAAATAAAGCTGGCTATCCAGTTGAATTTTAAGCCACGCTACGCCCACAGCCACGCTCCGTTGCAACACATTTTAACACTTACTTAACAATCTAATTTCCAGGAAAAAGCCGATACTGAATGGAAATTCGCCCGGAGTCGACTATGGATTAGCTATTTCGAGGAGGGGGGTACTGTACCTCCTCCGTTCAACGTTCTTCCAACCCCTAAGTCGGTTAAATACATTTATAACTGGATTTCAGATAGAGTTTGTTCGTTGAGCAGGTCGGCCAGGAAGAGAAAGATGTATACCATAAAGGTACGTAACTGTTTTCCAATCACTGGGGTTCTACATTCTACACCTTGACTCTATTGGCCATATTCCGGTTCAGCGCTTCCAAGCGGAGTAGTTTCTGTTAATCCCCCTATGCCTCGCCGTCAGCACTTGGATCAGACATGGTAAAATTGATCCACAGGTTAGTGAGTGGAAAACCTGTCGTCTGCGTTGGAGAGTAGATGAAATAAGCTGGAAGTAATGGTGTTTCGGTTGACAAGTTGCATTTTCGTTAGGCATGTGATTGTAAGAAGGTATGACCCGGGGTGGTTGACTAGGAAAGCAACATTTTCTTTCAGTTTGAACATTTTTTTCTCTAATGTTTTTCAGAATTTTTTCTTGATTATTTTTATTGTTTTTTTTTGTTTTTCTTTCTGAAAGTAATGTCTTTTGATTCTTTTTTGTAGGTCAGGTTCTGCTTTTCAGTAGTTGAGGAAAAGTGCTCGATGAACTTCTTCGGAGGTTGATACGGCTTCGTATCATCCTCTCTGGAGGCTTTTACGATATCGTATTAACCTCTACAAAGCTCATTGTCATGATATAACTACCTGTGGGACATAGGAAGATATACACTACATACCTGTTCGAGAAAAGTTATTGGAGGTTTTGCATATATCAGCAGCAGAAAGTTAAAGTGACCCACTAACCTATGGATCCGGCTTTTACAATGTCTACAAAAGTTTTGGCATGATACAATGGGGGACTACAACAGAAACTAGTCCGCTTGGAGCGCTGAACTATAATACGGCCAATTGACCTCCCGCTATCTTCTTTCTCCGTTGACTCGGTACAGGGTTTTCCCCATTTCCGCTAGATAACACGCGAGCTCGTGTTAATGCGCGCATCGTGATACAGCTCCAAGCACAAGTTTCGGTTAGGAACTAGAGACACTGAATTCTTCATTTGTGTATGACACGCATTTGTTTGGCGTTTGTTTGATTTATCGTTTGGCGAGAAATATTTTGCACGAAAAGAGAAATGATGCTACTTGTCAACTCTAAACAAACTAATAGTGACTTTTCTAATCTATGTAAATCTTCTAGCGGAAAGCACTTCAGCAAAGCGAACGGGAAGGAAAACATCAGGTTAGTTTTTTTTATAAATGTTCTAACACCTTTCAATAAACAAACTCTACTGCAGTCGGACTTCAAGAATATCAGGACTAGGCTATGTTGATCCGCGGTTTTGATCCAACTACTGACACTGGGAAATAGGTCCTCGGCCCTCGTAATTATCTCCTCTGATTGACCGTTTACCTGTTCACCTGTCCATCCCTGTTAGCTTAGTTCTCTTTTTGATTAAAAACTCTTTGAAATTGTTTTTAGCCCGGGCCACACTATAGTCGCACCTGGAATAACGCCGGTAATAAGACCGTTTAAGGTCGAAACTTAAGTCGAGATGGAAAAGTCCATCTCCGCCTTCTTGAAACGTAACTTTGGACCAATCACAGACCCAGTCGCTGACTTTTCCTAGTTTTGTTTACCTGTGAGTGATGATAGTGGTGATGTACCATATCTTGCATTTTCTTGGTTACAAGTGGGACCAGGATGAAACGTAAATAGTGGGTAATCATCAACTTACGTACAGATGTGACTGAGAGCGTGTTCCATCCTACTTACCGTAGTTACCACGCATGACGTCACAAATTCTGCCTTTTGTCGTCAAGGCTGGAACGATTTTTCTATTTTCCAGCTGGATATCACGCCTCGGGTGAATCCGACCAATCACGTGACAGAGATTCGTGGTTACTACGCTTACCACGCTCTCGAGCGTGGTAAGCAAATAGTTACTATTAGTTACTATTTCGAGAAGGCTGGAACGGTCAGCGTAGTAACTTTTCGTGAGGTTGGAACGGATTTAGTAACTAATAGTTACTATTGGTACGAGGGTGGAACACGCTCTGAATGTGGCCTGGGCATTAGTATTTTTTCTTAGATTTGTGGTATTTACTAGACTGATGTCCCGGTCGGTGCACAATAAATCAATCATTCAGTCATTCACACGAGTAAGAACCGGACTCATTAACCCTTCCAATGCATCACTCTATGATTTAACGGGTACATTTATGGTCGTTCCACGTTTCGCACCCTATGGCGTATACACATAGATGTGGCAAAGTTGCAGCTGTCACCTCAGAGATCCGTCGCACCCCCCCCCCCCCCTCCCTCCCCCCCGCTCCCGCAGGGCACTAAATAAAATTTATTTTGAATCGCAGGCAATCATGAGAAACCTTGTTAGAAGATATATCACCGACGAGCAGAGGAAATCCGAAAACGAAGGAGTCACAGAGGATGACGTCAATGAGATAAAACAGGACATCTCTGCTTTTCGATGCGAGCTCTTAGAGATTCTGCGGGGATCCGGGGTGAATACAGCTGTTGCATCGGGACACCAAGGTAAAGGATGTCTACTTTTCGTCTTTCTAATGAGGAACTGAAGGTTCTCGAGTTTTGCGCCATACCCACCACCCTGCCAAAATAACAGGAAATCTACACGAGGTACAAAACCATTTTAGCAACAAACTTTCCTCTTATGACACTAGGGGCGTGTTCCACCCTACTTATCCTAGTTACTACGCATGACGACGCGGATCCTGGCTTTTTGGTGTCAAGGCGGGACGCATTTTTCTTTTTTCGACAAACTGTCATGCCACGGGCTTATCGGACCAATCGCGTCACAGATATCGTAGTTGCCACGCCTACTTTGCTCCCCAGCGTGGTATGCGAATAGTTGTTAACAGTTACTATTTTAAGAATGTTGGAACGGTCAGCGTAGCAACTTTTCACGAGGCATGGAACGAAAAGAGTAACTAATAGTTGCTATTTTTAGAAGGGCTGACACACTCTCGTTAGGCTGACTCTTTTTGGGATCCCAAAACGTAAGTTGAGGGACACCTATGACTTCGTCAAAGTTATCCGTCCGTCTGTTAGCCCGATAACTCTCGAAGGGGGTGTGAGGATGCTTTGGGTCAAATTACAGGTCAAGTTCGTAGATGGACTCTGTAGCCCTATACCTAGGAATGAGGGAGGGGTTTCAAATTAAGGGGCGAAAAAATGTATCTCTAAAAAGCTGATTAGATAGACGATTTAGGGGCAAGGAAACATGCTGAATCCACACATGAAACTTGTTCTTTCGCTGGACAAATATTTCGCTCGGAATCCGGCCGAAAAGTTGATTAGAGGTTTGATATGTGGATAAGGAGACATTCCGAGTTCATTTTCCACTTTATTTTTTTGTTTAAACACTTCGCCTGCTCTGCTATAGCCTAAATAGTAGGCTATTTAGATTTGGGTAAAGTCGATGTTTGTTTCGATTCTTTAAAATGCTTTACAATGTTACTTCTCATTCTGTTTCATCAAACAACCGGCTATGACACTTGGATACAGAACTTGGCTTCCACGTGAAAGATCCTCTATTCTGTCCCAGTCAGCTCCCCTCCTCTTTTGGTGTGTGTTGAGCAGGGGCGTAATTTGCTATAGGGCAGGGGGGCAACTGCCCCCCCTCCCAGCTGAAATTTACCGTCTTCGAAACTCTCGTCGAAACTAAGATAGACCTAAGATAACCACAGAACGCATCGCATGCCCGATCACTTCTTGCGAAGAATCCGGAAGCATTCCGTTCGGTCCTTGAGGCGTTTGACCTAATTTTGTCGCTTCCTGTGTCGACTGCATCGAACGACCGATTCTTTTCGTGTATGAAACGCGTAAAAACGTATTTTCGCACGTGTATGTCAGGCGACCGACGAAGTGATCTTTTGGTCATTGGTACCCAACCTGAAAAAGCGAAGAAGCTTGACGTCAATCGCGCAGTGGACAGTTTCGCGAATTTGAAGAAGCGTCGTTTCGCCTTGGTCGATTAGTAAAATATATCTTTGTTTCTTTGATTTTATTACGTTTTTCTTCTTGAAATAAAACTGTTCATTTCACTTGACTTGGGAAAATCGGCTCCAACTTTGCCCCCCCCCCCCCCCCAGGATTTTGACGAAATTACGCCCCTGGTGTTGAGGTTTTTGTTTCTGAAGACCGTGTGCCTCCGTCAAAACTCGGAATTTCTTAATTGATTGATCAAGCGGTTCATAGTGTCAATGGTGGGTTACCTTTACATCTTGAATCGATTTGTCGCCTTGTTCGATACGACTAAAGGAATCTGATGAAAACTTGAAAATTGATCTGCATTCTGCCGTGTTTCACCGGGTTTCTGGAGTTTCAGTGCAATGGTAAGAAAACATAGAAAATTGGTATTTTTTCTCCGCCAGGTCGTCCGTGCTCCCCGGAATCGGTCAAAAATTGAAAATCTAGTCAGTTTTAAGAAACATCTTTGCACAGCTGTTTATATTGGTGTAGATATAAGAAGACTACTTCAAGTGAAGTCTAAGATCGCATTTTAATGAAAACTGGAAATTTTTTAAAGAAAAGAATCCTCCTATAAAACTTACAAAGGTGGTGTACTTATGCCGAAGTGTATACAGATAAAAAAAAACATGTTGGATCAGAATATCCTCTGAGTTTTCGACGAGCCATAGTATTCCCGTCGCAATCTAGGCTAGACTGGAAATTAAAGACACATAGGAATTAGCTAGCAAATCTGATTAAGTGGTTGGTTCGTGATAAATGACATATTTGCGGCATCCAGTGAAGACTGGAAATCTATAAGACCCGATAATGTGGACGAAGAAGTCCGATAAATATTCCCCTTTCGGATCCCATCGAAACCATTGGTCTTGTTTGGCTGGAATCCCGCACGGCAAGAGCTGTCAGCCCATGTCAGCTGACTTATCACGTATGACGCAGTCAAATATGATTCGCAGTCAGCTTGGGCTGAAGGAATACTCGGAGCCAAGAGTTTGCCTACCAGGGTGGTTGTCTCGGCGGATGAGTAGGTACTTTCCAGAAGTTACCTTTCGGGACATGGGATGTAAGCTGATTTTGTAAGTGCAATGACGGCCGCCGCCACAATCTCAAAGATTCCCAAGCTAAGAAGCCATAGCCCTCTCGCCTCACATGGCTTTAGTCTACCATAGCTAACGGTAGTACAGTAGAGGTATTCTACTTTGAACACTTCTACTGTCACTACCGAGGCTTTGTTACTTGCTAATAGAACAGTCAAATGGAAAGAAAAATAACAAACTTGATATCAGCTAATTGCCAACTATTTCATTCTGGCATAAACAGAAATTTAATTGAATAGTATTTTACTTTGAATTTACAAATGTGTTGATTCTTCTATTTGTGGTGTCTGTTCGTTCGAACCGCCATCGTCTTGCCTTAAGATGCGTTCCTCCTGGCAAAGTATTCAAGTTGTGAATGGAAAAAGCAGGTGGCAGTTGAGTCACTAACACTGTAGTAACAGCAAAGTAGGCAAGTGTTTTATAGCAAAAATGGTTTAGGTTTTAGTTTTTATGGCACTTGCAGCCTCTGGCTCAAGTGCCATATACCGATCACAATTCCGTCTGTCGGTCTGTCGGTCTGTCGGTCGGTCCGAGTTTTTTGTCCCACATATCCGAGTTAGGGTACTTCCAGATGTGCTAGGACAATGAAACTTGGCAGGCATATCAGGGACCCGACCAAACTAACCTGGAAATAATCAGTTTCCCGATCCGACCATATGGGGGGGAGTGCGGGGCGCTGGAAACTTGCAAATTTAGGGCATTTTGTCACTTTTTTCTGAGTTAGGGTACTTCTAGATGAGCTAGGACAATGAAACTTGGCAGGAATATCAGGGACCCGACCAAACGAACCTGGAAATAATCAGTTTCCCGATCCGACCATATGCGGGGGAGTGGGGGCGCTCGAAACTTGAAAATTTAGGGCATTTTGTCACACTTTTTCGAGTTAGGGTACTTCCAGATGAGCTAGGACAATGAAACTTGGCAGGAATATCAGGGACCTGACCAAAGTAACCTGGAAATAATAAGTTTCCCGATCCGACCATATGCGGGGGAGTTGGGGCGCTGGAAACTTGAAAATTTAGGGCATTTTGTCACACTTTTTCGAGTGAGGGTACTTCCAGATGAGCTAGGACAATGAAACTTGGCAGGAATATCACGGACCCGACCAAACTAACCTGGAAATAATCAGTTTCCCGATCCGACCATATGGGGGGGAGTGCGGGGCGCTGGAAACTTGAAAATTTAGGGCATTTTGTCACACTTTTTCGAGTTAGGGTACTTCCAGTTGTGCTAGGACCATGAAACTTGGCAGGCATATCAGAGACCCGACCAAACAAAATTAGGAATAATCAGTTTTCTGATCCGACCATTTTGGGGGGGGGTGGAGGGCAGGGGAATCCGGGAAACTGAGAAGTGTGTAACTTTCGAACGGATGATCGGATTGTAATGAAACTTCATAACTGAAGAGAATATATATCTGTAATGTCCCGTTTAAAGTCTTGACCGGATTCGGTAGCCAGGGGGGAGTTGGGGGGGGGAGACCGGAAATTTCAAGAAACGGTTAGAATGGAGGGATCGGAGTGAAACTTGCTGGGAAGAACAAGCATCTGCTCTAGATAAGTCCTTTAGACCATTGTACTGGATCCGAACACTTATGGGGGGGGGGGGGCCGGAATTCCGGTGATGGTGGTTTTTTGGATTTTCACGATGAAACTTGGCAGGCATATCAGGGACCCAATCAAACTGACTTCAAAATAAAAATATTAATGATCAGATAATGGTGGGGGAGTGGAGGGAGGGGAATCCGCAGGGGAATCCGGGAAATTGAGAAGTGTGTAACTTTCGAACGGATGATCGGATTGTAATGAAACTTCATAACTGAACAGAATATATATCTGTAATGTCCCGTTTAAAGTCTTGACCGGATTCGGTAGCCAGGGGGGAGTTGGGGGGGGGGAGACCGGAAATTTCAAGAAACGGTTAGAATGGAGGGATCGGAGTGAAACTTGCTGGGAAGAACAAGCATCTGCTCTAGATAAGTCCTTTAGGCCATTGTACTTGATCCGGACACTTATGGGGGGGGGGGGGGCCGGAATTCCGGTGATGGTGGTTTTGGGGACTTTCACGATGAAACTTGGCAGGCATATCAGGGACCCAATCAAACTGACTTCAAAATAAAAATTTTGTCGATCAGATAATGGTGGGGGGAGTGGAGGGAGGGGAATCCGAAATTTTCAGTCATGCGTAATTTTAGAATGGTTGATCGGATTCGAGTGAAATTTAAGAATTCAACAGAGGACATTTCTCCGATGATTTTTTTCATATCCGGACCGGATCCGGCAACTATTGGGGGGGGGGGGGGGAAATACGTGCCCCGTTTAGAATGGAGGGATCGGGATGGAACTTTGTGGGAAGAACAAACAGATGCTCTAGGTAAGTCATTTGCTGAATCGGATTGGCTACGTGCACCGCGGGGGAGCTGGGTGGGGGGGGGGGGGGGGTGGACCGGAAATCTCGAGAAACGGTTAGAATGATGGTATCGGGGTGAAACTTGCTGGGAAGAACAAACATCTGGTCCATATAAATCTTTTACATAATTTGACTGGATCCGGACACTTGAGGGGGGGGGAGGAGGGGTATCCCGGAATTCCGTTTTTGGGGGATTTTCACGACGAAACTTGGAAGGCATATCAGGGACCCGGTCAAACTGACTTGGAATAAAAAAAAAATCCTCGATATGATAATCTTGGGGGGGGGGGTTGAGGGAGGGGAATCCGGAATATTGAGTCATGCGTAACTTTGGAACGGGTGATCGGATTCGAGTGAAATTTAATAATTAAACAGAGGACATTTTTCTCTTGTGACCTTTTTCATTTCCGGACCGAATTCGGCAATTATCGGGGGGAGGGCGGAAAATACTTGACCCGCTTAGACTGGTGTGATCTGGATCGAACTTCGTGGGAATGACAAACAGATGCTCTGGATTAATCATTTACAGAACAGGATTGGCTCCGGTTATTGTGGGTGGAGTTGGAGGAGGGGGAGGGGGGTCTGGGATTCCGGTGATCGCGCGTTAAGGTACTTCCAAATGTGCTAGGACGATGAAACTTCGCTGGAATATTGGAGACTCAACAACATTTGCTTAGAAATTGCTACTTCCCAAATCCGATTATTCCTTAAAGTACCAATCTTGACCGCAAAGTAAAAAAAATACTTTTAAGCAATATATGCATTTTCGTGATGCCCATCAGCCCATTAGCAGTTTTGCCTCAAGGGTTTTGCTTACAAATGAAGTTCCAGCTCCCTTATAGCGCGCATCTCAACCGCAAAGTCGAAACTTACTCTTGATCAATCAAATCATCTTGACACATGCAAGTGCCATATGAGCTTACAGCTCTTGTTTCGTCGGCGATCGTTCACTGTTAGGCGACGTGGCAATAACGCGAATAGAAATCTTTCGGTTTAGCATGGTGTGTGTGATAACTGTGGTGCCCATGCATCAGTATGTTGTCGGCATCAGTACACGTGTGGCCTATGCTATTGATGCTCGATTTGATTCTCAGTTAGAGAGAGAGGTTTTTACGCCCGTAAAGCTTTCACCTGTCTTAAGGGGGGTGAGTCGTAAACTAATGCAGGTGTTTGACATAGTCAGCAAAAACATCAGACCAAACTATCCGGGGTCCACCCAAACAAATCTTAAACTAACAAAAATGTATAACTTATAAATAGTATTTCGAAATAGCATCGGGATAATGAATCGTTAAAGTTACCAAGCTCCTCCTCACCCGGGATAACCTCCCCCCCCCCCCGATCATTCCAGCTCCTAATACCTCGGTGCAACACCGAGAACCCAGAACGTGTAGTACTGAGTAGACTCTAGTACCATATTACAGTAGAGGTATGATTATGTGAACAATTACTTTAATGTGAACAGTGCAGTTTTCGGCTAAATGGTAAAATGAAGATCCAAAATACCTATACAGCTGTTTTCAGATGCCCCTAATTACCTACTTCGGCTAACAGGTAGTTAGCTTTAGACACAGCAAGTGCATGAAAATGGCTAAGTCCTCTACTGTACCGAGGTACGACGAGATTCACAGTAGATCTCGTATGATGGTAGTGGCTAGAGGGAAAGTAGACTAAGCCGAAGTATATGCATGGATATTATGCTCACGCGTCTTTTAAAGAACAATGGGCATTAAATATGCTTTAATTTTCATAACATGCTTCACACATATACATTTCGGACTTCCACTAGATAGCGCTTCAAAAATAAACCGTTTTCTTGTTATCGCTCGTCATTGACTCTTCGGCGTATCGGCGGAGACGATTTCAGGGTATTGCAAGACGCGGAAATTCAAAAACTCTCGGCCATCTTTTTGTAGAGCTGAGTTAAGAGAGTACCATGGCTGCTAAAACAAACCGTCCCTGTAGCTGGCAGATTGCTCTAATGTTATCTGATGAAACTTTCTGTTGTTTGTAGAACCGAAGAAAAGTTTTGTATTCTGGATGTAAAGTTACAACACTGCCAAAAAATGTACAAATATAACCGACCTACCTGCAGCTAATTCCAGAGCTTACAAGGAATTCTCAGTTAACACCGTTAATATGAAGATTTGTCAACAATACAATAGTCCGGAGTATATACTAACAACGAATAGTAAGAAAAAAGAAACTCCGCTTATATTTGTCGAAGCTAATAAATCGGAGTATGGCAGTCAGCAAAAAACGGCGTAACGATATAATAGCCAAAATAAGTTGTCGAGGAATCTGCTGATTTCTGATGTAACATTGTATTCTAGGGGTTGGTAATGCGGCATCGTGATTGTTTGATCCGCCCATTGAACTTTAAATATATTTCAGGTCCTGGTGGCCGCAAAAATCGCCACAAGGAGCGTCGTCTGATGAAGGGTTTCAACCTCGGTACTTTTGAGTCCGAACACGCAACAGATATTCTTGGAAACTATACAATGGCGAGCACCATCAGTTTGGAAAGCACGCCAGAAGCCCAAAGCGCTGGTGGGAGCTTGCGCAATAAAAACACAGCGTTTGGAAAACTTACCTCTTTAGTCCTACCTGTGAAGACTACAAAACATAACTGGGGGGCGCTAGTCGAAGCTGCTAAAAAGGCAAGCAACAAAAGCTCCATAGAGGCAAAAGCTGAAGTTTTGAGTAAACCAGTGCCATCTAGTATTTCTCCCGCCACGGGTAGGAAGAAACGGGAGGAGTACGCCAAAGCGAGGCACGTTTATGCCTCGCTACCCGGTGATCCGGAGAAAATCCGGAGGGACAGTACGGAATATTCGACAGACTATGGTAGAAGTTGTGACGACAAGGTTGAAATTGAAATTGAGACTAAGGTGATAGTGAATCATGACAGTTCCAAAGTGGAATCGGTTCCTAATTTACCTGATATTCAGCCGACTCGGCAATGCCCCCGAGGCTGGTTCTAAGTTTGTTGACATGTATAAGATTCTTACCTATATTAGGTCGCTATGTTGTGCCAGGATGTTGCGAAGAATTGTTGAATGTTATTAATAGTCGGTTGGGAAAGAAATTTGAATTCACTTATTGGTAGAAACGTAGGCGATGTGCAAAAGAGGGAACGTAGAACAATCTTTCGCATCTCTTAACCGACGAAATGTCCGTCTTTTGGTGTAAGGGTCATAGCAATGGTCCTTTGAAATCTGAATGCGGAAGAAGAAAAAACAATGTGCATGTTGGCGGTAGTTGCAGAGCAAAGCACGTCGCGAATTCGATAAACTTGATATCTCCAAATACTTGCTGAGCTTTCCAGCAAAAACCGACCAGAGGACGGCCCTAAATCACGTTACTCCAACCAACCATTCTACTTTGTCTGGTTGTAGCCTCGGTTGTAGCAGAAAGACTTCATTACAAGTAGTTGACACTCACCGAAAGATACAGAATAAGCTCTTCGTCATCAATTCACATTGATTGTCTGGTAGGTCGGAAGCGGCGTCCTTTGTAGATAAGCGTGCTCTGTCAGGTGTGCACGAGCGGGTTGGACCAATGCTCCCTAGCTCTCCTTCCCAGGTTTAGTTCCGACACAGAACTCCGATAACAATACTCTATATGAATAAGTCCAAAACACTCCAGTGATCCTCGGGAAGAACGGGAAAACGTAGTAGTAACGACTCAAACTCAATCCTGTGTTAACCAATCACGGCGATGTTTGGGAGCAGCTGTGATTCCGCTAGGTACAGGGCGATTTCGCATCGGCAAGAAGAGTTAGTCATCAAGAGTATTGACTCATTGCTGCGCATCCTTGTGTTAAGCTTTGTGACGGAAGCGGGAGAATACTAAGGCTATAACCCTCTTAAATGTTATATTTCTAGAAATGCAAGATCTTGTCGTTAAATCACAGCTTCTCCTAGAGGTGGCTTTTCCAAAAATGCTCATACTTATCTCGTGAAATTAGGGATTTTTTGTTAGTGCTTGTCGACTCTGTCTGGGCTTCGTACAAAAATACTTGCTTTTTCTGGCAAACAAATTCGCGAGAAATTCATGAACTGTAGCGCGAAAGCCTTATGCGCCACCAGGCGCGGGAAGACCGTCTAAGCGCGAAAGCCGAAAAATCCCGTTTGACAACGCCTTTCCTTTGACTTATCAAGATAAAATTAAATTTTAGTCGTCTGCCATCCCGACGAAAAATTTATCTCAAAATAGTAGTATGAAGTTGTCCAAAAACGTAGCATGCAGTACTAACTGATGCTACTACATGCTTCTACTTCAAGGCTACCGTGTTACTGCATTCTACTGCATGCTACTATTAGCAAGACTGGATGCTGCTATGGCAAGACAGGATGCTACTGGATACTACTGCTTAAGATTGGACCAGTCTCAGGCACATTAAATGATAGTATTCACTACTATTACATAGTTTTACATCAGCTTTTTCGTACAACTATCATACAACTACGCAGGCTACAAATTTTTCATCGGGATGGTATCCCTGAAAAATCTCGGTTAGCGTTGAGCGAAAGAAATCAAATAAAGTGCTGCACGGGGAGTTCCTAGAGAGGGAGATTCAGAGGCTAGTAGATCATTTACTCTCGTCAATAGGGGTGTGAAATCCTTTAAAGTTTAACTGAAAAGCCAACTTATTTTTCTGTAATTTAATTGAATACACTGAATAATTTGGATTCTGCGAAGGGATTTTTTTTTATTTCCACTATCTGCTCTAGTTACGACGTTCAGAATATCTGCGGCCGCCCCACAACGTAAATTCTACTATGAAGCGGGAGATTTTCAGTTCAACACAAACGCGGCTCTTCAGTGGGCCGTGGTGAGCTTGATGTAGACTAACCGAACAAAAAATCATAAATCTTTCTGGTAAGGCATACAACACAAATACAAGCGCATAGAGGTACCACAACTCACACGGAAATTCCACTATTTAAAAATCGATTATTCGTGTATAGCGGAACAACGAAGTAACGCATTTCAGGGTGTCTTCAAGCCAATTTAAGTGAATAACTGATGGGTAACTAGATTGTCCTATCCCAGCTCTTTTCAGTTAAACTTTAAACATAACACTTAAAGTGTCATAACATAACTATTGCCGACATCCGTCGCAACATTTAACACAAGGATGCTCATCTCGTTTTCAAACTTCCGACAGTGTTTTGAGCGCGAATTTCGCTCCAGTGCAAGAGGGCTGGGACCTTGTCATGCAGTTTTCTGGCTTAACGAAGCGAAAATTCGGAATTTTCTCAGTGGGCACTACACTGTAAAAAGTTTCTCCGAGTAAGGATTAAATTTAACTGCAGTATTTGCTACTGGGATTAATCATATCTCTACTGGGATAAGATTAATCCGAATTAGAGATAATTGTATCTCGTTAGAGGCAAGATTAATCCCAGTAGCAAATACTGCAAGATTTGTTTTTACAGTAGACCTCGATTCACCCAAGGAGAGTAACATACTTACAGTTATGTTCGTCTTGTTTCTTTGTTCACAGACTTACTCGACATGGCTGTAGGATCAGTACCCAATTTGGGCTGCGTGTGGAATGTGATCCCGTTTATCCTACCAAATTACGATGGAATTAACAATCTTTTTCATCGAAGAAGCAATTAATAAATAATCTTTTAAGAGGATTATGGCAAGATCTCTTAACAAGCCCAAGCAGAATCAGTAGCAGGCAAGTCAAGTTGTTCTGATCGTGAGGAAGGTAAGCATTTTTGATGTTTCTGTAGGGTATTTTCCTTCGCTTCGAGTTTCTGACCAGTGAAAACGAAATTAAAACAATTTCTAATGCGCGTTCCACCGTGGGAATGGATCAGAATGTAAGTGGCAGTGACTTTAAAGTGGATCTCAAGCATCGTGTCTGGCTAACATGTCTACGCCAAAAAGTGTATACCGCTCAGTGACAAACTCCTCAAGCAGGACTCTAGCTGTCATCGAGGCTGTCATCATCACCAAGTCCTTTTCATTTTCCCTGTATTTGTTGTAGATGATAATTTCGTGATCTGATTTGTGAACTGTTACTGTAATACTTCCTACACTGTCACAAGTTTCACAACAGATACCACAAGGATGCACAGTTTCAAAAGATCTGGGTGTTTTCTGTTAAGATTTGCAAATGTTATGCATTAAACGATAAGATGTTTTTTTTGGTTGCGGTGTTTCGGCTCTTCTTGTCTGTATAACCTTTTAACACAGAAAGTTTGAAAAACATTACAGCTAACATCCTAAGTGTTATCTTTTAAAACCGCACATCCTTTTGTTATCTGTTATGAAACTCTGACAATGCAGCGCAATCTATGATACTGCGACCGTCTTCGAGGGAGCACTGATGAGCAGAGGCGTTCTAGCCAAAATGTTTGGGGGGAGCAAGTTATTTTTTTATCGACTGTTTTTTGCAGAAAAACGGTTGTTTTGAAGAAAAAAATTATTAATTACTTAAAGTACAAAAAACTTTTTGAGCAATATTCAAATATGATTCGCAGTCAGCTTGGGCTGAAGGAACATCTACCTTTTGAGCAAAATATACATTTTCATGATCAGATGAGCCCATCATCATTTTTGAGCAAAATATACATTTTCATGGGTCCGATGAGTCCATCATCATTTTTGCCTCAGCGGTTTTGCTTTCAGATGAATTTCTGTCGCCCTTGAAGTGCGTATCATCAGGGACCCATAAATTTCCTGCAATGACTCGCCATTCAGGGGGCTTGTCAATAAGAGATTTTTGATGCGCTCTTGACCGAGCGTCAGATAGTTCGAGAAATACCCACGGGGATAAAATACCCGACTATCCAGATAGACAAAATTTTTCGCAACTGTTGTGCTTAATTAGGAATATTTCTCTGTAATGAAAGAGTATCCTGGATCTTTTGTCCTAGCTTAGGTACCTGGTGGCATGCTGAATAGTCCCAGCAAATTTTGTCTATCTGAGCAAGAACGCCGATTCGACCCAAGCGAAATTTTTGGAAACTAGGTGAGGCTCGGGCAACATAGCAACATAGAAGCATAGGAAATGACAAGCCCCCTGAATGGTGAGTCATTACAGGAAATTTATGGGTCCCTGGTATCATCAGAGCCAAGTGCAAAATAAAATGCTTTTAACCAAACAATACATTCTCGTGATTTCCAAGGGCCCATGATCATTCTTATCTCCCGGGTTTTTCTTACAAATTATCACAACAACCCACGAATGGCAAATTTCTATTTTCATCCTCTGACCGAGCTAAATATTCCTTGAGCCCAAGCTGACTTTGAAACATACATTCAAATAATGCATAAAACGGATATGTTAGCTACGATGCTTTGGCAGCGATATTTCGGCCCTTCTTGGCAAGGGTCCTCGTCAGGCTGTCAATCTTCAGGGTCATTGAGACAAAGAAAAACCGAGCAGGCATTGACCGAGATACAGGCGAGTACTCCCTACCGGAAACGAAGAACGGGGTTATTAATGGAAGAAAATTCAACCCTCAGTCCCTTATTAGCAACAAAACCGAAGTCGATCAGAATGCAGAAACAAAAACTTTCCTGTCTTCGCCCCAATTGTGCAGCAAAAACAGCAGCCGTGTCAAAAACTAAATCTCAGCACTAGTTTTTCCGTGCAGTGAAAAATAAAATCTTTGTTGTCTCCTTGTCAAAAATAAATTCTCAAGACTAGTTTTTTCCAGACAGTGGTAAGTAATTTGCCCGAATAAGGTAGTTATAGTCGGTAGAAGCTTCAGTTATTTATTGCAGGTTTGTAATTGTATTCCTTCCCCGAAGTTTACCCTGAAGGTTGACAGCCTGACGAGTACCCTTGCCAAGAAGGGCCAAAATATCGTTATATCGCTGCGAAAGCATCGTAGCTGACATATCCGTTTTATGCATTATTTGAATATGTGGCCGAGCCTTACAAGTGCCATACGAGTTTCTAGCTCTTGTTAAAAAAAAACCTGCCGTAGAAAAACCGACTGTTTTCATGAAAAATCAACTGTTTCTACGAAAAACCGCGGCACAGATTCGTTTATTTTTTGCCGACGACATTGGGGGGGGGGGGGGCGTTCCCCCTTCCCCCATACGTGTCGCCCCTGCCGGTGAGAGTCTGGAGACTTCCCGGTCGTGAAGCCCTGCTTTTCCAAGTTTTACTTCTTGTTGCTGCTCATTCACGAATAAAGCGGCCATAAAAGCAATTAACTGGAAGAAAAAGCTGCTCCTCAGCCGGGATTTGAACCCAGTACCTTTAGCTTTTTGGGCCTGTGCTTTACCACTGAGCTACAGAGGGCAGTCTTTTAAGAGGTTATCACGAAAAACGGAAACTGCATCCCGGACAGTTGTGTTTCACTTTTGTAAGCATTATTGAGACGTGGGGGTACGGACTCGCTACGCTCGGCTGATCTTCAGAATCACTATTGATCATTTATTGATTAATCATTTATTAATTAAAAAATAAATGTTAGTAATTATTTAATAATTAGGTTAGGCCTGTATATTATATACATGTATATATTATATACATGTATTAATAATTACTAACAAATTTTAATTAATCATCTATTGATTAAAAGACCAAAAAAAAATTCTGTTTTTGGCTCCGGTTTTTGAATCTCCCGTTTTGTTCTCCCTTTAAGACAGGCTCTGTCAAACAAATGGGTCATCGTCAATTATCATCACTGGGCGAGTGCAGAGACGCGACTGCTGTATTCACGTGCCCTGTCCTCCATTGATGACTCTGTGTGATGTTTGCTGGTGACGCTACCAAACATGTTTGGCGATGGTCACGATGATCTATCTACCTAGAGCCTGCTCTTTACTCCTATTAGGCACCATCGTTTATTCAGTTCCAGTAGCTCTTTTTTAGAATGTCGACTTTGCTTACCAACTTGCCCCTTGCCACACTGGCTACTGCGGCGACGTCAGCCGGACTATGGCTTCTGCCTCTTCTTCTCTCACTCACGCCGTTTTTCGACCACCTCCCTGGAAAGCCCGAGTCATTTCCAGTGAAAAAGCTCAAAAGATCCTACGATTTCATTGTGATTGGTGCTGGATCTTCCGGCTCTGTTGTTGCAAACAGGTGAGACGCTTATTTTCTCCTTTAAGTATATAGGCTTACGCCGACTTTGTATCATAGGAGTTGGCTAGAGTTTGAAGTCACAGCATTATTTGTAATTAATTACTTTTCCCACGTGCATGTTTTCGTGATGATGATAATTAAAAAAAACAGCTCAAGGCTTAGATGTGAAATAAAACACGAAGCAGAAAATTACAAAATACTCATAAAACATCGACCCTGAAACCTACGACTTCAGTTCAGGATTGTGGGAAAGAAATAGAAAACCGTGATTTTCGTTTTTTTTTTCTTGATCAGCTAGTTATCCCTCCAAGAAGATGTGCCAGGGATAAATAAATTTGGATATTTCGGTTGCACTTCCGACAAACTGTCCTCGGCAAATAAAAACACAACTAAATCATAAGATCCAACATAATACCAACAGAAAAACGACAGATTGAACGACATACAAATTCAAATAAAATAACTAATATTAAAATGTGCGTGTTAAAAGTGTAAATATCCAAATCTGTGATTATTTTACAGTTCTGAGTTCTTTGTCTATTTGCAGTTTACCGACTAATTTTACAATCATTCCCTGGGAAAGCGAAGAAGCTTTCACCCAGCATTATATAATCCTTATTTCCCATCACTGTACAAATACTTTCCCCGAAAATCACGGTTTTCTATTTCTATCGTAATGAATGGTCAGCTTGGCTTCAAACCTTATATTCACGATTGTGGATCGTGATTGAAATTCGAGGTATGCTTTTCAATTAAGAAGCCTACTTCACTGTTGTTAAAGCTTCTCACTATGCTTTAATTAGTTTGTCCTTGATGTTGCTTCCACGGACGCCTTGTTTGAACAGATATTAAAGGTTAACTTCAGACATCGAGGTTGATATCGGAAAATAACAACGAGACGGCCATTGAAAATAACCTGTTCGAGCCGAAGGCGAGGCAGGTTATGAAAAATATCAGCCGAGCGCAGCAAATTTTATCCATTTTCGTTCTTGATATTCTGCACCTCCCATCTCTCCATCCCATCTATCCCACCTCCTCTTTTAACATTACAATAATCATCGCACTTGCCGTGTTTGTCATCTTTACGTGATGTAAAAGGCTCCCGATCCGATCATCGTTTCCGAGATGCTTGATGGTCCGGAGACCGGCTATACAAATTTTGCCAAGTTTGTCACCCAAGGCAAGGGGCGTGGAAAGAGACTAAAAACTGCCGAAGCCTTGTGTAATTTCCTGTAAGCGTAGCTAAGTTTTAAAGAAGTCAATTATCTTTGGGAGAAAATAACATAAGAAGGCCCACGGGTCTTTTTTAATTCCGTCACAAAAGCACAGTTTTATTTTCAAAGTGATTGTGATCAGAGCGTCTGTAATAATTAGCAGCTTTCATATGCAGGTTGCCTAGAGGAGAAATGTAAATCAGATGAAAACCAAGAACTGATGACGTGGGTGCTTACGACTTATGTGCGAGCCCGAAACATCGACTGTCATTATGGCAAGCTAAAACATGCGGCTGAGAGCGCTATTTTATGAGCCGGGGGGGGGGGGGGGGGGCGCCCACAACCTCCTCAAACCACCTGTTGGGAATCATCCGGTTTCGCTTCACATGTTATTTGAACTTTCCGCGCTTTGTCCCATTTATCACGCCATCTAGCAGTGTTGGTAAAATTAACAGTAATGCACTTTGAATGAAGCATCGCCAATTCAGTTGGTAGACAGCATTCAACCAGATGAATTTTTTGACGTATTTAAGTGGATTGCTACAAATTAAAGGGTTCATGATTTAGCCTACACGTACTCTCGCTTTCCATAGTACGTAATAAACGTTATATAATAATAAACATTATTTAATGTTGGACTGGAAAGATTGACGTCCCGGCTAGCGTCTTCCCAACACCGCCCCTGGGTTCAATACTAATCCTGCGACTAGCCACTCTAAGAAGATTTGCGAGGTCATCCCTACAGACCTTGGTGTATCTCCGGAGGATCTCACACTGTTTGTTTCTAGGTTAACAGAAAATGAAAATTGGTCCGTTCTTCTTCTGGAAGCTGGTGGTAACGGACCGCTGATTTCGGCAGTCCCTCTCTTGGCTGCACATTTGCAGCTTTCTGATTACGATTGGCAGTACAAATCCGAGCCCCAGCCAACCGCCTGCCTTGGGTTTGAGGGTAAGTCGGTTCGAAGTAGTCGTAGTAGAATAGTTTTATTAACAAAACACTCGAGGGTCTCATATAGAGGTTAAACCATGTACCAAAACACCCCACACAATTCTTTCCACTACAAAAAAAACATTATGTTTTCTTTCACATGCCAATGTGAAATGGCCAAAGAATCGCCCCCTTCTAAATGGCCAAGAACTTATGAAAGGTGATGTGACTAAAGATTAGAAGGAAATCCGTTTTTTTAAATTAAGTTTGAAAAAAAAAGAGCTTTAAGACCGTGAATCCAATCGAATGAGTCGAAGCGTAGTCACCGGGCCAATTCATATAGGACGGGAATGAGGTAAAAGATACTGCGTGGTAGAAAAAAAAAGACCGTGGCAGTATGAAAGACAGAACACTCCGCTGAAACCACGTCATGGAAAATCGAAATGCCCGCTACCTTGCGTTCGGAATTCATCCAACTTCAAATGAAATGACAATTTCCTAGTCAATTTGGTCGGTCCCTCTTTTGCCTGTCACGTTTCATTCTACTAGCACAACTGGACTGACTCTAACTCGCGATCACCACCGACCGACCGACGGAAATTGGTCGGTAGCCTATATGGCACGTGAGCCGAAGGCTACAAGTGCCATAAAAACGAAACCAACTGAAAATCAACAGCCTGAAAGGGAGCCCTTTTAGTCTTCTTGCCTCTTTTTAGTAGTCGTGCCTCCTACACTATGCCGTGCCGTGCCCCTTTTTAGTCGATCCCTTCCGACGTCACCAAAACATTTACTTCCCACACTTGAAACCAAATACCTTTCCTCCCAAACCTCACGACACGACCAGACACTTGCTTTCTCGAATGAAGTCTGAGTTTATTTTTTTCAAAGCCAATTGGTAAGAAATTAAAATTGTATACTCACTGTCACTGAGGAAATCGGACGCGAACTCATGACCTCTGTTCTTGTGAACACCACACAGATGACTAAGTCCGTTTTCAGAATAAATTTGAAATTTTTCACATTGATTCTCGAAGTGCAAAAAATCCGGCTTTGAAATCTTGACCGTGTTTTCGCCCTATTATAGTTCAAGTACCAACTTACTCATTGTAGAAAAGGAAAGCGTCGATAGTTGTGACGGAGCTTTGTTAATTGACACTATTCCAGCGTCACTCCATTATGGTCTCGATTTCCCAGTCCTTTTTCGCCATGTCCTTCTATCTGGTAGACTACTCATAATGTTTCTTCACTTTAAAAGTTATGTGGGTTTTTGGGATCCCAAAACGTGAGTGGAGGGATACCTATGACATCGCAAAAGTTGTCCGTCTGTCCGTCCGTCCGTCCGTCCGTCTGTAAGCACCATAACTCTCGAAGGGAATGAGATATTTTGATGAAACTTGGTGTGAGGATTCGTTGGGTCGGCGGACCAGTCGAGTTCGTAAATGGGCTTTGTAGCCCTACATTTAGGGGTGGGGGAGGGGGTTCAAATTAAGGGGCAAACAAAATATTTGCCAATGTTCGGCCGAAACCGGGAAATTGGCAAAAGTGGCAGAACTTTTCGTCAAAACAGATATGACCTATACGGGTAAACACACATGCTGAATCCATATCTGAACTTGGTTTTCTCAGATAATTAGCTATTTGGCCTTAATCTGTTTCTGAATTTTATTTGTAAGAATGTTCAAGGATTCTGGCGATGACTGGATCTGGCTAAGACAAGACCCAGTTGTCTGGATCAGATATTGAATTTTTTGGATCCCATCGAAAACTTTGGTCTTGTTTCTCTAGGAAACCGATGTAACATACCAAGAGGTAAGATGATGGGTGGCACCTCTTCCCTCAACTACATGCTCTACGTTCGAGGGAATCGTCGTGACTACGATAAATGGGCAGCTATGGGCAACTATGGATGGGACTATCAGACTGTGCTCCATTACTTTAAGAAGTCGGAAGATAACAGAGAATACGCATCTGACACACAGTATCACGGAACAGGTGGGTGGAGCTTTTTAATGGCAAGAGAACGCTCAGTTAGATGTCCTGGCATTTTCGCGTGCTGAGTTGGTAAAAAGTAACTGGTACAGGTTTTTCTTTTGCCCTCATTGCGCCTAATGCCTAGTTGGATGGGGAGGGTAAGATTGAGGTACCTACATTAGTGTTTTACATTAGTAACGTGTGCAAGAGCCCAGAGGCGTTACTACCTAAAATGTTTCGGGGGGGGGGGGGGAACGAACGTTTTCAAGAAAAAAAGGCAGTTTTGAAAAAAATCGACTGATTTTCAGAAAAACCGACTGTTTTCATGAAAAAAAAATCAACTGTTTTGACGAAAAATTGCGCTGACATGGTTATTTTTTACCGACTGGCCGACAACATTGGGGGGGGGGGGGGGCGTCCATCCCCCTGCTGCGACGCCCCTGCAAGAGCCTTCCTTTCCTTGTCATGATTCAAGACGACGAACTCACGGTCGCTTTTTTAATCAGATCAATAGTTGGCGAAAATTTTGTTAGAGAAACAGGTTTCTTTATCAAATTGTTGGGTTTTCAGTTATAGGGGAAACAAGAAATGTTACTATTTTTCCGGTCGTCTTCTCACCTAAAAACACCACGAGCCGTGCTTTCGCGGAATCAACACTTGCAGTACAATAAGGTTTGTCGAACGTAAGTTTGTTTTGCTTAGCATATCAGTAGTTGGAGAAAATGTTGTTAGAGCAACAGGTTTCTTTATCAAATTGTTAGGTTTTCAGTTCTAGGGGAATGAGAAATACTATTTTTTCGATCGTTTTACCACCGATTAGATAATTTAACCGGAAAAAACACCACGAGCTGTGCTGTCGTGGCATCAACACCTGCAGTACAGTAAGGTATACTCATGTGTCCGGTAGATATCTTTGAACTTATCAGTTTTGGGCTGAATGGTAAAATTCAGAGCCAAAACGCCCGTTAAGGTGTTCTGAGGATCCCTTTCAGTAACTACTGGCTCTGATAGTTGACTCTTGTCACGGCAATTGCATGAAAGTGTCACTGTTCAAAGATAACTAATGTTCAAAAAGCAGACCGCTACTGCAGACCGATGGCGTAGCCTATATGTTCATTTTTGTTCCTTTTCCCTGCAAAACCTGTGCTGACAAGATGCGTGTTCTAGATGTTCTGCGGGTAGTCCTTCAGCTAAAGTCCCTACGTTTTTGTTGGTTCCAAGTGCTCACTTCTCGAACTGACGCGATTCTCCGCGGCTGGGAAATATAATGTCGTCATCACCATCATCAGGGAATTTCTAATATTAATATTGAGTTTATTTATGAGAGAAGCTTTTATCTACGGCTCTCTATGGACATTAAAAATTACCAAAAGAAAAGTGTCTACTTTCTTGCGATTTTGTTTTTGCGAATAATTCAGTTCCGAGGAAACGACCGCCTCTTTTCTTCTGTTGCCCTCGACCCCCTAATGAATCCCTGGGAAATAGCCTGAGTGGGATCTCACTATAATTTTTAGTCTTGGTTTGGTCGGACTGCTCTTCACATTGACAAGGATAAAGGTATAAAAATGGAAAAAAATGGAGCGAAGATGGAGTGTTGCCCCCAGATCTGTTCCCCGCCCCCTTCCTCCCTTCGTCCGTCTGTCGGTACGTCCGTGCGCCTATTCGTCAGCCGAGTTCTTATAGACAGTTCCTTTCCAAAATTATTACCTGGTCATTTGCAAACAAAATGTTGTCAAATGTTTTGTAAATGCTTCGCTCTTTACCTCTTCTAGTTTTAAACTACTTGATTGATTAAATAACTAATATTTTCCAATCAGGTGGATTCCTGAGCGTTCAACAAGCACCATACAGAACACCGCTAGCTCACGCTTTCTTGCAAGCGGGTCGTGAGCTTGGCTACGAGGTCCGGGACGGAAACGCTGAATTTCAAACCGCATTTATGCTTCCCCAAGCTACTGTGAGGAATGGAGAAAGGCAGTCCACTTCCACAGCCTTCATCAAACCAATTCTGAAGAGGAAAAACCTTCATCTGTCTATGTACTCTTATGTTCTAAAGGTAAGGACATACTGCGTAATTGTTAAAGGACCTGTCTTACCTATGATACTAACGCAACCTACTGCCATAATCACTCCATACATTTCTCAACACAGAGACCCCAGTTTCGCACGGTACATTCTAACCCCTCGAACAAAAGTACGCTGATTTTCTCACTTTCCGTGTTTTGTTACCTTCGATGTGTATCACGCTGTCGACGGTTGTCTGCGACAAGTTTTTCCATCAGAAAAACCGGTTATGTAAATTGTTTCCCTGTTTTCGCTATAAGTCAACGGGTCTCGGAAAACGCTTAAACCAGCCAAAACCGAGGGTTATTTATTGTAAGAACAGCCTAGTTTTAAAGTATTCACATCTATTAAAATACTGAAAGACGAAGAGTAAATAGTGCGAGGGGTCCTTTAAGATCTTATTAACGATCTTATTATCCAGGCACTGTGCTCATACGCCGGGGTATACCATAATGCTGGAGCACTGTGACCAAGAAATTAGGATTTGTGTATAACTGTTGTACGTCAAGTTTTGACATCGTTTTGTGACACTCTGATAGCAGGAGAAGTAAACAGAAATCAGTAAATGGAGGTTCGAGTTATTTTCAAGCAGAAACGAAAACTTCAGGAAGTAGTATTTGGTCTTATATTACAGGTATTGATCCATCCGCTGACACGACGGGTCTACGGGGTCCAGTTCGAAAAAGAAGGTGCTATATACGAAGTATACGCTACGAAAGAGGTCGTCGTCTCCGCTGGAACGATGAATTCTCCCGCTATTCTTATGCGTAGTGGAATTGGACTGAAAGACCATCTGAGAGACATGGGAATCCCAGTTATCGCTGACTTACCGGTCGGGAACAACCTACTTGTAAGTAAATACGTTAATTGTATGTGAGGAAGAGAGCCATGGATCATCTCTCTTTTAATTTCACCGTCTTGCTTTTCGAATGTTTTCACACCCCCAGCGACGACGTCCGTGGTCTACTAGCCACTGAAATCCCTCTCAATAAGAAAGCTTTATTCGCTTTTCAGCAAGCAGATTTTTCAGATTTTCACGGGTTGCCAGTCAATAACTGTTTTTTGTTTTGAGACGTCTAGGAAGTCCTCTCTCCCGGATGACTATGAATCTGCTTGTGAATTCTCAGCATTTAACCATGCTGCGCATTTGTTTTAAATTTTGCGCAAGAAAAAACAAGTATTTTTTGCGCGAAGCCCGACCAGAGTCGGCAAACGCTAACAAGAGAATCCCGAATTCCACGAGGTAAGGATGAATATGGGGGTCGTGCTGCTATTCTTATCTTCAAGACTAACTGAAGCAAACATTTTACCTCGTAAAAAACAACTATCGAGTGTACCCTCGTGCTTGGAACTTGTGTCAGACCACCCTGGATCCAAAGTAGCCTACTGATTTAAGTAAATACAAATTAAAAAGAAAATGCGTATTCTTATACCACAACATTGATGTATTCTTTTCTTCTTATTTTTTTTTTTTTTCACATATTTACCCTGTTAGCAACAATCTAACGATAATCTTATAAAACAAATAGAGAAAAGAAGACCTCACAGGACCACCGGCTGGCTTTGAGATTATTATTATTATTATATGAAAAGGCGCAAGCCTCTACAAAATTCTACGAAAATTATAAGCACAATACTTGTCGGTTCCACCATGCTGACTGATAGACTGGCAACGACGTGAGATGGAAGTTGGTTCCAAGCATCCAGGATGCGGCTTGGAACCAACTACAACAACCGAGCTGTTCGCATTAGACGTTCAAAATTTTGAGAGATTTGCCCTGCACCACTCAACATGTCTCAGACTTGTCGATATGTTTCACAGCTTGATTTGTAGCATGGCGTGAATGATAGTATGACATGTGTCCCAGGGAAATCCTCCTCAGCCCAAGTGTTTCAAAAAGAACGAGTGTTCAAACCTAGCCAGCAGTGCCGGATTAAACCCAGTGCAGGCACCTATTTGGTGGAAATATCGGGGTCAGGTCGCAAAGCTTCTCGTGATAGTGTGCGCGTAGGTCGCTAGGTAGCGATAACCGCCATAGCGATACGTTCACCGTGTATAGCTTGCTCCAAAAGAATTAAGGAAAGCTTGATCATAATTTTCTCTGAGGATCGGATCAGTATTATTTTGATCATTTATCGCAAGTCTTCTGGAAAGAGCGGGGCTGATATAGACAGGTGCCGACTCTGGCTATTTGGTAATATGGACCGGAACTAATAACTACGCGACAACTTTTTTTTGCACGGATACTGTACATAATTTTGTTTTACTGCTACAGTGGGCGGACAAAAGTAATCGGATCGACCCTAGTTCCGCTATATTTCAATACTAGTTGTGGACGCTCTGTTTCAAGCATTATAGTGGAGTTGTCAGTAGGAGCTATTTTTAGCAGCTATTTTTACCGCCAGGACATTTACTTCATCAGCGCTAGGATAATCAGTTATGAGTTAGAAAGGGAGTAGGACTCTAAAAACGGATTCGCGCATTCCTTATTTACAATATTTCAGGATCATTTGGGTTCTGGTTGGCCAACTTTTCTGATAGAAAAACCATACTCTCTTGTGCCAGAGCGAGCCTTCAGCCTTGCGTCTTTCCTAGACTATTTCTTGCGGCGGGACGGCCCCGCGACAGTTTTGGGCGGCGTGGAGGGTCTCGCCTGGGTCAAATCCAAATACGCCAATCAGAGTGATGATTTCCCTGATATTCAGCTACATTTTCTTTCTGGATCGGTGGCAACCGATGGTGGAGCGCAGCTGAGAAGGATGAGCGGTCTGAGTGAACGACTTTGGAAGGTAAGAAGTGACTAGACTAGACCCAGTTCACAAGAATTGTGAAGAAGCGGATAGTAACTCTTCATTGGGGCACGCTTATTTTTAGCTATGCATTATACAGCAGATATCCAGACCGCTTTTTCTAGAGTTGCTCATATTTGCCGGTATGTAAACTATGGCCTGTAAACCAGCCCTGACGAGGACCCTTGCCAAGAAGGGCCGAAAAATCGCTGATAAAGCATCGTAGCTGAGGTATCTATTGTATACTTTATTTGAACAAAAGAAGCGGATAATTTTCTCATCGCTATTTCTGTCAAGATTTGTGGTGAAATCAGGGCAGATCGCTTTCCGCTGCCATTATGGCCCGATTGGTGCATTGTCGAGCAAGAGATGTGAACGTCTCACACAGAAAGTACTCTGTGATTGACGTTCCGGTGGTATATCGTCATCCGTGCGTGTGCGTTTTGACGTTATGAAAGCGATAAAACGTCTTTATGGCTGGTGAGATAAAGCTAGAGATAAACAGAGGACTACCGGTAACAAGCGAGTATTTCGAAACACGGGATGAAATAATGAGAATTGAACAAAATATAGCAGAGGGAATAAAAATAAGAAATAAAATAGACGAACAGATACAAGACGAACACCTGACAACGACTCTTATTTGCCGTCAAAAGAAAAAGATAAAAAAAGAAAACATAGAACAGATATGTACAAATGACGGTAAATCAATCAGTGAAAAACAAGAAATTATGGATGAAGTTAAAAAGTTCTATGAAAAAGTCTTCAGTAAAGGCAAAGAAGAAACTCCCGAAGAAGTCGAGCACTTGAAAATTTTTCTCAGATCCCAGAAAATAAAACCTATCAGTGAGGAAAATAATGAAATGCTGTGCCAAGCTATAGGACAAGAGGAGGTGTTACAAGCAATGAAGAAACTAAGTAATAACAAATCGCCGGGGTTGTACGGCATTCCATACGAATTCTACAAGGAAAACAAAACTGAATTTTCTAAAGTTTTTAGTAGGTTATTCAGTGAAGTGCTGCGCGGCGGACCGGACTCCAACATCGAGACAAGAGGTCTCGTAAAGCTAATCCCAAAGAAAGGGAACCTAGAAGACCTCAACAACTGGAGACCAGTAACCCTTACCCAATGCGACTACAGAATACTATCAAAAGTATTAGCAAACAGACTTAAAAAGGTACTACCATCGGCACTAAGCAAAAACCAACACGGGGGAATCAACAAAAGAAAGACTTCCGACGTCCGACGTCCTAACGACAATCCGAAACCTACTACTGAGTCTAGATAAGCTAACGAGAGAAAAAAGGTCGCAGATCCGAATAATGGGACTTGATATTAGAAAAGCGTTCGACAGATTAAGCAGAATTTTTTTTGTATATAATAATGGAGCATTACGGATTTGATAGCGAATTTATAGGATGGATTAGAAAAATATATACGAAAACGGAACAAGTCGTGATCCTTGGTGACACCGTGTCAGAATCTTTTACCGCAGAGATCGGAGCACGGCAGGGATGCCCTCTGAGTTTGTTACTATTCGAAATATATTTTGACCCCCTTTTAAAATATCTTGAAGATAAAATTCGAGGGGTGCAAATCATGGACGAGATTCTGAATGTTAAAGGATTCATCGACGACGTCACTACTATAACCTGTGATGACGAAGATAGCAGAACAGCGATTCAGTGTGCAGAAGAATACTGTCATCTTGTCAAACTGGAACTAAATAAAAACAAATGCGAGATTTTGAATTTAGGAACTGAGGAGCTAGATGACAGTACCGTTTTAGGTATCCCAGTAAAACCAGAAATAAAAATTTTAGGAATGAGGATCACAAAGGCATGACATGTTACAGAGAAGGTAAACTGGCAAGATACAGTTAGAAAATTCATCGCAGCCATAAGCTATGGGAATGGGAGGCGACTAACCATTTTCCAGAAGGCGGACTATGTCAACATTTACTGTCTCCCAATTATCTGGTACCTGGCTAACGTATCAGAACCATCAAAGCAAACTCTAAAAACAATAGAAAGGATAGTGTACAGATTCTTATGGAACGGTAAAGAACCACCAAAATTAAAAATGTCAGACATGTACATCAAGAAGAAACAAGGTGGCCTACAAGTAATTAACACGGAAACAAAAACCAAGGAGCTATTTATGCGAACTTTAGCGGAAGATATGATAGAAAGAGAAACTCAGTTCTTAATTCATGGATTAAGCTGCGGGAAGAAGGTAAGTCAGGATGGCCTCGCCAACTCGAATGGGGGTTCAAGGAGATTAAAGAACTGGCACAATAAGGAGCAATAGACTTTCAGAAGAAAGAGACTAATAAAACAGAAGTAAAAAGATTTTTTGAGGAGAGCGTGAATCTGCCAGATATCAAATTAGTCTACGATAAGAAAGTTACCGAAGAAGAATCACTGAACATTTTTGAATTACTGCATACGTCCCTACTACCTCCAAACGTTAAGGAACACATGTTTCTTCAAAACCATAACCTCCTCCCAACCGAAGAAAGAAAACACAGGATAAACCCGGACAAAAATACAGGCATCTGTACCAGATGTAGCGTGACCGGAGACATCGACCACTTCCTACTAAGATGCAGAAACGCGGAAAACAATATTGATATGTTAGAAAAGATAACAAAATCTTTGAAAGAACACGAAGACGGATCAACAATCGAAAAGCAAATACACCTGAACGGGATAATAAAAGACCGAGCCACGAAAGCCGATAGAACCACGGCACACCTGATTTCGCTATATTGTTATTACGCATGGAAAGAAAGAGAACAGGAAGAAGAAGAAGCAATGATCAAAGTAGACATCGCATGGAGTAGGATTAGGAATAGTACACATAGAAAGGTGAAGGAGAGGCTAGATGTAGAATTTGAAATAGATGAGATTCTGTAGTGTTAAATAAAATGAAAAATAGATTGTAAAAAAATGTATAAAAAGAAGATAGAAAATAAAAAATAAATTTAAGAATGTTGAATTTGAATCAAAAAATTTTATTTTTGAGTTTTGAAAATAGAGAATTTGTTTAAGTATGTTAAGTTTACGTAATATAATTAAAAATAAGAAATCTTAATTTTTAATTTTTGAGCAATTTTAGTTTAGTTTGAGAGATGTGAAAAATTGTTTGTAATTGTGAATATTCACTCAATCAATCTTAAATGTTTGTGAAAGAATGATAAAGTGAATTTTTCACTGTATATTTAAGAATTAAGTGTTTTTTTTGGTTGTTGTTGTTTTATTGGTATTTATGGATCGAAGAGGGGAACTTTTATTTTTTTTTTGTAAGTAAATATGTTGAGTTTTATGCCACTGACAGAAAGGAACCCTATGGAGGAAGGGATCCTCGAAACAGGAAGTGCATATGGATTTTTATTATAAATTTTATGTAGAAGTACCTGGTTTGGCCCATGAATTTTAAAGTCAATTGCTCAAAAACGAAAAATAAAAATGGACAAGTGGGAAAGGGATTGAATATGAATTTGTAATGTAGGTTATAATTCAAATATTGAAGTTTGAATTTGAGATTTTGAAAACTAGGTTGTTTGTAGATATCGCGGTTGCGTGTTTGTTGGAGATAGTTTGTGGCAATTGAGTACGGTTGGAGTGTATATGTATAGTGGTGATGGATTACGCGTTTGTGGATAAGAGAAAAAAGAGTATAAAAATTACTGAAGAAAATGAGATTTAGTAAAAGTTATAGGAGAAATGATTAAAAGATAAAATTTGAATTTGTAATTTGAAATTCATAAAAGAGTTTAATAATAGAAATAAAGAATGTAGTTTTGAAGTATAGATTTGTAGTTTTTGTTATGGAAAGAGTAGGTGACGTTAAAGAGTTTAAGAAAATGTTAACGTCACTGAGTGGAGGAGGAGTCGTAGCCCAAAAATTCGAAGAAAAGCTTATTTTATGGAAAAGATGCTACGCGGGATTTAAAAAAAAAAAAAAAAAAAAAAAATGGCTGGTGATGAAAGTATTTCGTGTGTGCCAGGGGTAGGTTGGGCTAATGGCGGAGTGTGACAGCTTTTTTCAGTGGCCGGTGTGATCGTCGTGCATACCGTATATTGGAAAACAGAGATGTTTGTTGGCAGACGTCTGGTAAAGAACTGCAGGACTAAACTGGATGAATATAAGGCTCGAAGCCAAGCTGGCCATTCATTACGAACGAAATAGAAAACCGTGATTTTACGTGATTTTACCGTGATTAACACGCACATTTTTGTACAGTGATGGGAAACAAGGTTTATAGAAATGCTGGGTGAGATTTGTAAAATTAGTTGGTAAATTGTAAATAGACACAGAACTCAGAATTGTAAATAATCACAGATTTGTACACTTTTAACACGCACATTTTAATATTCCTTCTTTTATTTAAATTTGTATGTCGTTCAATCCGCATCGTTCTTCTGGTCTTAAGTTAATTGTCGTCGTTTGTTTTGTTGGTTCCGCATTGTTTTTCTGTTGGTATTGTGTTGGATTTTATGCTTTAGTTTTGTTTTTTTCGCCGAGGACGGTTTACTAAATATATAAACAAATCTTACCATAAATTATAATATAGAGAGGTCCTGCTTGGATCAAGAATGAAAGAGAACTGTTTTGGCTACGGAATCATTCCGTAGCCAAAATACCTTGAATGAAATGGATCAAAGCCTGACCTCGGATTGGCCAGCAGCCAAATGGAGCTAACGGATAAGACCGAGTGACCTATTGTCATGATGCCGGGAAATTAATGATGGTGATGAAAACCGAAGAGATATATAAAAAAGTAGGTAATAGAAGGAGGGAATAACTAGGAGGAGTATTGCAGAGCAAAGTGCTATGGGATGTCTCCATAACAGAGGGATAAACTAGCTGATCAAGAAAAAGCCCCGAAAATCACGGTTTTCTATTTCATTCTAAACTGGATGATTGACTTGTATGACCTCGGCTGAACCGGGTGAACTGTTCAGTTCACTACAAAAACTACACAAACGCTATACAGCCTTATAAAGTGTCGTAGAGCTTCATATACGTAAAACGTTATACAGCGGGTAAAAACGGAGAGAAAGAGCCCATGGTGTGAAAGACCCACATGACCCAGCAATTGGAACCATTTCAGCTAAGGCTAACACGTGATTAAATAATATACGACGTAAAGGTTACGTCGAAGGTAAATTCAAGTACAAGAGATTTGCAAAAAATAATATATGGAAAGAATCATCACATGGGCCGTTATCTTAAAAGGCGAATCTGACCGTATCTTTATTTCAGGAGTATTATGAGCCGCTATCCTTCCAAGAGGCGTTTTCTGTTATTCCAATTCTCCTGCGACCCAGATCGAACGGGTATGTGCGACTTCGTTCAGCTGACCCGTATGACAAGCCTCTGATCTTCCCAAACTATTTGGTTGATGAACAGGACTCCAAAATACTCGTGGATTCTGTAAAAATTATCCTGGCGCTGGCTGACACTCAGGTAATATTTTTTCTAGCCTTACCCGCCAGTTTGTCCACCGATTAGCATCACTGCTCAAACCTTAGGCATAAACAATAATTAGCGTTTAAGAGGCCATGAAGCCACAAAAATACTTCACTTTATCTTACATTCGTAACCTACTTATCAAACTAACTTTCTACGGGTCAACTACTGCTCTAACTAACTTTCTGCTAGCTCAATCATTCTTGTGAACACATGTCCAAAAGCAAATATAAATCTTGGGGACCAAGGCTTTCGGATACCTATAGCAGGGGCGTCACTATAGAGGAGGGGACAGATCCAGGTCGGATCTGGTCACCGTGTGGGGGGCTATGTAGTGGAACGCGTAAGTGACGAACGGGACAAGGGGTCGGGGTGAAACTTTTAGGGAAAAAACTCTTACGTACAGAAAAGCCGCATGAAAGGCACTGCGGGGAGAGCTGCAGGGGGGGGGGGGGATCATGTGGTGAGGATGGGCACTGAACGGGTGGAGACATCGGAGACAACTAACTTGTTTTTCACAATGACCATTAAGTCGTTACACATCTAAGCGCTCTTTATTGTGTCGGTTGTGAGCAAGACGCGCGCAGCTGTCTGGCGTGCGTGAACTTCGAACTTGTTAACCGATCCGACAAAGCGCATTTCTTTTGGGGGGGGGGGTGACGAAAGGAAAAAATATAAATTGGCTGATTTCCGTGGTTGGAAGTTGCTTTACTTTATACTGACATGAAGTGTTGTCCTTGGCATAGAATCTCTTATAAGTGGACCTTCGATCAACCCTGTCTGAACTAGATGCTATTACAGTTTGATTTTACAAGGATATTCAAAGGCTTATATCCTGAAGGGTTTTTTCCTCCCGTTGGATAGTCATGACTAAAATAACAGTTCCCTGTTATGTCTGCGTCATGTTATCAACAGTTCATGGGGTTCCGTCGTTCGTCGTAAATTCAAGGAAAACAGTGTGGAATTGTGAAAGAATGAAATTTTTTCACGCACTAGACAGAAAGGAAAATAGCGCAGTACACAGGAAGGAAGAAAAACTGCGCTGAGCTTCCGGTAACGAAACGGATGCAAGGTGAAACAAAACTAGTAAACGAATAAAAGAATATTCGGAACTTTTTTCGTAGATGGAAAGCAAATGACTTGAAAACTCTAGGCACTGGACGGCAATTTCGAACAAGAGTCAGCAGGCAAAAATTTTACATTAAAGTTTAACTGAAAAGCGAACTTAATGTTGTGTCATTTAATTGAATACACTGAATGACTTGGATTCTGCTAAGGGATTTTTTTATTTTCCACTATCTGCTCTAGTTATGACGTTCAGAATATCTGCGGCCGTCCCCACAACGTAAATTCTACTATGATGCGGGAAATTTTAATCTCAACAAAAACGCGGCTTTTCAGTGGGCAGTGGTGAGCTTGGTGAAGACTGCTTAGAGCCTGAACGAAAAAAAATCATAAATCTTTCTGGTAAGGCAGACAACAGAAATACAAGCGCGTAGAGGTACCACAAATTACACGGAAATTACACTATTTGCAAATTGACTGTTCGTGAATAGCGGAACAACGAAGTAACGCATTTCAGCGGGTCTTCAAGCCAATTAAGTGACTAAGTGACGCGTAGCTAGATTATCCTATCCCAGCCCTCTTCAGTTAAACTTTAAGTGCCGTTGATGAAGAAATTCACCATATTCAAAATAAAAAGTCCTGAGACTTCACTTCTTAGAACGCCGAAAATTCCCGAGGGGTTGCAAATACAAGGAGACCAAAATCTGTTATAGAAGTTATCAAGAGATTTTGTGTTATGCGTATGGAGTCGTGCACAGCCTAAGGTGTGGTTCCGCAGATTATTTTTTTGAGGCCGAGCAATGTTCATGCCAATTCCTTTTTTGGTTGGGGAACTGGGGAGTTCCTCCTTTTGAAAAGAAATACGTTAGCCTAGTAAGGCTTACTTGTACTGATCGATTCCTCGATTTTAGGCTTTCAAAAGCATGGGTGCTCGGTTCTACGCCCAACCCTTTCCCGGGTGTGAACACCTCCCACTGTGGACTGACGACTACTTTGCGTGCTGCAATCGACACCACTCATCCACACTGCACCACTTTACAGGCAGCTGCAAGATGGGCCCATCTACAGACAAAACGGCGGTGGTCGACCCGGAACTAAGAGTCTATGGCATCAAGGGTCTTCGCGTGATCGACTGTTCTATCATGCCTACTGGCCCAAGTGGAAATACAAACGCACCAGCAATCATGGTTGGGGAAAAGGGGGCAGATATGATTAAACAGTTTTGGTTTTCTAGAGGTTAGTGATGCTTATCTATCGCGTGTTCATGTTGAAAATAAATCAAGAACTCGAAAAGTCGTGTCGACATCGTCTGCCTAGTTCTCATCTGCGAGGCAAATAAATAAACAAGTAATGGTCTAATCTGAGGCCTGTGGAGACCTGACAGAGATTTTGTGATTCGCTAAATACGGCAGAGAAGTAGTTTTCAATATGATGTGCGCTAAAGCTTGTTCCCAAGAGAACGCGGATCTCCACTTGCCGTTTCGCGAATGTAAAATTCGCGTCGCGCCATGTAGACTCCTACTCGAATACTGTTGGTGTCGAACCGATTAAAAATATTCGCGTTCTGGAGGCTTCCTCTAACCGTTCAGCCGAGCTTGATGAGCGTCGTTGAACGGAAGTTTCATAACAGATAACACAAGGATGCGCGGTTTCAACATACAACACTTGTGAGTTGTGATATAATCTGTTGTCGCGACAAACGTTATGCATGAAATGTTGTGGATAACAAGCTTTCCAGGAAGAGCCGAAAAGCTGCCAAAAAAGTATCTGCTGACTTTTTCGTTTCTCGTCATGATGACGGAAAATTCGGCACATGGTTTTCTGACAGTTTATCGGCTCGACTCGGCAATTACGCTCAGATTTTACGCAGTGAGTAAAACCCACCATAAAGCAGTAGAAACCAAAATAGTTAGATAGTTTTTTGTGTGGATACGATTGCGATTTGACCTCGGAGAAAGCGCACCGCACTGCCCTCCCATAAATGAGAGTTTCGACATCTTGTCAAAGGCATCAACTAAAAAGATAAAAAGAGATAAGCAAGTAATAGAAGTAGACAAATAAGCGAGAGTTCGTAACTCCAGAGCCTAAAAAAGTCACGTTAGAATGGAGTTCCTGCCCCTCACTCTGAAGCCTGAAAGGGCCTTTTAGTTTTCGTGCCCGTTGCCTTCTACACTATGCAGTGCCGTGCCTCTTTTTAGTCGATCCCCTTGTCAGAAGACACATAACAAGCAAGCTACGCGCTCACTATGATATCAACGCTGTTAGACCGTGAGGTACTAAGCGACATTTTCTTCTGAAAACAAGTTATTGGTTCAGGGACCAAGCTCCACATCTTGTTCAGATTTCAGAGCTGTTGGGCTATACTGGCAATGCTTGTTATGCATAACTCGTTGCGACAACAGAGTACATCCCAAGTGTTGTCTGGTGAGTGTCCCGATGAAAAATTTGTAGCCTGCGTAGTATTATGGTAGTAGTACGAAAACGTTGCATGTAATACTTAGTAGCAAAGAATACTATCATTTAATGTGCCTCAGACTGGTCTAATCTTATGTATTAGTATCCAGTAGCATCCTGTCTTGCCATAGTAACATTCAGTCTTGCTAATAGTACCATATACTAGTATGCAGTAACGCAGTAGCCTTGAAGTAGAAGCATGTAGTAGCATCGTTAGTACTGCATGCAAATTTTTCGTAATACTTCATACTACTATTTTGAGATAAATTTTTCATCGGGGTTGTCTGTTGAAACCGCGCATCCTTGGTTTATAGGTTATGAAACTTCTGACAGTGTAGTTGTTAAATTAGTATAAGGAAATATAAAGAATTTAGGATGTCCAGTTATGGCTTAACGTCAGTAGAGAAACTTCCGCGGTTCGAATGATCTCATAGTCTGTAAATCCCACTATTTTCTTACCCTTGCACAGGAGGTTTCGGAAACCGCGCCAACAAGATTAACAGGTGATTTGAAGGCACATTATGACCGTTTATATCTCCAAGTAGACAGCCGGGTGTGTCCGCTCCGCATAAAACGCAGAAGTGAATTTGATCTGGAACTAGCAAGATCTGGAACACCAAAAGCGCCTTTCTGAAACGATACTTTTGTGTGGCACTTGCCTTCCGGCCAAGTGCCATATATTGATCAGTTTTCCGTCGGTCGGTCGGTCAGTCCGGCAATCGTGAGTTAGGATACTTCCAGATGTACTAGGACAGTGAAACTTAGCAGGCGTGTTAGGGACCCCACCAAACTAACTTGGAAATAGCCACTTCTCCGATCCGACCATCATGGGGGGAGTGAAAATCCGAAATCTTGAGGTATGTCTAACATTTGAAGGGGACACCAGATCTTAATGAAACTTGATGTTTAGAAAGATCTTGTGTCTCCGATGCCCCATGATGCCTCCAGACCGGATCCGGCGAATTTGGGGGACTTGGAGGGGGGAACCTGAAATTGTGTGACACGCTCTGAGTGGAGGGATCGGGATGAAACTTGGTGGGAACAACAAGCACAGGCCATAGGTATATCAGTGAGAGGACCGGACCGGATTCAGGCACTGTGGGGGGAGTTGGAGGGGCGGGGGGGTCGTAATTCCGGTGATCCAGAGTTAAGGTACTTCCAGGTGGGCTAGGATGAAAAAATTTGGCAGGCATAGCTGGGACCTGACCAGATAACTTGGAAATAGTCAGTACAATAGAAAAAAAAAAGATTTTCGGTTTTTTTTCCTTGATCAGCTAGTTACCCCTCCAAGATGATGTGCGAGGGATAAATAAATTTCAGATATTTCGGTTGCACTTTCGGCAAACCGTCCTCAGCGAAAAAAAACAAAACTAAATCATAAAATCCACCACAATCACAACAGGAAAACGATGCGGAACCAACAGACAATAAGACGACATGTAACTAAAAACCAGAAGAAACGGTGCGGACTGAACGACATGCAGATAAAAATAAAATAACGAAAGATAAAATGTGCGTGTTAAAAGTATATTATGTATAAATCTGTGATTATTTACAATTCTGAGTTCTGTGTGTATTTACAAATTTACCATCCGTCTGGGAAAGCGCAGAAGCTTTCACCCAGAAAACGGCCCACTCCAAAAATCCATAACACGTTTGACGACTTTGAATAAAACCTTCCACAGAACGATTTGATTTAGTTTTGTTTTTTTGCTGAGGACGGTTTGCCGGAAGTGCAACCGAAATTTCCGAAATTTATTTATCCCTCGCACATCATCTCGGAGGGGTAACTAGCTGATCAAGAAAAAAAACCCGAAAATCTCGTTTTTTTCTATTGTATTTAAATGAATGGTCAGCTTGGCTTCAAACCTTATATTCGAAATAGTCAGTTCCTCGATCCGACCTTGTTGGGGGGAGTTGATGGAGGGGGTATCCTGAATCTTGAGGTATGTATAACTTTCGAATAGGTTATCGGATCTTACTGAAACTTGATATTTGGAAAGACTTCTTGTTTCAAACGTCCCATTTGATTTGTATATCGAATATTTTGTCAAAAATTCACTCAACATATTCTATTGGACATTCTGACGTTTCTTATCTTGCTTATGCAGACGACTTGCTTCTCATTAGCAATAGTCGTACAAGCCTTTCTTCAATGGTTTCAAAAGTGTCTAGTCTTTTCTCAGATGTTGGACTGTCTCTGAATGTGGAAAAATGTGAATTCTTGGTTTTTAATGATCGTTCTTCTTCTCAGTCGTCCCTGGTGTGTAAACATTTTACTATCCCCCTTGCTACTTCTTTCAGGTGGCTGGGCGTCACTATCAGGGGCGTCACGACTGGGGGGGGGGGGGGGAGGGGGGGACGCCCCCCCCCCCCAATGCTGCCGGCGAGTCGGTAAAGAAATACGAATCGGCGCGGTCGTTTTTTCGTCAAAATAGTCGGTTTTTCCTCGATTTTTTTCAAAAATGTCATTTTTGTTGCTTTAAAAAGTCGTTTTTTCTGTAGAAAAAGTCGTTAAAAATTACCAGCCAGTCGGTAAATGCCTCTTCCCCCCCCCCAAGCATTTCGGCTAGTAACGCCTCTGATCACTATCACTAACTCTCTCCCGTCTCTACGACAACAAACTGTCCTTGATGTAAAGAAAAAAAATACAATTTGGTTACTCAAAAATTGTCGCTAACCGTGGGCGGTATAATAGACGAGCTCTTGGTCGGCTGTATTCAACGTTTTGCGACCATTCTATATTCTACGTCTCTGGACTTTATCCTCTTCTAAAAAAGAAAGACCTTCTTTCTCTCCGAAACAGTTATTTTCGCTACTGTAAATTCCTTCTTTACCTCCCCCCTTGGCATCGGAATAGAGTAATTATTCGTAAGTTCGGTGTTCCAAATATTTCGGAGAAATCACTACTGCTACACAGGAAGCTGTCGGGTTCAGCATACTCTCGGTTTTCACCACACCACCCCCTTACCCAACTGTTTATGTGCTAGTGTTTTTGTATGTATAGTTATTTTAGTATTTTCTTCCTTTCCTTTTCTTTATTGTACTCCACTTGTTTTTCCTCTGGAATTTGTGGGTAAGAAATAAATTATTATTATTATTATTATTTCAAGTTCGGACCAGATCCGATGAATTTGGGGGGGGGGGGGGAGCCATGTGACACGCTTAGAGTGGAGCGATCGGGATGAAGCTTGGTGGGAAGAATAAGCATATGCCCGAGGTAGGTCAGTGAAAGAACCGGACCGGATTCGGGCGCTGTGGGGGGAGTTGGAGGGGGATCCGGAATTCCGGTGATCGCGAGCTAAGGTACTTCCAGATTTGCTAGGACGATGAAACTTGGCTGGAACATTAGAAACTCGACGAGGTTGGCTTAGAAATTGTCACTTCCCGGATCCGACTATCCCTTAAGGACTCATCTTAACTGCCGAAATACAAACAATTCTTGTAAGCTCAGCTCAGAAATGAACATCGAGCTGCCTTAAAGTGCGCATCGTAACCTAAAAGTGAAAATATAATGAATAATATAATGCTCCCCAAGGGCCCGTGACCGTTTTTTCCTCAATGGGTTTGTCGAATTCCTTAAAGCACAACTCTTACTAGAAATGAAATTTCCCCTATAAAATGGATCAGAAAAAAGGTTTTAGAAAATACCATTACTTTCCACCTGAAACTAGCGATTCTCTTGTTAGCGCTTGTCGATTATATCCAGCCTTCCTGCTCTCCGACGCGGCGGCTGGGCGCAAAAAATTTGAAAACTGAACGTGCCTTTGTTAAAAAGTGGGAAAACTAAGCAAATAAAAGAAGTAATAAATAGAAGATTATCACATCCTTATGTGTGAATGAGTTATCAGCGAACAATGAAGATTCAGGCAAACTTTTCGTTGGGTGACGGGAAAACTCGGCAAGGCCGAAAAAGCGCTACAAATTCGTAGTTACGAAACGAAACAATGGAGAAAGGTGGGGATCTTAGAAGCTTATAATTCCATAGGGGAGCTAAGTATATTATAAAAGGCAGAATAAGCAAGAGGGGTCCTTTAAAGTACAAAAGAATGCCTTTCAGCAGAATTTCCATTCTCATGATCCCGATGAGCTCATCATCATTTTTGCCTCAGTATTGTTGCTTTCCGGATGAATTTCTAGTGTCCTCAAAGTGCGCATCATCATAGCCAACTGCAAAAATTAAATAATTTCTACCAGGCGGTGCATTTCCGTGCTTCCCAATCCCAAGGGCCCATGATCATTCTTATCGAAAGGGTTTTACTTACAATAATCAGAACAAACCCACGAATTGGCAAACTCCTATTTTCATCCTCTGACTCAGCCTTGCAAGTGCCATATGAGCTTTTAGCTCTTTTTTTTGTTTGAAAGGACGTCTGGTCGTTCGTCTGTCAGCTCAGTCAAATAACAGGTCAGGTTAGCTCCTTAAGACTTCTGAAGAATATCGGAGTGGACGCTTCATATATTTTTTTACCAGTTACTTCGAGAGTTACTCATAAGCCAAGATCTCTTCCAAGTGCATTAGCGGTCATAGATGGGCAAATCCGTATCCAGGATTCGTCCTTTTGGCCGGATTCAAATCCGGATTGGAATCTTCTGCTTGTCAGGCTGGATTTGGATTCGGACTCGGATTCCAAAACTTCAATCTTACGAATCCGCTCAAACTTCTAATCTACATCCTTCCAGTTTCCGTTTCCATTTTTACCCAGTGGGCTTAGGCAATCCATTTTTCTATCTCCAACACCAGCCATCCTCAGTAACATATCACGTTATGTGATTACCTGAGACACCAGTACTTTCTGTCACCTCTAATTTTTAAACTATAACCTGTGGACATGATTTAATTTTTGTTAAGGTCGGATTTGGACCATCAGCCTGAAATGGTGGGTTCGGATTCGTACCTAGCCCTGGATCCGGATTCAAGTCCTTTCATGATTGGGTTCGCCGGTCTCTGGTAGAGGTATGCTTATTTGAACACTGACCACAAACTTGATGTCAGCGAACGGCCAACTGTTTCAGCTTTCTTCTTCCATTGGAATATGTTTGTTAGTTTGAACGCTACCTACTAGGTGAAATTACGCACCGCTTAGTAAAATATCAAAATTGAAAGAAGAAATGGGAGGAGCAAAGGTTCCGAGATCCAGCTGAAATATGATAAACTGGAGATTAAATAAACGTTTCGCATTTTGCAGTAAAAGAAATGGTAGATTCGGATTCGTGCATAGCCCTGAATTCGAATCCTTTCATGACAGGATCGTCGGTCTATGGTAGAGGTATCCTTATTTGAACCGTTTGAACACTGAACGCAACTTGATTTCAGCGAACGACCAACTGTTTCAGCTTTCTTCCTCCATTGGGATATGTTTCTTAGTTTGAATGCTCCCTATCTGGTGAAATTACGCGCCGCTTAGCAAAAGATCAAAATTTGAAAGAAGAAATGGGAGGAGCAAATATTTCGAAATCCAGCTGAAATATGATAAACTGGAGATTAAATAAATGTTTCGCATTTTGCAATAAAAACTGTCTGGTATGGGTTTAGTAATTTTCTTCCTTGACTGTTCAAGTAAGCATAAAAGTTGTTAATTAAGTAACCTTGCCTTAGCTTAGATACATGTAGTGAGCCATTCGAAGAGCAACATTTTAGACTCTGTTCCCGGTTCAAGGTTTACTTTGATCCTTCTGTACTAAATGAGCATAAATGGAGGGAAGAAGCCGGAGACACAAGGTCGAATTACAAAAATCTGGCACATTAAAAACGGTACAAGCCTGGTCGACAGAAAACTGATTTAAGAAAATTAAAAATAATTGTTCCATGACCAACGAATAGACGGACACCTGTCCAAAAAACCCACCGATACCAGGCAAAGACCCACCGAAATGGCTTACCGACGAAACGTCCCCATGACAAAACGTCCCCTGGCGAAACGTCCCCATGACAAAACGCCCCCGTGGCGAAACGTCCCCAAGCATAGATTTTTAAGTTCGCCTCGATCTTCAGGTGCATGGTTGAGGTAAAACAACTTCAGAGTGTGCATTACAGATGTGTGAAGATTCCTTATAAGCAGGAAAGATCGGACATAGGACCGGTTGCACGGTTAACCAAAACCGTGGGTTATTTGTTGCAAGCACAGCCTAGTTGAAGTATTCAAATATTTTAAAACACTAGCAGTTGAAGAGTAAATAGTGCGAGGGGTCCTTAAGAAATAGCTATAGCTTGGAGCAACACTTTGGAGGGTTTCTTGAGTATCGGTTAAATGCAAAATTTTCAAAAAGTTGTTTTCAAAAGTTTATATTCCAAAAACATTTTTGTCTGCACTAAGACACAATCAGCAGTCTCCTGGGCCTAGCTATCCCTCAGCGATGAAAACAAAATTCTATCGCCGGGGACGTTTTGATCGGGGAAGTTTCGCCACGGTGACATTTTGTCGTGGGGACGCTTTGTCATGGGGACGTTTTGTCACGGGGACGTTTCGTCAGGGTTCGTTTCGAATGGGGACGTTTCGAATGGGGACGTTTTTTCGAAAACCCTACCGAAATGGCCCAGTAAAAACCCAACGGGCGAGCAACTAACAGAACGACATAACAAAATAGTAATAACACAAATAATCTATTTACCTGAGTACCTGAAAGATAAATATAACTGCCTCCCCCCCCCCCGGTGGTATAACAAGCACGAGAAATGATAGTACACCAATTATGTTTTGGTCAAGGTTTTCAGATAGCATGATGCCGCCATTCGAAATTGTCAATGAAAAATTTCAAGGAATTTTAACCAATAAAATTCTATATAAGTCGGTCCTCCGACTATAATAAGTCGGAGGGACACTCCAGGTCTTATATCTCTCTAGAAAAGGTAAGTAAAAACACATGGGATGACGTGACGTAATATGACGGGCAATTACGCTGAGATTAAAAAGATCTCATTGAGTTAATCCGCTTACAGTTTTTATGTGATCCGATAGTCTAACTGCCGATGGTAGTAAAACGAAGTAATTAGTTGAGAATCAGAATTTGAAGAGTGAAGATCGTGAATTTCCGAAAAAAAAAACTTGCTAAGTGCATTTGCTCTTTATAAGGTAAGCACGACATAAAAAATGGTTAATTTTCTTTTACAATTGGTGTGCATTTTTTTTTAATTCGGGAAGGCCCGAACTAGGAATTGGCTTGAAAGAGAAAATGGTAGCCTACGTGCAAGGCCATATTCAGGGGGGGTTAGGGGTTTGACCCCCCCCCCCCCCGAAACATACAAAAATAACCATTTTTACAGGCTTTTCCCTCTGATCTATGTCTTTTTTGTACTTTTTTGTCCGACCCGCAGGCACCCCCTCCCCCCCCGAAAGGCGACCCCCCCCCCGAAAGGCGACCCCCCCCCCGAAAGGCGACCCCCCCCCCCGAAAGGCGACCCCCCCCCCCGAAAGGCGACCCCCCCCCCCCCCGAAAGGCGACCCCCCCCCGAAAGGCGACCCCCCCCCGAAAGGCGACCCCCCCCCGAAAGGCGACCCCCCCCCCCCCCCGAAAGGCGACCCCCCCCCGAAAGGCGACCCCCCCCCCCGAAAGGCGACCCCCCCCCCCCCCGAAATAAATTCCCGGATACAGGCCCGCCTACGTGATAATATGTATGAGTTTCTAGTAATCCTTCTGTCCACTTTAGAAACCAAAATAGTTACGTAGTTTTTTTGGATACGAACTCGATGAGGCTTGGGAGAAAGCACACCGCACTTCCCTTCCCACAAATGAGACAGCGTTTCGACATCATGTCAAAAACACATAACAAGTAGCTACGCGGTAGCTGTGATATCAACGCTGTTATACCATAAGTTACCAAGCTACATTTTCTTCTGAAAATGAGTTATTGATTTAGTTCGTGCCTAGGGCTCAAGCTCCAAAACCTATACAGATGTCAGATCTTTGGGACTATCCGTTATCGAGATACAGGGATCCCAAAGTTCCGAAGCGCCGTGTTACAAATGTAATTTACAAATGTTTCTTTCGTCTCCAAATATCGCTTCTAGTGCCTCATGATCTGGCAGCCTCGGTAAGCAGGATTGTCCTGTCAGACAAGTATCAATCGCCCGTTCTTTCAAATCATCAGAAGAGGACCATTTTTGGGGAAAGTTGACATTTATGGTTTGGAAGTCACCAAAATTGATCGCCACCAGTGACAACACTGGTGATATGGTTGTAACCACGACTGTAACTTCTAGCCGTGTTACAATTTGACCAGACGATTAGGATTGGGTGCTCACGGTCGGAAATGCCTATCCAGATTTTCACCAAGATCATCTTTATGATGAAAATACAGGAACTGTGCTCGGAAAATCCTGATCGTGTGTTCGCACTGGTTAGACCGCGGCTTACCACCATGAACAGTATCTGGCCCTTAGGTTGGCCGCTTATTGTGGGTCACGATCGGTACAGCCGCTATCACATTGACGCGTCGTTGCGATTATCTTGAGTTGCGAAGAGCAGTGGTTCCCAACCGGTGGTACGCGTACCCTAAGGGGTACGCGAGACCCTTGCAAGGGGTACGCGAAGGTACCAAAACCGGTTTAGTCTGTAGCTTCGATATCTCGCCTCACTCATTTATAATTGCCAAAAGCCTAATAATACCGGCAGAGGCGTCACTAGCTAAAATGTTTTTGGGTGACAAGGTATTTTTACTGAATGGCTGGTCATTTTTACCGACTGTTTTAAAAAAAATACTGTTTTTACGAAAAATCGCGGTGCTTCGCGCCGATCTGGCCGACCACTTTCAGAGGGAGGGGTATTGCCAACCACTGCGTGACGCCTCTGATTATAAGCCCTAGCGAAAGTCAATGAAATAATGTTGATTCCAAAATAAGCTAGCACACTGCAGTAAAGTCTGTTCCTGTGTCAAACAGCATTGTTTAAAAAACAATCGAAGACATTGCAAGTGATAGTGTCATTCAGGTTGCGAATCAAGCTAACAAGAATGTTTGCGATGCAGCTTGATGAAAGCACGGAGAACTTCAAAACCAAACACAGAAACAGGCTGACTGTAAAAATTATTGCCGTTAATGACATCGAGCGAGATTTGACAAAATGTTGGCTGTCGATTTTGTATATATTATTTCTATATATTTATGCTTTATCATTTATGATACGGTCTGAAAAAGGGGGTACGCAACCATTTCAAACCTTTGATTAGGGGTACGCGGTACGGAAAGGTTGGGAACCACTGGCGTAGAGTATCTATCACCTGCGCGAGAAGCTGCCATGCTTGATGCGTATCTACGTTTTCCTTTCTCGGTTTCTTCTGTTCATTCAGTTTTCATTCATTTGATCAGTAGTAAGTTTCACTGAAAAATCTGATGTGTACGCGTCGACGCAACGCAAGAATAGAACCAGATTCTTTTCTTTTTTATTCGTCTGCGCAAAATCTGCGCTGTGTTGCCGCAAGCGCGGCGCAGATGTTGCGTAGCTTAGTGTGAAAGGCTCAACAAGTCAATGTGAAAGCGGCTTACCAGCCAAGATTTCAGGCATAGATTATTGTTTTCATTCGTTGCAGCATATTTTTAGCAAGAGCAGAAATTAATAATGAATGAAGACATTCCAAATATTCACTTGATTGAACTTACTTCAAACTCTTAGATATGGTATTAGATTGCTAATTATTCACTGGCAGTTCATTATGTGCATGCAAAGAATTTAGAACCCCGGATTTGTCGAACTGCTTTCAGGCGGAGGGTTCAACACATGCAACTAGCAACCGGACGTGATTGGATGTATGCCAGTGTTTGTGACACCACAAGGAACAGCTTGCTAGTATCACGAGCTACAGGGAGAAATTGGTTTCAACCAGAAGCATCGTGTGTTGAGATCCTCTTTAAGCTAGGTCCCTACCAGTTCGGCATTCGATATTCTGGCTTCCGGGGTAATTTTTTGTTCTGCTACATGCACGTCTTTCATTTTCAAGTTTTTTGTCAGATAAATCATTATTGTGTTCTTTTTCATCGTAGATGTCAAGTTTACTCGCTGGCCTTCCTCTCGCCACTGTGGCAACTGCCGTTACATCGGCTGGTCTGTGGCTACTTCCTCTGTTGCTTTCATTGCCAGGGATTGGGAACCGGAATCCGAACGTTGACAGACTGAAGTCTACCCCCAGAAAGAAGCTGAGACAGACTTACGATTTCATCGTGGTTGGTGCAGGATCTGCGGGCGCAGTAATCGCCAACAGGTAGGTCTTGATTACAATATACCTTGGCTAGAGATTGCCAGTAAAACGGCTCCCCCAAGACGCTCCCCCAAGAGATTCTAGGTCATAAACCCTCACGAGGCCTTGTCGGATAGCATCCTAGATCATATTCGCTATATACTGTTGGATGCTACTTAAAGCACAACTCTTACTAGAAATGATCTTTTCCCTATAAAATGGATCAGAAGAAATGTTTTCGAAAACACCATTACTTTCCACCTGAAACTAGCGATTCTCTTGGTAACGCTTGTCGATTGTTTCCAGCCTTCCTGCTCTCCGACGCGGCGGCTGGGCGCAAAACATTTGAAAACTGAACGTGCCTTGGTTAAAAAGTGGGAAAACTAAGCAAATAAAAGAAGTAATAAACAGAAGATCATCACATCCTTATGTGTGAAAGAGTAGTCAGCGGACAATGCAGATTCCGGCAAACTTTTCGTTGGGTGACGGGAAAACTCGGCAAGGCCGAAAAAGCACTAAAATTTCGTAGTTACGAAACGAAACAATGGAGAAAGGTGGGGATTTTAGAAGCTTATAATTCCATATGGGAGCTAAGTATATTATAAAAGGCAGAATAAGCAAGAGGGGTCCTTTAAGCTTCCAAATAAGAGAAAGAGAGAGAGCGGTTTATTGTACAACTTTCGTAGCTCTTGGCTAATTTGGAGTTGCAGAACATTACATAAAAAAAATTAGGCACTGTTAAACATAGACGTAAAAAAGGGCACAGACGAATTAGCACAACGGTTCGTCCGCGCACGATAGGGGTCAGTTTGAGTTTCTGTCTGGTTCTGCTGTTTGGTGGGGCGTCTGCGGGTAGGATGTCTCGATGGGTTGGGTTTGAAAACAAAGCTTTTCCAAACCTCATGATGAGCTCGCACAATCTTTGTTCTGGGAGTTGGTTAATTGCCGACAGTTTTACGTTGGGCGTCAGTTCGCCCAAATGAAAAACATCCGGCAGTTCTGGAAACCAGGACGAAACTAGGAACGAGAGGGTCGGACTCTGTTCTAGCTGGTTGCATTCTTGTATGTCTTACAACATTGCTGATATCCTATATATCATTATTGTAGTATCCTATAGCATTAGGCGTGCTGGTATATAAATAAAATGTAGGCTGCCTGTTCTTTTTAGTAATTTGTCTAGAAGTTTTTCTGTCTTTTCTGCAAAATAGTTGACAGTTTCCACAATTTCAATTAGTCAGCCCAATTTGGCCTAGTCTGCAATTAATGAGCGGTTTTCAAGAAGAAAAGTTGTGTTCTATGAGCTAGTCAATGTAATTTTACTTACTGAATAATCAATAGTCGACAGAGATTGATTGACATGTTGGTACAGAGTGCGAATTTTATTTTCTGCTCTCGCGAATAATGTTTTCATCAGAATCATTTCAGGTTCAGGTTCTTTAATTTCAAAAACACTTCGTAACCATATATTTCTATCCCTGAGGGCCGGCAGGGATACGAGCTCGTTAGCTCAGCCCCATTCCTATCGATCGTGGTTTCTTGCCCAGTTTTCCGGCATACCAATCAACTTAGTCTATAAATAACGTGAATGGAGAAAAACAGCTCTAAAGCTTTTTTAATAAACTGCCATTACTCAATGTAACGTTACCAGTCTTTTCGCTTAGACATTAAAAGGGATATGGGCAGACTGAAGAGGCAGCTCAGCCTACCCCATTGCCAGCTTGCTTTACATGCATCTGAAAATGCTCATGTACTGTAGGCTACACCAGACCCCTGCAAGTGCCATATAACATTCCAGTTTTTGTTTTTAAGGTTGACTGAAGTCGAGAGGTGGAACGTACTTCTTCTTGAAGCTGGCGGTGACGAGAGGTTGATATCTGTGATTCCGGCCCTTGCCGCATACATGCAGCTTACAGATATTGATTGGCAGTATAAATCTGAACCACAGCCGCAAGCTTGCCTCGCATTCGAAGGTATTTATTTTTATTTCATTTTTATGGCACTTGTCTTCCAGCCAAGTGTCATGTACCGATCACTTTTCCGTCGGTCGGTCCGGTGATCGCGAGTTAGGGTACTTCCAGATGTGCTAGGATGATGAAACTTTGCAGGCATATCACGGACCCGACCAAACTGATTGGAAATAGTCACTTCCTCATGGAAGCGATCACCATCATGGGGGAGTGGAGGGAGGGGGAATCTGGAATATTGAGGGATGCGTAACTTTCGAACGGTTGATCGGATCTAAATTAAACAGGATATGTGTAAAGAACACATGCCTCACATGTCCCATTTTACGTCCGAACCTGACCCGACAACTGTCGGGGGAATTGGAGGTGGGGGGGTACCGGAAATATCGTGACACGCTTAGAGTCGAGGGATCGGGATGTAACTTGATGGGAAGAACCAGCACATATCCTTGATACCGTTGACATAACCGGATCGCACCCGGGTTAAGGTACTTCCAGATGTGCTAGGATAATGAAGCTCCGGGCATGTCAGAGACCCGACCAACCTGACTTGGAAATAGTCACTTCCCTGATTCGACCATCGTGGGGGAGTGGAGGGAGGGGGAATCCGGAATATTGAGGCATGCGTAACTTTCGAACGGGTGATCGGATCTGAACGAAACTTGATGTGTGGAAAGAACATATGCCTCACAAGTCCTATTCTGCGTCCGGACCGGAACCGAATCGTTTTTGCCTCAAGGGTTTTGATTACAGATGAATTTCTAGCGCCCTAAAGTGTAAGCCCGTAAAGCCAAGTACAAAAATAAAATACTTTTTACAAAACGATACATCCTCGTTTCCAAGGGCACATTATCATTCTTATCTCAATGGTCTTGCTTCCAAATGATCACAACACATCCACGAACTGGCAAATTCCTACTTTCATCCTATGAGCCAGCCTTGCAAGTGCCATATGAGCTTCTAGCTCTTGTTAATAGGGTGTAAGACATCAGCTCATACATCAGCGGGACCCTGAACATCCGCTGCTCCTCAGATCTACTGAACCAGATGGTAAAGTGGCCGCAGTGCCCTTAGTCCAAACCAGCATGTTACACAGTTAAATGTCAAAGAGGTTTATATTAAATTAAATTTTAGTTTTCAACCAAAATTATTTAAATCAACTAAACCGAAGCATCATGGAGACTCATGCGCAGGGGCATCGCAGGTGCATTTTCGTTATGGGGGTGCACTACTAGGCGTCGTTTTTGCGAAGCCCACTTGGACAGTGTATTGTCGGGTACGATTCCAGTAGCAGCTTGTATTTACCCAAGAAAAAATTAAATCGAGCGCCGCAGGCTAAATCTTTTTGTGTCAATTTGTTTTACCTGCAAAATTTAACCACTTCCCATATAAATTCTATCTTTTACCGTTGATTAAGCACCGCAAGATCACACGAATTCCGAGAAGCATCAGAACCGGTTGGAGCGACGTCCCCGCAGCAGCTACAAGCTGCTTGTAGCCCAAAGCCTAATTTTGTTCCCAGTACTACCATGACCTCGTAAAATTTGAGCCTCAAAATTTCGAATCCCGGAGAAGCATATACCGAATAATTATGGACTGACGAGATTCGGTAAACTATCGTCGAAATCCGATTGAAGTTAGACATGATTTTCTCGAGCCCAACATTTTTTTTGATAGGTCAATGTATCATTCTAGCAAAATTTCAAACTACCTTTCATCGGCTACCTCTCGCCCAAGAGCCAGCTTTCTTTTGACTTAGCAAAGTCAGCTGTCCTAAAGCTACACTGTAAAAAGTTTCTCCGAGTATGGATTAAAGTTAACTACAGTATTTGCTGTTGGGATTAATCTTATCTCTACTGAGATAAGATTAATCCGAATTAGATTATCTTTTTAGAGACAAGATTAATCCCAGTAGCAAATATTGCAAGATTTTTTTGTTACAATGTAAACAGGCGTGTAGTCCATCAGGATATCTCCGCCGAATGGCACGTTTCTTCCCGAGGTTGTGTGCACGCATGTCCGCACCCCTAGAATAAGAAGGTCGTTAGAGATACATCCAGATCTATTCCGGCAACCGCGGGTAGTTAGGAATCTTACGCGAATGTCTCATCCTTATATATTTTCCAGGAGGTCGATGCAACTGGCCGCGTGGCAAAGTTATGGGCGGCTGCTCTTCACTAAACTACATGCTATACGTTCGGGGAAATCGTCGGGACTACGACAGCTGGGCAGCTATGGGTAACTATGGATGGGATTATGAAACTGTACTACACTACTTTAAGAAGTCGGAGGACAACAAGGAGTACGCGAAGGACAAACGGTACCATGGGTCTGGTAAGTAGATATCTTGATGGAAAATAGTTGTCGCCTCTTGGTCACCCTTTCCCCTTTCAGCTCATCAAGTCATCAGTTGCAGATCTGAAACTACGGCCAAAAGTCGTTTTTCCAGTTACCGTGGTACTCAGAGGCTTTACTAGCCAAACAAAATTGGGAGAGGTATTTACCGACTGGCTGGTCATTTTTACCGACTGTTTTTCAGAGAAATCGACTGTTATCAAGAAAAAAACATAGTTTTGACGAAAAATCGACAAATTTTCAGAAAAATCGACAGATTTTCAGAAAAATCGACAGATTTTCAGAAAAATCGACAGATTTTCAGAAAAATCGACAGATTTTCAGAAAAATCGTGACGTGACGTGACGCCCCCCCCCCCCAGTACGTGACCGAGGTCACTGATCATGGCATCTGACAAATTCGTCTCGCTTTTATCATCAGCAACACAGGAGCCTGGGTTTTTGTCAAATTAATGGGAAAGAAATTTGGCAACCATAGTATCAGATACCACGGTAACTGCAAAAAGGACAAAATACGCCAGTGATCCTCGGGAAGAACGAGAAAACGTAGCACTTACGACTCAGACTCAACAACTCAATCCTGTGTTAACCAATCACGGCGATGTTTTTGAGCAGCTTTTTGGGAGCAAGGGTCATTTCGTGGCATCATTCGGCTACCCCCCCCCCCCCCCCATGGTGCAGGGAGTGCTGTCTGCGGTGGCCCGTATAGAGTTCTATACGTCCCTCGTGTCACGCGTGAGATGTACATTTCTACACGTGAGAGTATAAGTTATCTAAAGGGGGAATCAGCGATTAGGCTTTCGGCTCATACCGAGTCGCACATTAGCCCCGAGGTCAGCACTGAATTCGGAAGCTAGAATTGACACACTCGAAGAAGTCTGACCGAACAGAGCTAGGTAGACAATTTTAAACAAGGCTATAGGCCTAACAAGAACTGAAAATAGCCAAACAAACTTGGATAGTGGGCCTGGATAGTTGAACTGTGTAATTCATGTTCATTTTGTGCTAGCGTATCTAGAGGCCAAAAATGAAGGGCGTATTGTTGGTTGGTGTGGATGAGCTACAACAACAGGCATGGCGAAGGAGGCACGAATACTGTAAAGAGGCACACATGCCCAAGAACTGAAAGAAGGAAAGTTAGAACTAGGGCTCTGCCCCTTGTCATTTTTCACACGAACATGCTCGAGAACTAAAAATGGTGCTCCACAACACAGGTCCTGAAAGAAGGCATAGACGGTGCATTCCTCCTGGTGCAAATGCCTTCTGCATGTCGTCACTCTACGGGTACGGGTGCCACTTTTATAACTCGTGTCACTGATCCCTAGCAAGCATTGTACTTCCTTTGTTGGGATCCCAAAACGTAAGCAAAAAGATACCTATGACTTCGTAAAGGTTGTCCGTCTGTCCATCCGTCCGTAAGCACAATAACTCTCGAAGGGAATGGGATAATATGATGAAACATGGTGTGAGGGTTCTTTGGGTCAATGAACACGTCGATTTCGTAGATGGGAACTGTAGCCCTACATTTTGGGGTACGGGGAGGGGGTTCAAATTCCGTGGCGAACAAAATATTATTAACAGCTAATGAGATAGTCATTTAGGGGTAAGAAGACATGCTGAACATGTATGTGAAAATTATTTTGTCGCCGGACAAATAGTTCGCCCTGAATCCGGCCAAAGCCGTTAAGTTTGTTAATAGTAAAAGTTTCATTTAAAGCTGATGAGATGTTTGATTTAGGATTAAGAAGACATGCTGAATCCGTATATGATCGCTTTTACCCGGGCACATACTTCGCCCGGACTCCGGCTGGAACCAGAAAATGTGTTGTAAGTAGGCGAAAGCTTTATCGGAAGTTGATTAGAGGTTCGATGTAATGGTAAGGATGCATTCTGAATCCGTGTATGAAAATCCGGCCAAAACCGGAATTTTTTAAAAGTAACAGTCTTATCTAAAGTTGATTAGAGGTCTGATGTAGGGGTAAGGAGACCTGGTAAATTCCTTTTTGGGCTTTGTTTTATTGCCGGACAGTTTTTTTTGTTTATCCGGAATCCTAAATTTAATAATAAAAATGTTTAAGGACTCTGGCGAAGACCGGATATCTACAAGACCCAACTGATATCAGATATTACATTTTTTGGATCCCATCAAAACCTTTGTCTTGTTAAGACCCCTAACGTCCGTTTAGACCCTAAGCTGCCACCTTGCGTGAGCAAGGTCGTCGCTCGGTCTCAGCAAGTTTTGTGCTTTAAAGAGTCAACATTTCTGTGGAGATGACTAAGTCTCTTTTCAGGCGGATACCTGGCTATACAGCAATCTCCCTTTCGAACGCCACTCGCGGCAGCGTTCTTGCGAGGTGGAGTAGAGTTGGGGTATGAGAACCGAGACGGAAATGCCGAGTTTCAGACAGGCTTCATGATTGCGCAAGGTACCATTAGGGATGGCACGAGAGGCTCGACTTCGACATCGTTCATTCGACCAATTCTCCACAAGAGGAAGAACCTTCATCTGTCGATGTATTCACGCGTCCTAAAGGTAATCAATCAATCATTTATTAATACCAAAATATCCATTGGATAGCATAGGCTAACGTCTATGTAATCGTACACTACACGACAAAGAGACAATTAGAATATTTATATACAATTGGTTTGTCAAATTCATTAAAATACAACACTAGATGTACGGTAAAACACTAAAATACATTGTCGAATTTTAATAATATTGTCTGTAGGCCTATCGGTTATTTCTTTATGTTTTTGTAGCGTCGTTATAGTGTTGAATAAAATAAGGTACAAACGAGTGGAGATATCTTGTTGATGCCTTGACGGGTGGTTGTTTTAACTTTCGCTTCCCAGCGTATTCTTCCTTCGTATTCTGGGAGAATATGCCCATGCATTTCAGAATGGAGGCATTCGTAGCCAAATTTCATCAGAGAATTATGTCGTCGTTCGGTTAGAGTTTTCATTTTTAACAATGAAAGACTTTCATTATACGACGTATATGCATTGCTGAGCATTATTTTTACAAGCACGCTTCTAGAGTCTTTCAATCTTCGTTTCTTGGTCCTGAGTGAGTCCAGCGTGACATACTTCGCTGCAGTATTCGAGCACTGGTCTTAAATATGTTCTGTATAGTGTGCAGAGCACTTCATGTGAAAAACTAGCTGCGAGGGATGGTCATAGCTTCTGCAATTTAGTTGCAATTCTGTCTATCTGTAGGCGAAAAAATTCTCACCTTTGTCACAGGTCTTTTGAAGCACTTCCGCATTTACGGGAGGATTCCCGAAAGTTGGTTCACTTTAGTACCGTGAAATCCTAATACACCACAGCTGGAGATGACAGTTTTAGTTTGGTCATATTTCTGTCATGAATCTTGTTGTCAGGGGCAATCGTCGTAGGACCATTTGAATTACGTTTCATTTCTCATATTATCGTTTATTGTTTCTTATAGGTACTGGTCCATCCGGTCACAAAACGCGCATACAGCGTGCAGTATGAGAAAGAGGGAGACATTTTCGAAGTATACGCCCGAAGTATATGTCGTCGTTCGGTTAGAGTTTTCATTTTTAACAATGAAAGACTTTCATTATACGACGTATATGCACTGCTGAGCATTATTTTTACAAGCACGCTTCTAGAGTCTTTCAATCTTCGTTTCTTGGTCCTCAGTGAGTCCAGTGTGCCATACTTCGCTGCTTACGTTTCATTTATCATATTATCGTTTATTGTTTCTTATAGGTACTGGTCCATCCGGTCACAAAACGCGCATACGGCGTGCAGTATGAGAAAGAGGGAGACATTTTCGAAGTTTACGCCCGGAAAGAGGTCATTGTCTCGACTGGTTCGGTCGGTTCACCTGCCATTCTAATGCACAGCGGGATAGGGCCGAGGGATCACCTAGCCGAGATGGGAATCCCTGTTATTGCCGACCTGCCAGTTGGGAATAATCTGCAGGTAAGTTCTGTTTACTTGGGTTTTGGTCTAACGCCTGCTCCTGAACAAAAAAGGTCCCGCATCACAACCACAGTGAAAATTTTTTAAAGCTAAATCTGTGCTTGGAGATATTTTTCCGTGCGGACACATTTCATGGGAGAAATTTTCGTGGGGCATTTTCAAATTTGGAGGATTGGCTGGGTGTATTTTTTGTCGGGAACCATGAAATTCCTTGAACAGTTTGGATAATACAGATATTGCTCCTGGTTGAATAGAAGCTGGGCTTTCCTGGAGTACTTAATACTTTTTTAAAAAAAATCTACCATATCATCTACTATAACTTTTTTTAAGAAAACTAACTTGAAGCCTCTAATAACAATGCATTCTCAAATACGGTCTGAAGCACATTCTGCTTAGATCATATACATTTGCACATTGTAATACATGGACAATGATAGGCGTGATCTATACTATCAGATGGCGGGATCTCCATTCAAAGCTCCAAAGAATATTCTCTCAAGACGTGCAGTACTTGAGGCACTAACCTACTTAAGTACAAGTCATGTACTAAGAAACTCGAGTTGCATAAAGATATTTCCGAGCCATTTCATCGTGAAAAGATCATTTCTAAATTTGAAGTAAAAAAATTTCTTTCCTTAGGACCATGTAGCCGCTGGCTGGATGACCTTTCTTCTCGAAAAGCCAGTCTCACTTTCGTTTCCTCGACTCACCAACCTTGTTTCAGCTCTTCAGTATATGTTCCAGCACAACGGCCCTGCGACTGTCTTGGGTGGGGTGGAGGGTTTGGCTTGGGTGAAGACCAAGTATGCAAACCAGTCGGATGACTACCCAGATATCGAGTTTCATTTTGTTGCTGGGTCGGCTGTGTCGGATGGAGGGGTTCAGGTTCGGAGAGTTCACGGGATTAATCAGCGCCTTTGGACGGTAAGCAAAGTCCTGTTTTTTTACTTGTGTATGTGCTCCATTTTTTGGCACTTGCCCTTCGGCCAAGCAATTTCTGTCCGTCCGTCTGTCTGTCAGTCCGGTTTTGCTAGTTCGGGCACTTCCACATAAGCAAGAACGATGAAACTTGGCAGGCATATCAGTTACCCGACCAGATTAAAGTAGAAATAGTAACTTCCCCGATCCGACCCCGATGAAAAATGTATCTCAAAATAGTAGTATGAAGCTGTACGAAGTAGCATGCAGTACACTGATGCTACTACATTCTTCTATGTCAAGGCTACCGTGTTACTGCATTCTACGGCATGCCACTATTAGCAAGACTGGATGCTACTACAGCAAGACAGGATGCTACTGGATACTACTGCTTAAGATTGGCCCAGTCTGAGGCACATTAAATGACAATATTCTTTACTATTCCATATCACTCCATGCAACTTTTTCGTACAACTATCACAGAACTACGCAGACTGGGGGGGGGGGGGGGGGCTGGAAACTTTTTACACCCACAAAAGCCAAGTACTGAGTTTATGCGGACTAGATTCGTTATTTGGCGTCTGGACCGGATTCGGCCACGGTAGCGGGGGGGTGGGTGGGACCGGAAGTCTGCAGATAGGCTATGCTCCGATTCCAGTCAAACTTGATCGACGGGGGGAGGAGATGTCATAGGGCATAGGGGTCAAACGAGTGTAGTGATTGGATAAAACTTGGAATGTAGAGAGAGCATATGCCCTGGATGACATTTATTAGGGTTAAAGTAATTTTCCCTCAAATGCTCAGATTCCAGTGAAACTTAATAGGTGTTAAGAGAAGATATTTGGTGATCCTTTCACGAGTCAGAACTAGATTCGGCCGTGGTAGGGGGTTTATTGGGCTGAAAATTGGAAGTTCGAACAGTCATTTGCCCCAGATGATCCGAGGCGATGCCGGAAATAAATGCTCAGACGAGAGTGAAACTATATTATGTCCTACTCGGTCGGAACCTCATTTTTGGATGGTGGGTGTATTTTGTGACGTTACCGTTACATTACCGCCCACTCGTAACAAGTGCCATATGAGCTCATAGCTATTGTTTTTCGTTGTGACCTTGCTTCCAACTTCGTTGCTGGATATATTCTAATTGAGTAAAATGAAAATATGCAAATTGTCGTTTGAATGGATAAAATTACGTGTTTTTCATTAATTGATTGAACTTTATTGGCCGTCAAAGTGGGTAAAAATAGAGTAGGCGTATGGAGTGATATTGGTAGGAGAACAAGGGGAAACGCGAAAACATAAACTGACTAACCAAAATCCTTATGAAAAAAAAGGCCACAGAGTTTCGCATGTCCGTATTCATGCATTATTCGTATATGAAAGTTTTTTAACATAATTTCGCATGTTTTGTTCGCAATTTCGGATCGGTGAGGAACTGAGTGCCCGTATTGTCATTGGGAAACTCAAGACCCGAGTATAAAACAATTCAATTCAATTCAGTTTTATTTCAACACCAGTTACGGACTAGCCGAATAGCAGGTGGTAACGTCAAACATGCTAACCAAAATTGTCAACATACACTAGAAATGGTCAAATTACAAATAAAATACTGAAAACAAATTATAAAAAATAACGATTGGGGTAATAGACAACCGGGGTAAAATACTAACCTAATTTCTGTTACGTTGGGAAACAACGTCGTTGCGAGAGTTCATCATGATGACAAATTTATCGTTTTGTCATTTCCTTTAGGAGTATTTCCAACCGATCGCCTTCAGGGAATCTTTTTCCATTGTGCCCATGCTGCTACGGCCAAGGTCCAATGGCTATATCAGATTGCGATCCCCAGACCCTTTCGACAAACCGCTGATTTATCCAAATTATATGGTGGATGAAGAAGACGTGAAGGTTCTTGTTGACGGAGTGAAGATCGCTTTAGCTCTTGTGGATACACAGGTAAGTTTGTCCTTTATTTGCTTCATAGCAATCTAAGCCCAAAGTCTGGTTTGTAGCTGCTGTCTTATGCTTTTACAAGTTGATTTGCCCCCGGAACCCAGGTGGAAGGAATCCAGAGACTGGGATTCCGGATTACATGTAATAATATTGAGTGATGATAAACTTAATTTCAAGCATAACACACACCAGATACTAAAAAAATCTCATGCACCAATCAAAACTTTATGTCAACTCAAAAAGTTTGGTTTTGACCGTGAAAGTCTCGTTTACTGTTATAAGACAGATGTAATCCCTCACACTGAATACGCTTGCGCCACCTGGCACCCCGTGCTTACGTCTGAATTACATGATTTAATTGAATCAATCCAGAAGCGGGTTGTTAAAATCATAATTTCTCACGAATACACTAATTATGACCAGGCGCTTAAAACTCTCCAGTTTTTTTTGTTTGTTTTTTTCATTTAAAAAGTGTAATTCAGCGAAACATCAAAATACAAAAAAAAACATCAATAAAATGTCTGTTGTTTTAACTCCTATCCGAAATTGATATCTGCTTTTCGTCATTCTAACAGGCGAGGAAGTCTAACCGTAAGTCGTCTCGACGCTTAAAGTTGCCGAACATAAAAAATCACAGAAGCGAAACGAAACCGTAAGCTGATTCTCAATATACTTCGCAGTCAGCTGTCTCGTACTGAGTGCAGACCTTGTTCGCTGTCAATTCGGAATACAGTGGGTTTCCGGTATGCAAGTTCGCTCCTTCGACTAAGTTATGGAGGTTGCAATAGTTGGTCCCGTAGTCTAGCACGGCGTACCAGGTCTGCGACGTGGAGAAACCCTCAACGTTGCACTTAGCTGGTCCATCGGATGTGAAATTAAAGCTCAGGTCACCAACATATGGCTTCTTAGGGGTGGTGTGAGTTCCTTTGACTTCATTCCCTTCTGACGAGAGAACTTTGTATAAACATTTTTCTCCGCCATTCTGGTCACAGTTCGTCCTTGGCTCCCATATTTTCATTTGGTTAACGATCATCGAACGGACATCGTCGCAAGACCGTCCAAATCTCCAGTTAACCTTACAAGACGCATGAAGCGGACACTGGAACAGCTGAGCTGATGTACAAACTGCTGATCCAAGCAAGAGAATAACAGCACTGACACTCATTGCAGTTTTCCAACGAAGTCCTTTTTTATCGTCATTATCACCTTTCAGCAGAACTTGGCTTTCAGGCTTTAACCATCAAAGAAAAGACGCCTAAATAAAGAAAATTTTGCAGTCAACCAACGAGACACTCAAATTTACTCAAGCCGTTCCGAGCATCAAGTACCGCACGTCGTCTCCACTCATTCTCCTCCCTTGTTACTAATTATTTTAATAACCAGTAAAATTTCACGTCTGTTGTTCATTTGTGCCTGTTCGGTTCTTGATTTGTTTCTGTATTTTGTCTTACGTTTTCTTGTTGATGGTATATTATTTAGATGTAGTTAGTTATTAATGTGTGTTCATTTTTTCTCTTTGTTGCCTATTATTTAGCTTTTGCTATTGTGGCAATTTTTCCATTAAACCATTAAACCAAGTAATAGTTGAGATGGTCTGACAGTTTCATATCCCTGAACTCTGAGAGTAATTCCCTGCGACCGAGGTGGTCTAGGCTCTGCTGATGCTCGCAGTAATAGTTGCGATTTTGTAGATACCATGGTATCTGATACTGATACGTTTTTTTTTTTATCTTTTTTAATCTTTTTTTTATCTTTTTCAACAAATGGTTGCCCCTTGCGAGCATCCACTTCAGAGTGGAGTTAGTCTACCATGTTGAACTGGTTTTTGTTAAAAAATAAACTGAAACCAAACCCGAACTGATACCTCAGTCTAGATCGTAGTATCTGTTGCAACGGTCGGAAGTCCTTTTGCAGTTACTGAGTATCTGGCCAGTTGGCATAGCATCTGAAATCCTGCTATCTGAAAAGTCATATCACTTTCATAATCACCGTCACAAAAGCCTAGGTTTTGTCAAATTGGCGAGAAACAAGTCTGGCGCTTTTGATTCTTTTGGGGTGACCTCGAAAAGATGAATTTGGCAATTTTCGTTTTTCCAAAGCAGCCATAGTACCCGATATCGTGGTAACTGCAAAACTCAATTAATGTCAAATCCCTGTCGCTATAGACCGTGACAACTACAATATCAGTCAAGGTTTGATAGATGTTTGCAGTATATTCCTCCGTTTGACCTTGATTTTTTACCTTTCAGCCCTTCAAGAAGTTGGGAGCCCGCTTCTACGCACAACCGTTTCCTGGCTGTGAGCATCTGCCGCTATGGACGGACGACTACTTTGCCTGCTGCAATCGTCACTACTCGTCAACGATTTACCACCCTACTGGCACGTGCAAGATGGGCCCCGCTGGGGACAAAACAGCCGTTGTTGACCCAGAGCTGAGAGTCTACGGGATCAATGGTCTTCGGGTTGCGGACTGCTCCATTATGCCGAACGTCCCGAGTGGAAACACCAACGCACCAGCAATCATGGTTGGCGAGAAGGCAGCAGATATGATTAAAGCTTATTGGCTGACCAAGGGATTGTAAATTGTACATGATTTCAAATGAAGTTTATTTATTGAATGCTTCCTTCTTTTCTTCCTCCATTCTGTCTCATCGATACCTAGGCCTACCTTGACTTTGTCCAATCTCACGGCCGTCTATGCCATGGTGAAACCAATGAATTATGCAGATGTTGGTGCATTTGATTCGTAGGCCTGGGGAGGAACCATGGGGCCTCGACTGGTGGGTGGGGGTGCGTTCGGCTCCGCCATAAGCTAGCATTTTCTTATTCCAGTAGTAGGCAGAATTGCGGCTCGTGTTTGGCAGAATGTACTGTAAGAGTACAGAGCTATCATGGTATCCTTAGCATCATTCGTAAACTCACTTTCCCGCCCCATCCGAGATGGGCTTTTTTGATTCGCCTGTTGTGCACTCCTTAGAAGCAGAGCCAGCCGAATCCTGGCTACAATTGCGGATATACATATAGAATATACATACAGACACAATAAGTCATTCCTTTATTTTTCAGGGAATTCAACAGATCTTTCAGTTACTTTCTGTACGACTAAAACGGAAGGTTTTGTCCCTAACTGATAAACGCTTGGTTTCTGTCAAGGGAAGGGGATATCCAAAGGAAACGGCTAACTTTCTAGCGCCTGACGCAGCAGCAAATTAGCAAGAAAGGTATTAGCAAAGAATACGTAAAGCAGTACCTCCACCGGTTGTGAAACTTCGAATGGCAGACATTGTCCTCAAGTGAAAAATATTATGCGTCTTTTGCCAAAAGAGATCACAGGCCTCTCCAATTTCCAAGTCCTCTGTTTGTTTTGCTAACTTGTTTGACTGATTTTGGTAGAGATACTCTAGATAGAAGAGTCGCTGTGTGCCTGGCGAAGTGCCAGAAATTTCACCATAACCCGACCACAAGAAACGTTGTTGATTGGTTTACAAAAGATTTGAATCAATTTTGAGGATTTGTTAGGGTGACGTTTCTCGTTCTTCCCGAGGTTCACGGGCGTGTTTTGTTGTACGCCATAATTTCCTTCCAGATTAGTTATTTTTGCCACTAGATACGCCATTATAAAGCAAACAATGACACGTTACTTCTTGGTGTAGGTTTGACCAGGTTTGTTCGGCTATTTTTAATTCCTCTGAGGAGTCATAAGGGCGATTCTGGCGATCTCTTGGATTCGCTTTCCTAAAAGCAAAGCGAGAATCCGCCGAGCGCAAGAACAAGCAAAAAGTCGCTGCGCCTCAGTTGCACCTTTACAACTTCTCGCTGATTTGCCAAAACAACTTTCCACTCGCGAAGTGGATTCGCTTCCAAATGCTGGCGGAAACTAGCGGAGCGCGAGAATAGCTCTGGAAAGCGAAGCGACTTTTAGCCGAAGTCGCAAGAACAGCCGGCGCATAAGTTCGCGGAGCTTTCCAGACCGCCAGAATCGCCCTTTAGGCGGTGTGATAGGCCTAGCTATGTTAACTGTTTAAATGGCTCTGCCTCTATATGTGCTCTATTGAGCTCTGTTCTGTCAAACTTCATCAAGTTTGTCAATAGTGGCTTCCGATTTCAGTGTTGGTTCCTAGTTGACTTTTCCACGGGGCTGATGTGCGAAGCGGTATGAAACAAAAGCCAATTCACTTATTCACCATTCTGATAAGCCGAGCACAGGAGCAGACCTTGGCAGGAGGTGAAAAGAACAAGGACAAGTTATAAATACGTTTTTGACAGAAATGGACCGGATCAGCGCACCATGGGGGTCTTGGAAGGGGTTTTCCGGAAATCCGGTGATCGCGACTTAAGGTACTTACAGATGCACTTGAACGATGAAATTCGACTGGTGTACTGGAGACCCGATCAGATTGAGTTGGAAGCAATCATTTCTCCGATCCGACTATCTTCGGGGGAATGGAGGGAATTCGAATCCGGACCGGACGTCACTAGCCTTTTACATTTGGTGGGGGAACGTCCAGTTTGTGCCGGCAGACTAAATAATCTGCCGACAAAATGCGCCGTTGCCGCAAGGCGGCAACGGCGTACATATCCCACCAGCACTGAAAAAAAACGGGGTAAAACTAACTGTAATGCATAAGTTGAGATATTCCTTTAATGTATTTTCTTATATTTAACTTCACATATTCGGCTTTTCATTTCATCTTTCGCTAAAACGCACAGCTTCCAACGACTGTACCCCGAACTTGTTTTTATTACCATACAATTTCTAGCTTTTAAAGGGTTTCAAACCCCCAAGAATGTCAATCCTGAAACGCCAACTAAACGAAACACCGATACTACAGAGAATACTACAAAACTACTAAAATTATAGACTACAGAGAATACTACAAAATGCGCCGCAGGCGAAATTTTGTGTAAAACTAATTGTAATGCATCAGTTGAGGTTATTCCTTTGCCTTTAATGTAATTTCGTCTATTAATGACTGTACCCAGAACAAGTTAAAGTAAGCGCAGCAGGGGAATTTTTTTTATTCTGCCTTTCTTCCGGAAACATTTTGCTATACCTACCACCAGCCTACCATACAAGTTCTAGCTTTTAACGTGTTTCAAACCCCCAAGAATGCCAATCCTAAAACGCCAACTAAATGAAACACCGATCTTCCAAATAGAGAATACTACAGAATGCGCCGCTAGCGAAATTTTGTGTAAAACTAATTTTAATGCATCGGTTGAGATTGTTCCTTTAATGTAAATTTGTATATTTGAATCCACACATTCGCCTTTTCGTTTCAACTTAGCTAAAAAGCGAAGCTTCCAACGATTGTACCCAGAATAATTTCAACTAAGCGCCGTATACGAAATGTTTTAAATCTGTATTTTTTCCGTAAAAATTTGCGTCCGACAAATGTTTGCAGTATTTGATTTCTTACGTATAAAAGGACCCGATGTGCCGAAAGAACATCGACGCCCGACAAAAGCATTCAGAATTTGATTGCTCCTGTGTTTTGCCCGAAAAGACAGTACAGATCTTTATTTCTTTTATGTAAATAGAAGCTGATTTGCCGACGAAACTTAAAACTTTTGGGATGCGCCCGATAAACGATAACAGAACTTGATTTCTTACGTGTAAAAAGAACCCGATGTGCCGTCGAGAATACCGACGCCCGGAAAAACCATACAGCATTTGATTTCCTCTGTAATTCGCCCGACTGTATTCTACAGAAGTTGATTTCTGACGTATAAAAATAACCTTTTGTGCCGACGAGACTTGAACTTCCTGGGTGTGACCGATAAAGTTTGAAGATTTGACTTCCTACACTTAAATAGAACCCGATGTGCCGACGAGTCGACCGACGCTTAACAAAAGCAAACAAAATTTTATTTCTTCTGTATTCCTTATGTATAAAAAGAACCCGATGTGCCGACGACAATACCGAGGCCTGACAAAAGCATGCCGTATTCGATCTCTTCTGTGTTTTGCCCGACAGATCTTTGCAGGATTTTATTTCTTGCGTATAAAAAGAACCCGAGGTGCCGACGAGTCGACGATGCCCGACAACAGCATACACGTTCGATTTTTTCTGTATTCCTTGAGCATAAATAGAACCCGATATGTCGTAAAGAAAACCGAGGCCCGACAAAAAGCATGCAGAATTCGATTTCTTCTTTGTTTTGCCCGACAAATGCTTGCAGGATTTTATTTCTTGCGTATAAATAGAACTCGATGTGCCGACGAGTCGACTGACCCTCAACAAAACCATAGAAAATTATATTTCTTCTGTGTTGTCGGCGCTCTGATCCGCACCGACTAACAAGTGAACTTTCGCCGGGCTTCGCCCGACGAAGTACTTTCTCGAGACCTTGACGTACTTTCAAGATCGAAGAGGTCGTACTTTCAAGGTCGAGAAAGTATTTTCTCGAGACGAGACCTCCCCCCATACTGACGCCACTAATCTGGACTACCAGAATTGCATGCATAACTTTTGAACGGTTGGTCGGATCCGAAGGGAACTTGACAGTTGACAAAAGGACGTGTTTCTGATCTCACAAACACGTTCATAGCCCCCCAAGGGCCCATGATCATTTCTACTCCAAGCAGAGGCGTTACTAGCCAAATATTTGGGAGTGGGGCAAGGAATTTACCGACTGGCAGGTAATTTTTACTTACTGTTTTTACAGAAAAAACTACTTTTTTCAAGAAAATCGACTGATTTTCAAAAACAATTGACTGATTTTCAAAAAAATCCAATGTTCTAATGAAAAAAATCAACTGTTTTGGCGAAAAATCGCTGCGCTTCGCGCCGACTCGGTTCTTTTTTACCTACTGGCCGACAACATTGGGGGGGGGGGGGGGGCGGGTTCTCTGACAAACATCAAACAAACACTGGACAAACATGCAAACTTATCTTACAAGTACCATATGAGTTTTCAGCTCTTGTTATCTTCACCTCTGTGGTTTTGCCATTTTTCCCGGCATTCGAATTTAAAAATAAGGCAGCGCATGGTCAGGAAGGAAGGAAGGTAGTGTGGGTAGTGTGTAATCAGTCAACAGATCAACCAAGAGAATAAGGTCCTATTGGTCCTTAGGCTCAAGAAGAAGCCACCCTAATACGACGAAAAAGGTAATAAAAGGTTTTCAGGTCAGGTTATCCTCGTCAATGTACAGGAGGAGGGGTACCTTACCTCGTTTTTACACTACCTCAATTTTTGCCGCCAAAACATTAAAGTGAAATTCTGACAGTCAAGGAGGCAAAATATGTCTTTTTTGAACAGTCATGTGTCCAAAAATATTCAAATTCTGTGCCTTTTCTTTGTTTCGAAGATGCTTTGAAAAGGGATTTTCTGGCTATTGACACCTTTTTTTTCATCATTTTGTAAGTCAATCGAGGTAAGGTTAGAATGAAGTGATCTTGTTTGAAAATAAAATATGTTTAGCTTGAAGCAATAGCTGAGATTTTTGCCTTTTCTCCATAGATCGGTAAACCTACCCAGAACCTACCTATTTGCCACTATTGACTGTCTTTTCATCTCGCCGTTCGGTTTGACTGAGCTCTAAAAAACGGTTCATAAGAAAAATTTTGTCTTCCTGTTGCCGAACCTATGTCTCCAGTGACAATTTTGAATTTCGAGCCGTGCCAAGACCGTAGGTCGGTTGGACGGAGCTCCCGCCTGAGTCCACAGGTCGGTTAACCGACCTGCAAACAGAGCAAAAAAAAGGCTTATAACAACTTAGTCGGTTAACCAAAGGAAGAAAACGACTTGTAGTGGGAAATCTTGTAGGTGGGTTAACTGGATGACAGCGCAAAACACAGCTTATATTTATTTATCCAATATGGAAACCATTAAATTAGCTTCAATCTAGTATGTTTGTCAGATTTTTGGTTTCTTTCTATGCCAGATAGATTATTCTGAAGGAATAGATTATGGATTATTTCTGGAAACTTGAAATCTTTTTTGAGGTCGGATACCCCTCCTGTAGTAACATTTTCAGTGGAAGTGTAGCCTATTTCATTTCAGGCCATGGTAAACAGTACAGTGTACTGTAGAAATAAAGCATGCTTCTTTGAAAGCCTTGAAATCAGAGAAGGTGATAGCTTTTTAAATGGGCATCGCAGCAAAGCCATGATACCCATTTTATAAAAACTGTTGTCCCCAAATTTCTAAATTGGGTGATTTAACATGTTTATCAATGTTTATTGGTACTCATTCTTTATCAAATTTGGTCATTCATGCAATTTCCGTTCAGTCCGCATGGATTTTACCACATTCGGTCAGTCCCTTTGTAAATTCAGTGATTTAACCTGTTTGTTTGGTGTCATTTGTTGCAGAATTTGGTAATTCACTGGACTCTTCTCAAGTCTGTATCTGTCCTGTTGGATTCTGCCAGTCCATTTAATAATTCAGTATTTAATCAAATATGTTTGGTTCTGACCCATTGCTGAATTCTGTTATTTACCCGATTTTTTTTTTAGTCTGTATATATTACCAGACTTGCCACATTCGGTTAGTTTAGTTTGTTCTAAAAAGAGTTTTATTCCATTACAAAATTCGGTTGTTATACAGCACCTGATCTGTTCCTTATTTTTTTGTTAGTTTTTCGGTAGTAGGCTACAAATTCATTATTTAGTTCACCCCAGTTACTGAGTTCGGCAATTTAATTGGCATCTATTTAGCTCTTGTTCTTTACTATTTAAAAGTAGCTTCAGCCAGAGCTGTTGCAGGGTCCAAGACAGAAGTCATGCTCACAAATCAAGACGAGTCTGGGTCCTGTAAAAAAATTGTTTGAGACGAGACAAGAGCCTCTCGAGACCGAGTCACACCGCTGTCCTAAATTTCAAAGGAATCCTAATTTATTTATTTATTTCTATCCCCCGAAATTGAGGAATAATATCATATTGAAGCCCTGTGGCATATAGTGCAATAAATTATTATACCATATATCTGCGTCAGTTTATACTATGAGAAAATAAATAAAATACACATGGTTGAAATGGCTAATCTTGAGTTCTCAGTGACTTAAATTCCTAAATTTCTCACTTCTGAAAAAATTGGTAAAAGTTGAAGTTATATAAATTAGCTCTTCTAAAAAACCATAGCTTCTCAGGGTAGTGACACACCTAAAGGAACTTCAGTGACATGTCCCAGTTGGCTTTAATTTCTGGACTGAATGGATGGCAATCAGTGCTGGTAAGTACTTCAAGTACTTGTACGTCAAGCACTACTTAAGTACAAAATCAAAATACTTGGGTTTTACTTAAGTACAACTTTCCCAGAGTACTTAATACTTGATACTTAAGTAAAATATCAAAGTACTTGAATTCCTCAAGTACCAGTAAAAGTTCAAGTACTGTTACAAGGACATATTGCTTAGATCACATGGAGCTTTTCTTCAGAACAACAAAAAGGAGTATCAAAATACATGAATTGAGTTGGCAAAATTTAAAAAATGAATGTTTCTTGTGTTCTATGGACGACAGATCACAATGAATCAGTATTTAGCATTTGTCCCATGAAATTAGTGATTTTCATGTTGCTGCTTGTGGACTCTGTCCAGACTTCCTGCTCTACGAAGCTGAGGCTTGAAAAAATATTGGAACTTCGTGTGTGATGGCTATCAAGGGGGAAAGCCAAGCGAAAGAAAAGGAGTCTGAATCACAACATTGACCTGTAGGCCTACCGAATTTTCAAAGCTGAAAAAACGTTTCCCATGCCGTTATTCTTGAAAGAGTTGTAGCTTCCTGCTTGAAACTTTTGGAGAAGTTTTGTGTACTTGACTGGCAAAATCGGCTCGGCGGTCTTAGGTTACAGTGACAAAGGGCGGGTATTTTTGAAACTGATAATTCCATAAGGGAGCTAGGATTTATGTAAAAGGAAGAAGAATTACGATGGGGCTTTACGGATCTGGCTATATAGTTACACTCACATGTGTGATGTTTTTTTTTACTACGTAGCCTACAACATTGTTTTGCGATCTTCAACTCCTGGTGTAAGACTTTATGGTATCTCAAACGTTGGTGACGGGGTACCTCTGATTTCGTAAATGTTGGCCATTGTCCATCTGTAAGCACGATAACTCTCGACGGAGTTGCTATATCTAATAAAATCACGTTGTGAGGATCCATGGGGTCAAGTACAGGTCAGGTTCCTAGATATGCCTCGAGCCCCATATTTACTGGTGGGAAAGGGGCTTCAAATTGCAGGACAAGTAGTTTTCCTGGATTCCGACTAAAACCGGAAATTTGATAGAAGTAAAAGTGTATTGTGAAGTCAATTAGAGACTCGCTTTAGATGTTGGAGCCCATTGAACTTTATTTTCTTGCTGGGTAAGTAGTTTGCCTGGAATCTGGCCAAAATTGGAAATTCCTGAGAGGCAAAATTTTTGTCTGAGGTTGGTTCGCATATCGAAATAGGGTTAGGAAAACATACTTTCGAATTCTTGAATGAGATTTCAGATAATGTCGACATTCTCTCTGTAATCCAGGCTAGACGGGAGATTACCTAGCGGGTCTGATTATGAAGTTGATTGGGATTTTAAAAAAACAACATATTTACGCGATCTGGCGAAGACAGGAAGTCCACAAGAACCAATTGTCTGAATGAAGCAAGTCGAATAAAGATTCCTTTTTGGGATCCCGCCGAAACCTTTGGCCTTGTCCAAATTGGAGGTTCTATTTTGTTTCCAAGAAGATGTTTACTGGGATATCCCATGTTTGAGCGATTAGCCGTGCTTCAGTCAATTACCCAATATCTGCACCAGAATATGAATCAGTAGTTCAGTATCTATAGTGTTTACTTTAGTGTCCGGTCAGTTTGTCACAGGACAATTCGTCTTAGGACAATTTATCACAGACCATTCGTCACAGGAAAATTTGTCAGACGGACAATTTGTCACAAGGACAATTTGTCACAAGGACAATTTGTTGTACGGACAATTTGTCATTAGGACAATTTGTCATACGGACATTTCGTCACAAAAAGCCTGATTTCAAGTTTGGAATTCAATATACTTTAAGGTATATGAATAAGTTAAGGTATAATAATAAATTTTTAAAATAATTTAAGGTATTCAATACTAAGTTACATGAAAAAAGTATGGCTATATAGTACAAGAAAACTTGCAGTTATGAGCAATTTCCCGTATATATTCAAGAACGTCAGTTTACCAGACAGTTATCTCCCTACTATGGTTTTCAGTCGCAGTTTAGTCTTCGTACTTCCGGTTTTTGGGTGGATTCGGGCACCCATTTCTGTTTGGCTCTGCTCTGGCAGCAGAAACAAAATGAATTTCCAAATGTTTCCATGAGCTGCTCCAACTCGTTTGTTGAATGCTGAATGCCAACCTTCAACACTGTTGTTAGTCCTAGGAAGGTGTTCTGCGACCCGCTCAATGCAGTTCCAGACAGGGATAGGAAAGAGAGCATTTCACCTTACCCTAGTGGCGAGTGATGTTCTTCCTATTAAAGTGTCTTCAAAGTAGTTGAGGATTCTTCAGTGGACAGATTTGTACATAGTGGTCGAACACTGCTGGGATACCTGCCATTTGGAGAAAAGCCAACGCTGTCAGCATTCTCATTCAATTTTTTTCAATTCAGTTCAGTTATATTCAAGAAAGCCATAACACGGACAAGCCGACTAGTAGGTTTCGTGTCACATCAACATAATACAATAGAATAAGGAACAGATATAAAAATTAAGCTGCCAACAGCTCGGTCAGTAAATATGTCCACTTGCAATGGTTATATGGTTAAATAGTATAACTAGAGCATAAAAGTACATAGTCGTGCAATAAAACTACGAAAACTGTATAGGCTAATTACGAAAGCTAACAAACAACAACACTAAAGTCATTTACAATTCATTCTTGTTATTATACAGTTTTACGGAACTAGGCACAAAGCTGTTCACGTAACGAGTGTGGCTGTGCGTGTGCGGCTGTAATTTCGGTACTGGCAAAGCGACCGCTCTTGCTGGCCTTATGCCCGGGCCACATTCAGTCACATCTGTACGTAGTTTGGTTTGCTAATTTGGTTATTACCCACTCTTACTTTTCATCCTGGTCACACCTCGAACGCAGAAATTCAAGACAAATTACCATGATCATCACTTAAATGTCAACAAAACTGGCTAAAGTCAGTGACTCTGGTCTGTGATTGGTCCAAACACTCCAAATTTACGTTTCAAAATGGCGGAGATGGATTTTTCCATCTCGACTATCTTACGTTTTCAACGTCTTTTCTTCCCAGTTTCGACCGTAAGACGGTCTTATTACCGGCGTTATTACCAGGTGTGACTGTAGTGGGGCCCGGGCATTACCCTCTCAGCGCTGAAATCCGGAGGGAGGATGTCACGGAGGACGGGATTCTCAAGGATTTTAATACCAAAAACGTTCGATAACTTGAGATGACGATTTGCAAGTGTATCTAAATTAAACTCCTTTAAGAGCAGGATGTACGGGACTTTAGGGGATTTCGAGCAGACAAGAAGAGCACGATATTGAATTCTCTCCAGCGCGTCCGACTGATCACCGGTGATCCCGAAATGCCAGACGGGACAACAATATTCAAGGATGGGGCGGATGAAACAAATGAAGAATAGTACAAGTTTATCTGTGGAGACCCCATACCGCGACAGAAGTTTAAGCGATCGAAGGCACATGTTTCCTTTCTTAAGCATTACAGTGACCTGTTTATCCCATTTCATGTCACTTGTTATGTAGATCCCCAGGAGCTTGATTTGAGTAACATGCTGACCTTCTGAAACAATCGGGGAAAACTCCGGAGTGCTTTTTAAAAAGTTAATAGTCAGTACAACTGACTTGTCCATGTTAACCACCATTTCTTCAGCAGCAGCTTCATCACAAATGTTGTCAGTAAATGCTTGTGCAGAACTTTTAATATTTCTCCGACAAACCTCCAACAGCGAAAGATCATCAACATACTTCCATCCGTCAGGGAATGAACTTGCTAGCTCATTAACCATGACGAGAAACAGCAAAGGAGCTAAAATAGTGCCTTGCGGTACTCCGCAAAAAACTGGAAGACTCTCAGAATAAGTTGATTTATATTTGGTACATTGCGTCTCATCTGAGAGGAAGCTAGCAACGATTCTTACTAAATAATGGCTCCACATTAGATTTTGTCAAAAGCTCATCCAAAAGTTTGGCATGCCTGATTAAATCGAAAGCCTTTTTAAGATCAATAGCATTAAGATTTACCCAATGGCCAGGGACCTCTAAACCCCTTAGAATTTTATCAATTAAACTCACCAAATAATGCGAAGTCGAAGTTTTCGGTAAGTTTCCGAACTGTTTCGTATCTACTAATTTTAAAATCGTTTCTTTCAACCACGATGAAAGGAACTGCTCATATACTTGACTAAAAACTGGTGTCATTATTATTGGGCGAACACCGCTGAAATCAGTTGGGGAATCTTTTTTGGGAATTGGGGTAATATATCCATTCTTCCAAATGGACGGGAACTTTCCCGATTTTGTTATTTCGCTAAATAGATGTGAAAGAGGGCCACTTATTTTATCGGGAAAAGCTTTAATGAGTACAACTGGGATATCAATAGGTGTTATACTAGTTCTTTTAAGTTTACCCAGTTTTTTAGCAACTTCCTTCTGGTTAATACGGGGGAATTCCTTAAACTCGGGCGGGACATCTGGGATTTCTTCTTCACTAACAGGTGGGAGGGTTTGTACAATTTTAGCGAGGTGTGCGTTTAAATTATTTGCAGTACTGAGCTCACTTTCATCGAGGTTGAAATCAACACCCTTCTTATTTTTTCCAACCATTTGTTTAATGTTAGTGTACCACTGGCTAGGCTTAGATTCAAACAGGTTGCTAACTTTATTCTTATAGCAGTCCTTCGCTGCTTCTCTGGTCATTTTTCGGATCCTGTTTTTATGGCACTTGCAGCCTCTGGCTCAAGTGCCATATACCGATCACAATTCCGTCTGTCGGTCTGTCGGTCTGTCGGTCGGTCCGAGTTTTTTTGTCCCACATATCCGAGTTAGGGTACTTCCAGATGTGCTAGGACAATGAAACTTGGCAGGCATATCAGGGACCCGACCAAACTAACCTGGAAATAATCAGTTTCCCGATCCGACCATATGGGGGGGAGTGCGGGGCGCTGGAAACTTGCAAATTTAGGGCATTTTGTCACTTTTTTTCTGAGTTAGGGTACTTCTAGATGAGCTAGGACAATGAAACTTGGCAGGAATATCAGGGACCCGACCAAACGAACCTGGAAATAATCAGTTTCCCGATCCGACCATATGCGGGGGAGTGGGGGCGCTCGAAACTTGAAAATTTAGGGCATTTTGTCACACTTTTTCGAGTTAGGGTACTTCCAGATGAGCTAGGACAATGAAACTTGGCAGGAATATCAGGGACCTGACCAAAGTAACCTGGAAATAATAAGTTTCCCGATCCGACCATATGCGGGGGAGCTGGGGCGCTGGAAACTTGAAAATTTAGGGCATTTTGTCACACTTTTTCGAGTGAGGGTACTTCCAGATGAGCTAGGACAGTGAAACTTGGCAGGAATATCACGGACCCGACCAAACTAACCTGGAAATAATCAGTTTCCCGATCCGACCATATGGGGGGGAGTGCGGGGCGCTGGAAACTTGAAAATTTAGGGCATTTTGTCACACTTTTTCGAGTTAGGGTACTTCCAGTTGTGCTAGGACCATGAAACTTGGCAGGCATATCAGAGACCCGACCAAACAAAATTAGGAATAATCAGTTTTCTGATCCGACCATTTTGGGGGGGGGGGTGGAGGGCAGGGGAATCCGGGAAACTGAGAAGTGTGTAACTTTCGAACGGATGATCGGATTGTAATGAAACTTCATAACTGAAGAGAATATATATCTGTAATGTCCCGTTTAAAGTCTTGACCGGATTCGGTAGCCAGGGGGGAGTTGGGGGGGGGGAGACCGGAAATTTCAAGAAACGGTTAGAATGGAGGGATCGGAGTGAAACTTGCTGGGAAGAACAAGCATCTGCTCTAGATAAGTCCTTTAGACCATTGTACTGGATCCGGACACTTATGGGGGGGGGGGCCGGAATTCCGGTGATGGTGGTTTTTTGGATTTTCACGATGAAACTTGGCAGGCATATCAGGGACCCAATCAAACTGACTTCAAAATAAAAATATTGTCGATCAGATAATGGTGGGGGAGTGGAGGGAGGGGAATCCGCAGGGGAATCCGGGAAATTGAGAAGTGTGTAACTTTCGAACGGATGATCGGATTGTAATGAAACTTCATAACTGAACAGAATATATATCTGTAATGTCCCGTTTAAAGTCTTGACCGGATTCGGTAGCCAGGGGGGAGTTGGGGGGGGGGAGACCGGAAATTTCAAGAAACGGTTAGAATGGAGGGATCGGAGTGAAACTTGCTGGGAAGAACAAGCATCTGCTCTAGATAAGTCCTTTAGGCCATTGTACTTGATCCGGACACTTATGGGGGGGGGGGGGGGGTCCCGGAATTCCGGTGATGGTGGTTTTGGGGATTTTCACGATGAAACTTGGCAGGCATATCAGGGACCCAATCAAACTGACTTCAAAATAAAAATTTTGTCGATCAGATAATGGTGGGGGGAGTGGAGGGAGGGGAATCCGAAATTTTCAGTCATGCGTAATTTTGGAATGGTTGATCGGATTCGAGTGAAATTAAAGAATTCAACAGAGGACATTTCTCCGATGATTTTTTTCATATCCGGACCGGACCCGGCAACTATTGGGGGGGGGGGGAATACGTGCCCCGTTTAGAATGGAGGGATCGGGATGGAACTTTGTGGGAAGAACAAACAGATGCTCTAGGTAAGTCATTTGCTGAATCGGATTGGCTACGTGCACCGCGGGGGAGCTGGGTGGGGTGGGGGGGGGGGGGGGTGGACCGGAAATCTCGAGAAACGGTTAGAATGATGGTATCGGAGTGAAACTTGCTGGGAAGAACAAACATCTGGTCCATATAAATCTTTTACATAATTTGACTGGATCCGGACACTTGAGGGGGGGGAGGGGTCTCCCGGAATTCCGTTTTTGGGGGATTTTCACGACGAAACTTGGAAGGCATATCAGGGACCCGGTCAAACTGACTTGGAATAAAAAAAAAATCCTCGATATGATAATCTTGGGGGGGGGGGGAGTTGAGGGAGGGGAATCCGGAATATTGAGTCATGCGTAACTTTGGAACGGGTGATCGGATTCGAGTGAAATTTAATAATTAAACAGAGGACATTTTTCTCTTGTGACCTTTTTCATTTCCGGACCGAATCCGGCAATTATCGGGGGGAGGTCGGAAAATACTTGACCCGCTTATACTGGTGTGATCTGGATCGAACTTCGTGGGAATGACAAACAGATGCTCTGGATTAATCATTTACAGAACAGGATTGGCTCCGGTTATTGTGGGTGGAGTTGGAGGAGGGGGGTCTGGGATTCCGGTGATCGCGCGTTAAGGTACTTCCTGATGTGCTAGGACGATGAAACTTCGCTGGAATATTGGAGACTCAACAACATTTGCTTAGAAATTGCTACTTCCCAAATCCGATTATTCCTTAAAGTACCAATCTTGACCGCAAAGTAAAAAAAATACTTTTAAGCAATATATGCATTTTCGTGATGCCCATCAGCCCATTAGCAGTTTTGCCTCAAGGGTTTTGCTTACAAATGAAGTTCCAGCTCCCTTATAGCGCGCATCTCAACCGCAAAGTCGAAACTTACTCTTGATCAATCAAATCATCTTGACACATGCAAGTGCCATATGAGCTTACAGCTCTTGTTTAGTTAGTTACCTGTTCTAGCTTACCCATACGAAACAAACGTCGTTTTCGCGAATCAGTTCCTTGACTCCTTTTGTGATGTACGGCCGGTCAGTTGAGTACCGTTTCGATGTCTTTTCTGGGAAACAACATCTGTAGTTTTTTAGGAGTTTTTCCTGCAAAATTTTCGCTTTGTCATCCGTGCTACCTGCTGCCAGTACGTCCTCCCACTTTTCTCCGCACAACCAGTCGCCAAATCTAAGAAGGTCTTCGTCGGATATCGGTCTGGTTGTGGTTTCTGTTGTAGTGTACTGTATTCTTGCCTTGTTACGGGGATTCAGTTCTAGGGTTAAATGGTAACTACCGCCAACAGGAGCACCAGCTACAGGGTCACAATACAATTCAGGGTCGTTCTCATGGGGAGAGCAAAATCGCTGCAAGACGGATACTTCTTGAGAATATCGCTGTTTGCTTGAGTTTGTGTTTTGTACATGAGAATCCTTCATAATAGTTTTTCACGACCTTTCTCAGTCTTTGCGAGTTCCATGTTTAACTCTCCTCAAGAATATGTACCAATAATACTGAGGATTGAATATCGGATATTAGATTAAAAATAATGCCTCAAAGATGGATTCAAACAACCTCTTTTCAAGGGGTGACATCTTTGATTTGATCCAAACTACCTTTCTAATAGCAAATTTTCTAAACTATCTCGAACTGTCCTAGTGACGAATTGTCCTAGCGACGAATTGTCCTGTGACGAATAGTCCGTGTGACCAATTGTCATGTGACGAATTGTCCCTGTGACGGATTGTCAGTGTGACCAGTTGTCCTGTGACAAATTCTTGTGACCAATTGTCCTAGAGTCGTTTACTTTTTCGTTCTAACTGCCAAATTTGTTATATGACTGAAATGTAGTACTTAAGTACTACTTGAATACAAGTTCGGTACTTAAAACTCAAGTACTACTGAAGTACAATTGTGGTCTGGTAATCAATAGTTGATACTTCAAGTACAAAATTTGGAAGTACTCACTACTTAAGTACAAACTTGAAGTGCTTGTCCCAACACTGATGACAATGTTGGAAGGTTAGATAAATTGTGTTAATAGGAACATACAGTGCGGTGCTATCCTGGTTAGGTTTAGGACCAGATTGAATTCCCCAATTTAATTTCTAGTCAACGATCATGAATTCGTCCGGCTTTCAACTCGTATTTGATTACCACTGCAGTGAGTTGACAGTGCAGAATTTTCAACAAAACATTAAGGAGAGATGCCCGGAGACAAGAGGAATGGAATTTGGCGGATTGGGACTGAAGAATATGAGGACCTCCGTATTGATGGTAAGTTGAAAACCTGCAGCTGTGCTCTGCCATCCCTAGTACACTTCCGATTTGACCCCTTGAGCGTTCAAAGGAAATCGCCTGGTACCGTCCGTAAAAGGACACCTCGCACGACATAGCGTTTCTGCTCAAATGTTCTGTGATAGTTGACCACTTACAACTAAGCTATAATTACAGAAAATTACACGCGGCTTCGGCTGTTTTTAGCCTTTACGCTTCTTGCCTTGGATGACAATCTTGGCAAAATCTGCATAACCGGTCTTCGGACGAATAAGCTCCTTGGAAACCATGCTCGGCCGCATGGTACGTCACGTAAAGAGAACAAACGTGGCAAGCGTGACAATCAGTGTATTGCCGACAGAGGAGAAGTTGCACTTATGAAGTGAAGAATCCCGGGGACGAAAATGGATGGAAATAAAGTAGAATGAATTCGGGTCCTTTAACTGGTGGAAGGGGGTGGGGGTGCTTTCGAGCCTCAGAAGCATTCCCAAGAACGTTCATGATTTGGCAACTCATTAGCCTAATAATGTGCAAGAGTTAATGCGTCGCGGAGCCGTCTAGGATTGCAGCCGAACCGATAAGTGTGCTAGGCATCAAATGAGGCAAGAATGCAATTGTATGAATAGAACGCCGGCTTACCTACGATACTGATTAGCTCTACCTCTGTAATCCTCCAATCCATTCTAGTTCCCCAGGTTCTGCATTGCATAGCTGTATTTTATCCTCCCTACTGGCGTTTACACTGATTTTTCCGCTCTTGAAGATACATGGTAGGCTCCGGATAAATGTTTTGATGGATAGGTAGATAGATAGATCGATAAATCTTTTTATTCGCCAAAACTTATCATGGGTCACGCCAAATTTGTTTGGTATAGTCATGGATACAACTTATGAGCACACACATTAATCATAATAGGCCTACGTCATAAATAACATTAACGGTTTTGTCGGGCCTCGGTTTTCTTTACGACATATCGGGTTCTTTTTATACACAAGGAATACAGAAAAAATCAAACTTGTATGCTATTGTCGGGCGTCGTCGACTCGTCGGCACCTCGGGTTCTTTTCATACGCAAGAAATAAAATCCTGCAAATATCTGTCGGGCAAAACACAGAAGAAATCGAATACGGCATGCTTTTGTCAGGCCTTGGTATTGTCGTCGGCACATCGGGTTCTTTTTATACATAAGGTATGCAGAAGAAATAAAATTTTGTTTGCTTTTGTTGGTATAAATAACAACGGTCATAAATAACATTATAAATTTAAACTAGCAGCTCAGCTTATGCTTCGTTTTACAACTTTAGAAATGAAGGGACAAAACTCTTTGCAAACTTCTGGTGGGCACATTTGATTGGCTGCAACTTTTCAACCGCAGTAGCTACCTTGCGAGAGTTTTTATCAGCTTTTCAGAAGGGAAATATTTTTGTGGGGGTGATTCAGAGGTTTGACACCAAACTCCATGCGGAGTTTCAGCCTTCGTTCATGTTAGGAGGCAATTTTCAAGCAGCATATTCGTCACGAGACCGGTGGTGTAACTTTTGCTGCATTTTGTCGCTATAAGGCAAGGGGCTTGCCTTGGAGCTGAAATAAGAGTAATCAGTCATCTCAAGACATCTTAGCAGAAATGCTATACGTATTGCGAAATATCCTTTACAAATCTGACAATGAAAACGACTAGGGAAGTTAGTGCGGACCCGAAGAACTAGTATTATTCAGATTGAAGGCGTCAATGAGAAGATAATATTTGCATTCGTTCGCACTGTACATGTTCCTGCCTCACAGACAAACAGCGCCTGTTCGTAGCTAAATTCTGACGCTTGAAGTTAGCTGGGCAGTACAACAGCCTGGGAGCCCATAAACCCAGTATCAATCAATCAATCAGTCAATTTTATTTTCAACCCTAATAGCACTAGGCTATCACGGGCGGGAATTGGAAAAATAAGCACTCGTTAACAGTACAAATAAAACACAATGAATAAGAAAAGAACATGAATCATCAACTGTTAAAATGTTTAGTAAAATACAGAACGAATGAATTTAGGTATCTTTCTGAAGATTTTGTAGTACTGGTCCTATTAAGGCTCAAGGGCACCTAATTCATTCTAACTAAGAATATGCATTGACTCATGAAAAGGTTTTCAACACAAACAACAAAGTACAGTACTATGTCAACTTTCTCTTTCTAACAAGGAGAAAGTCCTGACCGCAACTATGTCGGTAAAGAACAACGAGCAGCGTTGTGAAAAAGCACTTCCGGCATTTGCAGTTTTTCCTGTGTCGGAATAAACAGTAGGAAAATGAGGGCACCATCATAACAGCAGAAGGCAGAAAAGCTGACGCCTAACGCCAGTGAAATCTAGGGACAAAGAAATCGAGGAAATATCTTGCCATCGTCCTTTTTTTTTGAGAATCCGACAAACCAGAGGCGACCCTGCGAGGGAATGCCCGGCACGACTCAGGTTTGGTAGAGGATGAAGTGACTCGGACGATTGTGCTCCAGCAATGTCAGCGCTTCAGAATCCCCATCATAAACATCTTCAGCGTCAGTGAAATCTAGGGACAAAGAAATCGAGGAAAGATCTTGCCATTTTCGGAGAATCCGACAAACCAGAGGCAACCCTGCGAGGGAATGCCCGACACGATTCGGTAGATTGGTAGAGGTAGATTGGTAGAGGATGAAGTGACTCGGATGATTGTGCTCCAGCAATGTCAGCGCTTCAGAATCCCCATCATAAACATCTTCAACGTGAGTGAAATCTAGGGACAAAGAAATCGAGGAAAGATCTTGCCATCGTCCTTTTTTCGGAGAATCCGACAAACAAGAGGCAACCCTGCGAGGGAATGCCCGACATGATTCAGGGTTGGTAGAGGATGAAGTGACTCGGATGATTGTGCTCCAGCAATGTCAGCGCTTCAGAATCCCCATCATAAACATCTTCATGGGCTTCTTTGCAGCCTTGGACTCGTTTAAAGGAGTTACATCATAAGCATTCTAGCACTTGCAACGTCTAGACCCCCCCCCCCCCCCTCAAGACCCGAGATGAAGCCATGACTCGATCCGACACCGCTGGGTCATCTAGCGGCGCGGGTCGTAAGCGCCCGACATGGGGAGGATGAGATCATAGTTTGATTATGGATCTAACAAAACGTTTTTATTGTAGCAGGCACATGGAAAGTTTGTAGAAAAATCAAACTAATTATTTGTATGATCGATTTCTTTAAGTATTTTGTTTTCTGTTTTTTCTTGTTAATTCCCGTAAGTCCAAAGAATTAAGGATGTAAACTAGATCACAATGAACAAACACCGTAAATTATGCTAAATTCATAATAGTGATTTCTTGAAGATTCTGCAACTGAGCTAAATAATATTCAGCTTCCTATACCAAAAAATGTCAAACTGGCCTTATTCCGACATATCTAAACTTCCACAGGGTGATATACTTACTTGTTTTAATCCTCTTACACGCCACTCGATCTTCTCGAAGGCTCTAGTTATCTTTTAACCAGTGTCAGGAGATCAATGAATAGGTAATTAGCAATGGCTGATTGGCGTTCAGGAGGGAATTGTGTTCAAGTAATTTGTGGATAACGTTGGCCACCGTGAGGATTTTGGGGAAAACAAAGGTAGCACTGTGTTCGTAAAAATCCGACCCATCGAATAATGATGGTGTCTCCCACCTTCTCGGCCCACATGAATCAAAGACTTTAAGAGACAAAGGTGTTAGAAAAATCTAGAATAAGGCAGTTTGCCGATAGATTTCATATCATTATCAAGACATGCTACTAGAGACCTTGCGAAACTTGTTTGCAAAAAATAAATAAAAAAATCGGAGACGGGTCAAAGCTTTGCCAACCCAAAATCACCATCATGTTTGGGCTCCAGCAATGTCAGCGCTTCACAATCCCCATCATAAACATATTCATAGGCTTCTTTGCAGCCTTGGACTCGTTTAAGAGACAAATGTGTTATAAAAATCTAGAATCAGGCGGTATACCGATAGATTTGATCTCGTTATCGAGACATGCTACTAGACCTTGCGAAACCTGTTTGCAAAAAAAAAAAAAAAAAAAAAATCTGAGACGGGTCAAAGCTTTGCCAACCCAAAATCCCCTTGATTGTCAAGTATGGAAAGGTCCTTCTTATGCGTATACACACTTTTTTCTAGCTCGAAGTCCAAAGTATTGAGAAAAAGTCATATCAGCTCTTGGCTATCAACTTTAGTGACGGTAAGCAACTATTCTTGATCGGTTGGCGCAAGCTGTTTACTTAAAGTTTAACCGAAAAGGACTAGGACCCGACAGTCTAGTGACACATCATGTATTCACTTTAATAGGCTTGGAAACCCAATACAAATGCGTTTCTCAGTTTGTCCGCTGTCCACAGATAATGGATTACATCGAATGAATACGCCTGTATGCTTGAAATATTTACTGACTACAAAGTAAGCCGGCGCTTATCGTCTTTAATCCTGCAATTGCAGGCTTGTTTTGAAATTCAAAATCTTCGCGTCTGGGCGAATTTTGGGCTGTCGTGGCAATCAGTGCACATTCGGATCGTCATTACTAGAGCCTCAGGTGAAAAAGTGCAAAATCCTTTAAAGGTTAACAGAATAGGGCTAAGATACGACAGTTCGATTACCCGCCATATTTTTTACTTAATTAGGCTAGAAGAACCGACAAAAACGCGTTACTTCGTTACTTTGTTATCCACGATTCTTGAATTTTAGCTGAGGTAATTTCTCTTCCGTAACTGTTGTACCTCTATACGGACGTAGCTCTATGTTTGAAAGGTTTATCAACTACAGCGGCAGCCAGTTGCCGAAATAACAAGTGCTCATCAGGAGCGTGTCCGAAAGCTTCCAGGACTGTAAATGCTGCATTTAATGCTGCATTTTTATTTTTATTTTCGTCCGAAAGCTCTTACCTTATATGCAGCATTAAATGCAGCATTTACAGCACTAAAAGCTTTCGGACACGTTCTTTATTTCTTCTCTGACACGGGTGCGCGCCCCTACGTAGACACGACACTACGTAGACACGTCAGTAAGTGGACGGGTGCGCGCCCCTACTTAGACACGACACTACGTAGACACGTCAGTAAGTGGACAAAATCCGACGCTACATGGACAAATTTCCCGACGCTACGTGGACAAAAAATAACCGACACTACATGGACACGACGGTACATCGAACGACGCTACGGAGACACGACGGTACAGCGAACGACACTACGTAGACACGCCAGTACGTCGAACGACGCTACAGAGACAAAAAAATCCGACACTACGAACCTGTCTCTCTAGTGTCGTGTCTCTGTAGTGTCTGTCCATGTAGTGTCGTGTCTCTGTAGTGTCTGTCCACGTAGTGTCGTGTCTACGTAGCGTCTGTCCATGTTGTGTCGCCCACAAAATCTGTCCATGTAGTGACATGTCTCGGTAGTGTCGGGTCATAAAGGTGTCTACGTAGTGTCGCCTGCGTGTTTTGTCTCTGTAGTGTCGCCAGTCTGTTAAAATTCTCCAGCGTTTCCATTTTAACGAACTTCGACTGTATTGTTGGCTAGCTTCGCTTTTACTTCTTGGTTTGATTCCGCCCATGTTTGTAGTCATGTTCTGCGCCCAGACACTAGATGGCGGTATAGGTTTGCGGAAGTCGTTTTGTATAATGGCAAACTTGATGGTGGGAAGCGGATTGCATGGCTTTGAACTTGAGTATGCGTGGGCTAGTATTTAGGGGCTGGGAAGGGTATGGTGGGATGGTTAAAATTCTGACCAGAATTATAATTCACCAGCAACATTTCATAACTGAGTAAGGCTGACGCGTTTTTTGGATCCCGCATGAGACCATATCTTCGGTCTGTAGAAAGCTTGCGGACGGGCCAGAAAGAGAAAGTCCGGTGAACTTGTCATTGTGTTCCTTGGTTGAGGAGTAAGATCGGCTTGTATGTTGGCACTTTGTATAGAGGTCGGAAAATTCCCAGATACCCATATCGCTTGAGCCAACCTATGGGCTGAGATTTCTCGAGCTTCCTAGCCTAGTTTCCTCCTCCCCATTAGCTGATTTACGCGCGCAATTGAAAAAAAAAACATCGGCCTATCTTCCAAATAGGCCCGTATTTTTGGGATAAGGTAAATCCTTCGGAATGTGACCTCTGATGACTCAGGGGACAGTAAACAAACTGTAATTAATCAACTAGGTCAAACTTGGTGAGTTTTAGGTCAATACAGTTCAAATTCTGTCAGACCAATGTCGAACATAGCATGATTTTTATGTTAAGCATCCGAGGATTGCTAAATGATTTCGAAAATTTACATTAGCGGATGTTCTGTTAATGCATGATTTTTCTTTTGTTATGTTTATTTAAAAAAAAACCCCAATAATTTAAGTGATTTTCCCGTTCAGCCCTCACTGAAAAGTTATTTCAAAAACACTAAATGATTGCATTCTGTTTTCGTATTATTTATATTATTGATAATAATTTCGTATGTTCTCATTTAAAAACGAAAATATTTAAATGATTTTTTTTTTTTTTTTTATTACATTTGGCGTTAAGCTTTTAGCTTGTCGCGTTATGACTCGTTATGAAGTCATCGTTATAACTTAAAATTGCTAAGTCGCCTGTCACCAAGTCATCTATCAATATTTAATTTGCAACTTTTTCTAGTCTATAAAAGACTACAAGTCAACTATATGTGACTGTGACACACCCACAAGATAGTTTATGTTAAGTTTATATATTTAGTTACAAACAAAAAGAATGTTTGGAATTGTTTTTTTTTTTAATTCTCCCGTCAACCCAAACAGCTGATCCGTCGTCTGAACAGATCAGCCGCTGTTTACGCGTTTATTTCGGCCTCGTATGAACAAGCTATTAGATTGAAAACTCCAAATTAAAGTCTGCTGATTGTCCCCAAGGTCAACAAAGCTCACATCCCAAAGGATTTGTAATCCTCATCAATCACCGTCACCACGACGAAAATAAGCACGTGGCTGATTTTGGATTTTTTGCGAATGCTTTTGCTTACTGCGAATTACGCGCGTATACCATTTTTGAATTCCACCAGCGCTCCTAGCAGATGGCCTGAAAGCAAGAACTTACAGACCCACTCCCCCCACAGAGGCAGGATTGGGTTCGGACCCCCAAGGAGGCACAACAAGAACCCAAGCTCTTAATTCCCACCAAATTTGGTTACCATCCTTTCAGGTCTATATGCTGATGTTGGAATTCCGGAAAGCCCCTCCCTTTCCCAGACTATGGGACTTTTTTCAGTCTATTTCAGGTCCCAAGTTTTATTCGCTTATACAATTTCATAGTCCCCGCTTACTTAGAAGTGCCCAAAACCGAGATCCCGCTGACGCGCAAACCCGAAGCCGAATTATAACAGAGGTTGGGGTATCACCTAGCGTCTATACTTGACTTTAACTAAAGTGTTGGCGTAAACAAAGGGGTAGCAGGCAGAAACTTAATTGTTAGTTTGTACTTCAACATGCCAAAAAGAAATCCTGGACAATATCCTAAGCTGGAATTCCACATGGAAGAGACACAAATGTCCGACACTAAGGGACACGACGCTACATGGACACGTCAGAACGGAGAAAAACAAAGGCCCGACACTACGAAGACACGTCACTGCGTCGAAAACGAAAAGGCGTCACTACACAGACACGACAGTACATCGAACGACACTACGTAGACACGACGGTACATCGAACGACACTACATAGACACGCCAGTACGTCGAACGACACTACATGGACACGTCACTAAGAGGACAAAATCCGACACTACGTCGGAAATCAAAAAGTGTCTTCGTAGTGTCGGTACATGTACCGTCGTGTCCATGTAGTGTCGGTCTTCGTTCCGTCGTGTCTCTGTAGTGACGTGTCCATGTACTGACGCTTTTTTCGTTTCGATGTACCGTCGTGTCCTCGTAGTGTCGTGTCTACGTAGAGACATCATCCCTCTGACACTTCTAATTCCGAAATTTAGCCTTAATTTAGCATTAATTCGATGAATTTTATGCTGAATTAATGCTGCATTAACTGAGCGAAAATTTAAGTCCGAAAGCGAAATGCTGCATAAAATGCTGAATTAATTCAGCATTTTCGTTCGTTTCCGAGCTTTCGGACACGCTCCAGATACATCTGATGCATTTATCTGTTTATGTGATTATTGCAGCAAAACTCAGAGCTTTCTTCAGTTTTACACCAATCACACCCTTTATTGAGTGGCTGTATTATGTCAGAGTTGTTTTTGATTCCTCTGGTATTTTGCAACTGCATTATGATGGGCTAATTTTCATCTCAAAGAGGCTATTGGCCACTGCAGCCTGAATTATCTGTCACATCATGGAATAACTTTAGCAAGGTATGGAATCTTAGCGGGTTCATTGTTTCTACTTCTCATGATTTCTCTTGAGATCTGATGTTTTTTTTTTTAAGTTTAATATTCTGTTTTTGATCTTACAATACCACAGTAAACTCATTATGAGAGCTTTCTGTTGGGTTGGTAGTTGTAAGCTATTTCATAAGGTGGCAAGATTTTGTGGGATCCCAAAACGGCACTCATCACATATGCTTTCAAAAAATTTCTACGAGGGGCCTTAGTAGTAGTTTAAACTGGTGGAAAGACGCATCACTTATGTTGGGCCTTAGGTTCAGCATTTTGGCCACACTAAAATCTAGAATTTGGATGCGAGGAAGTTGAAGGTCGCCGAAAAATGCAAGTTTAAAAAAAAATAGTTGCCCGAGGCACTCGGGTTACATTTGTCTTGAGCGCAGTAGTATCAAGCTGCTGCTGCTTGGTTGTCACTGAGGAGCACTGAGCAGACCTTGATCTACTTGCTGAAATTTTGGTTGGCGCCATCCTCTTAGCCGCGGCGCATTTTGAGAAAAACAAGGGTATTGTAAACCCGACAGTCAGTCTGTTTACTCTCGACTTTTCTTCTCCGGGGCTCTACTGTGATGAGCCATTTGTAAAAGTAATAAATTGTGGTGTTCCGCACAGCTCTTTCTTGCCACTCGTTCGCGTCGAGAATAGTCCATATATTTATTCGTTGCATGGTTGTAGTAGAGAGATCTTATTTGTCCTTGCTAAAAAAAAAAAAATTACTCGGGCCAAGTACTTTCCCCCAATTTGAAAAAAACCTTGATTCTTGTAATGATGATGATGAAGTATTTTTATGGCACCGTAGTCGACCGTGGTATCTGAATACCAGAAACGAGAGTAACTGCGAAATCGAATTTAGACCCTGGTGTCAGAGTCTGCAAAAACGCATATACTGAATATATAGAATCCGTCTACCAGCAGGAAGAATTCTGTCTGTGATCATTCCGCCTTTCCATTTCCTACTTACAAAGTCATCCTTGCATTCCGGTACACAAGGACGTCAGTATCTGCTTACTTTTTTGTTTGTTTTCTTAGTTTCCATTTACCTTACTTTTTGAGATCCCAAAACGTAAAGCATTGTCCTAATAGGTGTAATAAGCTGAATAACGCTATACGCGATATTTACGTCTTAATACACACGCCCGTTCAAATACGAACCAGAGAGGTTCTTATCAATGCAGCGTGCAGTGTTGCCACGCTCATACAGTTTTTCAAGTTTCTGAAGATCAGAAAAGTGCTCTTAGTGTTACTTGAAGTACACCAGTACAATTTGACGCCCAATATATTGTAAAAAGCAATTAAATCTACGGATGGACAGCACAAGTCCTTGAACTAGCAGTAAGCAGTCGCAACAGAACAAAACGTGTTATTTTTTAGAAAAGTTGTTTCTTCAGCTTCCACCAAAGTAGAACTTTAGTGCTTCCCGTGGCAACCCTGACGACGCTGCTCTTTCCTCGGCCCGCTGGCGGAACCAACCAAGCGATCTGATTGGCCCTGCATAAGCCAGAATAGAGCGCTAGTCTATTTTCCTTTATTCACCTTATTACAGCGCGCTTCGAGGAAAAGAGGAAGAGAAATTCGCTGAGCCTCAGTTGCACCTTTACAACTTCTCGCTGACTTGCCGAATTCACTTTCCACTCGCGAAGTGGATTCGCTTTCCAAGTGCTGGCGGAAACTAGCGGAGCGCGAGAACAGCATTGGAAAGCGAAGCGACTTTTAGCCGAAGTCGCAAGAACAGCTGGCGCATAAGCTCGCGGAGCTTTCCAGACCGCCAGAATCGCCCTTAAGTGGAGTGATACCTATGACATCGCAAAAGCTGTCCGTCTGTGAGCACAATAACTCCCGGAAGGGAATGAGATATTTTGATGAAACTTGGTGTGAGGATCCTTTGGGTCAAAGGAAAGGTCTGATTCGTAGATGGACTCTGTAGCCCTAGGTCGCCCAGAATCGATGAAATTTGCTAGCTTTTTGGTGTCAAAAAGGGCAAATTTGCGGTCTCTTTGCTCGTGGTTGTCTGCTTGTTCACTTCCCCAACATCTAGTGCATCGTGAAAGGTCACCAACTGCAGCTGATGTCCCTCTCCAGATTCGCCTTTGAAGCTGATGCCAGTCTGTTTTCTTGACAAAAATAACAATTAAACCAGTTTCACATATGTATGGATTGTATTATGAGCAAATAATATAATGCAGCCCTACACATTTGTCTTCTACAAGAAATTCTTATTATTGATTTTGATACCTACCATAGTAAATCACTGTACCAAACGACAGATTAATTTAATAAGCGAAAGAAAAAAACCCTGAATTGAACACTATAATTAATAAGTTAATGACTGAATAATTGTGATGTCCTGGTTCTATGTTTGGTTGAGATTGCATGTCAATCACATGTGCTTTTAATACCTACCACAGTAAATCACTGCACCGAAAAACATATTAATTTAATAAGTAAAAGAAAAGAACCTGAACTAAATGATTATGCTATCCCCATTCTGTGTTTTGTTGAGACCACATATGCTTTCCAAAAAGGCGTGTATGTGATCATGGTAATCCTTAAGGACCGTTCAAGCTTACGTTTAAGGCGCAGAATTTCTGAATAATACGTGCTATCCGCGAATATGTGTGGTAAACTTTCATCCCACCGAGGCTTGCTGTGGTAAAAATTAATAGGAACGGGTTCTATTATGTGTGTTAAAAATTATACATGACCAATCACAGAAATGCATTTCCATCACGTGACTACTGAAGAAGAAAGAGAGAAACGTTTAAGGAGAGATATTTGTAATATAAATGGAGCTGAATGAGCTCCTTGAATGACAGTCAGTCATATTAAATATATTACTAATTATGTTTACAAGCTTTTACCTTATCTGGAATAATAATAGCAATCCTGGTAGGCTCAAAACTATATTGAGAAATATGCTCTAGTCCAAATCCAACAGACACGTAGCAACAGATATTATACTGGATTGTTATAAAACCGGTAGAGGCTTATCTAAAATTCCGCATGAAAGTCATCAGAGGTTATGTTCTCTTGGGCAGACTCGTGGGATTCATTGTCAGGCTTAAGGCTCTGTTTTGAAAATCTGCGCATACGTGTTCCAAACGTTGGCGAGCGGCGTACAACTTGATGCGGCGTACAACTTGATTTTCAAGTTGAACGGCTGCAGAGGATAACGCTTACAAGGCGAAGTATTTTTATTTGTGTTACAACCAGTGTTGCCACTTATGCCGCATTTCGCGTCATAATGCCGCGATTTTGAGGAAAATGACGCATAAAATTTTGATTATGCCGCATACCGCAATTATGCCGCGAAATGGCTTTTTATACCGCTTTCGTTCCCATACTTAGTTTGTCCAACTGAAGTTGCTTGTCTTTTGTCTGGCAAGAAAAGCAAGAATTTCAAAGCCGCATTGATTCACGGAAGTCATCTACGGATCTGAATTATTGACCCTAGTCGGCAGCTTGTCCCATGGGAGACCATTGTTCTCGACACTGGGTTGAGATCGCAGGCTTCACATTCTCTTTCTCGGCTCTTCTGATGACATCTGTCAGCCCAGATAGTCAATTTCCACTAGATAGTTTTTGTTTTGTAGTTAACAAATGACTACCTTGTCTTCCGTGACAGGATTTCTTGTGGGAAACTATATTTACGTATACATCATCAGGCCAGAAAGAGTTTTTTATAATTATGTATACAACACGTGTGCCACCCAAAAGGACCTGACCTATCCCAGGGGGTAGGCGGCTTTTCTGCTGTATACGGTTGTGTTTAACTCATAGGGGGAGGGGGGGGCTCATGACCCGTTCACTTATGCCTAAAAACACAAGCTAACCCTGGATTTGGATGTAGGGCATCAGAAACCAAGAAGGGCATAGCTCATAGCTGCTATGGGGAATACATTTTTTCTGCAGACATCGGTGTAATGCAGTAGCTTTAATCCACAAGTGAAAATTATAAATGGTACCTTCTGAGTGGATATAATGGGGTGGTACAAATGTGCGGAAGGGGTTGGTCAGTATGGAAGTGCTTTGGGTTGTAATCTAGCCTACTGTAGGATGGTATAGAGCTAAATATTTTCGGCAAATATAAATATGCTGCTTGAATTCTAATTCACAAGTGAAAATCAGAAATAATCACGTATTGGTGGGTATGATGTGTCGGTATATGACCTTTGGAGGGGGAGTATGGCTCAGGTGGGGTCATCAGGTGATAACTACTCCTTAGCAAAAGGTCAGAGCCATACCATATCCGTTTTCAAAAGGATATAGCTGTTATTCTAACCTTATCCCATAAATGCTGGAGTTCGAAGCATATACTAAAAAAAAGCCTCAGGCTCCCCCCCCTCCCCCCCGAATGTTGTCGGCCAGTCGGTAAAAATAATAACCGATTCGGTGCGAAGCGCCCCGATTTTCCGTAAGAACAGTCGTTTTTCGTAAAAATAATAACATTTTTTCTTAAAAACAGTCGCATTTTCTGAATATTGGTCGATTTTTCGTCAAAACAGTCGTTTTGCTATATAAAAAAGGTGTTTTTCTGTAAAAAACAGTCGGTAAAAATGACGAGCCAGTCGGTAAATACCTTGCCCCGCCCACCAAACGTTTTTGCTAGTAACGCCTCTGTTCACCACATAACACTTTTGACCCTTTCTCCACCCAAAATAGAAAAGTTGAGTCTTTTGAGAATTTTGCGGATGCCCCTAATTTTACCGAAAAAATGCCCCTGGTAGAAAAGCCCCAGGTACCGTCTATGGGGTAGACAGCACGTGTTTTCTCGCACTTACTCGATTTTCACCACCAGGGGTGTCACATATGTGGGGGGAGGGGCGACCCCCCCCCCCCCCGAATGTTGTCGGCCAGTCGGTAAACAAAATAACCGATTGTGCGCGAAGCGCCCCGATTTTCCGTAAAAACAGTCGTTTTTCGTAAAAATAATAGATTTTTTTCGTAAAAACAGTCGCCTTTTCTGAATATTGGTCGATTTTTCGTCGAAACAGTCGTTTTTTTATATAAAAAAAGTTGTTTTTCTGTAAAAAACAGCCGGTAAAAATGACGAGCCAGTCGGTAAATACCTTGCCCCGCCCACCAAATGATTTTGCTATTAACGCCTCTGTTCAGCAAATAATTTTTTTTACCCTTTCTCCAGCCAAAACAGAAAAAATCGAGTCTTTTGAGAATTTTGCGCACGCCCCGAATTTTACCGCATTTTGGTTGAAGGATACCGCGGAAATGCCGCTTTTTGACGAGGCGTTGCGAAGCGGTGCCGGTCGAGTGGCAACACTCGTTACAACATAAGCGTGAACGGTCCTTTATGGGTGGAAAGGCCTTTCCCAATACTTTTCCAAGACTGTTTCATAAAGTCATTATAATTTTTACTGCAAACAGTGACTTCATAGCCACGTACCTATCACAAAAATATGCAGATACAAGGCTCTGTTAATCTGTGGATGATTCTATTGACCTATCTTAAGTGTGTTTGAAAGAAAATTTGCCAAAGGACACTGTACAAACCTGTACAATGCCTGGTAGTCCATCCTCAGGTACCCACAGGACCTCAACAAAAGAGCAGTGTTGACCTTGTCTCTCGACAAGAAAATAGGAATGGCAGTCCTTGCTAGACTGATCTTGGCATCGCTCTCAGAAACATCACTTGTTTTAAAGTGGAGGCAACAGAGAATGATTTCTCCTAAATGATTTCACCTAATGATTTCTCTGGTGTAAGGCCGATCACAGTTACATCAGTTTTCAGCAGAATTTACGAAAGTTTTGTTGCCACATGGCTTAAAGAATATCTTTTAAAAGTAACTGATCGAAAGCAGTTTGGTAACATTCCTAAGTGTTCGACAGTCCATTACCTAGTTTAATTTGATTTTATTTTAAAACATCTCGATGAACCTGGCAAATGGATAAATTTAATTGCAATTGATTTTAAAAAGGCATTTGGCCTTGTTGACCATGAAATTCTTTTAGAAAAAATGGCGGAAAAAAATATACCCGATTTTATCGTCAAAATCATCAAGAGCTTCTTGACAAATAGAGAGCAAACTGTAAAGTATAAAGGCCATTTTTCTACTTCTTTACCAGTTTTTTGTGGAGTTCCACAAGGAACTGTGATCGGTCCGCTGTGCTTCCTCCTCATGATAAATGAAATTGCTGCTGGGTTGGAGGACAGATGGAAATACGTTGACGATTTGTCCTTAGCGGAAGTCGTATCTGAGGATCTGAAAAGTAACGCTGCCAGTTTCATCGACCAGGTTACCTCAGAGGCGACTGAAATGAATATGGTCGTGAATAAAGATAAGTGCTCGGTTACGACCTTTTCTTTTCTTAGAAAAACTCGGCCGTCTTTCGAACCTCCTATCGACCCTGGGCTCATCAGTGATAAAATAACGCTATTAGGTGTAGTGATCTCTTCTGACCTTTCATGGCATGAAAATACAAAGACAGTTGTAAAGAAAGCTAACAGCGCAATTCAAATGCTAAAAACACTGAACAAGTTTCGAGTTCCTAAGGACAAGCTAAAGCTAATATTTTGCTCTTTCATTCGACCCTTAGTCGAATATGCTTGTCAAGTTTGGCACTTTGCTCTTACCCAAGGTGAAACTGATAAAATAGAGCGAGTTCAGAAGAGATCGCTGCAAATTATCTATGGCGGTTCCCCCCTACCATACTCTTTTTACCTCAAAGAATTTGAAATTGAATCCCTTTCTTCCCGCCGCGAAAAACTATGCCGCAACTTTGGCTCCTCCCTTCTCCAGCACCCCATATATCGTTCATTCCTTCCCCCACCCTTTGTTCCTGTAAGACCTCGTCCCCCCCGAGAAGTGGCTGAAAAGGTTCCCAAACTGACCCCAATCTACTGTAACACTATGCGCTACAGTAGAAGCTTTGTGCCGAGCTTCGTAAAGCAGTACAATGCTCTTTGGCACTTTTCTGCCTTGTTACTTTTTTTTTTTTTAATTATCTGTTGACAACTTATTATATCTTTACTACAAAAACATCGTATTTGGGCTCTGCCCACGAGGGATATGTTTTGCTTTATTATTAAATAAATTGAAATTGAAAAAAAAGAACATGACCAGTTGAAAGCTCGAACTTGCTAATCAACTTGGTGGAATGCTGGCCAAATTCTCTGTTGACTGTGTCCTTCCACAAAGGAAACCTATTGGAGGTAGCACGGAACAGAGGGCTATCTTCGGATGTGGTTCTGCAATCTGGAATCGAACATTTCAAAATCTTTGCTTTGTTAGCCATTGAAACACACGCTTTTGCAGACATTCAAATTTTCCGCGACTCGCCGTATGGTTATTTGTCGTGCAACCAATGGAGATTCCAAACGTCACGACTAGACTACGCGACGTAAAAAACAAAAATCCCTTACATGAGTCTAATAATTCAGTGTATTCAAATCAAACGTATAAAAATAAGTTGGCTTTTCAGTTAAACTTTAAATGAGTCAAAATGATTCTCTGATCCAGATATCAGATGTAAAAATAAGTTGCCTTTTCAGTTTAACTTTATAATGTAGGAGCACTGGCTTTTTCCATCGCTTGCCAGTGTACATTCCCATATACTTTCTAGCCGTTTGTTCTGCATTGAAGTTGCCAGATGCGCGGTGGAGAACATCGGAGCTCACACCAAGCAGTACGTTCCCCGTCGACTCCACCGTTTTCTACCTAAAACTCACGTTGTCAACAGTTAAAGGACACTTGAACAATGAAACCATACTTGAACACACCATGGAGAATGTATTTACAGACATGGCCACGGAGAGCATTCTTCTCCTGAGCGTGACGTTTTCAAAATAGGGATGTTCGTTTCTGGAGGTTTGCACATGCAGACTCCAAGACAAAAAGCGCAATTCATTCAAATCTTGTACAGCGCTGGCCGGATCGTATTGGAATTTCTTCTAGATATACGTTTGGGCTTAACTGGTTAAAAAATATTCCAGAAGAAGGGTTGATTGGAGACATTTGTTTAATTCTAAAATTGTCCGGCACTGAAATAAGGACAGATGCAAAATGGAGCAAAAATCATAGCTTGGAAACACTATTTCGTATTTGGTGGTTTTCTGCAGACAATGTTAACGGAAGTCATACAGAAAGGGATGATCCTTGGTACTCTTCATTCAGGTGTCCTTTAACACTAACAGTATCACATTACACTGTAAAAAACTTCTCCGAGTTAGGATTAAAGTTAACTGCAGTATTTGCTACTGGGGTTAATCTTGTCTCTACTGGGATAAGATTAAGCCGAATTAGAGATAATCTCACCTCATACGACAAGGTTAATCCCAGTAGCATATACTTCAAGATTTTTTTACAGTGTACTTACGTTACTCGTGCTTAAGTACTTATCGCGTTACTTCCAACTATGTTCATTATTAAAGTGAAGGTAAAACGGGCCGCACAACCGAAAAGCAAGACAAGTCTATTTCCACTTGAGCTGGAGATTGATTGATTGATAAGTTGATTGTTTATTGCTTTTAGGTTTATTACCCACAAAATTGTTTAACACAGACCTGCGGAGTAAATGAAGAAACGAAGAATTGTTAAAATTGAAAAGAAAACAAAGTGAGCCAACCAACACCACAAAAAAAGGCCGCAGGGGCTCGTATACGCGTATCAAATTTACCGTCTTTTCACAAGACCATCGCTGAAAGTGGGAAAGCCAGAAGGCGGATTACGTTACTAAAACGACCAGTGGTTGTTTTCGGTTTCGGTGCCATCTAGGGATCGGCAGAAGGAATTTGCAACATTTGAAATAAGCTACCTGCAGAGTAAGACCAAGAAAAGGCATCCCATCTTTTAGCGTTACCTTACTTGTATCATGAGTTTCTTCTTATAGTTCGTTTTGGTTCGTGCTCGTTTGAGTTGGCAGTTCTCAAGAAGTACCATATTCTTCTGAATTACCTTCTGAAGTACCTGAAACCCGGAAACATCATTGGGATTTACGGTGCCGTCATGTTCAATTGGAAGCCGACAAAGCTTTCATGGGATATCAACAGCGACGACGAAAAGATATTTATCTTACGCCAGGTAAGGAAAGTCCCGTGTTAGTAGCGAGGGGGGGGGGGGGGGGTCACGGAAACTGGCCATGCAGAATTTTCAAGACTTTCCAGTAGATATAGACTTATTGGTTCTAAGGGCAGTGGAAAATTTCGTTCGCTTCGCAATCATGGCCGTGCTCTTCGAGATTAACTTTTGAAATACCCAGCTGTAGAACCGGTATTGCTGTCCGCAGTGCTGCCATATTGGCGGATTTTATGCCAAGCTGGCGGATTATGACCGACTGGCGGTTTTTGCTTTTTGCTGGCGTATTAGAATTGTTTGGGTTCTATTGACAAGCAAGTTTTGGGAGATTTCTTGCAATTTTGGGTTAAAAAGAATTTAGGCATATCTTTGAGTATTTTTGAAAGACAGCGGCGTATATCTTGGGTTACGATCTGGCAACACTGTGCTGGCGAGAGTCGGGAAAAAAGGGGAGTATTAGAAATCATGTTTGTTAGATAGTTAGACTCCCTCTTTCTAGCCCACCAAACTCCGCGTCACACTTCGGGCTACAGGCCGGAGTGCCGATATCAGGGTATCGACAATTCGGCATCTGCGTTCAATGCACAGTAATCGTTGATGTGATCATTTTTTTTTGTCACCCAGTCTCATGGTCCCAGAAGATTAGCTAGAAATTGCACCTTGCCAAACGAAGTAACTGATAGCAACAAGAATTTAATGCTTGAAAAAGTTAAAAGAACCTTTGGAAAATACGATAAAAGCAATTTGACAAGAATTACTCTACAGTGCATTGGTTTTCACTGAATTGTTTAACACTTTGACGCATCTACTAAAAACTATTCATCCAGCTCATCATTTACATGTTGTTTTTCATGAGTTTTTAAGGCCCAGTTGATAATTCAGTCTAAAGTGTCGTGCTTTAGGTTGATCTTACTTGTAAAGGTTTTCCTTTCACTCCATTGTCGCCTTGTGCCTTTGGTAGGTTATTTGATAGACCGACAACGTAAAAGAATACACCTCTCAAAGGAAAAATGAAAAAGCTTTTTTGTGTGAAACTTAAAGTTATTTTGAATGGTAAAATTGAGGGATTGAACGTTTGGAAGTGTGAGTATAAATCTGCGTGGCACTATCCTGCCAATCGGGAAGCTTGCGGTGTTGGGTTAGATCAGAGCAAAATACCACTACGGAGTAGTGCCAAGACTTATGCCTTCCATGCTTCGCAAACGGGCAATACTCGTAGCTCCGCCCACTACGCTTGTGGCATTTAAGGCGAGACAGACTTGAGAGCTTAGACATTTCTAGTAAAGCAAAGGTGCGGTCTGCACACATCGAGGAAACAGGAGAGGCTGTATCATTGTTTGGCTGTGTCCAGAATATGAAGTTATCGGAACCAGTGCTGGTGCACGACTGAATGAGCTTCAATAGGGACGTTCTCTATCGCTACTGGTGCTAGTAAGGCTTCCATTGGAGTGTGTGACACTTTTTTCAAGTCTTGGTTCTTCTGCCTAGTGTTAATGTGCTCTAGGTTAGATAGAATGGATTTCTTAGGAAGTTTTGTTTTCCAGTCTCCAATGTCAACACCGATGAAGGATAGTCAGATCAAGTTCTTGAAACATAATGGTAAGATATTTCTGTAAATGCCAAAGCCCACTTGCTAGCTTTTCTGGATATGTCATTGGTAGCGTGGGGGCAGATTGCGGCCACTTGACCTGTTTTGCACTTCATGGTTGACTCTGTTATTGGGTCTGAGATAAAGAAGTAGATAGTTGACGTTAAACCAAAGTCAGCCTTAAACTAGACACCATTTGCGGTGTTGACTAAATTGTAGCGGAATTCCATACAGTCGTGACGTATATAGTGACGTCATGTGATGAGGACCCAACATAGGATTTGACTGTCCTTAGGTCGTTTTATAAATGCAAACGCGACCGGCGCCTCTTTGGCCGCTCCAAACATACTAAAATATATATTCACCGATAGGAATAAACTACAATTTTTCGTTTTCTGAGGTAAAATAGATCAGATAGGTGTGACGTCGCGCTTGTTGGGAATTCCGATACAACCTAGTTTAGACCCCATTTGCGGGTAGAAGTCCGTCAGTACCTCTGGTTTTGCTTGAGATGGGAATGATTATTTTACTATTTGTGTCTGATAGCATACACTCAGCAGAGATTTAAACTGTAGCTGTATTGCTATTTTGATGGTGAGAAAAATCCAGTGCAGCTAAGCACGGCAGTAGAATTAAAACCTGCTGATTTAATTACATTTTTTATGGCACTTGCAGCCTCTGGCTCAAGTGCCATATACCGATCACAATTCCGTCTGTCGGTCTGTCTGTCGGTCGGTCCGAGTTTTTTGTCACACTTTTTCGAGTTAGGGTACTTCCAGATGTGCTAGGACAATGAAACTTGGCAGGCATATCAGGGACCCGACCAAACTAACCTGGAAATAATCAGTTTCCCGATCCGACCATATGCGGGGGAGTGCGGGGCGCTGGAAACTTGAAAATTTAGGGCATTTTGTCACACCTTTTCGAGTTAGGGTACTTCCAGTTGTGCCAGGACCATGAAACTTGGCAGGCATATCAGAGACCCGACCAAACAAACTTAAAAATAATCAGTTTTCTGATCCGACCATTTTTTGGGGGGGGGAGTGGAGGGCAGGGGAATCCGGGAAATTGAGAAGTGTGTAACTTTCGAACGGGTGATCGGATTATAATGAAACTTCATAACTGAAGAGAATATATATCTGTAATGTCCCGTTTAAAGTCTTGACCGGGTTCGGTAGCCAGGGGGGAGTTGGGGGGGGGGGGGAGACCGGAAATTTCAAGAAACGGTTAGAATGCAGGGATCGGAGTGAAACTTGCTGGGAAGAACAAGCATCTGCTCTAGATAAGTCCTTTAGACCATTGTACTGGATCCGGACTGTTATGGGGGGGGGGAGGGGGTTTCCCGGAATTTCGGTGATGGTGGTTTTGGGGATTTTCACGATTAAACTTGGCAGGCATATCAGGGACCCGATCAAACTGACTTCAAAATAAAAATTTTGTCGATCTGATAATGGTGGGGGGAGTGGAGGGAGGGGAATCCGAAATGTTCAGTCATGCGTAATTTTGGAATGGGTGATCGGATTCGAGTGAAATTTAAAAATTGAACAGAGGACATTTCTCCGATGATCTTTTTCATATCCGGACCGGATCCGGCAACTATTGGGGGGGGGGGGGAATACGTGACACATTTAGAATGGAGGGATCGGGATGGAACTTTGTGGGAAGAACAAACAGATGCTCTAGGTAAGTCATTTACTGAATCGGATTGGCTACAGGCACCGTGGGGGATCTGGGGTGGGGGTGGGGTGGACCGGAAATCTCGAGAAACGGTTAGAATGATGGTATCGGAGTGAAACTTGCTGGGAAGAACAAACATCTGATCCATGTAAATCTTTACATAATTTGACTGGATCCGGACAATTGTGGGGGGGGGAGGGGGTTTCCCGGAATTCCGTTTTTGGGGGGATTTTCACGACGAAACTTGGAAGGCATATCAGGGACCCGGTCAAACTGACTTGGAGTAAAAAAAATCCTCGATATGATAATCTTGGGGGGGGGGGGGAGTTGAGGGAGGGGAATCCGGAATATTGAGTCATGCGTAACTTTGGAACGGGTGATCGGATTTGAGTGAAATTTAATAATTAAACAGAGGACATTTTTCTCTGGTGATCTTTTTCATTTCCGGACCGAAATCCGGCAATTATTGGGGGGAGGGCGGAAAATACTTGACCCGCTTAGACTGGTGTGATCTGGATCGAACTTCGTGGGAATGACTAACAGATGCTCTGGATTAATCATTTACAGAACCGGATTGGCTCCGGGTATTGTGGGTGGAGTTGGAGGGGGGGGGGGTCTGGGATTCCGGTGATCGCGCGTTAAGGTACTTCCAGATGTGCTAGGACGATGAAACTTCGCTGGAATATTGGAGACTCAACAAAATTTGCTTAGAAATTGCTACTTCCCAAATCCGATTATTCCTTAAAGTACCAATCTTGACCGCAAAGTAAAAAAAATACTTTTAAGCAATATATGCATTTTCATGATGCCCATCAGCCCATTAGCATTTTTGCCTCAAGGCTTTTGCTTACAAATGAAGTTCCAGCTCCCTTCGAGTGCGCATCTCAACCGCAAAGTCGAAACTTACTTTTGATCAATCTAATCATCTTAACCCATTCAAGTGCCATATGAGCTTACAGCTCTTGTTTTCTATTTCCCGTTAGTTTGTATACACGTAATGGCATGGTACAGTGCATTCCTGAAAACTCGTCTCTCCTCTCGATATTCAGATTGGAAGTATTCGGAACTTTTAAATGTTGCACTTTTGTAAGTTTGGTAACAGATAACACGTGTTCGCGCATCCTTGTGTTAAACACCATGAGAATATATCTGTTACATCCCTTTAATTATTATGTTTCGAGACGAAACTTATGTTACTACCCATTTGGGTGTTAAATTTTGCAAAAGATAACATTAAAAAGGGTCATATCATTAAAAAGGGTCATAACAGATATATTCTCGTAGCGTAGGCTAATATGTTCTCATAGATATATTCTCGTAGCGATGAATTCTCACAAGGATGCGCAAACATGTACTATCTGCTATCAAACTTCTGACAGTATGAAGTCCTGGATTTCCGAGGATTCAATACATTATTCTGGTAACAAAGACCATAAATAAGAAAAAACAACAAATAAAGGACCATAAAGGACCAAAAACCGTCGAAGAGCTCTACTTCGGATATGAAGGAATTTAAAAGAAAATGGATTTGGGGTGTGAGTGGATCTACAAGGGGGGGGGGGGGGTATTAGATTGCGGAATTAGCGTATTTTAGTGCTGAAGCTTTAACCAATGTAGGCTACCATCTTGAAATAGTTTGGGGATCCATTTTAGGGTTATGAAAGAGTTGCTGAAAAGTCGGATACTGGTTTCCGACCAAAACTGGCAAAGAAGGTTGACCACTGCGCAAACACGAGCCGGACGTACTTTCCATATTGGATTTTAGTTCCGTCCGAAAAACGGATTTTGAAGTCAGCTTGTCCTGAAATCTGCTTGCCTTGACCTTACCCCCCCCCCCCCCCCCCCCCGCTTTAACCGACCATTGGCTATCTTTCGCTCAAGGAGCTAGAGTGCCCATCCCGTCGCTTCAGAAATGTGGATCGTGAACATGAAGGGCTTGTGCGCCCTCTCTTGTTTTTTGGCCGCCCGTAAAGAAATTGGATGCAGTATTCGGCTTAATGATTGTTAGTTCAGTTCAGATAAGAAGCCATAAAGAAAAATTAAGAAAAAATTTATTCCATGAAAGAAAACAAAACCATATCAAAACCACATCATCTGTATACAAACAACTTTTCTGTGACTCATTTCTTATTAAACCATTCCTCCGCACAACATTTCCCCAAATATTCCCTTCCTCAGATCTTTTAATTCCTGACATTCACCCGTTAAATAGAAAATACAGTGCATTTAATACGCCGCAACAATACACTGACGAAAATAAATTGTCTAGGAATTGGCTGATTTCTGGCGTAATATTGGATTCTAGAGGGTGGTAATGTGACATTACTTTAGTTTGATCCGGCCATTGTACTTTAAGAATTAATGAATGCAGTTACAGAAGTACTTTGCATTAGTTACTTTTTGCAGATACCATGGTATCTGTTACCACGGTAACTGGATATGCAATTAGTCGTTTTTGTATGGCATCTGATACCACGGTTGCTCGGCAAAAACGACAATTACCGAAATTGCGCATTTCGAAGTGTCCCCAAAGAAAAACGGATATCCCAAACTTCCAAACTTCTTTCTCACCAGTTGGACATTTTGTTGGTAATGATGAAAGTGAGATGACTTTTTCAGATATCACGATCAGTTACCACGGTCTGACCGTGGTATCTGATTGTCAGATACCACGGTACCTGCACAGATACCACGATGACTGCAAAAGCGCCTTTTGACCGTGATATCAGATACCACGACAACTGCGAAAACGACTTTAGACCGTGGTATCAGATACCATGGTATCCAAAAACGTAACTATTGGCATTACAGGAACACCAAGTCCTTTAAGCGATGAAGCTTTGCGAATGGACAAGCATATGCAGAGGCTTGCGCTTTTTTTGCTATTAAAGGACACCTGAACCATGAAACCATACTTGAACACACCATGGAGAATGTATTTACAGACATGGCCACGGAGAGCATTCTTCTCCTGAGCGTGACGTTTTCAAAATTGGGATGTTCGTTTCTGGAGGTTTGCACATGCAGACTCCAAGACAAAATGCGAAATTCATTCAAATCTTGTACAGCGCTGGCCGGATCGCATTGGAATTTCTTCTAGATATACGTTTGGGCTTAACTGGTTAAAAAATATTCCAGAAGAAGGGTTGATTGGAGACATTTGTTCATTTCTAAAATCGTTCGGTACTGAAATAAGGATAGATGCAAAATGGAGCAAAAATCATAGCTTGGAAACACTATTTCGTATTTGGATTGGGTTTTCTGCAGGCAATGTTAACGGAAGTCATACAGATAGGGATGATACTTGGTACTCTTCATTCAGGTGTCCTTTAAATAATAACAATATCAGTTTACGGGAAAACGGCTGGAAAGTTAGCACTGCGCCATAAAAGAACTAAGGCGGTTAAAACACACCAGAAAAAATGTTCTCTACTTTTTTTTTAGGGATTCTACCCATTGATTTTCCACGTGCTACATTAGTAGCCAACTCTGTGACGGAAAACATCGCACCGACTGAAGATTTCCTACCCTGCAAAGTAGGAGACCACCAGGAGACCACGCCCACTCCAATGAAAGATCAAGACAAATCCAAGAAAGCCACGAGATCCGAGCAAACCTTCCAAAGACCTGCTCAGACCATACCTAATCCTCCTGGGCTAAATGGTCTCGCAGAAGCCCCTGAGATCACAGCCGAGCTGAGATCTGCTAGAGCCGACAAGGCTGCAGAAGGACGTATTCCATCGAGTCCGTCGACACCGAAGGTTGCCAGAAAGCAGGCGAAGCCTGATAAGTCAGGGAAAAGCCGTGACAAGGCAGCAAAGAATAACCATGAAAAAAACGAGGAGTGCAGAGCGGCCAACGAGTTCTCTGATAAGTCAGAAGGAAGCAGCGCAGTTAACTCAATAAAGAGCAATCGAGAAAGAGACCAGGATTACAGGTATTCGACGCTCGGGGAGATTTTGGACAGTTGTGCGAAGAAAGATACGGTTCACTTCTTTGCCGTCGTCGAGGACGTTGTCGAGGTAATTGTCCCCTTTTGCTGAACCTTTCTCGCGGAATAAGAATCGTGCGACGGAAAAGTTGACAGTCTGTTAGCTTAATGCTAGGCTATTGGGCTATTGGTGATTATGTTTGACAGATATCTAGTGACAGCAGATCTTTTGAGGCAGGGTCTAAAATGGTGAAAACTGTTTTGGCTAGACTGCGCGGTTCTTTTGGCAGCTTTATGCAAGGTTCCGACAGCACGCGTTTGTACACACTTGGCTAAAATGGTCGCGCGAGGCGAGTGACCTAGTTTGCGTCAGTCAGTTTTTGGGATCCCGAAACGTAAGTGGAGGGATACCTATGATGACTTCGGAAAAGTTGTCCGTCTGGCCGGCCGGCCGTCTGTAAGCACCATAACTCTCGAAGGGAATGAAATATTTTGTTCAAACTTGGTGTGAGAGTTCTTTGGGTCAACGGACAGGTCAAGTTCGTAGATGGGCTCCGTAGCTATATATTTAGGATTGGGGGATCAAAATATTTGTTAAAAGCTAGTGAGATAGCCGAGATGGGGTAAGCAGAGATGCTGAATACGTATATGATAATTATTTTTTCACCGGACAAATAGTTCGCCCGGAATCCGGCCAAAACCGGAAAATTCGTTAAAAGTAAAAGTTTTACTTGAAGTTGATTAGAAGTTCGATACAGGGGTAAGGAGACATATTGAATCCGTATGCGTAAATAATTTTCTCCCCGAACGCACAGTTCGCCTGGAATCCGGCCAAAGCCGGGAATTTGTTAAAAGTAAAGGTTTCACTTGAAGTTGATTAGAGGTTTGAAACAGGGGTAAAGAGACATGCTGAATTCGTAATGCAAATTATTTTCTCCCCGAACATTCAGTTCGCCCGGAATCCCCCCAACCGAATAGACTTCAGGACCTGAAACAATGCCATAGGGAGACTTCCGTTCCTGGATCTGACCATTTTCTGAGGAGTTAAGGGAGAATCCGGAAATTGTTGACCCTATTTTCCGTACGGGTGGTCTGATTCGAGTGAAACTTTATGGATGAGAAGAACTAATGACCTAGATATTCAAAACATGTGTCCGAACCACATGCTGCAATGCGTTGGGAGTTGGGGGGGGGGGGGAGAAATTTGTGACATGCACAAAATCCAAACGAATGGACCGAATAAGATTCAAGTTCGACATTACTGAGATTATGCGGCCGATATTTGTTATTTGGCGTCCGGACCGGATCCGGCCACGTTAGGACAAGGATGAAGCGGAAACCGGAAATTTGCAGAGATGCTCCGATTCGAGTCAGACTTGACGGACGAGAAGAAGAGATGTCAGAGATGCGAAGTTTATGAGCGTGTTCCACCCTTCTAACAATAGGAACGATTAGTTACTATTTCTGTTAAAACCTCACGGAATTTTACTACGCCGACCGTTACAACCTTACCGAAATAGTAACTATTTGCTTACCATGCTCGGGAGCGTAGTAATCGTGGTAACTACGGATCCCTGTAACGTGATTGGCTGGTTTACCCCGTGGAGTGATATTTTGGCGCAATAGGAAAATGCGTTCCAGCCTTGACGCCAAGAAGCCAAAATTCGTGACGTCATGCGTAGTCCTACCCGATGAAAAATTTGTAGCCTGCGTAGTAGTATGGTAGTAGTACGAAAACGTTGCATGTTATACTATGTAATAGCAAAGAATACTATCATTTAATGTTCCTCAGACTGGTCCAATCTTATGTAGTAGTATCCAGTAGCATCCTGTCTTGCCATAGAAGCATCCAGTCTTGCTAATAGTAGCATATAGTAGTATGCAGTAACACGGTAGACTTGAAGTAGAAGCATGTAGTAGCATCGTTAGTACTGCATGCAAATTTTTCGTACTACTTCATAGTACTATTTTGAGATAAATTTTTCATCGGGTAGTCGTATTCGGCCACGCAGTGGGGGGAGTACCGGAAACTTTTTGGCTCGTATAGGGGTCAAACGAGTAGAGTGATTTAAATGAAACTTAGAAAGTAGACCATATGCCCTAGAAGACATATTTTTGGTTCAAGCCGATCCGAGCACAGTGGGGTGGGGCGTTTGGGGGTACCAGAGTTTCCCGAAAAATTATCCGATTCGAGTGAAATATGATAGGCGGTAAGAGAAGATTGTATAGATGATCTACTTAACCGTCCGAACCAGATTCGGCTCCTGTAGGGGGAATTCGAGGGGGGGGGGGTATCGGAAAAGTGTGGCACTCCTAGGGATCATACTAGTGGATCTGAACTTGGAAGGTAGACAAGTCATTTGCCCTAGATGATCCGAGGTGATGCCGGAAATGCTCACACTCGAGTGTAACTAGATATCCTATTTCTAGGTCCGATCCTAGGGGGGTTGAAGAGGGTATTTTGTGACGTCCTCAGCCACTTTCTTGCACCACCTACTCGTAACAAGTGCCAGATGAGCTCGTAGCTCATATTTTTAATTTTAGGAGATCCATCCTATCGGCAGGGACGCTTCGCGGTGGGGAGCAAACTTTCAAACGACGGTGACGATCGTGGACGATTCTTCAGCCGCGTCATACAAGACTACGTTTTTCGTAGATTACTATGGAAAAATCGAAGCCGACCTCGTTCCTTTACATAGAGGGTCCGTAATCCGGGTTCATCGGGCAGTTGTAAGTTATTTTTATTGTTTTCGAATTTGAGTTTTTTTAAGGACACGTCGTACTAATAATTCATTCTACTTCAGTAGTGTTTCCATCCATTCTCGTTCCCGGGATTCTTCATTTGAAAAATGTATCCTATTTTCTCTATTAGCAGTACACTGATTATCACGCTTGACCGGTTGTGCACATTTTGCCAAGATTGTCATCCAAGGCAAGGGACATGTAAAGAGGCAAAAAAGTTAAAACAGCCGATGTCGTGTGTAATTTTCTGTATACATAGTCTAGTTGTATCGTGGTAAACTATCTCAACACTACTGAGAAGAAACGCTATGTAGTGTGAGGTGTTCTTTCAACATAATTAATCAGCAGTTTTGTTTGCCCGCGTAGATTTTCCTTCCTTTTCCCTCACAGTGCAATGAACCAAAGCGAGTGGTTACGTCCCGTCTCCAATCAGTGACGTTAAAAACTATTATCAAAATATCACCTTACTTCATGTCACTTACACTAATTTATAAAAAGATAAATATTCTTTGAGCCCAAGCTGACCTTGGAACATTTATTCAAACAGTGTTTACAACGGATACGTCAGCTACGATTCTTCATCAGTCACCTGTAATCACAGGTTTGATTACAGGTTTGTTTCCTTCCCCGACGTTGACCCAGAGGATTGACAGCCTGACGAGGACCCTTGCCAAGAAGGGCCGAAATATCGCTGATGAAGAATCCTAGCTGACGTATCTGTTATAACAAAATGCAGTAAATAACAAATTTCAAATTACTATTTTTATCGTTCCATCTCCATTCATTGACGTATGCACGATTATCAAAACGTCAATAAACCTTACTTGATGTCACATTGGTTTACAACAAAACTTCAATAAACAAGACCAAAGGTTTCGATGGGATCCCAAAAGTTTAATATTTGCTCCAGACAATTCGGTCTTGTACATATTCGGTCTTGAACACACTTCTGAAACATTTTTACTTTAAAATTAGAAACGGATTAAGGCCAATGGTAATAATCGGAGAAGACCAAGTTCGTATTTGACAGTGCAAAACGGATACGCCAAACTGAATACCACCAGGGACCCATAAATTTCCTGTAATGACTCGCCATTCAGGGGGCTTGTCATTTCCTATGCTTCTATGTTGCTATGTTTCCCGAGCCTCACCTACTTTCCAAAAATTCCGCTTGGGTTGAATCGGCGTTCTTGCTCAGATAGACAAAATTTGTTGGGACTATTCAGCATTCCGCCAGGTACCTAAGCTAGGACAAAAGATCCAGGATACTCTTCCATTACAGAGAAATATTCCTAGTTCAGCACAACAGCTGCGAAAAATTTTGTCTATCTGGATAGTCGGGTATTTTATCCCCGTGGGTATTTCTCGAACTATCTGACGCTCGGGCAAGAGCGCATCAGAAATCTCTTATTGACAAGCCCCCTGAATGGCGAGTCATTACAGGAAATTTATGGGTCCCTGATACCACCAAGTTCAGATATATTCAGATATCCATTTTGCGCTGTCAAATATTCAGATATGGATTCAGCATATGGTTTACCCTATAGCCTTCGTAGTATCTCCTTCCTTCCTTACTTCTGCCCAACTTTCGGTTTCGGCCGGATTCGGGACAAACTACTTTTCTGGCAAAAAATAAAAGCTTAAAAACGCATGTCTCCTTGCCCGTACATCGAACCTCTAATCAACTTCAGATTAAACATTTACTTTCAAGAAATTTCCGGTTTCAGCCGGACTCCGAGCGATCAATACGTCCGGTGAGAAAACGATTGTAATATAAGAATTCAGCATGTCTTCTTACCCGCAAATCGAATATCTTATCAAATTTAAATAAGACTTTAACTGTACAAAAATTATCCGGTTTTGGTCGGATTCCGGCCGTACTAATTGTCCGGCGAGAAAATGAATATTTTCTGTAATAATTAAATATTCTTTCGGGCTCAGCATGTCTCCTTACCCCTTATTCGACTATTTCATTAGCTTTAAAAAAAAAAAAATTTCCCTTTATTTCAAACCCCTCCTCCACCCCTAAATGTAGGGCTACATAGCCTATCTTCGAACTTGACCTGTACTTTGACCTAACGAGTCCTCGTGCCAATTTTGATCAAAATATCTCAACCCCTTCGAAAGTTATCGTGCTAACAGACGGACGGACGGACAGACGGACAACTCCCTCCACTTACGTTTTGGGATCCCAAAAACAAAATTCAGTAAATAAAAAAATTCTAATTACTATATTTATCTATTCCATCTCCACTCAGTGATGTTAAAACTCTAGTCAGACCATAAATAAACCTTACTTGACGTGACTTACACTAAATAATGACAATTTTCTAAATACTTTTTTTTATCTGTTTCATCATTACTTTTTCCTTATACTTTAAAACCAGCAATTTTTTAAATTTAGTTAAAATTCATATTTGAGCTTAAAGCACAAGTCGTAGTAGACACAGTTTATGTTCCATTATTCTAACATACGTAACTCCTTTGATAGTCTGCTGGGTTCCCGAAGATGACAAACCCGTCCCTGCTAAATTTAGCCTCGCGTGCTGTTTTCAGCCCCGTCGTTTTGCTGGGAAACACTGAAAAAATAATATAACCAATATTCTCGCACTATTTACTGTTTAAATTCCAATACCGAAACTTTTTGAATACTCTGAAAGTAGACGCTGATTCTAACAAATGATCGACATCGTTGGCTGTCTTAAGCCTTTTTCCCAGGTCCATTGACTTCTTGCTAAAACCTGGCAAAAGTTCTGATAACCAGTTTTACCAATCAATAGCCTGATACGCGAGCACTCGCCAGGAGCATAATGCGCATGGAAAATCATGAATTGTGACAAGTGCAAAGATTAATGAGGTATCGCTAATGTACTTAGAATGTAACATATGGAATTTAGGTCTTCGGGCTTAAGAATTAATCAGTGCAATCAAGGAAGTGGGTTCCATTTGCATTCTAGACACGAGATGGGCAAGACGGGTCCCTTTAAGCCAGTGCTAAAATGTCTGGATTGGTCCTTGTGAACATCCTACTATAGTGTCACATCTGTACGCGCATCATCAGCGACATCGGAGTGTAGTCTTCGAACGACTCGAACGTGAAACCCGGTTAGCGCAGAAGAAGATAACAAAACTGGAGCATATGGATCAGCGTGTCTTTGAATGCGATGTTGGAAATTCATGGGCCCTTAGTTTTAGTTAATATCGGCCTCGGGCTACTTCATATACAGTATGGACCTACCCTACATACGTGAGAAAAGCACATGTGCGAATAAAAAAATTTGATCAAACAACAGATCAAAACAACGAACTGGGCTTGCGTGGGGGGGGGGGGGGCTTGGGTTCGTCGGTTTTCGGATGATTCATAACCTTTGATTAAGATACTTCCATATTTAGATTCTAGAAGTCACAAGTTACAAAAAATGCGAATGTTGTTTGTATTGAGGACTTCCGAGTAGCTGAGAAAACGGTGGCACAGAACATATAATAATAAAAATAATAATATGTTGCAAAAAAAGGCCACAAAGCGTCTACAAAGTTCTTTTGAAACATTTAGGGTCGTATATTTGGGAAAGAAACATTCCATCAATTTTATTCTTGAAATTGAACATACCTTATCTGCTTCAGAGCTTTCGAGCAATGGAATACAGTCTACTTGCCGGATTCCTGTTTTTAATTTTCATTGATTTGTTTCATTATCTTCGTGTTGCGTGTTCCAGGCTAACCGTCGGTCTGACGGCAATATTTATTTCAAAGTGTGGAATGGATGGAGCCTGATGCGTCTTGACCCGGATGGACGGTTCGAGAGCACTGCGATTAAACCAACACTACCGACCGGTAAGTTTTGTTCATTCACACGGATCATGGGCCCTTGCCCAGGGTTGGATTTACACATTTCTACGAGCCAGGTCAAAGCACCAAATTGTGCTCCCCAGAACAATTCTGACAAATTTGCAAATAGTTGATTGTTATTTCTTCCGTATATTTCTTCCTGACTGCTGGGCCCTAGGCCGTTACTCAAAGATAGCCCCCAACAAGGTGGCCGAAGGATTGCCATTTAAAGTAGGAGTTCCTTAGAGATCTTTCGTAAATCATGCTTCAAAATGTGCAGAGATGCTGCGAGTCCAGCAAATCCGAGTCCGAGACAAGTCCGAGTACTTGAAAAAGGCGTCTTGAGACGAGTCCAGAGTCCGAGTCCACAGCTCTCGACGACGAGTCCGAGACGAGTCCTTGAAAAAGGCGTCTTGAGACCCTCTCGAGACGAGTCCAGAGTCCGAGTCCACCAGCTCTGAAATATGGGGTTTTAGTTCATAATTATCTTGCTCAGTTTTTTGCCAGATTCAGTGTTATCGAGATTCGAGGTTGTATAGCGAATATTAATGACAAGTAAATAAGTAGTTGGTTTCAGCCGCCGTATTAAGGAGAAGCAGAGTAGAAAAATAACGGAACATCAGTCAATTGGAAAAACATGAATCCATGGTCAGTTTGAATTTTAGACTCGAATGATAAAGAAGGGACCCATGTCGCGAGGGGGTTGCGCAATATAGGTTTGCAGTTTTTGTCTTTTTTTGTATACCATGGTTGTAAAGACCAGAGGTAAGTTATTCAGGTGATCCTCGTAATCGCTCAGTCAGTTGCAGTAACCATATTTATGGTCGCAGTAAGCTTGTTAAGTAAAAGGGTGATTAAAAGTTAGGGTAATATATATAATTTATTCTCGTATTTTGTAGAAAAGTAGAAAAAATAACACTTCTTAACAATCTGATCTAGTAGCGAGCGGCAGCTCCGTATTGGCTCTTCACGTACAGGGGCAGTGGCTTCGGTGCGACTGGTGCAGGCTGTGTAGCTGGAGTAGCCGGCGCAGCCTTTATAGCTGGTGTCGGATACTCGGTCTTCACAACTGGCACTTCGTAGGCCTTAGCAGCGGCGTAGGCTCGAGCAGCTTCAGTTGTCTGCTCAGCGTAGGCGGCATAGGTTTTCTGTGCTTCGGAATAGACTTGAGCTGCTTTCTGGGCGTAAGCTGCAGCAGCTCCTGCTCTCTTCATCTCTTCTTGGGCTCGAGTGAAATCTGCTGCGGCTTTCTCGGCCTTCAGCTTTTCATGCTCTGCGGCAATTTTGCTCTGGCCGTCGATTTGGGCTTTGTACTGGGCGGCGACGATTTCGACTTCGTCGGCGTGTTTGGCTAGGTTTTCTTTCTCAACCTGAAGCTGCTCTGCTGGTACAAGTGGAACCATGTATGCCTCGGGATTGCATGTTCCCGAGTAAGTAATAGTTGGCTGGTATCCGTTCTCGTCGGCAATATAGGTAACTTTCTTGCTGCAACCGTCTGGAAGCTGGACCGTGTACTCGCCGCTGACTTTCTCTTGACCCTTGGCGGCGGCGCTGTAGATAGTCTCCTCGTCGGCAACTTTGTAGCTGTAACTGTAACTTCCGTCAGGTGCCGTCTTGTAGACAATATCGGCAGGCGTCGTTATCTTGTAGGTCGTCTCCGCCGGGGTAGACGTGGTCGCTTCGTCGTAGTAATACCCATACTGGGCGCTGACTGCTGCTACGCAGAATGTAACAAGGAATAGCTTCATCTTGACTAGTTCTTGTTGCTGTACAACTGACTGTGGCTGAGATGGAACTGATGCCTTTGAATCCTTTCGCAGAGCGTTATATATTTCTTGCACAGTCACTAACCTTTCCCTCATGTTCATTAGACGCATTTGCAAATAAACAACATCGAGTCAAGAACCGTAACTCCATGTGCTATCGTGCTCGCCAGTCAGACCTGAGTTGAGGGGTCCGCTAATTTCCTCCATGTTCTTGCACAGTGCCTCAAGCACATGCGCAGGGCCATTTTCTCCTGGTAAATTAGTCAACTTTGAAATGATTTTCCAGATTCCTGCGAATTCAGCTACGATCACCGTGGGAGAGTTGGGGGGGGGGGGGGGGGAAATCTCGAGAAACGGTTACAATGGAGGGATCGGAGTGAAACTTGCTGGGAAGAACAAACATCTGCTCCATGTAAATCTTTTACACAATTTGACTGGATCCGGACACTTGAGGGGGGGGGGGGCTCCCGGAATTTCGATTTTTGGGATTTTCACTTTCAACTTTCACTTTTCAACTTGGCAGGCATATCAGGGACCTGGATCAAGCGCTTTCAACAAATAAACCAAGGTTTTAGCTGTTTTAAGCCTTTTCCGAGACCAGTTGACTTGGAGCGAAAACAGGGAAACAATTTACATAACCGGTTTTTCTGACGGGAAAACTTCTCGCAGACAACCGTCGACAGCGGGATACACATCGAAGGTAGTAAACGCGGCAAGTGAGAAAATCAGCGTAGATTTGTTAGAGGGGTATGAATTTACCGTGCAAAATTGGGGTCTCCGGGTTTAGAAATATATGGAGTGATTATGGAAGTTGGTTGCGTTACTATTATAGGTAAGACATGTCCTTTAAGGTTTGTTCGAAGACGACTTTAAATTTATCCCAGAAAGAATAATTAAATTATCATGACCTGTGATGAAGGCCCAAAGGTAATCATTAGCCCCTGGTTTGCTAAAGGTTTAGGGGGCCAAAAGGCCCCTATTTGCTACAGAAGCTTTCCGTCGAGTTATTTTTGGTAAATCAAATGTCGAGCTTTAAACCCCTCGATCTGGGCGATAGTTAGCCTGTGAACAAAACAGGAAGCAACCCTCGAGTGTTTGCTCTACATTTGCCCAAGTGAGAAATCAAAACAAAATCCGAGGTTGTTTTTCTCTTGTAATTTCGTGTCAGCCATTGCCCTTTTAGCAACCGAGTTGAAACTGGGGAAGGAGGATGGAACGTATGAGGGTATGAGCTAGTAACCTACAGCAAAGGTGTACTTCTTAGAGTGCATAGGAACTTTTCGTCCATAATATTGTGTTTTTTCTTATTAAATAGGCATGCTAATAATTAACTAAGAACCTAGTGTCATATAAAACTAAGTATTTCAGCTATATTTGTGATTCGTGTATCGGTCATATTTATCAGTACCGGCCTGCCCCTCCCCGCCAAAAAAAGTTTGAACGCCAAGTAAACCTTGGAACCTAACTACATGAAACACAAAGAAAGAATTCATTATGTTAGCTTTTATCAATATTTCTATTTCTTTTGTGAGCGGCCAATGTGAAGAAACATGTGCAAAGACGGTACTGAGTTACAGAAAAATAATTCAAGTTTGCTTTCTTTTATGTCTCGGGATTTGGGATATTGGGATAACAACGTTGCCGTATTTAAAGTCCAAAAGACAGTTGAAACTGTCATGATATCACAATTACCGCCTCACAAAACACAGTGTGACTTCGTAAATTAGCCAATTCTTGTACAAATCATTTTCATGTTGTTTCTTTTTCTGCGTGCATTCTCCGATTTACTAGCTTTGATATATATAAGCGGAACTCTTTGTTTTTCTAATCTATTCGTTATATACCAGATTATATTTCCTTTCTAGATTGTTTATTATTATTAAACACCAATTTTATTGGTAACGTTGAGTGAGAATTGCTTGTAAGTTCTGTACTCGGCCGCAAGTAAGTCTGTTATATTTGTACGTTTTTGGCACTTCAGTAAGAGCCTGGTCATACTAGCGCCGAAATGTTCACAGTAGACCCAACGAAAAGCAGCTTTTCGGGGCTGTAAAATTAGAAAAGAAAAAAAATGTACCTAATTTCGATTATATTTGTTTTGGGTCCAGGACATCAAATCAGAACGGACCAGATTTTTTTATATAAAGCAAAAAGCAATGGAATTTTTAGTGCGGTGACTCCGAAAAATTATGTTACCAATAATTTGTTCAGTGAGATAATGAAAACGAGTAATGAAACGGTTGCTACTTTATTGTTTTTTTTAAGAGAAAAACATAAAACGAAGCTATGATGGGTGTTTTACAGCTAGAAGTTCCACGGTTCTACCACAAACACGTGCTTTTTGGATACCAACTGGTGGGTGGGTTTACCGTTTGGTATACCTTATGTCTGACGATGGATAGGGTATGCCAAATGCTGGATACTCTAATCCAAGTTTCAAGGTTATTTTCATTTACAGACTATAGACATCCTTAAAGCACAACTCTTACTAGAAATGATCTTTTCACGATAAAATAGAACAGAAATATCGGTTTCAAAAATATCATTACTTTCCACGTGAAATTGGCGATTTTCTTGTTAGCGCTTGTCGACACTATCCAGCCTTCCTTCTCTCCGACGCGGGCGGCTGGACGCAAATTATTTGAAAAGTGAACGCACCGTGGTTAAGAAGGGGGAAAACCAAGCAAAATAAGAGAAATCCGAAACAGAAGGTAGACCTGATTGATTTGTCATATCTTTCAAAAGGCAGAAAATACCTATCAATCAATCAATCAATCAATCAATCGTTGTAATTTGCCAGAATATTGTACAAAATAGCAGTGGCATTGTCAAAGCATAGTTACAACAAACAACAGTTAAAATGAGCACACACACAAAAACAAGACGCACATTATCTGGCATTGTAGTGCTGAACAAAGTATGGGTCAAAAGATGAATTGTATCGCTAGCTGAAGTTTGCAGGTTGTTGCTTTAAGGTGACTTTTGAGACTGCTTTACTTCTTGTCACGGTACCATCGACCGTAGGTGCCGCAAAGTCGGGGAGGATCTGCCTGTGCCTTTCGGAAGCAAGACACTGGTTCCCAAACCTCATAACTGCTTCATGCCTTCATTCAGATAGTGCCTATAAGCTTCTCATGCCCGAATGTGTGCAAGAGTTGTCGGCGGAATTTGAACCTGTCGACGTTGCGTTGAGTTACTGTAAAAAACTCGGCTAGGCTGAAAAACCGCTACAAGTCGAAGGTACAAAACGAAACAGTGGCGAAAGGCGGAGATTTCAGAAGCTTACAACCCCATAAGGGAGCTAAGGACAATACAAAAGGCAGAATACGCAAGAAGGGTCCTTTGAAAATGAATTCCTAGCACCCTTAATGCGCATCTTCACCCGTAAATCGATAAAACACTTTAGGCCAAATGGCATAAGAAATCCGAAAAAAAATAGACGAAAATGTTTTTTTTTAAAGGCCAACGAAAGACTGAAAAACGAAGCGAATATTTAGGGAGGACAACCGCCTTCCTTCTTCAGCTCAGACGGAAAATTTCCAAAAACAAGAGCTACGAGCTCATGTGGCATTTGTTACGAGTAGGCGGTACAAGAAAGTAGATGAGAACGTCACAAAATACACCCGCCATCCAAAAATGCGGTTCGGAAATAGAAATAGGATATTTAGTTTCACTCAATTCAGAGCTGTTCCGGCATCGTCTCGGATTATCTGTAGTAAATGCGCTTGACTGTCCAAACTTCCAAGTTTCAGCACAATAAATCCACTCGTTTGATCCTACACGATATCCGGTACTCCCTCCATCTCCCCCTACCGTGGACGAATCTGGTTCGGACTAAAAAATGGATCATCTAAAGCATCTTCTTCTATACCACCCATCAAGTTTCACGCGAATTTGAGCATTTTTGGAAAATTTCGATACCCCCCGCCCCCCACCGTTGTCGGATCCGGTTCGGACCCTAAAATATGTCATCTAGGGTATCATGCTCTCTCTGCATTCCAAGTTGCATTTAACTTGATGCACTCGTTTGACCCCTATGCCAGCCTCAAAGTTTCCGGCAATCTCCCTCCAACTCCCCCACTGTGACCGAAGAGGACTTGGAAACATAAACGTCGTATCTCTTATTCCCCTCTTCCCGTCCATCAAGTTTTACCGAAATCGGAGCATAGCCTATCTGCAAATTTCCGGTCCCCCCCCCCCCCTACCTTGGCCGAATCCGGCCCAGACGCCAAATAACAAATCTAGGCCGCATAAACTCGACACTGTTGAACTTGCATCTCATTCGGTCCATCCGTTTGGTTTTTGTGCATGTCAGAAGTTTCCCCCCCCCCCCCCCCCCCCAATTCCCCCAACCGTGGGCGCATGTAGTTCGAACGCATGTTTTACAATGTCTAGGTCATCGATTCTTATGACACATGAAGTTTCACTCGAATCAGACCTCTCGTTCGCAATTTGCAGAAGTCAATTTCCATATTTTCCCTTCCCTCGTTCCCCCGAAAATGCTCGGATCACGGAAGTTTCCGGGGGGTATGTTGTGTCAGGTTCTTAAGTCAATTAAGTCTGGTTTATTAATATGCCTGCAAAGTTTCGTTGTCTTAGTACATCTGGAACTATTCTAACTCGCGACTACCGGAATTCCAGGAAACCCCCTCTAACTCCCCCCACAAAACCCCGAAACCATCTGTCTCCGTCAGTTTCGTATCTAGGCCTAACGCTTGTTCTTTCTATTAAGCTCCGTCCCAATCCCTCTGCTTTAAACATTTCTTGAGTTACCCCCCCCCCCCCCCATCCCCCCACAGGTATCGGACCCGACCCAGACTTGACACTGAGCATCTGAGTTGATAGCTCTTTCCACCTGACAATTTTCATTCAAATCCGATCAACCGTTCAAAAGTTAAGCCTTCCACTAGATTCCCGACTCCCCATCCATCCACTCCCCCCACGATGGTCGGATCGGGGAAACGACTATTCTCGAGTCAATCTGTTCGGATCCCTGACATACCTGCCAAGTTTCATCGTCCTAGCACATCAGTATGCCGAACTAGCGGGATCGCTAGAAATCCGCCCCCCCCCCCCTACTCCACCACAGTGCCCGGATCCGGTCCGGTTATGTCAATGACGTATCTAGGACTCGTGCTTGTTCTTCCCACCAAGTTTCATCCCGATCCCTCCACTCTAAGCGTTTCTCAAGATCTCCGGTTCCCTCCTCCAACTCCCCCCAATGTCACCGGATCCGGTCGGGATTTAAAGTGGGACGTCTGAGACACGAGGCCATCCTAAATGTCAACTTTCACAAGATCCTATCATTCGTTCGCAAGTTAAAAATACCTCAGTTTTGGCTTCCCCCTCCCTCCACTCCCCCCCTCCAACCCCCCAATCCCCACTGCCCCCCCCCCCCCCCCCCAGATGGTAGGATCGGGGAAGTGACTGTTTCCTATTTAACCAGGTTAACTCCCTGACCGAGGAGTTGCTCACTCCCAAAATGGTTGTACAGTGGTGCCCGGGTGAGCCCGGCCGGTTCCATAAATCACAAATCTGGTGACACTATTTTTTTAAAATTTTTCATTTCGGGGCGAGCGCCGGTGCCCAGCGGTGCCCATCCAGCCGGTGCCCAGCGGTGCCCAGGGAGGGTGTACAGTGGTACCCAGCGAGTGAGCAACCCCTCGTCCCTGACATGCCTGCCAATTTTCATCGTCCTAGCACATCAGGAAGCACCGAACTCGTGGGATCACTAGAAATTCAGATCCGCCCACCCCCCCAACTCCCCCAAAGTGAGTGGATCCGCTCCGGTTATGCCAGTCACGTACCTAGGACTTGTGCTTGTTCTTTCCACCAAGTTTCGTCCGGATCTCTCCACTCCAAGCGTTTCCCAAGATTTCCGGTTTCCCCTCCAACTCCCCCCAACGTTACCGGATCCGGTCTGGATTTAAAATGAAACGTCTCAAGTTTCATTGAGATCCGATCACCAGTTCGTAAGCTAAAAATATCTCATTTTTCCTAATTTTCCGGATTTCCCCTCCCTCCATTCCCCTCCAGATGGTCGGATCGGGGAAGCTACTATTTCTAATTTAATCTGGTCCAGTCACTGATACGCCTGCCAAGTTTCATCGTCCTAGCTTATCTGTAAGTGCCCGAACTACCGAAACTGGGACCGACAGACCGACGGACGGACTGAAATTACAATCGCTATATGGCACTCGGCCGAAGGGCAAGTGCCATAAAAATAAAAAAAAGTGGATGAAGATCATCAAACGAGAGAAAGCAAATGGTGATTTAAGGGTCCATGCTCGTTTGTGATCTTATGGTCTCCGGCGGGAGGGTCTTTCCTTCTTTTGGGCTCCGGAAGGGGCACGGTGTGTCACTCGAAGGGGCAAGTTTCTGTAAGGTCACTTGTCCTAGGTGTTCAGTTACAGGTGGTACAATTAAGTGTAAGGGGGGGGGGGAGGACATCTTGTGACATACTAATGGTGGAGAGATCTGAACGAAACGTGACGGACAATACTATCATATGCTTCGGGGAAAGGGGAGGGGGTTTGGGAAGATCAGTTCGAACTTGACGGTGCTAACCTTAGCTGATGTAGAACTATCTAGGAAGTGCCATTTATTTGAGCTTACAACTCTTGTTTTCCCCCGACTCGTCGGTAGTTTGTAAAAAAAAATGGGGTCTTTGGGGCTAGCCTGATGCTTCAGTCTGATGGGGCTAATCATGGTATCCCCCGTGTAATAGGCATTTCCGCTAACATTCCCTAAAGTATTCTCCGATTTCAGACGAGCATTGGAGCTGGGTACGTCGCCTCTCACGCTGGCACAGACGGATGACTAGGGGTTATTCGGTAACCCCTCCCCCCGTGAAGCGAAGACTCTTAAACGTTGCAGAGCATCGGCTCGGAAGCCCGGATACTGTCCGCCCCAACGAGAGATACCCTGCCCCTGCATCAACCAGCGAACCGACAATCGAGTCGGCTGTAGTGAACGTTGAAGATGAATCCGTTGTATCTGCGGTTCAAACACTGGATATTCCCCTCGTAAAGCTGGAAGAAATCGATGCTGTTGGCCAGTACAGAATCGAAGTAAAGGTAAAAGAGAGTTTTAATCATTAGGTCCGCCTGAATTCGTATTAAACCGACAAATCGACGATCTCCTTGTTGAACGAAGACCCGTGGGACAAGCAATGCTTTGGTCTAAGATGTAATGCAGGTATTGTGTCTTAAGATTGATATATAAAAAGGTCTCGGGTGCCAACTACTTTACGGTTCAGAGGACGGACACAGCGACATTGGAATTTGGGATCATCCCACTGTTTTGGATTCCGTCCAAAGGCGTTATGTGTTTCTAAGGTATGTGGAAACGCATGACGCCTTGACGTCAATGACCGTGAGGATCAGTGACTGCACTGATAAGATCGAGGATTTACTGAGCAGGGCAAAGCATCTCTACCGGAGTCACGTGCCTGGCCCAAGTTAGTGCACACAAAGCCTGAGATTTCAGTTTTCATAAGCAATGTACCAGCCGAATGCCTTGAATCCTGTAGTAAGCAGAAAGATTTCATCGAACGTAACGGAGCCTCCGGGCATGTCCGTAAAATCGTTCAAAGGAAAGGTGGTCTTATAGATTACGTCGATTCGGACGAATCGGCGAAATGCTTAAGTGAATCTGTTAACAAGGCACCAGACGTGAAAGCTTCTTACCGAGTCAAAAATTCTTAGCAGTTGCAAAATTTGTTCCTACTGGCACTTCAAAGGACGATATATCTTTGAAAACCCAAGTATCATTGATTTCCATCGTTACGGTACGTCCACTACTGTTAAGCTGTTCCTTTAAGGATTCTATGTCTCGTGACCATGCATTGTAAACGGGATTTTTTTAGACTACACTCATTTCAATGTCGGTCCTTATGTTTTCCCACCGCGACGATGTTTTAACTGTCAGTCTTTCAACCACATCGCCAAAGACTGCACTAGTCAACCTAAATGCCCCAAAGGTGCCGGTGCCCATGTCGCTACCCGAGAATCACCGTGCCCTGACGCGACTGTGAAATGCGCGCTATGCCCCGATGGCAAAAACGCGTACGAGCTATAGTATGAACTGTCCGGCAGTCAAAGACGCACTAAAGAAGTTGTGTCTCAAAGGAGAGTAACAGCCTCCTCATGAACAGTGTCTCGATCTTTTGTCGTAAGATTTACGGGCACAGTGCTAGAAAATTGGATTATATCGCTGAAATTTGCAACATTGTGTGCCTCCAAGAGCCTCTTTTAGCGTCGGAACATTACGGTTTGTTGCAGATTGATGCTGAGAAAGAACTTTTTATCCATGAAGCGACACGTCGTTATTCTCGGGGTAGGCCCTCGGGAGGAACAGCTATTATCGCTAGTAAAGTTTTGTGTTTTCAAAAAGTTGAGTCCTGCGAATATTGTATCGCCGTTGAGATTCCAGGCGTTAACGGATTTGTTCTGGTAAATGTTTACCTCCCCACCAATATGAACACAGTGCCTTCTGAAAACGATATTCCCAGGCCTGCACGAAACTATCGCGACTTCTGAACAAACTTGGGGATCGGCGTATAGTCGTATGTGGCGACTTACAATGTGATATCTCTGGCATTGCGACTAGCAAATTTGCAGAAATACTTATGTCCAGTGTACCAGACGATCTAGCCGTCTGTTCCAAAGACGGTTCATACATATTAATCACAAACATTGACCATGTACTCGCCAATCATAACCTTACGGATCCCATTTACGTTGATTCTGAGCATAACATTAGTGACCACCTTGGATTTTAAAGTTCCATTCGTGAAGGTAGCTAGGTCAACAACCAGCAAGTTTTACACTAAAACTGAATGGATAAAAATTAACCGAGATCTGTATCAAGCTAAATGTGACGAAGTTCTATAGAAAATCAAAGTCCCGTACCATTTACTGAAACATGGTTCGGCTGATACCCTAGCATTGGATTTGTATTGTTGTGAGATAGTCCACGCCGTGAAAGCCAGTCAGCAGCCGTTCCTGAAGCACGAATTCGTGTAGGGACCCGCAAGCCGGGTTGGAATAAAGATCCTCATGTGAAAGATGCAAAACATCGATCCAAGTTTTGGTACAAAGTTTGGCGTGAGTGCGACAGACCTCGCTCTGGTCACGTCTTCACTTCATTTCGAGCTTCTAAAAAAGTGTACAATCAAGCAGTTGACAACTTAAAGCTTGCGCAAGCCGAGGAGGCTTCTGTGCAAGCTCGTCGTTCACCTGATGATATATGAAAGTCTTTCAAGCAGAATAATAAGTATCGGCAGTCAAATAATTTACCCGAAGATAAGTGGGTTGAGCATTACAAATCTGTTTTTGAGTCAGAAAACTTAGTTCTGGAAGATAAGTGCAGGCCTTAGCTTGAAAATAGGCTAGAGTTTTTAATGTCAAAAAGGAATTATTTTGTTGTTTGTTTGTTGAATTAGTTTGTTGTGCATATTACACGGAAGCTGAAGGCCGGTAAAGCGCCCCGTATTGATGGAATTGTTAGCGAACACCTTCGTAATGCGTCGTCACTACTCCTAGAGCACATCCCTTTGCTCCTCCGGATGTGTATTGATTCCTGAGCGGTCCCTAAGTTATTTTGTAGCGGGGTTGTTTCGAACATTTTGAAAAAAGGGAAAAAACCCAATTTGTGCGCTAGCTACCGCCCCATTACAGTGTCGGGAACTGTCAGTAAGGTTTTAGAACGTATACTACTTTCTGAAATGTTGCTTAAATGTAAAGTTGGAGAACGCCAGTTTGGTTTTCGTAAAAGAATGGGTTGTGCGTTTGTGCACAGGCTAATGGATAAAATCATGGCAAAAGCTCACGCTCGAAATCTGCCGTTATTTTTATGTAGTGTCGATATTTCCGCCGTTTTCGATTATGTTGTGCATTCTCAGCTTTTCCTAACTCTCCGTGACCAAGTAGTTAATCCTTGAACGTGTCCGAAAGCTTTTTGGTGCTGTAAATGCTGCATTTTCTTTTCTTTTTTTGTCCGAAAGCTGTTACCTTTTTTTCTTCTCTGACACTTCTAGAAGACCAAAATTTAAGTAAGGAAGAAGAAGAAGAAAAAAGCATTAACTGTATAAAACTGACAAAATGGATCAGTTACTGATATCCAGCCTTCTTATCTTTCCTTTCTTCATTGGCCATGATCGCCAGTTATCTTAGAATTTGGAATGTTTGCCGAATTGTCAGCTGTCTTTTTGAATTTGTTATGTTTGCCGCCGAAAACACGAGAGAATCGCCGTACTCCCCAGTTTCTTCTTGAAAATTCAGCATAAAATTTAGCATTCTTGCTAAATTTTTCGATGAATTTTATGCTGAATTAATGCTGATTAATTGAGCGAAAATGTAAGTCCGAAAGCGAAATGCTGCATAACTTGCTGAATTAATTCAGCATTTTCGTTCGTTTCGGAGCTTTCGGACACGTACCTTATATAGTAGCCCTCTTGTCGTATTAGTACTCGTATAGTTCAGTTCGTGTTAAAGGAGTTATATCATAAGCATTCTAGCACTTGCAACATCTAGAACCCCCGCACCTAAGACCCAAGATGAAACCACGACTCGATCCGACAGCTGGGTCATCTAGCGGTGCGGGTCAGAAGCGCCCGTCATGGGAAGATGGAATCATAGTTTGACTTTGGATCTAACAAAATGTTTTTATTGTAGTAGGCATATGGAAAATGTGTAGAAAATTTAAACTTATTATTTGCATTATCGATTTCTTTAAGTATTTTGTTTTCTGTTTTTTCATGTTAATTCCCGTAAGTCCAAAGAATTAAGGATGTAAACTAGATCACAATAAACAAACACCGTAAATTATACTAAATCCGTTATAGTGATTTCTTGAAGATTCTGCAAATGAGCTAAATAATATTCAGCTTCCGAGACCCAAAAATGTCAAACTGGCCGACGATTTCTTCTTCCGACATACCTAAACGTCCACATGGTGATATACTTAGTTGTTTTAATCCTCTTACACGCCACTCAATCTTTTCGAAGGTTCTAGTAATCTTGTGCCTAGCGGCAGGAGATGAATGAATAGTTAATTAGTATGGCGGATTGGCGTTCGGAAGTGAATTGTGTTCAAGTATTTTCTGGATAACGTTGACTACCGTGAGGATTTTGGGGAAAACAAAGGTAACAGTTTGTTCGTAAAAAGCCGTCCCATCGAAAAACGATTGTGTCTCCATCTTCTCGGCCCACATGAATCAAAGACTTTAACTGTCGGATGAAAGATAATCGTCGCCTATACGCCTTTTAAAAGGTGTAAGACAGGGTTCGGTTCTGAGTCCCCTGTTTTTTAGTACTCTGATCCACACTACTACAAAGAGAATAACCGGAGGATTTGTATTTGAATTTTTTGACCTGAGCCTTATATGCTATGCCGATGAATTACTTATGATAAGCAGCGAAGTACACACGCTTCAAATGAATCTTTAGCTACTTGTAGAACTTGTAGAAGGGTACAAATCTGTTGGGTTGTCGGTCAATGCTTTAAAGACGGGGCCATTACGAGCCATCCCGTATGCGTGGGTTACACAGTAGTGTTGTTGTAATTGTAGACGGCCATGTTGTACGTCCAAGTCAATCTCTGAAGTACCTTGGTGTAACATATGGAACTAATATAAAAAAACAGCCGAACAATGATAGTTGATAGAGCTACAACGGGTTTAATGATAAGTTACGCTAAAGTGGCTTCACTGAAATTCAGTCGAAATAGAAAAGTTTTGTCACGTCTTTATTCAGCAGTTGCTTTACCAGTTATTTATTATGTTTCGCCAATGTGGAATGGGCTATCTAATACAGAGAAACTTAAGATTAGATCAGCTTTCTGCAAGTACCTGAAGTTTCTCCTCCGACTCCCTCTTTACACCAGAAATACATACCTGGAGAATGAGTATAAATTATGCAATATTTTAACTCAGCTGCCCGAGCTTGAGGATCATGCTCGCTCAAAACCTCTAAGCGGTCTTTCTGAAAATGTATGTACATATTTGATCTACTCTGCCGTTTGGTGAATGTTAAATTTTTCGTGTTTTGTATATATGTTACTACGAAGTTTTCTTGTTAGTTTTTTTTATGGCACTTGCCCTTCGACCAAGTGCCATATAGCGATCGCAATTTCTGTCCGCCTGTCGGTCGGTCTGTCCAAGTTTTGCTAGTTCGGGCACTTCCACATAAGCTAGGACGATGAAACTTGGCAAGCATTTCAGGGACCCCAAAAGATTAAGTTCTGAGCATCGTGGGGGGAGTGGAGGGAGGGGAATCCGGAATCTAGAGGTATTTATAACTTTTGAACGGGTGATCGGATCTTAATGAAACTTGAATTTGGAAAGACCCCGTTTTTCCAACGACCCGCTTAAAGTACGGACCGGATCCGGCGACTTTGGGGGGAGCTGGAGGGGGGGGGGGGGACCGGAAATCTTGGAAAACCCTTAGAGTGGACGGATTGTGATGAAACTTGGTGGGTAGAACGAGCACAAGTCCTAGATATGTTGTTGACATAACCGGACTGGATTCGAGCACTGTGGGGGGTCGAGGGGGGGCGGAATTCCGGTGATCCCGCTAGTTCGTACTTCCGGATGTGCTAGGACAATGAAACTTGGCAGGCATATCAGGGACCTTAAATGATTAAGCTGGAAACAGTCACTTCCCCGATCCGAGCATCGTAGGGGGAGTGGAGGGAAGGGGAATCCGGAATCTTGAGGTATTTATAACTTTCAAACGGGTGATCGGATAGCAATAGAATTGGATATTTGGAGAGATCTTGTACCTCAGACGACCCATTTAAAATCCGGACCGGATCCGGTGACTTTGGGGGGGGGGCTGGAGGGGGAAACCGGAGATTTTGGGAAACGCTTAGAGTGGAGGGATTGGGACGAAACTTGGTGGGAAGAGCTTGCTCAAGCCCTAGATACATCGTTGACATAACCGGGCCGGATTTGGGCACTGTGGGGGGAGTTGGGGGGGGGGAGAATTCGGTGATCCCGCGAGTTTGGTACTAGGACGATGAAATTTGGTAGGCATATCAGGGACCCGAACCGACTGCCTTGAGAATAGTTGTTTCCCCGATCCGACCATCGTGGGGGGGGGGCGTGGAGTGATGGGGAATCCGGAATCTAGTGGCATGCATAACTTTTGAACTGGAGGTCGGATTTGAATGAAACTTGGCAAGTGGAAAGAGCTATCGTCTCAGATGTTCCACGTGAAGTCCGGACCGGATCAGATCCTTGTGGGGGGAGTTGGAGGGGGCCACCGGAAATCTCGGGAAACCCTTGGAGTCGAGGGATTGGGATAGAATCTGGTAAGAAAAAAAGCATAAGCCCTGTAGACACGTTCTTGATAGAACCAGATCTTACCGGGGCTCTTTGGGGGGTGTTGGAGGAGGTTTCCCGGAATTCCAGTGATCGCGATTTATGATGATACATATGCCCTAGATGACATATTTTAGGGTTCGGACCGAATCCGAGCACTGTGCTCGAGCAATTTCCCGAAAAATGCTCAGATTCGAGTGAAACTTGATAGACGGTAAGAGAAGATGCTTTAGATGATTAATTTATGTGTCCGAACCAGATTTGGCCGTGGCAGGGGGAGTTGAAGTTGGAGGGGGGGGGGGGTACCGGAAACAGTGTGGCACGTTTAGGAATCGAACGAGTGGATCTAAACTTAAAAGGTAGAAAATTAATATGCCCTAGATGATCCGACGCAATGCTAGAAATACTCAGACTCGAGTGAAACTATATATCCTATTTCTATGTATTTTGTGACATTCTCATCTACTTTCTTGCATCACCTACTCGTAACAAGTGCCACATGAGCTCGTAGCTCTTGTTTTTCTCGTTGTTTATTTACTCCGCCCGTTCCTCTTTTGTTGTTTGGCGGGCTATAAATAAAATTCATTCATTCATAATAAGAGAAAAGAATTCCTACTCCATCTAAGAGCGTCAGTGGTAGTGCAGCTTGTTGAAAAATTTTGAGGTTGACAGTTTTATTGGGTGAGGTTTTGTATAGTTTTGCTAGAGCTGCAATAGGGGTACTAAACGTAAGTTCTCAAGTTTCTAGGAACTCTTCCCTTCGAAAAGGTTTATCTGTCATACAAAACCACGTAAAATCATAAAAAGAGAATTACACATTAAAGCTCAAATTTTACATGCAACTCTTCCCAAGAAGGGCCGAAATTTAGCGCTGATGAAATACAGCTGACGTATACGTTTTCAATTTCAAATATATTTCAGGCTTCTCTGGTAAACTTACCTTTTCACTTCTTATCTAAAAAATGAATCTTCTAATCACTAAGCCAAAAGTGTTACAGTTTTAAATACACAACCTCATACTCATCGAAGCTCCAATGGCTTTTGTAGAAGGTTAACATGCTACCTGTCCCCTCCCCCACCCTTCCCTCCCATGTTGCAAGTGAAGATACTTTCGAGGAAGAAGTTCCAAATATCTTTTGAAACTCACTTTTGATATTTCCGGTTCCGGCCAGGTTTTGGGCGACCATGTCTGGCAAGAAAATAAAGTTCAAAAATGAATTCAGCATTTCCCATTGCCTCTATATCGAACCTCGAATCAGCTTCAGATAAAACTTTTACTTTTAACAGCTTTTCCGGTTTTGGCTGGATTCCGGGCAAACTACTTGTCGGGCGAGATAACAGATTTCATATTCGGATGAGCATTTCTCCTTACCCCTAAAGCTACCATCTCGTTAGCGTTTAAAAATATTTATTTCGCCCTTAACTTGAAACCCCTCCCCCATCCCTAAATACAGAGGTACAGAGCCCATCTACCAACTTGACCTGTATGTTTGAGCCAAAGAATCGTAATATCAAGTTTGAAGTCACTAGCGTTTTGGGACCCCCAAAAGTAAACACAAGAATCTATTGCAGTTTAAGTGTTTCTGTACGGTTCTTATACCCTTTAAAATTTAAGCGAAGCCTGAAGCCGCGTTCACATTGAAGCATTGAGCCTTTCACGCTGAGCTATGCAACCTCTCCGTCGCGTTTCCGGCAACGCAGCGCAGACAAATAGAAGGCAACGCAAGAATCGACGCGTCTGCATCAGATTTTTCAGTGGTCAGATTTTTGAAGAGCAAGAGCTACGAGCTCATATGGCACTTGTTAAGAGTAGGTGGTACAAGAAAGTAGAAGAGAACTTCACATAACACCCCGCCAACCAAAAATGCGGTTCGGACCTAGAATTGGAATATCTAGTCTGACAATTTCCGACATCACCTCCAAGCCATCGCCGACCTTCCAAGTTTCAACCCAAGAAATCCACTCGCTATGTCCCTAGACGTGCCCAAGATTTCCGGTACCCCCTTCCAACTCCCCATATACCGCGGCCGAATCTGGTCCGGACTCCCAACTGGATCATCTGAAGCATTTTCTCTTACCTATCTTTCACTCGAATCTGAGCATTTTTGGGGAACTTCCGGTAAATCTTCCCCCCCCCCACGGTTGGATCCGGTTTGAACCTTAAAATATTTCATCTAGGGCATATGATCTATGTACCTTCCAAGTTTCATTCAAATCACTCCACTTGTTTGACCCTTATGCGAGCCACAAAATTTCCGAGACTCCCCTTCCAACTCCACCCACCATGGCTGAATACGACTAGGAAACATATATGTCGCATCTCTGACTTATCCTCTTTCCGCCCATCAGGTTTGACTGGAATCGGAGCAGAGCCTATCTGCAAATATTTGACTCCCGCTCCCCTTCCCCTCACCTTGACCGTATACTGCCCGGACGCCAAATAACAAATCAAGGTCGCATAAATTCGTCTCTGTCCAACGTTCATCATATTTTGTCCATCCGTTTGGTTTTTGTGCTTGTCAAAAACATTTCGTAACCCCCATGATGGTCGGATCGGGGAAACGACTATTCTCAAGTCAGTCTGTTCGGGTCCCTGATACGTCTTCCAAGTTTTATCGTCCTAAAACATCAGGAAGTTTCGAGCTTGCGGGATCGGTTAATCTGGTCCGGTTATGTCAACGATGTATCTAGGATTTGCGCTTGTTCTTCCCACCAAGTTTCATCCCGATCCCTCCGCTCTAAGCGGTTCCCCCCTCCGGCTCCCGCCAAAGTCACCGGATCCGATCCAGATTTGAACTGGGTCGTCTTTCCAAATGTCAAGTTTCATTAAGATTCATTAAGACCCGTTGGAAAGTTATAAATACTTCAAGATTCCGGATCCCCCTTCCTTCAGTCCTCCCCGGACCTGACATGGAACATCTGAGACGATAGCTCTTTCCACTTACCTGCCACAAAACCGCCCGTGCCACTAGATTGCGGATTCCCAGTCCCTCCACTCCTCTCACAATGGTCGGATCGAGGAAAGGACTGTTCTCAAGTCAATCTATTCGGTTCCCTGACATGCCTAACAAGTTTCATCGTCCTGGTACATCAGGAAGTAGCGAACTCGCGCGCTTACTAGATATCCGACCCCCCCCCCCCCCCAAGCTCCCCCACAGTGTCCGAATCCCGTCCTATTATGTCAATGACGTATCTAGAACTTGTGTTTGTTCTCCCCACCAAGTTTCGTCCCGATCCCTCCACTCTAAGCGTTTCCAAAGATTTCCGGTTCCCCCCTCCAACTCCCTCCCGATGTCACCGGATCCGGTCCGAATTAAAAATGGGACGTCCGAGGCACTAGGTCTTCCTAAATATCAATTTTAATTTAAATCCGATCAACCGTACAATAGCTGCCCATGCCACTAGATTCCGGATTCCCCATCCCTCCACTCCTCCCACAATGGTCGGATCGAGGAAAGGACTATTCTCAAGTCAATCTGTTCGGGTCCCTGACATGCCTACCAAGTTTCATCGTCCTAGCACATCAGGAAGTACCGAACTCGCGCTATCACTAGAAATCCGGACCCCCCCCCCCCCCAACTCCCCCACAGTGCCTGAACCCCGTCCTATTATGACAATGACCTATCTACAGCATGTGCTTGTTCTTCCCACCAATTTTCATCCCGATCCTTAACTCTAAGCGTTTCCTAAAATTTCCGATTCCCCCCCTCCAACTCTCTCAATGTCACCGGATCCGGCCCGGATTTAAAGTGGGACATCTGAGGCACGAGGTCTTCCTAAATATCAATTTTCATTTAAATTCGATAACCCGTTTAATAGCTGAGCTGGTCATTAGATTCCGGATTCCCCGTCCCTACACTCCCCCACGACGGTCGGATCAGGGAAACGACATTCTCAAGTCAATCTGTCGGGTACCTGACAAGCCTGTAAATTTTTATCGTCCGAGCACACAAGGAAGTACCGAACTCGTGAGATCACTAGAAACTCAGATCCCCCCCCTAAACTCCCCCACACTGACCGGATCCGTACCGGTTGTGCTTGTGCTTGTTCTTGCCACCAAGTTTCATCCCGAACCATCGACTCTAAGCGTTTCCCAAGATTTCCGATTCCCCCCTTCGACTCCCCCCCCCCAATATCACCGGATCCGGTCCAGATTTCAAATGGGGCGTCTCATACATGAGGTCTTTCTATATATCAAGTTTCATTAAGATCCGATCACCCGTTCGCAAGTTAAAAATGCCTCATTTACGGAATCCCCCTCCCTCCACCCCAGCCCCCCCCCCCAGATGGTCGGATCGGGGAAACGACTATTCTCAAGTCAACCTGTTCGGGTCACGTATACGCCTGCCAATTTTCATTGTCCTAGCACATCAGGAAGTACCGAACTCGCGGGATCACTAGAAATTCGGATCCCCCCCTCCCTATCTCCCCCACAGTGAACTGATCCGGTCCGGTTATGTCAATCACGTATCTAGGACTGTGTTTGTTCTTTCCACCAAGATTCATCCCGATCTCTCCACTCTAAGCGTTTTCCAAGATTTCCGGTTTCCCCCTCCAACTCCCCCGAATGTCACCAGATCCGGTTAGTAAGTTAAAAATACCTAGTTTTTCTTATATTTCCTGATCCCCCCTCCCTCCACTCTCCCCAGATGGTCGGATCGGGGAAGTGACTATTTCTAATCTAATCTCCGGTCCCTGATATGCCTGCCAACTTTCATCGTCCTAGCTTATCCTGAAGTGCCCGAACTAGCAAAACCGGGACAGACAGACCGACGGACGGACAGAAATTGCGATCGCTATATGGTACTTGGCCGACGGGCAAGTGCCATCAAAACTGGAGAAAAATGTAAAATTGATGAATGAAACAAAAATTCAGCAGAAAAACCGAGAAGAAAAAGAAATACAAATCCAGCTTGAAAGCTTCTCGCGTAGTTGCGGAAGCTACGCAAGACAAACGCATACAGTATGCAACGCATCGCAACAACGGACCAATGTGAAAGCGGCCTTAAACACTTTAAGCCGCTTTCACATTGACGCCTCGTTGCAATACGTGGCGTATCGTTTGTATTTACTTTTTCCTTTCTCTTTTCTTCTGTTGAATTTTCGTTACTTTCGTCATTAGTAAGTTCTTCTCCGTCAGAAGAAGGTTTTTCTCCAGTTTTTCTTCAGAACTTACATTTTCCACCTAAAATCGGATGCGTCCGCGTCAGCTGTCAAGCTTATTCACAGCTCTCAAGCTGTTGGTTTTATTTGTCTCCTTAAATGAGTTGCATCGTAAGAATTTTAGCACTTCCGACGTCTGCCCCCCCCCCCCCACCACACGACTCGATCCGACCGTTGGGTCATCTAGTGGCGATGTTCGGAAGCACCCGGCATTAGGAGGCTGGGATCATAGTTTGACTGTAGATCGAACAAATAGTATTTTTTGTAAAAAAAAAAAAATTTAGCAGGTAAAACAAAGGTAACAACATGTTCGTCAAAACCTGACCGATCGAAAAATAATCGTGTTTCCCACCTTTTCCGCCCATTTGAATCAGATCCTTAAAGCTCAGCGCTGCGTCACCCCAAGCGCGACGCAAAGGTTACGTAGCTCAATGTGAAAGGCTCAACGCGTCAAGGTGAAAGCGGCTTTACTGTGACTCTAAGGGTTTGTTCGTTTTTCTCCAGGACCAGGATGTTCTGAGATAGTTGACCACTTTAAAACTTACGAGTACAGACAAGTACGCAAGGCTTAGGCTGTTTGAAGCCTATTTCCTTGTCCCTTGTCTTGGATTGCAACCGTGGCCAAATTTGCATAACCATCACTTTCACCTCCTGGAATTCTACAGCTGGATCTTTTTAAGGAATCGTCATCATATCATGGTTTCCCGACATCTTCAGCATCAAATAGTTTACTATCTCACCAAAGAAGGCATACTTCAAGAGGGGCGTTTTCAATAAGACATGCAGGAGTAGCGATATGGAATGAAACACCTCTGTCTATTAGGAATGCAACACCCTTCAGTCTTTTAAAAAACAACTAAAAGAGTCATTTTCAAGTGATAGTAGTTGAGAGTTGGTATTTGTAAATGTATTTAAACAATAATGTTTCTTTTTATGTTTGTTCTAAAAAGGAGTTATTGAATGGGCTCCTTATTTGTATGTTCGATCCCATCGGCCGCATGGCCTTTTTTAGGCGGACATGCAGTTTGTTCCAGGAAGTTGTATTATTTTTTTTTATGTTAATAAATAATCTGGAAACAAGGATGGATGGAAAAACTGCAGGAATATAATTAAATACTATAATAAGCAAGACGTGCCCTTTAGTTAATTAAAGGCTCTTATTCCGCCAAAATGATAAGGTTATTTTATACGAAGGTTATTCACTTACAGTTCAAATTGGCCTACCACATGTCCCGATGTTAGTGCACGAAATCCGTAGCATTTTAAATAAGAGAGCATATTACAAATAAAATAAAGATATACAAACAGAAACGACAAATACTATTTTGAACAGGGCAATAATTAAAATAACTAAATGACAACGTCAGAACGCTTTATATGTCAGTGTTACAGAAAATCTGTGTTACGAGCCTTGTTTTCGCCTAAAGCACTTATGAACCAGGCCTTTGGGCTTAATCTGTCTATTTCTCCTTCCAGATTATCAATGTCGCCCGAGGAAAACTAAAATATTCCCTTGTCGTCACCGACGGAACGTTCTCTCCCCTAGTCCAGCGAGAACCGCCACGACTAGGAATGCGAACTGGTTATGGTCAGATCCAACTCAGTTGTCTTCTGTCCACCCCGAACGTGGAACGAGTCTTCGACAACGTGATCATTCGAGTGAGTGTCGACGCTGTTCGTGCTGGTCGCATCACTGTCTTTAATGTGATCGGTGGGATCGAAATTGTCTCGGAACCAAAGCTGTTTCCGGAAGCGCAGAGTTCGCTGCGGTCAGTAGAAGTGACCGACTCCGTTGAAGTTATCAGTTTCGCGGAAGAAGCCAACTCGGCTCGAATTAATGAATCCCCTAGCCGGTCAGTCGATCAGCAGGTTCCAGTCCGAACCGAGGCACTAGGCTTAAGCCCACATGATCCCGTAGGTCGGCCAGTCGCAGAGCTAGCACCGGTTGCACGAGGTGACAGCATCTCTTCACAGAAAGTTGTTCCCATTTTACCCATACTGATTGCGGTAGATCCTCTTCCTCCTAATGAGGTATGCAATAACATTCGCCAAGAGAGACCTGAGGGACAGCAGCGGATTGCGCCCACTCCCAATCGACAAGAAACTGTCAGTGGTAGTTTGGGTGTAGAAAAGCAGGGTACTGAGCCGGATTCAGTTGTTAGGTCTGACCCAAAGAATGGCAAGTCCGGCAGCAGGCCGACCCGCGTTGAACAAGCTAATGGCCCAGACTCTGCGACAGATGCCGCTTCGATTCGAGCTAGACTTGCCAGTACGGTTACCTCTAAGGCGAGCGGGAGCAACGCGACTCCTGCGTCTGCGCCGACTGTTAACGACTACACCGCGGAGACGGAACCTCGCACCCCTGTTTCTCGCCACGATAAAGCCCTTAAACATGCAAGTGGCAATGAGCCATCTGCGAGTAGTCCAGCATCGGCTAACTTACTGTACGCGGCAGATAAAGGTATTGCCCCAGTCCAGCATTGCCGCTCATTGAGAGTAGTTATTCCTCGTTTAGAGTATATTCTATGGAGAAGCCAGCGATTAGCAATAGATGGTGAGCTTCGTCAGGTTGTAAGCCTAAAGAGGAATAGAACATCCGTAACTAACAAACCGTGTGATGTTCGTGAGTCTTCTTCAGACTCGGACTCCGATCTCGCACCGAAAAGAAGATGGCAGTCCTCGGAAAAGCGATCGCGAGGTGAAAATGTCGTTTCTAGCCAAGGAGAGACCCAGCAACAGGTGCGAAAGGATTCGAGCTCGTTTTCTTCGAAAATGAAGTGCGGTCCGTCCATTTACTATCGAGTTGAGAATGATTCAACCTCTGCTACCACCAGAAGACTCCCTAGTCATTCTCGTGATGAGGTTGTCATCGCAGCAAGTGAGGATTCGTCAGAGGAAAGTGATCCATTGCCGGTGGGTCTACTTTGCGAAGAGAACATCAGTGTGACAAGCCACGTGAGCTCTTCGATACCAGATCTGGCCGCTGAAGTAACTTTAAGCTTCGATTCGCACCCCATCGTTAATTTCGATTACGACAGCCATGGACCTGCCTTGAGGAGCTATGATTCCCACCCGTTGAGAAGGTCAGATCGACTCTCCCAGGTAGACCTGTTTACTTTGCTTTACTCGTGAATCCAAATCATTTTAGAGCCCAAAAATTTGCTAGGGCCGTTGTTCCATTCACAACTTCACAGGGTAAGGCTCAGGCTGACAGCTATGCAAAGAGCCAGTCGGTGTAGTAAAAGACTTCCAGCTATTGAAGTAACCAGCTGGCCCAGTTCCAACTTGATCTCCAATCTTCCCAGCTTCGTATGAAATATTAGTGACCAATGGAAATATCGGAAAATACACTGGTTATCCTTCTCACGCTCCCTAATAAAACCAGGGACCCATAAATTTCCTGTAATGACTCGCCATTCAGGGGGCTTGTCATTTCCTATGCTTCTATGTTGCTATGTTGCCCGAGCCTCACCTACTTTCCAAAAATTCCGCTTGGGTTGAATCGGCGTTCTTGATCAGATAGACAAAATTTGTTGGTAAATATTTATTTGAGTTGGTAAATATTCTTGATTCTTTCCTTCCCCGAAGTTGAACCAGAGGATTGACAGCCTGACGAGGACCCTTGCCAAAAAGGGCCGAAATATCGCTGATGAAGAATCGTAGCTGACGTACCCGTTGTAAACATTGTTTGAATAAAAAATTTGTTGGGACTATTCAGCATGCCGCCAGGTACCTAAGCTAGGACAAAAGATCCAGGATACGCTTCCATTACAGAGAAATATTCCTAGTTCAGCACAACAGCTGCGAAAATTTTGTCTATCTGGATAGTCGGGTATTTTATCCCCGTGGGTATTTCTCGAACTATCTGACGCTCGGGCAAGAGCGCATCAGAAATCTCTTATTGACAAGCCCCCTGAATGGCGAGTCTTTACAGGAAATTTATGGGTCCCTGATAAAACTTTCATTCGCAGTGTCCTAGATCCTGCAGCTGCATCAGTCTAATTAGTTTCCACTTCTAATGTAATTGCAAGTGATCAGAAAGCGATTGAGGCTGCATTTGAGAAATGGTTTGACACGCCCTTCAGATGACGATCTAAACTTAGTTCCCACAGTGGCGAAGCATGCGAATATCGCTTCGCTTAGCCAGAAATTATATAAAAAGGTCCCATCAACTCAAGGAGCAAAGTGAAAGTTTCTTTCACTGCACTCTCAGAAGTTCGATAACAGGCATCCTTGACAACATCCTTGTGTTAAAGGTTATGATAATATTATCTGTGATGGGCCTTTTAAATGTAACGTTTGCTGACAAAATTAGTGTTTGTTTGAAGCAAAACTTCTGTTATGTTATATTGCTCGAAAAATAATATTGAAATGCTTTTTATTTACCGTCATCTTCTAGAAGATTCGCTTTTATCCTTCTGCAACATCTAGCTTTTCTATTCGTCATACAGGTGTAATAGTATGGAATTCATTGCCTGAAACTGTTAAGAGTGTCTGAAGATAGGAAAGTTTGTAAAAAGAGCTCTAAAAAGATTTATGTTATCTAGCAACTATATTTCTTCTGTCTGATTTAATTGATTCACTTTCGTTTGTGCTCCGAGGAAGATCAGACCCATGTCGCAAACCTTTTTTATTTTTCATTTTTTCTTTAGTCATATGTCTATTGTCGTAAATTCTCGCGTTGTCCTTAAAATTTAGTGTGGATGTGTGATAGTTGTTCGTTTGTTTTTTCTTTACAATGCCTTAGGCTAGCATTGTATTAATATTTTTTACAAACCCATCAGAATTAGTGATGCGTCGTTTTTATGCCACTGGCATGTCTGATGCTTTTGAGAAACACCAGGTTTATTTATATTTGCCATTAAAATTTTACCGTGTTCTTCAAAACTGTGCTAACTGAAATTTTTTTGAAAACTGAGTTAACTATACAATTGGAAAGAACATAGCTCATTTGGTATTCTGTTAAATTGTGCCAAGTGTTAGATGACGACATGAGCACCATCTAACAGGTAGATCAATTTTAACTTTCTGAGTTCCTACTTTCTTCGTGCAGATGGCGTACACAAAACTGGGCCCAAAAATTATGAAAATGTAGTTAGAGCACAGTTTTGAAGAACACAGTACAATTGTACCTTACCTTATTTATTCTTTAGAGGCCAGCTTCTCCCTTTCAGTATTTGAGGGAAACTGCTCAGTGCGGTGATACAGCTTCGTAACAACCTTGACGGACGTCATAGTCCTGCGTGACACAGGAAGATATGCAGGCATATAATGGCAGTGACAGATAATCCTAAATCTTGACATTTCTTTCAGCGTCGGCTGGAGCCGGGACCTCACAGAAACCGACGCACAACCAACCGGTCTCAAAGTGTCTCCCCATCTACCTCGAGAAGTGGAACGACGGACTTCACCTACAGCTCTGCGGACAGACTGCGACCTAGGAGAAAGCACGACTTCTCCCTCCAGATAATAGAAGAAGATGATTTCATCCTCAGCCTTGATAGTGACCAAGCTGAACCGAATGCAAGCCCTCAGCCTTGCTCCCCCGGCTCAAGCGTTGGGACTCCGGGCTTAAATGCCCGACGTTCGCTTTTCCGTGCCCTTGAGGGTACTCCGATGGTTACAGTGGGAGTGTTGAAAGACGCAGAAGTCCCAAGAGACAGACAAGCTAAGGAGGAGAACGACGTAGATGAAGCCTTAAGAGTTAAGGAACAAGTGGAGATGGAAGACCGTGGTGACGAATTAATGCCATCTAGCGGAAATCAAGGAACGAAAAGCAATGAGATAAAGACCCCAGAACGTCTAGGAAGTCGTGACAAGTTAGCCTCACTATCATCCTCCGACTCCGATAATGAGGAATCTGAAAATGTGAAAGAGCGAATGTGCATAATTGTCTCAGGGCTGAGGAGAAACTGTTATGGGTCTATAGATAAGTGCGTGGAGAAGGCCGCCGAAGAAATGGAAAAGAAGAACAGATACAAAGTGAAATATATCGAAGCTGCCAAAGAAGCAGCATCACAAGGTGAGTAGGAATACGAAATGATACGAGCTAAGCTTCAAAGGATAACTTGCGCCAATCAACTTTCGAGTAGGATCTGTCACATTCTCGGTGCACGCTGCTTCTGAGAAAAAAAACGGTTTGGTGTAGGGTTTGATGCGGAGGTGTGGAAGAGCTATGCTTGTTTGAACACTTCTCTAAATGTTTCACTACCTTGGTTTGGTATTGACTAAACTTTAGCCGATTATCTTTGGCTCATGACGTCTTCGTTACGTCATGAAAGAAATAGGGAAATTCGATTAAATTAATGTTGTAGAATATATGTTTGTATCTATATATATAAAGCCGAGTGGCCAGCGAGGCGCTGGACGCGTTTACACTTATAAACCCTTCTAGGGACAATCAGTTCCGTTAGTAAATGGAAAATATAGACTTTTCGTGTGACGTCACGACCGGTAGATAATCGGCTAAAGTTTAGTCAACACGGTTTTGCTTCCTGCTTTTAAAACAGTAAAGTGGAAAGGAAAAATAACAAAATTGATATCAGCGCCAGCTGTTTCAGCTTTCTTCTGGCGCAGATAATGAGCTGAAATTCTTCTTTTCTATTTTTTACTTTTAAGAATGCTTTGTCATCCACTGGGGTAATGTGGGACATACTATCTAGTTTGAACGCTATCTGCTTGGTGAAATTGTGCGCCGCTTAGCAACAGGTGCAGAATTTGAAAGAAGAAGTAGAAGGAAGTTAAGAGCAAGTATTTCAGAATCCAGCAGACATGACGTACTTGACATAAATAAATGTTGTCGGCGAGTATTTTGTATTAAAGCTGCCTGCACTGAAAAAAGTTTTTCCGTAAAAAGATTAAAGTTAACTTCAGTATTTGCTACTCGGATTATCCTTATCTCTACGCAGATAAGATTAATGTCAAATACAGATAAGATGAACACGAGTAGCAAATACTGCAGTTAACTTTAATGTTTATACGGAGAAACTTTTACAGAGTAGCCTACACTGTAAAAAGTTTCTCCCAGTAAGGATTAAAGTTAACTGCAGCATTTGCTACTGGGATTAATCCTATCTCTACTGGGATATGATTAATCCGAATTAAAGATAATCTTATCTCAGTACAGACAAGCTTAATCCCACTAGCAAATACTGCGAGATTTTGTTTACAGTGTAGTGTGGGTTTTAGTGTTTTCTTCGGTACCTTCACTGTTAGATGACGTTCAAGTAAGCGTACCTCTAGTGTAGAAGTGTCTTACAATCAATCAATCAATCAATCAATCAATTTATTTAATTCGTGATATTACACATCACATAATAAGATTACACTAACACATGAATTTTCTTACTAAATATATACAATCATTTTAACCATTCGGTGGCTCGGGGCAATAGCACAGTCGACGGAAAAGTCGGTAAAAATGTCCAGAACGGCATTCTGCATTCTCACGAATTGCCTTTAACAGTGGATTATCGGAAACTTCTAACCTTGCAACAAAACTAACTATCGCTTTCCGCCTCATAACATCAAAAGATTCAGTCTCATTTTCTAAAAACATTTGACTAGCAGAGTAACGTCGATTATATGAAAGGAGATGACGGAATGCATTGTTAAAACAAACTTTTAGTTTAAGTTGGAGGTCAAAACGAAACAATGGAGAAAGCCGGGGATTTCAGAAGCCTATAATTCCATTATTGGCAAAAGGATAATTTAAAAGGCAAAAGAAGTAAGAGGGATCTTTTAAGTGCATCTCTGGTATGTATGAACTCTGATTCGTGGACAATTCCAGCGTAGAGGGGGACTAGGGTGAGGCTTCGTTTTGCCTCCATTGGGCGCGATATTCGCTTCATCATTGGACTGTCCGAGGGGTCAATGAAACGGACTCCAGGAAGCACGGCGAATCTTAAAGTCTAACTGAAAAGCCAACTTATTTTTGCATCAATTAACTGAATACACTGCATTTTTTCGATTGTGTTAAGGGATTTTTATTTTCACTATTTGCTGTAGAATAACGTTCGGAATATCTACGTCGTCCTCAAACGCAAATTTCTACTATGGCGCAGCCAAATTTTATCTCAATACATATAGGCTACGCGGCGTTTCAGTGGCCTTTGATCAGCTTACGGAAGTAGCTTACTGTATGAACACTTATTTTTCGTAAATCGTTTTCATCGAGCATACAGCACAGATACAAGCGCGTAGAGCATACAAATCTGACAAGGAAATTCCGCTATTTGAAAATCGATTATTCGTGAATAGCGGAGAAACGAAGTAACGCATTTTCGCCGGGTTTTCAAGCTTCTTTAAGTGAATAAGTGATGGGTAACTAGGTTTTCATATCTAAGCCCTTTTCAGTTAAACTTTAATGATATGGCCTGGAAGGTGGAGATCGGGCTAGGTCGTGATAAGGGTCTTAGGTACCTTGTCGATAGCGTGGCAAGCTGTCAGAAAACCGGCGGGTCTTACCTTATTTTCCACTGTCATAACCAATCAAAGAAACGAGGGGAAGTAATGTCCTGTCCTATTCAACCTATAGCTCAGATTCACTTTTCTGTTCTCTCCCTTGTCAAGACAAGAAAATCAATTCTTGGAAATTCTATCTCAGCAGTGTACAAGACAAGCGTCACTTTGACCAGTAAAGTTTAAATGTCTGATCCTTTCCCCTCCCCCCCTTTCGTATCGATGAAGAATTGCCGTGTGACTAGCGAAGAGCCAGAAAGACATCACAACTTTCCCCAGAAAACGTTGTTGATTGGTTTACATCGGATTTGAGTCAATTTCAAGGATTCTTTCGGTTGACCTTTGACCCACTTGTACCGTGTACCGTGACCAAAGTCCCTTGTGTAAAGTGCCATCTATGTATTATTATTTCCGTGACATGGGGGCAGGCCCGTATCCAGGAATTTATTTCGGGGGGGGGGGGGGTTGCCTGCGGGTCGGACAAAAAAGTACAAAAAAGACATAGATCAGAGGGAAAAGCCTTTAAAAATGATAATTTTTGTAAGTTTCGGGGGGGGGGGGGGGAGGGTCAACCCCCTACCCCCCCCCCCCCCCCCTGGATACGGCCTTGCATGGGGATATGAACTGGTTAGATGAATTTGCCTTCGGGTGGGATCGCTGCTCCTATGGCCGGCTTATTGTAGTGGTTTGTGAACTCTGTTCACAAGTTCCTCGGTAGCTCAAATGTTAAGAGTGCCTGCCTTGTAAGCAGAGGGTTCTGGGTTCAAATCCCGGCTGAGTAGCATTTTTGTCTTTCAGTTCACTGCTTATAAAATGGATAAACATTTATTGTATAATCTCTTTAGATGGCGTCGGCGGTCCAAACCACAAGTCGGTTCACTTAGGTCGGAGCTGACAAGGTGACTAATCTTAAGCGCCGCAGGCGGAATTTTCGAAAAAAAATATGATTAGAGCATCTTTTTGGGATCCAAAATAAAAGTAGGGACTATCGTTCAAATTATAGATCAGTCCTTTTATCTGCGACCAGTTCTTCACTCGACCTCTTCGAGTTTCGTGGTAACTACCGAATAAGTTTAGACAGATAGCGTATTCGGGATTCTGTACAACTCCCGAAACGCGGTTATTTTACAAAATAGTTTTGGTGTCGAAAAACTACCGAATAATATTCGTATTGGGTAGAATTTCGTCTAAACTGGAACAAAAGTCGGAACTCGTTGCAGCTACCGAATCCTGAAAATTATACCTACTATATGACCGTATCCCAATCATGATATCGAATCATTTTGGACCAATGGCCTATTCTGGATTATGTGTAATAACCGAACCTCCATAAATATAACGAATAGTTCTGGCATCGAAAAATTAATAAATATTAGTAAATTCGCTCCCCGATTTCGTGACAGCTACGGAATCCTGTTAATTACACCGAATCCCGATCATTATACTGAATAGATTTGTAAAGATAGCCTATTTGGGATTCTGTATAACTACCGAATCCCCGTAAATATACAGAATAGTTATGGTATCGAAAAAATACCGAACTATTTTAGTAACATTTTGGGATTCCGGCCCCAAATTTTACCGAATCCTAAAAAGGTGTTGTGGGTGGGGGTGCAGCACCCCTCGCCCCCCCCCCCCCCTTGCGATGCCCCTGGCAATGACTGACCTGCCTAGTCAGTAACGACACGAAAACTCAAATACGTAATACAACTAGTATAAATACAACTGATAACTATAGCTGTAGTTGCTATTGTTTTGCTTGCGTTGGCTTACAAAAACTTAAAGGACCCCTCTTGCTTATTTCGCCTTTTACAATAGACTTAGCTCCCATATGGAATTATAGGCTAAAATCCCCACCTTTTTCCATTGTTTCGTTTCGTAACTACGAATTTTTAGCGCTTTTTCGGCCTTGCCGAGTTTTCCCGTCCTCCAACAAAAAGTTTGCCGGAATCTTCATTGTTAATCTTCTGTTTATTACTTTGCTCAGCACGCCTTTACTCTGCAAGCGCTAACAAGAGAATCGCTAGTTTCAGGTTGAAAGTAATGGTATTTTCGAAAACCTTTTTTTCCAATCCATTTTATAGGAAAAATATCATTTCTAGTAAGAGTTGTGCTCTAACAAACGAAAACCAAGGAGATGGTGCATTTTAGGTCGGCATATCAACTGCACAGCGGAACGCTATGTATCCTAAAAATGAATATTAAAGAACACCTCGCACTATTTACTCTTCAACTTACAGTATTTTAAAATATTTGAATACTTTAAAACTAGGCTGTGTTTTCAATAAATAACCCACGGTTTTGGCTGTTTTAAGCCTTTTCCAAGACCCGTTGACTTGTAGCGAAAAGAGGGAAACAATTTAAACAATTTACACAACCGGTTTTTCTAATGGAAAAACTTCTCGCAGACAACCGTCGACAGCATGATACACAACGGAGGTAGCAAAACACGGCAAGTGAGAAAATCCGCGTGGTTTTGTTAGAGGGGTTAGAATGTACCGTACAATTGAGTGAATTGAGGTCTCCGCCTTTAGAAAAACATGGAGTAATTATCGAAGTAGGTTGCGTTAGTATCATAGGTAAGACATTTTCTCACTTGCCGTGTTTTGATACCTTCTATGTGTATCACGCTGTCGATGGTTGTCTGCGTGAAGTTTTTCCATTTGAAAAACCGGTTGTGTAAATTGTTTCCCTGTCTTCATTATAAGTCAACGGTCTCGGAAAAGGTTTAAACAGCCAAAACCGTGGGTTAGTTGTCGAAAGCACAGCCTAGTTTTAAAGTACTCAAATATTTTAAAGTACTGTAAGTTGAAGAGTAAATAGTGCGAGGGGTCCTTCAAAGAGATGGCGCTTGACATTTTCTTCCGTGAAGACTATGTGACTTCACGCCAAATATCTTGTGAGCGTGATAGAGCAGCCCCGTGTATAATTTGATTTGGAAGTAGACCTGTCTTTCATAGTTTGAAGGATCGCATTAGATGGGACTTCCCGGTCGACCGGCAAAGTTGGCGAGCTAGCTAGGTGTATTGATTTGACTCAATTTTTATTTCTTAGCGGCTCACCAAGACTCCCAGCTCGAATTCTTCTCAGCCCAGTCCGATGTATGAAGCATAGGAATATGATAAGTTGCATGTAAATAATGTAAGTAATATTTTTATGTGATCTGTCTGTAGGTTGCTTGTCCACTCACAGCCTTCCAGTCAGAGATGGACGAATCCGGATTCGAATCCGGTATTCGTCCTTTTGGCCGGATTCGAATCCTGCTTGTCAGGCTGGATTCGGACTGCAACCCTCAAATCTTACGAATCCGCTTAAATTTCTAGTCTACGTCCTTCTAGTTTCCGTTTCCCAATTTTTACACTGGGTTTAGGAAGTCCAACTTTTTGGTCTTCACCACCAACCATAATCAGTAATTTGTCACGTTATCCGATTACATTAGACATGGGTGATTTTTGTCACCTCTGATTTTTAAACTATAACTTACATATAGGATTTGATTTTTGTTAAGGTCGGATTGGGCAAAGATCGTGTCAGTAGGAAAGATGGGCCACTCGCCAAAAAGCGCGTCGTGGAAAATCGATGGTGCCGCTGCCTAGCGACTTGCTATCCGTGAGAGTTTCGCATAAGTTTTTCGACGCCAAATGGCACGCAAAATTAGCCTTCTGATCTCGCTCTAAAGAATCCGACTGAGATCAATTAGTCTTGAAGCCATCATTTCCAATCTGGAGCACAGGTTTTGGTGATTGAGTCAAGACGAATCAAATACACTATTCAGTGCATCTTTCGTTCAATTTTGTTCTATCAAAGACTATCATGATGTGAAGAAGAAATAGATAGAAATAACGAAGTTTTTCCATGCCGTGGTTTACGGGCTGGTCTTATCCACTGACTGAACCGTGAAATATAGCTAATGTCGATTCCTTGAGGGCCACTTCAGACCGTTAAAGATTCTCAATCTCGCATACAAGAATAGTTGTATGCGAGTGTCCTTTCTTGTGTCCTTTGGTCTAGTAATTTCTACGCAAATTTTAAAAGAGTGCAGATTCTACAAAATAAAACAGTACGTCTTCTTGGTAATTATGTAGAAAATGTGAATGATACCGCGTCATGCTTTAAGAAATTACGAGTGTTTAACATTGGTCAGATCCGCGATTATCAAGCTGCTGTTTTTGCGTATCGATGCTGGAATGATGTATGTCCTGCAGTTTTTACTGAATTTTTTCGCGCAAATCGTTCACTCCACAGGTTTGCGACTAGAGAGGCGGATAATTTTGTTGTTCAGTACCGAGACACCACACATGCAGCTTTCGGAATTAGGTATCTAGCTCCGAATATTTGGAATGATATCCCAGTTGTCATTCGGGAGGCTGAACACATTGGGTCATTTAAAGTAAAACTTAAAAAACATTTATTGGGAGAAGGGAGTTAATTTTCTTATTTTTTTTCTTTTTTCTTAGATTTTTTTTCTTTTTAAATTTTGGTATTAAAGGCTAATTGAGAGAGAGTGTTCTTGTCCTTCTTTTTTTTTATGAAATTTGCTATAGGCTGAGAATCAGAGGATTGCAGTCGTCCATCATCAGGCTTCTGCGTGTTTTTATAGTTTATTTTGTATTTAGTAGTAAATAAAGTAAGTCAAGTCAAGTCAAGTTATACTGAAGGGGTATGTCGGGTAATGCTGCATCACGGTTTTTCGTTGGAATAATACCTTTGATTTTCTTAAAATCAGCCAATGTTTCGTCAACACAGCCGTTTTTCTCAATAATGAAACAGTCGGTAAAAATGACCAGGCAGTCGGTAAATACCTTGCCCCCCCCCCCCCCCCCCTCCAGACACTTGGCTAGCAACGCCTCTGGCCCTTGCTATAGGCTTATTACAAGCAGGTTTCACTCGCAAGTTAAGCTTTTCTTCTGTACTGGACAGGATGGTGCCAGTGGTTTTAAATTATATAAAGAGGAACTGCCGACAGTTTAAAGAACATATCCCGTCCTGTCAAAGTGAGATAAAAGATCCTGCAGGTCATGAGCAAAACTGGTAGATAATAAGTGATACCTTGACTGCACGTAAAACCATTGGAAAAGAAGCGATACTTATGACTGCGACTTTAATTTGTGATACGTTAATCGAGTAAACAAAGCACCGACATAGAAATAACAAATCCTGGACTGTTTCTACTGAAGAACTTTTCCTTGTCACGAACATCAAGGATATCAAGCCATCTCTTCAGTTTAGCGGGGTCGTTTTTGAGCTAACATGAAGAAGCGTTGATTTGCTCCTTGATTTCTGTGCTGACGGTTGCACCACGTAAAAATGCCGCGCATAGGCATTCCTAGAAAAAAGGTAACTATCATTAAAACTGACACGGTAAACCATCATCAGTTTTAAAAGGTCCGCGAGTGACTTAACTTAAAGGACCCCTCTTGCTTTTCACTGTTTTCGCACTTTCAGTGGCAACTTAAACGGTCTACTGACCTCTGAAATTTTCATCTTTTGCAAAATTCATGTGAAATACTTTTTTGAATGTTTCGCTTTTCAGGGCTAGTCGAGGTTTTCCTAGCAACTTTATTTTGGGCTCGAGATGTGAGAGAGTAGGCGCTGCCAAATCGCATGTCGTCATTCCTCGCGGAGGAGAGCACCGTGGTTCGCTTTGATTTCGCAGCTTCTAACCACGGCATGTTCAGTCTTCAAATATTTTGCGTCCAGCCGCTGCGTTGGAGAGCGGGAATTTCTATAAAGAGTTGTGCTTCAAGTTTATACAGGATATATGACTCTCACATAAATTTCTGTCCGAGGGAGTAAAAAAGAATAGAGAGAGAGAGAGAGAGATTTATTGAATAAATAAATAACACACTTCCGTTTAACAACGTGTGTGAACTTCAATTGAAACTATATAGAAAGTAACAGCTAGGTTCCTTGTTGAACCTTTTACGGTCCAAGCCCCATCCGACCATTCTGAGGAGAGGAGGGGGGGGGGGGGGGTACTCATTTTTATGCCATGCATAATTACACAAACGCTAGGTGGACCTGGATGACATTTGCTCGGTAGCGATTGCAGGTGCCCTTGGTGTGGAACATAGATTTAGAAGTTTAACAGAAATGCTGTTCTTTTATTCAGTAGCACAAATCAATAATAGAAGGCAGCAACAGTTGCTGAGTCGCAATATGCATGATATGGAGATTATAAGCACCTCATTTGTAATAAAATGATTATTGGGGACCAAATTCCATGCCTATTTAATACAAAAGCGACCCATTTTTTTAGGCCGGGATGCCTTTCAGCTGCAGATCTTTACTTAGCCGTTGCCCCTTTCTAGCTTCTGATCTCGGCAGAGGCGGTTCAATGTGCTTGAGCATGGGAGGGGGAGGGACCTCAAATATACGACTGGCTAATGCCCAGTAATTATACTGGTTAGAAACAACAGATAGAAACACAGCATCGCAGTCGAAATTGACTATCTGAATAGAAACAGGTCATTTGAGGGCCAATTGAAGATTAGGTAATCACCTTACTTGATAAGCTTAGCTTACAACTGTCCAGTAACATACAACTAGAGAATGAGTTTGTAAAGACAAGAAACAGGTTGTTTGCTGACGAAATAAACATTTCTTTCCGGCCAGTACAGAACATATGGCTTTCTGACTGATACAAGATTCAGAGCTCTGAATCTGACAAGCTCAAAAACAAGACCAAAGGTTTCGATGGGATCCCAAAAATCCAATATTTGATCCAGACAGTTGGATCTTGTCGTCGCAAGACCCAGTCTTCGCCAGACTCCTTGAACATTTTCAATACTGAAATTCAGAAACAGATTACGGCCAAATAGATAATCATCTGAGAAAACCAAGTTCAGATATGGATTCAGCATCTGCGTTTACCCCTATAAGTCATATCTATTTTGACGAAAACTTCCAGCCTTGCTTCTGCCAATTTTCCGGGTTCGGCAAAATAAACGAATTCAGCGTATCTTCTTCCCCTACATCGAACATCTAATCAACTTTAAATAAAAATTTAACTTATAAACAAATTTTCCAGGTCCAGCCGGATTCCGGACGAACTATATGTCCGGGTAAAAGATGGGTGTCGCATCTCTTCTTAACCCTAAATCGGATATCTAATCAACAACAAATGAAACTTTTACTTTAAACAAATTTCCCGGTTTTGGCCGGATTCCGGACGAATTACTTGTCCGGGTAGAAAATAATTTTCACATAAGTGTTCAGCATGTCTTCTAACCCCTAAATCGAACAGCTAATCAGCATCAAATAAAGCTTTTATTTTTTACAAACTTTCCGTTTTTTGCCGGATTCCGGACGAACTACTTGTCCGGCGAGAAAATGGTTTTCATCATCGTGCTCAGCATGCCCTCTTACCCCGCAATCGACTATCACATTAGCCATTTAAAAATATTTTGTTTCCCCCTTGATTTGAAACCCCTACCCCACCCCTAAATGTAGGACTACAGAGCCCATCTACGAACTCGACCTTCCTTGACCCAGACAATCCTCCCACCAAGTTTGGTCGAAATATCTCATTTCCTTCCAGAGCTATCGCGCTTACAGACGGACGGACAGAGAGACAACTTTTGCGATGTCATAGTTATCCCTCCACTTGCGTTTTGGGATCCCAAAAAACGACTAGAAAATCTGTTTGTAACCATATGACGAGAAATAGGTCATTAGCGGGCGAAATTCACATTTTGTAACTGCATTATGTCATTTAGGCAAGATCAAAGCATATGACTGTCATGCAGACAAGCTCAAAACATACTTGACAGTGCAAAACGGATAAGTCAGCTACATTTTATTAGAGCTATATTTCATTGATTGCACCACGGAAAACTGCAGTGCATAGACATTCCTAGAAAAAAGGTAACTATGAGTAAAACTGACACGATAAAGCTGTCTCCAATAACTTCATATTTCAATTCAATTCAATTTATTTCAAAACAAATAACGGACAAGCCGATTGGTTGCTTTCAAGTCAATAAGATTGATAAATAGCCTATTAATAAATATATATACAATAAGGGTACATAGTCAGGTTGCTAAATGTCATTACATAAATAAACACAAAAGAAAACAAACCATTTCAGACACGTTCCGAGTTGTACAACCGAACAAACGCGGGGACAAAACTTTGAGCGTACCGTGTTCGTAAAGTTAAAATCGGTTCCAGACGGGGCACAGGTTCAGACGCCTGTCGTGGTAGTCGGGTACGGGATGGGACGAAATCAGGGGGAAGGATATCGCGCTGAGAAGGATTTTGAACCAGAGATGTACCAAAGTTCATACACAGCTCTAGTCGACGAGAAGAAAGGGATATTAACTTAAATTCCCTCAAAAGACCAATATATGGGACTTTTGGCGCTTTAGATACTACGAGTAACGCTCTATATTGGATCCTCTCAAGCGAATCCGACTGTTCATGGGTCAGCCCGAAATGCCACACAGGACAGCAATATTCAAGATTCGGACGGATAAATGACAAATATACTCGCAACAAATGGAGGGCTGGAACACCGTAACGAGATAATAGTTTAAGATAACTTATCCCTGCGTTAGCTTTTTTAAGCATATTTTCAACCTGTCGTTGCCACCTCAGATCTGACGTTATAGTGACTCCCAGCAGCTTCAGTTCACCAACCCTACACGATTCGGGGATATCTGGGTTGAAAGACAGGACGCCCTGAAGGAAAGAAACGGTTAAAATCACAGACTTATCCATATTAACAATCATTTTGTCAGACTCTGCTTCTTCACAGATATCTTTCATCATGGTTGCTGCACTGCTCTGGATGTTCTTAAAGCACTTTTCTAAGATAGTCAGATCATCAACGTATTTAAGCCTGTCTGGGTAACTCCTAGCTAACTCATTAGCCATAACAAGGAAAAGTAGCGGACCTAAAATGGTACCCTGGGGTACTCCACAAAAAATCGGGAGTGAATCAGAAAATGTTGATTTATACTTTGTACGTTGGGCTCTATGAGAAAGGAAACTAGCTATTATTTTCACAAGAAAGGGGTGGACAACAAATTCATTAAGTAATTTCTTTAAAAGGACACTATGGCACACAAGGTCGAAAGCCTTTCGTAGGTCTATTGCTATTAGGTTTAGCCAGCGCTCTGGGTCATCCAAGTGCTTGAGCATAGTGTCCAGTAGACTCACCAGATAATGCGTCGTTGATGTCCTGGGCATATTTCCAAACTGTTTGGGGTCTATATGCCTCAATATGCAATCTTTTAGCCAAATAGCTACGAAACCTTCGTAAACCTTGCTGAAGATAGGCGTCATCGTGATTGGCCGCACACCTGAGAAACCGTTAGGAGAATCTTTTTTGGGGATAGGGGTAACAAAACCATTCTTCCACCCAGATGGATATTCCCCAGTTTTAGTTATTGCATTAAAAATATGGGTCAAAGGGGCACATAAAGACTCTGGGAAAGGCTTAGACTTAAACAGCTGCCTAACTTGATTATCATAATAACTTGACGCAGCTTTACGTGTTAATTTCCTAATTCTATTTTTAAGCTTATTCGCCTGTTCTCGCTTACCTTCTTGGAAAAGACGCCGCCTTTCCCTTACCAGATCCTTAACTATCCTGAACATTGCAAAAAAAATTATACAGCCTTCATTTTTTCCATGCTGTGTCCAGACCGCACCTTTGCTTAACTAGAAATTTCTAAACAGGCTAAAGCCCGAAGAGGACTCTTGCCAAGAAGGGCCGAAATATAGCTCTAACAAATGTAGCTGACTTATCCGTTTTGCACCGTTAAATATGATTCGCAGTCAGCGTGAGCTGAAGGAACATCTATCAAAACATAATACTGAGAGTACGACTTGCTGAGGCATTGGGTGTGTGTGTGGGGGGGGGGGGGGGGGGGGTCACCCCCGCTCTGCATCCCACCTTCAAACCACCCTTGCTTCTTGGTAACTTTCTTTTTTGTCTTCAAAGGGATGCACAAGTGATATCGTTTGGCAAACAAAGATGAAGAACAATTTCTTCACAACAGATGAGCATTGTGATAAAAGCAGATGAACAACCAAGACTAGGGCACACACAAAACCTGAAAATAGGACTAATTAATTCTTGCTGACAGCTGTTGAGAGAAAGCTGCAGCACCAACTGTTTTTCCGCCACAAAGATGCTTTTACACTTTTCCTTGCTACCTTGTGGCCTACAACCCAATTGTTTTTTCACAGAACAGATTTTCAGATATGAACTAAAGGAAAATGATTGTCTCGTTCTAATGTATGTGTTTTGCAACGTTAACTAGCTCATTTCGCCAAAATACCACCATAAACGAAATACCCACTATCATTTCTTCTGGGCAGCTTCTGGGAAACTCTTCCTGAATTGTTGAACAATCCAATCAACAATCACTGATTGTTGAAAAGCTGCATTAATGCAATAGGGTAGCTAATTTTTTCAGTTCCATCTGCCGAAAAGCAGCCCCGAAAAATATTTTTTGAGATTCAGAGCAACGAACCTATTATTTTCTTTAAAAAATTTGTTTTGCGCGATGTCAGAAACACAAAAACAGTTTCTTTACCTTGCTGTTAGTCCCAGTCAACCCTATGCCAAACGTTGGATATGTTTAGCGTTTGGCATACCCTATGCCTAACCCTGGATACACTATGCCAGGTGCTGGATACTGTAACCCAGTAAAATATTGATGATTTGAGTGAAGCTAAAAAATCAACCAATCAGAACTCCTTTATATTGAGGTACTTCAGGGTTAAGTTACCAACATGTATCCAGCGTTTGGCATAGGGTATCCTACGTTAGGCATAGGCTATGCCAAATGCTAGACATACCCAGCGTTTGGCATAGGGTATCCAAAAATCAGGGATTTGTGGTAGACTGGTTAGTCCTATGTTAGTCAAACTGAAAATTTGTAGGGGAAGAAGCTAAAATTGGAGATTTTAATAATATGAACTAGTTTTTTTTATTTACATTTTTGTACCTGTTTTGGACTGCACAGATATTTCATTGTAAGGTTATAAGACCAAGTTCCAGGTCATATAAATTTTAGGTTGGATAACCCTCCTGTAGTATATGTACCCCAGCCTGACTTTAAAAGAATAGCCGCGTTTTTTTGTAAACAAACCGTTCTCCGTCCTCTATCCCGTTCTCCTATAAGGGTTTTTAGTAGAACGCCGTAGTGCTTTTGTTCGTTTTTAGCAGAACGGAGAACGAGCTGTATCTCATTATACATTCCGTTCTGCTGGATGATCAACGGAATAGGAACCTCAGTTCTGCATACCGTTCTCATCCCATTCTGCTATGTATCGGGAACAGGTCCTTCAGCAAAATGGATAAAAGCACCCCTTTTTTTACGAAATTAATGACGAAGAAAAAGGGTGTCATGGAATGGACCTTCCTATTTTCAATGACTCAGGAAAAAAATTTCCAAAATTTGTGGGCAATGCTAACAACAGATTAAACTTGTAAAACCTTCGACATGAGTGAACAGGACATTTAGTCTTGAGGAGTTTTCCTACTACAATAGAGATAGTGGCATCTAGGAAAGAAAAAAGGGAGATAGGTGCTTGTAGAAAAGCAAGAGTAGAAAAGTTAAAAAAGAAGAGGAAAGCGGGAACGAAGGATGAAATAAAAATAAAAATCAGTCCTCTTCTCAGGTTTACGAACCAGAGTAGCATTTGCTGCAACCAACCTTAAACATAGATTAAAAAAAAATTCTTACCGTTTTACAAGACAAACAAACTTTGGGTGAATGGAAAAGGCACTGCAGGCCCCCAAGGGGACCCTGAGGTATCCAGGAAAAAAGGTGTGTGGTACTCGACGCCATGTTACAAAGATCATGTCTCTTCCCATGTTCAGAGTAGTTAAGAAACACGACTGACCTAGTCTCAAACGCGCCTTGAATACATTCGATACTCGAACAATGGGTCATTATCTCGGATTAAAAAGTGTTCAATTTTCATGAGTGACCTTGGTCAACTGATATGACGTAACCAAATGTCACAGTTCTGATGAGAAACTGATTTTTTCTGGATATTTTTCCTGGGTAGCTCTGAGCTCCCTTGGAAAGCCAGGGGTCAGCTGCGTATAGGTAGAACGGAGAACGGCGTAAGGAAAACGGAGTTTTACAAAAAACGCGGCTAATAACTTTATTATTTTCAAGATATATGTGCATATCTTCAGCACTCAACAAAATTGTTTTCTAGGTCAAAGAGCAACCTTTTCTTACTAAAAATTTCAAGCTCAGGCTCTTGTTTGCTCAGTTCAGACATCTCTTTGTCCTTCCTGCCTTTTCATTATGTCCGGAACAGATGAACTATGTATGATGTAGCATACTGACTCCATAACAATGATCTTCAATTCATCTTAGGCTTGATTATCCTTCTTGTATTCCTGTTTTTGCGTGATAATACAGTATGCAAAATATCAACTAAGTCTGAGAAGTAAACAAAAGACACGCTGAAAGTGAAGAAATCACCGAGAGAGTCAATCAGAGCAGCTTTTTTAGGGAAATAGCAGACCACCAGTCGGTGCCACTTTACGCGACTCATGGGGTTTATGTGAGTGGCCTATCTTCCCTGGTCTGATTATCTTTGGGATTGGAATCCTCAGAAGGAAATGATGGATTCGGATTCGTACCTAGCCCTGGATTCATATTCGAATCCTTCATGGTTGAATTCGCCCATCTCTGCTTCCAGTAGGAGAAGAAAATATACTTAAACGACCTGTCTTACCTATAATACTAACGCAACCTACTTCCATAATCACTCCATGCATTTCTAAACCCGGAGACCCCAATTTCGTACGGTACATTCTAACCCCTCTAACAAAACCACGCTGATTTTCTAACTATCCGGGTTTTGCTACCTTTCGATGCGTATCACGCTGTCGACGGTTGCCTGTGACAAGTTTTCGCTACAAGTCAGCGGGTGTCGGAAAAGGCTTAAAACAGCCAAAACCGTGGGTTATTTGTTGAAAGCACAGCCTAGTTTTAAAGTATTGAAATATTTTAAAATACTGTAAGTTGAAGAGTAAATAGTGCGAGGGGTCCTTTAAGGAGTTACTTGACTTGACATGACGCATTGCGGAGACTGTCGTCGAAAAATCCCCTGACAGCATGGTACACATCTGAGAAAAGCAATGCGGGACTCCCCTTTCCTTTCAGCCAATTCGATCAATCAATCAAATTTACTTCCAAATAGCTTAAAGCTAGAAGAGGAATAATATATTTACGAAATACACAAAAACGATAACAAATTAACTAATGCACTTACAGGATATGACCTGAATTAAATGTTCAAATGAAACTGCGTAAAAAATGGGCTGAAGGATAGGCAGGATACGGAGAAAACTGATTGCTAGTGTTCCTCTCGGACCGACGCACGGACGACGGTAGGGGAAGTGAAAGAGTACTTCTGCGGTCAGTTAATTTAGGAACGCCCAGTTTAAGTAGAGTCTCTTCATATGAAATGTTATGATCACTCAGAATGGTTCTCGCTGCTCTCTTTCGGACATTTTCCAGGCGATCAGAAAGCTCTGCAGAAAGAGAAGAATGCCTAACCGGTGAGGCATATTCTGAATGTGGACGGATATGAGTTTTAAAGTAACAGGAGGAATTTAGTATCCAAAAGGAAAGACTTGAGTAGAGAGGGATATAATTAGAAAGTTTGTTTTACGGATAACGTTTTCAACATGAGAAAGTTGAAACAACTTTCGAAAGGTTTCTCCAGTTACCGCGTCTAATAAGTAAGTAAGTAATTAATTTATTTATGACCCGCCATTTTGAAAAGGCGGAGTAAATGAAGAAAATAAACAAAACACACAAACACACAGAAAAGACACTTAATTTTTAATCTTCGGTCAGGAAGCAGTGGACGACGTCGTGCGCTGGTTGGGCCCTGTTGTCCATGATTTTTGAAAGCGATGAGGAAACATCCAAAAGGGTAAATATTCCTTCAGCCCAAGCTGACTGCTAATCATATTTGATGGTGGAAAACGGATTAAACGAGTTAAAAATATTTCAGTGTATTCAGATATCATTTGTAAAAATAAGCTGCCTTTTCAGTTGAACCTTACTCACCCGCTGTTTATACTGGTTTCCATACCAGCCGAGTTCGATTACGAAGAACAGAATCAAATGGACATATCATTAGTATCCCATTTCGGATGTGTTGTGTTTGTAACGGATTCAGCTGACGTATCCGTTTTCCACCATCAAATATGATCCAAAAGGGTAACACTTGCATCTTGAATTTTGAATTTCTCCGTCAATGTATGGTTATGACATAATTTCGGCAAGTAGAGAAGGTGCTTTGCATATTTAAAATAACATGATCTCATCGTTTTAATAGTGTTACAAAGCTCCACCATTTATTCAGCGCAAAGCATAGTGTCCAGTCGAGCGTCAACTCGCGACCCCCCACTGGGGGGGGGGGGGGGGTAATAATACATGCATGGCACTTTACACAAGGGTGTGACCAATTGTACCATACCATGTACCATGACCAATCACTGAGTCCTAGACGTCTAAATTAAATTCGAAAAAACTGTTTCTGGTTTATTGGTCACGGTACAAGTCCCTTGTGTAAAGTACCGTCGATGTATAATTATTAATTTCCGTGACATGGGGATGTGAACTGGTTAGGTGAATTTGCCTTCGGGCGGGATCACTGTTCCTATGACCGGCTTCTACCAGACTATTGTAGTGGTTTGCGAACTCTGTTCACAAGCCCCTCGGTAGCTCAAATTGTAAGAGCGCCTGCCTTGTAAGCAGAGGGTCATGGGTTCAAATCCCGGCTGAGGAGCATTTTTGTCTTTCAGTTCACTACTTATACAATGGGAGGGGGGTAATTTGGTCCCCGTGGAGGTAGACAGTTTTACGGATGGCGCACGACGCAAAGTGGTGAGATCCTGCTATAGCGGAAACAGTAGGCTGACCAAATCGGGTAGAGCATCATGCGTGAAACTTGCTAATGTGACACGCAGGCCTGCCGGCGGCCGTATCGATTAAAGATAAATTCTGCCCGATTCCTGGCATGTTGACTGTGCTATTATCCTCTTGAGTCAATTAACATTGAGATTTGCATGGGCAAGATGCGTGCCACCATCAGACACGCTAGAACTTGTAGAAGCTTGTAGCCTCAGGATTGTGGGTTGCCGCTAGGCTCCTCGGGGCTATGTTAAGTGAGCTTCTTCAGTTCTATGTGACCATGTGGGTTGCCTGACCCGCGACAACGCTAGTTCATGATCCAACCAGTGGTTTCACGTTTTTCGGTTCACTTTTTTTTAGTGAACTGAAAGACAAAAATGCTCCTCGGGGGGGGGGGATTCGAACCCGCTACCTGCTGCTTCGGGTTGCCATTGTGCTACCGAGTGGCTTGTGAACATATCTATTAGACCACTAAACTTGCCAGATAGAGCGGGCCACAGGAATAGTGATGCCGCTCAAGGCAAGCTTATCTAAACAGTTCACTTCCCCATGTCACGGGATCGAACACTTGTTGCCACTGTTAGAGCCCCTTACCTAAATTCCATCTTTACGAAAGAACTATGACAATGTTTTGTCTTAAAGGTTCTTGTGACACCCTTTTCACCTTTTTTCCTGCGAAATAAGAAGCAGGGACGTTTTGTCACGGGGACGTTTTGTCATGGGGATGTTTTGACACTGGGACGTTTCGCCAGGGGGCGTTTCGTCGGTAAGCCATTTAAACATGAAGGAATAATTCTCCCTTTTTCCCTAATTGGTCCACCCGTATTCCAGAAAATCAATTTCATAACATATTTGGTCCAGCTCAACGGCACCGGACGGATTTCCAAGCCCCCCCCCCCCCCCCCGATCAGATAATTTTGAAGACGAGTCTCTCGATTACTGTTTTCGTCAATGTTATGGGTATGTGCAGGTATCTTCGTATATTTGAACGACTCTTCCGGAAATGACTTTCTCTATGTTTTCTCTCGTTTCAGTTTTTTCGATTTTTTTGCGATGTTCAAAAAAATCATCAGACAAACTTGAATCTGTTTCAACGCGTAAAGAAATTGTTGGTGTTTCTGAATATAAGCAACCCATTTTATATTGAACTTTTTTGTTTGTTTTTTATCACTTTTATTTAGACTTGTTTCCCGGTATTTCCGCTTCCTGAAGTCAGCAATTCGTTTTTTTCTCACCGAATTTAACGTTCCTGAAATACCTTCCCACACTATCCTACTGTTCGGTCACCATATTTGATTAGCTATGTTTACTTTAGGTTCTTTCTATGCAGTGCGACAACGCTACTGGCTGTTTTAGAGGATGACTTTGCTTTTTAAGCGGAAATCTTTGACTTTTTTGCCCGGATTTCTGTTTGTCTAAAAATTTGGCGAAGAGGAGAATGATCGTTTTCTGATTGCAAGCCTGAGGGATCTCCCACAGTGCTGGCATTAGAATTAATGTTAGATTAATTTTGTTTTGTCATTATTGTTTGCTGGTTTCTGCCATAGTTTTCTTTCAGATTATTTCTCTCCAAAAATTCAAGTTCAGTATAGATATCTAGTAAACTTGTTCTGCGTATTAGACTAAATCGTTTCTGTATTTAGTGGGATCTGCAGTCTGAAAGGGTCGGCGGTGTTGCCACTGCATTGCAGACTCTACCCGGACATATAGTTCGCCCGGAATCCGGCTGGAACCTGAAAATTTGTTTTAAGTTACATTTTAATTTGAAGTTGATTAAATGTTCGATATAGGTAAAAGAAGATACGCTGAGTTTGATTTTAGCTTCTTTTTTTTGCCGGACAGGTAGTTCCGGAATTCGGCCGAAACCAGGAAATTCGCAGAAGTAAGGCAGGAAGTTTTCGTCAAAACAGATATGACTTATAGGGGTAAACACAAACATGCTGAATCCATATCTGAACTTGGTTTTCTCAGAGGATTAGCTTTTTGGCCTTAATCTGTTTCTGAATTTTAATGGTAAAATGTTCAAGGGGTCTGGTGAAGACTGGATCTGGCGTAAACAAGACCCAATTGTCTGGATCAAATATTGAATTTTTGGGATCCCATCGAAATCTTTGGTCTTGTTCTTTTTGTCAGATCTTTTTATTTTGGTCTACACTGAGTTTGTCCCTGTGGGTGCTTTCGGGCCTCGCCCACTAGGTGATCCCGTGGTCGTGCTCAGCCTTTGTTTAACCTGACGACGTGAATGGGGGTGACATAGGAACTGCAAATTCTGGAATGCTTCCGAATTAACCGGATCAATTTACCTTTCCCGTTCGTCGTAGTTTATTTTTTAAATTTAGAAACGTAAACAGTTTATGATGAAGAAACCAAACGTTTGGATTTTGAAATGTAGTTTTACCGTTGTTGATTCTATGATTTTTGGTAAATGGACCATGTGTCTTTTCGGATTTGGATTATTTGCACTTTCTTTTCACTTTCAAATCTTTTGGTTTGAATTGTGTAGTCATGAAATGCTGTAGGGTTAAATTTCGTAAAATAATCATTCATTCATTAGACATCCTTTGCTTGTTTCTCTTTTTCTGACTTTAATAGTAAAAATCTGTTTGCGCATGGTTCAAGTTTTTCAAGTTTTTCTGATGATCTCATAGAATTCTGAAATAAATAAAACTTCAGATGCTGATTTCCATAACCTCAATCGCGTGAGGATGTCCCTCGTATTGTACCCGGATAACGATTCCATTGTCAACTTGCTTTACATGTGGTAATATTTATTCTTCATTTTGTATTTGCATTTTCAAAAGCGACTCTGCGACGGAAGATACGCCGATTTGCATATTCCAAAAGAAGTTTCACATCAAGACAGCACACTGAGCTGATCTCACTCATTGCCCGGGGGCTTGACTTGAACATCATCCATTCAGAATTGTCATTAAAGAATCTTGCGCACACGAGGCAATATTCCTTCATGCTTGCATGTACTTGTGTTGTTATTTACCGTGACACTTACCCATTCGAAATCGTGGTTTATGGTCGACGAATCAGTGAACGAAGGGTTCCCGACGGGGTCGACTCCTCGTGAAGCAGGAGTTTCGCTAACATGAAGTGTTCCGGTTGGAACTTGACTTTCGAGCATGCGGATGCCGAAACTTTCTTCCTCATTTAGTAATCTGGTACATGGAAACAGTAATCACAGCTTGACTATATACAACTTACATTGTCCCTTCCAAGACCCGAAAGATCCCGCTCCATACACTGTCAGAAGTTCCATAACAGACAACAGGATGCGCGGTTTCAGCAGACAGTGCGTAACAGACAACACTTGGGATGTTATTTGATGTGTTGGAAAACGTATACATGAAATTTTATGCAGAACAAGCATTGCCAAGAAGAGCAAAAAAAAACGCCAAAAAAGTATCTATTGACCTTTTTGTTTGTCGTCATGATGTCGGAGGATTCAACAGATACTTTTTGGCGATTTTTCGGCTCTTCCTGATGGCAACGCCTGTTTTATAACATTTTCAAACACAACAGACAACATCCAAAGTGTTGTCTGTTACATATTGTCTGTTGAAACCGCACATCCTTCTAAATATTCTTTGAGCCCAAGCTGACTTTGAAACATTATTCAAACAATGTTTACAACGGATACGTCAGCTACGATTCTTCATTCCTTCTGTTGTCTGTTATGAAACTTCTGACAGTATATCAAACAAAAATCATTCCACGCGCCCCCATTAAGGTCACTCGTCAGAGTCTTGTCGATTTTGTAGCTTTAGGGACAACAGTGTGTTTCCCTGCTAGTCTAAGCCATTTATTTCCTAGCTCTCCCCTAGAAACAACCTTTTCCCCGTGTTTAATTTTAAAATTAAACCAATAAGATCCTTGACCACAAACATAGGTTTCTTACAACAAACAGAATTTTGGTCTTAAAGCTGTTCTGAACATTACTAAAGTTTTAGCTCATTGTTACGTGTCAACGGACTCGGTAAAATGCAGAATCTATGTTGACAGTGCAGGTTCATCTCTTGACCTTGCCAAGCTTTACCTGCCATATTACAAGATATCTGGGGATTCAATATTTCTCACATGTCTTCCTAAGATATCGTTTGCCTCGCAACCATGACTGTCAGTCACTCTTACTTTTCTCCCTACCCGTCCACTTGCGTATTTACTTTGTTGCTTAAAGGCACAGAAAACTTGACTACGCAACTTTCGGCCATCAAACCGACCTGGGTTAGATAAAGATAAAGGGACTTATTGTCGACAGGACCCCCCCCCCCCTTCTTTGTTATCTCGAACCCCCTCCTTAGTGCTCCCAAAGCTAGCTGGCAGGCCCTTTCCCCTTTATGCACTGTAATTATGCACTTTTACACTGTAAAAATCCGCCTTTGGCCGTTTTGACTAACAGATCGGGACAGTAGTCAAGAGGTCGTGTGTTCGATTCCTACTCCCGGCACACAAACCTTTTGCTTTTTTTTCTACTAACTCAAAAGTCGAATTCTCGGAAACTGCCCGGAAACTGCAATGGTCGTAACGATACTTATTCTTACTCTCAAAATTGACTCAGGGTACATTCTTGATATGTCAGCTAGCTCCCCGAGTCAAGTTTGAGTCAAGTTTTCTGTTCCTTTAAATCTGTTTTGGGGATCTCTGAATACTAGTGACTTCTTGAAGTCTGTCGGTCCATCCGTCTGTCAGCACGATAACTCTCGAGAGGGTTGAGATATTTTGTTCAAAACATGGGGTAAGGATCCTTTGGGTTGCGAAGGTGGATCTGGTAGCCCTTGATGAAAAGACGTGCTGAATCCATATCTGATTTTTTTTTTTTCTCGCCGGACGAGTAGTTCAGGCGAAATAAGTTATTAGGAGATTTTTTTTATACGAACACTTCCTTAAACCATATCTGATTTTTCTAAACATGTCATATTCTAATCATATTACAGACTTTTATATCAGTAAATGAACCTGAACCTGACTGACGACTACAAACTTGACTACGAAACGAAGTAAAGAAAGATGGAAGAATGTCGAGATGATTTGTAACGCCTATTTAGGTCTTAGAAAGAAGATGAGCTTACAACCTCTCAGCAGAATCAGACGGAGCGTGTCATTACGACAAGAAACAAAAGCAATAAACAAGCTCTTTGCCGCCCAGTTACAGAACCCTAAGATAACGCCAGCCAACTCGTAAAACCATCGCGATCTTTACAAGCCTCGTCCATTAAAGTGTACATGCATGTACTTCCGTTGAGCCGCAACCCTTTAAAAACGTCGTACAGGTTATCTCGGACAGTATGCCATATATTTTATTTCGTAGTAGGCCTGCTTTATTCATAACAGTTCCTAAATAAACAACAAACCTCATCTCCTTCCTAGTATGGATATGGAGTCCAACCGACATGTGTCTGAACCGACCCACTCAGCACGGAATAAATGCCTGATTTTCATATTCCAAACTTACCTTCCGGATTAAAGATATCCGACCCTAAGGTGAAGCCAGGTTCAGGTTCATTTATACACTTATTGCACACACATAAATTATCAAATACTCCGCAGAGGGCAAAGCAAGAGTGGCACGGGAGTGATAAATGAAAAACAATTACCTTCTTCAAAAGACAAGGGAACAAGAGCTAGTAGCTCATATGGCACTTGCAAGGCTGGTTCAGAAAATGAAATGCAATGAAAATGCCTTTTCGTGGTTTTGTCCTGATCATTTGAAAGCAAAATCCTTGAGATAAGAATGGTCATGACCTTGGAAATCACGAGAATGTATCGTTTTGTAAAATGTATTTTTTTTTATTTTAACCTGGCTGGAATGATGCGCACCTAAAGGCGCTAGAAATTCATCTGTAAGCAAAACCCTTGAGGCAAAAACGATAACAGGCCCTTGGAAATCATTTATATATACCGTTTGTTCAAAAGTATTTTTTTCACTTTTCGGTTAAGATGCGCACTATAAGGGTGCTAGAAATAAATGTTTAAGCAAAACCCTGTGGCACAAATGATCATTGGTTGAGAAGTATCGTTTGATCAAAAGTGCTTTTCGATCTTGCGGTTAAGATGCGCACTTTAAGGGAGCTAGATCTTCATTTGTAAGCAAAATCCTAGAGGCAAAAGTTATAATGGGCTCATGGGGATCGTAAAAATGTATATTTTGCTTAAAAATATTTTTCTTACTTTGCGTTCAAGATTTGTGATTTAAGGAATAGTTTGACTTGGAAAGTGGCGATTTCTAAGCCAATCTTGTCGAATCTCTAATATTCCAGCCAAGTTTCATCGTCCTAGCACATCTGGAAGTACCTGAACTCGCGATCACCGGAATTCTGGACCCTCCCTCCCCCCCCCCCCCCCCTCGAACTCCCCCCACAGTGCCCGGAGCCAGTTCGGTTCTATAAATGATTTATCCAGAGCATGTCTGTTAATTTGTTGAAAGTAAAAGTTTTAGCTGAAGTTGATTAGATGTTTCGATCCATGGGTAAGATGACATGCTGAATCCGGTTTTGACGATCATTTTCTACCCAGACATACAATTCGCCCGGAATCCGGCTGAAACCGGAAAATTGTTAAAAAGTTAAAAGTTTTATCTGAAGCTGGTTACACTGTCAGAAGTTTCATAACAGATTGCGCATAACACTTTTAAGAATAACACCTTTTCACTGAGAAATAAAGTGTTATGGCCATTTAAGTTTACAAAATTTCGTGCCTAGATCTCCAACAACACCTTCAGTTGGTAAAAATACTAACGGGAACGAAAGAAACATAACATATAACATCCCAAAGTGTTATCTGTTGAAACCGCGCATCCTGCTTTTGTCGTTATGTAACTTCTGGCAGTGTAGTATTTTTACCTATTGAAGGTGTTGTTGGAGATCTGGGCACGAAATAGTATAAACTTAATTGGTCATAACACTTTTTTTTTCAAGTGAAAAAGTGTTATTCTTGAAAGTGTTATGCGCAATCTGTTATGAAACTTCTGACAGTGTAGATGTTCGATATAGGGGTAAGGTGATACGCTGAATTCGTTTTTGAGCTTTAGTTTTTGCCGGACAAGTAGTTCGCCCGGATTCCGGTCGAAACCGGGGATTTGGCAGAAGGCAGGAAGATTTGATCATTTTCGTCAAAGTAGATATGACGTATAGCCTAGGGGTAAATACACACATGGTGAATACTCTTGATGACTAACTCCGGTACCTAGCGGAACAGCCAGAAACGATATCACCTCGGGGATCACAGCTTCTCCCGAAGATTGCCGTGATTGTTTGACGCAGGATTTGAGTTGCTGAGTTTGAGTCGTTAAGGAGACGTCTACTCCTACTTCTTGAGGAGCACTGGCGTGTTTTGGACTTAGTCTTAGAGTATCCATATCTGAACTTGGTTTTCTCAGGTGATTAGCCATTGAGCTTTTTCTGTTCCTAAATCTTAATAGTAAAAATGTTCAAGGAGTCTGGCGAAGACCGGATATCTACAAGACCAAATTGTCTGGATCAGTTATTAAATTTTTGGGATCCCATTGAAGCCTTTGTTCGTGTTCATATAGTCATGATGACAGGTATTTCATGAAAATTTTCATAGCATCTTCGTAATCTTTACGTGCGCTTAACCGATGAGAGCCTCCCAACTCCAGGTGATTCCGTATATTCATTGATTAATGAGGTGTTTCGATTTACTGTAGCTTTTTTGTCACGTAAAAGGATGTTTTATCTCTTGAAAATATGTAAGGACCGGTCACCGACTATTCCAGTCCGACGCCCTTTCTCCTTTTTGTAGGCTTGATCGTTAGAAATGCGCAGACTCCATAGGTTCGAAAGTTTCTTTTGAAGTGCTTTTTTGCACCTAATAAGACTTTTATTAATATTTGGCTCTCAGCAGAGGGCTGTCTAAAGAGCCCCTACAAAAAAAAATCCCCTGCCAAAACGCAACCATCTAAAATGTACCCACTCAAAAATATTTCCGGCTAATATATAATTCACTTTAAGAAACCCTTTTTCAGATTTCAAGCTTTTTCTCAGACTCTTTGCCTTTTCCTGAAACAAGCGCAGATATTCTATAATACATGAACAAATAATCTGATAGAACCTCCGTCTTTGGTCCCATGCAGACCCCGATAAAACTGAGCGGAGCTGGAGGTACATGCTGTGAGGTTTGAGTTGATACTAAAGTTTGAGTTGATATTGAGGTTTGAACTTTGAGCTGATACCGTCTACTCCCCTCTACTCCCCATACTAGGTGGGAAACCGTAGGATGGTAGGAAAACCTGGTTTGCAGTGAGTTAGACGTGGTGTCACGATGGTAGACAACGAATCAGCTATAAGGGACGACTCAGACGGCGTTCGTATTCTTCTGCGGAGATGTACTGCGATCAGGCCCGTATCCAGAAATTTATTTTTTTTTTGGGGGGGGGTCCCGCGGGTCGGACAAAAAGATAGATCAGAGGGGAAAGCCTATAAAATATGATTATTTTGTATGTTTCGGAGGGGGGTTGACCCCCCTACCCCCCCCCCCCCCCCTGGATACGGCCCTGACTGCGATACAGCTGTATGTAGAGGTAACAAATTATGATGTTCTACGTAGCTCCTCCTCCACTCGTTTGCATCGGATTGGGTATCAGAATATATTCGACTCCGCATGGTCGTATTACAGAGATAAGGAGACGGAGGTTCTTGTAGATATATTTGTTCTTGATAATACTTCTTTTGTCGTTGTTGCTTGGCCTCATTAAATAACCTAGACTTGCTAATGGTCAGTTAGGGGGGGGGGCAGGGTTGCCAAGGTAACAATTAATACTTCGTAACTACTTCAGCATTTTTTTTTGTATCTTCTGTGGATTTTACACACAATAGTTTCCGTCGGTTAGCACACAGGGAGATTTCGAAGATATGCAGAAGTTACGAGCCATCCAAGTATGTAACAGCTACATGTATGCAAATTGTTCGTGCAAGACCTGTTTTTGACTGTATGCAAATGCATTTGGTAGACTCCCGAGGCAACTCATCTCATGTGTACAGACGCTAATACCCGCTTACCCATCGCAGACTTCCGGCAACAATTAAGACAGCCCATTCTATCTGATCATTCGATGTACATTCTGGGCATGCATTTTTTTCAACATAATTCAAGTCGTGGAGAATTTAAATCACCATTTGTTGTCGACAGCTAATCGAATGGGAGATAGCATTATTTACTACCAGTGCGTGGGACAACGATGGCCCATCAGAAATATATATCCAGTCCAAATAAAATAGAAAAAACGAGATTTTTGGGTTTTTTTCTTGATCAGCTAGTCACCCCTCCAAGATGATGTGCGAGGGATAAATACAATTTATGAGAAAAAAAATGAAAAAAAAACCGAAAATCTCGTTTTTCAATTTTATTTGAAATGAATGGTCAGCTTGGCTTCAAACCTTATATATATATCCAGTCGTGTTGTTTCATCGTCTTTTCTTTTCCTTTATGTAAGTAGTTTTGGGTCCCGGGTTGGGAGCCAAATTCAGAAGAAATTATACTTCGGTAGGTAATGTTGTCGTAGTCTCTTTGTTTTCCTCTTATTCTAGTATTTCCTTCTTCTTTTCTTTCTTTTTTTTCCTTGCGCTTTTGATGGGTTAAAAATAAAATTATATAATCAATTAATTATTGATAACGAATATCATTCTGGACAACCACAACAGCACGTAATCGAAATTGATTGATTGTGATAACGGCTTGAGTCAACATTCCGGAGCATACAGAACTTACAGAATTGCATTCCATCGAGACAAGGTTAGGTGATCCTCCTGTAGTCTCTCGCTGGTTTGTTGCTTGGTTGGTAGATATTGTTGTTTCATCGACTCACTGGTACCTCAGTGTAGCCGACATTCAGCAAGTCTACATTCTTCGTCCTCGCCTTTTTGAAGCCATCCAGAATAGAAGTAGAAGCGTTGGTCGTTTTTGGGGGATCCCGAAACGTAAGTGACGGGATACCTATAATTTCGTCAAAGTTCTCCGTCTGTCAGTCTGTCCGTCTGTTAGTACGACAGCTCTCGAAGGGGTTGAAATATTTTGTTCAAACTTGGCATGGGGACTCTTTGGGTCAAATTACAGGTCAGATTTGAGGATGGGCTCTGTAGGCTTATATTTAGGTGTGGGTGAGGGGTTTCAAATAAAGGGCTACAAAATTATTTTTTAAAAGATAATGAGATAGTAGATTTAAGGGTAAGAAAACTTGCTGAATCCTTTATGAAAGTTATTTTCTCGCCGGACAAGTAGTTCACCCGGAATCCGGCAAAAACCGGAAAATTTGTGAAAAGTGAAAGTTTTCTGAAGTTGGTTAGATGTTCGATTTATGATTAAGGAGACATGCTGAATCTAATCTGAAATTTATTTCCTCACCGTACAAGTCAAGTGGTTAACCTGGAATCCGGCAAAACAGGAAAATTTGTGAAAAAAAAAATTTCGATTAGATGTTGCATTTAGGGATAAAGAGACATGCTGAATCCGAATATGAAAATTAGTTTCTTGCCGACAAGTAGTTCGCCCGGAATCCGGCTTCTAGAACCGGACATTTTGCATGAAGTTTAAAACCCAATGATAAAGTCGGCAGCCAAGACCTATAGGGTGAGGAGACATGCTGTTGCAGCTTTGGAACTTAATAAAGATTGATTAGAGATTCGTATCGGGGTAAGGAGACATGCTGAATCCAATTTTGAGCTTTATTTCTTTGACTGATAAGCTGGCAAAAATTCTCAAAACCCGGAAATTTGAATCGAAAGGTTCAAAATGTCAACCTCACCAGCTCTTTTGCTCTGCATGCAGTTCGCCTAGAGTTACTGCTAGAAGGAGGAATTTGGTCAAGTGGTCAAGTTGGTCTTAAGTCGATTAGAGACGAGATGTTGGAGTGCACGTGCATGCTGAATCCATATCTGAACTTGGTTATAGGTTGTAGCAGAATGTTGATGAAGACCGGAAATCTAAAAGATTCGCTTGTCTGGATCAAGTAGTCTAATAAATATTCAATATTTGGGATCCCTTCGAAACCTTGGTCTTGTTCCAAAAGGCTGTTCCAGAGTGGCACGCTCCTTACGGTGAAAAACTGTGCCGTTCGCCCCTCTGTTTGACATTGCGAAAAGTTGGGAAGAAAAATCATTGTCAGTTGATAGGAAAGGTCATCGTAAACACAACTGTAGACTACTTTTCTATCTACAAAGTCCTAACTACGGTCAGCGTTAGTCACACATTTCAGAAAACGAGTTGACCCTTTAGGGCAACTGTCCGATTTGAGTAGTTCAGTCTGCCATACTATGCCGTCTATGTAGAATTGAAACCATACTAACTGGACTAGATGACTGAATCAGACTGGCTACACTGTACAAAGTTTCTCCGAGTACGGATTAAAGTTAACTGCAGTATTTGCTACTGGGACTAACCTTGTCTCTAAAAAGACAATCTTATCTCTAATTCGGATTAAAGATTAAGCTACTGAGATAAGATTAATCCGAATTAGAGATAAGATTATCTTTTTAGAGACAAGATTAATCCCAGTAGCAAACACTGCAAGATTTTTTTTTTACAATGTAGTCCTTCAAAACCCCCTCCCCATTCCTTCCTAATTAAAGAAATGTGGGTTCACTATTTACGGAAGGGCCAGTGACGTCGATATTGTATCGTAAGCAGCCAACCGCATCGTTCAGAACCAGCGCGCTAGTAATCGTTACAATTGGTTTGCCTAGCTGTATGGTGGCCCTTTGTGGTTCCTTTTTTGGGGGCCCTTTGGGGTTCCAGCCTATACTGACGCCATTGATCACGTCAGCATAATGTAAACGCGTAACACTCCGCTTTCAGTAATAGTTAAGAACGATTGCAGGGGCTCTCTCCGCTCGGGTACTTGTTTTGAATTATTTGTGTACAAATATATAGCTATAACTTATTTACAAAGAACTCACTGCTCGCTGCGGCACCGATATATGGCCCCGAAAAGCCATGCATGTTGTAAACAATACGCGCCTGTGTTATTTCGGACCAATAACAGGGGGGGGGGGGGTCGTGATAGTTCGGGATGGGGGAAGGCTTGAGATGGAATTCAGTGAGTTAGCTCGCAGAGACTGTACTGCAAAGGTCTCGCATTTTGACCTTGTTTTGTCGTAACGTGCACCCGACCTCAAAACTAGTTTCTGTCTTTCAACATTTTGCTCAGCTGGCTGTTGTTTAATTCGCTGATTGCATTGAACTTCATTAACGGTGGAATAAATCTTTAGCACTGACAAATTAGCATAGGATAATTTTCTGCTTCATTACTGTTCCTGCATGAATAATATACTATTAGATGTCGCGAGATAATGTGCAACGCTAATGAAAACCATTAACCTATACAAGCAAGCAGGTTCGAAACTTCCTGGAAGTCTCATCAGTAAACTTCTTCGCCCCTATTCCACGGGGAATTACGTATCCGCTGGTCACATCCGCAAAATTAGGTTTCCCTCTCTTTCAGTATCCTTTTTGTGAAGTCGACTTTGTCCTACGGTTTCCTCGGCTTGTGATGCATCACCAATTATAATTTTTTTTTTGTTAATTTTGCACACCAAATTATCACATTTGGTGACTCCCAAACAAGATACCATGAAAAAGAAGAGGACCCATCCTACTTATTATCCCTTTCATTTTATCCCGTGTGGAGTTATAAGCTTCTGAAATCCCTTTCGCCATTGTTTCGTTTTGTACCTACGACTTTTTAGCGTTTTTTCGGCGTAGCCGAGTTTTGCCAGTCACGCAACTTATACTTCGCCGAAAGCTTCAAGGTCCGCCGACAATTCTTTCACACACAGGACCGTATCCACGGGGGGGGGGATTCAAAGCCCCCTCCCCCCCCCCCCCCGAAATAAATTCCTGGGTGGACCTGTTCACACACAAGGAAGTATTGCTTTTCGTTTTGGAAGACATGATAGGTCATTATGTCTATATTCTATTTTGGACTCATTTCGTGTGCTTTTCCACTTTTTAACCACTGCTGCGTTCAGTTCAAATATTTTTGCGTCCAGCCGCCGCGTCTGAGAGCAGGAGGGGCTGGATTGAGTTGGCAAGCGCTAAGAGAAAAATTGCTCATTTCACGTGGAAAGTAATAGTATTTTGAAAAACAATATTTCTGAGCCATTTCGTCGTGAGAAGATCATTTCAGGCACATGTTGTGCTTCAAGAACGGGTGAATCGTTTCTTGTTTCGCGTCGCAACACTAGTTCACGCTGACAGCTTTTAGTTGCTTTTCTGCTGCAGGCGCAAGGTTCAGTTTTGTTTCCGGCGCAGAATTATAGCGCCTTGAATGTCCTGGATGTGTGGGGGTGGAATCAGAGGGTACCGGACGTTTTCTGGTTATGCTCCGATTCGAAAAGCTTGATGGATGGTTAAGAGAGGCTTCTAGATGATCTGTTTATGTTTTCGAGCTGGATTCGGCCACATTGGGGTTGAGTTCGAGTGGTGTCCTGAACATGTTGTGGAACACCCAGGGGTTAAACCGGTGGGGTGATAGGGATGAAACTTGGAAAGTACAAAGCTGACTATGCCCTGCATTATCCTTTTGGGGCCCGGCCGGATCCGACCTCGGCGGAGGGAGTTGGGTGGGGGTGAAAGATAATTCTCGGAAATACTCAGAATCGAGTGAAACTTGATGGGTGTTCTGAGAAGATGATCAGTGTCTGTGTCCGAATCTGGTTTGTCTACGGTGGAGGAGTTGGAGAAGTTTTCAACATCGCAGATGACCTATTTTGGGTCCCGGTCTGATCCGAACTTGGGAGTGGAGGGTGAGTGGGGAACTGGATAGCTCCCGGAAATGCTCAGGTTCGAGTGAAACGTGGTGGTCGGATTCGTAACTATTCGTAACAAGTGCAATATGAGCGCGCACCATTTTGTTGCGTGATTAGTAAGCAAATATCATTGACAATCAGGGGTCCAAAAACAAACGGTGAGTACAAATAAAAGAAATAAAAATAAAACCCTTAGAGACACATACTTGTACATATACCTGCTTGTGTTTGATGACTACCTTTATTGTTAGAGTATTGTCATGGGCGTGGACATGCTGTCATGAAAAGCAAGTGGTACACTGGTGCACTTACTTGGTCCGTGAAACGGATATCTTCACTGCCTCTTTGCGGTCGGGAAACTGTCGAGGCCTTGGAATGCCCATGTTTCAGTCTTTTGAACTTAAGGTAAACGTTTGGCACTTTCTGTTGGACCAGATTTTTATTTCTGCTGAGATACTAACGTTAACTGTTTCAATTTTTGTTTACCACTTTCAAGTTTTCCCCCGTAACTTCCTCTCTTTCAAGATTTTGAGCTTGGAATTGGAGGCAGGACTTTGCTAAATGGTTCACATTCCTCTTGAATGAAAAAACGTCGCTAAAAGAATTAGGTTTGTCGTTTCTACGGGAAGGTCGTTGTCGCTCTTACTTTCGCTCATTTATCAGAGTTATTCTTCCCTTATTTTCCAGCTATCCGTCTCTCTGCACAGGGGACTTGAGTATTTTCCTACCGAGATGTTATTTGCTATTACTGTAGTGCTAAGATGAACATGCGTCATCATTCATTCCCGAGACCCGCCAAAATGACGGCTCACAGTTGCAATTTACATTTTAGCTCTCTTCTTATATTATTATGCAAAACAGTAAAAATAGATGGTACTGGTAAAGTATTAGCGTTGCGGTTCTTTTGTCGTAGACCGGAAGTTGTTCTTTCCATTTGTTACAACTACCAAGGGATTTCGCGCCTCTGTGAATAATGTACACACCAGTTTTGTGATAAAAAGTAACCATGTTTGCTGCAGCATGTTTCCTAATCACCCCCAGACTGTCCGACATGAGATAGAAGCAGTACAGAAACAGCTTGAGTTTATCATCACCGTCCAAGGTTTATCATCCCCCACAACTGCATCATGCAGCTTGTAATGTGCGTTCTGTGTTTCTTGTCTCTGCCACGGTTTCGAATGTAAATTTGTCGTCTGCCTCTGTAACCACGAAACCTATCCAAACAAATGAGAAATCAACGTGGAAAGCCTGGGCAAACAATCCCCTCCTCCGCCTCTATCTGAAACCAGTACCATACCGGCTCACAAGTATTGCCAAAATCCCGATGCCCATTGCCCCAAAAAGTATAGCCCTCCACTCTTGAATTGCAAAACCAATCAAATCAAGTGTACTTATTTAGTTTTCGACTTACGACACTAGCTTGCTGATCTCTCCTTTGATGAAGTTGGCTGAGAATTTCTTGCTGTATTTTGTCTGTTCTTGACAGGACCCTCTTTTGATGGAGCTAAACGGATAAGTCAACGGAAAAGTACTTAAAGCACAACTCTTACTAGAAATTATCTTTTCACTATGAAGTGGATCAGAAAAAAAAAAAATCGACAATACCATCACGTTCCACCTGAATTTAGCGATTTTCTTATAAGCGCTTGTCGAAATCTTCCCAGCCTTCATGCTCTCTGACGCGGCGGCTGGGCGCAAAATATTTGAAAAATGAAGCACCATGGTTAATAAGTGGGAAAACTAAGCAGATAAGAGAAGTCAGAAACAGACGATTCTGATATCATTGTGTGTGAAAGAGTTCTCAGCGGACGTGGAAGATTCTGGCAAACTTTGAGTTGCGTAACGGGCAAAACTCGGGACAACCGACAAATTCGTAGGAACAAAACGAAACAATGGAGAAAGGTGGGGATTTTAGAAACTTGTAATTCCATAAGGGCTAGGTATATTATAAAAGACAGAATAAGCAAGAGGGGTCCTTTAAGTGATACTTGGGAACCTCGATGTGCCAAAGAGACCTCAGTTCAGTTGGCAGCAATAATTCGTGTTAGTAAATGATTAAAGTGGCCCCACCCCCTCAATTGTCTCATGGACGCACTTGGTCTTTAACTACCGGTACAAGAAAGAAATGAGCGTCTGAGATGATATGTTCGGAAGTGCTCATTTACAGCAAAGAATTGGGGATAGACATGGTTGTTGGTCGTGACTTCTGTTAAAATAAATATTATTTGGCATGGTAAAACATTCCGAATTTTGCGAGACCTTCTAGTATCGAAGCGGTGTCGGTGATTTCGGTCGTGGTTTTCTGGCTGTTGAAGCACCTTCACAACGTTTTACATGACGTAAGAATCGAAAGGTAAATTTTCTTGCATTGCATCAAGGCTTCCGTACCGATTCCAGATCCCTTCAGACGTAAGCAAACAAAAATGAATCGAAGTTAAGTTAAAAAATTATACTCCAGACAATTGTCATATGCGTCAATGGTTTCAGAACCGCATTTTTAGCTTGTGCATTATCCTTTTCTAATTTACCGTCTTACTTTCTTGACGAAACGAAAAATAAGTTTCGACCCTTCACAGTGCAATTTATATAATTAAGGTAGCCCATCTACGGGATCCCGCAGATGGATATCCCGTTTCATTGTTCTAAGACAATTGGAGGGAATGCGTAATTAAATTTTTCTACCTTTTGTACCTTTGGGTATTTTTATAAGGTTTGAAGCCAAGCTGACCATTCATTGCAAAAGAAATAGAAAAGCGTGATTTTCGGTTTTGAACAGATGATGTGCGAGGGATAAATTTAATTTCGGATATTTTGGTTGCACTTCCGGCAAACCGTGCTCAGCGAAAACCAAACCAAATCATAAAATCCACAATAATACCAACAGAAAAATGATGCGGAACCAACCAACACTAAAACGACATTTAACTAAAAACCAGAAGAATGGTGTGGACGGAACTACTCGCATATAAAAGTAAAATAACGAATACGTGTTTAATCTGTGGTTATTTTATAATTATTTTACGAATGCGAATATTTTATGAAATATGCGATTTATGATATTGCGAAATATGATATTTATCCCTCGCACTTTATCTTAGATTGATAACTAGCTGATCAAGAAAACAAGATCAACGGTGTCGATGGGATCCCAAAAATTTAATATCTGATCTGGACAAATAGGTCTTGGATTATTAACTATGTTATATTATACGACCTTTATAGGTCGAAGACTATGTAGTCTTCGCCAGACTCCTTGAACGTTTTTACTATTAAGATTTTGAAACAGAAGAAGGCCAATGGCTAATCTGAGAAAACCAAGTTCGGATATTGATTCAGCATGTCTATATTTACCCCCGAGGCCATATGTCATATCCACTTTGACGAAATTGATCAAATATTCGTGCATTACACTTCTGCAAAATCTCCGGTTTCGACTGGATTCCGGGCGAACTACTTGTCTTGTAAAAACTAAAGCTCAGAAACGAATTCACCGTATCTCCTTACCCCTATATCGAATATCAAATCAACTTCAGATGTAAATTTAACTTTTAACAAATTTTCCTGTTTCAGCCGGATTCCGGGCGAACTATATGTTTTTTTTTTGTTTCTTTTGTTTGTTTTTATTTCATATTCCAATAAAAAAAACTCCCCTTTGGAATCCCATCGAAACCTTTGGTCTTGTTATAAATTAGCATATCTTGATTATAGGCTGGTGTTTAGTCTCAGCGATTTCATGAAACTTATATCATTACTCGTTTAGAAAATGTCCCTGGGATCCGAAAGCTCTTTGCAGTCTACTACAGAACGATCATCTCCCTCTGTTTCATTATAAAGAGGGTAATGACGCGTACTCTTTGGAATCTTATTCTCCCTGTTGTTTCGCAAGAAGAAAATTACTCTAGCGTCGCATCACCATTGCATTGGATGAATGAATGATTTATCAACCCATTCTAAACACAAAATGTGACAAATGGAGTATAAGAAGGGAAGAAACAAGACCAAAGGTTTCGATGGGATCCGAAAAATTCAATAGTGTAATAAGTGAAAAGGTGTTGTTCTTGAAAGTGTTATGCCCAATCTGTTATGAAACTTCTGACAGTGTGATCCAGACACTTGGGTCTTGTCTTCGCCAGATCCAGTCTTCGCCAGACTCCTTGAACATTTTTACTATTAAAATTCAGAAACAGATTAAGGCCAAATAGCTAATCATCTCAATCAATCAATCAATCAATATTTTATTTCCGCCAAAGATAGCGAGTAAAAAAGAAATTAATAGACACTGACAAACTGAGAAAACCAAGTTCAGATATTGCTTCAGAATGTGTGTTTACCCCTATAAGTCATATCTGTTTTGACGAAAACTTCCTGCCACTTCTGCCAATTTCCCGGTTGCGGCCGAATTCCGGAACTACTTGTCCGGCGAAAAAGACAGCTCAAAAACGAACTCAGCGTATCCTCTTTCCCCAATATTGAACATCTAATCAACTTCAAATAAAAATTTAGCTTATAACAAATGTTCCGGCTCCAGCCGGATTCCGGTAGATCTATATGTCCGGGTAAAAAATGATTGTCATATACGGATTAAGCATCTCTTCTTACCCCTATGTCGGATATCTAATCAACTACAAATATAACTTTAACTTTTAACATTTTTCCGGTTTTGGCCGTATTCCGGGCGAACTACTTGTCCGGGTAGAAAATTGTTTTTACACAAGTGTTCAGCATGTCTTCTTACCCCTAAATCAAACATCTAATCAACTCCAAATAAAACTTTTACTTTTAACAAACTTTCCGGTTTTGGCCGGATTCCGGGAGAACTCCTTCCCTGCGAGAAAATGGTTATCGCCGTCGTGTTCAGCATTTCATCCTGCCCCTAAATCGAGCATCTAATCAACTTCATATAAAACTTTTACTTTTAACAAACTTTCCGCTTTTGGCCGGATTCCGGGCTAACTACTTATTCGATGACAAAATGGTTTTCACCATCGTGTTCAGCATGTCTTTTTACCCCATAATCGACTATCACATTATCTGTCTAAAAATATTTCGTTTACCCCTTAATTTGAACCCCCTCCCCCATTCCTAAATGTAGGGCTACATAGCCCATCTACGAACTCGACCTTACTCTTGACCCAAAGAATCCTCATACCAAGTTTCATCAAAGCATCTCATTCCCTTCGAGAGTCATAGTGCGCACAGAAGGACGGCCAGACGGACAACTTTTGCGATGTCATAGGTATCCCGCCACTTACGTTTTGGGATCCCAAAATAGGAAAAACGAAAAACGAATCACACTAGACTAAAAAATAAACAAAGAACTAGCACAACTAGCCTACTTTAGAAATGCCTGGTACAGGCTGTGCTGGGGATCCAGGACGAACTTTTTGCTTGGAGTACCTCTTTGGGCGAGAAATACTCCACTAATTGTTGAATACGGTGTTCTTGATCCCACGGATGTTATCAACATCCGTAGAGGACAGTCTCTACAGTCCCTGGATCCCCAGCACATTGACGTTCTAGATGCCAAAAATCCAGTCAGCAATTCCAGTCCGGGAGCTCTGGATCCTGATCAGAGTTAGCTGGTTTTCTAGCTCTGGCAGCTGTAGTTTATGCCGTCATTATGTTTTCGCGAATGGAGTTCCACAAATGGTCCCGAGTCCATGACCTAACACATTCCCATAAATGGGGATATGATTACAAGCTTTCAGTTTTTATTATTCTGGTGATAGTTTGCTTCCAGAGTTCCCAGAAAAAAAGAGCAACTATGACCTATGAACTGAAACCATGCGTTACTCGCTGATGGTTTTGAAAGATTTGTTTTTCTGTTGGTCGTTTGTCTTCCGATGACTGCTTTTGGCGCGTGATGCGTTTCATTCAGAAAAATTAAACATGACTACCCCGGAGCGTTCCATTAAGATGCATACAGCAAACTTGAACAGAGATCGCACGTCGCATCCCGCAGCATCTTAAGATGTGGTCGGCAGTTGTACTCGAACATCTCTCACGTGTGTGCAAGTGAGCTCGACGTCTTCTTCCGGATTGGATGTCGAAATAGGTCACTGCGGAATGTCAAAACTGGGTAAGGGAGTTCCTGCAATTCATGTCAACCCGGGCGTTGGATCCTAGGTGTTGGTCACTCGGATTATGTTTTGTATACACGGTGACCGGTTGATTGAAACAGTCTGTGCTAGTTCAGTAGCTTATTCGACTATCGGCTTCTTTGCCTCGGTAGCGGATCCTGATGTATGCCCTTCTCAGGAAGAAACCACTCGGTTTGAGAGTGCCATAGGCTGGTATTAACTTGCTCAACCTCAACCTCAAATTATTGGTATATTCAGGAGAGGTACTCATCCTCGAATTCACATAACCTCGAAATCGGTCTCAAAAAGATCAAAAGAAAATTCTTACAGTTCTAACCACAGGAGGGGTACCGAACGTCGAACGTGGCCTAAATAGGTTGAAAGGTGCCAACTTTGAAGCAGGAAACCCTGAATGGCCTAGGACCTGTTTTGGACTGCACAAAAAATTCCTTGTAAGGTTTTCAGGCCAAGTTCGAGGTTATATAAAGTCGAGTTTGGATACCCCTCCTATAGGTCCTAGGTCATTAGATTTTGCTTCTTCACAGCTAGACCCTAGTTAGGACCGCAAAGAAATTTTCTTTTAAAATTTGTGAGGCAATTTCGAAGCTATGTAAATTCGAGGTTCGGTACCTCTCCTGTAGGACATTTGTTGTTAGGTCTTCTAAGTTGAAATCCAAAATGTGCTGGGGTGGTCAAGTCGTCTTTGTTTGATACCACGTTTTTGTAGCGTAGCTGTGTTTGAGTAGGGGGACCCTCCCCTCTTCTCTAGAAATTGTGCTATAGAGGTGATGTGCCTGAGACCCGCTCCATGAATTTTGGGGTATGGTGTACTGGCGGCTCTTCTGCCAAGCTGCGGCCAGGGTTACCTCGCTGGTATTTTGTAATATCTTTCGCGGTTTTATCGGCAGTACCATCAACAGATTCTTTCCTGGTGTTTTTTTTTGTCAACTGATCAGTAGCCTTGCCATTGGACACCACATATCAAGCCTTTGATTGAAACTTGACTCGTTGTGAGATACGACACCGTGAAAAAACTTAATCTAGACTGATGTTTGTAGTGCGGTTCCATTTCCTATATGAAAGAGCTTTGGCAGTGTCAGTGTTTAAATAAAGGCACTCGGTTCTTAAATAAATACATCAGCCGACAAAGACAGGTTAGAATTACATAGCTAAGAACGGTTAACATTTTAAAGTAAAAATTTCTTTTAATGTACATAAAAATAAGGTTTGAAGCCAAGCTGACCATTCATTGCAAGAGAAATAAAAAGACGAGATTTTTTTTTCTTGATCAGCCAGTTATCCCTCTAATATGATATGCGAGGTATAAATATAATTTCAGATATTTCGGTTGCACCTCCGGCGAACCGTCCTCAGCGAAAAACCAACTAAATCATAAAATCCACAACAATACCAATAGAAAAACGATGCAGAACCAACAAACCATAAGACGACATGTAACTAAGAATCAGAAGAACCATGCGGACTGGACGACATGCAAATAAACATGAAATAACCAATATCTTACCCCTCGCATATCATATTAGAGGGATGACTAGCTGATCAAGACAAAACCCCGAAAATCTCCGTCTTTTTATTTCTTTTCGTGTGTGTGTTAATCTTCAAATAAAGACTTTCAGCTAATAAAAAAAAATACATCAATCAAGAGAGACAGGTCAAAATTAGAATGACTGTCGAGATAAGGGTTGAAGATCCCTCCTGGTTTTCAGCCCGGGATTTTCCCGTGAGTACTACGAAGACGCGAAGTCTCTCTATTTTATAGATTACCTAGTATCCTCTTACCACCAATACCGTATACCGTAAACCAATACCGTAGCCTATATTGCAGAAAAATTCTTATTCAGGAATTATGTTGGGGGGGGGGGGAGGGGGGTTTGCCCGCTGGTTGGACCAACCATTACATACAAAAATATTATTTTGTATGATTCTGGGGGGTTCGAACCCCTACCCCCCCCCTGGATACGGCCCTGATTGCAGAGTGAATTGCTATAAAACATCCAGATATGGACATGCCTTCTCGTTAGATCCTGAGAAATTCTTTTATGTTAAAAACATTAATTTGATCCCAGCAGGTTGAGCGTTGTCACATGTTCGCGTCGCGCAAAAAATTATCAGACGGTTTTGTTTATCTTCGTCGAGAAAGAGGCTTCTTAATGAGTGGACCTATTTGGATTTATGTGTGTTTCATGACGATGTACAATGTTCAGGTAGGAACGGACGAAGTCAAATGTTTTATATTTTAAAGTTCAACCGAAAAGGGCTGGGATAGGACAATCTAGTTGCCCATCACTTAAAGACCTAATCCAAATTCAGTTTACCTTCTCTTAGTGATCGCATGCCATGGGTTTGTTTAGATTTGAACTCAATTGCCGAGTTGCTCTTTTGGCTCGAGAAAAAACCCACGCACAACGTCTTCATTTCTAGATGGCGGAATTTTCCAGGATTGATTAGCAAAGAATTATAAGACCTAACCGATAATTTTTGTATGTCTTCAGAGGTACCACACTGGTCTTGGTTTTATAATTTATTTGTATTTGTAATAAACAGTTGGAGCATTAGATGGAAGTTATTATTTTGACCCTTGGCTCCCTACGTGCCATAACAGCTGTCCGGGATAATCGGCTGAGATTTAGTCCAGACAGAGTTATTTCAAACCTAGGAAATTTGGTGTTTTTTTTTTAATTTGCTCATTTTTTTACGGTGTTTTTAGTGGTTTTGAATATTTATAGTGACAGTAGGGATGGTTAGCATTGTGTGTGTGGTAGAAAGACCATTTTTTGTGGCCCGCTTTAATTCATTTAAATTGGCTTGAAGACCCGCTGAAAATGCGTTACTTTGTTGTTCCGCTGTTCACGAATGATCGTGTTGAAATAGTGGAATTTCCGTGTGATTTGTGGTACCTCTATGGGCTTGTATCTGTTTTGTATGCCTTACGAGAAAAATTTATGATTTTTTTTTTGTTCGGGCACTAAACAGACTTCACCTCATCACTGCCCACTGAAAAGCCGCGTTTGTGTCGAGATTAAAATGTCCCGCGTCATAGTAGAATTTACATTGTGGGGACGCTCGCACATATTATGAACGTCATTTAAATGAGTCAATTAAAGAGTTTAGTTAAATGAGACACAAATAAGTTGTCTTTTCAGTTAAACTTTCATGTCAACGCATTAGTCGGACTGTGTTAATGTTGTTTTGTTCGCTGTTCACAGTACGTTGAACATTATAATCTGGAAAAGGTAAAAAAAACGGGGAAATATAAACCCTACTTGATTTGATTATGAAATATTGTTTGAAGATCGAAAAGTTACCACACTGAGTTCTAGGCTTTAATTAGGCCAATAATAATGATAATTTTATTTGTTACATGTCAAAAAGTAAGAGACCCAGGAAGAGTGATATTAGTTTGTTTGATGCCGCTGATTGTACCGATGTTTCTGTCTAGAATTGGAAATGAAAATTATTCGCTGAAGTGTACCCTTACTTGATGTAACTAATGATCATTGGTTGAAGATACCAAAGTTACCACAGCAAATTGGTATTTCAAAAGCCTTTTTGTTTGATGCTGCTTATGTACAACGCCATTTCTATGTAGAAGATTAAGAATTATAATCTTCGATGAAATTTGTCTCACTAGAATGGAGGTTAACTGTTGAATAATAGGTTCAGTATGTCAACTTACCTCACTGTCGACATGCTAAACGGCTTTATCAAGAAATTTAAAGTGCTTTCAGTAATTATAAATTATAAGTAGCCTAGGCTACCACCGAAATTCCGTTATTTGCCGTATCCCGCCGAATATCGGCCCAGCACGAAAACAAAGCGAGGAAACCGATCTAGCGTGGTTTCCTATTCCTGTTTAGTCACTCAAACCGACTCCAGGCGAAACTCTTACTTCTCACACAGTGGTTGTGGCCAAAAACAAATTTTTGAAAAAGAAACTAAAGTTGAGAATTTGATTCAGCGTGTCCCCCCCCCCCCTGTAGCAAATCTCCAGTCGACTTCAGAATCCCGACGAACTACTTGAAAATAAGTTTCAGGTATGGGTCGAGTATATCTCCTTGACTGTACATCGACTGTCATATCTGCTTTTAAAAAATCATCGACTGTCATATTTGCTTTTAAAAAATCACGACATAATTTGAATCCCCCTTCTCTACCCCAAAATGTAGTGCTACGGGGCTGAGAAGTTGACCTGTTTGACCCAAAGGATCGTCACACCAAGATTGAACAGGGCATTCCGACCCCTTTGAGAGCTATCATGCTAACAACGGACAGACAGAAGGTCAAGTTTCACGAAATCATAGGCATTCCATCGCTAACGTCGCTATTTAAAGGCTAAAACGTTACAAAATCTACAGAAAAGTCTTGCGTCTTGAGACGTGCAATACATACCAAGTTTAATTGCCAATTTGGTGCGGGTGAAATATCCAGCATAAAATTCTGGCTGATCCAGCTGACCCACTACTATGAAAGTGGACTGACTGCGTTGACTGTAATCTTGTGTATCCATCACTAACCATGCACGCTAAGAAATATTTAAATCTGAAACTTTGCGTTTTGCTTGCATAAAGTCATTAAATAATTCTTGTACTCCGAAGAAGGCAAAAAATGCAAGTGAACTGCTGTAGCTTACGATTCATGGTTGATTAGCAGTCCATGCGATATTCATTTATTTTAGCCGCCGGATGATGGACCCAAAGTTCATTCTTTTGGGACTGTGTAGGCGTGCACCGCTGTTTTCTTCGCCAATTCTCTTGTCTTTCACAATTGTCTTGTTCCAGACTACACTGTAAAAAGTTTCTCCGAGTAAGGATTAAAGTTAACTGCAGTATTTGCTACTGGGAATAATTTTATCTCTACTGAGATAAGATTACTCCAAATTAGAGATAACATAGAGTAGAGATAACAGTAGCAACCTGAAGGAAGTCAATGACAGTGTGTTTTTTAGTGTTTCATTCGTGTATTCGTTTTTCAGATTGAGACATGGTGACACCCAAATTTCTAATGATTCAGTAATGGATTTGTTGAATGTACGAACTAGTGGATTTTATGGAAACTCGATGGCAGAACAAATCTCAGCTAAGTTACTTGAAATATTCGAACATGACTCGGACCAAATCGTACCGGACTGTCCGACCATCATCGACCGTCCCCTGTGGAGTATTGTGGGCCCATCGGCGGTCGGGACGTCTCTGGCGGCGGCGCACGAACCGACGGCGCAGCACCGGCATGAGGAAAACCATGTAAGTATATTTCTAATGGCGGTTTTGCTAGCCTGTTGACGGTAGACCTTGAACTATACACGTTCTGCTTATAAAATGTTTGTTCGCCGCTGTCTAATGCTCAAGAACATTTCAGAGGTAAAAATCAGTATTTTACCTCTAATGGATATTTAGTGCCTATAATAATATGATAGTAAAATATAGATATATTTATAGCCGAGGGCCATATATAAAAGAAAAAAGAGAAATTTCGATTTTCCCCACGATAGTCCGATCGGATAAGTGACTATTTCCAAGTTAGTTTGGTCGCGTCCCTGACATGCTTGCCAAGTTTCTTCGCCCTAGCCCATCTGGAAGTAGCCTAGCTCGCCATCACCGGGCTGACCGACCGACCTACGGAAAAGTGATCGGTATATGGCTCTTGCCAGGCAAGTAGCATAAAAGTCTGATCAATATGACTAAAGCCGACAGTAAATCGAAGGGTCAACAACGTCACTTATGTTAGCTTTTTTTTTTTGGGGGGGGGGGGCTTTAATGAGTAGGTAGGTAAGATCAACTGGAGGTAGAGCTAGAAGAACTTATCATTTCCAGGCCTGGGGACCTGATGGCCTCGTTTAACCTTGAAAATAAATCCTTTTCTATACTTTTTCATGCGGAAATATCTTTGTTTTTCATCCTTTATGATGCAAGCTACTTCCACACATTCTTTTCTCGTAGTCACCATATCGTGCGACCCCTAAACCGACTACGGAACACCTGTGCGTAGTAGACGTTTCAATCAAGACAGGCGATCAGAATCTAAATGAAAAATAAGAATGTCGTCCTGCCGGTTTTTACTCTCAAAGCACTGAGATGTCATGTGTCTCGGAGTGGTTCTGACCTAACACATGAGATGAAAGTCTTTTCGGTACTTTACCAAAAAACGTCACTAGCCAAGATTGACGGGTCCCAGTCCCATATAAGTATTACGATTGACCGATGACCCGCATCGCCCAAAGTTTGAAATATTTGCCCTTTTCGTGCTTCGATGATGGTAACTAATTTGACCCTCCGGCGTGGCTGTTATGAACATTGCAATGCGAGATCGATTTGTTACAATACTAATTCGATTCGAATTAGCTCATATTTTGAATCTCGGTATCAACAGATATGCATCTTGTAGAACAAAGGTGCTGTTTTATGTAGTTTCGTTGTAGTTTGACGTAGGCTACATTTCTGTCAGTTATGAAAGTACAGTATTTGTACCGTTTTATTTGTCCACTACACATACACTGTAAAAAAAAAATCTTGCAGTATTTACTACTGGGATTAATCTTGTCTCTAAAAAAATAATCTTATCTCTTATTCGGATTAATCTTATCTCAGTAGAGATAAGATTAATCCCAGTAGCAAATACTGCAGTTAACTTTAATCCTTACTCGGAGAAATTTTGTCCAGTGTACTGTACTTTCATAACTGAAACAAAAGTACGTCAAACTACAACAAAACTACATCCAAAAAACGCACCTCAAGTCTCTCAAGCTCCATCTGACGTCTTCGAATTTTCCATACCTGGGCAGCAAATAGGCTTCTTCTCGCGGTTTGCAGTATATAGCCGAAGCGGACTAGCCGGGTTTTTATGACAAATTGGCAAAAAAATTGGCAGCTTCAATGTCGACATCGCCGATGCGTTCGTCCAGTTCAGACTGACTGCAACTCATATTTGGCGTACGAAACTCGTTAGTTAGCTAAACAAAAATTACAGAGATCTTTCGTCCCCTTGACAAAGGTCATCTTCAGGTCCTAGGACTCAAATTCGAATAATGTCGATATGATAACTTTGAATCGTTAAAGGCATGAATACTATAAATATTCCTTCAGCCCAAGCTGACTGCGAATCATATTTGATTGTGGAAAACGGATACGTCAGCTGAATTTTATTGGAGCTATATTTCGGCCCTTCTTGGCAAGGGTCCTCTTCAGGCTCAAAACCGCTCAAGTTGGAAAGACGAACTTGTGGGAAACACAACTTGTGTTTCCCACAAGTTCGTCTTTCCAACTTGAGCGGTTTTGAGCCTGAAGAGGACCCTTGCCAAGAAGGGCCGAAATATAGCTCCAATAAAATTCAGCTGACGTATCCGTTTTCCACAATCAAATATGCATGAATACTCCTTGAGCCCAAGCTGAAAGGGAATCGCTTCCTAGCTGGCATTCCGTTCTTAACCATTGTTTGAACATAGATGTTTAAAGGCCTTAGAATTGTAACGGAAGTTATTTCTTAAAGAACCTGTCTTACCTATAATACTAACGCAACCTACTTTCATAATAACTTCATATATTTCTAAACCCAGAGATCCCAATTTCGTACGCTACATTCTAAACCCTCTAGCAAAACCACGCTGATTTTCTCACTTGCCGTATTTTGCTACCTTCGATGTGTATCACGCTGTCTACGGTTGTCTGCGAGAAGTATTTCCATCAGAAAAACAGTTATGTAAATTTTTCCCCTGTTTTCGCTGTAAGTCAACGGGTCTCGGAAAAGGCTCTCTGCGGTAGCGGTGTGCGTTTTCTACTATTCACCTGGTCAGCCCGCTGCCGCAAGAAAGGCGTTTTGGGAGAAGCTGCAGGAATCAACGGATTACATCCAGAGAGCACATCCATATTTCGGAGTAGTTATACTAGGAGATGGTAACGAGCTGGATACTAAATCGCTGGCCAGGTCACTTGGTCTTAAAAGCGTGGTTAATTTCCCGACAACCAAAGGTGAAACTTCTCTGGATGTGATCCTGACAAACCTTTCTAAATATTATCAAAATCCGAGTAAACTAGCACCACTTGGTGGTAGTTACCACTATATGCTCCAGTGGAACCCTTTTGAGAAAGTAAAGATTCAATATTCGGTAACTGAGGTTACTTCTAGACCAATCACAGACCCTGGTCTGTTGCAGTTCGGAAACTGGATTACAGAGGAGAACTGGACCTTGGTTTCCGCAGCGAAGGACTTGGATTCCCAAGTTGAGGAATTTCATGGTAAAATTAATGAAAGATTTCTTGAGTGTTTCCCTGAGCGTAAAACTAAATTTTGTTCTAGTGATAAACCGTATGTAAATTCAAAAATAAAGCGACTAATTAAGCGTAAATTACACCTGATTCGAAATGATGAAAAAGAGCAAGCAAAAAAATTGGCAAATGAAATTAAGTGGAAAATAAAAGAAGCTCAGGCTAATTATTACAAAAATGAGGTGGATCATCTGTTGGAGTCCAAGCCTTCGCAGTTCTTCAGTAAAGTTAAAAGTCTGACTGGAAAAAGTTCTCAACCAGTTGACTTCATGAAGGAGGAGCCACCAGAGAAAACTGCGAATGATTTAAATGCCCATTTCGCTGCAGTTGTCCAGTCTTATCCACCTCTTCCACCTGAAGACCCTCCACAAAATTTAACTGCTCCTTCAATTGATAATTTAATGCCTGATATTTCTTTGTCAAGTGTAACCCGTAAACTTTCTAAGCTAAAAAGAACTTCTGTTGCTCCTTTTGATATTCCAGTTGTTCTCGTTAAAGCATTTGCTAAAGAATTAGCTTTCCCCCTTCAGATAATCTACAATAACATAACGCGAACAGGTTATTTTCCAAAGAAATGGAAGAAAGGTTTTATTCCATTCTATTTTATTCCAAAGAAAGGAGCACCGAATGATTTCTCTGGTGTACGGCCGATCACAGTTCCATCAATTTTCAGCAGAATTTACGAAAGTTTTGTTGCCACATGGCTTAAAGAATATCTTTTAAAAGTAACTGATCGAAAGCAGTTTGGTAACATTCCTAAGTGTTCGACAGTCCATTACCTAGTTAATTTGATTGATTTTGTTTTAAAACATCTCGATGAACCTGGCAAATGGATAAATTTAATTGCAATTGATTTTAAAAAGGCATTTGACCTTGTTGACCATGAAATTCTTTTAGAAAAAATGGCGGAAAAAAATATACCCGATTTTATCGTCAAAATCATCAAGAGCTTCTTGACAAATAGAGAGCAAACTGTAAAGTATAAAGGCCACTTTTCTACTTCTTTACCAGTTTTTTGTGGAGTTCCACAAGGAACTGTGATCGGTCCGCTATGCTTCCTCCTCATGATGAATGAAATTGCTGCTGGGTTGGAGGACAGATGCAAATACGCTGACGATTTGTCCTTAGCGGAAGTCGTATCTGAGGATCTGAAAAGTAACGCTGCCGGTTTCATCGACCAGGTTACCTCAGAGGCGACTGAAATGAATATGGTCGTGAATAAAGATAAGTGCTCGGTTACGACCTTTTCTTTTCTTAGAAAAACTCGGCCGTCTTTCGAGCCTCCTATCGACCCTGGGCTCATCAGTGATAAAATAACGCTATTAGGTGTAGTGATCTCTTCTGACCTTTCGTGGCATGAAAATACAAAGACAGTTGTAAAGAAAGCTAACAGCGCAATTCAAATGCTAAAAACACTGAAAAAGTTTCGGGTTCCTAAGGACAAGCTAAAGCTAATGTTTTGCTCTTTCATTCGACCCTTAGTCGAATATGCTTGTCCAGTTTGGCACTTTGCTCTTACCCAAGGTGAAACTGATAAAATAGAGCGAGTTCAGAAGAGATCGCTGCAAATTATCTATGGCGGTTCCTCCCTACCATACTCTTTTTACCTCAAAGAATTTAAAATTGAATCCCTTTCTTCCCGCCGCGAAAAACTATGCCGAAACTTTGGCTCCTCCCTTCTCCAGCACCCCATATACCGTTCATTCCTTCCCCCACCCTTTGTTCCTGTAAGATCTCGTCCCCCCCGCGAAGTGGCTGAAAAGGTTCCCAAACTGACCCCAATCTACTGTAACACTATGCGCTACAGTAGAAGCTTTGTGCCGAGCTTCGTAAAGCAGTACAATGCTCTTTAGCACTTTTCTGCCTTGTTACTTTTTTTTTCTTTTTTTTTTAAATTATCTGTTGACAAGTTATTTTATCTTTACTTATGACTACAAAAACATCGTATTTGGGCTCTGCCCACGAGAGATATGTTTTGCTTTATTATTAAATAAATTGAAAATTGAAGCTTGAAACAGCCAAAACCGTGGGTTATTTATTGAAAGCACTGCCTGTTTTTAAGTATTCAAATATTTTAAAATACTGTAAGTTGAATAGTAAATAGTGCGAGGGGTCCTTTAAGCTAATGCCTGCAGATGACTCTGACAACGAAGGGCCGAAATAAGACTTACTCCAAAATGCGATTTTTATCTGATTAACTAATTTAGCATCACCGATCATGCCTAGGTGGCTTGCTGTCCGACCGATGGCCGATCGAATAAGCAGTCAGTTCGTGACTTCCAACTGGTATGGACTAGCTGACAGGATTTTCCCATCAGCAAAATTTAGAGAGTGACGTTTTACCCAAAACTGAGTATTTTCCTGAAAACATGAAAATCGGAATCAATGCTGCAAAAATGACATATCTGGACGTTTTCTGAAATAGAGCAAATTGTGAAGGGAAGGGAAAACAAAGACAATTCACACTACCATGCGACGTTTGGCAACCCTGCTAGCCGACAGCGGATGGCCAGCCGCATGCAAGACCCCGTATATCTATCCGACTTTAGCCTAGTTTCTGGACGACATGTTAGTGCGCTAGGATCCAAATTTTCCTGATAACCCTTAGGCCGCAGGTTTGAGTCTCGTCGTAATGCCGTCAGGGGGCTAGTGACGTAAAACAAGTCAAAGTCCCCAGATCCAATGGCTAATGGAGAAATCTGGGGAGGGTGGCAGAAAGGGTGTGAGAAAGCACCATAGTTGGTGGCCCGCAACCGCACCCTACACTTCCTTGCTGAGGGAAGAGAATTGGAGATCAGCACCGACAGTCAGGCCTGTCCCTTCTAATGCAGCCTGTTTATACCTTTTTATGGCACTTGCAGCTCCGCTCAAGTGCCATATACCGATCACTTTTCGGTCGGTCTGTCGGTCCACTGTTCTCGAGTTAGGGTACTTCCGGAAGGGCTAGGACGATGAAACTTGGCAGGCATATTAGGGACCCGACCAAACTAATTTGGAATTAGTCACTTGCCCGATCCGACCATCGTGGGGGGAGGGGGAGTTGACGGAATCCGGAAAATAAGGGCATGCATAACTTTTGAATGGGTGATCGGACCTTAATGAAATTTGATATCTGGAAAGACCTCGTGTCTCAGATATCTCAATTCATGTTCGTACCGGATCCGATGAATCTGGGGAGTCGGAGGGGGGAATCGGAAATCGTGTGAAACTCTCAGAGTGGTACGATCGGGATGAAACTTTGTGGGAAGCAGTGTTGGGAAGTACTTCAAGTACTATTTAAGTACAAAATCAAGCCACTTGAATTTTACTTAAGTACATTTTTCCTGGAGTACTTAATACTTAAGTAAAATAAATAGGTACTTGAAGCTCTCAAGTACCGATACATTCTTAAGTACTTTCAAGTACTCTCCCAAGTACATTCCGGTTCGATGGAATGATTTTTTAAACAGAAAAGGATTTTGCAGAAAAGGGAATTTAAAGACTCATAAGTTCTATTTCAGGATAGGCAAAAAAATGCTAAAAGCACATTCTCAGTACCAGCATCTCCACCAAGGCACACTTCTTTGAATGTTTCTTGACCTAGAACAGTGCAGTTCGGACTAAATGGAAAAAGAAGAAAACACCCGTTGAGGAATTCCTAGAAGCCCGTAACTAGTCACTTTGATAGACTGGTAGATGATTTTCGTCAAGTGCATACAAGTGGCACTCTTCAAAACTGACTAACGTTCAAAGAAGCGTAGCTCTAATGTCTTTCGTGGTATTTAATTCTTTGTTTAAACTGCCAAATGCCTTTATTTATATTACTTTCTTTTATTTTCCATTATACGACTGAATATGACTGAGCTAGAAATAGTGCTAGTAGAGTTGTACTTAAGTACAAGTTCTGTACTAAAACTCAAGTACTACTTAAGTACAATTGTGGTCTGGTACTTAATACTTGATACTTAAGTACAAAATTTGGAAGTACTTAATACTTAATACTTAAGTACAAATTTGAAGTACTTGTACAACACTGGTGGGAAGAACACGCACAAGCGCTAGATAAACAACTGACAAAACTGGGCCGGATTCGGACACTGGGGGGGGGGGGAGTTTGAGGGGGTCCGGAATTCCGGCGATCCGTAGTCTTATGTGCTTCCAGGTGGGCTAGGACGATAAAACTTGGCAGGCATATCAGGGACCCGGCCAGATTAACTTGGAAACAGTCACTCGCCCGATCCGACCATCGTGGGGGGAGGGGGAGACGGCAGAATCCGGAAATTAATGGCATGCATAACTTTCGAACGGGTTATCGGATCTTAATGAAACTTGATATCTTGAAAGATCTCATGTCTCAGATGTCCCATTTCAAGTCCGGACCAGATCCGATGAACTGGGGAGAACCGGAAATCTTGTGAAACGCATAGAGTGGAGCGATCAGGATGAAACTTGGTGGGAAGTACAGGCACAAGTCCTAGTTGCATCAGTGACAGAATCGGACCGGATTCGAGTACCGAGGGGGGGGGGGTTGTAGGGCGGTGTACGGAATTCCGGTTATCGTGAGTTAAGGTACTTCCAGATGTGCTAGGACGATAAAACTTTGCTGGAGCATTAGAAACTTGACATCATTTGGTTAGACATCGTCACTTCTCCGATACGACCATTCCTTAAAGAACTCAACTTAACCGCAAAATACAAAAAATACTTTAAGCAAAATTTAGTTTTTTACGATCGCCATGAGTACATGATCCTTTTTGCCTCAAGGGTTTTTCTCAGAAATTAATTTTCAGCACCCTGAAAGTGCGCATCTTAACCAAAATTTGAAAAAAAAAAAAAATGACCATCACTTCCATGCTCTGACCCAGCCTTGCAAGTTTGGCGCATCTTAACCGAAAAGTGAAAACAATACTTTTGACCATTACTTCCATCTGACCCAGCCTTGCAAGTGCCATATGAGCTTCCAGCTCTTGTTCGTTTCACTTATCTTAACCAAGGTTTCATAAGTTTATCTGTTCACTTCCAGATTAATAAGTTTTCTAGCGTTGCTCATCCTAACACTTACTAGTATATTTATCTCCAGTTTTTATAGACGAGGAGCTTATGTTACGCCTTATTTCTCCTCTAAATTCAAATCATCATATATCCTAATAATAGGTTGTTTTCTATTGGTATGAGGTTTATTTTTATCTCCACGATCACCAGCCATATCTGGAATATTAATTTGAAGGCATGTGAATGAACACAGACTGCGTCTTTAAACCTGGCACTGGGGACATCGACCTGAATGCACCTATTATGGTGGCTAACTTTATTCAGGGGGTACCCTCCATAGGTACGCACCTGAATTGGCCTTATACCATATCAGTGATACAAGTAGATTAGTCCCCGCTCGCCTCATTATCACCATCCGTCAATCAAAGATAGCACAATCAGGGGCGTCGCTATGAGGGGTAACTCCCCCCTCCCCCCTCGAAGAAAGAGAAAAAGCTAAAGTGGGCGCTGCGAGCGCCCCACCACAAATTGAGCAAAAGTGACCCACTGCGGGGCTGACAGTGCGTCCTAAGGCTAGTTCAGGACTACCATAAAAAACTGTGTTGACATCAGCTTGGAGATCGGCGGCTCTGGGTCTTGAGCGTTTGAGACTTGAGAATTGCGTTCTCAGTCGCATCTTTCCAGCTTGCCAGATTGACATAAAAGAGGCGGGCTATTTCTAGTCATTTGGATACGAAGAAATCTTTTAATCATATTTTGTCAGAATTAGAAGTATGATTGTCAAGTCTGAGCTTCCAGACCGACAAAAGACGTTTGTCAAATCATGAATTTCATCCTGCAGCGCAGTTTTAACCACGATCTGTCGTGTACCAATATCTCACGGTTCAAGTAAAACTCAGGCTGATTTTGCTTGTGGCGTACCTTTTCAACAATTTGTTAGCTTCTTGCAAAGATACTTTATATTTTAACAGAAAATAATTTGATCATAAGAATTTTCCTCCAGTGCGACGTTTAAAAATAAATCGGCTTCGTCAGCAATGAGAAGATGTAATGACAGGTTTACGTCATTTTAGTTTTATTTTGTTTTCTATCTGGAAATTCAGAACAAGCCTGCTCTGTTTCAATTTTTTTTTCTCTGGATGATCAGGAGTTCTTTTTCGGAAATGGTCGAATTTCCAGCTAAATGTTTCACATTTTTTCTGGATTCGTCTTGAACAAGGACAGACGGGCGGATTCGTGTTAAGTGGCCCGTACTTTCATTTGGGATCCGAATGACGTTCTGATCATACCGGATTCCACAAAATTTGCCTGCGGGGCCTTTCGTAGTAGGCTCTATTTACTGGAAGGTCGCGTCGTTTCATTCGAGTTTTAGGCTTGGAATTTGGGGGCTTGGGCCATATTGAAAGCTAGGTTTTGTTGGGGGGATGTAGTGTTTTGCCCGAAAAAACTCATAGGTTACTTCATAAATCTATCTGATATGCAGTCATTAGAAACTGCTGCGGGTCAGGCTATTCCGGAAGTGAATTCCTCTTATGACGAATGACGTTCACATTAACCGTATAATACTAGCTTTAATGTTTCTTTAGATTTGTACAGCTTTCCGCATGTGGTGCTGTGTTTCTTGGCTATTGTTTCTAACGGGTATGACTCTTAAGCCTTGCCGGACATCTCCCAGTCGTGTATTTTGATGTAGTAACCTTCCATGCCCAAGCCCTTCAAACCGCCCCTGAGTTGGGAGATACGACTAGGCTTCATCAGTCTTCAAAGCTTGCAGGTATCACGAGTTTTATTATTACATATGCGACGAAACGCTGAAATGGGCGGTGGGGTGCCGGCAGGCGCCCTGCCACCCCCCACCCCCCTCCGAGTTTAGGCAAGCGACGCCCCTGAGCACAATAGCCCCATAAGCTAATGAACAAAAAAGTAGAAGCTTGAGCTTTCCCTTTTTAAATTGAATGGCAACTCTGGTCGTCAGGGAGGTTCGCACCTTTTTCTTTTTCTGTAAGAATGTATTTAATCACATCTTGGCACATCTACTCATATTCATATCTCCCTCCTCATGATCATATCCTGCCTGAAGCAAAACAGGGCTCCTGCCTCAGTACAAGGACCCTCCTTCCTCGTTTTTTGCGGCGGCTTGCTCTTTGCAGAGTTTGAAGCGTATTCTCGCCGTTCCCCGAGGACTTCACTTGAGGAGTCCCCGCGTTTCTGTTTGTCCCGGGGACTCACTCCCCGTCAGTCCTCATGGACGGGGTATGCTCCGATTATCATCACCATCATGAAAAAGGACTCCCTTTCAGATTCAGAGGGGAATCAATTTTTGCTGGTGTTGGTGCAATGTAAATTAATTAAAAACAATAAAGTGTATCCAGACTAATTTCGTCAACTGCATATTTTTTTTTCGAACAAAATCCATTTTGGAAGCATTCCCCGTGTTCTCGCTGTTTCTGTACGCTGAGTCCGCGTGGAGTGACTCCCTCTATTCTCGCCGTTGCCTTCGATTCCCGAGGAGTCCTCGGGGAACGCGAGAATACACCTTTAGTTAAACGTTGGTAGCGCTGATCATTAGGGGGCTAATAGGAACTAAACTGTATGGTGGCCCTTGAACTGGAAATTTCGTGGTCTCGGTTCAGCTTCGCCGTCGGCGCTATTCTTATCTGAACTGTGATCTTCGTGGCGTCGGCGGTATAAATACAAGTTGGCCGTTAATAAATTCTTGGCTGTGGTCTGTAAACTATTCAAGTTTGGCTAGCGCGTCCACACCTGACCGACCAGTAACAATGTTGAGCATCTGAACTTTCACCAGCGACTGTGTACCAGACCAGTGAAAGACCCGTTTCAACGGAGCACTTGACCCGTTTTCATTTGACAGTTCTCCTCTCCGTAACGAGCCGTCTTTGTCGTTCCATGATTCTGATGGTCCGCGTCACTAGGAAACGGCCACTAACGGTAAGCAAAACGACAGGCTTAGTTATCAAAGACAGTCGTCCGTTTCGATGGACCAGTAGAATATGGAACTGAATCTCCTCTTAGACTTTGAATGAATGAAAGAACAATTTATAACTCAATTGCCCAAGAGCATATGTGCAGCAAAAGGAACAAATAAGCGTAAAAATAAATTTTTAAGCTTAATGCCGAAGCACTAGTTTTGCTGTTGGAAATAATTGTTAATAATGCTTAGGTCGCATAGCAAACAACGGAGCGCTGCGATTAAATCGGAAGTTGATGCTCAAATTTGAATTTGCTCTTTGTCTGTCTGAAGTATTAGAGCGTTACGAAAAGAGAGCTGGGCTGGTCACTCTCAACAAGCAAGGATCGATTAACTGTCATTCCCACACTCGCTATAATTCGGTTGTAGCATTGTGTTTTTCGACTGAAAAGAGGACCCCCGAAAGTCCAAAACACGCCAGTGATCCTCGGGAAGAACGAGAAAACGTAGCACTAACGACTCAAACTCAACAACTCAATCCTGTGTTAATCAATCACGGCGATGTTTGGGAGCAGCTGTGATACCGCCACCGGCTCTTCTGCTAGGTACAGGGCGATTTTGCATCGGCAAGAAGAGTTAGACATCAAGAGTATTGGCAAATCAGGCGCTTAACGTTTAACTGAAAAGGGCTTAGATAGGACAATCTAGTTACAAATCACACATTAAAGAGGCTTGAAGACCGGATGAAAATGCGTTACTTCGTTTCTCCGCTATTCACAAAAAAACGATTTTCATATAGTGGAATTTCCCTGTCGGATTCTTGGTGCCTCTAAGCGCTTATACATGTGTTGTATGCTTGAAGGAAACGATTTAAGAAAAATAAGTGTTTACACTGTGAGCTACCTTCCGCGAGATGATCACTCGTCACTGAAAAGCCGCGTTGGTACTGAGATTCAAATTTCCCACGACATAGTAGAATTTTGTGCTGTGAGGACGGCCGTAGATATTCTGAATAACATTTTAGAGCAGATAGTGAAAAATAAAAAAAAAGTCCCTTAACACAATCCATAATGCACCTATTCAGTTAAATGACACAAAAATAAATTGACTTTTCAGTTAAACTTAAAAAGACGCGTCGTTTTATGAAACTAAGTCATTCTACTTCAGTATCCTACCATTTCCATCCAGTCTCGTTCCAGAGACTACTCTTCATAAGTGTATCCTATCTTATCTATTGGCATTACGTTGATTATCACGCTTGGCACGTTTGTTCATTTTTACTCGACGTATGTCGTTTCCGAGAAGCTTCTTGGTCAGTACACAGGTTATGCAAATTTTGCCAAGTTTCTCACCCAAGGACATGGAAAGAGAATAGAAACAGTCGAAGCCTTGCGTAATTTGCTATAAGCATAGCTAAGTTTTAAACAGTCAACTATCTCAGATATCATCAGGACATCTTAAGGCGTTTTTCCGTGATCCCACCAACAGTTTGTGGGTCGATTGTGGCTCGAAAAGAGTGTTTCTGCGGTCTTTCGTGCGGCTCACAAGTGTATTTCCGTGACCAACGAGATTTTCGTTGATCGCTTTGTGGCTCAATTAGACAAACAACTGGCGAGGCGATTGTCGATTTTGTGGCTCGATTCTGCCGGGAAATTCAAATTACGCAGCAAAATAGTGTCTAAACAATAAAGCTAACTACTTTTTCAAGCGTCTAGACTTAAAACTGAAGATGCTTTGTGTACAGAATGGTAAGGAAACAACCCTGGAGTTCTATTTATTGAGATTTTACATGAATTTTATTTTTATTTTTAGATATTTGAGATTACCGCCAAAAAAATAGACCAAACGGCTTTTCCGCGAGTTTCAACTACTGGCTCGACCGTGTGGCACACAACTGTGTCGCGGGAAAAGGCCTTTAGCAGAAACACAACGTAGTGCGACGTGTCCTTTAACTCAGAAAGTGAGAACTACGATTTTCCCCCTGGACTGTGCAATCTCATCAGCAGGGGACTTCTAGATACTCAGTACAGTCAAACCGTCTCTGCGGGACATTGACCATGAGATAAACTTATGTCTCTGTGGATTCCGCTCTCCCGTTTCTTAATGAATTATTAATCATCTGGCTAATCCATCATTGGACCTCCAGTTGACGACTGACACGAAGAAAATTGTTTCGTTGCAGAATTCATCAGGCTCGGAGTCACCAGACACTTGCTCTCCCAATCTGCGTGGTCTTGGAGCGTAATCATTATGAGGGCCGGAATGGAAAAAGATTCATAATAAATTTCTCTTGGTTATTAATGGACACTTCCGGGGACAATAAAAATGTTGTTTCTGCTGTAATACACACTCAAATCTATGTGGCCAGTCAGGCCCGTATCCAGGAATTTATTTGGGGGGGGGGGGGGTTGCCCGCGGGTCGGACTAAAAAGTACAAAAAAGACATAGATCAGATTTTAAAGCCTGCAAAAAACGATTACTTTTGTGGGTTATGGATACGGCCCTGGATACGGCCTTGTGGTCAGCACTGGATATTTATATGAGCCCGCTAATGGAAGAAGTGTGGGTACGGTCTTTCCAACCCATTCCCACCAGCCGCAATACCTTTTAATGATGGCGATTATCAGCTCCGTTTCTAACGAAAAATAGATTATCCCGTTTGAAAAGTTGGTCTAGCTTGACTTAAGTGATAACTTGTAATGTTGACATTAACAAGGGGGCTGCGTTTTCCTTCGTGGACCGGTAAGTTTGTTGTGAACTCAGCAGGATTAGAACGAAAATAAAAAAGAATAAATATTTGAAAATGATAAACCGGGAAAAATTGGCAAAAGTAGACTACTGATGTTTATTTTTGTACCGGGACAGGAGGCAAAATTTCAAAACTAGTTTTGTTTGTACTGATCTCGCTAAACCTATGGTCGGTCCAACCGGGTTGTCGGCGAAACGTCCCCATTCGGAACGTCCCCGTGACAATACGTCCCCATGACAAAACGTCCCCGACGAAGACGAAGTTGAATGATTTTTTTTACCTTGTAGGTCTCAGACATTGACGCCATTCTTAACAAGTTTGATTGGAACCGCAACCTCTCTACCCTCAACGACATTCTTCTGAAACCGCGACGCGAGTCCGCCTCACAGATTGATGATTTCTTCGAAGAAACCGTCCTTGGTCGCCCGTCTTCCTCCAGCGCTATGCTCAGCACGAACTCTTTCGGTGCTAATTTTACTCAGTGCGGCATGCGCCCACGTCCGCCGCCGGTATACTGCGCCCCCAAGGACGATGATGACGTGTTCGCGCGCCCCCTACCCTGGGACCATGCCTCTCAGTCTAGTTCCATGAAAGTTGAGGTCGCGGAAACAATGAAAGAATCCTCTCCCGAGATAGTTCTAACCTCCCTGAATCAAAATGTGAACACGATGTGCATTAAAGAGGAACAGATGACCTATGCCCCCTCGCCGTCTAGTTGCGACTTGATGGCTTACTCCACGAGCCCGGTACCAGAGACATCTCAGCTCTCATCCCTCTACAGGTCTCACAGTTATTTTGAAGGTGAAACGCGGAACGGCGGAAAGCGGAACGTTCCGCGCAGTGTCAGCGAGAGCTATTCCGTCCCACAGATGGCAGTGACTTTCACGTTTCAACACGAAAACCCGCCACCGGCGTATACCCCGGTGCTACCCAAACCTCGTGTGGCAAGCCCGGCGGATAGTGAATCTCGTAGCTCGACGGATAGTAGTTCTATGACTGTCTCTCCGCAACCCACAAAGTATAATAGGAGGAATAACCCCGAGCTTGAGAAGAGAAGGATACATCACTGTCATTTTCCCGGTAAGATACTTTAGTTGCAACGAATCCAGTGGGTCCTGGAAGAACAAGTGTACAGCTTATAAAATCCGAGCGTATTTTGAAATCCGAGCGTATTTTACGCACGTTTTGAGCTTGAAAAAAATTATAGCAATACGGACGTATTTAGATACAAAACGGACCGATTTCTCGAACACGTCCGTATTGCTAAAAATGTTTTCAAGCTCAAAACGTGCGTAAAATACGCTCGGATTTTACGCAGTGTGTAAATGGACCATTACTGGATTACGTAGTCGACCAGGCCACTAGGTCACTCGACCGATTGTTTATCGGTTTTCATGAGGCGTACCATCTAAACGCAGTGTGTGTGAACCAGGTAACACCAGGTTTAAGAAGGAAACCGTTATCACTGTGGTTTGGAGCCCAATGAATAGCCTTCTTTCCTCACGGTAACCAGACTAACCAGAATGGAAACAAAATCCCCAAGCTTCCTGCACACATCTCCATTGTTGCAAGTTCGTGGTGGACAGGATGGTCCACGACCTCAAATTACATAACCTTGAAATTGGCCTCTAATTAAAAGGAAATTTCTGTACAGTCCTAAGTAGTACCTATGTCATTGAGATTTTGCTTCTTGAGAGTTTTGAGCTAGCCAGGACTGCACAGAAATTTCCTAGTAACGTTTTAGAGGCCGATTTTCGCTAGTTTTGGCACAAGCTACAGGCTAGGTTAACTTCAATGCGTGTTTTTAGCCGCCGCGCCAAGACGCTGTGCCGCAGACATAATAGGACATATGTCAACATAGAATCGTTTAGGGAAGGACCAGACGAACCAAGGGCACAGTGCACCATGGTAATCTGTAAAATGTTCAAGCCCGTAAATTGGGGTTCATGGGGGTATTGTGCCCCAAAATTTGCGAATTGGACATATTCCAGTCCAGTGTCTTTAACCAATGATTTAAAATGGGATGCCCACATACAAAATATTTTAAAACAAGCCTCCCCATGTATTGCTGTTCTGAAACTACTTATAAAATTTTCTTGCCCTTCTAAAGACCTCCTCCAAATTTACATTAGTTTTATCAGACCTATTCTTGAATACGCTTGTCCTGTTTGGCACTTCGGGCTCTCTTCAGAACACACATACCGTATCGAGAACATTCAAAAAAGGGCCCTCATGATTATAAACGGGGAGGGTAAAGTGCCTTACAGTTACCTACTAAAAAGGTTCAAGCTGGTTACCCTGGAAGAGAGACGAACCAGCCTTAGCATCGATTTCGGTATTAAAACCCTATCTGTTCCCCGATTACGTAATATTCTCCCACCCCCCTATTCTCCTATACGTATTAGACCCGAGCGAGAGAAATCCCAGAAAATCCCCAAACTAGCCCTGTGGCCCCTCTTCATGAAAGATATAGAAGGAGTTTTGTTCCAGCATTTGTTGAGTTGTACAACAACCGATAAGTTAGTCCCTTCTTTGTGGGTTTTTTTTATCAGTCGCTACAAAGTGTTATGCATTCTTCATTTTGTATGACAAAAAGGTCAACTTCGTCGGTAACGCTGTGACACCTACTTTTGAAAAATAAAATTTCTATTCTATTCTTATTCCAGCGCTTCCAAGCGGACTAGTTTCTGCAAATCCCCCTATACCTCACTATCAGCACTTCTCTCAGACCTATAAAATAGAGGTTGATTCTGGCGGCCTGGAAAGCTCCGCGAGCTTATGCGCTGACTGTTTTTGCGCCTTCGGCTAAAACCAGCTTCGCTTTCCAAAGCTGTTCTCGCGCTCCACTAGTTTCCGCCAGCACTTGGAAAGTAAATCCACTTCGCGAGTGGAAAGTGATTTCGGCAACTCAGCGAGAAGTTGTAAAGGTACAACTGAGGCGCAACTAATTTCCGTTTGTTCTTGCGCTCGGCGGATTCTCGCTTTGCTTTTCGGAAAGCGAATCCAAGAGATCGCCAGAATCGCCCTTAGATCTGCAGGTTGTTGAGTAGAAAATCTGACATCTGCGTCCCAAGTACAGGGGGTTTTGCATAATCTCAGTAGTAGAAAGTGAAAGTTAAACTAGTCCACATGGAGCGCTTAACTGAAATAAAGGCGGATTCTCTATTCCAGTTCAGCGCGTTTATGAGTAGAAGATCTGCAGTCCGCTGCCCATGCAACGGAGGTTTTGCATGTGCCTCAGTATAGTAGAAAGGGAAAGTTACCCACTACCTTATCGATCCGACTTTTTACTATGTCTACACAACTGTTCATTATGAGACAATGGGGACTAACAGAAACTAGTCCATTTGGAGCGCTAAACTGGAATATGGCAAATTGTGAATGACTGGGGAGGAGGGAACACACGGCTCATTTTGGGACAACACATCATCTTTACCTCAGAATTTTTTGAAAAGTATTTCGTCGGTTACTTATTTAGTGAGTTCGATTTTTCGCAGTCGGATGCGAATTTCCTTCTTCGCTCCCAAATTTTGACGAATCGCATGCAAGTTTCCCCGTAGTGATGCGAATTTCGCATGCGTGTTTTCGCATGCGAAATCTTATCGGACTGCGTGTGGAGTTAGCTTTAACGGGTTACAATCAGTTTAAGCAGTAGTACGACATAAATAACTACTAGTGGAAGAAAGTTGCACTTTACTCTTAATGAAAAAATCGCGTGTGTGATTTTCGCTTCCCGACCACCCAAAGGTGATTTCCTAATACCTGTGTTAGGCTAGTATTAAAATTCTTGTAATCAGAACTACGCCCTAATTAATACCCATTAGCAATGTAGATTACGCTTTGAAACTCATATTTAAATAAGAGCATGGGTCTTTAAATCAGAAAACTAATAGAGGCCGATCCTGATCCCTATTTTTTTTCTTTCGAGTTCGGCTGGTAAGGTAGAATAATTCTTAGTGGACAATGTTAAAGTGAATTGGGATGTGGAGTATAGTCCGATCCAGATTTTTAGATTCTAGTGTTTGGGACAATATCATAAACCGATTACAGAAAAGTGGAATTCGTTTGCACATTATTCTCCCCATTCCGCCGGTCGTATTTTAAGTAGGGTTTTTATGGCACTCAGGCTTACTCAAGCGATAGCTTACTATAGCGATAGTAATGTCTGTCTGTCGGTCGGTCTGTCCGCATTTTGCTAGTTTGGGCACTTCCACATGACCTAGTACGATAAAAACTTGGCACGCATACCAGGGACCCAACCGGATTAACTTGGAAATAATCACTTCCCCGATCCGACCATCAATGGGGGAGTGGCAAGATGGGGAATCCGGAAATTAGTAACATTCATGACTTAGGAACGAATAATCGGACGTGCATTAAACTTGACAGGTATCAAGAACAAGTGTCTTGGATTTTCATTGTCAAATTCGGATCGGATCCGATAACTGGGGGGGGGGGGGGGGGCTGGAGCGGGACACCCGAAATCTCTTGAAACGCATTTTCTAGTTTTTGTCAAACCCCTCCCCTTTCTTCACACTAGTATAACTCTGCGCGTGGACGAGTCATCATTTCTTCATACTAGTATAGCTCTGCTCGTGGATGAGTCATTCTTTGCTTAAATTCGTTCGCATAGAGCTAGAGCAATCGAAGGTCGAAGGGGTTGGTATAGTATGTCGTAGAACCTTAGTACTCCTTAGTAGGGGTTGATATAGATTAAAGACTTCCACACAAGTTAGGACGATGAAACTTCGCAGGCATATCAGGGACCCGACCAGATTAACTTACAAATAATCACTTCCCCAATCCGACTTTCCCCGGATCCGGGAGTCCGGGAACTAGGAACAACGGTAGCAAAAGGGGAGCAGGCAAAAAGAGCGATGCCCAAATACGGTAACGATCCGCGAACCTCTGTGGCATATTTCCAGTGTTCTACCACTGCGCTACGGCTTGATGTATTTAGAAGCGAATGCGGCAGGACATACGGTTTAAAGATTAAAGTGAGACTAAGTGGTCTGACCCCATGCTAAATGCTAACCACAGCAAAATAACTAGAGCTATTTTTTTCTGATGCTAACTAAACTTAAACTAAACAAATCTCGTGAAACACTTCCACATAAGCTAGGACAATGAAACTTGGCAGGCATATCAGGAAACCGACCAGATTAACTTGGAAATAATCACTTTCCAGATCCGATCATAGTGGGGGAGTGGAGGGATTGGAAATCCGGAAACTATTAACATGCATAACTTTGGAGAGGGTAATCGGACATGCGTGTCAAGAACAAGTTTTTCGGATATTCAGTTTCAAATCTGGACCAGATTCGATACCTGTGGGGGGGGGCTGGAGGGGGGCACCGGAAATTTTCTGAAACGCTTCCACATAAGCTAGGACAATAAAACTTGGAAAGCATATGAGGGAACCGACCAGGTTAAAGCCGGCTTCACACTGACTTAAGACCCCTTTCACACTGGAGTACTTAGGCCTCTTAAGTGTACTTTATGCGTCTAAAAGGCTTACTTAACTTAACGTAACTTTTGCTACTTAACTTTAGTTCTTAAGTGGCAGTGTGAAGCCGCCTTGACTTGGAAATAATCACATCCCCGATCCAGCCATCGCGGGGGGAGTGGAGGGATGTGGAATCCGGAAACTAGAACCATACTTAACTTTGGAACGGGTAATCGGACATGCATGAAACCTGACAAGTGTGAAGAACAGGTGTCTCAGATTTTCAATTTCAAATCTGGCCCGAATACGATAACTGGGGGTGGGGGTAGAGGGGGGACCGGAAATCTTTAGAAACGCTTAGGGTCGAGGGATCGGGATGGAACTTGAAGGGAAGAACGACCATTAACCCTAGATACTTTATTTACAAAATAGGACCGGATCGTGTCGCAGTGGAGGGTGTCGGAGGGGTTTCTTGGATTTCCGCAGTGATCACGAGTTAGGATACTTCCGGATGTACTATGACCATGAAATTTGGCAGACATATTAGGTACTCTCCTAGGTCGACTTGAAAGTAGTTCCTTCCCCGATACGGTTATGCTGGGGGGAGTGGAGGGATGGGGAATCCAGCATCTAGTGACATGCATAACTTTAGAACGGGTGGTCGGACGTGCATGAAACTTCACAATTGTCAAGAACAAGTGTCTCAGATGATGAATTTCAAGTTCGGAACGAATCCAATAACTGGGGGGGGGGAGCTGGAGGGGATGCAAGAAATATCCTGAAACGCTTAGAGTCGAGAGATCGGGATGGGACTTGGAGGAAAGAACAAGCATAAGCCGTAGAGACAATACTGACAAAACAGGACCGGATCTTGTCACAGTTGGGGGAGCTTGAGAGGGTTTTCCACAATTCTGGTCATCACGAGCTGGGGTACTTCCAAATCTGCCATGACCATGAAACTTGGCAGTCTGTGCTATGACCATGAAACTTGGCAGGCGTGTTAGGGTCAAATTGGCTTAAAAATAGTCCCTCCCCCGATCCGATCATCGTTGTGGGAGAAACAGTTATCTGTGAGTGGAATAACCGTTTCAAATTTAGTAAATCAAGCCGATTTTCTGATTAAATGAATATCGGGAGAGAGATGCAGCCTCGACAACTGCAAACCGTATCTGACAAACATGCTAACTGTTCTTACCAGCCATATGAGCTTTCAGCTCTTGTTTTCATGTGTGTTCGGAAGGTTTTTTTCGTAGTTCATTTCATCAGTTGGGACTTGACTGTTGTTCGTTAGTTGTACAACCTTAGTTCTACCTAGCCGGATGGCCCGTAGAAATTCCTTCGTTCGTTTCGAAACGTCATAGCTTATATCAGCCTATCTGAGAAAGCTATCATCTCAGGGTATCGGGACGACTTGTTACCCATCGCTTATTCACTTAAATCAGCTTGAAGACCCGATACAAATGCGTTACTTCATTGCTCCGCTATTCACGAATATTCGATTTTTGAACAGTGTACTTTTCCTGTTGGAGTAGTGGTCACTCTATGCGCATCTACCTGTGTTGTATGTTTATAAAAATCTGTGTATGGCCCTGTGAGGCTAAATAAACACTATTCTATTCTATTCTATTCTATTCTATGCTTGACGTAAAAGACTGACGAAAAATTCGTGTTCAGGAACTCAGCAGTCTTCACCAAGCTCACCACTGGCCACTGAAAAGCCGCGTTTGTGTTAAGATTCGAATTTTCCGCCTCATAGTAGAATTTGCGTTGTGGGGACGGCCGTAGACATTCTGAGCGTCACTACTAGAGCAGATAGTGGAAAATACAAAAATCCCTTAGCAGAATCCAAATAATTCAGTGTATTCAGTTAAAGGATAACAGAATAGGGCTAAAATACGACAATCTGATTACCCATCATATTTTTACTTAATTAGGCTAGAAGAACCGACAAAAACGCGTTACTTCGTTACTTTGTTATCCACGATTCTTGAATTTTAGCTGCCGTAATTTCTCTTCCGTAACTGTTGTACCTCTATACGGACGTAGCTCTATGTTTGAAGTGTTTAGCAACTACAGCGGCAGCCAATTGCCGTAATAACAAGTCATGGCGGATTTGCATTCTTCAAGCCAGGAAGATGAAAGTAACATGGGAAGTGAAAGTGACCAGGAAGAACCTGGCGTTCGCCCATATATGTTTGAGCCACAGTGCTCATCAGATTTGTCTGATGAATCGAACATTTTAAAATCTTCGCTTTGTTAGCCATTGAAACACACGCTTTTGCAGACATTCAAATTTTCCGCGACTCGCCGTAAAGTTCTTTGTCGTGCAACCAGCGGAGATTCCAAACGTCACTACTAGACTACGCGACGTAAAAAACAAAAATCCCTTACATGAGTCAGAATAATTCAGTGTATTCAAATCAAACTTATACAAATAAGTTGGCTTTTCAGTTAAACTTTAAATAACATAAAAATGAGTTGTGTTTTCGGTTAAACTTTAAGAGGCACATAAGCAGGACAATACCCATTTCAGGAAAGTTTACCTAAATTTTCGGAAGAGGAGGTGAAAAGCGTTCGTGTTTCCTGGCGCAGAAGCATGTTTCAGGGTATTGGGAGAGCAACCATTGTCCACTTCAGTCGGTCAGTCGAGATTGTTTCCTATAGACAAGGCAAGCTCAAGCTGTTAACAAGCTACTCCCTTGCCACCTGAAATCGGAACTTAGCAGATATGTTGGAAAACAGAATCGAACGGAATCATCATTTTTTCTGATCGACAATTCATAAGGGGTGGAGGAAGGCATGACATGAAAGTTGATATAGTTCGGGTTAAACTTGATAGATGGCGTAAGGAACTACCCGAGATTATCCATTTATAGATCCGGACCGGATCCGGCATTTACAAGTGCCATAGGCTACGGGTTTTAATTTTTTTTGTTAATTTTATCGTTTAATCAAAAATTGCACCTTCCCAAGTTAATTACCCGTCTCAAGTAACCTCTACTCTGGATTAATAGCGTAAGTGGTAACAGACATGACTTTCCCGTGTATTTGCTCTGTCCATGTCGTACAACCTGGACCGTGTTCACCTTTGTCTTCGGCCAGTTCAGATAGAGGATTTATTTGATCAGCTATGCTCCATTCATAAACCTTAGTGCAAGCGTGAGGCTGTTCAGTTTTTGGCGTGCGCGCATGTGCATACTTCGAATGATGATTGGATGGAGGGGATTGCGTCACCCGGGCACCTTATTTGCATAGTCAACTTCCGCCGCCGATCAGTCATAGCCCAAGACTGAAACAAGTTGGGAGAGGGCCAGCAAAAGCTGAATTTGTAATCACGCACCACCTTTAAAGGAATCACAGTGTATTTTGTTTAATTGAATTTGAGATCCAGACTTGATTGTCCCGATTAAGTCGGTCTTAGTTCTGATCCCGTCAGAATACCATGTGCTGTAGGCTACAGCGCCCATATTGTAGGCTACACTTGAAGGTGGAAGCAGCCTGTTGGCTTTTTTTTAGTCGCTCATGAATCCGGCTGTCTGGCTTAGCAGAATAAAACCCGAAATAGCTATGACATTCCATCCGTTAACGAAGAATTAGTTGTTCTGGTTCGCCATCTAGCGAAAAATACTAACTATTGCTATGAAATCGGCCTTCGACTTTCTTCTATCAGATTTGGACAACGACTTCATGCGTGCTTACTACTTGTGCCGTTCTTGGGTACTTCTTGGGAGCCCGAGGAGAAACCATGAGAATGTCGAAGACATGTCACAGTTAGGCCATTAAGTATTTATACAGCATATCGTTGGTAACTGAATGATTAATACTTAAACTTGTTTTAGTTTGAGCACTTTCGCAGTTTTTTGACATGTCAACTTCGTGGAAACCCCTCAACGACAAGCTACGGGGACATAGTAGCCTACAGGCAAATGGAGGTTTGGCCCGTTTACATCACCTTGTAGAGAAAAAAAAGCGAAACAATAAATCCGAACCCTCGACCCAAAATAAGCGTTTTTTGGCTTTTGATGCAGTTTTTTTAAGTTTTTCGAAGAAATATACAGTTTTCTTGGTTGTCCGTTATTCTTGAACTGAGGTACGATTCTGATGCAAAATGACAATCTGAAACCGAAAATGAAGTCAGATTCGGCGTCTAGAACACCAGAAAAAAAGTTAATGTCATGTTTTCAACCTATTTCGCAAAAAGAGTAAAAATTTGCGTACTGGCCCGATTTTCTTGAACGAAAGTGCGATCCAGAAATAGAATCCCCAGCTGAGACTGAAAATGAATCAAACTGGGTGTCTAGTGTAGAGAAGTGTAAAGAAGTTTCATAATCATCAAAATATGATCTCTTCGAATTTTAGTAAAAATTATTAACCTTATAAATTGTTTTTCAAAAAGATAATCAAATTGAACTAGTGCTGAATAGTGTTTACAGCTTCGTCCTTTGAAATGGATTAGGCTACCGACTAAACTTTTGGGTTTTCTGCATCATAGTAGTTGTCAGTTTTATGGAGTCGGAACACATTATCCCCATTGCAGGTTCTGCATGCTGGAGTAGCAACTAAATCATTTTTTTTAAGGCGTCTATATCTCTCTGGATTCAACTGCAGTCGAAACGAGCAATTAATGATTTTTAAGAGCATGCGCGAAGCTTGGGGGGATCATTTGCTAATGGCTACAAGAAGTCTTCTTGATTCTTCCATCCCCATTCCTCGATTTTCAATTCAGGATCAAGCTCCCCGGTTCATACCTAAAGCTGATAAAAAAAAAACCTCTGTAGGTGTGAAATTTTGCTACATCAACCGTTGGTGGTGACTGTTCTGGGTGAACAAACGAGCTTATCGTTGTTTTCAAAAACTCCCCTTCGGAGATTATTCAGGTCTCCTCCTTTAGAGTAGACCTGAATAAGATCCTAAGGGATCCACCATAGATCATGAGCAGGACGTCTTCACCAGAAGTCTTGATTTCCCATGATCCAGATTGTTCACTTTTTATGAAGTTTCGCATTATCAAAGCATCTCCGAATACTGGAACCACAGCTTTGCTATCCGATACTGGAGCAGTCCGGATCAGTCCCTGTATTTTTTCTAAGCAATGATTACCTTCTACATCTTCAACATCCACTTCCTTGTTCATCAGCTTCGTGTACAAAGTTTTAAGCTCCATGATTTCTTCAGACTTGTAGTCTTGGAAAGCAGACAGAATAGCGTGTGGCGCAGGCTGCGTAGCGTCAATCAGTACATGGCCACGCAGGCTAAGGTTCTGGCGATCGCTTTCTGCTGAGAAGGCGAGGGGCAATATTAGGCGCATTGACATGTTCAAGAACATCTCCGAGTCCTGACTACTCCAGGATGTAGCCCAGTGCTCCAAATAAGCTCATCGTGGTATGGAATCCTCCAAGTTTCAGGACGAAGTCTGAAAGCCCACTTCCTGGTGAAGCTGCTTCGACCATTTTCATGACTTTCCACTACAGGGGTTTGGTCAAAAGGTTACAACGAGAGTAAATACATGTCGGCTCGCCTGGTCTGGGATAAAAAGCATAATCGAGTAAATAGATCATAGCTGCAAGAATGATCATTGAGAGGAAATCAGTAAATTATTCCCTGGGTGATTCCCGACCATAAGTGATGCTGTGTTTCATTCCAGCCCAGGCTTGGGTACCAGAAGGAAAACCAGAGGATGTCAAGACTAGGGCAAAGAGTCGACGACTTGTTGAAATTCTCAGAGACTTTCGGATCGAAGGATATCCGATTTCGGATCGCGAGATATCGAATCATCTGATTTGTGGTGCGCAATGCGTTCAAATTTTTGTAAAAAAAAAAAAAACCTATGTAATCGGCAGTTGATTAGTCATGGGAATGCGTTATCTCGCATGAATTTAATAGATTTTTAGATGGCAAAAATATCGAATAAACTTCAGGGTAGGGTATATATGTCTAAAAAAAATATTCAGTACATAATTACTATGATTGATCAGAACGATTAGAACGTTTCATGTACGATTAGCAAAGTCTTCGAGTATGTACTACTTCCCTCATTTATTAATAATGTTAACTTCGGAGAAAACCAATTGGGTTTCCAAAAAGGTATTGGTTGTCAACATGCCCACCGAGTTCTTTCGTCTCTCCTGGTTGAGGCAACTAAAAAAGGCTTGGAACTGCATATTTGTGCTTTGGACCTGTCGAAAGCTTTTGATAGCATTGTACATACCCAAGCCCTTTTCTCGCTTTTTTCACATGGCATAAATATTTCTATTATTTTTTTATTACGTTATTGGTATACAAATTCTTTTCTGCGCACTAAAGTGGATGGACAGATATCCGATTTTAGAATCCCGATAAAACGTGGCGTTCGACAGGGCGCGGTTCTCTCACCATCCATTTTTAAAATGTGCATCTCTAACATCCTGTCTTGTATACCTACCACTTGTATTATTAATTCCATTAATATCTCTTATATTGCTTATGCCGATGATATTCTGCTGATAAGTCGAAGCAAGACCGGATTAAAGAAGTCAGTTTCTTTTGTTTCAGCTGCTTTCGACCGGATCGGTCTGGCTCTGAACGTTAATAAATGCGAATACTTATCTTTCAATTCAACTAACCAAGAGCCGCTTGTTCTCCCAACTAAGACTATCCCCCTTGTCACATCTCTTCGGTGGTTGGGCATCCACATTACTAACAGCATCAAATCGTTCCGGTCTCAATCCGTTAATGATGCAAAAAGAAAGATTCAAGTATCATACTCGAAAATCGTTGCTAATCGTGGGAAATACAATAAAAAAGCCCTTAGTAAACTTTACAGCAGTTTTACTGACCATTCTATCTTATTTCTTTCCGGCCTCTCTTCAGTTTTAAAGAAAAATGATCTTCATTCCCTCCGTTCTTGTTATTACCGATATGCAAAATTCCTCCTTTTCCTACCTCCCTGGTATAAAAACAGACATCTGATTTCGCGTTACAAGCTTCCGGATATATCGCTGAAACTTTCGGCCATAAGTAAAAAATTGTCCACAACGTCCCATCTCAGCTTCCCCGCACATCACGGCTTGTCCCTTCTTCTAGAGTGAATTCTAGTGTATTTTAGTGTTTTGTGTTCTTTTTCATTGTTTGCATTCCGCTATTCTGTCTTTTCAGCGGGTTATAAAAAATAAATAAATAAAAAAAAGAACAAACTTTCCATCCGACAGCGTTGTCGTACTTGGGGCCTTCTTCTAAGGGCACGTTATTTGGTCTTCAAGAGGGTTCTGCTATTACGGACCAGCTCAGGTATTTTTTATTTAATTTTACTTTTACTCACAGTCGATCATTTTGATGGATAATAATTACTGACTAAAACGCTGAAATAATGGCGCATATTTATGATATTGAATTTTTCTTTCTGGTGCAAGATACACAAAATCTGACTTCATTTTCAGTCTCAGTTTGTCATTCTGCAACAGCATCATACTTCAGTCCAAGAAAAATGGACGACCACGAAAATTTTAGTTTTTGTTCTTAAAACGTAAAAAAATGGCATGAAGAGCCGTAAAAGGCTTATTTTCGTTGACTCGGGATATACAACTTTGGATATGTTGTAATTTGTTTGAACCTAAAAATTGAGCATTGGAAAGTAGTTTGATTCGTACTTTACTTTTCTTAATAATTTTCTTGTTTTACTAAAAAAAATGTAGAGATAACATATTGATGGTTGCGAAACTTCTTTCTGGCATAGTAGACACCCAATTTTATTCCATTTTTGGTCTCAGCTCGGTGATTCTATGTCAGGATCGCACTTTCGCTCAAGAAAATCAGGCCACACAGAAAGTTGTACTTTTTGGCGAAATAGGTTTAAAAAAAATGACATTAACTTGTTTCTCGTGACTGGTGTGCCAAATCTTACCTCATTTTCGGTTTCACCTTGTCATTTTGGATCGGAACCGTAGTTCAGTTAAGGAATAACGGATGACCCGGAAACTTAATTTTTTTTTCGAAAAACCTAAAAAAAGGCATTAAAAGCGAAAAAACGCTTAATTTTTGTCGAGCGAGGATGCACAACTTTTGATATATTGTTCAGATTTTATTTCTCTACAAGATGGTATAAAAATCATTTCTGTTGCAATTTGTTCCGAATCGACCTCATTTTGGAGCTCATTTCCCTGTAACAACACGGCATTTACAATTTCGTTAAAAAATTATACTTGCGTCAGTGCTTATCTACTTCACTTTCTTTGACCTGAAGATGTTTCTGCATATTCACGCAAGACTATTTTCTATCACAGTTTCAGGGATTCGGTTTAACCCTAGCTTTTTTAGCCGTTTTAATGGAGTATGTATTTATGAAAATTATTCCCGCTTGTAGCCGCCCAAGCCGGTATTCGCTCTTCGCCTCATTACTCGTAAATCAGGATCAAGTTGAAATTTTGCGTATAATATGTTGGCATTGCAGTCTAGAGTTGCGTTTTTTTATGTAGTTTCGGCGAAGTTTCGCTTGAAAGCCGTTTTATTTGTCCATTCCATTTGCTGTAGTTTCGAACCTGAAACTACGGAGCTCAAACTACAAACTACCTCGCAGACGTACTTTGGTGTAGTTTGACTTTTCGGAAACAAGAACTCAGTAAAACGCAAGTAAGACAAAACAAGAGCCAAACTACAAACTTTGACGAAACAGAAGTGAATGCAAAAAAAAACGCAACTTAGGTCTACTTGTGGGGATCGAGGAGCCCCCATACCAATCCAGTTCAGAGACAACTTGGCCCAGGTTGCCCAGTAACTTAAGTTCGTAAGCTGAACACGGTTGCGGATGAGACGATAAAATTTAGTGCGCTCAGTATAACCCACGGTTTTGGCTGTTTTAAGCCTTTCCCGAGACCCGTTGACTTGTAGCGAAAACAGGGAAACAATGTACATAGCCAGTTTTTTTTTTATTGAAAAACTTTTCGCAGACAACCGTCGACTACGTGACACACATCGAAGGTAGCAAAACACGGCAAGTGATAAAATCAGCGTGGTTTTGTTAGAGGGGTTAGAATGTGCCGTACTAAATTGGGGTCTCCTGGTATAGAAATATATGGAGTGATTATAGAAGTAGGTTACATTAGTATCATAGGTAAGATAGGTCCTTTAAGCGATCCATCTTTCCTGTGCGAGCCGAACTTCTGAGTCAGGTTAACATCTTGCGGAACGATTTTTGTAGCTCTAGAGACCACTGTTGGTTAGTAGTAATGCACAAACCAATTAAAACGAGTGTCCAAACTTCGCGCCTAGGTAGCTTCACCGGAAATTGCTACCTTGGATTTAAAAGGTCTATGCCACTTTATTCCATAAGGGTTGCTGACTGGCACAATATCTTGTTAAATGAAATACATCTCAGAAAGCATGGCCGTAAAAGGGACAGGCGAATTCATTAGTAGCGCCAATCCGTCCCCAGGTGCCGCCTGGTAATAGCAGAAATCACTTAAACTCTGTCGTTACCAAAGAACATAAATTTGTACCTCCTGTAGAGCTTTCCTTGATACTGAAACAAGACTGACAAGTATGTTATTGCTTGTCAACATCGTTTTGACCGAAATTCTTGTTTCCAGGTTGTTCCAAAGTTTACACGAAGAGTTCTCACCTAAAAGCACACCAAAGAATACACACAGGTAGGTTGTCGTTCTCATAAACAGTGGGTAAACAGAGGAACAGTTTTCCTGGCCGGATATTTTCCATGTTCGTTAATTTCCAGGAAAGAGGGAAAACAGATTTTTTAGTTTCAGTTTCATTGGACTATATTTAAAGACAAAAAATACACAACTAACACAATATTCCTGCCAGGAAAGCACAAACGGAGTGTTTGGCCAAGGCAGGGAAATAACCGATGTTAACTAAAAAACAAACAGAATCAACATTTACTCCGCCTTTTCAAAATGGCGGGTCATAAATAAATTACTTACTTACTTACTTACTTAACCAGGCCCGTATCCAGGAATTTATTTCGGGGGGGGGGGTGCCTTGGGTCGGACAAAAAATACATGGATCAGAGGGAAAAGCCTATAAAAACATGATTATTTTTGTATGTTTCGGGGGGGGGGGGGGGGGTTGAACTCCATACCCCCGCTCCATACCTCAGCTTTAAATGAAAAAAGAGAGAAAACAAAGGGAAACAAGGAGCGAGAAAGAAAGAAAACCAAAACGGGACTTAATTGGACGTTCCGTACGTAATTGATGGCAGCGCGTGGAAATGGAAAGTGGAAATGGCGCGTGGAGATTACGAAATCCTCGACGGTGTGGTTGGAAATCCCACGGAAATTCAGATCGGACGTCCGACCGTCAGGGTAACACAGCTCTCTGAATGACGCTTTCGGTAATGTTCCAACCTCCTATCAGTAGTCACCCTAAGCCACCATCCCCGTTCCAACATATTTAAACATACATTGAGCCTGGAACGACGGTTTTTAATTGGCTTTTAATGTGTAGTAGGTTGGAACACATCCTTTATGTGCCTCTCGGGTTTGCGATGGTAGTAAAACCAATAGTAAACAATTAACCGTCGCGAGAATGTCCAGATTATACAAGCTTAAATGGTCCGTTTTAACTCAGTTTTAATTTTATTTTAACATTGTCTTTGGTTCACATCTGTTTCATCCTTCCTTATATCTGTCCAGTAATCTAGTTGGGATTAATAATCCATGTGGGAAGGAAGTTTAAACGGGGGATGTCAAAAATTGTATAAATGAAAAACTGAAATAAACAAAAAAAAAGTTAATAATACAATTTTGATTTTTTTTATTAAAAATATATGAGATTTGGAAAACAAAATCAAAGAAGAGAAATGGTTTTGAAATTTCATACATTTAAAATGTTGTTAGTTGTTACCCGTCATACCTATCACATTAGTTTCCGGAGACCACTCTCATTATCCTCCTCCTACATTTCATAGCTGTAACCTTTACCAGACGTATCGGGCTTCCGATCGTTTTTTCTGAGAAGCTTCCTGGTCAGAAGGTGTTGGTACATTTGCCGCATTTGTCATTCCGATTCGAAGGGGTTTGTAAAGGGTCAAAAAAGTCAAAACCTTGTGTAATTTGTTGCAATTAGAGCTAGATTTAAAAGTAGTCAACTATCTCTTAGCATCTAAACACAAGACAAAAGGTTTCGATGGGATCCCAAAAATTTAATATTTGATCCAGACAATTTGATCTTTTAGATATCCGGTCTTCGCCAGACTCCTTGAACATTTTTACTATTAAGATTTAGAAACAGAATAAGGCGAATGGCTAATCATCTGAGAAAGCCAAGTTTAGATATGGATTCAGTATGTGTGTATATACCCCTAGGCTGTACGTCATATCTACTTTGACGAAATTGATCAAAACTTCCTTCCTTACTTCTGCCAAATCTACGTATTCCGGGCGAACTAGTTGTCCGGCAAAAATTATCGAATCAACTTCATATAAAACTTCAAGTTTTAACAAATTTTCAGGTTTTGGCCAGATTCCGGGCGAACTATTTGTCCGACGACAAAATAATCTTCATATACGGATTCAGCATGCCTCCTTACCACTACATCGAGCCTCTAATCAACTTCAGATAAAACTTTTACTTATAACAATTTCCGATTTCAGACGGATTCCGAAAAAACTATATGTCCGGGTAGAAAATTATTGTCAAATGCGGATTCAGCATGTCTTCTTACCCATACATCGAACATCTAATCAAGCACAGATAAAACTTCAACAAATTTTCGGTTTCGGCCGGATTTCTTGTTCGACGAAAAGATGATTTTATAGAAATGTTCAGCATGTCTTCTTACACCTAAATCGACTATAATCCGACTAAAAAAATGTCTACACCCCTTACTTTGAGTTAATGTTGGGGTACAGTTTTAGTTACTAAAGGTTAGCTTCCAACATCGACGTTGATATCAGAAAATAACACTGAGACGGTCATTGAAACCTATCCGAGCCGAAGGCGAGGTTGACATTTTAAATGGCCGTCGAGGTTGTTATTCCGGTATGAACCGATATGGAGGATTTATAGGTAGGAGTGGTAGGACTTAGTCTTTTTATCGTACTTTTTCGGCACTGCAATGGGTTAGGGAATTTTATTTTAGTGAATAGCAACCCAATCCTGTTGTAGGCCTACTAAAATTACCTATGTCCTGTTTCTGTCAATGCAGTCGTTTACATCTTTGGTGATGCAGATGTTATAGCGGTCGTGGAATTAAAATTAATCGAAACCAGTTAACCGCTAGATGGCAACTGTCGAAACCAGTGTTGTCCCGGCAGCAAAATCCTTCGATTTGTCACAGTGTTTCACTTCTTCGGCAAAGTGAGCCAGAATTCTGCGACCGGTTCCTTAGCAGTAAAGAAAAAAATGCAGCAAAAAATTTGATGCATATAATTATGAAGCTGATAAAGCGCAACATTTGTTTGTTTTTTTACGATAGTAAAAAAGTATTTTTTCATTTTTTTTTACTGAAAGTAATATTTGTTATTTATTGGGTCAGCTTCTACTTTTCAGTATTTGAGGAAAGGTGCTCGCTGAGCATCTGCGGAGGCTGATACGGCTTCGTATCAGCCTCTCTGGAGGATGATACGATATCGTATCCCTGAGGGACTGGATTTGTGCAAAAACTTGCAATTTAAAAATTGAAAACTTCTCTGTTCCGTTCATTAACTTCTCTGTAACAGTAACATTGATCTATTGTAGCCTACTATCTCGTTGTGGCGGATGCTGATAATAAGGCGAGGGCGGGGTAAACACGGTCAACAGCTTGGAGCGCTAAACTGATAAGGCCAATTCCAATCATTTGGTTTCAGATGGTAGTTATAAACTCTCTCTGGAAGGTATAAGCTTGGTATCTAAGCTTGGTAAAAACTAAGATGAATGAATGAATGTATCCCCCAAAAAGCCCTATGGGCCATAGCGGGACAAAATATAAAAATAAATAAGCGCTCCAACTGCATTGTACCAGTCCAAATATTCAACACTCAACTCATAATTCTAATAACTAAATAACTATCAAACAAACTAAATCCTATCCCTACCACAACATCAACCTACAATAAAACGTTCGCGGTGCTCCATGGCAACCTTCAGGAATCTACCCAACCGACGCAACTCTTGGAACACTTTGCTACCCATCAAATCTTTCAGAGACCCCCTTGAAGAACCTCCTTACCAAAAACTTCTCTCCTTAAATCCCCCAACTCACTACAAGAACAAACCAAGTTTTCCACATCTTCATCCATCTTTCCGCATAAAGGGCAAAAATAAGGACCAGAACCGCACCTAATTCTACCAATATATTTTCTACTCGCACCCACCGGTAAAGCATCTGCACGATGTCAAGCAGACTTAGGCAACCCCTAAGCTAAGAAGTAAAACAGGCTTATGCAACCCGTCGTCGTCCACTGTTAAGCTACTAACGATGTATGTTCGCTACTGTAATTGGTTTCCACGAGTACAACCCCCACCCCACCCCATGCAGCAGTAGCAACTAGAGTTTCAAAACATATCTTTTGAGAGCTTTTAGAACTTCCGAAACAGTATATTGGGTTGCCGTAGTGTAAGAAGCCCAGATTGGTTTGTCGCGGATTGATTTCACACGAGAAATGTCGTAAATGACCATTTACTGCGTATCATTATATGACAGTACTTACAGAGTTTGCTATGCGGTAACGTGATTGAGCGCACTGACAAACCTGATACTATCGTCTAGACGGTGAGATAGGTACAGTCGAAGCTAGATGTAGGAACAAAGAAAGCCGATTGGCTTTTACCTCAAAGGGTTATACGAATGGTTACGCGCTAAAGGTCAGATACCGAAGGTGTACTTGACGATACTTATCTAATTGGTTGCGAGTGACTTACGTCTGTAGACTAGAGCCAGATTCGTGTAATAGGTCATCTACCGTCACAGTTTTGCCACGCTATTAAACAAATTTCGTCGCATCAATTTTTGGGATCCGAAAACCTAAGTGGAGGAAACAAAATGATTAGATGTCCGATCTTGGGGGTAAGCAGAGATGCTTAATCCGTATATGGCAATCGTTTTTTACCCGGACATATAGTTCGTCCGGAATCCGGCTGAAGCCGGAATATTTGTTTCTAAGTTGAAGTTTTATTTGAAGCTGATTTTATTCGATATAGGGGTAAGGAGCCACGCTGAATTCGTTTTTGGGCTTTTTTTTGTTTGCCGGACTTGAAGTTCCGGAATTCGTCCGAAACCGAAAATTTGTCAGGCAGGAAGTTTCTATCCATTTCGTCGAAATAGATATGACTTATAGGGGTAAACACACATGGTGAATCCATATCTGAACTTGGTTTTCTCAGATGATTAGCTATCTGGCCTCAACCTATTTAATAGTAAAAATGTCTGGCGATGACTGGATCTGGCGAAGACAATGCCCAATTGTCTGGATCAAATATTACATTTTTGGGATCCCATCGAAACCTTTGGTCTTGTTATCACAGCGAGTGTCTATTCCGCGAAAATGTTTTTTTGGAAATAGACTCGTGCTCACGGGATAAACGTATTAATTCTAATATGGGAATGGCCTGTATTGTAAATGTTATGTACTTAAAGTTTAACCGAGTAGGCCTAAGATCCGACAGTCTAGTTACACATCACTTTTAATCTAAATAGGCCTGAAATTTCGATAAAAATGTGTTAGTTCTTCTGTGCGTTGTCCACGGATAATCGATTTCATCTAACGAACTTATTCTTTGGGATTTGTGGTACCTATGTGTGCTAGTCACTCTACGCTTGACATAGTTACCAACTACAAACATAAGCCATTGCCGAAAAATAAAATAAAAATGTCAGATTTGATAGTGCAAAACGGATATGTCAGCTGAATTTTATTAGAGCTATTTTTCGGCCCTTCTTGTCAAAGGTTTTCCCACAAATTCGTTTTTCCCACTTCATCGGCTTTGAGCCTGAACAGGACCCTTGCCAAGGGCCGAAACATAGCTCTAATAAAATTCAGCTGACGTATCCGTTTTGTACTATCAAATATGGTTCGCAGTCAGCTTGGGCTGAAGGAATATTTAAAAATGTCGGATTCCTTCAAGACACATCTTAGCATCATTTTCTTCCTTTCTACAGGCGTAACTTTTCCGACCTTAGCACCATCAGCCCCTGAAATGCAGTTGCAACCGCATGAAAACTGCATGAAACAAAAACTGCATGTTAAAATCCGAATTGTCCGTGTCTGGGTGAATTTTAGGTTGTCGTGCAAGCAGCGCACACTCTGAACGTTATTACTCGAGTCCCGTGTGAAGAAACACAATATCCCTTATACGAGTTAAAATATTTCAGTGTATTCAGTTATCAGACGGATAAGTGTATTCAGTTCAGTTATCAACCAATCAATTTATTTAATTCGTGATATTACACATCACATAATAAAATTACACTAACACAGGACCATTCTTTACTAAATATATACAATCATTTCATCTGTTCGCTGTCTCGGGGCAATAGCACAGTCGAAGAAAAGGCGGTAGAAATCAGACAGCGTTTTCAGTTAAACTTTAAAGAACTTTTTCCTTATTCTGTATTACGAATTTTTCTTTATGTCATTAAATAAATAAATAAAAACTGCGCCGAAAAGCGGATAACTTTTTCGTGCTTCTCAGTGTACCAGCAGAGTGTGCTTGGAAAGAGAAACGCTGAGAATGGTATAGGTTGTATTATGTTGCTGCTGTGTTGAAGAATAGGAATTCAATCCAGTTTACCAGCATCGTTTCGGAGTAGTTTACGGAAGCCAGGTCTTGTAATCCGACTGAAGTCCTCGTCCAACCTACACCAGTAGCTGCGATAGACAAAATTCATCAGTACTGTTTTTTAGCTTTCGAGAACCACATTTATTATTTAAGATTTAACCGACTGAAAAATAATTAATGGATAACAATTAATAGTGAATTAACCGACGAGAAAGAGGAACGAATTGCTGAAAAGGTTGAAATTAGTTTCTGTGATTAGTGAGTAATGATAGCATTTGGCCTAACAAACGTACAGGTGTTTGCACAATAATCATTCCTATTCAGGTCAGTTCAGTTCAAAATAAAAATATTTTTCCAGAATTCTTAGTTAAGAAAAATGGCATGATAAATGTCAACAGAAATACACTGACATGTAAGTACACAGTATCAATCTACATAATATTCTATACGATTTGAATTCGGTTTTGGTTTCATAAAACAAGAGCTGTAAGCTCATATGGCACTTGCATGGGTCAAGATGATTTGATTGATCAAAAGTAAGTTTCGACTTTGCGGTTGAGATGCGCGCTCTAAGGGAGCTGAACTTCATTTGTAAGCAAAACCCTTGAGGCAAAACTGCTAATGGGCTGATGGGCATCACGAAAATGCATATATTGCTTAAAAGTATTTTTTTTTACTTTGCGGTCAAGATTGGTACTTTAAGGAATAATCGGATTTGGGACGTAGCAATTTCTAAGCAAATGTTGTTGAGTCTCCAATATTCCAGCGAAGTTTCATCGTCATAGCACATCTGGAAGTACCTTAACGCGCGATCACCGGAATCCCAGACCCCCCCCCCTCCTCCAACTCCACCCACAATAACCGGAGCCAATCCGGTTCTGTAAATGATTAATCCAGAGCATCTGTTTGTCATTCCCACGAAGTTCGATCCAGATCACACCAGTCTAAGCGGGTCAAGTATTTTCCGCCCTCCCCCCAATTATTGCCGGATTCGGTCCGGAAATGAAAAAGGTCATAAGAGAAAAATGTCCTCTGTTTAATTATTAAATTTCACTCGAATCCGATCACCCGTTCCAAAGTTACGCATGACTCAATATTCCGGATTCCCCTCCCTCAACTCCCCCCCCCAAGATTATCATATCGAGGATTTTTTTTTATTCCAAGTCAGTTTTACCGGGTCCCTGGAATGCCTTCCAAGTTTCGTCGTGAAAATCCCCCAAAAAACGGAATTCCGGGAAACCCCCTCCCCCCCCCCCCCCCTCAAGTTTCCGGATCCAGTCAAATTATGTAAAAGATTTACGTGGACCAGATGTTTGTTCTTCCCAGCAAGTTTCTCTCGGATACCATGATTCTAACCGTTTCCCGAGATTTCCAGTCCACCCCCCCCCCCAGCTCCCCCGCGGTGCACGTAGCCAATCCGATTCAGCAAATGACTTACCTAGAGCATCTGTTTGTTCTTCCCACAAAGTTCCATCCGGGTCCCTCCATTCTAAACGGGTCACGTAACCCCCCCCCCCCCCCAATAGTTGCCGGATCCGGTCCGGATATGAAAAAAATCATCGGAGAAATGTCCTCTGTTCAATTCTTAAATTTCACTCGAATCCGATCACCCATTCCAAAATTACACATGACTGAAAATTTCGGATTCCCCTCCCTCCACTCCCCCCACCATTATCTGATCGACAAATTTTTTATTTTGAAGTCAGTTTGATTGGGTCCCTGATATGCCTGCCAAATTTCATCGTGAAATCCCCAAAACCACCATCACCGGAATTCCGGGACCCCCCCCCCCCCATAAGTGTCCGGATCCAGTACAATGGTCTAAAGGACTTATCTAGAGCAGATGCTTGTTCTTCCCAGCAAGTTTCACTCCGATCCCTCCATTCTAACCGTTTCTTGAAATTTCCGGTCTCCCCCCCCCAACTCCTCCCTGGCTACCGAATCCGGTCAAGACTTTAAACGGGACATTACAAATATATATTCTATTCAGTTACGAAGTTTCATTACAATCCGATCATCCGTTCGAAAGTTACACACTTCTCAATTTCCCAGATTCCCCTGCGGATTCCCCTCCCTCCACTCCCCCACCATTATCTGATCGACAAAATTTTTATTTTGAAGTCAGTTTGATTGGGTCCCTGATATGCCTGCCAAGTTTCATCGTAAAATCCCCAAAACCACCATCACCGGAATTCCGGGACCCCCCCCCCCCCATAAGTGTCCGGATCCAGTACAATGGTCTAAAGGACTTATCTAGAGCAGATGCTTGTTCTTCCCAGCAAGTTTCACTCCGATCCATCCATTCTAACCGTTTCTTGAAATTTCCGGTCTCCCCCCCCCCCCAACTCCCCCCTGGCTACCGAATCCGGTCAAGACTTTAAAAGGGACATTACAGATATATATTCTATTCAGTTATGAAGTTTCATTACAATCCGATCATCCGTTCGAAAGTTACACGCTTCTCAATTTCCCGGATTCCCCTGCCCTCCACCCCCCCCCCCCCAAATGGTCGGATCAGAAAACAGATTATTTATAAGTTTGTTTGGTTGGGTCTCTGATAGGCCTGCCAAGTTTGATGGTCCTAGCACAACTGGAAGTACCCTAACTCGAAAAAGTGTGACAAAATGCCCTAAATTTTCAAGTTTCCAGCGCCCCCACTTCCCCGCATATGGTCGGATCGGGAAACTGATTATTTCCAGGTTAGTTTGGTCGGGTCCCTGATATTCCTGCCAAGTTTCATTGTCCTAGCTCATCAGGAAGTACCCTCACTCGAAAAAGTGTGACAAAATGCCCTAAATTTTCAAGTTTCCAGCGCCCCAACTCTCCCGCATATGGTCGGATCGGGAAACTTATTATTTCCAGGTTACTTTGGTCAGGTCCCTGATATTCCTGCCAAGTTTCATTGTCCTAGCTCATCTGGAAGTACCCTAACTCGAAAAAGTGTGACAAAATGCCCAAAATTTTCAAGTTTCGAGCGCCCCCACTCCCCCGCATATGGTCGGATCGGGAAACTGATTATTTCCAGGTTCGTTTGGTCGGGTCCCTGATATTCCTGCCAAGTTTCATTGTCCTAGCTCATCTAGAAGTACCCATACTCGGAAAAAAGTGACAAAATGCCCTAAATTTTCAAGTTTCCAGCGCCCCGCACTCCCCCGCATATGGTCGGATCGGGAAACTGATTACTTCCAGGTTAGTTTGGTCGGGTCCCTGATATGCCTGCCAAGTTTCATTGTCCTAGCACATCTGGAAGTACCCTAACTCGGATATGTGGGACAAAAAACTCGGACCGACCGACAGACCGACAGACGGAATTGTGATCGGTATATGGCACTTGAGCCAGAGGCCACAAGTGCCATAAAAACTTAATCGAAATAAAACAATATTAACACATATAGCCTACTAAACAGTTTACAAGAGTTAAGTGTGTATGCGGTCCGGTACAATTCAATTCGATCTCTGTCGATTGGTAATAGTTTCTCCCCTATTTCAGTCATGTCAAAGTAACTCCTTTAAGTGTTGAATGAGAGGCGTTCTTGATGAGGAAGGCTTCACTGGTGACTGACTGATTGGTACTCGGCATTTTAAGTTTTTGGGCGGTTTCGATGGAAGATTTCTGTGTCTGATTGAAGATACTGGGCCGATTGAATGGATAAAGTGATAAATCATCCGTACAGAAAACTAGCTAAGAAACTGCAGCCGAATGAATCTCTCAATCGCATTTTTTTGCGGAATTTTCTGATTGGCTAGTGCTGAACCAAGTCAGGTAGACACAAACCGCATCTCTACCTTGCTGTTTAGAAAACCGAATGGGAGTTGGGTCGTAGCTTTTCCTATTTATTCAAACAATGTTTACAACGGGTACGTCAGCTACGATTCTTCATCAGCGATATTTCGGCCCTTTTTGGCAAGGGTCCTCGTCAGGCTGTCAATCCTCTGGTTCAACTTCGGGGAAGGAAACAAACCTGTAATATTCTTTTATTATTATAGGTTTGATTATTACAGGTTTGTTTCCTTCCCCGAAGTTGAACCAGAGGATTGACAGCCTGACGAGGACCCTTGCCAAAAGGGCCGAAATATCGCTGATGAAGAATCGTAGCTGACGTACCCGTTGTAAACATTGTTTGAATAAATGTTTCAAAGTCGGCTTGGGCTCAAAGAATATTTAGCTTTTCCTATTTGCCCTGGTTCAACAATACACTTTAAAAAGTTTCTCCGAGTAAGGATTAAAGTTAACTGCAGTATTTGCTATTGGGATTAATCTTATCTCAATTGAGATTAGATTAATCCGAATTAGAGATAAGCTTATCTTTTTAGAGACAAGATTAATCCCAGTAGCGAATACTCCAAGATTTTTTTTTGGAGTGTAGCCAATCAGGAAATCCCGCGAAATAATCTAATTGGCTAGTACCCGTGAAAGTTGGATTCATCTGAACTTCGGTTTCAGTCAGTTTCAGGCTCAACCGTTACTGTCAAATGGGCCTTCCACTGGCGGTCGTAAGCTGTCGGAAGCCACCGTAACCTGTCGCCATTTTGGCGGTTTTCAGCCAATGAGAGCACGCTGGGTCCGGACGAGCACGGTTACGACGGACTTGCGATTGCCAGTTGAAGACCTACTTCAGGCAAGTCAGTCTTCATTGAGAACTGCAGAAACCGAGTGAAGCCTTGGTCTCGGAATGATGTTCAGAACTGGCCTGTTGGAATGGGTCTTCACAGTTCCCAGCTGTGACCATCCTACTGTCTTGGTAGACTCAGTCTTAGAGCGTGTTCCACCCTACTGACGGTAGTTACTACGGATGACGTCACGAATTTTGGCTTCTTGGCGTCAAGGCTGGAACGCATTTTTAAAATTTTCGGTAAAATATCACTCCACGGCAGCTCCGCGGGGTAATCCGGCCAATCACGTTACAGGGATTCGTAGTTACCACGCTTACTACGCTCCCGAGCATGGTAAGCAAGTAGTTACTATTTCGGGAAGGTTGGAACGGTCAGCGTAGTAACTTTTCGTTAGGTTGGAACGGAATTACTAACTAATAGATACTATTGTTCGAAGGGGGGAACACGCTCTTAGTGTATGCGCACTGGTTCCTTCAGGGGCTGTTGAAACCTCATCCACTCAAACCATCGAGCTCTCACTCCATCTAAATTCACTCTTTATTTCTAGGCGAAAAGCCGTATCAGTGCCATTGGCCAGAATGTCAGTGGCGATTCGCTCGGTCGGACGAGCTTACCCGGCATTATCGCAAACACACTGGTGCCAAACCGTTCCGCTGCAAAGTATGTGATCGGTCCTTCGCACGGTCGGACCACCTCGCGCTACACATGAAGCGGCACATGCCGAAGGCCTCCAAACAGCAATCTTCGTAGTGCGTTGCTACGTCGGCCCTCTGTCCAACCAAATTCTGCTGTCCTTTAGAGCGGCCACCATATCGCGCTTGAGTTTACAGCCGCCAAGATGTGCGAACAGATACAGTAGCAGATAGGGAGGTACTTGCGTGGAGCATCACACTGGTATCGAGATTCTATATGCACGCGTCGATAGCTACGGTGCCATGAAGGAAATCTAGACACAGAATGATAGTGACCAAGTATACGTAGACTGGGCTACCCTTGTTAGTCCAGCCAGAATCGATAGCCTCCTGAGAATGTTCAGCTAGTGTTCCCAGCAGTTCGGACAGGATTCGAAACCATCGGGCAGGTCAAATGAGTTTTTCTCCTTCTATGTGTTTTCCTCCCGAACGTGAGGAATAACGTGAGGAATATACGTGAGCTGTAAGTGCGAGAGCCAGCCTACTGAAAAAAATGATGTGAATTTTTAGAAAGCCCCATCCGATTTTTCGCATTGATTTTAATCATTATCCTCACGATTTAAACATTTTCCAGTTGGTCAATTATCTACTTTTGGTCTCACCATAGGCCAGTTATATTTTGTTCGATTGTCACTATAGGAAGGCAAAACATAGAAGCTAAAGCTACGTTTACACGGAGGGTTTTTATCCGTACTCCGCGGGTATTTTTCCCCGCAACAGCAACAAATCCCCGGGTATTTTGGACTTCAATTTTGCGAGCTTTTTACCCGGGTATTTGTTTGTCGAAGGGTATTCTTCGACGTCATCAACAACAAAATTGGATTTTGGAGCAATAATTTGATTATGTCCATATGAAAGGTGAATCCAAATGGACAGATGTTGGTGTCTATTGTAGAGAGATATCCTGAGCCTTACAACCTTGGAATCTATTGTCATTTAACAGTACTCTCCCTTGAAAAATACCCGGGTAACGTGTGAACACTTTCCCTCTCGTCTCCGGGGAAAAATACCTGCCGTGTAAATGATCCTTAAACGTTTTGTGGTTCTGCTGAGGTATAATTTAGACATTGAATGTAGATGGCGTTTAACTCGGAAATGTTAACTCCAGCCCATCACTTATTTGGTCATCGCGAAGAGCTTGGTCACACTTGGCTCATTTCCTGGCTTTTGGGGTTGCAAAAGTAGAAAAAAGAACAAGATACAACTAATTCAGAATGTTGTCGTTTTAAATGTAGGAGATCAATTAGAGCAAAACAGCGTGTATAATTATGTTACAGGAACCCTCATCGCAGTCTGCTTATTACCCCCAAGCTGCCACAAAGCCCATCAAATCTCACGTCCCCTAGGGATTTTCAGTTGTTTGTCGAATAGGCAGCTTTTTGAGCCCAGTGTGACCAAGCTATAAATGTCCAGTGTCTGCGCGGTAGCGCGCAACTCTGCTTAAGTGAAGTTGCTGGCTAGAACATAGTACGCGCTTCTAGAAAGTAATAAGGATGAACCGAGGGATGAGCTGCTTTGCTAAAAGTATCCTTGTCAGTTCCATCGGTGGAAAGATAACCAAAGAAAACTGGTTGTTACCGAAATCGGCGTCTGACCATGTGCATACGAAGCGTATAAAGCATTGTTCAAATTGGTGTAATGCTGCAGAAAAGCTATACGGGTCAGCTTACACAGTGAGCAGGACGTGACGGGGTGAAACACTGTCAGAAGTTTCATAACAGATAACACGAGGATGCGGGGTTTCAACAGATATTGCGTAACAGATAACATTCAGGATCTTAGCTGTTGTGTTTCGCAATATAGTTTGTAATAAGCTTTACCATCAGGAAGAACCGAAAAATCGCAAAATGTATCTGCTGAGTTTTCCGACATCATGACGGTAAGGAATAAAGTCAGTAGATGCTTTTTTGGCTCTTCCTAACAAAGCTTGTTACGAATTATCTGTTGAAACCGCGCATCCTCGTTTTATCTGTTATGAAACTTCTGACAGTGTAAAAAAAAAAAAAAATGGATCCTATTTTCTCTAATGAAGCTCTTATCAGATTGCCGCCTGTTTAGTTGCTCTGGCTAGTCAAGAAATGATGGCGCGGAAAATTCTTATGCAGCTTATACACCGGTTTGAACAATGCTTAGGCATTGCTATAACCGCTTGCATAAATCCTTGTTCACCCTTTTATATGCGAGTCATTAGACTAAACGTTAGACTGCAGACCAAACAGAAAAGAGGGTAAAAAGTTTTCTCCTCGTGTCTCTTGCATGAAATTGATTCTCGACGAAAAGTTAGATGAGTCAGTCGATAGTAGCGCGGTCGTGATATTTAGTTGACTGCTAAATGTTAGCTGGATCTGCTGTTAGAGTCTCTCTAGAACACCCCGAGTTATTAGTAAGCTGCGATTAGTCAGTGCCATAGTTTTGTTTGTGCCAAAAATCGTTTGAGTTGTTGTTGTTGATTGTTTTACGAAGTTAATTTATAAAGTCGTTTTCATACCGAATAGTTTATTCTCTTATTACCGGTAAAGGATGACTCATACGGCGTTCGTAAGGTTCGTACAGTTTTTCGCAAAATGTGTTCCGTGAAATTTGTCGTTTTTTTAACCATATTTAAAAATTTAATCATAACGAAAATATTATTGGCAATTCATTCATTAAAAAAAGTTTCAAATAATTCGACCTTATTATTAACATACCAAATAGAATCTATAGATATTTATTAATAGTAAAAGCTCTAAAAGATTGTATGGCCCAGATACCTCCGCCGCTGGAGGTATCTGGGCCATACAATCAGGATGGGAAGCACCAGACTCTCCAGCGCTATCCTCCAGTGGCATCCGGAGGGATCCAGACGAAGAGGGCGACCGAAGAACACTCTTCGCCGTACCTACCAGTCGGATCTTCACAATATCTACGCGTCTATCCAGCCCGAATGGGAAGATGTATGGGCAGCGGCCCTTATGAGAGACGACTGGCGACTCTTTTTGGATGTCCTAAGCGCCTCGGGAGGTGCAGGAGGAGCTAAGGTAAGGTCTAATGGGCCATGGTTACTATTTCAGATGAAAAAAAATGTAACTTACAATAGAGAAAGCCCAAGTAAATCCAGTAAATAAATAAATCAATTTCACATGATAGATAATCCGATAAGCATCCATTTCTTCCTAACTCAAAACCAACAAGAATAACAAAAATGTACATACAAAAATTGTATCTAATTATTCTTGAAAAAAATGTTTAAAATTATTCGACGTTAACGTTACCGCATATAAACCATAATAATCATCATCTCAGCATTTTAAATTGTCATGATCCCACATTTTTCAGAATTCTTTTAAAATACTGCTTTGGATCTCTTCTCCTATTGGTCAACCTTTCGAACTTTACGAAAAAAGTTAACTAAAGTTGAACTTCTTTCCTACTTCAGCAAAGTACATTACGCGGGTTAGTGGAGCAGTTTTACGAACACTGCGAAAGACTTTACGCACTTTATGCGACGACTTACCGAGCACCATCACCTGCCCGTGTAATCTCCATTTTCATTTAGAGGACGTTGCAGAAGCTCGATCACTCTGTCGGGAAAATTTTACTTACCAGTCGGGCTTATTTTCAAAAGCCTTTCTTTTAAAATCCCTCCCTCATCGAAGGCTTTATTAATTTAGTCTCTTACTACCGGTAACAAGCACGATTACCTGCTAGCCTAACCTCCATTTTCCGCCGTCGCGCCTTTTAGGATTTCCTCCTTTCTGCTGTGTTGTTTTCTTTCTGCAGTTCTTCTTTTCCCATTACAGCAATACCCCAACCTTAAAGTACCTGTCTTACCCAGGGGCGTCACGACTAGGGCCCCCCCCCCCCTCCCCCCAACATTTTGGCTAGTAACGCCTCTGGTCTTACCTATTATACTAATGCAACCTACTTCTATAATCACTCCGTATATTTCTAAACCCGGAGACCCCAATTTCGCACGGTGCATTTTAACCCCTTTCTAAAAAAAACATGCTGGTTTTCTCACTTGCCGTGTTTTGCTACCTTCGATGTGTATCACGCTGTCGACGTTTGTCTGCGAAAAGTTTTTCCATCAGAAAAAACGGTTATGTAAATTGTTTCGCTGTTTTCACTACAACTCAATGAGTCTCGGAAAAGGCTTAGAACAGACAAAAATCGTGGGTTATTTGTTGAAAGCACAGCATACTTTTAAAATGCTGTAAGTTGAAGAGTAAATAGTGCGAGCGGTCCTTTAAGTATGTGTAGCCAAGGAGTTTCTAACTAATTCTTCTGTGAACGTCCGGAGCTCGCCTTTAGATCCACCGAATAGGGCTGAGATATGGCAGTCTATTTACTCATCACTTATTAACTTAAATTCAGTTCAGTTTCAGTTTCATTGGAAAAAAAAAAACAAATTTAAAGACAAAATTAAAGACAAAAAAATACACACTTAACATTCCTGATAGGAAAGCACAAAAGGACTAGGGTAGGAAAATAATCAGTATCAATTTAACAACAAACAGAATCATCTAACTAAATACTCTAAAAATGAAAAAGGGAGGAGGCGAAACAAATAACTAATGGTTTCAACTTTAAATGAAAAAGAGAGAACAATAAGGGAAACAAGGAACGAGGAAGAAAGAAAACAAAAAAAAGAAAAGAAAGAAAGAAAAACAGGGGACGGTTCCAAAGGAGGATAACACTAAACAATTTTCCTGTAATCACCTTTGTAGGCTTGAAGATCCGATGAAACTTCGTTGCTCCGGTATTCATATAATCAACTTTCATATAATGAACTTTTTCTTTCTGATCTGTGGTAGGCTACCTCTGGCTCTAAGTGAATGTACCCCTGTGCTTAAAACGTTTAGCAACTATAATGGTAAAATATTGCCGAAACATAAATCTCTTTTGGGTCACATGCAATAGCGGTGTTTCTTCAAAAGTGGCCTTCCAGTTAGGAACTGAACATTTTTTTAGCTCCACTTCATGAGCCATTAAAATGCAGCTTTTGTTGAAATTCAGATTCTCCTAGTCTGGCTGAACTTTATCCTGTCGGGCTAGCAGTGTATTTGCTGAATGTCAGTACAAGAGCCCAAGATGAAAATTCTTTAGCAGATTCAAAATAATTAAGTGTCTTCAAATCCAAGATATAAAAATATACTAGCTTTTCAGTTCAACTTTAAGGGTTCACTACAAGATCAATGCTTTTCCAAGTTTTTTTTTTTTAGAATAGTTTTGTGCGATCTGTTATAGCCTATATACGCCGTGTCTAGGAATGCGCTAAGGAAGATTATTGGCATACATGTGATTATGGAGAAGTTTGGTTGTTGGTACCGCACCATAACCGAACAGAAATGAACAGAAAACGGAAAACAGCTAAACCATAATATGCGGTGCTTCGTACCTCCCGCCCCCCAAGAACACAGCAAGAAGTCACGCTATACGTTCCGGCAAGTATCCGTCTTAGCTGGATAGAAGAGACAGATGATATCAAAACTAAAATGCGGACAAATCTCTACCCTCTCAACGTCCCAGTCGAGCAGCAAAAACAGCAGCCGTGTCTAGGATGAAATCGCAGCACCAGCTTTAACTCCAAGCAATTTTCACGAACACATTCAAAAATCAGATCCTTTAAGCTAATAATTTTTTGTTGTTTTCCCACAAGTTCATTTTCCAGCTTGGCCGGTTTGAGCCTGAAGAGGACCCTTTCCAAAAAGGGCCGAAATATAGCTCTAATAAAAATATAGCTGACGTATCCGTATTGCAGTGTCAAATATGCTTTACATTCACAATATGCCACATCCACAGCCCTAGCAAAAATTTGCAAACAATAATAATTCAATGTGAAAGGCTAAAAAAAAAAAACTAAAAAATGCTAAATAAAATATGTTGTACGTTTATGTTGCGGTAGGGTCTATTCACCAGTGGATCAAAACTATAAAACATGGGGATCAACGTACTACTTTCTATACTAGGCAGACTGTTAAGAAGATGCATCATACATCATAAATTATTCATTAACTGAATGTTTGGAGGACGTCCAGTGTACCTCAGCTACGTACTTACAGTGCATTGTTTTTAAATGCGAAATAGCTTGCATGCTGCGCAGCATACCGCTAAAAAAGCTGTCGCAAATTAAATTATGGCCAATTAACAACGAATGAGTAATTCTGACCCGGTAATGTTCTGCTGCCTTAATTAGGCATTGTGTCGGGTGGAACTATATCATGGCTTTGTGTCTTACCCACTGATTCTATTTTCGCTGGCATCTCCTATGGGAGTCTTTCAGTATAGGATTCATTCTTGCTCATTGCACCAAGAATATGGAAACGCCTGCAGGGGCGTCGCAAGGGGGGGGGGGTGCATATATTTACGGGGATTCGGTTGTTATACAGAATCCTAAATAGGCTATCTGTACAAATCTCTTCGGTATAATGATCGGGATTCAGTATCATTGCCAGTATTCAGTAGTTATCACGAATTTGGCGAGAGAATTTAGTGAAATCATTCGGTAATTTTTCGATGCCGGAACTGTTCGGTATATCTATGGAGATTCCGTAGTTACACAGAATCCCGAATAATCTATTGGTTCAAAATTATTCGGTATCATGATTGGGATTCGGTAATTTATTCAGTATAATTTCCAGGAGTAGGAAGTCAACCACGAATCCTGACTTTGTTCCAGTTTCGACGAAAGTACACCGAATATGAATAATGTTCGGTAGTATTTCGATACCAAAACAATTCGGTGTAATAACCAGGACACGGTAGTTATACAGAATCCCGAACATGCTATCGGTCTAAACTTATTTGGTACAATAACTGGGATTCGGTAATTTATTCGTCATAATTGCCAGGATTCGGAAGTTACCACGAACCTCGAAACTCAGAAGAGGCCGAGTGAAGCATTGGTCGCAGACAAAAGGAATAATCCATGATATCATCGATAGTCCTTACTTTTATTTTGGATCCCAAAAATAATATATAATGATAAATATTTCGAAAATTCCGCCTGCAGCACTTTTCGTAATATTTTCTATTTTGTGGAAAGGCGCGTCATTTGACGGGGGTTTTAAGCCAGTTTTAGGATCGAGATTTCGAAACATTAAAAGCTAGAATTTGGATGGAAATTAAATTTGGCAGGAAAAAGCAAGGCGCTCACTTTATGTGATTGTGGGTAGTATATTGACTAGACTACAGTTGCAGCTGCTGCCGGAACGTCGCTCCATCCGGTTTCTGTAACTTCTTAGAGTCTCGGCATTTAATCAACGGTAAATGATAGAATTTGTAAGAGAAGCAGTTAAATTTTAGCCTACAGAAAAAAATAATTTCGAAAATTTTCGCCTGTGGCGCTCGATTTAATTTTCTATTGGCTTGTATAGATAGAAGCTGTTACTGCAATCATGCCCGGCAATATATTCTCCATGTGAGCTTCGCCAAAACGCCGCCTAATAGTTGGCTTATCGTCTTTCATGCTGCCCTTTATTGTTACTCTTCCTACGCAATCGTTTCTGTTCCACAATTTAAAGCTCGAATTCTTAGTTCTAGGATTCGGTAAAATGAAAGATTCGGTAAAATTTTGGCTCTGCACCCCCCCCCCCCCCCCACCGAAAATGAACTTGCGACGCCCCCGAACGCCTGTCTTTCTACTTAGTCAGTTTCAAGAAGCGAAAATTAGGCTTCATTCACCAGTTTGTTTTTGGGATCCCAAAATATAAGAGACGGAATACCGATGATTTCATAAAGTTGTCCGTCTGTTAGCACGATAACTGTCGAAGGGGTTGAGATATTTATTCAAACTTGGCATGAGGACTCTTTGGGTTAAAGTACAGGTCAGTTCGTAAATTAGCCCTGGTAGCTCCATATTTAGGGGTGGGGGAGGGGTTTCAGATTAGGGGGCGAAATTTTTTTTTTTAAAAGTCAATGAAATAGTCGATCAAGGGGTAAGGAGACATGCCGAATCCATATCTGAAACTTATTTTCTCGCCTGACAATTAGTTGGTCCGGAATCCGGCCAAAACTAATTAATTTGTTAAAAGTAAAAGTTTTGTTGAAGTTGTTTCAGTTTTTGATTAAGGGGTATGAAGACATGCTGAATCCATATATGACGGTAATTTTTACCCCGACACATAGTCCGCCCAGGATTCGGCCGAAACCGGAAAATGTTTAAAAGTTTTATCTGAAGTTGATTAGAGATTGGATGAAGTGGTAAGGAGGCGTGTAAGGAGGCATATTTTCTCGCCAGACAAATAGTTCGCCCAGAATCCGACCAAAACCTGAAAATTTGTTAAGAGTTAACAGTTTATCTGAAGTTGATTAGAGGTTGGATATAGGGGTAAGTAGAGATGCTGAATTGGTTTTCAGCTTTAGTTTAGGACAAGTAGTGGATTCCCGAAACCGGATATTTTGCAGAAGTAAGGCTGGAAGTTTCGATCAGGTTCGCCAAAGTAGATATGACGTATAGGGGTAAACAAACACATGTTGAATCCATACCTGAGCTTGGTTTTCTCAGGTGACTAGCCATTGGCATAATCGGTTTCTAAATTTGAATAGTGAAATATAAATAGAAAAGTAAAAGAATTACCTTTCCCGGATAGGCCTATCTACAACAAAAAACGCAAAATTAAATTTTTGGGATCCCATCGAAATCGTTGGTCTTGTTTTATAAGGTTGTTCGTTTTTTAGGCAATCGCGGTATCCGATTCTCTATGAGCCGCTTCCCAGTTCCGAAGCTGAGTTTTTCTTCGCCGAACGAACGGTGGCAAATTTTCAGATATTCTGTGTAAGCAATGCAAGTACAGGCAAGATTTTGAAGAGATTGTTCCTTCTGGAAGCTATCAAGCGAGCTGAGCAGCTTCGTCTCCTCCTACCTGCAATGCGACGAACAGACGATCCCGTTTTCTCGGCTGGATTATCTGCATTATTAAGTTGAGATCTGAACTTTTCCGTATGGAATTGGCGATGGTGCCGAAAACTTGGCGGGAATTCCAGTCCGCGACCTCCCGACCCTGATAGTCCGTCCAAGGCAAAAGAATGGTGAGATTTTATTTCCTTTTGAAATTTCCCCGGGTTTTGCTTTCGAAAAAAGCGTTAAAGACATGCCAGTCAAGATTCTCAGATACCCGGGGCTTCCACACAGTTAAGTCAACCTTCAGATTTTCATGACTATGATGACATCTAATATTGCTATTTTTCACCATTTCTTGGATGTCCGCTTCGCATTTCAAATGTCTCTTACATACTAATCACAATCGTCAATCACTCTCCCTTTTCTTCCTACATTTGCATATTTACTGTGTCTCCCGAATGGGTTTCCTCTATGGCACCTTCCAGACATCCGGAACCTTGGGTGTCCAACACGCCGGTGTCCAGACGTTTTATGCCTTCCATACCCATCTCAACGAAAACGGCTGTCTCGACGAAAGTCTGGCTTTTACAGATAGAAATAATCTTGATGACTCTTCGGGCCGACAAAGAATTCAGTTCAATTCAATTCATTTATTTGTATCCGCCAAAGCTGGCGAGTAAAGAAAATATAATAAAATTCACACAATCGGTCTACAGACTAATAACTAGACCATATACTTTCATAAAAACTCTACTTCATTTAAAAAAAATCGCCGTTTGCCCAGCTAAGAGCCACAAACGTCACGACAACAAACGTTGCTGACTGGTTTACACAGGATTTGAGACAATTTCGAGGGTTCGTTGGGTGACGTTTCTTGTTCTTCCCGAGGTTCACTGGCGTGTTTTGGACTATAGACTATATATCATAATATAGAGTATTGGACTAGCCATGGAAAATCGGAAAACCATCCGCGATTCTTCGCAGATGTTCGTGGCCTACTTCCCGGAAGCGGTTCCAAGAGCTTTCGCGATTCTCCTTCCACGCACCAGCTTTTGCGTCCCTTTTCCTCATGGGGAGGGGCTCTGACTAGAATATAATGCCGATTCCGGCAAATATTCACAAAGTCCTTGCGGAACAACTAGTGGCGAAGCATGGAGTCGGTAGTGACATTGTACGAAAACCAGTTCGATCCCGAAGAATATTTGGACTCGTACTACTCAGTGCTGGATCCAGAGGTATCGTTTTTTCTTCGGAACCTCCACGAAGCCCTAGAAGGTAAGGTTTCTATGCTTCCACATTTCTACTAGTTAGGAACTGGTTGACGTGAAACCGGGGGTTGCTAACTCCTCATACTGTCCATACCCCATTTCACCCAATGTGGGTCGTAAGAGTTACTCACTCTCGCAAACCATCGTTTGGATGTCTCAAAAACCGAACAACGGAACCTTCAACCTGGACGAACTTTTAAAATAGCCGTGCCAGTCACTCTTCCCATTAATTTTTTATCTCCACTTCCGTTGAGTATTTCGCAAATTTCATTTTAAATGAATACTATTTGAATTCTTTTACATTAATATACTTTAAAAATCACATCCGTCTTTCATATTTCTCATTTTCTTGGCAAGATATTTTGCCAACAACACTGTGATTTTTGTGGGCATTCAGATTCGGTTCAGTTGTTCTATGTCCTTACTTAAGCTCTTCTAGTTGATTATGACGTGTGCACCTGTCAAGCTTCAGAAGAATCCGATCACTCGTTCGGGAGTGTGTCTTCGTTAAAAGTATTTTTTCTACAGAACTCAGACCGGAGCAGAAGAAAATTCTTGAAATCGGTTGCGGCCCAACGATAACCTCTATACTGTCGGCAACGAAATGGACATCCAAAATTTACATGACAGACTTCCTCGAGAAGAACTTGACAGAAGTGAAGAGTTTCTTGAGCAACGCCGAAAAGCTGAAACGCTGGAAACCGTACGTCCAAGCAGTAGCTGATCTTGAGAAAATGTAAGTCAGGAAAGAAGTCTTTTCTACGAATTTCAGTACGCGGCTCCTTCACACTCAAATCGCTGAGGCGATCGGGAAAGATTTTCAAACTCTGGCCTCTCAGGCAGCCGAGGTTGAATACCAATGTCAACTAGACTAATAATTATAGTAACAACTGTGACGGATCTTGTAAATTTTCACCATGATAACTAGCTTCGGTAATAGATAATTGGCATATCGACTTAGCATGAGCCTAGGCTGAGCATATAGTCTGAAGACCTGAATTTTTGAATTCCACAACTGAACCCCACAGTTGCATGCTGCCTGCACTTAAAGGCACTTAAATCACCAGAACTCCGTATCGGATGAGGCAGCTAAGCTTAAGTGATGACTGTGTACTGTACTCAACAAATCACGTTAGTAAGAGCTGGAATCAGGGGCGCCACGACTGGGGGGGGGCCTCCAATTTTGCCGGCCACTCGATAAAAAAGTAACCGAGTCGGCACCAAGCGCCAACATTTTTTCATCAAAACAGTTGATTTTTTCATGAAAACTGTGGGTTTTTCTGAAAAATCAGTGATTTTTTGTCAAAACAGTCGGTTTGTCTGAAAATCGGTCGACTTTTTTCTTCAAAACTGTCGTTTTTTCTTGAAAACAGTCGGTAAAAATTACCAGGCAATCGGTAAATGCCTTGCTCCCCCCCCCCCCCAAACATTTTCGCTAGTAACGCCTCTGGCTGGAATACCTAGTGCTCAGTATAGTACTAGGAAGGGAAATCACAATGTAGTACATGATCCAAGGACGGTAGGGATCTCATCTCATCTCAGGCCTCACTCAGCTAACCTGTCTCTTCCTCCTTCACATGATTTTTCTTCCAGTTCAACCGAGAACGTTACAGAACGCCTAACCCGCAACGTTTGCCACGTTGGAAAATGCGACGTTTTCGGCCCGAGGCCAGCTCTAGGACTAGAGACTCAGTTCGACGTTATTTTATCAACACTTTGTCTTGAATTCGTCGCCGTAATAGAGGAGACCTACATCGACGCTTTGCGGAACATCCGAAACATCCTAACACCCGGAGGTGTACTGATCCTGCAGGTAGACTTAATCTTCATAGACGAATACTCATGATGACGCAACTCTTCGTGCCTATGAAGAATCGCCGTATGCCTAGCGAAGAGCCAGAAACGTCACTACAACCTGACCGTTGTTGATTGGTTTTACATAGGATGACAATTTTGTCGTTGGGGTGACCTTTCTCGTTCTTGCGCAGGTTCACTGGCGTGTTTCGGACTTCGTCATTTGGAGTATTACTCTTTATTTCGCAGCGCACCAGTACGATGCAAACCCCATTAACAAGTGCAAAGGGCAAACCCTGGGCACACGCGTTAGCATTGCGGACTTTCCCATGTATTTTGTCAGAGCGGCGCGGCGAAGTCTTGCTATGAGTACATCTCGAAGACCCCCAAAATTGTGTATAGAGGGGAAATGGTACCCTTATATTATTTGCTATAGGCGAGAGAAGAACTGTAGCGAATGAGTAGCCTACTCCTTCAGCTCTAGCTGACTAAGGATCAAGGTTAATGTTAATGGCTCTATAGGGGTAAGCAGCACCGGACATGAAGATTCAGGGCCCCTACGCAGCTAACGAAATCGAGCCTCTTCTTGCTAATTGAGCACAAAAAAAAAAAAATTACACTACCAACTCTACTGTTTGGTATGGGTTTGGTATTGGTATGGCCAAAGAGACATGTGGAGAAGAATTATATTTTAAGTTGGGATTGGGGGGGGGGGTGCAGAATTGAAGTGGATGGTGAGTCTTAGGGCGGATGCTCTTCCGGTGGGGATGCGGAGAAATTATGTTGGTAGAGATAGGAAAGGTACTGGTCCTTATTTTTGTCCAATGTGTGGTATTGAAGGAGAGGATGCGGTACATTCGATTTGTTATTGTGAAGAGTTGAAAGAATTGAGAAAGGAAGTGTTTGGTCGGGAGGCTTGGGAGGAAAGGGATTTGGTTTCAAGTATGGGAAGTAAGTCTTTTGGTGAGATCCGAAGGCTGGGTAGAAGCTAGCTATGGCCCACCGTGAACTATTTTCATAGAAGTTGATTTTTTGGTTTGTTGTTCGAGTGTATGATATCTTGTTTTTGTTATTGTGTTATAAATCCCGCCATGGCCCTTGGGCTTTTTTGGGAATAAATTCATTCATTCATTCATCATATTTTTTACATTTGCAACTTCGGGCTGCACCGTGTAGGGGGTAAACCCCATCCGAGGTTAGAGCCCTAGGCAGCTGCCAAGCTTGCCTAAGCAGACGTTCACCGCTTGGGGTCATGTCAGCTGAGGAAATGATGGGTATGACACCAGAATACCGTGCAATCCTGTTCAGCAGCCCATCTTATATTTGACAATGCAAAACGGATACGTCAGCTATATTTTAAAATGGAGCGTATCTGTTTTGCATTGTCAAATATGATTCGCAGTCAGCTTGTGCAGAAGGAATTTCTAGCCTATCTTATATTCACCAGGGCTGATAAAGTCAAGGTAAAAGGATCCTAACACAAAGAATGAACAATGGCTTTCTGGTACGATAATGATATGAACATCATTTAGGAGTCTCATATTACAGAAAACAATAAACAAAATAAACTATACCGGGATTGTCAATTGTCAGAGGAAACGATTTTTCATAATATGGATTGTCAGAGAAAAAGTATTTCGGAGAATCCGGATCGTGAATGGAAAATGGTGATTTTTTGTACAATACAGTTGATTTTTTTCATGAAAACAGTCGGTTTTTCTGAAAATTGGTCGTTTTTCGTCAAAATAGTCGTTTTTTTCTGAAAATCAGTGGATTTTTCTGATCAATTTTTCTGATACAATAAACTGTGTGTATATATGTGTTTTTTCTTTACTTTTGTCATTTACTCCGCCTTTTCAAAATGGCGGGTCATAAATAAATTACTTACTTACTTACTTAAAATTGTAGTGATCAAGGTCAAATGGCAGACATACCACTAAGCAGTCGAGGTTTCCAATTTTCTTGACTCCGACATTCCCCTCCCTCTGATTATTCCACAATAACAAACTTCTTATCCCTTCTCTAGGGAGCAGTAAACAACACATACTACGACATTAAGTGCCGAAGATTTCCATCACTGAGACTGGAAGAGGCGACGCTTCGGGAGTATTTAGGGAAAGTGGGATTTGAGGTGCGCAAATATGTGAGTACCCCTAGAATGTGTACTAGTGACAAAACGTCGGATCATACTGGGTGTTTCTACGTCATGGCAAAGAAAGTTTGAATTGTCCGACGATTTTGTTTGAATAAAATTTCCTTTGACATTGCTGGGCGTTACATATCGAAGTCAGATAGGGGCTTAAATAACAATCATCAGTTTGATGGGATAATTTCCAACGACTGGTCTAATGGCAAAATGCCCCTCGTAAAATTCAATGACGAATTGCCGCCAGGACGCTAGAGAAACAATAACAATCACACGTGAATTCTTGGCACAAGTTTTCTGAAATGTGGATATAAGCTTTCGCTTCATACCGAGTCACACATTAGCCCCGTGGAAAAGTCAACGAGCACTCAGCAATGTTGGAAGCCAGAATTGGCATACTTGATGATACTTGACAAAATAGAGGTTGGTATAGCACGAACAGAGGCAGCAGCATTTTTAAAAAGTTTTAAACATAGCTAGGCCTAAGGAATTGAAAATAGCCAGACAAACCTGGATAAACGTACAACAAGATGGAGCGTGTCATTGTTCACTTTATGCACATCTAGCGGAAAAAACAAGAAATTATCTGGGAGGAATTTTATGAACGGCGTATGCTCGCTGTTCGGGTCGTCAAAACCGAGCTAAAGATTCCCTGGGGATGACAGACTCTGAAGAGCGGCCGAGAAGTTTCCGGAACTGTCGATCAAGCCAATTCAAAAGTAAATCCTACAGTCGTTGGCAGGGACTTCGCTATGGGGGGGGGGGGGGGGGGGTACGATAAGAGAAAAGCTAAACTGAACGCTCGCAGACCGCCCAACCACAAAAATTGAGCTTGACTAGCTGCTCACACAGGAAAGCTATATTGGAAAAGTCAGTAAGGAAGGCTAGTTCAGGGCTACCGAGAAACTGAGTTGACATCCAGCTTGGACATCGGCGGCTCTGGGTTCTCGAGCGTTTGAGACTTAAGGAATTGCATTCTCAGTCGCTTGTTTCGAGCTTGCCAGATTGACGTAAAAAGGCGGGCTGATACGAAGAGATTTTGAATAATATTTTGTCGGAATGAGAAGTATGGCTGTCAGATTTTAGCTTCCAAGATCGGCAAAAAGACAGTTGTCAAATCAGGAATTTCACACTGCAACGTACAGTTTAACCCAAGTTTTAACACAATCTGTTGTGTACCAGCATCTCTCGAAGCCGAAGTTTTCTGGATGATCAACACTTCTTTTCCGGAAAGGGTCGAACTGAAGCATTTATATATCTGTATTGAAAAACCCAAAGGCCATATACAGGTTAAACAAACAACTCATAGGAAACTAAACAAAATAACAAACTAAGAAACAGAACTTCTCAACTCGAGTGCTTTTTGCACACAATTACCAAAGGAAACAATCACTCATGGTGACGTAGAACGTAAGATACCAAGAAGCTGCCCACCATTCCGAGAAAACAATGAACCCCTTAAGTGCGAAAGCTTCCAGCTAAATGTCTCACATTTTTTTTTGATCCGTCGTGAACAAAGACAGACGGGCAGATCTATGCCAAGTGGCCCTTAAAGACGTACGTTATTTTTTGTCTATTGACGTGCCTGTGCTAGCTAACACTATTTTGATAAAATAAAGGTTCGTGTGCCACATTAAAAGCTAGGCTTTGCTGGCTGGAAATAGTATTTTGCCCGGATAAAGTCATGGCCTATTTCAAAAATTTCGCCTGCGGCACTCATTTTCATTCTGTCTTATATAGGCCTACAGTCATAAGAAACTGCTGCGGGTTCGGCTATTGCGCAAGCGAATTCCTATTATTCGAAAGTTCACCTTGTGTTTCTTTAAACTCGTCAAGTTTCCTGCATGTGGGACTTAACCGCCCCTGAGCTCGGAGATGCATCTTCGACGCTTTCAGGTATCATGAGTTTTATTAATGGATATGCGACGGAAATCCGAAATGTGCGGCAGGGAACCTTGCCACCCCCCTCGAGTTTTGGCTAGCGACGCCCCTGGTCGTTGGACTCGGTTCGTCAGTCAGGCATATCTCAACTGATACGGACTACTCAGCTATTACTCTTATACCCGGGACACAGAATACCGTTACTCATGTCCGGCAAGCAGAGGCGTCAGGGTGGGGAGGGGGCGGGATGCACCCTAATTTGGCGCCCACTCAATAAAATAAGTTGATAAAACAGCGGCGCGAAACGCGACAGTTTCTCTGGCGGCGCGCGCACAACTTTCTAGTCAGTTGAAAAATGAACAGCTAGTTCTTAAAATACCTTCCCTCCCCCCCTTCCCAGCTACCCCCTAATCATTTCGACTAGTAAACGCCTCTGCGTTCAACCAACTTCCTACTTAGGTTGGACTATGGAAAAAAAGGCTGAACATAGCCTCAGCTGGGACTAGCAGTGAAAAATGGATAAGGTCCGCTTACCTTTGAACGTTTGTTGTAGAACGAACATACACACGAAAAATGACTGCTGTTCAGCATGCAAATTGTGATGCTGGCTGCTTTTTCTCGACGACAAAATCCGTCGAGAACTACGTAGTGACTTTGGCGACCCGGTTTGGGTGGCCCTATATACAAAGGGCTGTCGTTAGCGTTGCGGTCACGCTCAGAACATTGCCTAATACAGATTGCCGTATTTGCCAATATAGTCAAAAGTAAAAGACTGCTTACATTTGCGTAAAAAAATACAGATGCAAGGGTCCCCCCGGTCCTTCTACTTTTCAGTCCGGAAGGATTCCCGAAGAAAAACTAGACCTACTTTGCCTGGGCAGCGTGAAGTGTTGCAGCAACCTTTGTTCGGCTTCGCCGACAAAAGTGTTGCGAGAGCAACACTTTGGTTTTGTTTCTTCCTATCGGTCCACTCGAAAGCAGGAACATGGTTTGATGAACGAAAGCTTGGCAAAGACTTAATTCTAAGTTACAGAGACTAAATTTCTTACCCTCAGAATTTGCACTAGTTTCTAGCCCCTTATGAACCCCTTCTAGTAACCAATTCCTACTTACAAGTCCATCTCCCCGTGATAGACATAGCACCAAATTGTTCTCAATTCAAATCCGAGGGTTGCGAAGTTACAAAATTCATTACAGGCTGATTCTTTTAATAAATCAATGTCGTTGTTTCTCTTTTTAACCAAATATATAAATAGAAACACTACTTCATCATGCGTCGTCAGTATCGTCTTTACCCTTAGGCCGGTGCAGTGGGGCCAGGGGAAACGAGAGGCCAAGCGCCTGTGTAAATTGTTGAGAAATCAGGCTACGGTTGCCAGTCGTATTACGTTGTTCATTACGATCCAGGTGTGAGCAGCTACGTTTAATTGCACAACTGTTTACGCTAAAATTAAGCTCAAACATGACCATAGTGTGGCTGGACCAAGAATCGTATGTGCTAATGTGCTGGCGGTGGCGTTTTTACGTTTTTGAGTCACGAAAAGGGGTCAAAACCCCAAGGATGGCCTAGGGTCCGTCCACCAAAAGTAAAAGACGGCACTGTTTGTGGTTATCGCTCCTCAAATGACACTACCGATAATGTTCGCGGAACCAACTGACTATGGCATTGCTTTCAAGAATGCCTCGGTAACTTCTATGCCAAAAGAATATATACAGAACAGTGCTTCGACAAACTTTGTAGAGGCCAATGGCCCATTTTTGCATTTTTATTCTTTTTCTCATTAATGCTTCGGATCAGACCGTGAGCATTCGTGACAGAAAACTGCGCAACAAAACTGTCATTCATGGTAGAAGCTGTCGTAGTAGTTAGTAGTTAGTAGTAGTTAGTGCAAGCTTCTCCAAGTTTTTTTTGTAATTTCCCGCCCAAAAAGAGAAATTTGCACAGAAGGATTTGAACATGAGTAGACTAGCTACGCTGAGCTTCCCACGCTATGCCCTGGAACCCACCACAAAACATTATTCCTCCGTTCATCGATCAGCTTGCTTATGGTTTCATGTCTTTAGGACTCCATCCGTTACCATTTTTGTTTGTGAATATTCTTGAAACTCTCTGAATGTACATAACAAGTTTAACATCATAACACAAGGGTGTGCAAATATGTCTTATCTGTTGTCAAACTTCTGACAGCTATTATGCGTACTTTTCTTCGGTCCCGGGGACTTCGATGGAAACCACGAAAATCCACTTCTAGGATTCTCTTCGGATGAAAACACAACAAACAGCAGGGAATGCCCCCATATGCATTTTGTCCTAGCATTCGCCTATGACTGCCCGGTCTGCCCGCACCAGCCTTGATTCACTGTAACATACTTTTAGATACTTCGCGGAAGGCAACCCCATAGAGAGGTTGCAGCCTACCCGACGAAACGGAAATGGGTAGAAAAGGAGTAATCTAACATTGCGAGGTATAGGACTTTCCGAATTTGAGAGGGATTTATCCATTAATCAAAATAAGTATTTTGAGCCTTTAAATGGTTGGAAACAGGTAGCTGGCTCTTTCTTAATTGTATAATTACGATAAGTTCAATCAGAAATGGGAGCTAGAAGCTTTCAAACTTTCCGTACAAAAACGATTCGTGCTTCTATTGGTCGGATTTAAAAGATCGCGTCATAACCGACCAATAGGACGCGAGCCTCCGTCTTTGTTTACAAACTCTGAAGCCCTCAAACTCTCATTATCAAGAAAACTATTTTGCAAAAGTTTTATTATACCATTAAGAAGAAGCCAGATTAACGTTTCCAGCAATTCAATGGCTCAGAATGGTTCCTAAAGGCCCATAAATCAGCCTCAAAGTCGAAAGTCCAATACCTCCTAATGTTAAATTTTTGTGTTATGTTCCCGTGATGATGGTGCAGCAATATCCGTTTTCTTCGGGTAGGGTGCAATCTCTCTATAGGCACGTCTCGGCATTGGCCTCTAAGATGTTCGAAAAGAATTAGTAACTGCCCACTGCGGCGTTGGTCGCGTAATTTTAGATACGGCTTGTCATGCGTTTCAGCTGACCTCTGAACCCATTTGGAGTTGCGACACCCCTTCATTTAGCTTAAAATACAGTCAAGTAACCGGACGTAGATTCCTCATCGGCATGTGAACTTCGGAAGAATGCACGAACTTCGGCCGGCTCATCTGCTAGGTCAAGAAAACAAACCGTCCTCTCAGTTCGGATCAGCAGAAAAAGTGTGCAACGCATGGCTATCTCTAAAGGCTTGATATAAACGAACGGTACAAAATTGCTAAGACGAGGAAACGAAGATCACTCCATCAGACATCGCTTAAAGTTACGACACTGACTTCTTTTTCTTGCCCTTTCTTTTCTTCGGAATCAGATCTGGCGAGAGGTAGGCGTCCACCAATGGAATACGCTGGCGTTTACGGCGTCCTGAAGACGCGTCATTTGAATCCGCGTCCTTTTCCGTATGAAGAACTGTTTTTAGTGTGATCTGGTCGCACTCAGAACAACGCCTAAAATAAATCACCTGGTAGAGCCCAAAGCACTGAATAGTTCCGTTCGATAAGTTACGTATTAAAGTTTAACCAAAAAGGGCTGGGATAGAACAATCTAGTTACCCATCACTTATTCACTTAAACTGGCTTGAAGAGCCGCTTAAAATGCGCTACTTCGTTGTTCCGCTATTCACGAATAATCGATTTTCAAATAGTGGAATTTCCGTGGGATTTGTGGTGCCTCTATGCCCTTGTATTTTTGTTGTATGCCTTACGAGAAAGACTTATGATTTTTTTTTTTTCCGACACTAACCAATCTTCACCAATCTCACCACCGCCCAGTGAAAAGCCGCGTTTGTGTTGAGATCAAAATTCCCCGCGTCATAGTAGAATTTACGCTGTGGGGACGGCCGCATATATTCTGAACGTCATAACTAGTGCAGATAGTGGAAAATAAAAAAATCCCTTTGCCGAATCCAAATAATTCAGTGTATTCAATTAAATGACACACAAATAGGTTGGGTTTTCAGTTGAACTTTGATTAATTCTGCGGAGAATAAACCCTTAGGACAACGAGAGCGGAGTTGCGTTCCGCTGCCGCCTAGCTGCTCTAGCAAAAACACCTGCGGTATCCATCCCAGCTTCAATCCTGATGCTCTTCACGAAGACCTGGACCCACGGAACGACGTGGTCCATCATCAGCTTTCGACAGATAGCTGCAAAGCTTCCATTTCGACTTCTCCGTCCGTCCGGCCCTTGTGCGTGCCATGCGATTTAGGCCCCCCCCCTTCCAGCCACCGTTCTCTGATCCGATCCGGATCTAGTTTTCTTCGTGAGTTTCATGGCTTCCTCCTCCTAATGAAGTTCTAAACAATGGCCTTCTTGGACATGATTTCAGGTTGAATAGTTGGCCCATAACCATTTTGCTAGTTCAGCAACACCATAGTAAACACTCGCGATAAGTTCCCAACACAAAATCTTCCATCTTCGTACTGCAATAGGTTATAAATAGATCTCAAAAATAAAAAGGGTTCATAAACAGGTTCATTTTATCCCCAAATAATTCAATTTTGAGTCAGAGTAACAAACCTAAGATGAAGACCCAAAACTGACCTTTACCCTCCCCCCTCAGGCTTAACGGTGCTTCTAAAAAAATAAACATAACTCACCATCCAAAACTCTTCGATTTCTTCGGTAGACGGGTAAGTGGCGGATTCAAGCAACTAATGTGATATAATCGGAGGCAATCGTCACACTGGGTCATCAAGTGGGCGTCGGTCTTCAACGAACAGACGGAACACTCCTTGCTTGTAACTGTGAAAACGGATAATTACTTAAACAGAAACAAGTTCCAACTTATTAGAAGACACGTCACAGTAGATCAAATATCTCAATGGCTCACTACGATTAATTACCCGTTTAAGATATAATTAAAATCAAGGAAAAGCAAAGAATTATTTCTGCAACGAAAACAAAGAAAAATGACGTGGCTCGCAATTACAAACATGCATATCAACAACACAGAAAGGATGTAGCGACGTTTCTCGAAGTTTTGCCCTCCCTTTCACGATTTGCCTTACCTCAACGACTCGAACAAATGTTGCCACGAGACCTTGCCGACCGTGCCGGCCTTGTAAAACGTGGTATTTCCGCAGCATCCTCGAGCCAAAATGTGGTAAAATTTGCGGTGTGCAAGAATGACGCGAGTTTTTACATAAATCTATCTTCCTATACTAATCTTATGAAGTCAAATTCACCAACGCTGGAACTCCCTTCTCGTCATTTCGCGGTATAGGGTGTAATCAAAATTGTATGCGGCATTTCCCTGAGAATCGCGGTATTACACCGCGAAATGCTGTATAAATGGCAACACTGGACTCGAAACCTTTAATTCACCTGCACAAGAATACCAGTTTCTACGCAGGGATTTGATAGACCGTTAAAAGATCTGTCATGGGAACTAAATCAGCGTGCCTGTTGGTCTGAACAGATACCACTTCAAGATGAGTGGCTGTTTGAACTGACTTCCATCGGAAGTTATACGAGCGATTCTACGAATGCTTTCAAGACTTGTGTACGCCGAAAGAATCTACAACGAACAGTTTTGGACGAGCGAAGAAACGCCGACTGTCCTGGTTCGGCCCCGTGAGCAGAAGAGAAGATTCCACCCTGACGAAAAAAGCTCTGCTCGCCACCCCGATGCCCGGTTGGAAGAAACTCCGGGGAGGTCAGCGTAAAAAGTGGCTGAGCACCCTCAAGGAAGACCTCGAACCCGTCGGAGGCTTTCGCCGACACGGGAGGAGATGGGATCCCTACTGGCTTCAAATCTCGATGCCATTCACAGAAGACCGAGATTCATGGCATGCCTTGGTCCGTCAGCTGCTGTCGCCAGTGAGAGCTGCACAGCTTGCGTCCTGCCACAATACAAGTAAGTACAAGTACACAGGTAAGAGCTTCAGAGGCTAATCGCCTACTTTTTCTATTGTATTACTCTATTATTACTACAGAGGATAGACTGTAGGAGAAGTGAGAACCCGGATGACTTTTTCTTAATTTCGAGCGATTAAACAACGCATGTGGCAAGGGGAGTAAAAGAACAATCGTTACCTGGTGCGTTTACGCTGAAGGAACTGGCTTTCTTCACATTCTCAACAAGGTTTTCGGGACCTGAAATAACACCCAAAATCAAGGCCTAAATTATTCTTTAGTATTTCTCAATACCATGCTCTATCCCCAACTCATGTAGTATTTTCTATAACTGATCAGTCTTTCCTCATACGAGCATTGTGCAACGCTGAGCAAGCACAGTAGCAATGAGCTAAAACGTCACATTGGCAATGCCATAGACCCGTTTCACCTTTGACTCCCAAAGACGGGCAAACCTCAAAACCCCGACCGCCCACTGCGGTACAAATCAAGAGAAAATTCGATTCGTCTTTCTTTCCGGCGTTTCAGACACGATACCAGACAATCGTGTCCGTGTGAATCCTAGAACGACTGTAATAGCTTGATAAGCCATTCACGGCTTATATGGGGAAGCTAATATTTTCGGCCTGATCAGGTTCACTCTGGGTTTCGCTCTGGTTTCGCACATGTTCTACGGAAGAAGGAGTTGCAGAAGATGAGAAGATGCTATTTTAAGTATGCGAAGCACCTGCTTTATCTGTTATACCACAGCCACATGCTAACGAAGTGTTTCCAAGTTGAAAATGCAAGCGTCACACTTTTGGAAATTTCGTCGGCTTTGCCAAAAAATCATGGACAACGGGGCCCAGCCAGCACATGACACTCTACATTCTTTTCTGGCCGATGAATGAACTATTGTGTATTGTATTTGTTGTGTTTTATTTCATTCTTATATTTCATTTTACATACTCCGCTTTTCAAATGGCGGGTCAGATATAAATTACTTACTTACTTACTTACTCACGAGTCCTACAAGCCCCGACTGAACCCCTGCTACTACAGTGCATTTCTTTCAATCAAAATAGCAAATACTGGCTAGGTTCGCAGGTTTCGGTAATTTTAGGGTGTGGCTTTCTCTAATGCCTTCAAATCACCCGAAGAGGAGACCTGAGAAAGGGATCTGAAAATCCTGAGCAAACAAATTTCAGATGGCTGAACTGAGAGACAATGCTAATCTCTTGGACTCTGTACCATATCCCCACGTCTGTACCGCCCCTCCTCTAATTATAATTACAAAGGGCACAAAATTCATGAATCCGCGAGTTGCAGTAGGCCTAAATAGGAGTGGAAGTTGACTCCCAAAGAAGCACTTGGAAGATTTGGAAAGGACAAGTTGAACTATTTGCAGACGAAAATCTGTAAGGCTTTTCGACTGCTCTAGGCTATTAACTATATTAATATACCTTTCGGCTGGTAATAATTTTTTGCATCCAATCTGCTGGGGACAACGAATTTCTTTTCACGTTCTGGAGCCAGCCTTTTCAAGAATGAAAGAATAGAGCTGGCTGTGTTCCTCAACGAAGTTTCGTTTGTCTTCAAGACTTTCTCTTTCTCAGTCAACTAGAAAAGAAATAAACGTTTAAGAAGAGAAGACCCATAGATCTTCAAACTGGTCCCTCCTCCTAGATCCAACAAATTGTAAAACAAAACTGAACTTTCGGGGCGGCATCCGCCATCGGCATCAACACTACCAAAGTATGTGCCAAGATAGCTAACTAAACTATGTTTCTGACACGAACTACTCGAGGCTGTAAAGGCTTCTACCAGAAGGGTTCTCGTACGTAAAGTTTCAATGTGTAATTGATAATACAGCAGCCTGACGAGAACCTTGCCAAGAAGGGCCGAAATATCGCTGCCAAAGCATCGTAGCTAACATATTCGTTTTATGCATTATTTGAATATAATACAGCACGCCCTTGGAGTAAGATCTCGCGGTAAACGAAGAATGTCAGTCATTTGGGAAATCGCACCTTAAATACTCAGTCTTCCGCGATATATTCCCTCTATTGTTCTCGACTGAAAGACCGTCTCGCATAGCGGCTTCACCTGCCCCGAAATTACAGCCGATAGTCCCATTGCACGCGCGTTACGAACCCAGTGTCGTGCCTTCTTTCGTGTAATAGTACAATTACCAGGTTATTTGTTTTATTTATTAAGAACGATTTGTTGTACATAAATATCCATTCAAAAAAAATATTTTTTAAATCTTATTTTTTTTTAAGTTCATTTTCCAGCTTGAGCCTTAATAGGACCCTTGTCAAGAAGGTCCGAAATATCGCTCTAATAAATTCAGTTGACTTATCCGTTCACCACTATCAATTATGGTTTGTTGTACTTGCATTATCTGTCTGACCACTGTTATATTTACTTTTTAACATTTTATCTTGACGAGAAAAAAAATTTCGGCGTGTTGCCGCCTTCAAGCTGTTTTTGGAAATGAGAGTAGTTGAATTCTGAACTGAATTTGAATATGTCATCACTGGGTGGTTCGGCACTACAGAAAAACGAAAATGCAATCCAAGAATACTGGTCATTTTGCTAAAACCACAGCGACTTAATTTCAAGGCAACCAAAGCTCTCATGCAGTCGCATTTTTCAAACTTACAAGTTACATTTTTGCAGATACCATGGTGTCTGATACCACCGTCTAAAGTCGATTTTGTAGTCATCGTGGTATCTGATACCACGGTCAAAAGGCGTTTTTGCAGCTATCGTGGTATCTGGCCAGTTATCGTGGTATCTGATATCTAGATACCACGGTCCGACCGTGGTAACTGATCGTAGTATCTGAAAAAGTCTTCTCACTTTCTTTCATTTTTGTCAAATTGGTGGGAAAGAAGTGATGTGACTGATTTTTCTTTTGAGATGATTTCGAAAACCGCAATTTCGGCAATTGTCGTTTTTGCAGAGCAACCGTATATCAGATACCACGGTAACTGCAAAAGCGACTAATTGCAGATCCAAATACCGTGGTAACAGATACCATGGTATCTGCAAATACGCAACTAAGGTTCACATCACCTCAAACCAAGATAAAGCAGTAGTAATGATCCCTCATTTGTGTGTGTGTGTGGGGGGGGGATAAGGTGCCGTGGATACCTCTGAAATCTCTTTCTGAATTTCCTCCTCACGGTCCTGTAGCAGGTCCGATTCCTTCATTAATTCTCCGTTTTGCGTTTGCAGTGCTTCAACTCTTTTCTCTCTATCCAAGAAGTAGCCCACGAATTCAAGAGAAAAGGCCGGATTGACATTCCACTTCTTTGAAACCTGAAAAATTACATAAGGAGTTGCTCATTGAGATGTCATTAGAAACTTAGGCAAAAAAATAAAATAAAATAGACCTTGGTTGATTTGTTAGTATACCCAAAATAACTGGTTTCTCATCTCCCTACAAAGTAACTGTCGAGAACAAACAGTGGTGGCTTCAGTCTTCACCACACGAAAATTTTAAAACTAAACGCACCAGATATTTAGTATCGAGCGTAATTTGAGCGTCAAAAGAGAAAAGGGCTCAGGAATGACCCAGGAAAAAATCAGGAAAGGACCGAAAATACTCAAGTGAATTGCCAACATATGAACGAAACGTAAACAACAGATTCACGAAGACCAATATTTTATAAAAATACCTGTAAAGAGTTTATAGGCCTACTATGTTTTGCACCTCGTCAACTGGGTTTAACATGGCTTTTTCATGGGTAGCTCTGGCCTCGTTTGGGAAACGTGGGGGAAGCTCCCCCCCCCCCCCCCAACGACGCCCCTGTGGGATCGTATAATTTAACACCATTGCGGCAACCGAACAGATTAGGTAAGGGATTGCAGTGTATGTTCACCTCTATCAGTGCATCTTCCTGTACTTCATATTCCTCCATCCGCTTCAAATCAATCCCCATCAACTCAGCCTTCTTCGCTAGAGACTTCATGGCCGATGAACTACTAGTAAGGAGTCTCTGCACCTTCTCTGAGGGACCTGTAAACCAAACCTTAAAGCACTGTTTATGTATATCGCACTGTTTATGTTCCGGTACTCAAAACTATTTGAGTAATGTAAAACTAGGCTCTGCTTTTAACGAATTAATCCACAGCTATGACTGTTTCAAGCCTTTTCTCAGGTCCTTTGACTTCTTGCAAAAACTCGGCAACGTTCAGATAACGGTTTTACGTATCAATAGCGTGACACGTGAACTCTCGTTGGGAGCATAATGCGCAGGGAAAATCGTAAATGAGAGGAATCGCTTACGGGCTTAGAATGTAACATAGGAAATTTTGGTTTCCGGGAGAATAATGAATGCAATTACGGAAGTAGTTTGCATTAGCACTATAGATACGGCGGGTCCTGTATAAAACAAAACCATTGCGCACTTCATCTAGTCCTTCGAGTAAACACCTAGCAAGAAAATAAAAGTTAAGGCTTGGATTCCACATGTGTTCTTACTCCCACTCTAAAGCTCTAATCGACCCAATTTCCAGTTCTGGCTGGATTCCAGACACAACATCTCAGCCCCTTCGAGGGTTATCATACTAACAGACGAAACTAACGTTTTGGAATCACTAAAGACAAAGTTCTAGATGGACAAGAAAAGCGACAGATGGACGGACGAACAAAGTTTACCAACTCATAAATATTCCACTACTGTTATTTTCGCATCCTACAAAGACAAATGCTAGATGAGATGAAAAAACGCGATAAGCAACAAACAGAAATACGATCAGTTTCAGAAACTTTCAGGATTTGACACTGTGTTTATACTTACGCCAAACATTTCCGTCTTGTGGGTTCTTCTTGGACTTCTGAAGATAGGCCAATTTTTTTCTCTGGACTCGCAAATAATTCTTGGCAACTTGTTCCGAAGCTGTGCCTGACTCAACGGCCAATTTGGTCTCCGCCTGTCGTTCATTCCAGTGTTTCATTCGGTTAAGGGAGGTCAGATACGCTGTCTTCCGGCGCCTCATAACAGTTTTATCCGTATGCAGTCTACAGTGGGCGTAGAAAGGATCAGCCTGTTCGGCTTCTTCAAGATGAGCCTCGGATAGTATTCCATCGCGCTGCGCGCACGTTACGTGAAAGAAGGTCTTACACATTCCCGCGTCACACTCGATACAAATCCCCGTTCCAGCAAGCCGCACCTCGGGGCACAAAGAGCAGAGCCTTGAGCCGTATCGATTGTATGGGAGCTCAAACAGTGACACCTTGCTCAAGGAGTCTACATCACCGAACGAAATGCCAGGAACATATAAGGAGCAGACGAGATGTACCCACATCCCTGTAATGGTTTCTTTGAAGACGCCACCCTCATCTGGGCAAAGTTCACAATGCGGAGACTTGACTCCAGCTTTACAAGCATCGCAATACCACGGCTCCATGGATGTCGAAGAACTGAATGAATCAACACTCTCAGCATCTGATACACCATAACAACCTTCGTGGACGAGAATGCCACAGCCATCGCACTCAATCACTTCATTATCTTGACCACTTTGACTGGATAGGCAAATACTGCAAATCATCTGGTCACCCACTGACTTTTTCTACAAAAAAAATACAAGTTGCTTAGGTGCAAAGATTCACAGCAGAACAGGAGTCTCACAGAAAGAAGATGTGGAGGATGTTTCACCCGGACACTTCGGGAATTTATTTATTTATTTGACACTTACCAACAAAATGTGGGAGGGATTACAACGGATGAGATAGGATAATTAAGTCAGTATTTAAGTATTTAAATGGCTGGTTGCAAATAGGTTGCAAGCAAACGGCGGCGCGTACCAATAGTAATGTTTTTGCAAACACCACGGTATCTGAATCTCCGATTAGTCGTTTTGCAGTTACCGTGGTATCTGATACACGGTTGCTCTGCAAAAACGACTATTGCCGAAATTGCACTTTTCGAAGTTATCCCAAAAGAAAAACTGATATCCAGTTACATTACTAAGTGCTAAACTTCTTTCTCACCAATCTGACAAAATCTGATGAAGGTCAGATGACTTTTCAGATACCACGATAACTGGCCAGATACCACGATGACTGCAAAAACGCCTTTTCACCGTGGTATCAGATACCACGATAACTGCGAAAACGACTTTAAGTCATGGTATCAGATACCATGGTACCTGCAAAAACGCAACTAATGACGCGATGGTTCGAGCTGAAGTCAACCACGCTAAACTACACTTAAGGCGTTTTCTGCAATGCCACAGAGAAACTGCGGTTCGGTTGTGGCTGTGTTTCCTCGATCATTTGTGTGGCCACAAGTCACGCGACCAAAAAGGTTTTCGCGGTTGGCATTGTGGCTCAAATTTAGCAAACTATACTCTCAAGGTGATTTTCAATATAAGGCGTTTTCTCTGACAAACCAGATTGACGATTCACAACCCAGGTTATCCAAAATACGTTTTCTTTGACAACAGATTATGAGAACCCGGATTCATTCCTGGATCGCCGATTCGGGAATCTTGCAACGGAGCAACATCGTCGGATTGCCGTTTTGTAATCTGAGACGGTCGATTCGCCTTTTTCAGTTATCTCGGATTACAATTCGGGATTGTCGCGGAAAAACGCCTACACTGGACGGAATTTGGCGGGAAATAGAAATTTCATTTTAAATAAATAAAATTAGCTACTTTATCAAGCCGACAGACATAAAACTGAAGATTCTTTTAGTATACAATGGCAAGGGCGTAAGCCTGATGTTCAATTCACTGAGACTTTTTCTGGATTTCATTTGTTTTTTCAGGCATTTCAAATTATCGCAGAAAACAGAAAAAAGGTCGTTTTCGCGAGTTTCAACTTGTTGGTCAAATGTGTGGCACACAATCCGTGGCAAACGCTCAGAAATGTCTGGGACACAATTATCTTGAAAAGTTAACTGAGAAACAGGACTATTGGAGTATTGCCGAGGTTGCTCGTCGCGAGGCAACAATCAGGTAAGGCACGTGCAGTCGTGCAAACATGGATCTGTTGACTATCGGACTTTGTCTGAAGATCTCAGTATCATCTTCTTACCAGCTTCCCCGCTGTGTCTTTCGCCCTGTCAGAAGTCTGTTCGATACCCTCAATCCTGGACTGTTTAGGAACTGTTTCATCTTCATCACCAGTTTCATCATCTGCAAATAAATAGTTGAACCTGAGTTTTATGTCTATCTACTTGATAAAGTAGTTACTTTTTATTACTTGTACATGACTTTGCCACTAATTTTAAACTTTCCACCAAAATCGGGCCACAAAACCGAAAACCAGTTCAACAGTTGTTTGTCAAACTCGACCCACAAAGCGAGCAACAGAGACCTTGCTGAACATGGGAACACAATTGACGGCCACCCAAACGACACAAAAACACTTTGTGAGACTACGTTCATGTAATTTACTATAGCGATGGTCGTGTGCATTTAGCATGTGCAAACTACTAAGTTCCATCTTATGCCACCAGAGTGCAAGCACAAAACTTCTACAGACGAAGCTTTCTGTCTGCCGGTGTGGTTAGTTTTCGCCGACTACCTTAGTAGAACATTTCCAAATAGAAGCTAGAGCACAGAATAATGTATATACCCGACCTCTTCATCAGTAAGTAAGCTTAAAGCGGGTCACAAAAATGGTCTTTCTACCGCACACACATTGCTAGCCATCCCTACTTTGCTTGATGATTAGTGGAGGTTTCCCAGGGACCGCCACAGCATCACTAGAAATGCTGCTCGGATTAACTCCCCTTGAGATTTGGCTCAGAGGGGAAGCACTAAGGACGAGAGTCCGACTTGAGATCCAAGGCACATGGTGCCAGAGAAATCAGATCAGTAAGAGAAGCCATTTGGATATTTGCAATAAATGGATGAATGAGCTGCCAGTGCTGAACATGCCTAAAGATCAAACTATTACTACGATGAAAAGTGGGAAGAGCTTTGAAGTGAAAATTGAGACAAGGTCCGAGACATTACGATTTCTGGAAAGTTTAACTAATCCAGAAGTGATCCGATGCTACACTGACGGCTCGCGATTTGATGAGATGACGGGAGCAGCATCTATACTGTTCAAAACAAATGTAGAGCCAGAGAGGCTGTTCACTCACCTGGGGGAGTTCTCGTCAGTCTACCAGGCTGAGATGTTCGCTATTCTGCAAGTTATCGATAGTCTTCTAGATAAAGGAGCTGTTAATGAAGAGATTTTTGTATTTTCGGATAATCAAGCCTGCTTAAAAGCACTTGAAACCCCGAAAAGCAAACAGCCTTTGGAGATGGAATGCTTTAATAAGATTAATGCAGTTGCAAATAATGGAAATCAAATCACTTTGATGTGGGTCCCGGGACACTCTGGTATCCCAGGGAACGAGGAAGCCGATGCACTAGCAAAGGAAGCTACCAAAAGAGTTACCTATGGACCTGAGCCCTTCATTCCCATCTCGGAAAGTAGGTGGAAAACCGAAATCCGGGAATGGATGAAAAAACAGGTAGACCAAACGTGGAAAAACCGCGTCGACTGTCGAGCCACGCGAAGTTTAATACCCACGTGCAACGAGGCGCTGACAAGAAGACTAATCGCCATGAAAAAAGATGAAATCCGGGGAATCATCCAGGTTGTTACTGGAATTGGAAACCTTGGAAAACATAATTCAAATACAGGAAAAATTGGGTCTCCAATATGTAACAAATGCGGAGTAGATGAAGAGACAAATATCCACTTTGTCCAAGAGTGCCCAGCATGGACAAGGCAACGTCTGGAAGCTTTCCACTCTCCGAATGTTGATTTCCACGAGGTAGTGAGGAAAGCCAGATTAAAGGAACTGTCCAGGTACCTTCAGTTGACAGGGAGGCTAGACAGGTTTTAAGGTAAGAACGCGAAAAAAGCGGTAGAATGAGTGATGTTTTTTTTTTTACCAATTGTTTTGGTAGAGTGATATTTTCATCAATTGTATTATAGAGTGATGGATGGCCATCAATTGTGAATTGGGGGATTGAGACAATGGGCCATTTGTGGCCTGAGTTTCGGCTGGAGTGTCTGGCCTACCCCACAGAATAAATAAAAAAAAATCCCTACTGTCACTATGAATGTTCAAAACCACTAAAAACACCGTAAAACTATGAGCAAATTAAAAAAAAACCCACCAAATTTCCTAGGTTTGAAATAACTCTTTCTGGACTAAATCTCAGCCGATTATCCCGGACAGCTGTTATGGCACGTAGGGAGCCAAGGGTCAAAACAATAATTTCCATCTAAAGCTCCGACTGTTTATTACAAATACAAATAAATCATAAAACCAAGACCAGTGTGGTACCTCTGAAGACATAAAAAAATTATCAGTTACGTCTTATAATTCTTTGCTAATCAATCCTGGAAAATTCCGCCATCTAGAAAAGAAGAAGTTGTGCGTGGGTTTTTTCTCGAGCCAAAACAGCAACTCGGCAATCGAGTTCAAATCTAAACAAACCCGTGGCATGCGATCCCTAAGAGAAGGTAAACAGAATGTTTGGATTACGTCTTTAATAATGTTTTAACTAAAAAAATGTTTTAGTCCCTTCCGGATCTACAATGAAACATCTTATGATTTAGATCTTATGGTCTTTGTGCTCATCAAGCTTAGTGCGCGAGAAAAGATTTCTGGGCCAGTAAATAGTAAACCTAGAACCAGTTACTCTTGCCCCCGACCATGTTTTTTTCCCGTTCCGATAACTAGTTAGGGAGTTATGCGTGTTGCAGGGAACGGGATTTCCTCTCCCTCCACGCGCCCCCCTGGATGGTTGAAACCGCGAACTAATTATATGTTGATCAAACAGATTCGCAAAAAGATTGCTGCAGCTTATGGTTCCATTGTGGCGAATAAGTTATGTTTCAACCGTCTTATTCTCGCCACGATCGGTGGCCTTGGCTAACATTTTATACATCGCACCTTTCTGGCGAATGTAACTAACACTGATAAAAAAACAAATTCGCTCTATTTATTTTCGTTTCTGTAAATTCCTGCTCCGCCTCCCTCCTTGGACCCGAAATAGTAAATCGTCACTACTTACAACATCACTGACCCACTTACAGCAGTTGGACAACTTACTTCAATTCAATTCAATCCATTTATTTGTATCCGCCAAAGCTGGCGAGTAGAAAAAATATAATAAAATACACAAAGTCGGTCTACAACTGACTAATAACTAGACCATATACTTTCATAAAAATCTACATCATTTAAAAATAATTGGCCTACACTATCCTAAATGAATTCTACCTAACACTTTAACCAAAATACAGTAAACGCAATGCATCCGACAAAGTTTGACTTATGGTGTAAATTTTTGAAAAAAAATTTCCCGTTTCTTTTTCAAAATATCAATGGGGTTTTTAAACCATAATTTTCCATCATAAAAGAACTGGATTGGTATTTCGAAAACCGGCATAAAAATTTTCCAAAATTGAAAAAAGTAGTTTTAATAGGAGATAAATTTGTCAATGTTAAAAAGGTAAAAAAGAAGATGCAAGCAAAGCCTGTACACAGAATTACAACAATAACATTAAGCATCAATGGGAGAGCATTCTTCTACAATAGGATAGTTTTGTAGATAGGATAATGTTGTTCTAGTCTCTATGTTTATGAGAAGGACATTTACATTTAAGGACAATTCCCTCTTTCCCATTTTATTTAAGGCACTAGCTCGCCCACTAATTGAATATGGCCACGCAACAGCAAGTCCCTTCTATATGATTATATCAAGGATATTATCGCCATTGAGCAAGTTCAAAGAAGAGCCACAAAACAGTGCCAGCCATTTGCCATCTTCCTTATAAAAACCGGCTTCAACAATTACGATTACCCAGTTTATCTTACAGATTTCTACGAGGTGGTCTGATCGTAACTTTTAAAATTTGCCATAGTTATTATGATAACATAAGGCCTGATGATGTCCTCACTTTCAACCACAACGGTCTTAGAGGACACAACTTGAAAATGAGTGGTAATAAATTCCGAAAAGACATTGGAAAATGGAGCTTTAGAAACAGAATAGTAGAAGATTGGAATAATCTCCCAGAAAGTGTGGTAAACGCCGAAGATATCAACCAATTCAAAGCAGGTGTCGACTACCACTTGGCTGAAATTCAATTTAGTGTGTAAAGTGTCCCGAGAAATTTATAGAGGCGTAAGCCTTATTATTGCAATTATATTATATTTGTCTGGTCTCCTCTTGTTATAGTGTTTCCTTCTTCTTTTCTTTCTTTATTCCTACTCCGTCTATGCCTTGTGCTTTTTGATAGGTGAAAAATAAAATTATTATTTTTATTATTAACTTGTCAGATCAATAACATGCCTGGCAAGGTTCATCCTCCTTGCCCATCTGGAAGTACCCTGGCTCGTTATCAGAAGACTAACCGACTGACAGAAAAGCAATCATACTTGAGAAAATTGTACTCCAGCTCCTTCTTGGCTGCAAGCGCTGAACAAACTATTGCTGATAAATTTTATTTGGGGTGAGGGGGCAAAATTTTGACTGCCAAGTGGAATCCAAACTCTTTAATCTGTTACTAGAAATCTTACTGTTGAAATCTTTCTGAAACCATCATTTTGGCTTTTTACCTTGGGGGGGGGGGGATTGTAGGCAGCTTCAGATCATATTATACCGGACAAGTATTAAAACTAGGCTCCAAAAGTTTCAATTTTGGAAATCAGCCTTCAAACTGCTAACACTGAGCTAACCACCGTGGTAAACAAGAAAGTGGTAACAAAAAAAATGTGTATGGAATGGTACAAACCAGAGTCTGAGGATCCAGATTCTTCTTCTACAGATCCAGATTCATCACCACTATCACCTTCTCCACTTTCATCTCCAACTTGAAAATCTGAGTCATCTGAGTCAGCTCCAATGTCAGGAATATCCAAGAGTTCGGCATTCTGAACTGGCTTTACTCTTCTTTTACTAGGGTCCCGCTCAACTAAAAGGACAGTAATCTATCACAAATACTGTAAAGCCAAAATTTCCTACAGATAATGTTGAGGGGTATTTTCATTGCTAACATAAGAATGATGGCATGCCATCAATGCTTTTTTTGAGGGGAGATTGAGAAAATGGGCCATTTGTTACGTACATTTTCGCAGATTTTTTCTCTACCTACAGCGTAACACATAATACAGCTAATGTTTCAAATGGTAAAACTGGGTAACTACATATTTTAGCTTAGATACCATAACTTTTCACACCCACGAAGACTGAACGTCTAAATAACTCTTAATATTTTGCATAATTTACCAATACTTTATGTACTTGACCAGTCAATGAAGTCACCATGCAGAACCTAAACAGCTAAACAGACATTTAGAAACACCTTTGAACAGGAACTCATGGGGATTTAGGACAGGGATTGAGACAACAGCCATTTGCAGCCTGAAAGATTTTCTGGCCTACCCAACAGAATAAATAAATAAGGGCTGAAATACTGCTGCCAAAGCATTGTAGCTGACATACAGGAGGGGTATCCAACCTCAGACAAGATTTCAAATTTCCAGAGAAGTCTTTCCTTCAGATTAATCTATCTGTCTTAAAAAGGAACCAAAAATATGACAAACACTATAGATTGAAGCTAATTGTATGGTTTCCATATTGGACAAATGAATATTGCTTCAATAATTCTAGTTAAACATATTTTTCTTTTCAAACAAGATCCCTTCATTCTAACCTTCCCTCGACTGACTTAAAAATGATGAAAACGGTAGAGTTAGCAAAGTCATTAGCCAGAAAATCCCTTTAGGTAGCTTCAAAATAAAGAAAAGGCACAGAATCTGGATATTCTTGGATATTTTGCCTCAGTCAGGACAGCATGTACACATAATTTTTACATTTTCCCGGCAAAAATCAAGGTAGTGTCAAACGAGATCAGGTACAGGAGGGTATCCAGCCTCAGACAAGAGTTCAAATTTCCAGATAAGTCTTTCCTTTGGAATAATCTATCTGGCTTAAAAAGGAACCAACAAATATGACAAACATACTAGATAGAAGCTAGTTGAATGGTTTACATATTGGATATACAAACATTGCTTCAATATTTCTGATTAACATATTTTCTTTTCAAATAAGATCCCTTCATACTAATCTTATCTCAATTGACTACAAAATGATGAAAAGGGTAGAGTTAGCAAAGTCAATAGCGAAAATCCCTTTTTGAAGCAGCGTTAAAACAAAGAAAAGGCACAGAATTTGAATATTTTTGGACACATGACTGTTCAAACAGTAATATTTTGCCTCTTGACTGTCAGGACAGCATGTACAGTCCATTTTAACATTTTTATGGCAAAAATCCAGGTAGTGTAAAAACGAGGTCAGTCACTTACCCCTCCTGTATCTGTATTAACCATGGTACGAATATATGTTTCCCAGTCGGTTTCGGCTCAAAGAGTACTTATCTATTTTTTCCAATAATGTATTGAGCCTCAATTTTGAGAATTAATATAGCATAGGCATAGGCTAATTTCTGCTTGAAATTTGACATATTTTCTACAACAGAAGAAAGGTTTGTCAACTAAATTCACTGAATGTAAGAGTTTTCATCTCACTTCATCAATTTGTCTACATTTTTGTTTTCAATTTGCACTGCCTTAGCATCTTTAATCCAGCTAGGCTACCCTCCTTGTGCTCTGTGAATTTGCCTTTCTTTGCACTCAATCTTGAAACTCACCCATAGTTTTGTACAAGAAATCAACAGCATTAGGCTTGGAAGAGGAGTTTGCCGTCTTTTCTGCCTCCATTGCAACCCATAAATAAACTAGGCCAACAAAAAATTTTGCTGAAGAGAATTCCCACAAGACCAACAGCCACAGCAAATCTTCTTCTTCTTCCTGATGATCGGTTCCCCTGGTAAGCACGTTGCCATCTGTGACAAAAGGCGAGTCTAACCAATAATGCCGCTTGACAACTCTGCCCATCACGATAATTTTCTAGCGTTCAAGTTGACAACTCGTGCTTTGTGCTTGTTAAAGCCAGTCTTCACCCTCCAGATTCCAGACATCCGTTTTTCTGGAGACGGGACTGGTAGGTAAAGCCAGGCCAAAGCAAGTCTGGAAATCCGGAATGTTGGACACCGCACCGGAAATCTGGAATGTGCCGTAGGGGCAACACACTCAGAGATCTCTCTCAGTTCTGACCTAAACAATATGCAACTGAACGGACTAGGAGAAAAGGGAGAGTGATCGACAGTTATGACTGAGAAGCAAAAGATATTTGAAAGGGATATCTAGGAAACTTTGAAAGATAGTGACATTAGCCATCATCATTATCTTGAAAGTACGGAAGGGTTGTCCTGAGTTTGCGGACTACCAGATATCTGGAAGGCGAAGCCTAGGGCTTGGTACCCGAATTTGCGGATGGAAGATCAGGGTTTTGCTGCAGACATATCAGTCTTAATACTGATATTTCGAAGCAGCTTTGGGCGTCCACGACGCTGAAAGTTACTGTGACTCTTTCCGGAAGGGCATCGCGATAATTGCGGAAATCCTGGCACGAATTCCAGTCATTGAACGTGGTCTCTCTACATTGGCGTTTGTTTGATGGCGGTTACAGACGAGCTAGTTCTATGTTATTAGATAATCAGCAATGACTGCTGCGGAAAAGCGGAAACGGAAAGAGTTGAAAGACCTCCTTACGCATACTTTTATTTTAGATTTCTATTCATGGTTATCCAGTTTTATTGCACTAGCTGGCCTCGAATCGCATTGCCCGCCTTCAATCTTGCTGTAATACAACTTTAAGAAGGCCAACTTTGTAGTGATGGAATGGAGCTAGTTACAAACATAAACGATTCTAATTTATCCTAGGTAAAACTGTGTTGCTATATTACAAATCAAACTAAATAAAACTAACAACACGAACAACTTATAAAAGTCACAGCCATCATTGTTCAAAACATATTCCTCTCGTAACAGTATCACTTGGAAATTCCTTCCACAATTCTGTCGGCAAGTTCCAAAATCCCCTCTCGGTCTTCCAAATGCGCTGCCAGGGTTTCGTTTATGTTTTCAACGCCAACATAAGCACCACAAATTGCACCCGACATTGCCGCAATCGTGTCCGTGTCGCCACCGACCAGGATGGCGTTGAATAGGGTTTGACAGAACATTGCATCCTGAAATAAAACAAAAATTAAACATACTGCGGCTGAAATCTAGGTCACGCCAGCGCAGTGAAGCCATCTTGGCGTGGCTGGTACTCGACTACAGAGTCCCAAAAAACTGCAACCAACTGGATTTTCGACCAAACATCGCCCGCCGAAAACTCTTGATGACATGACTTGTACCAAGCAACGTTGGCAGTTCAAAGTTATGTAATGTTACTGACTACCAACCTGTCACGAAAACAAGGTCTGCGGACATTTCCTGAAAAATGGTTACTAGAAGATTTCTGTGATAAAGTAGACCCCTGTCAATACGGATTCATTAAATACTCAAGAACAGTTCACTATCAGTTAAAATTGTGGAAGAAACTTTGGAGCACTTGGAAAACAAAAATGCATTCGTCGAAATCCTGCAAGCGGATCTGAAAAAGGCTTTCGATAAGTCAAGCCACCCGGACATTCTCGAGTCAATGACAAATTTTAGAGCCTTCGGATGGTTTACAGTTTTTTACACGGTCGTCAGCAATGCGTTAGTGCTGATGGGGTACTATCGGACTTTCTTGAGTTTTCTGCGGAATACCTCGAGGTACTAAAACAGGGCCTGTGTTATTTAGGCTAAGGCTATCCCAGAACAAGCAAACAGCCACAAAAGCATACCTTTAAACAGTCCGTGTCTTTAACCGATCGCAGAAACGAATAAATCGCTGTCGGCACTGAGTCTAGCGCAGACACTCCGTTTCCCAGTTCTGCTTTTATGTGATCGGGCGTCGGGTTTGGTTTCCCGAGGAATCCTTGAAGCTTGTCCAATTTGGCACGGTAACAATCGAGATTCTCAGTTAGACTGCAACGAAGAGAAACAAACATCAACGATCGGCATTTTTTTTTCGCTTTTCTTCGACTTCTGTCTGAGTCGTTCGTCTCCAGATGCGAGTGAGACTAAAAGTGGGACATATAGGGCGTTTGCTCGTACCACCCATCAAGTTTCACTAAATAATAATAATAATTTATTGAGGCCCGCTTTACAGCAAATGAAAGAGCGGGGTAATAGACAGAAAGAAAAATGAAGTACACACAAAAAAACGAAACACTATATAAACTTTATAAAACTTATAGATACGTTAGGCGAGTCAACGGCGATTCGTATATGTTTTTGAAAGCCCGGGATCTAACACGACACTCTATGGTTTCGCACTTCGCGGAAGCATCGATAATGTGGTACTTCTTCGACAGGGCTGATAGCTTGTTCACACGGGGCTGAAACAGCGGCCGATTCTCGATCAGCGGCTGATTTACGCGCGTAAATAGCGGTTGAAAAAAATCCAAAAATCAGCCGCTGATTTTCCGAATAGGCGCTTATTTTCATCGCGGTCTCCGATCGGGATAAACTAAATCCTTTGGAATGTGACCTTTGATGACTCTAGGGACAGTAAACAGACCGTAATTAGGAGAATTAGTTCAAACTTGGTGAGGTTTTGGTCAATCCAGTTCAAATTCTGTCAGACTGATGTGAACATAACATGGTTTTACACTAAGCATCTCAGGATTACTAAACGATTGCAAAAAAAAAAGATAGAATAATTTTCTAATTACAACAGCGTCTGTTCTGTTTATGTCTCACATTTATTTTCGTTGTTTTTCTTTAAAAAAAATTAAGAATTTGAATAACTTTTTCATTCAACCTTCACTGAAATGTAACTGAACATCAGTAAATGATTGCATACTGTTCTCATATTATTTATATCTATATTATTAATTATATTTTAGGTTCTCCTTCAAAAGTAAAAATATTTAAATTATTTTTATTTGCTTTTTAACTTAAAATTGCTGAATTGCCTGAAATCTATCAAAATTCAGTTTGTGACTTTTTCCTCGTATAAAGACTACAAGTCAACTAGATTTGACTTTGACGAACTCACAAGATGTTTTTTTTTTAATTTTATATATTTTGTTACAAACAAAAAGAATATTCGGAATTAGGTTTTTCTTTTTAATTCTCCCATCAACCCCAAACAGTCGATCCGTCGTCTGAACAGATCAGCCGCTGTTTACGCGCTTATTTCGGTCCCGTGTGAACAAGCTATGAATTAGACTTCCAAGGGGGGAGATGCGAGCATTTACGTGAAACGTCTGGCATTCTCACTACACTTTTCCCGTCGTATCCTGCTGGGACCCAAATGGGTAGTCGAGGGTATATGATCTTTGTACCGTTAAAGTTTGATCTCAATCGCTCCACTCGTGGTCCCCACAGAAGTCACAAAATATCTGGTCCCCACCAGCTCCCTCCACACGACCCCAACATGGAAAATCTACGACATTTCTTATCAAGTTTCGCTCAAATCTCAGCATTTCCCGAAAATGTATGACTGGGGGGGGGGGGGGATACAAAAATCGTCAATGCTTGATGGACAGAATGTAGGACTCTCCCCTTTCCCCAACGAGGTCGGATGTGGTCAAGGCCCCAAAACGGATCAACTAGGATATGTGAACATAGTACTTATCAAGTTCCATCCCAAACACTGCACTAGTTTGATCCCTACACTGTCAGAAGTTTTCATAAGAAATAATACAAGGATGCGCGGTTTCAACAGATAACACTTGGGATGTTCTGTTAGATCAGCAAGGGTTATGCATAACAAGCATTGCCAGGAAGAGCCGACAAACCGCTGAAAAAGCATCTGTTGAGTTTCGGATATCATGATGACACACACAAAAATCTATCTCATTCCCTTCGAGAGTTATCGTGCTCACAGGCGGACGGACAGGCGGGCGGACGCACAACTTTTACGAAGTCATAAATATTCCTCCACATACATTTTGGGATCCCCAAAACAAATTTGCTGTTACAATGATTTGTTGATGCCCTACTATACCTTTCAGTAGATTCTTCTTTCGACGCAACTTGCTCGAGAGATTCTCGAATTTTTGAGAGATACTCTATCGGGTCCAGCTTCCTGTCACTGTCGCAGTTTAGTGCATGAAAGACGGCGGAGCACTAAAAAAAGAGCACTTTAAATGGGACAAACAAAATAAAATACCGGAAAAACAACTTTTTCACGGGCTCCTTCGCACGGAATGTAAACAGAATTCGGGTACTCGCGCGTTTCTCCCACTAGAAATCCTTTGACAGAGCAACATTCATCCCCCTTTTTTTAGGATCGATTTTGTACGCTCCCAGGTATGGCTCAGCCACATACACAACTGTGACTTGGGCACAGTGCCCTAGGGCAAGGATACAGCACCCCGACGATAATCTGTAAATTCCTAGCACTGTGCCCAAAACTTGAGGATTCGTGTCTGACTATGATGGCTCGAAGGTCATACAGAATCCTGTGCAAGGTTCGATTTAATTCAATTTATTCCTAAAATTCCCTCACGGACGAAGCCGAAGATTTAATTTTTCGTAATGTGTAGCTTAAGAAAAAAACTATATAGACTACAATTAGGGGGCTATACTATATACAATAAAACTCAAACAGCAGATAAAATCTAAACAATTTATCTAAAGAGGTATTCCAGAATGTGCGTCGAACAGGTCAGTCAATGATGGAACAAAACTTTTCAAGAAATTTACTGTGTGGTCTGTTTCATGAGGAACTTGTGTTATTTATGGGTATGTGAAGGGATGGTTTACCTCTTGGTAAAAGATGAAAAATATAAGGTTACTTGGGTGAAGTTAGGGTTAAAACTGGTCTTTACTTCACCCCATGTGAGGATACGACAAAGAAGTGTGACTCATTTTGTGTGCGAGTGTGTAGAACTGAATGAGCTGAGACAAGAGTTTTGTGGAGTGAGAGTGTGCGGGAGTGAGTGGATTAGTGAGAGTATGAAAAACAAAAGTTTCCAGGCTATTCAACTGTTTTCCTCCGGATAGGAATAGAACACAGGGAAAATTGTATAATACTGTAAATTCGGGCATACTATTCATGTTTTAGATGCTCTTCTTGTTGTTTTGGTGCGATGGACTTTGTTTGCTTTTGTGCATCTATCTATTTCGGTCATGAGAAAGGTGCAGCCTAATGGTTTCAACTTTGGAACAGGCCTCCATAAGACGTATACACAACGATGAATACTGGGATATACAACTCAAACCTTTTCCCACTCCGTAAGTTCAAAGCTCAAGACTAATTCGTACCCCTCAGCGTTAGATGGATGGGATCTGGATGAGCCTCGGTTAAACACGAAAGCACCATCAGGATTCCAGACGAAATCCCAGGAGTTGAAGAAGAAAAATAAACCCGAGTTCGATTCTTGTTTCGGTCCTGTCAGCCAAATGCCGTTTTATTCAACTGCCTTGTCCGCTTAATGCCGTTTTACTTGTCCTGTCAGCTGACAATTGTCAGTGTCCTGTCGGACAGGACGCCGCGAATGATGACATGATCTCGGAGCAAGTTTCGGTCCTGTCTCGAGTAAATTTCTCGACTGCGTTTTATTTGTGATGCTTGTCCGTTGAGTCATTCACCTGACAAGGTGAATGACAAAAATAAAACGGGTTCAAACCGTGACAAGACAGTAACAAGAAGACACGACCGAGACAAGGAGGACTCAAATCGAAAGCAGCTTAAAGTAAAAAGCACCCATGGAGAGAAAGCACATCTAACCGATTCCTAAAATTCTAGATGGTCTACACTACTCCGTACCTGCAGTACAGCTCCAAATATTGCAATCCAGTTGTAATGAGTCAGCTTTGATTGGTCTTTTGCCACTTCTAAGCACCGGTTGAGGTCGTCCCAGAAGTACAGGGCAACTGGAGCAACTCTCATTGCTGCTCCATTCCCATAAGATCCTCTCCCTTCAAACTGCTCCATTGCAGGCCGATAGGGATGCTCATAGCCCTGACTGTCCATTTTCACAAAAACAGTTACAATATTTTTACCATATTCTCGTTTTGGGTCAGAACGGTACTCGTCTACAAACCTAATAGACAAATAATTAGCAAAAAATTTACGGTATAATTTAGTGTAAATACGAGGCTACACTGTAAAAAGTTTATCCGAGAAAGGACTAAAGTTAACTGCAGTATTTGCTAATGGGATTAATCTTATCTCTACTCGGATAAGATTAATCCGAATAGAAATAATCTTATCTCAGTAGAGACAATACTAATCGCAGTGGCAAATACTGCAAGATTTTTTTTACAGTGTACCTGCTCCATGAGTCCAAAAAACGCAAGGTGGTCGAATCCAAGAGAGCCATTTCGCCTATGCCCCCGCGGTGAGGGAACTGAAACGGATCGTACTGTTTATCCTGGGTTTTTAAGTGTCTAGTGTCCGGGCATTTGGAAAGACATGCTAAGTCCTTCATTTAATCTTTAAAATATGTTAAAAATCCATGCTACGAACTAGCTTTCCTCTGATATGGAATCAGAGTCTTAACAAGGTCGTCCAATTTTGCAAGATGTCAGTGTTTCTCGGTGAACAAATACTAGTGTTACCGCGACTAACTCCTAAACTGTTTTTTGTAGACATCATAACTATTAGGAACTTACTTGTGGGCCAAGTCTCTCGGATTATACCCTTTACACTCTAGGAGGGACTTTGCTACGCATCGACTCATTGATGTGTCATCTGTATAGGCCTTGTAAGGAACTGAAAAAAAAAAAGAATCGTATCATACAAAAAATCAAAGATGCTATAAGGTAAAAACAGGGGAAATAGTGTGAAAACTAGGATTAGGGACTGAGGAAACTATATGCTTTTGTGAATGAAACTGGGAACGAGGCAAAACTGGAAGCGTGAAAAGTTGCCTACAAGGAGGAGTTAGCTACTCTGGATAAGGAGCCTTGGCATGAATAGTCTACTGAAGGAGCTAGCAAGCCAGCCCGGCTATGGGCGGCTATTCTCAAGTGTTAGCTGACGATGTCTGAGCTGAGTCAGACAATCCTGAAAGCAGTAGCGCAGTGAAGTTCAAGACAAACAGTATGCCTACGTTTGAGTCCGAGTATGACAGAAGCTGTTGTGTTTACGAAGAAACGAAATTGGATAACGAATTTCAAGATGACCAACCAAGATAGGTACTTGGGAATAACCTCCGATAATAAACCACATGCCTACGTGGGAAATGCAATGCATAAAAGGGCACGCAGAGCAGAGCATGCCAAAGGATGAAAGGCAAGATCTGGGGACTTGCATCGGAAAAAATGATGCTCACTTACACTTCAGCAGTCCGGCCCTGATTTCTTGTGTTTACATAATCTGGGTGAGAAGCACAAGTGTGGATTTACACATGATGCCCCTGATTAAGGTACACATTTTAGCAAGTTTGACGACCAGTGGGGTTTTTCCAGACCAATAGGCTACTGCAAATGCTGCTTGGAATAGTTCCCCTTCAGATCTGGATCAAAGGGAAAGCTTCAAGGACAAGAGTCTGACTTGAGATCCATGGCACATGGTGTCAAAGAAATCAAATCAGCAAGCGAAGCCATTTCGATACTTCTGATACAAGTGCGCAAGCGCTCAGACGTGGAGTGTGAAAGTAAAATGTTTATCATATATTATATATAAACAGCTTTAGAACCAAGACGTTTCACATCCCCAATAACCAAACAAGTATTTAAAGAACCTAGTTTGTAACCATCCCATTTTAAAAGCTTTAAATGTAAACAAACCGCAAGTATAAATCCAAAGAAATGTTGAAGATCTTGCAGGAATAGCTTGAGTTCCAATTATGGTCTGCCACTGACAGCCAGTCCGACCCTTTAAACCTCTTTTCCATTAGCAAGGCAATAACAAGTGCAATAAACCAAAACGTAGCACTCTAATACCCCCTTTGTCACAATTCATCGGCATATCATCGATCATATGACAAAACAGTCCAGTTTCCAACTGTTCATTAAAGAGGTACGTCGCGTCGTTTTATATGTTGCTGCTTATTCCTCATCCATAGATATATCTCCCCAAATGTACAAGAGGAATTGAGACCTATCATAGACGAACTTAACTCATGGGAAATCTGGGCCCAGCTGCCCATGAACGGGAGGGGGGGGGGGGGGGGTCGGGACCCATCAAAATGCGTATTTACACCTATTTTTCCTCAAGTATACAAGCTTACAGTTTGATTCCAGTCACGGGTCAAACACTTTCCTTCATGGGCAATTTGGGCCCACTTGCCCATGAACGGGGAGGGTGGGGGGGGGGGGGCAACTCCACATATATATCCCCAACCACTATGATCCAAAATCACTAAGGAATTTCATCGCCTCATCTTCAGTTACTGTCAAGTTGAAAACATTAAAAAATGGGCAATCCGGGACCAATTGCCCCTCAACCAAGTGGGGGTGGGGTTTGTGACCCGCAAAAAGTAAAAATAGACCCCAATGCTCACAAACCTACCAAGTTTCAACTTGACACCTGCTGATTCCTGTCACGGGAAACGAGCTTCACTCCTGGGCAATCTGGGCCCAGTTGCCAATGAACGGGGTGGGTGGGACAGGTGCAACTTCAAAAGCAATTTCCCAGCCGTAGGATCTACACGTACAAGGAATTTCATTGTCCTATGTCCAGTTCTGGTCAAGTTATAAACATTATTCACTGGGCAATCTGGGCCCATTTGGCCCTGAACGGGGTTGGGGTGGGGGGTGGGACCCCCAAAAGGCACAACTAGACTCCAATACCAACTAGTGTACCAAGTTCTAACTTGATACTTGCACTGGTTCACGAGTTATGAGCTCCACAAAATATGATGAAAACCGAAAGCTGAAAGCTGCTACAGCGCTCGCAATAGTGGATTATTCCAAGGAACACTCCACTAATAACCAATAAATGGATGAATGACCTCCGTAGCTTCTAGGCCAATCTTCTCCTTCCAGGACAATAAACCAAGTCGTCCAGTGCTGTATTATTTCTAGTACATAGATAAATACTTGAAATGCCCAAAGATCAAACTGTTTCTACTATGGAAAGAGATTTTAAGTGAAAACTGATCTGACACTTTGAGCATTCTGGAAAAGTTAACCAATCCAGAGTGATCTTCACACAGACAGCTCGCAATCCAACGACATGTCATGAGCAGCATTTATACTGTTCGAAACGAATGTAGAGCCAGACAGGATGATTACTCACCTGAGCGAATTTTCATCAGTTTACCAGGCCGAGATGTTAGCGATTTTCAAACCACTGAGAATGTCCTGGACAGAAGAGCTGTTGATAAAGAGATCCTTATCTTTTCGAACAATCAAATATGCTTTAAAGCGCTCGAAACCCCAAAAAGCAAACCGGTACTGTAAATAGAATGCTATTTAATAAGCTTTATTTTTTAATTACTATTTAATAAGCTTTAAGCTGCTGGAAACGACAGAAATCAAGTCACTTTGATGTGGTTCCCAGTCCCGCGACACTCTGTATCTCAGGAAACGAGGAGGCTGACGCGCTAGCCAGGGAAGTTTCAAAAAGGTTAGGTTCGGACCTGAGCCATCTATTTCCATCTCGGAAAGCAGGTAGAAAGCAGGATTTCCAAACTGGATGAACAGACAGGTAGATCGAACGCGAAAAAAACGCGCGGACTGTCGATGTGCGTGATGTCTAATACTCACACGCAATGAAAAAGTAATAAGAAGGTTAGTTGCACGAAACAAAATGAAATCCGGGGAATAGCCGAGGTTCATACTATATTGGAATGGGTAGCCTAGAAAAACATCATTCAAACAGAGGTGAAACCGAATCTTCACTTGCATCCACTGTGGGAGAAACGAAGATGCGAATATACATTTTTTTTCCAGATTGGCCAGCATGGACAAAACAACGACTAAAAGCATTCCACTCTCTGAGTGTCGACCTGAATGCCATTCCGAGAAAAGCCCACCTGAGGGCCTAGTTCCTGCAACTGGCATGACGATTAGACAGCTTTTAAGTCGACAAGAACGCGATAACGCCAAATCTACGGGGCAATGATCAGCGTCATGACTGAATCAAATCAGTAAGTCTGAAATCAAATCAAGAAGGAGAAGAGCAAACTCCCCACCCGAAAGGCCAAAAGGGGCGGCCGAGAGCACAGGCCCTACGGCCGGCAGAGAATTTCTGACTACCGTACTACAAGTGGTGTTTTCATCAATTGTGTCTGAGGGGGTATGGGACAATGGGCCATTTGTGGACTGAGTTTCGGCCAAAGTTTCTTGCATACCCCACAAAACAATGGTAATAAGCTCAGGATCTCTTGCATTGCAAACAAATAAAAAATAAAAAAATCAGTAGACGACCAGGCGTGTCAATAAATAAAATCTGACAAAATCTTCTGCAAGTCAAGAATTAACAGGAGCTGAAAGTTCCTATTAATGCATCTATTTCAGCTAAGGTTCACCTATGATTTCCATCAGGAATAGATCACGCGTTCGCGAGTTACGCATGGGTCACATCTGCAGCATTTGTTCATATCCCCCATCAAGTTTCACTTGAATCTGAGAACTTCCGGAAAATCTCCTGTATAGAGGTGGTATCCGGGCCAGACCTCAAATCGATCATCTAGGACCCATGTCCTTGATACCATCCAAGTTTCATCACTATCACTACATTGGTTTGGACGCAGGTTACGCATTAAGTATGTTACAAAATTTCCAGTGCTTCCACTCAAATTCCCCCCCCCCCCACCCCAGCGTGGTCGGATACGGTCCAGAGTCCCACAAGTCGCATCTAATACTTTTGTTCTTAACATCCACAAAACTTTACTCGAATCTGCCCCCCCCCCCTCAACTCACCCCAACGACGCTGGATCTGGTCTGAATCTCAGCATAAGAAACTTAATATTATCACCTTTGTTCAGTGCAGTTTATTAACAAAAAACAAATCATACACTGTAAACTGACTTCACCCTAAGTGAGCACTGCCCGTAACGGGTGACAGTATTCATTCATTTGTCAAGAAAAGAAGTACAAGGAAAAAGAAAAGAAAAAAGAAAGAAAAGAAGAAGAAGGGAAAAGAAAAGAAAACAAACGTACATTAATAAAACAAAGACATAGAGAACTAACGTAGAAAAAATTGGGATCTAATTCTATATTTCCCAACAAGAAAATTTTAATCTTACTCTTGAACTCTGGTATGCTATTAGCATTTTTCAGTGTATTTGGGAGATAATTCCATATTTACAGAACGGTAAATTTGATTGAAAAGCCAGATGACGTGAGACGTCTCGTTTCTGTAACTAGTTCCGATGCATGTCGAGTGTCATGTTGGTGAATTTCATCAATTTCAGTTGTTGAATTTCATCAATTTCAGCAGGTTCAATTTGATCAATTTCAGTTGGTGAATTTTGTGCCTTCCAAGTTTCACGTCAATCAATCAATCGTTTGATCTCTACACATATTATAGAATTTCGCCCCCTCCAACTCCCCCCAACTATGGCCAGATGCGGTTTGGGCCCATTCACGGAGCATCTCTGGCATCTGCTCCTAGAATCAAGTTTTACTCGAATCGGGTCACCCGTTCGCAACTTAGGCGGGTTACCAAATCCCGGATTCCCCCTCACTCCACCCGATTTTTATGCCATGTGAGCCGAAGGCTGAAAGTGCCATAAAATTTACTGACAGAAAACTAAAGGGGGGGGGGGAGGCTTTACATTTACTGCAGTCGAGGCTACAGCAAAAATATGACTCCCAGAACTTCCATGCAGCAAATGCTACAAAAAAAAAAATCAATTTATTATTTGGGATGATATTGGTTACTTCAGACATCCCATAGCAAATGAAAGGGATGAACAAATATTTTGTAGGTTTAGCAAACCTTGAAAAGTTCATCTTTCTTTACTTGAGAACAAAAGAAATAGCACTGGAACAATCTAATCCTTTTCTTAACTCTTCTAATGTCTTTGGCCCTTTCAGTCACTGAAATGGGACTTCTCAAGTAGCTGAGGCACCCACACTCAGAAATATGGGTAAGTGACTGTTTTCGCATGGACTTTACCCAAAATAATCTGACCCCTGGATCACAACAGATCAGATATGCCGAACACTGGATATAGGCAAATACCTAGTTGGGACAGCCTACCAAAAATCACTGACTCTTTTTTTACAGGCAATGCCAAACGTTGGATATATCAATACTTCTGAACAACCTACATCCTAAACCAAAAAAAAATATTGATGATTTGTTTTGGTGATCAAGTGAAGTTTAGAAAGCAACCAACCAGAATCCCTTTATGGTGAGATAGGTAAGGAATAGTGGGTCCAGCATCAGTCATAGGGTAATCTAAGTTCGCCATAGGATATTCAAAACTGTGAGTACACTGTACCCAATGTTTGGCACAGCCTATAAAAATCAATATTTGTGGTAGACTGGTTTAAAGTATGCCAAACTTCTTTGCACATTGACAACAATCTAACAATAATATAATAACAATATACTAAGAAATTTGATGGAAGGCTGTTAAGCCTCTACATTTTTTTTCTCATCTTTTTCTTAATGAAGGGTGGCAAGGGGGGGGGGGGAAAGATGCTAAAGAATTAACTAGTCTCTATCCCAGCACTACTCTAGGGTACAAAACCAGTTACCCGACCCTAGAGCAATCCTTGAAGCTTTAGCTCTAATAATACTTATTATTTCTAAGTATACATCATGCTTAGGGTATCATTTGAAAGCTGATTTATGCTCTCCAGAACCTGCTATGAGCCTACACACAGCAAGCTAAGGTCTTGTCTCTGTTGCTCCAAAACACAAATTTCCTAAATGAGCAAGTTTACCAAGACCCCTAAGGGAGAGGTCCCTAACCTTTAAATCACACAACTTCGAACTTTGCCGGAAGAATGTAAAATAAGATTTCTATGCGATTTTGACAGTCAGGAACCAAAAACTGACTATTTACAACAGTTATGAGTCATCTGAATTACTTGCCTTGTTTTAATTTGAACCTGCTTAAAAAAGGGATTTTATGGTTAGCCTACTGACCGATTACTGGTAACTGACTGTTACATATTTACTCCCACCCAAATTATCTGTATCTCTATCTGTTTCATCACTTATCACAGCAAGGAATTTGAGCTCAGGAGAAAATGAGGTGATTCTGTCCGAAAATGAAAATATGTTTAATTAGAAACATTGAGAAAGAATTTATTTCTTACTGCATGTAAACCAGTGTATACTGTAGCCTATACTATTTCACTTGGTCTCTCTGTACGCACCATACAGAGTTAGTTTTCTAGCTTGGATTTGCCTTAGATGCTCCACAACATGTCTAAACTAGTTAAAAGTGTTGAAAGATGTGTGTTTAAAATCATATTCACGGAAATGAAGTCACGTGATCCACGTTGTTAAAGACGTTACAGTAGCCTACAAGAGAGTCAATGTCAATGACTGAAAGCCAAAAGGACAAAGATCATCTCTGTTTAAAACACTAAATGGTTTTCTTATACTGAATTCATGTTTATTTCTAACAATTGTGCAATTTGCTTTCATATGTTCCCAAGTACCTACGGTTAAACAATGATGATGTGACAGAAAAAAAATACGGGTGACCAGCCATTATGGTAACAAAGTCACCAGAATCTAAAGCTTCTACGCTAGTATCTCGGAAGAAAACCTACAATGAAGTAGAAGAAGCTGGGCAGCGGAGTCAGCAATTTAAATTCCAGTAAGCTTCAATTTCATGTTTTTGTAGTTCCTTTTAAAGCCAGATAGATCTCTGTAAAAGAAAGACTTTTCTAGAAATTTGAAATTTTGTCCAAGGTTAGATACGCCAAATATTATCATTACAACCTGAAACAATAATCCTGCTATAATCCAACCCAGCAGAGATTATTATTTGACCTAACCATCAGAAAGAGACAGTAACTGCTGAGAGTCAGTTAACAACTTAAAAACTAGATTACTAGAATATCTGAAAAAATAAAAAATGTCAATGCCATTGACAATGGTTGGTTCATGACACATTTACAAGGGGGCAATTAAGACTGTAAATCAGACATAAGGGGGCTATTTTACTGTGTTTGGTTGGTTACTGGACTGGTTTCCTAGGCCTAGCTAAGCATACCCTTCATGCCTTTATTGGCCAAGGCTACCTTTCAAATTAGGGTCTTGTAGCCCTATCAAATACTTCTCCAGCACAATGCGAGAAACAGTAGAGCCACTTGTTTCAAAAGGGTGTCCAAGGCAGTCCCCGGCTAGACTACCAAGCATGGAGCCTCGTATCCTCGAGAATAGAAATCCACGGCCGACCATATCACACGTGGAGCTTCAAGTTTGAACTTGACGGCTTCCTTTTCTTAAGGAAAAGGAAAATCCTTTTTGTTGAGCTAAATTATTGAGAATCGGCATTATTACCGGTCAATCTATAAATATAAAAAAAAATTAATTTAAAGTTACTTTAGTAGCTTCTTATCATCGTTAAAATTGATTGCTTTTGATTTTTAAGATTCTGTACTTTTGTGTCTTTATTTTCGTTTTTGAAATAATCTGCAGCAACTTCACGTGTCTTTCAAAAACTGACAACAAAACGTCTTTGGGATTGGAAGGGAATATTTGATATTTTTACATGGAATTCTTCCAGCCTGTTCCTCAAGGAGCGATGTCTACTGATGAGAGGCCAGGAACGAGTGACGATGGCCTACCAGAGTTTAATACCTTAGACGAACCCATTAGGACAACAGTGGCAAGTTCCAAACTTCTTACAACAGGAGGGATATCCAACCTGAGACAAGATTTCAAATTTTCAGAGAAGTTTTTCCTTTGGAATAGTCTATCTTGCTTAGAAAGGAACCAATGAATATGAAAAACATACTTGATTGAAGCTAATTAATTGAATGGTTTACTGTTTACATGTTGGATAAATAAATATTGCTTCAGTATTTCCACATATTTTTCCTCTCAAAGAAGATCACCTCATTCTAACCTTAGCTCAAATTCTGCACTGTGCCTTATAAAATGATAAAAAAGGTAGTTCCCAAAGTCAATAGCCAGAAAATCCCAATTCCAAGCGGCACTGTCTAGGGAAGAAGCTGTACTTTACATCCTCCTATGGGCTATGGAACTGGTAGTTCTCACAGAAATTAAACCATATGAGCTATGCTGGAGCTAGGATTCGGGGATCTAACATCATTGACTAACAGAAACTTGTATGTGCTGGCGTTGTTCGGGTAGTAATAGAAATAACTCACAGAGACATTGTCGTATAGGCTTCTCGTCTGGTAGTCTCATAGAATTATGTACTCAAAAGCTAGGGAGCCGGTAGGCAACCATCTAAATTGATATGTTACAGTTTGTTATTACAGTGGTTGTTAGATGTGTTTGCTGGGAATGTGCGCCATCCCCCCCCCACGAAAATAGGCTAGTTCTGCCACTGTTCGTTGTTATACAAGTATTTCTACTTGGTTTCCCATGATCTTGGTCTTAATTTCTGATCAACTCAAAAATGGATCTTGAAAAGTATATGTGTATAGTAAGAGCTGATAAAAATATCGCCGAACTGTTTTGAAAGTGCCATGACGAAGCTAGTGTTGGTAAAACTGAGATAGCTTTAAGTAACACTAGAATCCATTTATTATTGGCCACTGTCATAATGTTATAAACTGCCACCCATCTTGGAGCTTTGAGTTTCAGGCATAATTATAACCTAAGTGGAGGGAGAATGAGAAAAGCGTAGGGCAGTTTGCTGAAAGTTACAGCATCTGATGACCCATTGTATTGCATGAATGGATAGTGAAGAAGGGGAAGGAGTCGGGAAAGGATTTGTTTGAGGGGCTGTTAAACTTCCAGGCACAGGTTTTGATTTCATCTTCTGCTTTTAATACCTCACCCACAACAGCATCAGGCTGATGGGTGTGTTCATTCACTATCATACTATCAGCATAAACCTTCACATTCAATTTACACTCCCCTTGAATATTTTTCTGCCTGTACATAATGCGCTTGAAATTAAGAACATTTACACCCAGCACTTATTGCTTAACAAATAATCAACCTATGTGCACAAGCCTTTTCCATACTTGTTGGGATTTTTTTTTTTTTTTCTGTGGGGAGGGGTCCAGGAACCAGAGAAATTCTTGGTCTGGGGGGCCATACCAAGAGAGGGGTTCTTGCCTAGACCTGGGCAATGATATAGGAGATTTCTGGGGGGGGGGGGGAGATGGAGATAGTTAGGTCTTGGAACTTTTTTTTTACATGTATTAACTAATTCCATAGGCTAGATCCTGTATATTATTTGATTGTAATCTGTCTGTTATCTATCTTCCATCTTCCCTGCTGCATCCTCTCTTCTTGGAGAAAACCTTGAGAAATCATTCAGTCAATGAGCATGTATAGAAATTAATTTCAAGTTTACTCTCAAGGTTAGGAGCGATTTTGCTCTAGATCACAAGTATTAATTTTGAGACTTTAATACATAGAGATATACAGGAATAGTATAGATATATAGATATTGATATCTATGTATGGATATATTTGAGTCTGATCAAGCCAGACATGACCCATTTGAGCCATTCTAATGTTTTAGTTGTTTTGCAGATGAGAGATTTGAGGGCTGTTGGCCAAAAGTTCAAGTATGTGCTTGTTCCAAAAGAAAAGAGGACACTGCTTAAAGAATGTAAGTAAAAACCCAGAAGTAGAAGATCCAACTAGGTTAGTCTAAAATAATGTCAATAGGTGATCAGACATACTATTTAGTAGAAGATCTTATTGCTCTTGATGTGTGTGTGTGGGGGGGGGGGATAGTGGGACGCCCCTCCCCCCCCCAATGTTGTCGGCCAGTTGGTAAAAAGCGTAGCCGAGTCGGCGCGAAGCGTCGATTTTTTTCTTGGAAACAGTTGATTATTCGTGAAAACAGTCGGTTTTTAGTTGTTTGTTTAATTTTCATTTGTCATTTGTTAGTCTGTATTCCTTATCTTGCAGTGTGATGGATTTTCGCCCTTAATTTATTGATCCTTACAGTTGTCTTCTTTTTCAGGGGACCTCTGGGGACCGTTTGTTCTCTGCACTTTTATGGCCATGTAAGTATAATAATTAAAATCACCCAGACTTACCTCTCGTAGCTTAAATCATTCCAACACACTCTATCCAATCCATAGGGGGTTGGAACCGACTGTAAACGATGAGGGTGATAATCGGGAAACTGTCCCCTTAATCGTCAGGAACCCAGGTTTTTCTCCATCGCTTAAAGCCAGGCTCCGCATTCCAGATTTTCCTTCCGGATTCCAGAAAGCCGTCTCGAGACGATCTGGAACCTCAAGCCAGGCCAAAAATGTTTGGAATTCCAGGTGTTGGGCACCCCAGATTCCGTATTCTGGAAGGTGCCATAGAGGTAACTCGTTCGAGAGGCGTAGTAAATATGCAGGGTGGTTCCGGAAATCACCATAATCTTTTTGCCCACTCTCAGAATGCCCACGATCGAAATGCCCACGATTCAAAATGCCCACAGTTTAGAATGAAAATGCCAACGGTTCAAAATGCCCACGACACAAAATGCCCACAATAAGAGGTTGAAAACCATGAAATCGAAATTGTCAAAATACACACGTGGTGAGTCCATAGGTTTTCTCAGATGTTTTTTTTTCCATTGACGTTCTTCTGTTTCTAAATCTTAATAGTAAAAATGTTCAAAGAGTCTGGCGAAGACCGGGTATCTACAAGACAAAGCTGTCTGGATCAAATATTAAATTTTTGGGATCCCATCGCTTTGGTCTTGTTTCTCCAAGTAGCTTACGGCTGTCGTCCACAAGTAGTCAGTAAAAGTGGAGGTAGCCATTCTCAGCGCAATATTTGTTTACCAGAGAATATTTCGTTGCTGGTTCCATCATGTTCCATGTATTACAGAAGCGTGGCCATAAGTCGTTTCAGTAAACATAATCCTGTGGAGCATGTTGCCGCGTATGAAACTCCCGATAATTTCCCGAAAATCATAAGCGAACGATAACGCGACGCCGCTCCTGTATAAAGTGACGTGGATATAGTATTCACTCCGTGCGTGGAAAGTGGATTCGGCAAGCCAGCGGGAAGTTGTAAAGGCGCAATGACTTTCCGTTTCTTCTTGCGCTCGGCTGATTCTCGCTTTGCTTTTTGAAAAGCGAGTCCGTGGGAACTCCTGAATCGCGCTTATTACAAGCATAGACTGACAGGCTTTTAGCAGAAAGTGTAGTTTACGGACATATCGCAGACGCTAGGGTATACGAATTACTGGTACCGGCGCTGACAATAGTCTGACATTGAATGGCCGATGTTTCCATTTGCAAAGGAGAGGGTTGTCCTGTGGGTGAATTAGAGCATTAGTTGCGTTTTTGCAGACACCATGGTATCTGATGCCACGGTCTAAAGTCGTTTTTGCAGTTATCGTGGTATCTGATACCATGGTAAAAAGGCGTTTTTGCAGTTATCGTGGTATCTGGCCAGTTATCGTGGTATCTGATATTCAGATACCACGGTCCGACCGTGGTAACTGATAGGGGTATCTGAAAAAGTCATCTCACTTTCATCAGTTTTTGTCAAAATGGTTGGGAAAGAATTGGGTGGGAAAGAAGTTTGGCACTTAGTGATGTGACTGAATATCAGTTTTTCTTTTGGGATGACTTCGAAAAGCGCAATTTCGGCAATTGTCGTTTTTGCAGAGCCACCGTATATCAAATACCAAAGTAACTGTAAAAACGACTAATTGCAGATCCCGTTACCGTGGGAACAGATGCCATGGTATCTGCAATAACGCAACTATTATAATAGTCAGACACTTCCCTCAAACCTCTCTTGCAATTACAGGGTGCTGCAAGGGTCTCACTCAGATGTGGATAGCGTCAACGACGGAGGCCCAGAGTTCGCTGAAGTTTTCCTGATCATGTGTTTAGGAGCCATTGTAGTGACGTTAAATTCAACACTGCTTGGTGGAAAGATGTAAGTATAACCACTAATGGGTACGATGGAATGATCAAGTAGGAGCAGAAAGCGTTATCCGCCACCGGGAAATATTTCTCTCGACTGAGGCGCTAATACTACCTAGCAAAAAGTACATCATTGTCATATGCAATGTGAGTGGTTAGGCTGTTTCCACAGCGCGTCGTCGCTCATTTCCAGAGAGAAAGTTGATTCCCCCACAGAGCTTTGACAAAAGGGGTTAAATGGAACTTGTTCGTTCTAGCGTACGTTTAACCGTTCTTGGTGTAGTCAAGTCGCTAAATTACCTCCTCTCAGTCAATAATTCTTATTGCCAGGACTAATATACAAGTTATTTTGAAATAATTCCTCTGTCAACAAACCTAGTGCCAAAGCAGTTTGGCACTAGCTCATCAACCTGGCCAAAATATTTCGCGGTGAAACGTGGGTATTATTCCGTCCCAAGTGAATGTAGCATTGATTGGAACCATCAAATAGTGCACGCATACATAACAAATAGATAAGCCGAAAGAACTATCATTTCGTTTGACAGTGGCGTGACCGTAATTTATTTTGCGGTTAAAGTTTAACTGAAAAGATACACTGAAGATACACTAGAATGGTTTGACTCGTTTGATTGTGGTTTGACTGGTTGATGAATGGTTTGATTCGATGATTTTGTATTTTTCACCCGGGTCTCTAGTAATAACGTTCAGAGTGTGCGCTGCTTGCACGACTTCCCAGAATTCATCCAGACGTGGAGAATTTGAATATGAAAAACAGGCCTGTATTTCCAGGGTTAAAGATGCTAAGCTCTGACAAGTTACGCATGTAGAAAGTAGGAAAATAAGGTTAAGATATGCCTTGCACGGAATCCGACATTTTTTTTTCGGCAGTGGCTTACATTTGCAGTTGGTAAATATTTCAAGCGTTGAGAGACAAGCACATAGAGGCACCACAAAGCTGAAAGAATAAATTCATTCGATGAAAACGATTATCTATGGATAAGGACAAACGAAGTGACGCATTCGATTCTGGTTTTCGGGCCTATTCTAGTGAATAAGTGATATGTAACTAGACTGTCGGATCTCAGTCCTATTCATTAAAGCTCAACCGAAAAGGGCTGGGATAGGACAATCTAGTTACCGATCACTTATTCACTTGAATTGGCTTGAAGACCCGCTGAAATACGTTACTTCGTTGTTCCGCTATTCACGAATAATCGACTTTCAAATAGTGGAATTTCCGTGTGATTTGTGGTACCTATATGCGCTTGTATCTGTGTTGTATGCCTTATGAGAAAGATTTATGAATTTTGTCTTGTTCAGGCACTAAGCAGTCATTCACCAAGCTCACCACTGTCCACTGAAAAGCCGTGTTTGTGTTGAAATTAAAATTTCCCGCGTCATAGTAGAATTTACGTTGTGGGGACGGCCGCAGATATTCTGAACGTTATAACTAGAGCAGATAGTGGAAGATAAAAAAAAAAATCCCTAAGCAGAATCCAAATAAATCAATGTATTCAATTAAATGACACAAAAATAAGTTGGCTTTTCTGTTAAACTTTAAGCTTTAAGAGGTTTAAAGGAGATCTGAACACTTCGCTGTGTTGATTATCTCATTCCGTTATGCTATTGTGGCTTAGTCCTTTGGCCAGGAAGACCGGTGTGTAGGGGAACCAGGCTGTAGCCTAAACATTTGCCAATTGGTTTCGCGGGACGATGTCAAACTCGTTATGTAACTTGTGAGTGTTAAAAATAATGACGTTTTATAAAGACAACCAAATTAGCTCGCTAGCAAGTTTTTGTCTAATAAACCTTACTTACTTACCTTACTTAAACTATTGCTTCAATTAGCTTGCCGCGAGAATACCGAGAAAATGCTTCACCTTCCAGATTGCCAACTATTTTATATCTTTTAATTCCGTGCATATCTTTAGTCTGCAAGTTGCAACTGTCAATCATCACCCTTTCTTTTTTGCCTGTCCCACCCGTTCGCGTATTCATTTTTTCTCTCTAATGTCAGGAAAACAGAACCTCCACAAAAGGGGAAATCTGTAATTCTTTCATGTATAAAATCCGCTCAAGTAGAGTGCATGGATGGATACTAACTGACAATGGGAACCAAAGCCCGCCTGACAGTGTAACCTTAAAAATCCTTAAACAGCCGGTAATATGACCGGACCGCTATATGACCCTAGGAAGGTTTCCTTTTGTAGGCCGCGCCTAGTATCTTAGCCTTTATACAGGAACAGCTTTTACCTCGAATTTATGGCATATTGCACATTCAAAACAAGCATGCGTCATTACCAGAGAACTGGTTTCTTTACGAAAATCCATTCTGATTTCACGCAACCTGTGAGGCGTGTAAACACGACATTGGACGGGCATAAGCCAGGCCCAAATTTACCGGAAATTGCAGTTTACTGTTTATGATTCGAATGCATCTGCTGTTACAATTTTTTGCGAAAGACTTAACTTCGTGTCTTGCTTGTGCTTTAAGACCATTAAAGGTCAGAGTTGGACTTTTAGGACCTGCGAATGTTATGAGAAAATAATTTTTCTTTACTATGTTCGATCTAATTTTTTTTAGTTTGTTTCCCCAGGCATACTATAGGTGTTACCACGCTTTCTTTTGTTGCAGATCCTTTTTCCAGAGTGTATGTGTTCTGGGGTATTGCCTCTTACCCTGTGCCATAGCCTTGTCCATCTGTAGGATCGTCTTAATTGCAGAACAGACTACAGGATTGTTTCTACTGAGGTTTATCGTAACTATGGGCGGATTCGGCTGGGCCGTATATGGTAAGATACTACCAAATCGTTTCCTTAATTTTGAACGGAACAACCTAGGTACTTCACTGCAGATGAACTTCATAACATCTGGCACAAGAATGCGTAGTTTCAACAGATAACAGGTTTACACCATCTGTTATAGTTAACCGAAGGGGTTTCCTCGTCTATGGCCTTGGGTTCGTCCCTGAGAGCCTGGTCACACTGGGCTCATTTCCTGGCTTTTTTTGTTGCAAAAGTAGAAAAAAGAAAAAGAACGACATACAACTAATTCTGAAAGTTATCGTTTTAAATTCAGAGATCAGTTAGAGCAAAACAGCATGTATAATTATGTTACAGGAACCCTAATTGACGCCTAATTGCAGGCTGCACATTATCCCCAAGTTGCCACAAAGCCCATCAAATCTCGCGTCCCCTAGGGATTTTCAGTTGTTTGTCGAATAGGCTGGTTTTTGAGCCCAGTGTGACCAGGCTCTGAGAAATAGCATGCTTCGAGGCTTCCACGGTCGACGTTCGAAAACGTCAATCACAACTCTTGATTACTAAGAGCGTGTTTCACCCTACTTACAGTAGTTACTTCGCATGACGTCACGAATTCTTGCTTTTTGCCGTCAAGGCTGGAACGATTTTCTATTTTCCAGCAGATAGTCATGCCACGGTCGAATCCGACCAATCACGTTACAGAGATGCGTAGTTACCACGCTCGCGAGTATGGTAAGCAAATAGTTACTATTAGTTACTATTTCGAGAAGGTTGAAACTGTCAGCGTATAAGTTTTTACGAGGTTGGAACGAAAATAGTATCTAATAGTTACTATTGTTAGAAGGGTGGAAGACGCTCTAAAGCTAAGGGCACACACAGTCCGGTAAGATTCCGCACGCGAAAACGCGCATGCGTAATTCGCGTCACTATGCCCGACAGGTTTTTCAGATAAAATGGAATTCGGATGGGAAACTTGGCCCCAGATTTGAAAAATCCACTGCTTAGCCTACAGTCAGATGATGCTGATTGATTGCCGAATGTTTGCAAATTCTCTGTTCATTAAAAAATGTCTATTTTGCATTGTATATATAATATACAGGAGGTGTAGCCTATGTAACTTTGAACAGTTCTGAGGAGTATCAGAGAAAGATGCAATTAAGGAACTGCTTTGATTGACCAGTATTTTCCTTTTATTGCAGCAAGTGCATGAAATGTCGCTGTTCACCTGTAAAAAGATAAACTGTAAAAATATTCAGACCTCCTGTAGATAGCCTAGTAAACATTTAAGTTTGCCTACCTGGTAGCTTGCATTCAGCAGACACTTGCACCCAAGATCTTTCTCTAACAAATATGGTTTTGCAGCTGACATTAAATAGGTCGTATAAACATTTAAATTTTGAACACAGCTTTGAGCTTATAATTTTTCAGTTCTTAGAGCACAATTTCGCATGCGTTTAAAATTCGCTCCGGAAAAAGTAGAAAATTTTCTACTCAAATCGGACCGAATCCGCATGCGATGCGTCAAAATTCCGGAGCGGAGAAGGAAATTCGCACCGGACTGCGAAATTCGGACTGTGTGTGCAGGCTACTTAACTCTACGTGACGATGAAAAATTGCCGTGTTCCCAGTGAAGAGCCAGAAACGTCATGACAACAAACGTTGTTGGTTGGTTAGCACAAGATTTTTATCAGTTTCGAGGGTTCGTTTGGGCGACGTTTCTTGTTCTTCCCGAGGTTCACTGGCGTTTCGGACTTAATCATATAGAATATTACAAACTCTCGCTTGCTTCGCTAGGCTACTTGCCGTACCTTTGCTTCTGCTCTTCTTCGTCCTTGTGATAATTGTCTGAAGCTTGAGTTTTTGTTCTGATGACAGGCCTGTGGTAGTGACGGCAAGATGCGCGAAGCGGCCCGGCTAGTGTAAGCTTGCGCTACAGCACCGTTTCATGGAAAATATTATAACCCGAACTTTCGAGAATATTACATCCGGGGATGGTTTTCAGAGTTTAACTATTCCGTATAAATACTGAATTATTTTGACTCTTTTGAGGGATTTTCATTTTTCCTCAATCGGCTCTAGTAGGGACGCTGAAAATATGGACGGCCTTGCGGCAGGACTTGGATCTGCAACTGAACCGCCAAGTCTAAGCAAGACCAAAGGTTTCAGTGGGATCCCAAAAATTTTGTATTTGATAAATATTCCTTCAGCCCAAGCTGACTGCGAATCATATTTGATAGTGCAAAACGGATACGTCAGCTGAATTTTATTAGAGCTATATTCAAATATTTAACGCTAAGCTAGAGTCTTTAGTTTGTTTTCCCACAAGTTCGTTTTTCCAACTTGTGCGGCTTTGAGCCTGAAAAGGACACTTGCCAAGAAGGACCGAAATATAGCTCTAATAAAATTCAGCTGACGTATCCGTTTCGCACTATCAGATCTATATTTTATCCAGACAATTGGGTCTTGTCTTCGCCAGATCCAGTCTTCACCAGACTCCTTGAACATTTTTACTATTAAAATTTAGAAACAGATTAAGACCAAATAGCTAATCATCTGAGAAAACCAAGTTCAGATATAGATTCAGCATGTGAGTTTGCGCCTATAATTCACATCTATTTTGACGAAACCGGTCGAAACTTCCTGCCTTACTTCTGCCGATTTTCCGGTTTCGGCCGATTTCCGGAACTACTTGTTCGGCGAAAAAATAAAGCTCAGAAACGAATTCAGCAATTCTTCTTACCCCGATATCGAACATCTGAAAGATCTGACGCCTTCTGTTCGCCCGGGATCCGGCCAAAACCGGAAAAATTTGTTAAAAGCAAAAGTTGTATATGTAGTTTATTAGATGTCCGATTTAGGGGTAAGAAGAGATGCTGAATCCGTATATGACAATCAGTTTTTACCCGGACATATAGTTCGCCTGGAATCCGGATGAAACCGGAAAATTTGTTCTAAGTTAAATTTTTCTTTGAAGTTGATTAGATGTCGGATGTAGGGTTAAGGAGATACGCTGAATTCGTTTTTAGCTATACTTTTCCGCCGGACAAGTAGTTCCGGAATTCCTTCGAAACCGGAAAATGGGCAGAAGTAAGGCAGGAAGTTTTTGATCTGTTTCGTCGAAATAGATATGACTCACAGGGGTAAACACACATGCTGAATTCATATCTGAACTTGGTTTTCTCAGATGATTAGCTCTTTGGCCTTAATCTGTTTCTAAATTTTAATACTAAAAATGTTCAAGGAGTCTGGTGAAGACCGGATCTGGCGAAGACAAGACCCAATTGTCTGGATCAAATATTGAACTTTTGGGATCCCATCGAAACCTTTGGTCTTGTTTATGATGGCGGTGATAATCGGAGCATTCCTCGTCTGTGGGGACTCGCGAGAATACGGGGAATGAGTCCCTTGGACAAACAAAAACATAGTGACTCGTCGAAGGGAGTCCTCGCGGAACGGCGAGAAGACGCCTTTCGTGAATAGCGGAACAACGAAACATCGCATTTTTGTCGTGTCTCCAAGCTTATTTAAGTGAATAAGTGATGGGTAGCCAGATTATCATAGTTGCGTTTTTGCAGATACCATGGTATCTGTTACCACGGTAACCTGATCTGCACTTAGTCTTTTTTGCAGTAACCCTGGTATCTGATATACGGTTGCTCTGCAAAAACGACAATTGCCGAAATCGCGTTTTTCGAAGTCATCCCAAAAGAAAAACTGATAATCAGTCACTTAACTAAGTGCCAAACTTCTTTCACACCAATCTGACTAAAATTGATGAAAGTGAGATGACTTTTTCAGATTACCACGACAAGTTACCACGGTCGGACCGTGGTATCTGAATATCTGATACAAGGATAACTGGCCAGATACCACGATAACTGCAAACACGCCTTTTGACCGTGGTATCAGATACCACGATAACTGCAAAAAGGCCGTTTGACCGTGGCATCAGATACCACGATAACTGCTAAAACGACTTTAAACCGTGGCATCAGATACAATAGTATCTGCAAAAACGCAACTCATATCTCAGTCCATTTCGGTCAAATCTTAATGATTTGGTGTGGACCGGCGACACATTTATCTATGAATTTTATCTTTCTTTCCAGCATCAATGGTTTTTCTCGGCGACAGCCAGCCACAAGGAAGGAAGGCTCTTGCCGTCTACCCAATATTCTTATTCTACTTCATTATCGCCTGGTTAATTATTTCTCGATCTAACGTATGATACGGATTCAACCTTGTTAGTGGTGGAGTTTTGTCGTCTCGGTTGGACGGATGACCACGTCAACTGCGTGGGGACAGGTGGTGGTGACAAAGTGTGTTCATGGGGATTAGGCTGCGTTCCCGTAGCTTTACGACCGTGAGCTTACTGCGGTTTCTTGTTGTTTAAGTTCTGCGACGCCGGCGATCGTCGTAACGTGTTCGGGTGCTGGCCGTTATAATAAGGATTTATTCGGATGGAATTTATCCAAGTCAGGAGCAAGATCACGTGAAGAGCGGTGTGAAAATAAAGAGTACCGTTTGTTTTCTCTTTAGACTCTTTAAGTATCATTGTGAAAAGAGACTGTGGCTTCTCGTTCGGGTTCATGCAGTTGAGTTATGCTTCTTTGAACGTAAGTTAACTTTGTCAACTTTATCCAAAATCAGCTAGTCAGCCACTGTAGCCAACTAAGGGCTCCTAAGAACACAGAATGGGCGTTGTGGTTCTTCATTTTACCGTTTAACCCAGAACTGCACTGTTCAAAGTTAACTAATCGTCAGATCAAGAAGCTTACCTCAACTGTAACCTCGTAGTAACTTCAGTGCAGTGCTCAACACTGTCAGAAGTTTCATAACAGATTGCGCATAACACTTTAATAACAGCTTTTCACTTAAAAATAAAGTGTTATGACCAATTAAGTTTACACTATTTCGTGCCTAGATCCCCAACAACACCTTCAATTGGTAAAAATACTAACGGGAACGAAAGAAACATAACATATAACATCCCAAAGTGTTATCTGTTGAAACCGCGCATCCTGCTGTTGTCGTTATGTAACTTCTGACAGTGTAGTATTTTTAGCTATTGAAGGTGTTGTTGGAGATCTGGGCACGAAATAGTATAAATGTAATTGGTCATAACACCTTTTTTCTCAGTGAAAAGGTGTTATTCTTGAAAGTGTTATGCGCAATCTGTTATGAAACTTCTGACAGTGCAGTGCAACTTCCGGCTAGTCAGTCGTGTCGTGCATCACTAGCTAATGCATGTTCGAAGTCCTATTTACATTTTGACTTCCAAGTTTAGCGAAGATGAGATAAGACTGTTTGAGTTGCTAAGCCTTGGAAATTGGCGTGTTCGAGTAGTATGATTTTATATAATTAATTTATCTTTGGATAATGCAACAAAAATAAAATTAACGATGAAAAGTCGGAATGCTATGAAATGAGTCCGTTAACACGAGCTACGGATTCGAAATCCGATCGGTTTACGTAACTTCCGGTCATGACCCTCTTTCCGGAGTACTCTGTGCGACCGTGGAGTAGTCTCCAGTTATCCATAAATAGAACTGTGCCCGGTCGGAGCTTCAACCGGAACTCGTTTTCCGGTTCACGTACGATTTTCGACAGGTGGATCAAGTGTCGGTAATAATCTGGTATGAATGCGGTCGGTACGGATCGAAGAGGGGCACGGTCGTAAATATTGTATCTGACTTGTATAAGTTCCCCGTTCTCTGAGCTGTGGACGAAAACAGGCGCGTTGTTCTTATAGAAGCGCTGCTTATCCACGTATTCGCCAACCGTTGAGACGTTTGAGAGCATTTTATATCCGTCTGTTGATGCTTCCTTTAATTGTCTAGCGCAGTTAAAACCATCCACTAAAATGTTCTCCCCACCCTTGCCATCGTGCTTGAGACAGTGTAGAACTTGCAGTCCTGCCGCCTCCAGAAGATAGGTCGTGTCCGTATGTGAGCCAATGGCAGCACTAGTGTAGGCAGTGTCGCTGTATTCAAGATTGTCCGAAAACTCCCACATTTCTCCGTAAAAGGTCGGCATAACCGGAGCTAGCCGCTCGATCGCCATTCTTGTGTCGGGGATATACGGCGGCACGCCGTCCACAATAGCAAAGCCTTTGCGGATCAGCGCGGATAGAAACCGGCGGAAAGTGGAGTCACAGCCCATATAAAGGTCGTACTCGAAACGCTCTGGAACCACGTTCTTTCCATCCCAGAGTTCAATATTCCTTTCGGCTGCGCGTACGTATTTGTTGGCATGGAGCCAGTCAAGTGCAAATTCACTCACGTGTCCGTCGTTCCAGTTAATAACCACTCGGTCAACCTTCGCTTCCGCAGATTTTATCGATTTCACATTTTGGTCCTGCAGATTGACCAAATCGAAGAGTCGCTGATTCGTGTTCACGTGATAGCATTGTGGACATCGACAGTGATCACGCAGCCAAAGATTATTAAAACACACCGATTTTTTCCAATTAGAATCTCTAATTTCTAAGCGATCATCGTGGTGTGTGATAGTAGAAATCCTTCGAAGAAGCACAACTGATTTAGCACCACTTTTTGTTCCGAATAGTGACAAAAACTTAGGAACCTGTTTCATTCCGACTGCTGCCTCAGCTCCGTTAGGCGGGAAAAGTGAAACTGGCTGGACTGGACCTTCAAGAACTGAGCGAGTCGTCTCCGGCGCAGCGCAGTGTATTTGGTTATCGGAACAAGATTTTTTACCTGTCAAAGAACTTGAGACTGAAATTAGGGGAACGTGATGGTCCCCGCGTGAGACCTAGAAGGCCAAAAAGGCGATACGAGGCGATTGTGCGCAGCTCAAAATGTCTGCCTGAAAAGTTTTTCCTCTTATTGAACTTTTTAAAGACAAACACATGCCAATTGTCGGCCGAAGTTTTAGTGCAACGACACTTGCTTACAACCTTACTCTTTTTCCTGCTCATTTTGGACCTGTAAAAAATTTTCTAAAGGACCCATCGTGCCCATAATACCAATACAAAGTACTTCCGTAACTGCATTTTTATTAATTCTTAAACCCGGAAACTCGAATTTCATATTTACATTCTGAACCGGCTAACGACACCTGACTAATCTTTGAACTCGCCACGATTCACTAGTCCAGTTCAATAACTAAACCATCCATCATCGTCGTAACAGAAGTTCATCGTCAAAACGAAGAGCTGCTCAGAATCGGCGGTTTTAAAAAACACGTTAAACTCAGACCCGATGACCACCCACTTGGAAAAAAGGGGGGTGGACTGGCAATCTATAAAAACGAAAAGATTCGATCTTCAAGTCTTGACATCCCTGTCCTAGATGACAACGATGAAATTTTGTGGACATTTATTAACCCTAAGAGAATCCCTAGGGAATATAACGGAATTGCGGTCTGTGCTTATAACTATTCCCCGGGACAAAATCTAACGAGTCGCAAACTATGTTCAAGGAAAGTATCCAAGTTGTGGTATTTTCATGATCGGGAATGCTAACGAGTTAAAAATCGAGAACGTGAATACATCACTTGGCCTTAAGCAAATAGTAAAAATTCCAACAACCAAGGGTGGTACCACCCTCGACCGGATCTCTACCAACATGCATAGATATTACAAAGAACCAGTCTCAGGAGCATCCCTTGGGGGTAGTTATCATCTCACCCTAGAACTATATCCCACCAGTACAATCCATATCCAGTATGAGACAATCACAACCACAAGCAGACCAATAACTGACGAAGGTTAACTGACGAAGGTCTCTTGGCGTTTGGAACATGCCTGTCCTCTGAAAAATGGGACGAATTCACAGAAGCAAAAACTCCAAACGAAAAAGCGAACATACTCCAGGAAACCTTTTTAACACAGTACACTTCTTGTTTCCCAGAAAGGACTACCAAACGTTTTTCTTCTGACCGGCATTACATCACCGACAAAATAAAAAAGTTTGTAAAAGAAAAAAGGCTACTCTTTAGAGAAGGCAAAAGGGAGGAAGGTAACCGCCTAAAGAACAAAATACGTAACCCGACCCGTAAAGCTGCTGCAAAGCACTATGAAAAAGAAGTCAATAGTCTTTTCCGATCTCATCCAAAAAAGTGGTACCAAAATAAAACGCATGATGGGCAAACAACCCAGGCCAATCTGGATTTCTGTCTTGATGAAGAGCCCCTGGTCATAGCAAACAAGCTCAACGCCCATCTTGCTGACATATTGCAAACTTTATCTCCCCTCAGAAAAGATGAAATACGAACAAACCTTGTGAATTTCAAAGAATTCCCCGAAATAACTGAAGAAGAAGTACTTAAGAAGTTAAAAAACCTCAAAAGAACAAGCATTAATTGACATCCCCGTTGACCTTATCCGTGCGTTCCCAGAATTTTTGAGTGGACCGCTAACGACACTCATTAACGCCATTACACAATCTGGGGAATAACGGCCTGGAAAAATGGGTTTGTAACACCCATTCCCAAGAAGGATACTCCAGAAGACTTTTCAGGAGTACGCCTAGTAACACTAACGCCCATATTTAGCAAAGTTTACGAGAGTTTTCTTTCATCGTGGCTCAAGGATTTCACTTTGACCCAGATTGATCCGAGACAATATGGCAACATGCGCAACACGTCTACCACGCATTATCTTGTCTACTTGACAACATCTTTAAACACCTGGACGAACCAGATCACTGGATCAACCTTATCGCCATTGATCTGAAGAAGGCTTTTGACCTCATCAGCCATTCCACTCTGCTAAGGAAGCTTTTAAATGATTTTAGTGTCCGTCCTTTCCTTGTCCGACTAATCGCAGCTTTCCTTTCTGACAGGTCCCAGAGAACAAAGTATGGAAATGTCTTTTCTGACCCACTACCAATTTACTGTGGTGTGCCCCAAGGCACTATCCTCGGACCACTACTTTTCCTGGTCATGATCAATGACCTCGGAGGCTCCTGTGACGACCGATGGAAATTCGTGACGATCTTTCGGTCTTGGAGCGTTGTTACAAAAATATCCGGAGCAGTGCAGCCACCATAATGAATGACATTAGTGAAGACGCTTCAGTCAACCGAATGACCGTCAACCAAGACAGATCGGCCGTCCTAACTGTATCCTTTCTCAAGTCCAATCCAACCTGATTTACCTGATCACAGCAGAGTGGAGGAGCTCAAACTTTTAGGTGTTTATCTAACTTCAGATCTTAAGTGGGAGAAGCAAGTACAATCTATGCTGAAAAGAGCAAATATGGGCATAAGATCTCTCAAAATGCTCACCCGCCATGGCACCCCGAAACACCACCTCCTTCGCATCTACCTTGTGTTCATTCGCCCTTCCCTTTAATACTTCTGTCCGGCATGGCATTTCGGTTTAACACGGGAGCAGTCGGAACGACTCGAGAGGATCCAGTACCGGTCTTTACTAATGGTATCAAAATCCCGTACATTTCTCTTCTTAACGAGTTTGGTCTCGCATCTTTGTCAAACCGTAGACACCAACTTTGTACCAAGTTTGGTGACCAACTACTGGAAGACCCCAACCATCGGCACATCCTTCCCCCTGTCCACATTCCCGACCGCATAAGGCCACAGAGAATGGCAGCACAACCAGTTCCTAAGATCCAACCCAATCGGGCAATTCATGTGCGGTACGAAAGAAGTTTTGTCCCCTCCTTTGTGAGTTTTTTCAGCGCGAAATTTTAAATTCTTTTCCTCTTTTTTACGATAATTATTGTAGTTTAGCTCTTTAATTTGTTGCAATCCTTGTTCTTGTGTAATTATTGAATAGTTGACTATGTAAAAGCGCAATAGTATATAGTTATGTTTGACGAGAGAACAAATATTCGGTTTTTTGTTAATAACGTAAGGAATGTTTTTCGAACAATAACGATTGATTGATTGATTGATTGTTTCCATGCGCATGCTCCCGACGAGTGTTCGTGTATCATGTGATAGGCTATGGAAAAACAGTTTTCTGAATCTTGCCGAGTTTTTTTCATAGAAGTCAATGGGTTTGGGAAAAGGCTTAAAACAGCCAAACTCTTGGATAATTTGTTAAAAACAGAGCTTAGTTTTACCGTTTTACAGTATTCCCGTAGTTTTGAATATTGGAACATAAACAGTAAATAGTGCGAGGTTTGCTTTAAGTTAAAGGGGACTGTAGATTATGCTAATTATGAATGGTCAGTTGTTCCCATGCAATCGAATTGTCGACCCGCTCATCTGTTCATTTAGGGACCGCTGACTTCGTAGACGTTTCTCCCGAACCGATTACGGAGGATCATACCCTTGAGTCCCTAGATGAACAAAAACGCGGGGACTCCTCAAGTTGAGTCCTCCAGGAACGGCGAGAATACGCCTTATGACGGTATAAAGATTATGGGTGTCAGATGTGTGATTTTTAAGTTCGGACCGAATACTACCTTGGTGCGGGGAGCTGGAAGGGGCGTACTTGTATTCGGGAGAAACATGGTGGTTGCTCTAAATGCGACATGAATTTTTAATCACATCCGACTTCGGGGGGGGGCGGAGTCCCGGAAATCGTTTAACATACGTAGCGTCCAAAGGTCAAGGAACCGAGATATGTTATTTTGAGGTCGAGACCGGATCCAGTCTCTTCGGGGGGAGTTGGGTGTCACTAAAAATTTTCCGGATGTTCTCCGTTTCAAGGGCGAATTGTTCGGTAGCAAGTGCCCTAGATGCAATATTTGCGTGTCCGAATCGCAACCGACTACGGTGGTGGGATGGACGGAGAGGCTCGGTAACATGCGTAGGAACAAGATGGACGGAAGGAGTGGCATGAAGCTTGGATTGTGCAAAGGTAATGGGTTCCAAGATCCGGAAGGACTTCCATTCAAGCGGCCCTGTGGGTGATATGAGCAAATTCCCTAGATATGATATTTACGTTTCCGAATCGCATGTGGACACGGTGGTGGTTGAGGGAGGTTCTGGAAATTTTCTGATGCGCGTACGGACCAAAAGAAGAGAGTGAGAGACTTGGAAGGCACACATGCCATGGACCTGGTTGTGCCATTTGAGGTCTGGAGTCTTGACCGAATGCGACCTGATACTTTGTAGATGGAATGTAGACAGTCGGTTTTTCGTAAATATAATAGATTCTTTCTTAAAACAGTCGGTTCTTCTGAGAATCAGTCGATTTTTCGTCAAAATAGCCGATCTGAAACCCAACTCCAACTTGATTGCACATTCGGTGACGACCGCTGAAAGACGATACGTGCAGCCGGTTGTTGAGAGCGTTGGAACAGCTCTTGCATTATAAACGAAAATGTTTGGAGAGTTGGAATGATTTTTATGGTGGTAGCAGCTAAGCTCAAGTGCCAGGGTAATTACAGACGGGCTAATACTACTCAAGTGACTTTAGCGTGACAGATCAGCTGGTTTATTTGTTACAGGACAAGTCCCTCGTGTAAGTCCCTCGTGTCCCTCTGTAACAAATACAAATCCATCGACTATCAACCCCGTGACTGGGGATGTGAAGTGCTTAGTTAGATTTGTCTTCGGCGGGATCACTGTTCGTTTGGCCTGCTTCTTCATGAACATTTATAGTGGTTTGCGAACTAAGTTCAAACGCCCCTCTGCACTTCAGTGGTAGAGCAGCGGCCTTGAAAGCCAAAGGTCCTAGGTTCAAATCCCGGCTGTCTAGGACCCATGACCGTTTCCGCAATGCACGCGGTCCCGGATTCCCCCTCCCTCCACCCACGCACGGATGGTCGGATCCGGAAAAGAAGGCTTCGTTGAGTATCAGTCAGGTTCTTTACAGTCGTTCATAGTCATGGCTTATACAAAACGCCGGAACTCGCAAAGCTAGACACAGGGATAGACGAACCGACGGAGAGACATCATGGTCGCTACATGGCGCTTGAGTCGAAGGCTGCAAGTGCCATACAATCCTTCAATATTTAAAGTTTAACTGAAAAGGACAGAGATGGGACAGTCTTGTCACCGCTTACTTATTCCCTTCAAGAGGCTTGAAGACCCGGTGAAAATGCGTTACTTCGTTGCTCCGCTGTTCACGAACAATCAATTTTCAAATAGTGGAATTTCCCTGTCAGATTTGTGGCACTACCCGTGTCGTATGCTTGACGAAAAAGATTTATGAAATTTGCTTGCTCAGGCACTAAGCAGTCTTCACCAAGCTTATCACCGCATACTGAAAAGCCGCGTTTGTGTTCAGATTCAAATATTCCGCGTCATAGTAGAATTTGCGCTGTGGGGACAGCCGTAGATATTCTGAACCTCAGTACTAGAGAAGATAGTGGAAAATAAGAAAATCTTTTAGCAGAATCCAAATAACTCAGTGTATTCAACTAAATGATACAAAAATAATTTTGCTTTTCAGTTAAACTTTAAGCTATACCTGCTGTGGTGCTATAAATAGAATCTCCAGTAATCAAGAGGCATTTCTGGGGAAATTGGAATTCTCCAGCAATCGAGGTTTTGAAGGGAATTCCAAAGTTTGCCAAACTACGCTATCGTCCAGAAGGAATGACAAGTTCTCAATTCTAGCTTGACCCGACGCAAAAGTTACACAGAGTGACGAACCGACAGGAACACGAATACTCTTTGGCACTTTGTTGACACGGTTTGGAGCCAACATACAATTTATGGTAGAAATTTTCATACTGTACTGCCGCCACAACCGAAGACTTCTTCTGTTAGTGGCTTTGCTGATGAGCAAAAACAAAACAGAAACCTGGAGCCTAGGGAAGATAAAGCTCAACGGAAAGAGAATCTGATACATATCACCTCAAAAGATTCGGAATCAGAACTTTACCAGCGGGCCGCCGACCCGAACGGCGGCTTTCCGAAATGTTTTCGGCGGCTGCCCGCTGAGTTTTTTTGGCGGCCCGCTCCCGACTTTCAGCGCACCTTCGGGACATAAGAATGATTTTGGGAAAAAAGGCGTCTATTTTAGTATGATTATGATTTTTCTTCTCGAAACATTATAAATGTAAAGTTAAGTAAAACAAATATAAAAAAAACGTACATAAAAGTGAAAATAAAGTAGGCCATGGACCATACAGACTAATTGCCTCACCTGGATACAATTTTTGTTCGAACAAGCTGGCACATGGCAACACGGAGGCACTCCCGCTTTCTCGTTTTACTGCCGTTTTTCCGCACGGGGGTCAGCAAGAAGGGATTTCCTCAATTCCTCTACAGGAGGGGTACCCAACCTCAAATTTATACAATCTCGAACTTGGCATAAATCGGTTGAAAGGAAATTTCAGTGCAGTCTAAACAAGGTGCTAACTTTCAAGCAAGAAATCAATGACCTATAGGAGGACCTATTTTGGACTTCAAAGAAGTTTACTTGTAAGGTTATTAGGCCATATAAATTCAAGCCGTATGAATACAACGGAAACCCTTACACTGTGCATGTGAGAACAGGAATATACTGTCAGTTTCATCTCTTATTGTGCTTTTTCAGCTCGGCCCTTCTAATAAATACCGCGGAAAATTTGAAACTGCCGAACCATGGCGTCTTCTGTGAAAGCTCGACCTCTTTCTTCTCTGGCCAAAGAAGAGATAAAAGCCTTCTTGAGTTCTTTCGACAGTATTTTAACTGACTGTGACGGTAAGAAATAACCAAAGTGTGGTAGAGTTATTCTTTTTTGATTAAAACTTCTGTAGCCTATTAGACCACAGCCAGGTTTCCTGATTCTTTATTCAGTTTTCCTTCCTAGAGGCCTTGCACTACTTTCTATTTGCACTTGTGCCTACAAACTGACTCTAGGCTTACACCAATCTGAACCTGTATTTTGTTGGAATTTTTTTCTGACCCTTTCAGCAAGTTTATTTGGAAATGGGATCTTGATTTTGAAGGTTTTACTTTTTTTTTGTTATTTGTAGCCTAAACTAGCACACAAGACTAGTACCAGACTCCCTCCTGGTGAACCTACTCATAAGGCAGGTGATTATCATCACAAATCATTGGAGAAACATCTTACCGTATCACACAAAACTACCTTAAATTACCTTAAATTGCATTGTCGAGCGACAAGAGTAGATGGTCCTCCTGTGGTTGTCGCTGGTATGAGTGATTTTGGTCACACGTGATGTTGGGACTGGTTTTAGGTATCATTTACTTGTTAACTAGACAGTTAACAAATAAGTGAACCTGTACTGTAGGCTAGCGTGTGAGGAAAACTGAAACTTAGGCCTTGTCGTGTATCTTCAGTAGATCTACACCACTCAGCCAGTTCAAAGAAAAATTGACATAGTGCTTACGTACTACTCAAATGTACGACCCCTACATGTTTTAAAAGAATTTGGTAGAGGCTTTGTGGCCTTGTTGTTTCTACTGTATTATTATTGTTATCAAGAGAAAAGCCAAAGAAAATTAGGAAAACTGTAGGCTAGGCTCATACTAGGCTAATGTATGTTGATTCAAATGAACGTGAAAAAGTGTGTATCATATTTTAAGACATTGGGCGCCTATTCTAAAAAAGATAGGTAGCCTACTGTGAAAAGAGAAATCTGTATGTGAATTTGATTCTCGCAGCACAAAGTTCTAGACGATAGACAATTTAAAAAAGTATAAACATGAAATTTGGGTAGGATTATTGAAGTAGGCTTTACTGAGTGTTTTCATGCCTGAGAAAGCAAAACTATGATATAGTTTTCACATTAAGAATGACTTCTGGGGGCGGTTGCTACCATCTGCATTACTGTACTTTAATATCTATTTCCTGTTTACAAGGTGTACTATGGAAAGAAACAGAAGTAATTACTGGAGCCGCTGATGTCCTGAGCTACATGAAGTCATTTGGAAAAAAAGTATTTTATGTGACAAACAATAGTACAAAGACCAGGGACGAGTATGTAGTCAAGTGCAAGAAGCTTGGATTTCCAGCATTGAAGGTAATGATAACTGCTTCTAAAACAAGACCAATGGTTTCGATGGGATCCCAAAGATCAATATTTATTGGGGTTCTTCATCCAGACAGTTGTGGTCTTGTAGATTTTGTGTCTTCGCTAGATCCCATAAACATGTTGTTTGTATAAATATCAGATTACCCAGATTGTGGTCAGATTACGAAAGGAATGCCATTGCTAGTATTTGCTAGTCGAAAACCAATAAAATATTCTGATTCAGCAACTTTGCTCATTGCAAAAGTTTTGGTTTATACCCGGTTTAACCGGTAGTAAAGATCATATCTATTTGCCCCGGTAGTAAAAAAAACAAAACAGGTAGATAAATTTTGTCTTATTATATTTATACCGACAGTGATAACCTAACTAAGGGATTTATTAGAAATGTGCTAAGAGTGAACATGCTGTTTGTTAGTTAACTAAGTACAGGCATGGATTTAGCATTCATACTTCTCCTCAAGTCAAACCTCTATAGGACTTCAGAATTAACTGTCTGTGCTATCTTAACTCAAGGTTTTGTCGTCATCTGGACGAATTCTTTGCCAGGTAACTCAGATACAGTTTCAGCATGTATTTTTGCTCCAGTAACGAATCTCGAACCGACCTACGAAAAAAAATTACTTCTACCGAATTTTCGGACGAACTGCTTACCCACCAAGGAAAAGAGATGTACGGTATGTCTCCTATAACGATTTTCTAAACAAGTCCAGAATTAACTGTTAATTCTACTTGTCCGGCAAAAAACTAGGCTCGAAAGCGAAATTCAGCATGTCTTCTTACCCCTACATTGAACCTGTAATCAACTTTCAGATAAAATTTTTACTTTTAATAAATTTTCCGGTCTCGGTCGGATTCCGGGCGAACTATTTGTACGTCGGTAAAATATTTTTCGTAAATGGGTTCGGCATGTCTCCTTAACTCTAAGCATAGCTGGTGGACTCGGACTTTGGACTCGTCTCGAGACGCCTTTCTCATAGACTCGGACCCGTCTCGTTCTCTTCGTTTACGGAGCACGACTCGGGCTCGTCTCCTCTCGAAATCCGACCGAGTCACGAGTCCAAGTAAACGTCTAATCCATCAAGCTTGGCTTGAATTGGAGTATTTCTGCCAATATCCGGTACCCCCTTCATCCCTCTCACCGTTGCCGAATCCGGACCGGATGCCAAATAACATATCTAGGCTGCAAAAAATCGGTACTGTCCAACCTTCTTGTACGCTTACAGAATTCCTGGAAACCCCCCCTCCCGACTCCTCCAGTCTCTACTGCAAGTGTTCGGACAAATTTTTTTTTTAAATTTCATCGGAATCGGACCACCCGTTCGTAACTTACATGTCAGTAATTTTGCGGATTCCCTTCCGTCAACTCCCCCAGTATTGTTTGGAGTGCCAGTGCCATTAAAGTTTCATTTCTTGTAACTGACCAGGATGTGGTCTAGGATGCACCATAAATGGAAATCTTAGGTACTTGTTGAATGATTCAGTGTTTACATAGAGAAAATACATCAGACCAGTGAGTAACTCTCTCGCAATCCTTCATTTGAATGTTTCGAAAACTGAACACTGAGACCTTCTGCCTGGAGGAAATTTAAAATACCCGCGCCAGTTACTCTGCCCATTCACTCTTTATCTCCACTCCCATTGTGTATATTTCATTTTTACATGCATACTGTTTAAAATGTGTAGGCTGCATTAATATTATTAAAGAAATCACATCCGTCTTTCATATTACTAATTTTTTTAGCAAAGTGTTGAGCCGACAACACTGTGATTTTTGGTTGGCATTAAGATTTGGTTCAGTTGTTCAATGCCCTTACTTAAGCTCTTATAATTGACAAAAACTGGTATTTATGGCACTTGCCCTTCGGCCATAAGCTTCCACATAAGCTAGGACGATGAAACTTGGCAGGCATATCCAGGGGCGTCGCAGCTCCAGAATTTTACCGGAATTTTTCGAGCTTTTACCGGAATTTTTCGAGGTTTTACCGAAAATTCTCGTAGTGACAATCTCTGCAGAAAGTCTAGAATACTGTCGTGTTCTGACTTCGATTACGTATTGTAAACAATAGTAAACAAAAAAAAAGGCTCGTTAACACTTAAAACAAAACAAAAATCTGACATTCAACACACCCTACACATTTATTCGACGCATTTTAACCATTTTCCATTCATCCTCAACACATCCAATTTCACACTCATCAACTAGATCTGTTTCACATGCTAGTAATTGCAGACTTTCAAGACGCTGGTCAGCCATCTTGAACGCAAGGTGGTTTTAACCACCTTCATCTTGCTAAAAATTCGTTTCCCTTTTGCTGAGGTAACAGTGATTGTATTAGCCAGCTTGAACGCTTTCCATACTAGTGGTAAGACGTCTTTCAGTTGACGAGAGACCTCGAATATATCTTCAAACTTTTTGTTTGTTTCGAGGCTCTCCCGGCGACTTTCTACATCACGTCGAAACAAGGCTAATTCGTTTTTATGGCACTTGCAGCCTCTGGCACAAGTGCCATATACCGTCGCAATTCCGTCTGTCGGTCGGTCCGGTTTTTTTTGTCGCACTTTTTCGAGTTAGGGTTCTTCCATATGTGCTAGGACGATGAAACTTAGCAGGCATATCAGGGACCCGACCCAACTAACCTTGAATAATCAGTTACCCGATCCAGTCATCTGCGGGGGAGTGGAGGGCGGGGAAATCTGGGAAATTTAGGGCAGCTGGTCACACTTTTTCGAGTTAGGGTACTTCCAGATGTGCTAGGACGATGAAACTTGGCAGGCATACCAAGGTCCCGAATAAACAACTTGAAAATAATCAGTTTTTTTTATCCGATGATTTGGGGGGGGGGGGGGGTGTGAAGGCGGGGGAATCTGGAAAATCGAGAAGTTTTGAAAAAATTGGCTTAGAAATCGCCACTTTCCAAAGCCGTTTTCCGTAAAGTGCCAATCTTGACCGCAAAGTAAGAAAAATACTTTTAAGCGAAATTTGCATTTTCATGATCTACATGAGCTCATTATCATTTTTCCCTCAAGGGTTTTGCTTACAAATGAAGCTCCAGCTCCCTTAAAGTGCGAATGTTAACTTCAAAGTCGAAAAGTACTTTTTATCAAATGATTCATCTTAACTTATAATAGCGGATTCAACAGCTGTGGTGGAGTTGGGAGGGGGTGATCGGAAATCTCCAGAAATGGTTAGAATGGAGGAATCGGAGTTTAACTTCCTGGGAAATACAAGCATTTATTCTAGATAAATCGTTCGCACAGTTGGACTGGATCCGGACACTGGGGGGTGGAGGTGGAGGGGGGCCTTCCGGAATTCCGGTGATGGCGTTTTCCAAGACGAAACTTGGCAGGCAGGCATATCAGGGACCCGTTGAATCTGACAGAGCCCTTACCTACTACATACAGTTGCAAGTGCCATATGAGCTTACAGCTCTTGTTGAACTCTTCTTGGTTCACCGGTATCACCGGAAAGGAGTCGAGAAAGCTGTCGGCGATTTTGGATTCACATTCAGCCGAAGTCCGGTAGATTCTGTGGAGTAGATTCCGGTAGATTCCCTGAGCCGAATTCTGGTAGATTACGTGGGGTCCTTTCCTCAGACAAATCCCGGTTGATTCCTTGCGAAAGATTTTGCGTAGATTCCATGAGCAAAATCCGGTACTTCCCTGAGCTGAATTCTGGTAGATTTCGTGTGGTGAATTCCGGTAGATTCCCTGAGACAAGTTCCGGTAGATTCCTTGTGAAAGATTTCGCTCAAATTCCGGTAGATACCCTGAGCCGAATTTCGTGGATTCCGAGGGGTAAATTCCGGTAGATTCCCTGAGACAAGTTCCGGTAGATTCCTTAGGAAAGATTTCGCACAAATTCCGGTAGATTCCCTGAGCCGAATTTCGTCGATTCCGAGGGGTAAATTCCGGTTGATTCCCTGAGATAAGTTCCGGTAGATTCCTTGTGAAAGATTTAGCGTAGATTCCATGAGCAAAATCCTCTAGGTTCCCTGAGCAATAATCCGGTAGATTCCCTAAAAATCATCAAGTTCAGGTGAATTTGACAAATTTTGACTGGTGCGGCGAAGCCGCGCCAGTCAAAATTTACCGGAATTTTTTCCCACAGGATTTCTGGGGGGGGGGGTGCTGCACCCCCCCCCCCCCACACCCCCCCTCGGGACACCCCTGGGCATATCAGGAACCCGAATTGATTAACTTGGAAACAGTCATTTCCCCAATCCTACCATCGTGGGGGGAGTGGAGGGAGGGGGAATCCAGAATCCTGAGGTATAACTTTTGAATGGGTGATCGGATCTTTATGAAACTTGGTATTTGGAAAGACCTCGTGTCTCAGACGACCCACTTCAAATCCGAACCAGATCCGGAGGGGGTTCAAGGGGGGGGGGGGAGGACGGAGATCTTGGGAAACGCTTAGAGTGGAGGGATCGGTATGAAACTTGGTGGGAAGAACAAGCACAAGTCCTAGATACTTTATTGACATAACCGGACCGGATTTGGGCACTGTGGGGAATTGAGGGTGGATTCTGATGATCCAGTGAGTTCGGTACTTCCCGATGTACTAGGATGATGAAACTCGGCAGGAAAATGAGCGAATAGACCGAATTGAGAATAGTCAAAAAAGATCTCTGGGGGAGCGGATCATTCTATCTACGACTTTTTAGCGCTTTTTCGGTCGAGCCGAGTTTTCAGTCAAGAGATAATTCAGAGTGTTGTTTTTCTTTCTGGAAGACATGGTAGGCCATCAGGTCGTTACTTTTTATCCACGGCGCATTCACTTTACAAGCGCTAGCAAGAATATCGCTAATCTCACGTGTAAAGTAATCGTGTTTTCGAATAACGATACCGCTGAGTTATTTCATCATGAAAAGATCATTTCTAGTAAGAGTTGTGCTTTAACTACATATGTACCCACTTTCACGATGGAGTTGAGGCTCGTAGATATCAGGATACCGGGACAAGACATCCCCACCCCAAAAAACTTAACCCTGAAATGCGAAAGCACCTGACATTCTAGGAAAAAGTATGTCAAATTCTCCTCCTCCATCTTGTGAAGAGGGTAAAAGTAGGACCCTCTCCCCGATGAAAAATTTTCGAGAATCAGTCGTATGGAGTTGTATGAAAAGTAGTATGCAGTAGTAACTGTCGCAACTGCATGCTACTACAGCAAGATTGGATGCTATCGGATACTACTACTTAAGATTAACCTAGGCATGTTAAATCAAAGTATTCCATACTACTACAGATGCACATGCAAATTTTTCGCACAACTACACAGTCAAAGAATTTTTCATCCCCCCCCCCCCCCACCTTTCCTCCTATTAAAAAGTTAATTTTTACGAAGAATCGGTGGACTATTTGAGCGGAGCTGGAACTACGGTTTCAGGGTGTCAGGATATATTCGCCTCTGTGTTTCGCCTTTTGCAAAGTTTAGATTTCCTGTGAGATCAGGTGAATTTTGCTGGTTCTACCATCCCTGTCCTATTTGTTCTAGGAAGAAATTGCCGCCACTGCCCACCTAGTCTCATCTTACCTTAAGAAAAGAAATTTCGAAGGAAGAGCCTATGTAATAGGCAGTCATGGTTTGAGCAAAGAGCTGACTGAAGCCGGAATAGATCACTTTGGCATTGGAGTAAGTAGTTTTCAACTCAGTTCTAGCGGTCACAAGTTCAGCCTCCATAACGTTTGTGAGGCTTGGTCGTGTGGAAACACCACTGTTGGATATCTTCGTCTTGGTACATTGGGACAGGACAGCGAAATGGGATGGGGGTATAATTTATCCTAACCAACCGGGGCTTGTGTCTCCGGCTTTGACCCTATTGCGCAAATTAGGGTAGAAGGTCATGCGCTGGTTGGTCCCAGTTGTTGATGATTCTCGGTAGAGACGAGGGGACCTCGGAAAGGGTAATACCTTACGCTTATTCTGCTGAAGGAGTCTCCTCCTCCGAAGATTTCTCCAGGCTCGCAAGAAATGAGTCAAGACCATATAGACATTTTAAGGAAACATGAAAACATAATTAAGGACCAAGACATTCAAGATGCATTGAAGAATTGAACAGAATTGAGAGTCTCTTCAGTTGTAAATAAAAGTAAAAGTAAAAGCTGCATTTGTGTTCGGGTATTGTTTTAAGCGGGGACTCAGCCTCGTCACCACGAAAACTTGTTCCAGCTCCTCTCCAATAGTATGCCGATCCAAATCGTCTATTCATTTCGAATCTTACTCACAGAGTGTGCCGACTAACGGATTCGAACGTCAACATATAAATACACATCAATACATATAAACAAAAAAAGGCAAGCGTAACTGCCGAGTCAACTGCTATTTCCGTTTGAATCGAAACAACAGAAAAAAAAAAAAAAAAATCCTGACTAAAATTAATGTTTTAAGATAAGGAAAGGCTGTCGGGGGGGGGGGGGGGAGACCTACGTTTGCCCACTTTGCAAGATTGGGGCGAATTTTGCCCATTTCCTCATGTGCTGAGAGTGTCAGCAGCTTACGCATTTGAGTTTGAATTTATTGGGGTGGGTTGATTTTGCTTCCCGTCATCTTGAGATCTACGAACCCCAACCTCGTCGTGAAAGTTCGAAAATATCTGTGTGAAGCGTCCAAATCTCGAACAGAAAGGTTAGTTTAGTTTCACTAAGCTGTAATGGATTGTCTTCGGTGATGCGATACGTGTCATTTATCATGTATGGCCTTTCAGCTTCTTAGCTGAAATTTTCCGATTTAAGAAACAAAAGTATATAGACGGTGTTATTTTGTCACTTCCTGGCATTCCGAGTAATGTCAAATGTTAACCCTACCGTCATTACTGGAGTGGGTGTGTATGTAGATAAATGTTTGGAATTAAGAAGAAGTCTGAGCGTTTAAGTTATATTTTTGTTTTTATTTTGTGCATTTGGCCCTTGAGCTTTTGAAATGCACTGATCTATCTATCTACACATATCTCAGCTTTGGAAATGTTTCACTCAGACAGATAAGAAAAAGCTTCGTATGATTTACTTTAAAGCATAACTCTTACTAGAAATGATCTTTTCCCTATGAAATGAATCAGAAAAAACGTTTTTGGAAATACCATTACTTCCCACTTAAAACTAGCGATTCTCTTGTTAGCGCTTTTCGACCATGTCCAGCCTTCCTGCTCTCCGACGCGGCGGCTGGGCGCAAAACATTTGAAAACTGAACGTGCCTTGGTTAGAAAGTGGTAAAACTATGCAAATAAAGGAAGTAGTAAGCAGAAGCGTATCACATCCTTATATGTGAAAGAGTTGTCCGCGGACGTTGAAGATTACGGCAAACTTTTCGTTGGATGACGGGACAACCCGGAAAGGTCGAAACAGCGCTAAAAATTCGTAGTTACGAAACGAAGCAATGCAGAAAGGTGGGGATTTCAGAAGCTTATAATTCCATATGGGAGCTAAGTATATTATAAAAGGCAGAATAAGCAAGAGGGGTCCTTTAAGAATGCGAAGTACTTGCTTGGGCTACCACCGTGGTCCAGTACCCAGTATGTGATTAAAAGATTTGGTCTGATAGACCCGGCTGTTGCTGTTCCTATGAGAGTTGTTAATTTTCAAAATAAGTTCCGGACTCTAGATCACCCTTGGGTTACTCTTCAGATAACGTCTTAAATTGGAAATTATATAAAATAGTTGAATGTTGAGTTTATTGAATCCGTTGTATATATTCGTGATAAACTGCATTTTGTTGCTTTTTTTCTTTCTTTTTTGTCCATACTCTGCCCCCTATTGTACTTGTACAGTTTTGGCAGGTACTAACTCTATCTCGTATTATAAGGGAGTTATTGGAAGTACCCAGGGGTGGCCCGAAGGGGGGTGATTCACCCCCCCCCCCCCCCCCCCCCCTGCCTTTTGTTAAGTCCTATCAGACGTTTATTTTGGCCTCGCCGAGGTCCCGGGCATTCATTTTAATCAAAAACAATCCGAGTCGTTTAAAGAAAAATTGTTAATTTTGGCTCTGCACAGCTTCAGTCGTAAGCCCTTCCCTAAAGATAAGTCGAGTCGTTTAAATCAGGTTTTGTAACCCCGATAGGTCGGAGACATGATTCACGGGGACAGCAATACGGCTAGCTGTTCTGCACCCATGTGATTTGTATCAGCCTCAGATTTTAGCCTGTCCAAATTACAATAGGTTAGTTGTTAAAGTGCAGTCTGACTGGATAACATTAATATACCTTATAGACCAAAAGCGAGAGACACGGTTATATGCATGGATTGTTGGCCAAACTTTTGAATATAAGTGAAAAGTGAAGGAATAGAATTTTTAAACATAATGGAAACGCCATCAGAACTTAAATGACAGGAGACCAGCTAAACAAGTGTGCCCAGAACAGATGGAAAGATGTCGATTACAAAGCGAGGTTGAGGTGGGAATAACGATTGAAAAGGACTAGGAAGATTTTAATATACACCAGAAATACGTTTCCGTGGACAGGAGGGGTTCTGCAGACGCTAGAATAGCTCATTCTAGTGGGGAGGTAAATTTTGGCCTCTGTGCTAGCAGAGGCGTTACTATAAAAAATGTTTGGTGGGGGGAGCAAGGTATTTGCGACTGGCTGGTCATTTTTAACGACTTGCACATCTGAAAAGCCTTCGTAAAATTCAGGACACTCATGCAACTCGAAAATAATCTCTTTTATGTTTAAGTTATTCTAAAAGCGAACTTCTCGTTCTTCATTTGCTGTGTATAGCGTCTTCTGTCGCGTATTTTTTTTTTTTTTTTTTTTTTTTTTTTTTTTTTTAAATTTTTTTTTATGCCGCGTAGTATCTTTTCTGTTCTTCCAGTCCAATATGAATTGGCCAGGTGACTACGCTTCCACTTACCCTCGGTGACGCCAACGGTCTTATCAATCTTAAATTTTTAAAACGTGATCACGCGTGACCGGCCTATCTATTTAGCGTCACCTATACTTTCCTCTATCTCTACGTTTATTTTCTTAATTTCTAATTTTTATTTTTATACTTCCATTCTTTCTAATCTTTACACTTCCATCCTATCTTTAAAACCTTCTGTCGCGTATTGAGACTCAGGCCTAATTTCGTGGTAAGGTCGCAGATGAAGATTGAGGCAGATATAAAACTTTCAGATAAGCTTGAATATGCTGCATTGGGGAAAGGCATAGTGTTTCTATCGCGCAAAAGACGAAAGTTTGTTTCGTCAATGAATCGGGGTTTGTTTTTACACAGAAAAAATCAAATTCTGCAAACAAGTTAGTTTTAAGTTACAGTTTTTCAGATGGAGCTCATTGTAGCTTTACCTGCTTTAGTTTTCGTCATGAAAGTACAGTATGTCGAACAACAAATAAAACGGTACATGGTACTTTCATAATGAAACAAAAGTACATCAAAACTACAGTGAAACTACTCCGGAAAAAAAACGCAACTCAAGTCTCGTGGGCGAACCGGCGTCTTTTTCTATCTGTAAACTCCTGTCGGGAGAAGACCAAAAGTTTGTTACGTCCGTAAATATGGATTTGTTTTTAAATGCACTGGCAAACCTGTTTTCCTCATTTCGTTTCTGAGGAAGTGTGTTTTTAACGGGAAAATTACTTTTTTGGCTATTGGTTCGGAACAAATCTACTTTGTTTTTGATGGTCACTATTTTTCACTTTTTTCGATGGACAGAGTCGTGATTTCATAGCTATTCTTTACTTTACATTGGGATCGCAAAAAGACGCTTCGCTCCTCGGCGTTTACGTCCGTAAATCTGTTTAACGCACTGACAAACCTGTTTTTTTTTCTTTATTTATTAATAGAAAAAAGACGTTAAGCCCAAGCTTCTCTCTCGTTTTCCTCGTTTTGTTTTTGAGTAAGCGTGTGTTATAGAGACATCCCATAGCACTTTGCTCTGCAATAGTCCTCCTAGTTATTCCCTCCCTCTATCGCCTACTTTTCTATATATCTCTTCGGTTTTCATCACCATCATTAATTTCCTGGCATCGTGACAATAGGTCATTCGGTCTTTATCCGCTAGCTCCAGTTAGCTGCTGGCTAATCCGAGGTCAGGCTTTGATCCATTTCATTCTAAGTATTTTGGCTGCGGAATGAGTCCGTAGCCAAAACAGTCTTCTTTCATTCTTGGTCCAAGAAGGACCTCTCTACATTATAATTTATGGTAAGAGTTGTTTATATATTTAGTTAGGGATCCGTTAGTGCTATATTATTTATGTCTACTCTTGTACATGATTTGCCGTACGAGTAAACTGATTTACGTTATGGTCCATCTCAGCTAGTAGGCCTAGGGCTTGACTGGATATGTGAATTCCAGCTTCGCTAGGATGTGTGAACCAGCTTGATTAGGGATTTCTGGATTGACTGCGGCTGAGCTATAGAATTCCCTGAGACTTTCCCTTGCCTCTTTTGTCCGGTTTCCTGACTGGTCCTGGGGCTAGTGGGCACCTACGGTGTCAGAATGTCTTCAGCCCACACCCCAGGAGCCATTAACTTCATTAAGCCTTGCCTACCACTCGCCCATCCTTACAACACGTGTCTCTAAAGGACACCTGAATGAAGAGGACCAAGTATCATCCCTATCTGTATGACTTCAGTTAACATTGCCTGCAGAAAACCCAATCCAAGTACGAAATAGTGTTTCCAAGCTATGATTTTTGCTCCATTTTGCATCTGTCCTTATTTCAGTACCGAACAATTTTAGAAATGAACAAATGTCTCCAATCAACCCTTCTTCTGGAATATTTTTTAACCAGTTAAGCCCAAACGTATATCTAGAAGAAATTCCAATACGATCCGGCCAGCGTCATACAAGATTTGAATGAATTGCGCTTTTTGTCTTGGAGTCTGCATGTGCAAACCTCCTTCCTTCCTTCAAAATATGGCGTTGGGTTCCGCCGTTCTGCAGCTCCCTTTCCGCCTTCCTGTTGCTTCGATTGGTTTACCGCTTTCGCACTAAATGGCTTCAGTAGGTCGGAGAATCTTGATCATTTCACTGTAGATGATTCTTTCTTGGGCTTTGGACAACAGAGTCGTTCTTATGCTTTCGAAGCTGTGATTCTCTCGCAGAAAAGGGTGATGTTGTCTCTTCCACTGGAGTTCTTGGGGCATTCATACAGCAGGTCTTGGGGAGTTTTGTCTTGGGAATTGCAGAGTCTACAGCTGGGGGTGTGGTGTAGTCCCCATTCAAACAGAGTCTTGTTCATTAGGGTAGCGGCCGATTTCAGCCTGAAGTAAAGGGAAATCGATTGTCTGTCCTTAAACGGTGCCTGGATTGTTCTTGTTTTTCGAAAGGTTAGTCTCCTTCGAAGTATGTCTCTGATGGTAGTTAGCTGCACTGGACCTTGCGCGTTTCCTTAGATGGTTTTCCCTGCCAGTTTGTCCATGACTTCGTTTTGAGCAATTCCTTTGTGGCTTGGTATATGATGAAAAGTGCATTTTGTGCCGTCTTCTTGAAGCAGAAGTAAATTTTCGCGAAGCTTCTCCAGGTCAGTGTCTTCACACCTTCTGTGGATCTGTTTTATTAAATGAAGGGATGATTTTGAATCCGTGAGAAAGATCACTTGTTTTGAATCCGGTGGCATGTGGACAAGTACATCCAGTGCTGTATTAATGGCCGCTAGTTCCGCAGAAACCTCCAGAAACGAACATCCCTATTTTGAAAACGGCACGCTCAGGAGAAGAATGCTCTCCGTGGCCATGTCTGTAATTGCATTCTCCATGGTGTGTTTAAGTATGGTTTCATTGTTCAGGTGTCCTTTAACGTGAAAATTATTTTTTTGCTATTAAGTTGGAACAAATCTACTTTGTGTCTACTTTGTGTCTACTTTGTTTTCTGTTTCCACTATTTTTTCACCTTTTTCGACGGACTTTTGACTTCATAGCTATTTTTTCCTTTTCAGTGGGATCGCAAAAAGACGCTCTGCTTCTCGGCGTTTCACGAAATTCCGTCTGTCGCGCATTTCGTAGTTTTCTCTTTTTGTTAGAGGAACGGTATGTTATTTACTTGGCGAATAGGCTTGGAATTTTTTAGATTTGAAACACACTAAAGGCTGGAATCTTTCTAGACAAAGGCAGATACAAAATTTCGTCTGCGGCGCTTGCTTTAGTTTGTCCCGGGTACAGGCGTTCAAAGCTTTCCTCTTTAACGAAAGCTGAAATGTAAAGGTGAGGCTATGAAGGTATGTATACACAAATTTTGATTGCAAGAATAATTTCAGCTGATGCGTTGCAGCTAGTTTTGTACCGGCTCTATTATTTATTGGCGGGGAATGTGCGCCATTGCCGCGTAGTGGCAACAGTTCATTTTTGTCGGTACGTGCGAATCGTATATTACGATCCAGGAGTCGTTGAAATGAGGTGTCTCACCCCCCCCCCCCTGGTCTGAGTGCTTCGGGCCACCCCTGGAAGTACCGACCAGATGTGTAACCTGTCGTTAAACCGAAACTTCGCCGGAGGTTTGGATAAGCCATCTGGTGTGAGAGCTGCTTTCTCCATTTCAGCCGGAACCTTGTCCCACGGAAAACATGCCTGAGCTATTTGGCACACCTGTGGAGCCTGGAGTGAAGGCAGTAATTGTTGGATTTGACATGCATCTTTCCTATCCGAAGCTTTTGCGAGCGGCAACATACCTCAAGGATCCAGATGTTCTGTTCATTGCAACAAATGGAGATGAGCAGTTCCCTGGAGATACGACCAATGTCATTCCAGGTTTGGATTACTTGTCATTTTAATAGCTTGTCCTGTATTGCGACCGTCGTAACCAGGTTCTGTTTCCGCGGTAGCTTTGTGTTCCGTCACTAAGAGTGTGTTCTATCCTTCTAATGATAAATCACTGCTAGTTACTATTTCCGTTCCAACCTCACGAAAAGTTACGACGCTGAACGTTCCAACCTTCTCGAAATAGTAACTGATAGCAACTATTTGCTTAGCATGCTCGGGAGCGTAGTAAGCGGGGTAACTACGGATCTATGTAACGTGATTGGCTGGATTACCCCGTGGAGTGATATTTTAGTGAAAATAGATAAATGCGTTCCAGCCTTGACGCCAAGAAGCCAAAATTCGTGACGTCATGCGTAGTAACTACAGTAAGTAGGATGGAACACGCTCTAAGTAATCTTTCCGGACCTAGAGATATAAAAACCCGCTTTCGCATCGACGCGTTGTTGCGATGCGTTGCGTATGCGTTTATCGTGCGTAGCGCACAGGTTGCGTAGCGTATCTTTCACACCTATGCGAGGAGATCTCACGCTGGACGGCTTTTACGTTTTCGTTCCTCGAGTTTCTTTGGCTGAATTTTCGTTTCTTTCATCATTAGTATGTTTTTCTTCACCATTAGCAGGTTTTCTCCAGTCTTTCTTCACAAACTCTTTTTTTCACTGAAAATTTGCGTTTGCGTTCATTTGTCTGCGTAAGCTCCGCGTTGCGTCCCCGCAAGTGTGACGCGGAGGTTGCGTAGCTCAGTATGAAAGGCTCAACGCGTCAATGTGAAAGCAGCTTAAAACTTGGTAGACTAGACCGATAGAATTACAGTCCCCATAGGGTCTAGACGTTTTTTGGATTCCAAAACGTAAGTGGAGGGATACCTTTGACATTGCAAAAGTTGTCTGTCTGTCCGTCCGCCTGTGAGCACTATAACTCTCGAAGGGAATGAATATTTTGATGAAACTCGGTGTGAGGATTCTTTGGGTCAATTTCATAGATTGGCTCTGTAGCTCTACATTTAGGAATTTGGTTCAAATTAAGGGGCAAACAAAATATTTTAAACAGCTAATGTGATAGTCGATTATGGGGTAAGAAGACATGTTGAACACGATGATGAAAACCATCTCCTCGCCGGACAAGTAGTTCGTTCGGAATCCGGCAAAAACTGGAAAGTTTGTTAAAAGTAAAATTTTTATTTGTTGATTAGATGTCGATTTAGGGGTAAGAAGACATGCTGAACACTTATGTGATTATCACTTTCTACCCGGACAAGTAGTTCGTCCTGAATCCGGCCAAAACCGGAAAATATGTTAAAGGACCCCTCTTGCTTATTCTGCCTTTCATAATATACTTAGCTCCCATATGAAATTATAAGCTTCTAAAATCCCCACCTTTCTCCATTGTTTCGTTTCGTAACTACGAACTTTTAGCGCTTTTTCGGCCTTTCCGAGTTTTCCCGTCATCCAACGAAAAGTTTGCCATAATCTTCAATGTCCGCTGACATCTCTTTCACATATAAGGATGTGATACTCTCCTGTTTATTATATTATTATTGTTTATTACCTTATTTGCTTAGTTTTCCCACTTTTTAACCAAGGCACGTTCAGTTTTCAAATGTTTTGCGCCCAGCCGCCGCGTCGGGAGCAGGAAGGCTGGCTATAGTCGACAAGCGCTAACAAGAGAATCGCTAGTTTTAGGTGGAAAGTAATGGTATTTCCAAACGCGTTTTTTCTGATTCATTTCCTAGGGAAAAGATCATTTCTAGTAAGAGTTGTGCTTTAAAAGTAAACGTTTTACTTTTAGTTGATTAGATATCCGATTTAGGGGTAAGAAGAGATGCTGAATGCGTATATGACAATCATTTTTTACCCGGACATATAGAGCGTGTTCCATCCTACTTACCGTAGTTACCACGCATGACGTCACGAATTCTGGCTTTTTACAGTCAAGGCTGGAACGATTTTTGTATTTTCCAGCGGAATATCATGCCACGGGTGAATCCGACCAATCACGTGACAGAGATTCGTGGTTACTACGCTTACCACGCTCCCGAGCGTGGTAAGCAAATAGTTACTATTAGTTACTATTTCGAGAAGGCTGGAACGGTCAGCGTGGTAACTTTTCGTGAGGTTGGAACGGATTTAGTAACTAATAGTTACTATTGGTACGAGGGTGGAACACGCTCATAGTTCGTCCGGAATCTGGCTGGAACCGGAAAATTTGTTATTGTTAAATTATTTGAAGTTGATTGGATGTTCGATATTGGGGAAAGAAGATACACTGAATTCGTTTTTTAGCTTTCCTTATTCACCGGACAAGTAGTTCCGGAATTCGGCTGAAACCGGATAATTGGCAGAAGTAAGGCAGGAAGTTTTCGTTATCTGAACTTGGTTTTCTCAGATGATTAGCTATTTGGCCTTAATCTGTTTCTGAATTTTGATATATAAAATGTTCAAGGAGTGTGGCGAAGACTGGACCTGGCGAAGGCAAGACACAATTGTCGGGATCAAATATTTAATTTTTGGGATCGCATCGAAACCTTTGGTCTTTTTTTGTATCTGTCTCAAGTGAGATTTAGGGCTTACCAAGCCAAAGGCGCTTGTTTGCTGCTACCACCAGAGTGAGATCAGTTTCAATTCAGTTTCAATTCATTTTAATTTCAACATTCCTTAAACGAAATAACATACATAACGCTCCCAAGAAGGGTAAAACCGTGTCCTGTGCGGGAGTGCACAACTTCCACTCACTCACTACAAACATTCTCTTTTCCTTTTTCTTTACCCTCAACACACCCACCCACCCTAACATTCACCTTAAATAAAATACCGAATAAATTTTCAATCTATTTTTGATCAAAAACTGTTTCTCCGACTCCCTGATTCTCCCCGGAAGATGATTCCACATCTTCACACCCGAATTCCTCACAAACAAGACCAAAGGTGTAGATGGGATCCCAAAAATCTAATATTTGATCCGGCAATTGGGTCTTGTCTTCGCCAGATCCAGTGTTCGCCAGGCTAATCATCAGAGAAAACCAAGTTCAGATATACCCCTATAAGCCATATCTATTTTGACGATGAGAACGAGAAACTTCCTGGTTTACTTCTGCCAAATTTGCGGTTCCGCCCGAATTCCGAGCGAACTACTAGTCCAGGAAAAAAAGAAAATTCAGAAACGAATCCAGCGTATCTCCCTATCCCTATAGATAAGATAAGATAAGATTTATTTACACTAAGAGCCAAAGGCCATGGCAAATACATGAAAAATAAACTCAAACAAACAAAAATAATACCTTCTATAAGCACCTATCCCTATGGGCCAGGGCTACCCTGAGGAACCTGGCAAACTGTTTAATACTCATAAAACAAGTATACTACCCCTCCTCATCTTACCCCTACCCCTCGCATTCACACAACAAATGTTTTAAATTCTCATCCATACTACCACAAATCGGACATGAATAAGGACCGGACCGACCCTTTGCTCTCCCAATATACCGCCTTCTCTCCCCAAGAGGCAGACTGTCTGCCCTACTACTAATCAAATCCCTTATTTCCTCCCTTTTCAATCCCGCTTTAAAATAAACTTCCTCCCCCCAAATCTCTTTGATCTTTGCATAATACCTTAAAGACACAGACCCGTCCTTGGCCACTTGCCACCCTTGGATTTCCTGGCCCAACAAACGACTTTCCACCACCCTTTTCACCTCACCAACGGGAAGCCCAGGTCCATCACCGTTATTCCACAGTTCTGACAGACAACACTGGTCTAAGATCTGTTTTACCTGGGATGCCCAAGAATTTTTTTAATATCCGTATGCTTTCCTTGTATGCTGCCTTATCGACTCGAACCCGTGGCATCTGTAGCAGCTTTTCCCAAAATGAAATCATACTTACCCATCTCTTTTTCCTTAAACTAGTTAAGCCGAAATCCCCCTTTAGAACATCTAATCAACTTCAAATGAAACTTTTACTTTTAACGAACTTTCCGGTTTTGCCGGATTCCGGATGAACTACGTGTCCGACGAGAAAATGGTTTTCACCATCATGTTCAGCATGTCTTCTTACCCGTAAACCAAACATTTAATCAACTTCAAATTGAACTTTTACTTTTAACCAACTTTCCGGTTTTTGCCGGATTCCGGACGAACTACTTGTCCGGCGAGAAAATGGTTTTCACCATCGTGCTCAGCATGCCTTCTTATCCCATAATCGACTATCATATTAGCTGTTTAAAAGTATTTTGTTTGTCCCTTAATTTGGACTCCCTCCCCCACCCCCAAATGTAGGGCTACAGAGCCTATCTACGAACTTGACCTTACCCTTGACCCAAACAATCCTAACACCAAGTTTCATCAAAATATCTCATTCCCTTCGAGAGTTATCTTGCTTACAGACGGACGGACGGACGGACAACTTTTGCGATGTCATAGGTATCCCTCCACTTACGTTTTCGGATCCAAAAAAACCACTTTGACGTACCTCCAGTATCACTCACCAACAAACTCGCATTTCTCGTCTCATACTCGTGGTAAATATGCATGATCAGCATAAAGATTTCTAAAATACGATGGGCACAATCCGTACAATACTCCAATCTGGTGTTGAAATATGTTTTTGGGATCCCAAAACGTAAGTGGAGGGATACCTATGACAGCGTACAAGTTGTCCGTCTGTAAGCACGATAACTCTCGAAGGGAATGAGATATTTTGATGAAACTTGGTGTGAGAATTCTTTGGGGCAAGGGAAAGGTCGAGTTCGTAGACGGGCTCTGTAGCCGACATTTAGGGGATGGGGTTCAAATTAAGGGGCAAACAAAATATTTTTAAACAGCTAATGAGAAAGTTGGTTAAAGGACACCTGAACGAAGAGTACCAAGTATCATCCCTAACTGTATGACTTCCGTTAACATTGTCTGCAGAAAACCCAATCCAAATACGAAATAGTGTTTCCAAGCTATGATTTTTGCTCCATTTTGCATCTGTCCTTATTTCAGTACCGAACAGTTTTAGAAAAGAACAAATGTCTCCAATCAATCCTTCTTTTGGAATATTTTTTAACCAGTTAAGCCCAAACGTATATCTAGAAGAAATTCCAATACGATCCGGCCAGCGCTGTACAAGATTTGAATGAATTGCGCTTTTTGTCTTAGAGTCTGCATGTGCAAACCTCCAGAAACGAACATCCCTATTTTGAAAACGTCACCCTCAGGAGAAGAATGCTCTCCGTGGCCATGTCTGTAAATGCATTTTCCATGGTGTGTTCAAGTATGGTTTCATTGTTCAGGTGTCCTTTAAGGGGTAAGAAGACATGCTGAACAAGATTATGAAAACCATTTTTTCGCTGGACAAGTAGTTCGCTCGGAATCCGGCCAAAACCGGAAAGTCTGTTAAAAGTAAAAGTTTATTTGAAGTTGATTAGATGTTCGATTCAGGGGTAAGAAGACATGCTGAATATTGACATGAAAATCATTTTCTACCCGGACAAGTAGTTCGTCCGGAATCCGGCCAAAACCGGAAAATTGTTAAAGCAAAAGTTGTATTTGTCGTTGATTAGATGTCCGATTTAGGGGTAACAAGAGATGCTGAATCCATATATGACAATAAATTTATACCCGGACGTATAGTTCGCCCGGAATCCGGTTGAAATCGGAAAATTTGTTATAAGTAATTGTTATTTGCAGTTTATTAGATGTTGGATATAGGGGTAAGGAGATACGCTGAATTCGTTTTGAGCTTTGTTTTTTTGCCGGACAAGTAGTTCCAGAATTCCGCCGAAACCGGAAAATTAGCAGAAGTAAGGCAGGAATTTTCGATCTCTCTCGTCAAAATAGATAAGACTTATAGGGATAAACACACATTCTGAATCCATATCTGAACTTGGTTTTCTCAGATGGTTAGCTATTTGGCTTTAATCTGTTTCTAAATTTTAATAGTAAAAGAGTTCAAGGAGTCTGGCGAAGACAAGACCCGATTGTCTGGATCAAATATTGAACTTCTGGGGGAGTGGAGGACGGGGGGAATCCGGAATCTTGAGGTATTTATAAATTTTGAACGGATCATCGGATCTTAATGAAGCTTGATATTTGGAAAGACCTCGTGTCTCAGACGACCCACTTCTAATCTGAACCGGATCCTTGTGTGTGAACCGGATGACTTTGGGGGGAGTTGGAGGGGGGGGGGCGGAAATCTTGGGAAACGCTTAGAGTGGAGGGATCGGGATGAAACTTGGTGGGAAGAAAACGCACAAGTCCTAGATACGTCATTGACATACCGGACCGGATTCGGGCACTGTGGGGAGAGCTAGGGGGGGGGGGGGATTCTGGTGATCCAGCGAGTTTGGTACTTCCCGATGTACTAGGATGATGAAATTCGACACGAATATGAAGGATCCGAATAGCGACTTGAAAATAGTCGTTTGCACAACCCGAACATCGTGAGGGAGTGGAGGGATGGGAAATCCGGAATCTACCTTTATTTATAACTTTTGAACGGGCGATCGGATTTGAATGAAACTTGGCTAAAACAAATAGGGATTCTTCCTTAAATATCTGATTTTGTGAATTTCTTCATGAGAGTTGCTTGGAGTTAAAGCTGGGGCTGTGATTTCATTTTGGACACGGCTGCTGTTGCTATTGAAGTCGGTGAGGCTGAAATTCTTTGGTTAAAATTGTACAGCGAAAATCTGACCCTCTTGCTGTCTTAGCCCTCCCCTCCCACCCCTTAATTATACAAAAAGCAACCCTTCTAATTGGAGACCTCGAGTTGCTGTCTTCACTGACTAAAATATTTTCATTCAGATTGATGGGATGTTTTTTTTGTGGTCTGGATTGAACAATATTTCTATTAAGCGAATTAAATCAGGTTTACTCGGATTCGGAGGTGACGCGTCAACTTTTGAGTTCTCTGCGATTCTATTATAGTTTAAATAAACTGCGTAACAATAAGTTGAATTTTCCGCACTTGGATTTGAGACTTATCATGTCGACTTGACAGTGAGCCTAAAAGTAAAATATCGGTATGAGGTTTGTTTTTGCCGTCTGACGGTTTTTCGGGACGGTTTTGTTCGGGACCAATTTTCGCCATTACTTTAACCTCGGTCACCACTTTTGGAATGGAAAATAGTGTTTGTCTGTATGAATACAAATGATAATTTGTGAACTGTTAACTTCTAACTCAACTGCCTACTCAGCCAATTAAATTGACACAATTCGGATGAGCTAACGAAAAGAATCACATTTGTTTGTGATTGTGTGAGGAATGCGGTTATTCTCCAGTGAATTGGTGATTGCAGTTGGAGAGGGAGGCTAAATGACTTGAAGGAAATTTGGTTGACAACAACCTATTATTCATTTCTATCCTTATACAAAGAAAGAACAGAAACACGAGAGAACAGCTGGTTGAACTTTCTGCGGCTTCTAGCCAAGATAGGTGAAGTTGACATTGAACTTGAAGCCTGTACCTGCTCCGGAACCATAGAGGTTTGACGTGAAACGAAGAACAATATCCCCAGTGCTGGTGAAAACGGTATTTGCGGCGACTTCGGTGGCGCATCTGAAGGGACCGTCTGGCTGGTAGATGCCCTTAGTGCGGATCTCGAAAGTGTCTATTTGACACAACCCATTCGAGCTTTTACTCCATAGGTAGAAATCCGTTATTGTGACCGTGGTCGATGCGGCTGTTGCGGGTTTCTTGATCCACCAGGTGCAATCGGCTGATTGAGATCTTCCAGGATATACTTTGAACAGAGGGGTCGTAACTCCAGTTACAGGGGCGGTGATTGGTCCGGTACAGTTGAAGTTGGCCGAGTTTCCTACTAGGGTAGGATAGACAGGCAAGGAGTTTGACGTCCTTGTTGCACAAGTTGCTCCAGAGGTGCCAGGTTGGCATTCACATCTGCAGTCTTTAGTGAGGAAGCCATCATTCAGACAAGTTGGAGGCGCAATACAGCTCTTTGCCCAAATCTGTGAGCAGCCGAAGGCACGATTGACGAGGAGAGAGTCATAGTGATGAACAGGGCTATTGCGCATGAGCAGGTTCTGCCGGAGGGGGTCAAGTGGTAGCATTACTGGTCTCGCACGGTCCAAAGCAAAGGAGTTCCAGGTGTAATGCATGTTAGACATGTAGTTGTATGTGGTATTGAAGTAGCTAAAATATGACTTGTCTTGGTCCATATTGTAGGCTGTCGTCGGGTCAACGTTAGTCATGTTGAGCCTCAAGTATTGCTCTCTGTCAGCCCTGTTGTGCTCGTGGCTTAGACCGATCGCGTGTCCTACCTCGTGAGCCACTATCTCGGGTGTATAGCAGCCGTCAGCAAGGCTCAGTATTTGACCACCGGTAATCTGGGCATTGCCAAGGTTGGAACTGCAGCCGCCAGGAGTGGGCCTGAAGAACTTGACAAAGTACTGTTGCTGTGCGACAGCGTTATCCACAAATCTGACGCATGTTTTGTTCCACTGCTGCATACCTGCCATGATCACGGGTTTCATTGCTGGATCTATGGTTGGATCGAACGTATAAGGAATAATAGGGAATCCGGACGCATCCTTCGACCATTGGTTGTACACGGTCAGGTAAGATCTGCCAGCGTTGATCCAGTTCTGGTATGACTCCTGAGTGAAGAGCATGTCACCGACTTGGATGGTGTCCTTGTCAACCTTTATCAGTCCATCGTCGAAGTCTTGTCTATTGAAAAACTCTTCGGAAGGGAATTGAACCTCGAGACCGGACTTCAACTGCTCGATCTGAAAATAAAAATTTTCACACTGTAAAAAGTTTCTACGAATAAGGATGCAGTATTTACTATTTACTACTGGGTTACTATCTTATCTTGATTAGGGTAAAATTAATCCGAATTAGGGATAATCTTATCTCAATAAAGACAAGATTAATCCCAGTAGCAAATACTGCAAGATTTTGTTTTACAGTGTACAAGCAGAGGCAACTCGCTCAGGGACTGTGTCTGTTACAGTTGGTCTATGAAATTTTGGTTTCCTGAGTGCTTCTTCTTTAGCTTTCAGGAAGTGGCGTTGGCTGAGCCGCAGGGCAGTGTACTGTAACCTCTTGTTGTTAAGCGAAGATTGCTGATCAATCGTTGGTAAATCGTCATCGGAAATGAGAAACGGAGCTAAGGTTATCTTTTCGGAAACGAACATTCCTTTCATTTAAATATAATGCTAGAAAATAAACTTAACCTTAACCGAGTTGCTTGCTTTAGAATCCCGTATGTTTTCCTCCATTCGAAACCACCGTAACTTCAAAACGTAACAACACGACTTCGACCCTTTTTTCACTACGCTCTAGTAGTGAAGTTGTAGTAGTAGTATTAGCTCTTCTGGGAATTTTCTCATCCGGTTCAAACCAATCAGCAGATTCTTGAAAGACACTTCTCAGGTTTCTGGATTCCCGCTCCCTCCGCCCTTACCGATGATAGCGTCTGGGATATTGCAGTTGCCATCAGTTTGCCATTTGCCAAAATCAAGAGCACATGTGTCACATGTTCAGGTTCCCTTTCGTCCACCCCCTTTATAGATGTTTGGGTCAAAGAAGCCACAATGTCTTATCGACCACGATCCAACGGGGTTCGGATCCGGTCAGAAGCCGAACGCACGTCTCAGAGAAATCTTCGAGAAGTCTTGCTACAACCGTTCGAGCAATAAATTCAGTTATACCTAGTGTGATAAAAGTTACTCGCTTATTTTTTTTTCATATCCTACACTCTCGAAATCTGACATTGCAGTTTTTGGGATCCCAAAACGTAAGTGGAGAGGTACCTAAGACTTCGTAAAAGTCGTCCGTCTGTCCGTCCGTCCGTCTGTCCGTCCGTCCGTCCGTCTGTCATCACGATAATGGGTCAAGGTTCATAGATGGGCTTTGTAACCCTATATTTAGGGGTGGGGGTTCAAATTAAGGGGCGAACAATTTTTTTTTTTTTAAACAGCTAATAAGATAGTCGATTTGGGGGTAAGAAGACATGCTGAACCCGTATACGAAAATCCTTTTTTCGCCGAATAAGTAGTTCGACCGGAATCGGGCCAAAACCGGAATATTTTTAAAAAATACAAGTTGTATTTGAAGTTGATCAGATGTTTGATTTTAGGGGAAAAAGACATGTTGAATCCGTATATGACAAGCATTTTCTACCAGGACATTTAGTTCGCCGAAACCGGAAAAATTGTTATAATTAGAAGTTTTATCTGAAGTTGATTAGAAGTTCGATACAGTGGTAAGGAAGCAGGCTGAATTCGTATATGAACAATGTTTTCTCGCCGGACAAATAGTTCGCCCGGAATCAGGCCGAAACCGGATTTTTTTAAGTTAAAGTTTTATCTTAAGTTGATTATAGGTTGGATGAAAAGGTAAGGAGATATGGTGATTTTGTTTTTGGGCTTTAGTTTTTTGCCAGACAAGTAGTTCGTCCGGAATCCGGCCGAAACCGGAAATTTGGCAGAAGTAAGGCAGGAAGTTTTGATCAGTTTTGTCAAAGTGGATATGTGCTGAATCCATATCTGAACTTGGTTTTCTCAGATGATTAGCGATTAGCCTTAAGCTGTTTTTAAATCTTAATAGTAAAAATGTTCAAGGAGTCTGGCGAAGACGAGACCCAATTGTCCGGATCAAATGTAAATGTTAAAATTTTGGGATCCCATCGAAACCTTTGTTCTTGCTTTAATAGAAGATCCTTTCCTGACCAGTGGATTTTTTCTTAAGTCCCACGCCTCAGAATCTAAACATGTTGAGTTTCTGATCTGGAAGATATCTGGACTTGGACTCTGGACTCGCATTTCTGAACGTTTCCCCTGATATCTAGTGAGATAAGAGTTAATCGAGTTATTCATTTATGTTTTTTCATATCCTATTCTCTCGAAATCCGACATCGCAATTTTTCTGATAGAACTCCTTTCCTGAACCAGTGGAGTCTCATGTCCCAGAATCTAGAAATTTTCAGTTTTGAATCTGAAAGATTTCTGAAACTTTTCCCTCACAACTTTTTCCCGGCCGGGATCTTGCTGTTTCTCGAGCAAACCAGTTTTTTTCTCCCAAGTTTCATCTTTGTAGCTCGTCTAGAAGAATCCAGAGACCGATGGGAAATAGAATGTACCTTAGTTGCGTTTTTGATCGAAAAGGTGAGAACGAGAAAAAAACCTTCGCAACTGACTCGCAAAGCATTACGGACTGCGTGTTCCACACAAGCTATAAGTATATTATAATTGTTTTCGTGAGATAGTAAAAATCAACTTACCGGGCTAGAGGTGGTCAGGCAAACTAATGCCGACACCCCATTTTAGTCAGTTGCTTTTGTAGTTTGAAAATTTGTTTACTTTTGTAGTGTGTCAGTTTCTGTGTGTAAAGTGTATCTAATCCGTTTGTACTTATGTAGTAATGGTGACAAGCGAAAACGTAATAATAACGAACGTAATAATAAATAAATTGGCTTATCTGTTCTTGGTGATGCAAAATCAGGCCTAGCTTTTACGATTTTCTCTTAACGGCGTTTATACTTGACAGGAACTGGTACGATGGTGAGAGCTGTTGAGACTTGTTCTTTACGGAAAGCTCAAGTCCTTGGAAAGCCAAATACCATGATGTTTGAAGCGTTAGCTGAGATGCATGGAATCGAGCCTGATCGTGCTATCATGGTTGGAGACCGGTAAGTCCGCCATTTCTTAAGAGAAGGTTGCGAATTGGTTAAAGGAGGAAGCTTTACCGAACGACAAAGCAATGTTCCCGTGCTTAGTCGTTAAATGGAGCTGAAAGCTTCTACCATGTTTTACTTATGGCCGAGGACAACTGTGTTCTTCTTTAATTCCGGCTTACGTTTTAGCGAAAAATTGCCACAATAGCAAAAGCTAAATAATTGGCAACGAAAAGCAAATAAACAGAATAAACTAACGTCAACAAACGCTAATTTAATAACAAAATACAAAAATGAAACAAGGAACCGGACGGGCAAACAGGAACTGAATAAGTGGCGACAAACGTTAAATTTTATTGATTCTTGAGGTGATTGGTAACAATGGATGAGAACGAGTGGGGCCGACAATCGTTCAGTCGTTCTGGTCGTCTTCGCTGATACTTTTTAGAGGACGCGCACTGACCGTGACGTAGATTACAATAATTAGAATAGAATACAATAGTGTTTATTTAGCCTCGAATTGGTCATGCTCACATATTCTACCACCGCTTTAATAACGTTGTCTTTAGTCGATGTCAATATACCAGGGAGGAGAAGCCCTCCCCCAAACTGATCCGGTAGAGGAGACTCCTGGCACTGCCCTAGGAGGTGCACTGTAAAAGTTTTTCAGTATAAAGATTAAAGTTAACTGCAGTATTTGCTACTCGGGTTACTCTTGTCTCTACGCAGATAAGATTAATACCAAATAGAGATAAGGTGAATCTGAGTAGCAAATACTGCAGTTAACTTTAATCTTTATACGGAGGGACTTACAGTGTGGGCAACAGTGTCCTCTCCAATAAGACAAATCGAACACCTGTAATTATCAATGATTAACCCATCCCTATTTTTCCTCTCCTTCAACACCTTTTTTCTAAAAAGCCTGCTTTGGCATTTTCGGAGTTTTAGTAGCATTTTACCAAGTAAAAGGTAAAGGCGGGTCTACTGCCAACTGCGTACAAGTTGGAGGCAAAAAAAAAGACGCAGATTTGTGCTTGTTCGGCTCAATCACAGTATGAGAAATCATAGGCACCTGATACTGGCAAATGGTTGTCTGAGAAGGCCTTTAGAGTATGTGAAATCAATCTGGTTATTTGGAAGCTCAAGGATATCGACCATGCATTAATGCCTAGCTTTGCCGGACAAAGTGAAAGTTCAGAAAGAGTTTTCAGCCCCCCCCCCCCCCCCCCCCTGAAGTCTACTCCACCTTACGATCGTGTCCAGGTGTTCCGTTACCTCATTGACATTTAATCTCGAAAGAATTTTAAGAACAGAATACTTTCTGCCACACTTCTACTAAAAATTTGGGATTTCTACCAAACTGCAGGTGTTGGACCATTAACCCAATCGATTATCTGGCAGTCTAGCCAGACGTAGTCGCCACTGGGTTGCTCGGTGTTTGGTGGGAGCAGGGCCAGCCAAGATGGGGCTTTTGCACCTGTAAAATTCAACCGTTAGGTTCAGCTAGAATGAGTTCAATCAATCAATCATTTATTAGTACCAAAATATCCATTAGATAGCATAGCCGACGAGAGAACGAGGGCGAGGGCGAGAGAACGTTGAAACTAAGGACGGTGTTCGCTGGACAACGTTTGGTCATTGCCGGGCGGAAACAGCGGCATGAAGACAGGTGACAGACAGGTTCATTTCGAATATAGTATTAATTAATAATAATAATAATGTAATACAATTGCACAAAAAAGGCTGTCGCCTCTATAAATTTTTCGAGACACTATCTGCACTAAGTTGAATGTCAGCCACTGACGATCCACACCTGCTTTAAACTGATTAATATTTTTGGCGTTTACGTCGCTTTCAGGGAGATGATTAAGTATCATAAATGATTGACACATGATTTGGGGAATGGTTGGCAAGCCGTTCAGATAACCTTTTTTCTATCTTTGTTCTGTAGGGGGTACTTTCAAGATCGCACGTATCATTTACTACATTCGTGCCGTTCGGGGTTTACTACTCAAGATGAAACAAGACCAAAGGTTTCGATGGGATCCCAAAAATTTTAATGTTTATCAGACTTCTTGATCCAGACAATCGAATCTTGTACATTTCCAAGTCTTCGCTAGACCCCTTTAACATTTTTGCTGTTTATCCATAATCAACCGCTTGAATATGTAGCCTACAACAAAGATGTTACCATTTTGAAGTTTTCTGCTAACGGGCAACTTTAGTACACCCACTGAGTAACCCCTCACTTATCCAGTACATCTTTTCTCCAGTGAGTAACCCCTCCCTTACCAAGTACAACTTTTTTCAGTGAGCAACCTCTCACTTAGCCAGTTCACCCTTCTTTCAGTGAGTAGCCCCTCGCGTACCCTAGCAGTTCCATCTTTGGTACACCATGAATCAACCCCCTCGCTTCGCTCAACCAAGTGTCTAACCCCTCGAGTACTCCTTTAACGGGTACACCCAATTCCTAACCCCTCGCGTGCACCTGGGATTGGTTCATGAGTACCTGGGACCGGCTGACCCCACCCCCTCCCCAAACAACTTTAGTACACCCACTGAGCAACCCCTTGCTTATCCAGTACATCTTTTTCCAGTAAGCAACCCCTCCCTTAACAAGTACACCTTTTTCAGTGAGCAGCCCCTCACTTATTCCTACAATTCCTTCTACATTTCCGACAATCACACATTAGATGTCGCAAACACTCTCGCTCTCCACACATCGGGCAGAAGTAAGGACCAATTCTCCCAATCGGCCTTCCCGTGTACCTCCTCCTATCTCCCAGCGGTAAAATATCAGCACGCATACTAATTAATAATTTCAATTCCTCCCTATCGAAACCCGCTATAAAATAAACACATTCACCCCATGTCTCTTTCGCCTCGCCCCCTTCGACCTTCGATTACGTCACTGAAACAACACACGGCCACGTGCCACGTGCGCAGAGGTATAATCGTTTGAGAATAAAGGGGTAGACCGCTATAGCCGAAAACTGGTCGACAAGTTTTGTGTCCGGTTTTCACCGGATTCCGGGTGAACTACTTGTCCGGCAACAAAATAACTTTCATATTCGGAGTCAGCATGTCTCCTTACCCTAAATCAACTATCTCAACAGCTTTTAAAAAATATTTGTTTTGCCCCTTAATTTGAAACCCCCACTCCTAAATGTAGAGCTACAGAGCCCATCTACGAACTTGACCTCACCCTTGACCCAAAGAATCCTCACACCAAGTTTCATCAAAATATCTCATTGCCTTCGACAGTTAACGTGCTTACAGAGACGGACAGACGGACATTTTTTGCGATGTCATAGGTATCCCTCCACTTACGTTTTGGGATCCCAAAAATAAGAGACGGTTAAGAGGTTCCGTATACATATTCTTGGCTAGACAATGGGGAAAATTGGAACGATGTTCGCTGGGCATAGAGTGCAAGACGTAAGTTACCAAATGGTAAGTTACCACTGAGTAACTTACCCGGTAATGGTAAGTTTCAGGTCAAACTTACCGGTAAGTTTCTCACAAGTGGTAAGTTTTAAGTTTTTCGTGTACAAAAATGTTCTCAGTTAAACCTAATCCATCCCTAAGAGAGCTGGGACTTCAGAACAATCTTTCGCACACATTTTTAGTCGTCAGATTCAATGCGTGAGTCATTTACTGTACTTCCGCTCAGTGTCATTTCCTGTTGGAAAAGGGTGGGCCAATCAGCGCGTCTTACATTTCTTGTCGTAACCAATAAGAAACGGGTCTGCGTGAACAAAAATACGATGAGTCAGTCTGCACTCTGCAGTCATTCAGATGGGTTAGATGAGGACTGAGGAGGGGGAGCAGCTCTAGCTTATCTATTTTTTATTACAAAGTTATATGATCTGAAACCTAAAGTGCCATTTTTTTCAATTTTTCTACTTTTGGTACATGTAACCGAAATAGCATATAATTCAATAAAAATGATACAAACAAATGAATATTCTTTAATACTCTCTCAAAGGGGAGGGGATACAACTCCTTAAATACATTAGTATCTGAAACTTACCACTTGGGTGGTAACTTACGGTAACTTACCAAAGTTACTGGTAACTTACTTGGTAAGAGTAAGTTTCGAAACTTACCGGTAATTCTTGCACTCTAGCTGGGCAACGTCTCGTCATTGCCCGGCTGAAACAGGGGCCTGAAGCATTCCGAAAATCTCACATTTCCTACAGATTCTCGACCGTTCGTCTTGCGAAATTTCGATATTTCTCGATGCTTTGCATATCATACGTGGTGAAGCCGACATTATGCAAACACGTACGGCAAGCACAATGCACTTTTATGTTCCACATGAGTGAGCTAGTCATGTCCGAAGAATCATAGAAATGCAGCGGTTCACTTTAAGTCGAAACCGCTTTTTCCGAACACTCATATCCACCGTATATTATATATGAGGAGCTACTTCTTACCTTCTTCGAGAGTAAGTGGTCCCAAGTGTTCTGACATGTCCGTGTCAACATGGCCTGGATGAACATGGTTTATAATAATGTCCTCTCTCGGGTCTTGCTGGAAGCTACGATGTTGAACTCGAGTCAAGGCGCTAACACCGACTTTAGATACCACGTAGCTGGCGAAATAGTTGTTAGGCCAGCCTTTTTCTTCGTGATTTCCAGCTTTGGCCGCTCTGAAAGAGTTAGTTTTCCAACAACAGGTCTGGTGAAGAGCTTAACAAGCCAGATCGCAGATACGAGATTGCTTCATTCTACTTCTTGGTGCAGAAAAAACAAATCCGGTTCTGACTGGGATTGGTTCACGAGAGGTCTGTGTGTTGGGGCAAGATCTGCGCGCGACCCTTGGGTAGGCTCAGAATTGGACGGCACTACTGGGAAAGAGACAGAATTACCAGATGGGACAAAGTAAGTTACTGAGAAATAACAAATATAGCTAGTCCTGCAGAGCCACCAACAACGGAGAGCTGAAAGACAATGGAGAGCTGAGGAAAGCTGAGAAAGCTCAATAGAACACAGATGTTTCAGCTTATTTATGAAATTTCAGAGGAATACAAAACGAAGAGGTATAAGAATTGCCTCCCTCTGGATTCTGCAGTGGGATGACTAATCATTTCCCGGCTTCCACGATTGGCGATATTGTGTCCCACACCTCTTACATCTCCGCGATGTCCATACATGAGAATAATACACTTACTCGATAAACTTGTTCATCAAATCGATGATCTGCTCTGCTGTTAAATCAGGTGCGTCAAATCTCTTCTTCAGCTGTTCACTCGGAATCCATTGAAGAAAACCAACAGCGCTGGTAACATAAGAATAACATACTTACTCGATAAATTCGTTCATCAGATCGGTGATCTGCTCTAATGTCAAATCAGGTGCCGCAAATCTCTTCTTCAGCTCTTCACTCGGAATCCATTGAAGAAAACCAACAGCGCTGGTAACATTAACGACTCGTGCGTGAGGACGAAGAAGGGGGAAAAGCAAATTGCAGACATTCAAAGTGCTAAAGTAGTTGGTCTTGATGGTGTTCTCTGCCTGCTCGCCAGTTGGTGTAGTTGATGTTTCCTAAAACACAGTAAAGAATCAATGACCACACGAGGTCACCACGACTTCTGGCTTTCAATGAAGTGCTTGCGGTGGGCAAAGTTTAAAGTTGGGTCGACTTGTCGACATCTTGGCATCCAGCAAAATTTGCCCACTGTTCAGATTCTTATTTGTTTCCAGTTGCCCCGACAGTTCAGTGGTGAAGACTTACGGCTCTACAATCTAGTGCTATCTGTCAGTGTAAATTCAGTTGTAGCCTACGGAGGTTGAACTGGTTTCAAGAGGAAGTCGAATATGGTGTCCACAGTCAGATTGATCGTCAAGTTGTTACACGACTCAGGAAGAAGTTGCTTCCAGGCGTGACTCCTGGTCTTTTCGGGTGGCTGGGGGTTCCAGTCTCTTAGTCATTCTGCAGAAAAAGATTAGTGTCGTTGGTTGAGAAGAGTCTATGGGCTGAGCATCCATGAACAACGTCGCGGGTAGATTCACTGATAGTAACTGGCAGAGGCTTCACTAGCCAAACTGTTTGGGGGGGAGACGAGGCATTTACCGACTGGCTGGTAATTTTTACCGACTGTTTCTGCAGAAGAAATGACTGTTTTTAACAACAAAAAAAATGACAGTTTTGAAAAAAATCGACTAATTTTCAGGGAAGTCTACTGATTTTCAGGAAAGTTTACTGATTTTCAGAAAAACCGACTATTTTGATGAAAAATCGACCAATTTCCAAAAAAAACCGACTCTTTTCATGAAAAAAAATCAACTGTTTTGACGAAAAATCGCGGCGCTTCGCGCCGACTCGGTTATTTCTTACCGACAGCATTGGGGGGGGGGGGCGTCCCACCCCTCTCCCCCAGTCGTGACGCCACTTGTAACTGGTTCTTGAGAACTTAAAGAAAACCAAAGAAAGCCAATACTTACAGTGTAGGCGATAGCTGCATTGTTCACAAGACAGTCAAGGCCTAAGTATTCCGCTTCGAGGAAGTTGCGGAGCCTCTTGATGCTGTCGATATCATCAATGTCAAGCTGATGAAACTTCGGATGCAGATTCTCCTAGGAACAGACTTAGTTTAGATTTTGCCAGAGCAAGAGCCAAGATGACTTACTCTCGTAGACGGCCTGCTTTCTCGGGTAATTTTCTCTGGATTAAGTGTGCAAAGAGTTTGCTAGGTTTCTATTGGAAATATGGACTTCTTTGTTATTACGACTGGTGAACTAGTCCTTGTCGGCTCGCTTCTGAGACATATCGACTACCGTAGGCCCGATCGGAGCTTCAGAGGTCCTGAAGGGGCAAGACACAACCGTCATCGGATGGTTTCCCTGGTCCTTTGATGGCAGTGGAGCGAGTCTGGTTGATTCTTGGCAGTTTTATGTGCGATAATTACGTCGCGTCTGCTCCTTTGCCGTATTGAGGCGAAGGGAGATTCAGCTTCCGGAACAAAGACGGATAGGGCCAGGAAGCCTAAACTTCAGAACCCTACGAATAGACACATTCGTTAAATTCAGAATACTTAAACATAGCAAACAAACAAAAAGAATAAGAAGGGGGTGTGAGACGGGATAATATTTGAGATATCCACAAGGCCATCAAATTCACCTTTTCGAGTGCATCAACAGCAGCTTTTCCTCTTCCTTCATCTCGCGAGGTCAAGATGACATCGCCGTCAAATTTCTTGCAGAGCTCCTTCACTATCGCAAATCCAATACCTTTGTTAGATCCAGTCACCTGCAAAGGAAAACCTGTCAGTGCCATTGCACCACCGCACGGGTCCACGTCCGGTACACGGGTCATTTGATTGGTTCCTGTGCCGAACCCAGCGTTTACGTTCATAATACTCTTATGTTAAACTATCGCCAAGACAGATGTTTTTTCATTATTCTTTCATCTTTATTATCATCGTCCCTAACTCAAGTTCTGCATCCCATTCGTCTTTTTCCGGTTCGATACTTGTGTGGACTGGTTTACGTTAGTCCCCCATTGTCTCATAAATCAACACTTGTGATAGACATAAGTTGCGCTTTTGCAGATACCATGGTATCTGTTACCACGGTAACTGGATTTGCAATTAGTCGTTTTTGCAGTAACCGTGGTATCTGATATACGGTTGCTCTGCAAAAACGACAATTGCCGAAATTGTATTTTTCGAAGCCATCCCAAAAGAAAAACAGATATTCAGTCACATCACTAAGTGCCAAACTTCTTTCCCACCAATTTGACTAAAATTAATGAAAGTGAGATGACTTTTTCAGATACCACGACCAGTTACCACGATCGAACCGTGGTATCTGAATATCTGATACCACGATAACTGGCCAGATACCACAATAACTGCAAAAACGCCTTTTGACAGTGGTATCAGCTACCACGATAACTGCAAAAACGACTTTAGACCGTGGTATCAGATACCATGGTATCTGCAAAAACGCAACTATAGTAAAGACTCGGATCCATGAGGTAGTGGCTTTCACTCTCTACTACTGAGACATATGCAAAACCTCTATTACCTGGGAAGCAGATTGCAGATTTTCTGCTCATCTACCTGTGGATCTATATTTACTACATCTGGCCCATTGCTGATGGTGAGGGATAGGGAGATAAACAGAAACTAGTCCTTGTAAGCGCTGAACATATGGCGAATTGATGCCGACTTCACTTGAGCTGGGCGACTGGCAAGACGACGAAGGGCACGGCCCCTGTTCTGTTTTTTGTTTCTTCTCCCTTTAAGAGGTGAGAGACAGGAGCCCTGCTGTGGTAAGACTGCTCTCTTTGAATGGACGATCACGGATAAGTTCGATTTTACCCCTGCAGCAAAGTAAGATTCGCAAAGCGTATAAACCATTTAGCACGGTATTGCAGCGTCAGACGTGGGTTAGAAGCGTGCGACAAGACAAACTAACTATTTTTATTAGGATATCCAAAGGCTACGGAGAGATCTGGAACCGAATCCCACAGTAATAAAAATCAAATCGTGTATGTTGGCTATAGTTTAAAAATCAGGGGTGACAAAAAAGCACTGACTCCCAGGCAAACGAGTGGAAGTTCCATTTTACTTCTGTAGCGAAGCTAGCCTGGTCACACTGTGCTCAAAACGGCGCCGATTTGACAATCTGCTCAGATTTCTCGGCCGAAAATGAGTCTACAAATCTGCGCAGATTGGGTCGGTCTCCCGCGAGGTTCTGAAAATCCTCAGGGGACGTGACGGTTGATGGCTTTGGGGCAGCTTGGAGATATTGAACAGACTGGAATCAGGGGTGTAAAATCGAGATTGCACCTGTTTTGCAACAATTCAGCTTTAATTGTGTTGGGCTAGTGTGAACTAGCCTGGTTTTGTTTTCAACATCACAGGCTTAACCAAAGTTATGTGGGGAGAAAGGTAAAGAGTTTGTAGATGTCAAAATGCCATCAGTCACATCTATTATTTATTTTCTGCCAAAAAAAAGAAAGAAGCATCTGTGTGATGTCTTTTTCCTATTTTTACAAGCGAAAAAATACATATCTACAACATTTTTATATTTACAATAGCACTAAAAATGCCAGTATATTTCCTGGAACATAATCAGAAATGCTGTTTCGTTCTAAATGATCTCCTGAATTTAAAACAACAACATTCAGAATTGGGTGTATCTTGTACTTTTTTTTTTTTTTTTTTTTAAATTTAGCAATCCAGAATGCTGCCTTTTCTTGGATCTAGTGTGACCACTTCGGCGCCTAATTCTGCGCAGAAATGAGCCAAGTGTGACCAAGCTCTAAGCGCAGAAACCATCTGGTGGTACAATGCCAAGTCAGAGTAATCTCAGGAGCTGATTTAACGGAAGAGACCGCCACCGCTTTCTCTTTTGACCATAAGCTACGCAATCAGTATATATCCCATCATTACACGGATAAAATGACAAAAAGCATTCCCTAGTTTACTTACCACAGCTACTTTTTTAGCCGCCATTTTTATCAGCTCGTTTCAACACTAAATATACAAAAGGATCTGTCTTGTCGCAAAGTAAAATCAAGGCTGCCAGATGCCGACAGCGGTGACGATTTCATATTGATTCAGAGTTGAGTTTGACCGACGCGATAAGATTACTCTGTCCTTGTCCTATTTAAGCACCGAGGTTTTCTATCGCCTGTTAATTAATTAAATTTGTTTCGTTTGCTTTTGTAAGGAGTTAAAAGAGTTGAGGCAGGAATTTATTCTGGATGTTTGGAAAGAGAGGAATGGGTGGAGCCAGTGGAGGTTCTTATGAGAGAAACTGACTTTGAGGGGGAGGGGGGGGGGGTAAAGAGTCAGGGAAATTTTGTTTAGTTTGGTTACGGCACATCTGTAATTATTTTTGTTTCAACTTAAAGGTGAGTTAGGAAGATATATTTGTTTATTGGATCTGTATTATTGAAATTTGTTTATTTACAATAAACAGTGGCTCAAAACAAAAAGCGGAATTTCCGTTTTGAGCAATTGTCGAAATAAATATTTCCCTGTCTCATTCTTGAAGGAGTGTTATTTATTTATTGAATTTATTTAAAATTTATTTATTGGTAGTTGATTGGTATCTCTGTATAACCATGACCCATTAGGGGTTTCAGTGTTAATAAATATCATATCATATAATATTGATTTGAAGTAAGATCAGGAGCTTATAATACTGCTGTGCATTAGAACATCCGTCTCTCCCTTCTCACAATGTGTCCTTTCGACACTGCGATTTGGATCCAACCAGGGTTGCCACGGGTAGTACGAAAGTACTACTTTTAGTACTTTTTGATCAAAGTAGTACTTTTTTAATACTTTCTGTGAAAGTAGTACTTTTATAATACTATTTCGCAAAAGTAGTACTTTTTTGTCCTAAAATGACATTTTTTCTGTAATTTTTCAAATCAACTCCAAATCATTTCGTGTCGTTGTTGACTTCTATATTTTTCACCAGATTTTGCATCCGCTGTTAGGTTTTTTTAAATTCATGTAGCAGACTACAAGATCAAGCGCAGTAGTTTAAATTCCTGTAGCAGAATACAAGATCTCAAGCGCAGTAGTAGCCAACGCGTTCTGTAGTATTTTCTATTGTATGGAAGGGCGCGTCATTTAGAAGTGGTTTTAGCTTGTTTCATGCTTGTGCTTAGGAAAACATTTAAGTAAAAACATAAGAATCTGCATGAGAAATTTTGGCAGCAAAAAGGTGGATTAAAAAACATGGCGTGCTGCGCTCATTTTAACATGTTCTTGGGTAGCCAACAGTATCTAGGAAAGTCTGCTGGGGCTTCATTTCCTCTGGGGGCTGAAATATACCTCCAATAAAATTCAGCTGACGTATCCATTATGCACCATCAAATATGAAAATCGACTGTTTTTTACTAAAGAAGAAAAGATGAAAAAGAGAAATTTATTAAAAATATTTTACTATGTGATGTGACAAAGAGAAGTGTACGGGAACGACGATTTTTTTGGAAAGTAGTACTTTTTTTTCAAAGAAGTACTTTTTCGCCGTATTGATTAGTACCATTTATTTTGTTCGAGTGGCAACCCTGGATCCAACTGACCACTACCCGACACTACTGCATTCTTGCTACATTCATTCTTTGTCTATGCAGCATCGAACAGATGGTCCTGTATTAAAAAGGCTCGGGTAAAAGCTTCCAATGAATAATTACGGAATGTGACCAATTTTTGTGATGAATTTTTACACTGCGTAGCGGTTGAGAGACGTAAGTTGCGTTTTTTGGGACGTAGTTTCACTTAGTTTAACGTCCTTTTGTTTTAGCTACAACACTGCAGCATGTGTACCGTCTTTTATATCCATTCCACATACTTTCATAACTAAAACAAACGGACTGAAACTACATTCAGAAAACCGCAACCGTAGGTTCTAATACTGGTCCGTTCTTGCCAATCTAAGTTTGATACCAGATAAAGATTATACCAGATAATGATTAAGAGAAAAAGCAAAAACAAAAATATGCAAGAAACAACAATTTTGCATTAATGCCTCGTTATATACTGTCTGAACTTACCCGATTCTTGGAACGTTTGTTAACTTTGAACCACTTGCTGAGACAAAAGACAACTACCAATCAGCCAAAGTAGCTAATTAAGGATTTCTAAGAACACTTGAATGGACGTTTTTCGGTCTTCATTTTACCATTTAGCCCAACACTGCACTGTTAAAAGAACTAACGTTAACATAAACATACCCCTGCTGAAGCTAATCAAAGTTGAACCGAAAAGGGTTAAGTAGGACATTCTAGTTACCCATCACTTATTCACTTAAGTAGGCTTGAAAACCCGATGACAATGCGTTACTTCGTTGCTCTGCTATTTATGAATAATCTAGTTTCGTATAACGGACTTTCCCTGTCGGATTTGTGGTATTTCTGTGCTCTTGCACCTGTGCTGTATGCTTGGCGAAAACAGTTTACAAAATGTATGTGTTCGCGCAATGAGCATTGCTCACCTAGCTCACCACTGGCAACTGAAAAGCTGCATTTGTGTTGAGATTCAAATTTTCTGCGTCATAGTAGAACTTTGCGTTGTGAAGACGGCCGTAGATATTATGAACGTCATTCCTGGGCATATAGGTCAAAATAAAAGAAAATCCCTTAAAATGATCCAAATAATTCAATGAATTCAGTTGAACGATACAAAAGTAAGTTGGCTTTTCAGTTAGATTTTAACACCTGGGTCTTCATGTTGGGTCACACATGTTGGGTCTTCATTTTCCCATTTAGCCCGAAAAACATCACTGTTCAAAGCTTACCAAATTTAAAGAAGCATACTTCTACACTGTCAGAAGTTTCATAACAGATAACACGAGGATGTGCGGTTTGAAGAGATAATGCGTAACAGATAATACTTCGGATGTTATCTGTTGTGTTTAAAAACGTTATGCATGAAATGTTATGCATAACAAGCTTTGTTAGGAAAAGCCAAAAAAGCATCTATTGACTTTATTCCTTATCGTCATGATGTCGGAAAACTCAGCAGATACTTTTTGGCGGTTTTTCGGTTCTTCCTGATGGTGACGCTGATTAGGCATAACATTTTGAAACACAACAGATAACATCCGAAGTGTCATCTGTTACGCATTATCTGTTGAAACTGCACAGCCTCGTGTAATCTGTTATGAAACTTCTGACAGTAGCTGCGTTCTTTGTCATGGGAGTTCTCACCGGTGGTCTCCGGTTTTTCTTATAAGCCGTTTTTGCATCCACCGGTGACTTCTCACCAGTCTTATAACCCGTTTTTGAACCAACCAGTGTCCGGTTTTATCTCACCGGTGCGGACTAACCAGAACCTGCTCGTGAGCCCGGCTTCAGCGAGGAGTTAACCAGTTTTCATCAACTCATAGGTGAACCAAAAAAACGCGTTTTAAGGGAAGAACCGGACACTGGTGACTAAACACCAGAGACAGCCCGGAGTGCAACGAACGCAGCTAGTGTACTGTACAAAGATAGTTGGATTTCTGTCTTTGAAGAGATTATCGTGGAACTAGTCGGATCTCTACGAAGGCTCTTTCTTTTCAGAGCCAATAGCGACATCTTGTTTGGGAAAAATGTCGGTATGAAAACACTTCTAGTCTACTCTGGAGTCACGTCGAAAGAAGAAGTCAGCCAATGGCAACAATCGTCAGATCCTGCCGATCAGTTACTAGTCCCTGACTACACCCTAGATAAACTGGGTGATTTACTTCATATTTTAAAGTCAGTTGAGTGACGTTAGCATAGTATTTTAGGTCAAGTTCAGAAGGTCGCATAGTTCGGACACAGCCTTTAAATTGCTGGTAACCGATGAGTGCAAAAAATTGTTGTAACTAGTCTTTGGACCCGTTAGGTAATAGAGGCGGATCCCGGCTCTCTGTTGATGCGTCTCTGTTAGAATTGTGAAACTGCAAGTGGGTATACTAAATAAAAAGGTTTAGATCGTCTATCATTGACGTTGTTACTTTCCTTTGGCTTTAGACTTAGAGCTATGAAAGTTACCCAGTTTTTCTGATACAGTGATTTTGTACAATTGGTTTTTGGTGAACAGTTTAGCAAACTTATAGCATTTAGATGGGGCCGTTAGCCCGACTTTAAAAAATTTTTCCGAGTAAGGATTAAAGTTAATTTCAGCCCGATGAAAAATTTATCTCCAAATAGTAGTATGAAGTTGTACGAAAAATTAGCATGCAGTACTAACTGATGCTACTACATGCTTCTACTTCAAGGCTACCGTGTTACTGCATACTACTGCATGCTACTATTAGCAAAACCGGATGCTACTATGGCAAGACAGGATGCTACTGGATACTACTACATAAGACTGGACCAGTTTGAGGCACATTAAATGATAGTATTCTTTGCTATTACATAGTATTACATGCAACTTTTTCGTACAACTACCATATAACTACGCAGGCTACAAATTTTTCATCGGGAGTATTTGCTACTGGGATTAATCTTATCTCTACTAAGGCAAGAGTAATCCGAATTAGAGATAAAATTATCTTTTCAGAGACAAGAAAATCGCAGTAGCAAATACTGTAAGATTTTTTTTTACAGTAAAGGTGAAATGCAACCTAATTCGTAGGAGAACGGGGAGCAAAAACGCCTCGACATTCTACAGCATGCAAGGGCATGCGTTGTAAACACTGTTCAAACAGGCCTATACTGTTATACGGCCTATACAGGTTCGTCTTTTCCTCGGGGCGCGCTGTAATAAGCTGTATAAGGAGAATAGACCCTGGTTCTACATTGTCTTATGCAGAGCCAATCAGATCGCTTGGGTGGGCTCCGCTAGCGGGCACCGAATGGGAAGAGCTTCGCCAGGGTTGGCACGGGTAGCACAAAAGTTCACCTTGTTGGAAGATGAAGTAACAACTTTTCTTCGAAAGAACACGTTTTGTTCTGTTACGGCTGCTTATGGTCGGTTCGAGGAAGACTGCTGTCCATACGTTTTAGCAGTCTTCACAACATAATGGTCGTCAAATTGTACTTGTGTACTTTGAGTAGTACTAAGAAGTACTAAGAACACTTTTTCTGATCTTTTGAATCTCGAAAAATTGTATCAGTTTAGCAACCATGAACGTCGCACGGATAAGAACCTTTTACTTTCAGTTTGAACAAAGGTCTGTGATAAGACGTAAACATGATTTGAATTTTTTTTTAGAGGGTTTATGAATTTACGTTCCTGGAAAGTCTTGAATTTGTGGTTTGGCCCGTAGACGACCTTCATGCTTTTTGGTGGAGTTTTCGCGCTGTTTGAAATTGGCATATTTTGCCTTCAGAAAAGTTATTTTTTTCTGCTTTGCACACACTGCGCAGAGACTTTGCATAGCATGTGCACATATAGTCTGATTTTCGCAGTCAGATGCGAATTTCCTCCTTCGCTGTCTAATTTTGACGCATCGCATGCATGTTTTCTCATGTAATGACGCTAAGTGCGCATGCATATATTCGGATGCGAAATCTTATTTGACGATGCAAACGGATACGTCAGCTACATTTTATTAGAGCTATATTTCGGCCCTTCTTGGCAAGGGTCCTCGTCAGGCTCAAGCTGGAAAATAATCTTGTGGAACAAGACCAAAGGTTTCGCTAGGATCCCAAAAATTTGATATTTGATCCAGACAAATGGGTCTTGTAGATATCCGGTCTTCGCCAGACATTTTTACTATTAAGATTTAGAAACAGAAGAAGGCAAATGGCTAATCATCGAGAAAAAACAAGTTACGGATATAGATTCAGCACGTGTGTATTTACCCCTAGGCTATACGTAAATTGATCAAATCTTAATTCCTGCCTTACCCAAACCTCCGGTTTCGACCGGATTCCGGGCGAACTACTTGTCTTGCAAAAACTAAAGCTCAAAAATGAATTCAGCGTATCTCCTTACCCCTATATCGAACATCTAATCAACTTCAGATAAAACTTTAACTTTCAACAAATTTTCCGGTTTCAGACGGACTCCGGGCGATCTATATGCCCACGTAGAAAATATTGTCAAAAGCGGATTCAGCATGTCTCCTTACCCCTAAATCCGGCATCCAATCAAAATCTGATAAAACTTTTACTTTTAACAAATTTTCCGGTTTTGGCCAGATTCCGGGCGAACTACTTGTCCGGTGAGAAAATGGTTTTCATATTCGTGTTCAGCATGTCTTCTTACATCTAAATCGAACATCTACTCAACATTCAATAAAACTTTGACTTTTTAACAAACTTTCCGGTTTTGGCCGGATTCCGGGCGAACTACTTGTCCGGCGAGAAAATGGTTTTCATATTCGTGTTCAGCATGTTTTCTTACATCTAAATCGACCACCCCATTATCTTTTTAAAAAATTTGTTCGCCCCTTAATCTGAACCTCCTCCCCCACCCCACCACAAAATGTTGAGCTACAGAGCACATCTGCGAACTTGACCTCTCCCTTCACCATCAGAATATCTCATTCCCGTCGAGAGTTATCGTGCTGACACACGGACAGGCGGACAACTTTTACGAAGTCATACGTGTCGCTCCACTTGAGTTTTGGGATCCCAAAAACAACTAAAGGTTCTTCCTTAAATATCTGATAATATGAATTTATTCCTGAAAATTGCTTTGAGTTAAAGCTGATGCTCATGTATGGGAGCTTGAAGGGGGATGCCCGTTTTCGGAAAAACAAGTGATATTTCATGAAAACAGTCGTTTTTTTTTCGAAAATCATTCGATTTTTCATGAAAACAGTCGGTTTTCTGAAAATCAGTTGATTTTTCGTGAAAACAGTCGGTTTTCCTGAAAATCAGTCGATGTATTCTTTTATTAAATGGTCGATTTTTTCTGAAAATCAGTCGGTTTTTCGTCAAAATTATCTTTTTTTTCTCTTGAAAACGGTTGTTTTTTTCTGGAAAAACAGTCGGTAAAAAATGACCAGCCAGTTGGTAAATACCGCCCCCCCCCCCCCCCCAAAAAAAAATAAGGTTCACTTAATTTTCTCGTAAAATCCAGCTTTTTGGGATCCCAAAACGTAAGTGGAGGGATACCTATGACATCGCAAAAGTTGTCCGTCTGTCCGCCCGTCCGTCCGTCCGTCTGTAAGCACGATAACTCTCGAAGGGAATGAGATATTTTGATGAAACTTGGTGTGAGGATTCGTTGGGTCGGCGGACCAGTCGAGTTCGTAAATGGGCTTTGTAGCCCTACATTTAGGGGTGGGGGAGGGGGTTCAAATTAAGGGGCAAACAAAATATTTTGAAACAGCTAATGTGATAGTCGATTGTGGGGTAAGAAGACATGCTGAACACGATGGTGAAAACCATCACAGGTAGTTCGCCCGGAATCCGGCCAAAACCGGAAAGTTTGTTCAAAGTAAAAGTTTTCTTTGAAGTTGATTAGATGTTCGATTTAGAGGTAGGAAGACATGCTGAAGACGATGGTGAAAACCATTTTCTCGACGGACAAGTAGTTCGCCCGGAATCCGGCCCAAACCGGAAAGTTTGTTAAAATTAAAAGTTTTATTTGGAGTTGATCAGATGTCCGATTTAGGGCAAGAAGACATGCTGAACTTTTATGTGAAAACAATTTTCTACCCGGACATGTAATTCGCCCGGAATCCGGCCAGAACCGGAAAATTGTTAGAAATTAAAGTTTTATTTCTAGCTGATTAGATAACCGGTTCGGCCGAAACCGGGAAATTGGCAGAAGTGGCAGGAACTTTTCGTCAAAACAGATATGACTTATACGGGAAAACACACATGCTGAATCCATATCTGAAATTGGTTTTCTCAGATGATTAGCTACTTGGCTTTAATCTGTTTCTGAATTTTAATTGTAAGAATGTTCAAGGATTCTGGCGATGACTGGATCTGGCTAAGACAAGACCCAGTTGTCTGGATCAGATATTGAATTTTTGGGATCCCATCGAAAACTTTGGTCTTGTTACTGCGGTTTTGGTATCTGAAAATGTAAGGGGAGGGATACCTGTGACTTCGTAAAAGTTGTCCGTCTGTAAGCACGATAACTCTCGAATGGAATGAGATATTTTGATGAAACTTGGTGTAAGGATTCTTTGGGTCAAGGAAAAGGTCGAGTTTGTAGATGGGTTCTATAGCTGTATATTTAGGGGAGGGGGAGGGGTTTCAAGTTAAGGGGCGAAATAAAATATATTTAAAAGCTAATAAGATAGTCGATTTAGGGGTAAGGAGATAGGCTGAATCCGAATATGAAATTTATTTTCTCGCCGGACAAGTAGTTCGCCCGGAATCCGGCAAAAAACGGAAAATTTGTAAAAAGTAAAAGTTGAATCTGAAGTTGATTAGAGGAAGGATCTGAAAATGAAAATTATTTTCTCGCCTGGCAAGTAGGTCGCCCGGAATCCAGAAATTTAGCTTGAACTTTGGAGCCCAAAGTCAATATAGGGTGAGGAGACATGCTGTTGCAGCTTTCGAACATAGTAAAGATAAACAAAAAGTCTATCAATTAGTTTAGTTCTGAGAACTCTCAACCGTCATTTAGTGGGTCGAAAAGGCAGAATGCATCGACAACTGTCTGGGTGAACAATTTAAAAAAATTTGTCGACCAGTTTTTTTAAAAACACGTGACCTACTCTACCCCTCTATCCATAGAAGCGAAAACTGACTCTTTGTTACGCCTAGCGTAAGAAGCTATTGAGATAGTCGTTTAAGCGGTAACGAGGCCCGATGAATTTATATTTGAACTTATTTTCTTGCCGGACAAATGATTCATCCGAAACTGGAAATTTAGTTGAAGCTCAAAATTGTTTCTGAAGTCGATTGGAGATTCGGTATTGGGGTAAGGAGACATGTTGATGTGAGGATTCTTTGAGTCAAGGGACAGGTCGAGTTCGTAGATGGGTTTTGTAGCCCGTCATTTGGATTTTGTAGCCCGTCATTTATATTTATTGGCAAAAAAGGGGATTCCGGATTAAGAGTAAAGAATATGTTTAACAAGCTAATAACAGAACAATGCAAAACGGGTAAGTCAACTCAATTTTACGCAAGGGTCCTCTTTCGACACAGACTATAGGCCAGATCCGTATCCAGGAATTAATTTCGGAGGGGGTCTTCCCTGCGGGTCGCACCTAATAGCAAATAATATTAAAAAGATATAGACAAGTTAAAATCTATAAAGAACGATTATTTTGGGGGTTTCGAAGGTGGTTTCGACCCCCACTATAAGCCTTGATCTGTTTCTAAATTTTAAAAGTAAAAATATTTAATTGTCTGGATCAAATATTAAATTTTTGGGATCCAATCGAATCCTTTGGTCTTGTTAGCATAGACCGTTGCCGACCGTCAAGGTCCTATGAAAGGGGCGTTGTTGGAATGGCAAAAGAGCTAGTATTATTCTGGATGTTCAAGAAATTTCTTGGCGATGGATTGGTATTATAAATATTATGATCGAACGTTTCCTTCTGGAGGACCGATTCTTAGCCTTTTAGACAAGTCGGCCGATTTATGAATTTTGTGAATCGCTCATTTTATGAACTTACTTTTATGACAATATCCGCGTTTTTGCAGATACCATGGTATCTGTTACCACGGTAAATGGATCTGCAATTAGTCGATTTTGCAGTTACCGTGGTATCAGATACCACGGTTGCTCTGCAAAAAACGACAATTGCGGAAATTGCACTTTCGAAGTCATCCCCAAAGAAAAACTGATATCCAGTTACATCACTAAGTTCCAAACTTCTTTCTCACCGGTTTGACAAAATCCTAGTCTCTATTGTTGGTAATGATGAAAGTGAGATGACTTTTTTGATACCACGGTCGGACCGTTGTATCTGAATATCAGATACCACGATAACCGCAAAAAACCTTTTGACCGTGATATCAGATACCACGGTAACTGCGAAAACGACTTTAGACCGTGGTATCAGATACCATGTATCTGCAAAAACGCAACTAATGCCATCTATTCAGCTTTAATAGCAGGAGAGACAGATGGCTAACTCCGATAGAGTTGGATTGCATCAGAGAAGTAGGATAGATAATGGCTGGAAGCAGTGTTGCCACATTGGCTTATTTTACGCCAAACTGGCTTATTTTGTTGGTGACTGGCGTGAACATTTTTGGAACTGGCTTGTGGCTTACAACTTAGCTATTTTTATTTTGAGCTGGCTTATTTTTTGGCGTGGTTTTCTTTTTCGGGAAGAAATTATATTTTTTGGCAATCCATTTGAGATGAATCCGATTCTCGAACGAAGTGGAGCCTCTGCTCACGAAAGGTCAAAATCACGTCAGAATTTCTGTAAAGTCTCGAGAGTTCCACATGGGGTAGCGGTTTCTCGCAATTCTACTAAACGCAGCCTCAAAATAATCTCTACACTGCAACTGAACTTCCTCAAGCCAGGGAACGAATTGAAAGGTGGATGATGCCTGTAGGATCAAAGGACCTGAATAGTGGTGAGTATTTCCATAAAACGGCCGTCAGAACTTGGACAGCTTTAAAAGTAAAGTTAGATTTTGGGCAAAAAATTGTTTGGCTTATTTTTGGCTTGTTTTTCAAAGGCAGCGGCTTACTTTTTCGTTCACGACTGGCAACACTGGCTGAAAGCTCCATTAGGTAAAATAGATAAAATGGGTGAAGTCACCCTTGTATGTTGTTATGATACAACTTAGTTTAGACCCTCTATATTAGTGGACAATTCAAATGGATTTAAAGGTTTTGGTTTTAGAAACGCAAGGCAAAGGGATGCTAATGGAAAAGGAGTTTCAGAATTCAACTCTAGGATTCGTTGGTCTGTTGATATCATAAGCAGTTACGGCCCTAGCTTGTGGTAAGTTATGTAGGTTGAACAATGTAAACTTCTATAGCTGCATTCAGGGACATCACATATGGAGGGGGGGGGGGTGCCCCCCAAATGTTATCAGCCAGTTGTTAGGGAATAGCCAAGTTGGCCCGAAGCCCCGTATTTTTTTAAAAAACAGTTGACTTATTCTTGGAAACAGTTGGGTTTTCTCAAAAACGTCAGTTTTTCTTTAAAACAGTAGTTTTTCTACAAAATACTGGAGGTATATCCAACCTCGAATTTACACGACTTCGGACCTGGCCTAAAAAGGTTGGAACAGTGGAAGGAAATTTCACTGTCATCCTAAAAAGGTCCTAACTGTCAAGAAAGGAAACCCTGAGTGACCCAGGATCTGTTTTGGACTGCACAGAGATTTCCTTGTAAGGTTTTCTGGCCAAGTTCGAGGTCATGTATCTCAAGGTTGGATACCCCTCCTGTAGTTGGAAAAAATTACCTTACTAGCCAAAATGTTTTAGGGGGGGGGCAAGGTATTTACCAAATGACTGGTCATTCTTACTGCTTTTGACAAAAATCGACTAGCCTAATGTTAAGAAAAATGCCTTTTTTTTAAATCAACTATTTTTACGAAAAACCGAAGGTTTGGAGAAAAATCAACTGTTTCCAAGAAAAAAATGGACTGTTTTTAAGAAAAATCGTGCTGCTTCGTGTCAACTCAGCTATTTTTTACCAACAACATTTGGGGGTGGCATCCCCCTTCCCCCCCCGATATGTGATGCCCCTGGGGGAGATGAGGGTGAAAACGAATAAGAGCAAACCCATAAATTGGACCTCTCTGCCAAAGTCTTTGAACTGATCCATTCAGAAATTCACTGCTAAATGCCATTCATGTAGCCCACACTGGATGAGAAAAGTTTTTAATTCTTTATGCCAAAGACAACAGAGAGAAGAGGTTGAGAAGTTTTTATATGATCTGGAAAATCTGATACCTGTAGGCCTAGTACTGGTCAAATATTTTCCAAGCTATTACAGGGTCGTAAGTTAGCAAGGTTAGAAGAGGACTGTTCCCGCTATTGCCTGGTAATTTCCATCAGTAAATGTCAGGCTGTTTCCTCATAGTAGTAAATTTTCAAAATGGTGTCAATAAGGGGTGACTGCTGCTGTTGCTTTGGTGGCGACTTGTGACACATTTCAAGGTGTCCGGTGTCGCCTGTGCTGATGGAAGAGTTTTCCAAAACCTGAAAACTGAAATTGAAAGTATCTGGAGGTAGAAAATCAGTTTCATTATTGACCACCTTTAGAAGCTTATCTTTGTTCTATGCCTAAAAACATGAACTGGTGTGGTTTATGCAATGTCTGTCAAAGATCAGCGGCATCCACGCAAATATGTCCGTCTAGTAGCTCGACGGGACTAGAGCCATCTACGCGAAAACGTCCCCATGTTCCTTCTTAAAAAGTTTAGTCTGCATCACCAAGTCTCACTGCTATTTTTTGTTAAACACAGTTAACTGTCCCTCTAGCAACAACTGACATTATTAACATGCTTTCTACAGAGAGGTGTTCTTTTCTGGTGATCCTGTAAATATGTTAGATTTGAACATCGCTGTAACTATGTGAGGCACACGAATGGCTGATATTCGGGATTTAATTAAGAAAGGTCACCAGGGGCGTCGCAAGGCCAAAATTTTACCAAATCTTTCAATAATTTTACCGAATCCTAGAACTAAGAATTCGAGCTTTAAATTATGGAACAGAAACGATTACGCAGGAAGAGTAACAATAAAGGGCAGCATGAAAGACGATAAGCCAACTATTAGGCAACTATTCCACAGGGAGAATATATTGCCGGGCATGATTGCAGTAACAGCTTCTATCTACTATAGCCAACAGAAAATTAAATCGAGCGCCACAGGCGAAAATTTTCGAAATCCATTTTTTTTCTGTAGGCTAAAATTTAACTGCTTCTCTTACTAATTCTATCATTTACCGTTGATTAAATATGGAGACTCTAAGAAGTTCCATAAACCGGATGGAGGGACGTTCCGGCAGCAGCAGCAACTGTAGTCTAGTCAAAATACTACCCATAATCACATAAAGTGAGTGCACCAGGCGAAATTTTTGTTTGCTTTTTCCTGCCAAATTTAATTTCCATCCAAACTCTAGCTTTTAATGTTTCGAAATCTCAATCCTAAGACTGGCTTAAAAGCCCCGTCAAATGACGCGGCCTTCCACAAAATAGAGAATATTACGAAAAGTGCTGCTGGCGGAATTTTCGAAATATTTATGATTATTCTTTTTGGGATCCAAAATAAAAGTAAGGACTATCGATGATATCATAGATCATCCCTTTTGTCTGCGACAAGTGCTTCGCTCGACCTCTTCTGAGTTTCGAGGCTCGTGGTAACTTCCGAATCCTGGTAATTGTAACGAATAAATTACCGAATCCCAGTTATTATACCGAATAAGTTTAGACAGATAGCATGTCTGTAAAACTACCGTATCCCGGTTATTATACCGAATTGTTTTGGTATCGAAAGACTACCGAACAATATTCATATTCGGTATACTTTCTTCGAAACTGGAACAAAGCCAGGATTCATGGTTAACTTCCTAATCCTGGAAATTATACTGAATAAATTACCGAATCCCAAATCATGATACCGAATATTTTTGAACCAATAGCTTATTCGGGATTCTGTGTAACTATGGAATCTCCATAAATATACCGAATAGTTCCAGCATCGAAAAATTACCAAATGATTTCACTAAATTCTCTCTCTAAATTCGTGATAACTACTGAATACTGGCAATGATACTGAATCCCGATCATTATACCGAAGAGATTGTACAGATAGCCTATTTAGGATTCTGTATAACTACCCAATCCCCGTAAATACATCAAACAGTTCTGCTATCGAAAAAATACAGTACAATTTAAATAAAATTTTACCGAATCTCAAAAGGTGTGGGGGGGGGGGTGCCCCCCCCCCCCCCTGGCGACGCCCCTGCTGGTCACAAGAGGGTGGATGGTCTCAACAGGATTTATAATCCCATTCGTATTTGAATATTTATAATAGACTTCCATTTCAGGAGATGGACAAGTTAAAGAAACAACTTCAGCTTTCAACCATTGTTGAAGAACAGAAACAACAGATAGCAAAACTTGACCAGAAGTACAAAGATCTTGCAAAAGCTTACAGAATATTACAAGACGAAAAGCAAGGCCACCTTGGCACTGAAGGAAAAAGCCCGTCGTCCTCGGCAAGTGAGTCTGTAGGGAATGGAATTCTTCATGAAAAGCTGAAACAAACACAAGTTGAAAGATCAAGACTTGAAGCAGCTTTTCAGCAAGAACGGAACAAGCTAATTGATGAGAAAGAAGAGCTCGAAAAGTCGCTCGACGAGGCTCTAAAGAGCTTCGACACAAACTCCCTCAAATACCGAGCTCACATCAAAGAGTTACGGAATCGCCTCTCTTTTGAAGCTAGTCAGACAGAACAGGAACGAGGGAACAATCAAGTCTTGCTTAAAGAGTTGCAGAAAGCACTGTCAGAGGAAAGACAGAAAAAGGAGATTCTCGAAGTTGAACTTGCAAGATACAGGGCTCAGGCTGGTGTTCCCAAAGAAACAGAACGAGATGTGAGATACAAAGAAGCCATACTTGAAATTGAGTCTCTGCGCAGAAAACTGGTGTCAACGGAAGCTCTTGTGAAGGAGAAATCTCAAAGGCTTCAGAAAGCCGGGAATGATTTGCGCCAGGTTTCCACCGAGCTGGAGAAACAGCTGGAAGTTGAGAGACTGAAAGCCACGAAAGTCGAGGAAAATCTTCGACAGTTGACCCAACTCCAAGAAATGAGGGTTAGTTCGCACGAGGCGAAAATATCTGAGCTAACTGACACTCTTTGTAGTTACGAGAACCTACGAATGCAAGATGCTGCGCTGATAGCTTCGTTAAGGGAAAAGGTTGCAAAACTGGAAGACATGCCGAAATCACTGAAGAAACCCGAATCGGAAAGGCTGAAAGATGTCAATTCCATTATGAACCAAATGATCAAGCTCAAGTCTGAGCTGTATATGGTCAACGATAGGGCTGAAATGCACGTTGATATCGACGCGTTTTTGCGGAGTCAGTTTGGAGCCTATGCGGATCATACCTTATGCGAGAAGGAGGAGGAGTACATCCGGCAGGAGTTGATTCAGTTGAAACTACGTTTTCAGGAAACCGCAGTCGCTAAGCACGATAACGTACTGCTGGAAGAGGTCACCCTCCTCTCTGGTAAAGTGAACATGCTTCAGTCTGAGATTGAAGTCCTATCCTTCGAGAAGAATCGAGCGATGAGCGACTTGAAGGCCGCGCAGATTCTCTGTGCTGAGCAGGTAGATCTGCTTTCAAACGAAAACAAGCAGTTGACTGTGCAAGCGGAAACTAAACTGCAGGAGTCACGAGAGAGACTTTTGAAAGTTATTGCCGAAAAGGACGACGAGATAGCATCTCTGAAGGGAATTTTAAATGCGCCCGTTGGGTTGCGTAGAGCGCGTAGCCCTTCCCACGCAACGGCAGCTGACGAAATCACTCAAAGCTTATCCCAGATTACCGTCGCCAATGCTACAACACCGGCGGGGGCGAAAATTTTGCACTTCGTTGAGGATATGTCCCGAAAAGACGTGGAAATCTCCAGTCTAAGGAAATCCAAGTTTGAGCTTGAGCGGTGTCTACGAGAAACAGAGACTGACTATGAACGCCGGGAGACAATGCTGCTGGAACAGCTTCAAGGGTTGAAGTCGCAAATTCGGCAGCAAGACTCGGCGGAAGCCAGGGAAACGGCAAATCTTGAGTATGTGAAAAACGTGATGCTAAGATATCTTCTGACCAGCGATAAACAGATTCAGTGTCACCTTTTCAATGCCCTATCCACGATCTTGTGTTTTACTTCTGACGAATTGAAACAGGTTCGTAAGAAACATCCCTATTGGAAGTGAGTTGACAATACGTTTGGCAGTTCCTAGCAGGATAGCGAATGAAGAGATAATGTGGGATTCCAGTGTCACCGGGTCATAAACTCTTGCCGTCCCAGCGTTTTTCCCCGGAATGTCTCGCGCACTGTTAGTTTGCAGAGTCCTCTTCCTTCCTTCTTACCTATGAAAACGACAATTGTGGGACAGCTCAGGAATTCTCCTACACTCCTTTACCGATGGGATCTGGATATTGTAGGCGGTATTCAAAGCCTTGATAGGGTATTTCGGAAGAATCGGAATCGCCGAAAATTGGGAGCGATTAGAAATCGAAAGCTCATATTCCCACATCATGTTATATCATCAGTAGTTTAACAGGTTGGAATCAGTGAGCTTCTTTTATCATTTTATATTGTACGATGGTTTCCGTTTGCGTTGGCATTGCCGTAATGAAACTATTATAAATTTTATTTTTGGTAAATACAGAAATATATTTTTGGCAAGTTAGACTGCTGGACTTCCATCGGCTGCAGTCAGGAACTTTGTTGTCACACCTGGTCGCGTCGCTGCTAGCCATGAAACGTCTCTTTTTCGCGGTAAACACACTACCTTTCTCTAAATGAGTACAACCATACCCAGCTGACCACTTCTGAATAGGCCTACTCAGTTTGAAACTTGTCGAAGATGTATCGTTGCCATGGAGAGAAAACGAGATTCATCAATATTATCAGTCCTCGGCTAAACTCTTCATCCGGAATGTATAACTTGTAGGTCCTAGGATCAACTGACAAAGCCTGGGATGCATTAGACCATCATTAGACCTTTGTTAAAATTTAAATGAATGCATCCTCTGTTTCTGGTTCCTGGAACGATAGTGAAACGAAGGCACAAACCCGACCTAGAATTCAACGTTGAACTGAAACCTTCTCGGACGCTCTTAACAGTAAATGAGAAGATATTCCGGAGGCGATGACAATAGCTCTTCTCAGGTGTCCTCTTGAGAGAGATCCTCTGGACTCTCAAGACATTTGCAAACTCTGTGTCAATATTGTTGGGACACAGTGCCGGACAGTCATTTTTTTTTTTTTTTTTCAGTTGTTACTGCCTCTTTTATTGGTGTAAATGGTGAAAAAGGGTCACTTGAATAAGCCCTAATTTATTGCTTAATCTTCATAGACCCAAGCTTCCTGAGCTGGCTTCCAGCTGACAATCTCCTCTGGGGTGAACCAAAGAGCAATCTCCTTTTCGGCACTCTCAGCAGCATCAGATCCGTGGATTATGTTTCGGCCAACTTGGACACAGTAGTCTCCACGAATGGTACCTGGCTTGGAGTCAGCAGGGTTGGTCTCTCCGAGCATCTGTCTGCCAGTCTTGACGGCGTTCAGTCCCTCCCAAACCATGGCAACGACAGGGCCAGAATGCATGTATTTGACCAATCCAGCGAAGAATGGACGAGCTGAGAGGTCAGCATAATGTTTTTCAAGAAGCTCCTGGGTTGGCTGAACGAACTTCAGGGCAACAAGCCTGAAGCCCTTCTGTTCGAAGCGCTTGATGATCTCACCGACAAGGCCCCTCTGAACACCATCGGGCTTGATCATGATGTAAGTACGCTCTCTGTTGGCTGCCATTTCTGGGCTGAAGTAGGATATCAGAGCAAGTAATGTGAGGATTATGATGGTTTTTAATCGGAACTCTTCAGTACCGACTTCACGACCAATTTTCTGAAAATGTTGGTCTTTTCTTCGCTTTCTTCTGTCAGTCATGAAAGAGAGTTGGATTTTTTACCCTTCTCTGTCGATATTGAGTGTCCGCGGAGGGGGTCTAGGCGAAAACTCAGCCGCGGGGGTTCCCCCTAAAAAAAAAACCAGTACCAACCCCAACCCCCCCGAACGCAAATATATACGAAATTATAATTTTTTTTTTATTAAAACTGCAATTTGGACCGTGAGCACTTGAAGATTTTCCCTAGACACGCGAGCCAAATGTAAACGCGTGACGGCTGCTCGCTGGCCGCTCGCCTCCATGTATACTTTTCATAAGCTATTTTATTTTATTAACACTGTGGAGCGGGAAGATTGGTACCCGGGGGGTTTTGATCGGAGGGGTTTTCGCCGGGGCGGGGGGGGAGGGTTGAAAGTCTCTGCAAAGCAACTAGAAGACTCTCGGTAAGGAAGTTGTACATGTACTAGATCGGACGAATACGGTACGGTTAGGCAAAGAAACAGCACTGCTTTTTATGTGTACATTCATAGACTTCAGCTCCACAAAAACATAGGCTGGTCAGCCTACGGACTATATACAGTATTTCCAACCATTACTTCAATGGGCTAGAAAAAAAAGGCAAAAGTGCGTTTCACTCCGACACCCTGGCTACAGCTAGAACTACAGCCGAAGCTTGACACTACTTCGGAACCTACTAGTACGCATACCGCAGTTTGGGGGCGTAGTTCAGTTTGTCGAGGTCTGGAACGCAGGCGAAGTTGATCATAGGAGGGGGTCCGCACATGAGAACCAGGGTGTCTGCAGCAGGAGGATAGAGGTGCTCGGCGATCATCTCAGCACTGACGAAGCCACTGCTGTACTTCCAACCTAAAATACGACGAAAAGGTCTATACCTTGCTATAGGGGTAAAGCTAAGTGCACACACAGTCCGGTAAGATTCCGCACGCGAAAACGCGCATACGAAATTCGCGTCACGATGCCCGACATGTTTTTCAGATAAAACGAAATTCAGCCGTGAAACTTGGCCCCAGGTTTGAAAAATCCACTGCTTAGCCTACAGTCAGATGATGCTGATTGATTGCCGAATGAATGAATGCAGCTGACATTAAATAGGTCGTATAAACAGTTGAAATTTCAAACACAGCTTCTAATTTTTCAATTCTCAGGTCACAATTTCGCATGCGTTTAAAATTCGCTCCGGTAAAAGTAGAATATTTTCTACTCAAATCGGAACGAAATTATCGGACCGAATCCGCATGACACGCGTCAAAATTCCGGAGCGGAGAAGGAAATTCGCACCGGACTGCGAAATTCGGACTGTGAGTGCACGCTACTTGAAGGGGTAAGGTCCGGAAATACGCTGCGGATTTGGCTAATGAGTTCTACTGGGGCGGACAATTCATGTTTGCAGTATTGTTGATCGGCTCTGTTGCCAAACCAACGAGGATCATTCTTGAGACAACCGAAGTCATTGTCTTTTCCGTGAAGGATTTACAGAATTTCGGGCCTTATTCTCTGCATGCTAACATTAACTACTCCACTGGTTGGGCGTATTCTCCTTCCTTAGAGAAATCCTAGCCGGAAATGACGAATCTGAATTGCGAGAAGAAGAAGATGAAAGAAGAAATGATAAATCGCTGAAAATTCTATGACAGATCTTCCACAAGCCCGGTCCTGTTCGATAAGTCACACAAGCTGCGGTTTCAGTCACAGCTTAGGCAATATCTGGATTTGCAGACCTGTAAAGACCCACAAAATTACGTTCTTTGATAAGGCATCAAGCGGTTTCTGCGTAAGATAGAAGCGCTTTGCTTTGATTTTCGAGTTGGGCGTGTGTTAGAATCGCGACACCTTGGTAAAGCGTGTAAATAGCAATATTTACATACTTTATCAAATTTAATAAATAAGAAACCTCAATAAACAGCAATTTCTAGTTTCCGCTGTTCAACCACCCACACGGTATGAAGGCTTGAAAACTGGAACGCGCTGAATCGGGTGTTTTAACTGTTAATGCAGCCGGGCGAAACAGGAGGAAAATGTGCCAATATTTTTGCAAATAAACTGTTCTTTACCTTCTGTTGGTCTGTCAACGGTGTACCACACCTTCAGCCTCTCTGGATGCTGAGCCTGGAATTCTTCTAGTTCTTCTCTCAGAAGAATATCGCTCTCGGACTGATTAGCGAAGAGAAGAGCCATCTTGATGTTGTCTTCAGGGTCGCTGAGGGCCTGTCGTACAAGCTGCAGCATAGGGGTAATACCAGTGCCACCTAGAACAAGAAAAGTTACGAACAGTAGCACTGACTTCAAAAGCTGTAATAAGACTGTAAACAGAAAACAGATGTAGTTTCCTACACAATGACATGACAGACCCGTTTACTTTTCAGATTCACTCAGGAGAATGGATGGCCGTCGCCATGAGCGCCCCCCCCCCCCCCCCGCAACTGGAATGATTTTTTACGAATCTTATGGACAGCCATCTTACCACGGCCCTGTCCGCTGCTCGGAAAAGTACAGTAGAGGTATGCTTATGTGAACACTTTTTTAACTGTTAAACTACCTTGCTTTTGTCAATTGCATATAAAAAAGTTAAATAAAATGGAAAAGAAAAAATACAAACTTAATATCAGTTAATAACCAAGTATTTCAGGGTTATCGTAGCACAAAGTTGAAATAGAAACTCAATACACTTGCTTTGATTTTGAATTTCAAAAAAATCTTCTTCCTCTTTTGACTGCATCTGGAGGTTCGGACCGCCATCTTTTTCATTGAAGTTGCGTTCCACTTGGCAAAATTTTCAAATTAACAAAGGAAATCAGCTGATAGTTCAGTCACTTTCATCAGTGAATTAGCAAAATATTCAAAAAGTGCAAATGGCGTGACTGGTTATCATCAGGATTTATTGAGAAAAATGCCTTGTTTGGGTTTTAGTTTTTTCTTCGGCGATCGTTCACATTTACCAGACGTTCACATAAGCATACCTCTACTGTACATCCAGCTCCGCGGAAAGTCAGTAAGCGCAATAGCCACATATCAAATTTGATCATAGGCGTATTCTCGCCGTTCCCCGAGGACTCCTCGGGGAATCGAAGAGAACGGCGAGAATAGACGGAGTCACTCCACGCGAACTACGTGTACAGAAACAGCGAGAACACGGGGAATGCTTCTAAAATGGATTTTGTTCGAAACAAAAATATGCAGTTGACGAAATTAGTCTGGATCCACTTTATTTTTGGTTTTGTTTATTCTGATTGCTTTTACTTAATTTTACATTGCACCAACACCAGCAAAAACTGATTCCCCTCCGAGTCTGAAAGGTAGTCCTTTTTGATGATGGTGATGATAATTGGAGCATTCCCAGTCCGTGGGGACTCGCGAGAAGACGGGAAGTGAGTCCCCGGGACAAACAAAAATGGGGGGACTCCTCAAGCGGAGTCCTCGGGGAACGGCGAGAATACGCCTAATGTGGAAATAATCTAGTATAAAACCAGCTGCAGTACTGTCTTAAGCAGAAGTTAGTTTATTGCTTGAGTTTTAGCTTTTCACGAGTTTCCACGCCAGATCAAGTTGTGAAGTAGGGAATGGTTCCCTTAATAGTTTTCCAGTGGCATTCGCTTTACTTTCTTGGAATTGGTTCGGAATCTCGCAATAACCCTCCTTATTTTTTTCTTTCGTAGTCTGTAAAATTCATGGATCCAGCCGAAATTCAAGAGACTCTCAGTCTCTCTAGATCTAATAGGACAGAGAAACATTGCAGTCTTCAGTTCAAGAGAAACACTTGTTCCTCTCAGGTCATTAAAGACTGGAGTGTATCGACGAGTGCCTTAGAAAATCAAATACGAAGAATTGATTTTTGCCCAAATTAAAGTTCTGTTGAACTCCGAACCTCCCGACGAAAGACAAAGCGAATAGGATTTTGAGGCGCCGTTTGCTGTATCCCAGTACAACAGATACGATATGTAGATCACAAGATCTGTTGTAAAAATACTCGATTATATAAGAGAACTTGCTTGGTGTATTCAATGTGTGTGTGTGAGAGAGAGAGTTTATTTACTGAAAATATGAACAAATGTGAACCGAGGTCGCTCCGTAAAGCTTTCCTCCGTCTTATGTCACATATCCTATTTGTTTTTAAGTTGACATACCTTTGCTAGCTATTTTTGCTGTTTTCGTCAATAAACAATATATATATTATACAATTTACGACGGTAAGTCAGATTATTCAGTAGTGGTCAGTTCAATATCTCTGTATAAGATATTTGACAGTGCAAAACGGATAAGTCAGCTACAGTTTATTAGAGCTATATTTCGGCCCTTCTTGGCAAGGTCCTCTTCAGGCTCAAGCCGCTCAAGCTGGAGATCACATTATCTATGTATTTTTCATATTACAATAGTTTTTCATTTTACGCGATATAAAAGTTTCACATTACGCTCTTCTCTTTGATTAAATCTTCTATTTTGTAGAACGAAGCCAATATTCTAAAGACACCTTCTCCCAAAAGTACTGAACTACGCAGTATAAGGACGTTGAGAATCCTTTCCAACCGATATAGCAGAGGTGTCTTTCTTTGGGAATATTTCCCCAAGAAGAGTCGGCTTCCCCGCCGTAGTCGAGGGAAAAGGTGAGAGCAGAAAGAGCAGCCAATCAAATCTCAAATCGTTTATTCATTAAGAATCTTACTCACTGCGTGTCGGCACACGGCTAACTGATTCCAACGTCAACATCTAAATGAAATTTTTCATCGTTCGCAAAGATGACGAAATTTGAACCAGTTCGAGCAAGAAGCAACCGGTACCGGGACAGTTGTATCCCAAGGAGTGTTTACAATTCTTTACAAAGAACTGATACAAGCAGCCTAGTGTACCTTATTTTTATTTGTACATTAGCTTGTCTTTAAAGATCTTATTAGTTTGATGATGATAGATGAATTAGTTTGGCAAAGCTTGTTTGGTTGTGCTCACCTGCGATCATGTTAACTTTCGCAGCACGGACGACATTCGGCGCAGCCTTTTTCTCCGGTTTGACGGCAAAGGTTCCTCGTCCCTTGTACTCTAAGAGACCCGACGGTCCTCGAACGTCGATACTTTCGCCAATCTTCATGTTCTCCAGGTATTGACTCATTTTTCCACCTTCGGGGAACTTGGGGTGAACGTTTTTGAAGTAGACCTGTAAAAGACTGTTGTCAGCCTATATGGGTCTACGCGTCCCCTAGTCTATTTAGCACAATAGAAGAAGAACAAGACTAAAGGTTTTGGTTGGATCCCATAAGTTCGATATCGTCTTCGCCAGATCCAGTCTTCGCCAGACTCCTTGAATATTTTTACTATTAAAATTTAGAAACAGATTAAGGCCAAATAGCTAATCATATGAGTTCAGATATGGATTCAGCATGTGTGTTTACCCCCATAAGTCCTCTATTTTGACGAAACAGATCGAAACTTCCTGCCTTACTTCTGCCAATTTTCCGGTTTCGGCGGAATTTCGGAACTACTTGTCCGGCAAAAAAGTAAAACTCAAAAACGAATTCAACGTATCTCCTTACCCCTATATCCAACATCTAATCAACTTCAAATAAAAATTCAACTTATAAAAAATTTTCCGATTTCAGCCCGATTACGTGCGAACTATATGTCCGGGTAACAATTGATTGTCATGTACGGATTCAGCATCTTTTCTAACCCCTAAATCGAACATGTAATCAACTACAACTACAACTTTTGCTTTTAACAAATTTTCCGGTTTTGTTCGGATTCCGGGCGAACTAATTGTCCGGGTAGTGATTTTCACATCAGTGTTCGCATGTCTTCTTACCCCTAAATCGAACATCTAATCAACTTCAAATAAATCTTTTACTTCTAACAAACTTTCCGGTTTTGGCCAGATTCCGGGAGAACTGCTTGTCCGGCGAGAAGAAATGGTTTTGATATTCGTGTTCAGCATGTTTTATTACCCCTTGATCGACTATCTCTTTAGCTGTTTAAAAATATTTTGTTTGTCTCTTAGTTTGAACTCCCACCCCTAAATGTAGGGCTACAGAGCCCATCTACGAACGCGACCTTTCCTTTGACCCAAGGATCCTCAACACCAAGTTTCATCAAAATATTTCATTCCCTTCGTGAGTTTTCGTGCTCACAGACGGACAGACGCACAACTTTTGCTATGTCATAGGTAACCCTCCACTTACGTTTTGGGATCCCAATAACAGTGAGAATCATAGCTAAATTTCGTTCCGGCCTGGTGTATTTAACCTGTAGCGATCAGACTCGAAATATTCGAACCTACGGCTTTGAGCCGACGAGTCACTGTGCTAGGGCCACGAAAATGTTCAGTCCCGCTCATTGAGGGGGTGGAGCCAAAATAGAGCTCCTCTCAAGGCTCGAAAGAACCTGGCAACGCACTGGAACAGACCAACTTTTGGGAAATATTAAAACACCACACTGTAAAAAAAAATCTTGCAGTATTTGCTACTGGGATTAATCTTGTCTTTATGGAGATAAAATTATCCCTAATTCGGATTAATTTTATCCCAACAGAGATAAGATTAATCCCAGTAGCAAATACTGCATCCTTATTTGGAGAAACTTTTTACAGTGCAGTATTTGGCACTGTCGCTTCTGCGTCCAGTTGGAAGTTCTGATGGCTGAGATCTTGGCAGTCCAACTGTCCTACTGCCCAATGTCTGTACTTATGACATTAGCACGCCATGCCGTCCATACACTGTAAAAAGTTTCTCCAGAGTATTAAACACTGTAAAAAGTTTCTCCGAATAAGGATGCAGTATTTGCTACTGGGATTAATCTTATCTCTATTGGTATAAGATTAATCCGAATTAGGGGTAATCTTATCTGAATAAAGATAAGATTAATCCCAGTAGCAAATACTGCAAGATTTTTTTTTACAGTGAAGTTAACTTGCTGCTGGGATTAATCTTATCTCTTACTAAGATAAGATTAATCCGAATTAGAGATAAGATTATCTTTTTAGAGACAAGATTAATCCGAGTAGCAAATACTGCAAGATTTTTGTGTACACTGTAGTCATCCCAGACCCAAGAGTGCCGAAAATCTGTGTGCTTACCTTACTTACAGCGTCAATTCGTTGATGCCTGCCGGGCGATACAGTCTGTCATGACTTCCTGCCAGGAATCCGTTACACGGCTGTACGGCTCAAATATTACCATTCGTTCCTGATAGTACGTACAATCTACTGCCACCCAAAATTCTTCTTAAAGTTTAACCGAAAAGGGCTGGGATAGGACAATCTACTTACCCATCACTTATTCACTTCAATTAGCTTGAAGACCCGCTGAAAATGCGTCGTTTCGTTGTTCCGCTAAGCCCGAATAATCGATTTTCAAATAGTGGAATTTCCGTGTGATTTGTGGCACCTCTGTCTGCTTGTATTTTTGTTGTATGCCTTACAAGAAAGATTTATGATTTTATTTGTTCAGGCACTAAGCAATTTTCACCAATCTCACCACTGCTCACTGAAAAGCCGCGTTTGTGTTAAGATTAAAATTTCCCGCGTCATAGTAGAATTTACGCTGTGGGGACGGCCGCAGATATTCTGAACGTCATAACTAGAGCAGATAGTGGAAAATACAGAAATTCCCTTTGCAGAATCCAAATAATTCAGTGTATTCAATTAAATGACACAAAAATAAGTTGGCTTTTCAGTTAAACTTCAAGCATCGTACCGTCGATTGACTACGTCCAACCAAAAACAAATAAGAAGTAGAACCTCCGTCTCCTGATCTCTGTAGGCTACTACACTAATGCTGAGTCGAATAATATACGGACGATTCCCGATGCAAACGAGCGGACGTAGGAGCTATGCGGAACATCACAATTCATTACTTCTACAAACAGCTCATCGCAGTATAGAGCCCCGGAGAAGAAAAGTCGAGAGTAAACACACTATTGGGTACACCCACCATTGTGACGTTAAGTATGACGCGCTGCAGAGGCGGGTCGTACACACCTGCTACGGTCTTTTCCTCTCAAATGCGCAGCAGCTAAGAGGGAAGTAGACGGGCGTCAACTCAAAGCTCAGCAAGTAGCTCTAGCTCTGCTCAATTTTGTCGGGGAAGGCACAGTCGGTGCATGGGACCAAAGACGGAGGTCCTACTTGGCTTATTTGGCCTTGTTAGAACTCACACCCTGCCGCTCGGACCTTCCTCATATCTGAGCCTCGTTTTTGTTGCAATAGCGCTGCCGCATCGCTGCTGCAGCACTTCTTTGCTTTTGCACAATATGCATTTTTGGATTCACTTTCTTTTTGGTTGAAGCGGCGGCGCTGCAGCATCTTGCAGGGAAGCACGGACTTGGTCGGTGAGCAAGTCCGTGATTCTTGAGAAGCGCTGCAATGCAAAAACGGATGTAGGAAGAATCAGTCCGGAATCGGCCGAGAAGTGGACCTGCAGCATGCAACAAAAACGAGGCTCTGGTGGTCCTATCTAGACCGCAAAAGCGTTGTGTGCCTCGATTGCTGGAGGCTTCATGCCTTTCATATGTTTCTGTTTTAATTTATGCAAATTGAGTTGTTATATAGCAGCCCCGGTTGCCTATATTTTGAAATTAAATAAACAAATATCTATCCATTTCTGGTTGCGCCGGTTCAGTCCCTTCCCACAAGAAATACCGATCTTTATCGTCGCTTCCGCGAAAGATTTCTTTCCCCGATTTATCTACGTCCACACTGTAAAAAAAAACTTGCAGTATTTGCTACTGGGAATAATCTTGTCTTTATTGAGAAAAGATTATCCCTAATTCGGATTAATTTTATCCCAATACAGATAAGATTAATCCCAGTAGCAAATAGTGCATCCTTATTCGGAGAAACTTTTTACAGTGCATGGGACGGCATAGACTTGAAATCTCACAAGTGCCTACCTTGATGACAAGGTCCATATATCCTCTACACTCATCGCTCGAGACAGGTGTGTAGGGTCTCACGACAAGGGAATCATTCACTCTGGCAGACAGGTAAACGTGAGCTCCAACAGGCAGACCTAAAAACATATGTTTGCTTTAGCCTACTGTTCCAAGTTTTACTGTTTACGATAAACTATTTTTCGACCCCAGTGAGGGTTCAGAATAGACAGTCAACTAGTGGCACTAACCCATAACTGCGCACGAGGAGGGGGGGGGGGGGAGGGGCTAGTTTGTAATCAATGTGAATCCCAGATGAACCACAAGGAGTGCCTAGGCTCAGACGAAGCCTGAATCCTATTGAAGCGTCTATTCCAAAACGCAGAAGCTAACTAAGTGCCTAGGCTCAGACGAAGCCTGAATCCTATTGAAGCGTCTATTCCAAAACGCAGAAGCTAACTGATGGTGAATGGATCGTAGATGTCATACGATGACGTAATCGTAGTTTTTCTGATCAGGAAGGTCGTTACTTCCGAGCTTGAGCGCCCACGCCAATCCTTTCTGTGACTAATCAGTCTTCGATCGCGAAACCACGACGTTCCAAGGAGTACTTCTAATGTATGATACTGTCAGAGCAACCGTCTCGCATATCAGTGAGTTTAAATTTTTCCCGGACAGATGACGGATGCTGAGTGATTCATTTCCAAGGTTTCGGAACTACGCATTTGAAACCCTTTGTCGGCTTCTGTTTTCTGGTTGACAGAAAAATACGCAACACATTTTTGTAATCCGGCGGTACCGTACTTTTACTTTGGCAACGTCTTGAAAATCGGTTACATCCCGACATTTCATACGTGAACTCAACGTCGTCTAAAATAGTATCTCGATGATAATGGTGTTTTCCTGCTAGTTTCAGAGGGCCTTCATGTATGCTAGGGTTTGCCTCAAAACTACTTTTTTCTCCAGTTCTCCACATGAACTTTTTCGATTCAGTACGAGGTAGGGTTATGGTCATATGTTACGTGTCGATTAAAAGCCCGCGTTAATAGTAAAAGAACAGCCATGTTCCAACCTCCCATGCTTCGTCCGGGAAAAACTGGTCTCCCGTTTGGTAACACTCTACATGACTAAGTCCAAAACACGCCAGTGATCCTCAGGTAGAACGAGAAAACGTCGCACTAACGACTCAAACTCAATAACTCAAATCCTTTGCCAACCAATCACGGCGATCGTTGGGGACAGCTGTGGTGCCGCTTCCGGCTCTTCCGCTAGGTACATGGCGATTTCGCATCGGCAAGGAGAGTTATGCTGCGATTTCTCGAGATCGGAAATTGTATTTAAAGGGCTTAAAAGTCTGAGAAAAGTAAAGTATTGTTCAAATAGGTGTAATAAGGCGTAATATGACGTTTGCGTTTGCGGTTATACTGGAGGCGTGCTGTTTGCAGCAGAAGTAATAGATCTTGATCCAATTCCGTCTTCCGCAAAGCCAATGCTTGTTTGGGTTCTGCCAGCGAAGAGAGGAAAGAAAGGAACATGGGCACGTTGTATGTATAAGAACCTTCTCAATTTGAACAAGGACTTGTATAAGATAAGGACGCATATGTGGCGTAAACACCACGTAGCCTATTTTGCCACGCAGCTTATGAGACCTATCTGAACAATGCTTAAAGGACACCTCGCACTAAACAGGTGTTCTGAGATAGTTGACCATATTACAACTACGCCATGCGTACAGATTTTACACAGCGCTTCGGCTGTTTTTAGCCTCTTTCCATGCCCATTGCCTTGGATGAATTGTGGCAAGCATGACGATCAGCGTATTGCTAATAGAGGAGGTAGGCTATACTTATAAAGTGAAGAATCTCGGGAACGACAATGGATGGAAATACTACTGAAGTAAACAAAATAGAATAAACGAGATTTTCGGGTTTTTTTCTTGACCAGCTAGTTACCCCTCTGAGATGATGTGCGAGGGATAAATAAAATTTCGGATATTTCGGTTGCACTTCCGGCAAACCATCCTCTACTGAAGCAGAACGAAATACTATCATTAAGTGCGACGTGTTATTTAAGAAAACAATGATTCTCGTATCCTTTGTGCTTTAAAACCTTGGCACAAGGGTTTATTGAGCAGGTTTTGGAGAAAGACAAGTAATTTAACTTACCAAGGATGTGGGCACCCGACGGTAGAGCAAATCTAAACCTTCTCGTATCATGGCTGATTTCCTCCCGTTCAACAAGCTTCAGCGGGTATTTTGCTGTAGGATCAAGCAGGGTCTTTGGTGGCGCAGCTTTCTCATTTTTCTGATTCCGTGAGAGATAAAGTTTTGCGGCAATGGCAGTAACCACAACGGCAGCGAAGCTGACGATCAGCGGCAACGTCTACATTTTTTGAAAGTATTTAGTGGCTGGGTCTTTCAAGCAACCTTCCCCAACTGAAGCGAAGTAGACTCCGAGGGATGTGCATTGCTCATGTGGTGGTATCCGATTGTGCCCGCTGGTTTAACAAAAATCTTCTCCCGGACACCGGTTCTCATAGCTTGTACACACACATTCCTGCCTCCGGCATTACTTCTGGAGTATGAACAAGACCTAAGGTTTCGATGGGATCCCAAAAATCTAATATTTAATCCAGACGATTGGATCTTGTCTTCGCCAGATCCAATCTTCGCAAGGCTAATCATCTAAGAAAACCAAGTTCAGATATACCTCTATAAGCCATATCTATTTTGACGATACTGACGATCTGCCAAATTTCCGGTTTCGACCGAATTCCGAGCGAAATACTTGTCCAGCAAAACAAGAACAATTCAGAAACGAATTCAGCGAATCTTCTTATCCCTATAAAGAACATCTAATCAACTTCAAATAAAACTTTAGCTTAGGAAAAATTTTCGGTTTCAACCGGATTCCGGACGAATTATATTTGTCAGCGTCTCTTCTTAGCCTTAAATCTGTCATCTAACCAACTTCAAATAAAACTTTCGCTTTTCACAAATTTCTGAGCGAACTAGTTGTCCGGGTAGAAAATGCTGTTCATATAAGTGTTCAGCATGTCGTCTTACCCCTAAATCGAACATCTAATCAACTTCAAATAAAACTTTTAATTTTGACCAACTTTCGGGTTTTTGCCGCATTCCGGACCAACTACTTGTCCGGCGAGAAAATGGTTTTCATCATCGTGTTCAGCATGTTTTCTTACCCCACACCCGACTTTCACATTAGCTGTTTAAGACTATTTTGTTTGCCCCTTAATTTGCACCCTTCCCTCACCCCAAAATGTAGAACTTCACCTTACCCTTGACCCAAAGAATCCTCACGCCAACTTTCATCAAAATACCTCATTCCCTTCGAAAGTTCGTGCTGACAGACGGACTTTTGCGATGTCATAGGTATCCCTCCACTTACGTATTGCGATACCAAAGATCAGATTCTGAGGTGTTCGAAATGCTAGTCCCAGACTTACCCACAGAGACAATATCGGGACCAATTATGAAGCTTGTTTAGCAAATTTTTATCAAGAGGCTCATCATTGGATCGGAGTGTAACCGTGTAAATTATTACCACATTTTTCAGCTTTTGCTTCATACCCACCGGCTACGTTACAACACCGGTAGACGAGATTTATTGGTGCAAGTTTAGCTGCATCACTGTTAAGACAAAAGCTTTGATTATAGATGTACATCGCAGAATATCTTATTTCTCCATTCTCTTTACAATTTAGGATGTTATGACACCGTCGATAGTGTTGGTTATTTAGTTATTACTGTGAGCCTTTATTTACCACATTTTTAGTTATTAATAATTTGGCGCAACTTCAGTACGACCGTTAGAATAATAAATTTTCGATTGTATGTATGTAGCCTATATAAAATATATTTATTCTTCTTTTTCGTAATAACGAAAAACCTATCATCTTATGCGTGCCACGGTCAAGACCAGATGCGTTACTAGCAAAAATTTTTTTTTTTTGGGGGGGGGGAGGTATTGACGGACTGGCTGGTCATTTTTACCGACTGTTTTGACGAAAAATCGACTGATATAAAGACTGTTTTTAAGAAAACTTGACTGTTTTAAGAAAAATTTGACAGGCTTTACGAAAAATCGCGGGGCTTCGCGCCAAATCGGTAAGTTTTTTTATCGACTGGCCGACAGCATTGGGGGGCGTCCCTCCCTCCCCCCCCCCCCCCTATACGTAACGCCCCTGGTCAAGACTACACTGTTAGAAGTTAAATATTCTTTGAGCCCAAGCTGACTTTGAAACATTTATTCAAACAATGTTTACAACGGGTACGTCAGCTACGATTCTTCATCAGCGATATTTCGGCCCTTTTTGGCAAGGGTCCTCGCCAGGCTGTCAATCCTCTGGTTCAAATAAGGGGAAGGAAACAAACCTGTAATCAGATTTTATTCCTTCAGATTTTATATAATCATATCAGATTTTATATATTATTGTAATCAGATTTATTTCCTTCCCCTTGTTGAACCAGAGGATTGACAGCCTGACGAGGACCCTTGCCAAAAAGGGCCGAAATATCGCTGATGAAGAATCGTAGCTGACGTACCCGTTGTAAACATTGTTTGAATAAACTGTTAGAAGTTCCATAACAGATACCACAAGGATGCGCTGTTTCAACAGACAAACACTCAACGGACAACACTTGGGATGTAATCTTTTGTCGCGACAAACGCTATGCATGAAATGTTGTGCATCACAAGCATTGCCAGGAAGAGCCGAAAAAACCCGAAAAAAGAATCTGCTGACTTTTTTGTCATAATATCGGAATAATCATCGGATATTCCGATATTATCATCGAATAATCATCGTCATAATATCGGAAAATTCAGCAGATGCTTTTTCGCGGTTTTCGGCTCTTCATGACAATGTTTGTTATGCGTAATTTTTCATGCATAACGTTTGTCGCGACAACAGATTACATCCCAAGTGTTGTATGTTGAATCCGCGCATCCTTGTGTTATCTGTTACGAAACTGCTGACAGTGTAGACAGCTTTTCAGGCAACAACCGTCTATATCCTAGCTAGACAACAGCAAACGTTAAGGCAAGTAAGAAATGAAACATCAAACTAGGGTCCCAAAAACAGTAGTGGAACAAAATTAGAAAAGATATAGCCAGAATTCTGATTACGACTGGAAAATTCTTTTGATTTGGTAAAGCTCTTAGTTTCAGGTTGGATGTTCTTTCCTGCATTTGCATTTCTCGTTCTTGCTCTTATTTCTTTTTGTCCTTACACTTACTCCGTATTCGTGCCTTGTGTTTACTTTGAGGGGTTAAAACAAAACTCATCATGGCCAAAATGAAAGACATACTATTGACAACGCTCGAAGACCTCGAGAACAATCTACACATATTGAAATATAAACAAATATGCCACTGCTGATTATTCACTGACGATTCACTAGGCCCTTAGAAGAATTCCCGGCTTCGTAATATCATCAGAATCCTGGTCAGCCCGGCCGGGGGATTTAGATATGGAGGATAGACACCGAAGAATAGTTGATGACTATCATGTCCCGATCGTTCAACCAAGATGGACACCTCCTGCACCTCTCAGCTCTTTCTTTTACTTTTCCCTTTTTCTAAACTCTTCTGCAGTTGTTACCTTTTGTCGTCCATGCTAGCCTACGCTATAGTGTTGGGCGATATTCGATATCGATAACGATATATCGGACCAAATATCGATATCGAAACGTAAATATCGAAATCGAAAACTATATTTTTTCGTTCACAATTATTGTAAATAATCCAACATAACATACATTTATATATCCGAAACTGGAGCGATAGTTATCTGTTATTCAATCCTTATTTATTCGGAATTTGAGATGGTGCAAGATGCTATTTAACGACAATTTTGTTCTTAAATTTTGGCGAAACAGACGTATCCAAAAAATCCAAATATCGCCCAACACGACTACGCTATGCTTCGCCGAGCGACTAACCCGGCCTGTCCTCCACGTACTTGGCTTAACAAAACCCTACAGACTTTGGCAAAGTGGTTAGGTAGATAGCAGCCTGAAGGAAATGAATACATTTGCACTACGAAAGACAGGTTCTGTATGCATTATACAATAGAGTACAGATGTCTTAGAATCGCTAGAAGTACCATCTTGCCGTCCACTGGATCTAACATAACTCAAATTCGGCAACCGTTGAAAAAATAACTATCAGGTTTGAAACATTTTCAAGAGGCAAACTCAAGATCAGTTGCGCAAAGATAAATATTTAAACACGTGGCAAATATTTACGCAAGAAAGAGACGATTACGTTACCAAATCTTCCATCGCTCCACCAGGAGTTTTCATGAAATCTCTACGAAACTAGCTACATCCAGACTGAGCCCTTATCAGCCGCATGTGAGAAAAAACATACACCTGAACCACGTGACATTCTAAGCCAAAGTAGATAATTAATGCTCATGGAAGAAGTGGATAAATTATACTTCCGTATCAGAGACATCTTACGGCTAACTCTTTACCACAGCTGACAATCTTACCGTCCGTTTATTCCCACGTACAGCATTCAGTGAGGGGCTGCTCACTTCTGTTGCAAGGTGTACAGGGTCCGGGCCTTTATGCCTCTTCGTGTACGCCAAACTGTCAGTGAGCAGTCCCTGGGCTTTCAATTTCGTGCTTCGCTAACATCCTTTGATCGACGTTCGGTTCAGGAGACCCCTCGCCACACCTTTTTGGGATCCCGAAACGTAAGTGGACCTATGACATCGCAAAAGTTGTCCGTCCGTCAGTCTGTCCGTTCGTCTGTAAGCACGATAACTCTCGAAGGCATTGAGATATTTTGATGAAACTTGGTGTGAGGATTGTTTGGGTCAAGGGTAAGTAGATGGGCTTTGTAGCCCTACATTTGGGGGTGGGGGTTCAGATTAAGGGACAATCACAATATTTTTAAATAGCTAACGGGATAGTCGGTTATGGGGTAAGAAGACATGCTGAGCACGATGCTGAAAACTATTTTCTCACCGGACAACTAGTTAGCCTGGAATCCGGCCAAAACCGGAAAATATACTAAAAGCAAAAGTTGTATCTGAAGTTGATTTGATGACAGATTTAGCGGTAAGAAGAGGCGGTGAGTCTATATATGACAATCATTTTTTACCCGGACATATTATAGGTCCGGAATCCGGTTGTAACCGGATTTTTGTTTAAGTTAAAGTATTGTTTAAAGTTGATTAGAAGTTCTTTATAGGGATAAGGAGATACGCTGGATTCGTTTCTGAATTCCTTTTTTGGCTGGAGTAGTAGTTTGCTCGGAATTCGGGCGAAACCGCAAATTTCGCAGAAGTAAAACAGGAAGTTCCGGTCAGTATCGTCAAAATAGATATGGCCTATAGAGGTATGTCCGAAATTGATTTTCTCTGATGATTAGCCTGGCGAAGAGTGGATCTGGCGAAGACAAGACCCAATTGTCTGATCAAATATTAGATTTTTGGGATCCCATCGACCCCTTTGGTCTTGTTGGGATCCTAAAAGTTTCATTTGAAGTTGAATAAATGTTCGATTTCAGGGTAAGAAGACATGTTGAACAGGAAGGTGAAAACCATTTTCTCACCGGACAACTAGTTAGCCTGGAATCCGGCCAAAACCGGAAAATATGCTAAAAGCAAAAGTTGTATCCGAAGTTGATTAGATGACAGATCCATCAGTAAGAAGAGACGGTGAGTCTGTATATGACAATCATTTTTTACCCGGACATACTATTAGTCCGGAATCCGGTTGTAACCGGATTTTTGTTTAAGTCAAAGTTTTATTTAAAGTTGATTAGATGTTCTTTATCTCTTTTCTTTTTTCTCTCTAGATGTTCTTTTTATAAGGAGATACGGTGGATTCGTTTCTTAATTTTCTTTTTTTGCTGGACTAGTAGTTTGCTCGGAATTCGGGCGACCGCAAATTTCGCAGAAGTACAACAGGAAGTTCCGGTCAGTATCGTCAAAAGAGGTATGGCCTATAGAGGTATGTCCGAAATTGGTTTTCTCTGATGATTAGCCTGGCGAAGAGTGGATCTGGCGAAGACAAGACCTAATTGTCTGATCAAATATTAGATGTTTGGGATCCCATCGACCCCTTTGGTCTTGTTGGGATCCCAAAACGTAAGTGGAGGGATACCTATGACATCGCAAAAGTTGTCCGTCCGTCTGTAAGCACGATAACTCTCGAAGGGAATGAGATATTTTGATGAAACTTGGTGTGAGGATTCTTTGGGTCAAGAGTAAGGTCGAGTTCGTAGATGGGCTTTGTAGCCCTATATTTAGGGGTGGGGGAGGGGGTTTAAATTAAGGGAGAAGCAAAATATTTTTAAACAGCTAATGGGACAGTCGATTATGGGGTAAGAAGACATGCTGAACACGATGGTGAAAACCATTTTCTCGCCGGACAAGTAGCTAGCCCGGAATCCGGCCAAAACCGGAAAATCTGTTAAAAGTAAAAGTTTTATTTGAAGTTAATTATATGTTTGGTTTAAGGGTAGTAAGACATGCTGACCACGATGGTGAAGATCATTTTCTCGCCGGGCCAGTAGTTCGCCCGGAATCCGGCCAAAACCGGAAAATCTCTTAAAAGTTTTATTTGAAGTTAATTATATGTTCGGTTCAGGGGTAGTAAGACATGCTGAACACGATGGTGAAAATCATTTTCTCGCCGGGCAAGCAGTTAGCCCGGAATCCGGTCAAAACCGGAAAATTGTTAAAAGTCTTCGTAATTGATGAGAAATCCGATTTAGGGGTAAGAAGAGATACTGATTCCGTGTATGACAGTCATTTTGTACCCGGACATATAGTTCGCCCGGAATCCGGCTGGAACCGGAAAATTTGTTTTAAGTTAAATTTTAATTTGAAGTTGATTAGATGTTCGATATAGGGGAAAGAAGATACGCTGAGTTCGATTTTAGCTTCTTTTTTTTTGCCGGACAGGTAGTTCCTGAATTCGGCCGAAACTGGGAAATTCGACGAAGTAAGGCAGGAAGTTTTCGTCCAAACAGATATGACTTATAGGGGTAAACACAAACATGCTGAATCCATATCTGAACTTGGTTTTCTCAGATGATTAGCTTTTTGGCCTTAATCTGTTTCTGAATTTTAATAGTAAAAATGTTCAAGGAGTCTGGCGAAGACTGGATCTGGCGTAGACAAGACCCGATTGTCTGGATCAAATATTGGATTTTTGGGATGCCCCTTTGGTCTTGTTTTTATGGCACTTACAGCTTCGCTTAAATGCCATATACCGATCAGTTTTCGGTCGGTCGCTCCACTATTCTCGAGTTAGGGTACTTCCAGAAGTGCTAGGACGATGAAATTTGACAGGCTTATCAGGGACCCGACCAAACGAACTTGGAAATAGTCACTTCTCCGACCCGACCACCGTGTGGGAGTGGAGGGATGGGGAATCTGGAATCTTAAGGCATGTATAACTTTCCAATGGGTAATCGGATCTTGATGAAACTTTATCTTTGGAAAGATCTCGTGTCTCAGATGTTCCATTTCAAGTCCGGACCAGATCCGATGAATGGGGGGGGGTCTTAAGGGGGGGCCGGAAATCTTGTGACACGCTTAGAGTGGAGCGATTGAGAGCAAATTTGGTGGGAATAACAAGCACAAGCCCTAGATACATCAGTTACAGAACCGGACCGGATTCGGGCAGTTGAGGGGAATTGTAGGGGGGGGGTCCGGAATTCCGGTGATCGCGTTTTGAGGTACTTCCCGATGTGCTAGGATGATGCAACTTGGCTTGAACATTACAGACTTGATAAGATTGGCTTAGGAGTTGTCAGTTCCACGATCCGACCATCGTGGGGTGGTGATGGAGGAATGGGGAACCTGGAATCTTGAAGCATGTATAACTTTCGAACGGGTGATCGGATCTTAATGAAACTTGATACTTTGAAAGACCTCGTGTCTCAAATGTCCCGAATCGAGTCCGGACCGGATCGGATGAATGCGGGGGGGGGATGAAGGAGAGAACTGGAAATCTGGTAACACGCTTAGAGTGTAGCGATCGGGATCAACTTTGGTGGGAAGAACAAGCACAAGCCGTAGATACATCAGTGACAGAACCGGACCCGAACTGGGTACTGTCGGGGGAGTTGTAGGTGGGATTTTGGTGACCGCGAGTTAAGGTACTTCCAGATGTGCTACGACGATGAAACTTGACTTGAACATTAGAGACTTGACAAGATTGGCTTAAGAATTTTTACTTGCCTGATCCGACCATCCATTAAAGTACTCATATTAAAGTCTTTGATTCACGTGGGCCGAGAAGGTGGGAGACACCATCATTTTTCGACGGGTCGGATTTTTACAAACACACTGTTACCTTTGTTTTCCTCAAAATCCTCACGGTAGCGAACGTTATCCACAAATTACTTTAACACAATTCACTCCTGAACGCCAATCCGCCATTGCTAATTAACTATTCAGTGATCTCCTGCCACTGGTCAAAAGATTACTAAAACCTTCGAGAAGATAGAGTGGCGTGTCAGAGGATTAAAACAACTAAGTATATCACCATGTGGACGTTTAGATATGTCGAAAGAAGAAATCATCGGCCAGTTTGACATTTTTTGGGTCTCGGAAGCTGAATATTACTGAATCTTCAAGAAATCACTATAATGGATTTAGTATAATTTACAGCGTTTGTTTATTGTGATCTGGTTTACATCCTAAATTCTGTGGACTTACGGGAATTAACAAGAAAAAACAGAAAACAAAATCCTTAAAGAAATCGATAGTGCAAATAATTAGTTTAATTTATCTACACATTTTCCATATACCTGCTGCAATAAAAACATTTTTGTTAAGATCCGAAGTCAAACTATTATTCTATCTTCCCCATGACGGGCACTTCCGACACGCACCGCTAGATGACCCAGCGGTCGGATCGACTCCTGGCTTCATCTTGGGTAGGGGGTTCTAGATGTTGCAAATGCTAGAATGCTTATGATATAACTCCTTTAACCGCAAAGTACAAAAAATACTTTTAAGCAAGATACACGTTTTCATGATTCCCGTGATCCCATGGCCACTTTTGGCTCGAAGCTTTTGCTTAGTGATGAACCTAGCTCCCTTAAAGTGCGCATCTTAACAGCAAAGTGAAAAGAATAAAATTTTGACCAAACGATACATCTCATGATCCCTGAGGGCCCATGGTCCTTGTGCCACAAGGGTTTTGCTTAAAAAATGAATTTCTAGCACCCACAGAGGGCGCATTTTAACCGACAAATAAAAAAAATACTTTTGACCGAAAGATTTACATTCATGATCATTTCTGTCTCGAGGGTTTTGATTGCAGATCAGTTTCTAGCGCTCTTAAAGTGCGCATCATCACAGCCAAGTGCAAAAATAAAATACTTTTTACCAAACTATACATTCACGTAATTTCCAAGGGCACATGATCATTCTTATCTCACGGATCTTGCTTACAATGATCACAACAAACTCACGAATTGGCAAATTCCTACTTTCATCCTCTGACCCAGCCTTGCAAGTGCTATATGGGCTTCTAGCTCTTGTTTAGCAATAAGCCACATCAGAAAGTTTAGAAGCCAAGGTAGCTGGGTTCCACCCAGTTATTAGCAGTTATGATCGTTACGGTTCCCGTTTACCATGCAGCGGATGCACGTTCCATATCAAACAACAAATAAATACAAAATATTAGGCGTGATAAGACAACTAGCCCCCCCCTCTTATCATTTCCTTTCACAAGAGATCGTTACAATTTACTTACTTACGATGGTCAACGAAATCAGATGGCACGAAAATTTTACTAGGCCCGCTGCATTACTGTCACTGGTACACAAATCTGTTTTTTCGAATTTTCATATTCGCGAAGTACCTATTATCGTGTTGTAGTATAGCTAGGCCTACAGAAATGTCTTACCCTTCTAGGCCGGTAAACCAGGTTGTCCAATATTGTAGTATCTTCTAGTACGGTACGCTACGTAATTAAATAGCCTACTTGAATATTAATAATAATAATTGTATTCAAAGCCAAAGGCCATATACAAGAAAATACATGTAAAACAACACAACAAAATAGCTTTACGTGAACTAAACTAAACTTCCCCATCCCTCTCTCGAAATTTCACCACACCATCAACAAATCTGCAAATTTTACATATAACGCTTGGCGTCGCGCTCTTAAAGATGTCAGGAAGTAACAAAACCTCACCTCCGAATAATTCCCTTCTTAACCCAGAAAGCTCTGGACACCGGCACAGGACATGGACCAAACCATCAACGCCATTACCACATAGAGGGCAGGCACACCCGGATGGCTGGTCTTCACCTTTTCTCTTCAAAAAGTAACTATGTCTGTGCACTGATAGACAGTTGGCCCGCAACTGGATCCAATACCGCAAATATAACTGGGGCAAATTTAACTTAAAATATACCTCTTCACCAAATACTTCTTTTACTTGTCTATAATATTTCAATGTCCCTGACCTACTTACCGTCCCCTCCCATTTTTGGATTTCTTGGTCTTTTAGCACTATAATTGCTATTGCCAGGAGATCTTGCGTACCTTCACCTGGGCCTTCACCTTGCAACCAATTCTTTTAATCTCACAAACACGTACCATACATTGTTATAACGTTTAATCATCGCATGGGGAAATATTATTGCATAGGTTACATCAAGATAGAATACATAAAATAAAGAAGCTTCACTGACGAAAAGCAAAATTAAAGAGAAAACAATCAAAAGATTAAACGCGAGTAATACGGCCAGCAAAGGCCTAGCCTTTATACTGGGTGGCACAAAATTAACAAAAATCCAATGTTTGGCTCACTGAAAACTAAACTAAAAGGCCCTGACAGAGAACCTGACTATAATCCGGATTATAATAGTTCCGTTTCTGCAGATACCATGGTATCTGTTACCACGATAACTGGATCTGCAATTAGTCGTTTTTGCAGTTATCGTGGTATCTGATACACGGTTGCTCTGCAAAAACGACTGTTGCCGAAATTGCGCTTTTCGAAGTCATCCCAAAAGAAAAACAGATATTCAGTAAAATCACTGAGTGGTAAACTTCTTTCTCACCAATCTGACAAAATTTGATGAAAGTGAGATGGCTTTTCAGATACCACGACCAGTTACCACGGTCGGACCGTAGTATCTGAATATCAGATACCACGCTAACTGGCCAGATACCACGATAACTGCAAAAACGCGTTTTGACCGTGGTATCAGATACCACGATAACTGCAAAAACGACTTTAGACCGTGGTATCAGATACCGTGGTATCTGCAAAAACGCAACTAATAAACAGGTAGACAGTAGCAGCTCTTGTACAACTTCGTTAAAGATCGCAATTCAGTTTCCTAACGATCCTATATAAACCTCGAGGAGACCAAAGAGAGATCACGGCCTGACAATCGAAACATGAATCAACTTGTTCTACACGATCCATAGCCCGTCTCCATGCGGTTTGGGAGTCCGCAAGGTCGACTGGAAACAAAGTGAACAGATGAACAAAGACCTTAGCAATGGGAAAGACGGGAAAGTCCCCTCTGTTCATTTCGACCGATTGTTCTGCAAAATGATCAACAAACTACACGTCATGTGATTTTTTCTCAAGAGTAATAGACAGCACTGTGCAAAAGTACTTATGCCAGTGAGTAATAATAAATTCCAACAAGACCAAAGGTTTCGATGGGATCCCGAAACTGTAATATTTGATACAGAAAATTGGGTCTTGTCTTCGCCAGATCCAATCTTCGCCAAAGTCCTTGTACATTTTTACTCTTAAAATTTAGAAACAGATTAAGGCCGAATAGCTAATCATCTGAGAAACGCAGAAAACCAAGTTCGGATATGGATTCAATGTGTGTGATTACCCCAACAAATCCTGCCTTGCTTCTGCCAAACCCCGGTTTCGGCCGAATTCCTGGCGAACTGCTTGTCCGGCAAGAAATAAAGCCCAAAAATGAATTCAGTGTATATCCTTACCCCTATATTGAACGTCTAATCAACGTCAAATAAAACTTTAACTTGTACACAAAATTCCGGTTTCAGCCGGATTTCGGGCGAACTATCTGTCCGGGTGAAAAATGATTGTCATATATGGATTCAGAATCCCTTCTTACCCCTGAATCGGACATTTAATCAGCTTCAAACGAAGCTTTTGCTTTTAACAAATTTTCCGGTTTTGGCCGGATTCCGGGCTAACTACTTGTCCGGGTAGAAAATGATTTTCACACAAGTATTCGGCATGTCTTCTTACCCTTAAATCGAACATCTAATCAACTTCAAATAAACTTTTACCGTACTTTTAACAAACTTTCCGGTTTCGGCCGGATTCCGAGCGAACTACTTGTTCGACGAGAAAATGGTTTTCACAATCGTGTTCAGCGTGTCTTTTCATTAGCTGTTTAAAAATATTTCTATTTGTCCCTTAATTTGATCCCCCACCCCTAAATGTAGGGCTACAGAGCCCATCTACGAACTTGATCTTTCACTTGACACAAAGAGTCCTCACACCAGGTCTCATCAAAATATCTCATTCCCTCCGAGAGTTATCGTGCTGACAGACGGACGGACGGACAACTTTTGCGATGTCACAGGTATCCCTCCAATTACGTTTTGGGATCCCAAAAAGCTGCCACACGCTTTGTTCATTCACACGAATCTTTTCGTCTCTCAATTATTCTTCGTTTATTGACATTCATCTGGCAAGGATTAGGCGTCGGGTAGCGTTTGTAGTTTGGAGGCCAAACGCTACTTACGGGTCACCGTAGCTACTCCATTTTCCACAAGGGAGTTACCAGTCATACCTATTGATTAGGTTTTAGGTCGTGAAAACATGAAAAACTGGTCGACATTCGACACATCATAGGCTACTAAGGACAACTCACGCCGACGATATGGCATGTGCAATTCCGGTTGGCAGACAACTTTGTTACTGCTATTTTTTTCAGAATTCTGGGAGGTAGTCATTGACCTTCAGCTTATCGAGGAAACACGGTATTCCGTTTCACAAGTCGACCTCTTTTCGATTCAAGATGCGTTTAGATATATGGGTGGCATCCGAGAGCAGACGGATTCTGTCCAAAAGAGATTACTACACTGTCAGAAGTTTCATAACAGATTGCGCATAACACTTTCAAGAATAACACCTTTTCACTTAGAAATAAAGTGTTATGACCAATTAAGCTTATACTATTTCGTGCCTAGATCTCCAACAACACCTTCAATAGGTAAAAATACTACACTGTCAGAAGTTACATAACTACAACAGAAGGATGCGCGGTTTCAGCAGATAACACTTTGGGATGTTATCTGTTATGTTTCTTTCGTTCCCGTTAGTATTTTTACCAATTGAAGGTGTTGTTGGAGATCTAGGCACGAAATAGTGTAAACTTAATTGGTCATGACACTTTATTTCTTAAGTGAAAAGGTGTAATTCTTTAAAGTGTTATGCGCAATCTGTTATGAAACTTCTGACAGTGTAACAGCAAATAATCAAGACACAGCAGTTAAAGGACCCCTCACACTATTTACTCTTCAACTTACAGTATTTAAAATATTTGAATACTCTAAAACCAGGCTGTGCTTTCAACAAATAGCCCACGCTTTTAACTGTTTTAAGCCTTTTCCGAGACCCGTTGACTTATAGCGAAAACTGGGAAACAATTTACATAACCGGATTTTCCAATGGAAAAACTTCTCGCAGACTACCGTTGACAGCGTAATACATATCGAAGGTAGCAAAACACGGCAAGTGAGAAAATCAGCGTGGTTTTGTTAGAGGGGTTAGAATGTACCGTACGAAATTGGGGTCTCCGGGTTCAGAAATATATTGAGTGATTATGGATTGCGTTAGTATTATAGGTAAGACGGGTCCTTTAAGCATTGTTATAACTGGTATAATAAACGAAAGGTAGAACCCTAGTAGATGCTATAACGCTGATGACATAGGTACAGCCCTGATACAGCTCGGAAATTTGCACCATGACCACTGCAAATTCTCGACAAAGTCAATCTGATCATTCTCCAGCGTGAAACTGAGCGAATTATTAAACAGTTACAATAAACGGCAGTCCCAACGAACGGGAAAAAAGTGTGGTAACCATTCAACAAGTGCACACGCCCTCACACGCCAACGTCATCGAACTATTATGAAATTTACCTAGTTCAAAACAGCTCGCTTATTTAAGGTTAAATAATACTTTTTGAATGTACTAAAGGAATGAATGGTTAGGACTAGACAACATTTTTCTCTCATAGCCTTGAGACTAGATTTACGGTGCTTCATCGCAAAGATATGTGAACAGATCCTGCAATGTAAAGCTGACTTCAGGCACTAAAGGTATCACCAAACGAGACTAACAGCAGCAGTACAACACAGAACTTCTCACATTCGGCAAAAGAAAGATGCAACCAATCTTCCTACTCTAGCTTTTGTAACATGACATCTGCCAAAACGTCATAACTTATCCTTGTCAAAGGCGTTAAGATCATTCAGTCAACGTTCCCTGTTACTGATATGTCCCGAGTCCAAGGCTCCCTCACCTTGCACTCAACTACCTGTGTCCATGGGTTAGCGAAAGCAGTATGCGAGACTTTCTTCTATGCAGACTGGTGGTAGTGAATCCCATTTGTTCTCATATCGTGCTCCGCGATGAACATTGGTAGGTTGAGCTCTTCGGGGTCAATGAATTCATGTAGGTATTCAACTCCATAAACTGGCACAACTTTTTGTTTGATAGCCGGGGCCATGAATGTAAGGAACCACCAAGTCATGACGCGGGTCCAGAACGTCGGGTGGACGATATAGAAAGCTTTCAGGTTCTTCTTATGTCTGTACTGAAGAGTTTCGTATATATCCTTCATCCACGCCATCGGTGGGTGATTCTGGGTGGACGTTTGTGTGTGGAAGTAGACCACGACGTAGTCACCCTTTATGATCGGCTCCAGTATTTTTATGAGATGAAGTTGCAGCTTCTCCAAGTCCATCTCTTCGTAGTTCATCCACTTGCCAATGCAGATTACAACAGGTCGACCCGCTTTGTCATAGCCTGACTGGTAAAGGCAGCCAATCCCTGATATGGCGGTGAGATCTTCGACCTTGCATTGACGCAAGAGGCGCTCGTATCTCTCACGTCGCTGTATTTCTTCCGTGAGGTCGTTTTGATCCAGGCGCTGACTAGGGTCGAGAAGGCGCTGGCGATCGAAGCTATCTTCCATTTGGGAGAACGCATGCTTTCCCACGTTTACAGATATTCCCAAATTATTCTCTTCGTCCAACAGATCTTCTGATTCGAAATCCTGCTGTGGGTTATCTGTGATACGGATTAATCGGTCTGGTGAAAAAGCGGGGGCAGACCCTCGTAGATTTTCGACACTGTAGGCCTCCTCAGCTGCATTTCTGGGCAGGTAGATTGGCAGGATCATTTCATATGACTCTTTTTCCTTAGGGCTTAACACCAAGACAATCTTTTTAATATTATCTCCATGACTTTCCAAGATATTCCGAAGAAAACGAGCTGTGACATCTGCCCCCAGATCCTCTGGATACCCAAGCCGACGGGTATGGACCGGGGGCAGTGCAATGGAGGATATATTGTTCTGGAGTACAACATCAAAAACTGCTCGGTAACTGGAAAGCAGGGAATTTTCTGCAGCTGTTTTGTATTTTTCACTGTATTTTGGAGCAACTGTGTGAATCACATATTTGGAGGGCAGTCCATACCCACTGGTATACACAGCTTCTCCAATGCGGCAGCATGCGACTTCATTCACCACTTCTCTGGCAGTGGTTGGACTGAGCTGCATAAGCTTTTGAGTTATATATCCATTTGCTCCAACTCCATCATTTATTATATTCACTACTGCACTTGTGTTTAGCACAGTTATATCCCCAGCCCAGACTGAGACCTTCTCATTCAAGTCATCCCTTACAGGGAATGCAGAAACTGAGCTGTGAGCCACCAGATCGGATTCCCACTTTGCTGCAGAATTTGCCCAGGAAAGTATCTGGTCTATATCAACCACATTTGCTGGCCCAAACATAGGCTTCTCCATTCGTCCCTCAATAGCAAATGCCTAAAAGAAAAGACCTCAATGAGAAGGTCCTGGGGATACTACTGGCTAAAACTACATACATACCAAATACATCTGACAACATTCAACTCTACGAGTAAAAGAAATTTCTTCAGGCTCCAATCGAGCTTACAAATCACCATACAGAGTGCCTCATGCCCAGTATTCTTTAAGCATTTCCAACCTACAGGAAATTCATGTACACCTTAAAGCCAAGCCAGAAAAAAAATCAAGCCAGAAAAAAATGACAGTAGTGATAGACAAAAAGGCAATAGCTTATCCAAACTTTACTGCACCCATCTGTACTAATGGATGTTGTAATGTGTCAGTGTTCCTATAATGATAGGATGTTCTTTTGTTAAGAAACAAGCACAAACTTTTGGCTTTGTTTCAATATTTTTCGTCTTGTAACATTGAGAAATCAAACAAAGTAGCTGAGGCAATCATCCAGAGATTCAGACGTCTTAGGCATCTGGCAAACTTGGAAGCATAAATGGCACCTAAATGTTGATCAACAATGACTAAAAACACCATTCCTGATATCACAGACTCTTGATTACTTCAAAAACCCCTGTCTCTAAAACCCAAAAGATCCACTTTACAGACTTAGTTGGCATTGCGAATGTGCTGTCTAACAAAAATATGGTCCAACAACTGCCTGAATTGCATATCACTGGCCAAGAAGACATAGTTTGACAAAAGGTACCATATATTACTGCAAACAAACAAGAATGCAAAGCTTTTGCTATTCTGACAGCATTTCCTGCTTCTGTGGTTTTGTGTGGCATAACAACTTATTTGATCATTATATTTATTTATTAATGGTTGAATCCAAGTGGACTGATTTTTCCTTCAAATACTCACATGTGAAAAACCATGACAAGACAGATGTGGTTACGGATGTGAATCTAACCCTGCAATGTTATGGTTTTTGCAGACTTCTGCTACTCTGGCAACACTACCAAATATTAGTAGGGTCAAGCAATAGGCACAATAATGAAACAAAAATCATAACTTTCCTTGAAGATGTGCCTTTATGGGCAAACTCAATGCTGGTTAGGGTACATGTGTGTACACATGTACTAATTATTACTAATTATCTAAATGTCTGACTGGTCTAATCAGTAAAGTTGCCCTGCTTCAGTTCAGCATAATCATATTTCTGTTTAATTTTTTGAATCACTGAACACCTGACTGTGACACTTTTTGAATCCTAATCTATTTTTTCATGGCGCTGGCTTTAATTTAATCTGTTATGAATGAATCCGGGTAGATACAGGGTCTGAAAAAAGGTTGAAATCTAAAACCAGGATGTATTAGCCTACTGTTTTACTAGTTTAAGCTAAAAGAGAGGTAGCCAACCTTGAACGTACATAACCTCGGATAGCCTCAAAAATGTTAAACAGAAATGTCTTTGCAGTCCTGACCACGTCCTGACCAATTCCTAACTGTCAAGGAGCAAATCCAATAGCATAGGACCTAGTCAGGACCAGAGGTGTTACTAGCCAAAATGTTTGGAGGGGGGCAAAGGATTTACCGACTGGCTGGTAATTTTTACAGACTGTTTTTGCAGAAAAAACGACTGTTTGAATGAAAAAAATTAGAGTGGAAAAAAAGTCGGCTGATTTTCACAGAAAAACCACTGTTTTGACAAAAAATCAACTGATTTTCAGAAAAATCGACTGTTTGAATGAAAAAAATCAACTCTTTTGGCGAAAAATCGTGGCGCTTCGCGCCAACTAGGTTATTTTATACCGACTGGTCGACAACATAGGGGGGGGGGGCATCCCCCCTCCCCCCTGGTCGTGATGCCTCTGGTCAGGATTCAAAATAAATTTCCTATGTGACAGTGCAAAATGGATATGTCAGCTGAATTTTATTAGAGCTATGTTTCAGCCCTCCTTAGCAACGGTCCTCTTCAAGCTCAAGCTGGAAGTTAAACTCTCAAAGAAACAAATTTCCTTTTATTATTTTCAAGTCCAATTTCAAGGTCATGTATATTCGAGGTTGGGTTCCTCTCCTGTGTACTGGTAAAACAAGTAAACTGTCTGTTTTCGGATTTCATGCCTTTTCATCCTCTGCATCTGCCATGGATTCATCCGGTATTCTTCCTGTATAGTAGAGGTATGCTTATGTGAACATCCATTGACTTTGAACAGTGTCATTCATGCACTTGCTGTGACTAAAGTCAAAGCCAGTTAGCCAAAGTAGCTAATTAAGGGCCCTGAAAGACCTAAATAGGTATTCTGGACCTTCATTCTACAGGATGCCTTCCTATTTGCAAGTGAATGAAATATATGCATGCAGTTCTCGCTGTTTCTTTCCAGCCTCTACACCCACCAAATATGTGAAACTGGGCCTGGATTGCAAGGCATCCTGTACCATTTAGCCCCAAAACAGCACTGTTTGAATTTAAGGAAGCTAACTGGTCAGATAAGCACAGCATAAGAATACCTGTACTGTACCACTCCTGTATTCTGTTTTATCTGGGGACATCTTCGGTTGTGGACTATTCTCTACAACCCAATATTTTCTCTATTTTCTTTGAATGAATTTGCAGCATTGCCAAATGCCTTTCATCTAAACATTTGTTGACCGTGGTGAAGTTGTTTTTGCACCACCTTCCATTTGCAATTTGTGTGAGTTTATTTACTTTACCAGGTTAACCCAAATAGCTTGAGGGTGACTATTTGCGCCAGCGTTTTTCTGTTGCACGTATTTGCACTTATTTGGCTTTGTTTTGCACCAGGCAATTTTCAGAGAACGAACAGAATTAAGTGGATGACACTGGATATTAATTAATTCCATCAGGATGGATGTATTTTGATGTTCCACATGCAATCTTTGTGATTTAGGCAGCATTTACAAGTACAGGAAAACTTGACCAGAATCCGATCTTGGTGACAAGATTATGTACATATAGAGGGAAAAAAATAAATTCTACAAAACAGAAAATCAGACAAAAATAAATTCACTAGCCAATAAAAAAAAAAAATTTGAGAGCATTTATGACATCAGTACTGATGACTGCTGCTCTCAAAAGCTAGCTGGACTTATTTTAGAGTAGACCGGAATTCCTTTCATCATGAAAGGATTCTTGTCACACTAGACTTTTTCTAGTCGTCTTCACGAACAAAATCCTTTATGTTGACTGGAATTCCTTTCTACTTGATGTCCGTGTAAATGCTACATTAGTCCTTATTTAAACAAGTTTACTAGATGATGCAAATAGCAAGGCATCCTGTATCATTTAGCCCCAAACCACAGGGGTGTTTGAATTTAAGTAACCTAACCATTCAGATAAGCACAGGATAAGCATTCCTCTACTGTGCCACTCCTGTATTCTGTTTTACCTGGGGACAATTTCGGTTGTGAACTTTCTTCTGGGAGGTTACACAACGGTAACTATGGAAGAAGACAATCCAAACAAACCTGATAAACCAAAAATAAATTGTGACATACAAATGCAGTAGGGTCACAGGACCAGTTATCGGACAAACTTCCTATTTTTCCGACTTAAAATACTGTAGAACTTGCAATTTTCAACTTACAAACTCCAAATTTACACCGTTAGAAAGCACACATTTTTGGCTTTTTGAATATTTCGTCAAAGAAACAATCCGACAAAACAAGGTTTCAAAATCCCTTGGACTGTTGCGGTGACTATCTGCCATCACTTCGGACAAGATGTTTTAACAAACTTTCTTTCAGACATTCAAGCAAATCTTCGGACTGAGAATCTCCATCACTGTCCGAAACTTGTTCTTGTTCAGACACTTGTTCGGACTTGCACCCTCGTCCAAAAATTTGCTAAACTTGTCCAAAACTGGAGATTCTGAAGCATAAAATAAATTGTTTCTGCACTTGCACCATTCTGTGGCCGTAAAAGTGAAGAAGAAGAAGACAAATCTAATATTGTCAGTTCCATTTTTCTAACTCATTTGGTTCAGGAGTAGTGACTGAAAAATGTGTTAAAAGTAGGCTTGTCCGAAAATAAAACGTGTCCGATAACTGGTCCTGTGACCCTACAAACCTGCCCACTACTGTGAAACTGTTAAAGAAAGGGCTAAAACAGGGACATTTAAACGTCAAATCTGAACAGAAAACCAAAATACTGCTCTACCTTTGCTGTGAAACTCTCCTGTATTTTATTTTAACTAGGGCTGAGCTGGAGACAATTTGTGTTGTGGACTTTCTTCTGTGAAGGTTCCACATGGTTCCAAAAGGATAGACTAACTATGTTAGTAGAAAATCCAAACCAAACCAAAAACAAATGGAGACAATATAAACCTGCCCACTACTGTGAAACTGTTAAAGACAGGGCTAAAACAGGGTAATTTAACTGGCAAAACCTACAGAGAAAATCGAAATACTGCTCTACCTTTGCAACAGAGTCCATCTGCAAGACTTCTTTAAATCCTTCTTTTGCTTACCACAAGTCCTGCTGTAGATAATAAAGTCAGAACTGAGCAATCAAAATTGTTTATAAGTGTGCTGATACTGGTGAAGTTTTGGAAAATTGCGGCTGCGTTTTTATAAAGGTCGATTCTAAGGAGGGTTTTTGCAAGATCTCGGAATCACTTTCCGGCGAGCGAAGCGCATCGCGAAAACTGTGGGTAAAGCATTGTCCTAATAGGTGTAATAAGCTGAATAACGCTATACGCGATGTTTGCGTCTTAATACACACGCCCGTTCAAATACGAACCGGAGAGGCTCTTATCAATGCAGCGAGCAGTGTTGCCAAGGTCATACAGTGTTTCGAGTTTCTGAAGATCAGAAAAGTGTTCTTAGTGTTACTTTGAAGTACACCAGTACAATTTGACGCCCAAGACATTGTAAAAAGCAGTTAAATATGTGGATGGCCAGCATTGGTCTTCGAAGTAGCATTAAGCAGTCGCAGCAGAACAAAACGTGTTATTTTGAAGAAAAGTTGTTTCTTCAGCTTCCAACAAAGTAGAACTTTACTGCTTCCCGTGAAAACCCTGACGACGCTGCTCCTTTCCTCGGCCCGCTGGCGGAACCAACCAAGCGATCTGATTGGCCCTGCATAAGCCAGAATGGAACGCTAGTCTATTCTCCTTATTCACGTTATTACAGCGCGCTCCGAGGAAAAGAGGAATCTGTAATAAGTCTTATACGCGGTAATACACCTTATTACACCTATTAGGACAATGCTTAAGTGATTCCTGGAATCATTTTCCACTCTCCCGCTGGACTGATCGCGAAAACGCATGGAAAGCTGACATCGCCGAGAAATTATTGAATCACAAACTTTTTCGAGTAAATATGGTTCACTGAACAGTTCTTTGATTCTCATATATTACATTGAAGTCACATTAATTACGATTGTCATTTTTGTTTAATTTTTTAGTGACATTTGCATTGTTTTTTCTCCACACTTTTGAAATTCCCGCCGAAAGATTCAACTTTCCGTGGAGCTTTCCACTAACCTCACTTTCCGGGAAAGCTGCATCGGTTTCCAAAGCGCGAAAACCGGGTTGGAAAGTTCGACATTTTTCCGATGTAGCGCGAAAACCATTGGAATGGGATTCCGACTTTGCTTTCCAGCTCGCGAAAACCCTCCTCTAGCGTTCTCACGGATTCGCTTTCCGAAAAATCGCCCTTGTAATCGGAATCGTGTTCCAGTGATAGAAGCGCTCATTGCAAATACCCTCATGAATACAGAAGATTCGCGCTTCTGAAAAAGGAATTGGGAAAGATTACTGGTCATTCACTGGAATTCTACAGATTGCCCTGTTCTAACAATGTTACTCTTCTCTAAATGTACCTGACCCTTTGCTCATACTTCAACATTTGTTGACACAGTTATTCTCAAGGAATCTTCTGGAAACGAAGCGACTACCGAAAAATATGCAACCGGTTTGACAGCCAAACCTCTGCAGAAAGCGCAGAAATCAACGGTAAAGTGATCCGGCATTCACAAGCTTAAGGCGTATTCTCGCCGTTCCCCGAGGACTCCACTTGAGGAGTCCCCGCGTTTTTGTTTGTCCCGGGTACTCACTCCCCGTATTCTCGCGAGTCCCCACGGACGGGGAATGCTCAGATTATCATCACCATCACCAAAAAGGACTCCCTTTCAAATTCGGTGGGGAATCAATTTTTGCTGTTGTAGGTGCTATGTAAAATTAATTAAAAAGAATCAGAATAAAGAAAACCAAGAATGAAGTGGATCTAGACTAATTTTTTCAGCTGCATATTCATTTTTCGAACAAAATCCATTTTAGATGCATTCCCCGTATTCTCGCTGTTTCTGTACGCGGAGTCCGCGTGCAGTGACTCCATCTATTCTCGCCGTTCCCTTCGATTCCCCGAGGAGTCCTCGGGGAACGGCGAGAATATGCCTTTAGTAAAAACTTCTTTCGTACGATCTACACCATCTACTGGACTAAAGCAGTTTTTGGTTAGTTCGACACTTCTGACAGAGGACACCCTGTTATTGCCGGTGTGCATAACGTTCACAAAACTCGTTTCTGTGGCACTTACAGCACACTCGAGTGGCAAATAGCGATCGTAATGTCTGTCGGTCCATCCATCTGTCCCAGTTTTTGCTAGTTTTGGAACTTCTTGGACACAAATAGTCACTTCCCCGATCCGGTCATCGTGGGTGGGGGAGTGGAGGGATGGGAGTCCGGTATCTAGTACCATGCATAGCTTTCGAACGGGTAATCGGATTTGAATGTGGCAAGAGCTACTGTTCAGATGTTGCATTTCAAGCCCTGACCGGATCCAGTAACTGTGGATGGGCTGGGGAGGGGCCCCGGAAATACTCGTAAACACTTAGAGTCGAGGAATCGCGATGGAACTTTTCGGGAAGAACAAGCATAAACCCTGGATACAGTATTGACATACAGGACGGATTGTGTCACTGAGGGGGAGTTGGAAGGGTTTTTCCGAGTTATTCTCAAGGAATCTTCTGGAAACGAAGCGACTTCCAAAAAATCTGCAACCGGTTTGACAGCCCAACCTCTGCAGAAAGCGCAAAAATCAACGGTAAAGCGATCCGGCACTCACAAGCTTAGTAAACTTCTTTCGTACGATCTACACCATCTGCTGGACTAAAGCAGTTTTTGGTTAGTTCGACACTTCTAACAGAGGACACCCTCTACAATGCCGGTGTGCATAACGTTCACAAAACTCGTTTTTGTGGCACTTAGAGCACACTCGAGTGGCAAATAGCGATCGTAATGTCTGTCGGTAAATCCATCTGTCCCAGTTTTTGCTAGTTTGGGAACTTCTTGGACACAAATAATCACTTCCCCGATCCGGTCATCGTGGGTGGAGGAGTGGAGGGATGGAGAGTCCGGTAGTACCAAGCATAGCTTTCGAACGGGTAATCGGATTTGAATGTGGCAAGAGCTACTGTTCAAATGTTGCATTTCAAGCCCTGACCGGATCCAGTAACTGTGGGTGGACTGGGGAGGGGCCCCGGAAATACCCGTGAAACGCTTAGAGTCGAGGGATCGTGATGGAACTTATTGGGAAGAACAAGCATAAACCCTGGATACAATATTGACATACAGGACGGATTGTGGCACTGTGGGGGAGTTGGAAGGGTTTTTCCGTAATTCCGGTGATCGCGAATTAGGGATTGCTAGGACGATGGAACTCGGCATGCGTATTAGGGACTCGATCAGATTGAATTGTAAATAGTTACTTCCCGATTTGGTCATCGTGGGGGGAGTGGAGGGATGAGAAATCCGGAATCTAGTATAATGCATCACTTTCGAACGGGTAACCGGATTTTGAATGAAACTCGACAAGTGGCAAGAGCAAGAGCCAAATCCGGGCGGGATTCGTTAACTATGGGGGGGAGCTGGAGGAGGGGCACCGGAAATCTCGTGAAACGCTTCGAGTCGTGGGATCTTGATTGAACTTATTCGCAAGGACTAGATAAATTATTGACAGAACAGAATCGGATCGGGGCGTTGTGGGGGATTCAAAGGGGTTTTCCCAGAATTCCAGTGATCGCGAGCTAGGGTACTTCCAAATGCGCTAGGACGCTGAAACTTGGCCGTCGGATAAAAACCTGACCAGGTTTACTTGAAATAGTCACTTTCCCGATTCGATCATCGTGGGCGAGTGGAGGGATGGGCAATTCGGAATCTAGTGACATGCACAACTTTTGAACGTGTAATCGGATGTGAGTGAAACTTGACAAGTGGCAAGAGCAAGTTCCTCAGATGTTCCATTTCAAGTTCGAACCGAATCCGATAACTGCAGGGGAGCTGGAGGGGGGGGGGGGGCACTGAACATTTCTTGAAACGTTTAAGAGTCAAGCGATCGAGATGAACTGGATGGGAAGAACAACTATAAACCCTAGATACACTATTGACAGAACAGGACCGGGTGGGGAGAGTTGGAGGTGGTTTCGCGCAATTCCGTTGATCGCGAATTAGGGTACATCCAGATTTGCTAGGACTCTGGAACTGGTCAGGCGTATTGGGGACCCGACCAGAATGACATGTAAATAGTGGCTTCCCCGGACTGACCATTTTGGAGGGAGTGGATGGATGAGGAAGTGTTGTCATGCATAACTTTTAACAAGTGACCGGATCCGAATGAAACTTGATAATAGACAAGAGGACGTTTCTCTTATGTTCGATCCCAGGGAAAGTTTTGTTCTGAAACAGTCGTCAACGAATTGAATAAGCCACCTTTCCAAATTCATTATATACAATATGCTTATGTGGACGTTTGTTGACAGTGGACTTGGCCATTTTCATGCACTTGCTGTGTTTAAAGCTAACTACCATTAGCCAAAGTAGGTAATTAAGGGCATCTGAAAACACCTGTATCGGTGTTTTGCATCTCCATTCTACCTTTTAGCTCAAAACTGCACTGTTCACATTAAAGTAACTGTTCACATAAGCATACCTCTACTGTAAGCCCCGTCTTTCCATGAAATGGATCTCGGGAGAGACATCCAACCTTGACAGCACAACCTTTATCTGATAAATATGTCTACTACCCTTACGAGTGCCATATGAGCATTCAGCTCTTGTTCATTTGTGGTTAAAGTCTATTCTATCACGAATAAAAAGCACCCTTTCAAATGTAGCCTAACAATCACAAGTTGCATTTTTACTAGTAATTCCCTGATATCTTGTCACATTGTCAACAGATGAATAACCAAAGAAGACTGCTAGCACTGAAGTCCAATCACTGTTCAACTCGAGCCTTGGTGTATTCTTCTGTATAAAAAGGAAAGCGTCATTCATTTTCGGTTGAGAGCATCGGTAAAAGCAAATGACTTGTTGAGCGTCGAACAAAAACAAGGATCTGCTGATGGATTACATTCCCATTAGCCTTTTTTTTGTTGTTGTAAAAATCGGTTTATTTTCAAGTTAACATTTCACACTGTAATTTCACTGATTGCAAAGAAACTGAAAACACGAGCGATTGCACGTTTAATTATACCAGCTTGCCACGAGATCGTGGTCACAGAACACCCGTTTCCGGGATCCCAAGAAACCTTAAAGTAAACGAAAAACAGTGACTTTGTGCATAAAACCAATCACCGGTGGTTGGAAACTATCACAATTCCTTTAGCTAAACAAAAACACTAATAATCCGCATTAGAGTCGCTAACTATAGACGACAGGAAACCTAGAGGTAACCTGAGAGGGACAATGGATTTTTAAAACTATCGGTGATGACGGTCAGAATGAGCGTATACACTGTAAAAAAAAAATCTTTCAGTATTTGCTACTGGGATTAATCTTGTCTCTTAAATGATAATCTTATCTCTAACTCGGATTAATCTTATCTCAGTAGAGATAAGATTAATCCTAGTAGCAAATACTGCAGTTAAATTTAATCCTTACTCGGAGAAACTTTTTACAGTGTACCCAAACTCACGAGCATACACTGTTAATAGAATCCGTAGTGTTATATACACTGGACACGAGTGTTCTGGATCGTAATATATACACCCCCCAACAACTGACGACGATTTTTGCACTTCGCTTCAAGTCTGATTCTATCGTGAAACCACCGATCAACGTTCTTCAGCATATTTCGAACGCAAATCCACCTTAAAGGCATCACGAGTGTCTACTAGTGTTGGGCGATATTCGATATCGAAACGATAGTTCTACATTTATAATAACTGTAAATAATCCGACATAAGTTACATTTATATATCCGAAACTGGAGCAATGTATTTTTCTTAAGTCAGTTTCTTGGACTCTGTCTCATTTGACACCTGCAAGAGTAGATTACTTGTCCAGAGTTCGTCCCTGACTGCTTCAGGTCACTACCAGTATACTTCTGCGTTGTTCTTTGTCAGATAATTAATATTGCCAATAAGCTGCCGCATAGCCTAGTAACCACTCTTTTTCCTCCTTAAATGTAGAAGCTGGCAAAAATCTAATCGAAATCCGACAAAAGTTTAAAGCATTTGAAACCAAATAGTGCGCCACAAATCAATTCTCTTAGAGACACAACGATAAGGAAACGGATCAGAAGAACAGGGGCTTGAAAGGTTCGAAATCACCCAGGGGGGATAGAGACAGGGAGTCCCAAAAAATCTCAGCGGGAACTTCTTCATTTCCTCTTTAAAAGCTTTTCCTGACACGAGCCGCTTAGAATGGAAAGGTAAATATTAGATGATCCAGTCGATTAAAATTCAAAGGAGGGTGAATAAACCTAAGCGCATTGAAAGTAACATCTTCAACCTCTGGTATAAAATGCTATAACAAAGAGGAAAGGTCTTACACCCGTCCACAGATGTGCAAAGACTTATGGAAAGATTTAGATGGTCATGGAAACATAAGTTTTTACGCTATCGTTGATTGTCTTTTTACCAGCTATTTCTTCATTTAGTCCCGTGGCCATGTTTGCACAAATGTTTGCGTGATGTTTGCACAAAATGTCCCAAATTATGCTCAATCAACTTTCAGAACCCATTATTCCTTACCACTAACCCTAAGTCGTACAGTAGAGGTATGCTTATTTGAAAATCCACTAGCTTGGAACGTTCGCTGAAGAAAAAATTGCGCATCTTGCTATAAAACGACACGTAATTTCATCGAGTAAATGGCGTTCAAACTAAACAGCATACCTCAGCGGAAAAGCATATTTGAAAGTAAAAAGAAATAAAAATGTTTTCAACTTGTCAACTTAGTGAAACATTTACACTGTAAGAAAAATCTTGCAGTATTTGCTACTGGGATTAATCTTGTCTCTTAAAAGATAATCTTATCTCTAGTTCAGATCGATCTTCTCTTAGTAGAGATAAAATCAATCCCAGTAGCAAACACTGCAGTTAACTTTAATGCTTACTCGGAGAAACTTTTAACAGTGATAGAGAGGTGTCCAAATAACATTATATTACTACGATTATTAGTAAATGAGCATAACTCTACTGTATCTTTGCGCAAATACTTACTGAAGAATTGTAGAAACATGAAAATTAAGTATCTGGTTAGAAACAAATCAGAAACAGATCAGGAACAAGTTAGAAACAAATCAGCACATATAACTTTCATCCTGACCCAACGTAATACTATTTCTAAAAAAGAACATTAAACACACGAGTTGACTTCTAAGCGAACTGGAACTCCTGTCAGAAAACGTAATTAGACAACCGGGTAACTTTTCACCAGGACAACACAACAAAAATACTTCTAGTAATGAGAATAGTTGACACAAAAGGAACATAAACCGGACAAAAGAAAAACCGCTCCCGAGTCTAGCACGTTGGCAAGAGTACGGCACATAGTATGGTACAGAATCATTACCCTTTGAAAGACCTGATAACCTAGGTGGCACTGAGACCAAATTACTTCTTTTTTTTACGTGAACACCGGGCAAAAACAGTCGGCAACACTCATGAACAGCTGGGACATGGCAACACTGTTTGACAAATATATCGCCTGCACACTACAAAACTGTGCAGAGGCCTCTTTATGCTGCAAGATATGATAAATAACTAAACGGCACAGTTCCGTAATTCATACCTTAGTTAGGACCGAAATCTCTCATCTTAACTTTTAATTAGGTTCATATTCATACACATAATTATAACAGCCGCTATTGCGATCTATGTTGACGGACGTGCAGAATCATACTGAATGTTAATATTTTTGAGGAAAACTGTTCTTGGAGCTTTGGCCCTTTTTTCGTCACCCCTAGTCCCCAGTCTAGCTTTTTGAGATCCCAAAACGTAAGTGGAGGGATACCTATGACTTCATAAAAGTTGTCTGTCTGTCTGTTGTCCGTCTGTAAGCACGATAACTCTTGAAGGGACTGAGGTATTTTGTTCAAACTTGGTATGAAGGTTCTTTGGGTCGAAGGACAGGCCAAGTTCGTAGGTGGGCTCCATAGCTCAATATTTGGGGGTGGGGAGGGGGTTAAATTAAGGGGCCAACAAAATATTTTTAAAAGCTAATGAGATAGTCGATTGGGGGTAAGCAGACATCCTGGATCCGAGTATTATTATTATTTTTATCACCGGACACATAGTTCACCCGGAATTCGGCCAAAATTCGATGATTTGTTGAAAGTTTTACTTGAAGTTGATTAGAGGTTTGATACAGAGCTATGGAGACATGCTGAATCCGTGCATACAAATTATTTTTCTCCCCGGACATAAAGTTCGCCCGGTCAAAACTGGAACATTTGGTGAAAGTTCTATTCAAAGTTGACGAGAGGTCCGATATAGGGGTAAAAATCCATCCCAAAACCGTCTATAAAAATTACTTTCTGGCAGGACAAATAGTTCGTCCGGAATGCGACCCAAACCAGAGAATTTGCCGTTTGACAGTTTGACTGTCACCGAGTGACAGTTGTCTGAAGTTGAGCCGTTTGGCCGCAATTTTTCAAGAAAACACACTACGGTGTCATTTATGTTTATTTTCAAACGGCTGATTAGTGACAGATAGTAAAATGTTTAAGGAGTCTGACGAAGACCAGATCTATAAAAGCCTAGATTGTCTGGACAAATTAGTCCAAGAAATTAAAAAAAATTGGGATCCCATCGAAACCTTTGGGCTTGTTATCTTAAATGTTGGATGTGACCTAATATTAACAAATACTACGACAAGTGCATACTAATAATTAAGTCTGCGATAACCCGTGTGTGCTGGGAACCGAACAAACCCCATCAACTGTGTCATCAATAGTATCAGCGCCAATATCATATTGCTTTTCAAGCAGGCTGCCGCAGTGGCATACAATTTCCAAAAACATCGTAAAATATTGCACTGTCGCTGGTTCAAGAGTAGTTGTAAAGAGTCCAAACTGTCGTAGAGCAAAACATGATCATATCTTGTGTTACTTGTGCTTCAAGAATTTATGGTGGCTTCCACCAGGAGCGCTGACATCTTTTTATAGCAATCGGACTGAGTTTATGATGCAATCACAGCACTTCCATTTCTCCGAGCATGGGCGAATTTTTTTTTTAATTTGGTTCTCGAAAATTGTAGCTAACCGTGTGCGGTATGAAGAGCTTTCGGTTGATTCTACTCAACCTTTTGCGGCCATTCTGTTTTCTATGTTTCTGAACTATATTATCTTTTAAAAATATACTACATCTCTCCGAAAAACTTACTTTCGTTGTTTAGGATTTCTTCTTTATCTCCGTCCTTTGCATCGAGATAGATTTATTGTTCGGCTTTCCAGATATTTCGAATAATCACAATTACTACACAGGAAGCTGTCGGGACCAGTTTATTGCCGCTTTTGCCTAAACACCCCCTTTGCGTATTAGTGTATATCTGTATAGTTATTGGTATTTTTCTTTCTTTCTTTTTGTTTCTTTACCCCGCTTGCCTTCCTTTGCGGAATTGAGGGTTATGAATAAATTATTTTTATTATTGCCAAAGAATTTCTAAGATTATTTCAAGGCCAGGTTCCAAAGGAACCTGGTCTGCTTTTAGTTAACGATGTTATGCAAACGAGTTCTCGCTCACATTTTGCTGAGCTGGAGATAAACGATAGAAAAGTTTTCGTGGAAAATTCCTTGGCGGCTAATTTCTTTATGTCTTTGACGGACTAAAGCTTGCTGAAAAAGTCGACAAACAATTTAAAAGTTTGAACCCACGTGTTATTTTTTTTCTCTAATTTTTCTCAAGTTCTAAACGAGTAAACTTAGGGCAATCCTGCCTTTTAGAACTTCTGTGCATTCCGAAAAAAGTGACTTGACTAACTCAACCGATACTTGACATTATTCGTAATCCGCACTCCTCTTGATTATCGAATTTCCGAACTTAAAAGGACATAGAGCAATAGTTACTTTTTTCCACACTGTAGCATAAATCATTCTTGAATCTCACTGATTATCGATGCGGCTCTCTTATTATTGATTCTCAATTATCCATAGTTTCAATATAAACACTGAGACAAACTGTGAAGTCGGTCTTTTCGTTCGAAGAGTGAGGATTCTGGTAAAAACAAAAGTTATTGTGGATGGTACATAGAATACGATAGTTCCAGAAAAATCACGGCCATTCCTTCAGCTACATGTCCAATAGTCGTATCATTTGTCACAACAAGACTCTTCCAACCATTGCCTCTCTTTAGGGGACCTAGTAACTCTACGTAGGGAATGATGCTGTAAGTGCGATTGTTAGTAAGCGCAGGTACTACATGTACAAATATTAAAAATATCACATATTTATAGTAATCATCAAATGTACGAGATCCGAATTTAAACATTATCTAAGAATGGCTTTCAACCTGCTGGGGACGCACGGGCGAATCGGGCGGAGATCTGTCAGGTTCAGACTTCGTAACAAAATCACTGGAGGATGTATACAACCCTTCCTTACGCTCGTCCAGTAGCATAGGCGAAACTAGTGGAAGATGCAACGGAAACGACAATTCGCGCAGGTAGTTCAAGTAATTGAAACCCGATGGCAGCTGCGGCATGGAGAAGGCTGGCACGTCACTTCGCGCCATCTTCGACTCGTGTTTCACTGATACTTTCCCACTTCCACGAGTCGAGGCTGCAACTGCCATGGCTTCGCCTTCGAGAGTCTCTTTCCTCAACGCGTCGAGTCTTAAAGACTTTCCATACTTTCCACGGACGTACATGAGGAGGCTATTGTACGGAATTCCGTACACACGTGAGGCCTGGGACGTGGTCATTTTCCGGTTCCAAACTTGGTTTAGAGCTTCCGTGAGATCATTATTTGTCCAAGCTCTCGGGGGACCACCGCGGGGGGCGCTGTGCTGACCCTTCCTCCGATCTAGAACGAAAACAAGGAAGTCAGTTCCAGCTTTGGACAAAAAAAGATGATATACCTTGACAAGGTCCCCGGTAAGAAACTTTACTCGTCCCATACGAAGCGTATGACCAAGAACAAATAACGAGATAGAGCTGCTGTCTCCCGATCTCGGTCATACAAACATGCTGAGTCGAGTAAAATACGGCCGACTCCCGACGCAAGCGAGCGGAGGGTTACTAGCTTCGCGCCACATCACGTTTCGTTACCTTTACAAATAACTATATCGCTGAAGAGGAAATCTAGCAGTCAAAGCCAGTGCTTCCACTCCAGAATTTTGAAAAAACGTAGACATAGTTCTAAGATCAGGAGAAATCAGGAGATTCAGTAATCCAAAAAAATCAGGAGATTCATAAGGAGAAGTTCTAGAAATCAGAAGTTTAGAAGGAGATATTAGGAGGAAATTTGTATTTATGGTTTATATGTCAAAGAGGGTAATATTCAAAGTATAGGTGTAGCGTGCAGGGGCATTTGCAAGTGCGTTTCGTTGGGGGGGGGGGGGGGTGCAGAGCAAACTTTTTAAAAAATCTCTCACACATTTTACCGGATCCTAGAAACTGAAAATTCGAGCTTTAAATTATGGAACAGAGAGGATTACGCAGGAAGAGTAACATCAAAGGGCAGCATGAAAGACGATAAGCCAACTATTAGGCGGCGTTTTGGCGAAGCCCACTTGGAGAATATATTGCCGGGCACTATTGCAGTAACAGCTTTTATCGACTGTACCCAAGTGAAAATGAAATCGAGCGCCACAGGCGAAAATTTTCGAAATCCAGTTTTTTTTCTCCTGTAGGCTAAAACTTAACTGCTGCTCTTAAACATTTTTTCATTTACCGTGGATTTAAAACAAGACTCTAAGAAGTTTCAGAAATCGGATGGTGCAATGTTCCGGCAGCAGCAGCTACTGTAGTCTAGTCTTTACTACCTATGATCATATATAGTGAGCGCCGCCGGCGAGATATTTTTAAAGTTAGCTTTTTCCAGCCAAATTTAACTATTTCCATCCAAATTCTAGCTTCGGCGATGAGTTCCATCCTCCAAGCCATGCTCGACAAAAGAATAATTAAGAACATAAAGCCGTTCGAAAAAATCAGGAGAAAATTAGGTAGAATAGCGAAATATCAGTAGAAAATCAGTAGATCAGGAGACTCAAAATTGAACCAGTAGGAGACCTAAAAAAAACGTAGATCTCCTGATAAATCAGGAGAAGTGGAAGCACTGGTCAAAGTTGAATTGGTTCTATGGACGCGCTCCAGAGAGGGTCGGCGCGCGGAGTACGCCTCCTGCTAGCCTCCTTCAATATTTCTTGAGCGATAAGCAACGGTGAAGACGGAAGAGGAGTAAACGGGTATCAGCATCAGCTCAAAGCAAGAGTAAATACCTCTAGGTCCGCTCAATTTTGTCGAGGTTTTCATAGTCGCTGCATGCAGAGGCGTCACTAGCCAAAATGTTTGGGGGGGGGGGACGATGAATTTACCGACTGGCTGGTAATTTTTACCGACTGTTTCTGCAGAAAAAACGACTGTTTTCAACAACAAAAAATGACAGTTTTGAAGAAACTGTCGACTGATTTTCAGAAAAATCCGCTGATTTTTTAGAAAAGCCGACTATTTTGACGAAAAATCGACTAATTTTCAGAAAAAACGACTGTTTTCATGAAAAAATCAACTGTTTTGACGAAAAATCGCGGCGCTTCGCGCCGACTCGGTTATTTTTTACCGACTGGTCGACAGCATTGGGGGGGGGGGGGGGGCCATCCCCCCCCCAGACGTGACGCCCCTGGCTGCATGCGACTAAAGACATAAGTTCTATCTGATTGTTTGTTCTTGGTATGACGCGTATAGTGGCACGGCACTGTGAAGAGAATATGAATACTATGATTAGGATTGGTCGGTTCTGCCACAATCCAAATTAAACGTTCCGCTCTGCAGCATTCGCTGGCAAACAAAAATGTCCCTCATCGACTACCTGCATGCCCAGGAATACATTGAGGATCACACATGGCAAAGCTTACGATAGCCTAGCACTTCCGCAAAGTTCAAGTTTTATTAAAAGAAAAATTATTATGCATCAATTACTTCGACTTGCTAAAATGGGGAGACGAGCCCGACTACTTGCCAATAATACCACTACAAACTACAAATTCGATAAACTGAAAGTGCTCGACATGGTAAAAGACATTAGTTCGCTGCATGTTGACAATACAGGAATCAGTTCCGGTGGTTAACTCTGGTCATATTTTGTACCCTCCCCCCCCCCATCGAGGAAAGATATAATAACTGGCCCGCTTGCACCCATGACACACTGCCAAAAACTATTTATGCCTGAAGCACTCTCTTTCAGTCACCGTCTCTGGAGTACTCGTAAACGTGACTGGTGAGTTAATGGATCCGTTAATCATTTTCCAGAACAAAAATGCCAGGGGCGTTAGTTCTCGATAGGATACTGGACCAAAACGACCTTGTCCCGCTTATACTTTTCGACGACACCCTCAATGTACGTGCTGGGAGCCAATCGTTCTTACACTGAGAGCTTTCTGGCTTAACAGGACTGCTTTATTCATCCCGATAGCCCCTGAAAACTCCCGTCTCGATTTCAGATTCCATCCACGTTCCATAATTCTACTGATAAAGCAACGTTTTGATTGGCTATCAGGATGGGAAAAAATCCTAGGCAGGCACTGACAAAGCAGTCTAGATCGAGATAAACTGAGTACTGGGTGGGTGAGTTCCACTAGCGGACAAAAGCAATTTGAGTCAATGGATTCATGGCAAACCTGCACATATACACCTGGCCGAATTTACAAGATCTGGCGGACATATACGAGGTTAAACCGGAAGTCTAAACGCTAAGATGTATACTGCAAGTGCTTCAGAAGGGCTATTGCTTTTGGCCACGAGTGCAGTGGGGATTTCGAGGCTGCCAGAAAGGACGGTGGGTGTTTGCAACTGACAGGTGAACATAATGACGCGAGGGCGAACTGACGTATGGATGAAGTGACGTTTAGGCGAAAAGACGGATTTTTGTGGATCAACTGACGTGAGGGCGATCTGTCGAAGAGTTTAGGCGTAGTGGTCGAAACAAATCGGACCTTCTTGGCAAGGGTTCTCGTCAGGCTGTTCCTGCAGCTGACTTTTCCGTTTTAAGCCACTATTTAATATATTCTATGTTTGTTTCAATGGCAATTTCCGTCGCTTGCTAACAGAACTGATACAGGACTGCCGCTTCGCATGCATGCCACAATCGCTGGTACAGAACTGATGCTGCACTTATTCACATATTCTCCTTGGGGTAACTGTCTTCGGAATTGGTGTGTTGTTTACCTTGTTTTGTTTCTGCACTTTTTGGTTGGTCTCAAGGTCGAATTAACAAGAATTCGCTGACTGATATGTCAGGCCAATAAGGATTAGCCATATTTTCGCTGTCAAAAGAATGATCTCAGTTAGTTTTATGACACAGCTGCCAGAAAGTGGATGAAAATCCAGAGAGTTGGCTAAAAAAAAAAAAAACGCAAACTGTCTCTTTTTCTCGCGACTTCAGTCCCAAGGCAAAGACGTGTAATATCGTACGAGAGTAAAGACTGCATACAAAACGGTATCCCGCCAGCTCGACTTTTCCGAGGTCCATGTCGGTTAGTACGCAATGGTGCACTTACGAATTCGGTCCGGTCAGTATGTAGTGCACAAACCATCTCAGCTGGGGGTATGAGAATATTGACGGCGCCAAGCTAACGTGCTTGTATCCCTGCAGGCCCCCAGTGAACGATTTATATTTTTATCAATTGTTTCATGTTGTTTTTGTGTTATTAGTTTATGGCGGAAGCTGAATCAAAAGTTAATAATAATAATAATAATAAAGAACCTGAACCTGACAACGTAATCACCCAAGCTCAGGAAATGATAAGAGCAATGATGAAGGATCGCCTGTCACGTTCTTTTGAAAGGAAAGAAAAACGAAAGAGGACCATGAATGGAACTCGAACTTCTCGGCCTCCAATTCTCGTCAGCCGAAAAAATATTAGTGTTCGAAAACACAATTTATTCTTCACGAAACTACTGATATCTCAGAGCATCTTCTCTTCTCGAGTAGAAAGATTCCGACGGCGCCAGCTTTTTCTACACATTTTGAATCAATAGTACATAAATATAGCTGGCTTGTTTTTTCTCAGAGTTTATGAACCAATGGTGCTTTAACTCGACAGAGTTATCTCCTTGTCTAACTTTTACTCCAAACAAATCTCTGTGGCGAACGGTTTTCAAGGGTATCGAGCATTCCCATCGTACATAAGCAACAAATTTCCAACGAGAAAGAAAATAAAATTAAAGTGTCTTTTTTTTTTCAAGTTGGTATAAATCAGACACCATTGCTAATTACTAACTGAAGATTTTTCAAGCTAATGGTAGGAATTTAAGAATCCTAGCATTCGAGACCATAAGGAAGAGTAACAGGCGACGAGCAAAGGGGTTGATGTACCGGAAATAAATAACGTGAAGAAAGTTAACACATGTGCCATTTCGTCTTCCTTTACGATACTTCGGTGGTATATTCTTTGTGATACTTCGATGTATGATACTTCGGTGTTTCAAAAATAAATAACCTGAGGAAGGTTAACACATGTGCCATTTTGTCTTTCTTTAAGATACTTCGGTGGATAAAAATACTTAAAGGTATCGCGAAACAGAGAGTTGTTTTGAGTACAAAAGGCATACTAGGGCCAAACCTTGTTAGGCTATACCAAATTTAAATAAGTCTATGTCGCACTGTGTCGCACTGAAATTCGCTGGAAAAAGCATTCCGGTTTCAGCCAGAAAATCGGAACCGCCGACAACACGTCAGCTTCTACTTGACACAAATCTATCATCAATACCAGCCAAGGTTTCAGGCATGAAACATTCTTGTCCGATGTAGCAACCAATTCCGAGCAAGGACAGAAATAAAAATGAAAGGAGACAGTGAAAAATATTCGTAAAAATGAGTTTACTACATGCTGATTCATCGCAAACGATACATTGCTTACTATTCAATCATGGCTCATTGTGGAAATTAAGAATATCGGTTTCGCCGAACCCCATCCAAGTGGTAAGCAAAGGGGCCCGATGAAAGATTTATCTCAAAATAGTAGTATGAAGTTGTACGAAAAAGTAGCATGCAGTACGAATTGATGCTACTACATGCTTCTATGTCGAGGCTACCGTGTTACTGCATTCTACTGTATGCTACTATTAGCAAGACTGGATGCTACTGGATACTACTGCTTAAGATTGGCCCAGTCTGAGGCCCAGTAAATGATAGTATTCTTTACCACTACATATCAATACATGCAACTTTTTCGTACAACTGTCATACAACTACGCGGGCTACACATTTTTCATCGGGAGTAGCAACTTGCAAGCAGCGCCCTCAGGAAGTGAATGTACTAGCAGTTTTAGAGAGTTTATGGCACTTTCGTGAAAGGAAAATATGGCTCATGTTACGATATACAGAGAGGCGTTGGTTTTTAAGCAGAAACAGCATATTCTGAGGCCTTTTTTTTGAAAATTCCCATCTTTTAAAAGAAGGAAAGGAATATTTTAAGCGAAGTTTCAGATTTTTTTTTCCAAGGAGCATTTTAAATTGGGCTATAAAGCCATTCGTTTTAGCCTCCTGACGTCAGTCGGAGTCAAGACTTACGGTGTTTGGCCCTGCAGAAAGTGTAATAAACAAATGTAATAAAAACATTGTACTCACAGCGACTGTTGTTTGAAATTAAAACTTGCATATCCAGGACTATGTGAAATCCAGAGTTGGTCACCAAGAACCAGGGTTTACGAGTTACTTCAGGATACTTTGGGTTACTCAGGGTTACTTTGGGTTTGCATTGGGTTACATTGGGATACTTTGAGATACGTTTGGGTTACTTTCCAGGGTGTACGAAGTTACTTTTGGTGACCAACCCTGGTGAGAAATCTTGCACCCAGATTTTTCAGCGGCGAGGGCAAGAACTGAAGGCCTAGCCAGCCAGCCTACCTGTTCAACTCACAATTATTCTACATAATATAGTCCTGAATCACTTTTTTGTTATGTTTGAGAAGATACAATCATTTTTAAACTACTAAAGATACAATCATTTTTAAACTACTGTTGAGATGTTCTGTTTGACACACATGACTATTGACATGTTCTGCTACCTTCTGTACTGGCGACAACAAAATCGGTTCGGCTTGTGTCGGTTTTGAAATAAATTGAATCGACAGTTTCCAAGCGACTTCTAACTCCACGACTCGCAATTTAACCCTTTCCATTTCGAAAAGACAGTAAAGACTCAAATGACCCCAAAGGCTACTGACATCCATCTGAACTCGGAGCTTTATCCCAGCTAAGGTGACAACCAAACTAGACGTCTAATTTGAAAGCAAGTTCGAGAGCAAAACAAAATCGAAGTTGTTGGCATGGAAACGCACAGACAAAATATTGGTCTTTTAAGACGGATGGACTGGTGAAAAATGTTGTTGTCGGAATTCCAATTGCCGATCTATTTTTCAAATCCATCCGCCAAACAAAAATTATCCCACATATGTTTTTTCTACGCTCAGAGGGTTATAGCAGCATCCCCCTAGTCGGGCTCCGAAATCCATCCCCTCTCCCCATAGTGATTTATTACAATCCGTTCAACCTATTATGAGCAGGGTTCAGCGTACTTCATGGTACCTACTTATTGCTTGGAGGTCTTAAAGGACACGTTGTACTTATGATGCTAATTCATTTTACTTCAGTAGTATTTCCATCCATTCTCGTTCCCGTCATTCTACACTTCATAAATGTACCCTATCTCAACTGTTGGCACTGCACCGATTATCACGCTGAGCACTGTTTTCTCACTTCACGATGCTTGTTGTGTATAGTGTGCACGTTTAATTGTCTGTTATTTAAGTCGTAGGCAAGTTGTTTTGTTTATTTATTTATATATTAGACACACGCAGTATTAATAAATTGCATCACAAGTCCTTAGGACTTTCTTTTTGTTGCAATAGGATATTAGTCATGTTATTTTCTATTATTCCCAATGTTTTGGTTAAAAATAAAAACCTACCTACCTACCTACCTACCTTACGTGATGTTTCAGGCTCCCGAGAAGCTTATTGGTCAGCAGACCGTTTTTGGAAATTTTGCACATTTCTCATCCAGGGATACAGATATAGGTTAGAGCAGCCGTTCTTTAATTTTTTTTTTTTGTAAGCATAGCTACGTTTTGAAATAGTCAACAATCTCAGGACCGCATAGCAGAAGTATTATGTAGTGCGAGGTGTCCTTTAAAGTCCCTGTCTTACCTATAATACTAATGCAACCTACATATGTAATCGCTCCACCCATTCTTAAAGCACAACTCTTACTAGAAATGATCTTTTGCCTATGAAAGGGATCAGAAAAAAAGTTTTCCGAAAATACCATTACTTTCCACCTGAAATTAGCGATTTTCTTGTTATCGGTTGTCGACACTATCCAGCCTTCCTGCTCTCCAACACGGTGGGTGCCGTGAACGCGCCGTGGTTAAAAAGTTGGAAAACTAAGCAAATAAAAGTAAAAAAGAGAAGATTCTGGTATCCTTATGTTTGAAAGAGTTGTCAGCGGAAATTAAAGTCTCCGGCAAACTTTGCTTTGTGTGACGGGCAAACCTCGGTATGGCAGAAAAAGCGCTAAAATTCGCAGGCACAAAACGAAACAATGGAGAAGGTCGAGATTTTAGAGGCTTATAATTCCATAAGGGAGCTAGGTATATTATAAAAGGCAGAATAAGCAAGAGGGGTCCTTTAAGCCTGGAGATCCAACTTTCGTACGGTACATTCTAACGCCCCTAACGACACATCACTGATTCCTCACTTGCCTTGTTTTGGTATCTTCGATGCGTATAATGCTGTTGTCGTTTGTTTGCGAGAAAACCGGTTGTGTAAAATCCGTAGGCTACCTGTTTTTGCCTTGGAGTCAGCCTGGAAATGTCTTAAAGGATCCGTCGTACCTACAATGCTAATGCAATGCACTTCCGCAATTGCACACATTGATTCCTAAGCCCGATACCGAATTCCATATGTTACATTCTAAACAAGCTTACGCCACCTCACCGACTTTCACACTCGCCGCGTTTCGCTATTTTCCATGCGTTTTATGCTCCTGACAAGCATTCGGATATCGTACTATTGATGCGTAAAGCCGTTTATCCGAGTTTTGCTGTGTTCTTGCTAGAAGTCATTGGGCCTGGAAAAAGGCTTTTAACAGCCAAAGCCGTGTTTAATTCGTTAAAAGCAGAGCCTAGTTTTACGGTAGTTAACTAGTAGCCGATTTTGCAACATAAACAGTAAACAGAGCGAGGTGTGCTTTAAAACTGCCAAAGTCGTTGGTAATTTTCTGAAAGGGATCCTAGTATTCAACTGTTTTAATTTAAGCTTAATCTACCCGCGATTTATTTGAGGTACTGGATCCAACTGAGGGCGAATTGCCTACCACTCACGGTAGAAAAAAAGTGTTCGATAGAAATAAGAAGGGTCCGGTTGGGAAATACGCGTGTCCCCTTTGCGGTGGTGAAGACGAGGATATTGGTCATTTTTTAAGCCGGTGCCAAGAGCTTTCGGATCTCCGTAGGGAAATTTTCGGTGAGTATATCCCGACACTTCCTGGTATCCTAAAGTGTACATCCGCCCAGGCGATTAGTAAGATTTGTAGGTTTGTATCTTGAGCGTTAGAGTATAGAAAGCTTTCCGTAGATTAGTTGTATTTTGATTGACGTTTCTGTGTATTAATAACCTGTACCTGTATATGGCCCTCGGGCTTTTTCAAATACAATTATTATTATATTATTATTATCATAATACTGGAACATGATCAGTAGACAGTGCGAGGGGTCCTTTAAAGCACAAATCTTACTAGAAATGATCTTTTCACTATGAATGGACCAGAGACAGCGTTTTTCGAAAATACCATTACTTCCCACCTGAATTTAGCGATTTTCTTGTTAGCGCATGTCGACTCTAGCCAGCCTTCCTGCTCTCCGATGCGGCGGCTGGGTGCAAAACATTTGAAAACTGAACGCGCCGTGGTTAAAAAAAGGAGAAACTAATCAAATAAAAAAATATAGAACAGAAGATTCTTACATCCTTATATGTGAAAGAGTTGTCAGAGGACGTTAAAGATTTCTTGTGTGACAAGGCAAAACTCGGCACGGTCGGAAACGAACTAAAATTCGTAGGCACGAAACAAAACAATGGAGAAAGATAGGAATTTTAAAAGCTTATAATTTTACAAGGGAGCTAGGTATGTTATAAAAGGCAGAACAAGCAAGAGGGGTCATTTAAGGCTTAATGCCTAAAAACAAGTTTGTGTCATTCCTCAATACCATTTTTCATACCCGGCTCATCTAGTCCAATCGTCTGTTTATCGTCAATTTCCCAGTAGCCTGTGTCCCTGCTAGCTGATCATGACCCAGATCAGTCACGTGGACCAATACGATAAACTTGGCGTTCGTCCCCGGAAAATGAACGGATCAGACATTATGACCCGCTGCGGTGTATCCCGCAAGGGAGCAGGACGCGGATTTCTCTTTGGTATTGGGTTTTAGTTTGAGATTATCATTCAACTGAGAAACCATCATTCTGTCCATCAAATGTTTTATGAAGCATCAAAGCCTACACTTTGGCATTTGTTCGGCTATTTCTTCCCGGCCTCGGGAGATGAATAAAACACCGCAGCATTTTCATCAAGACAAAGTGAAGGTAAAACTTTTACACCATTCTTAACAAACACAACTGCCATCTTCATAGCAAGTGTGAACAGTTACTACCACACATTACCAGGATGTAAACTTTTTTATTTCATTTATTATCGTCCATGCTAACGTATCGACTAAAAGGTAAAAGTCTTTTATTTGGTTCTGGAGGGGGACAAAAAACAGGTTCTGTCGGAGAAAAAGGGCCATTACACAGAAGGGGAGGATAGAAGAGAACAAAATATGCGATGGTTACGCTCTGACGAAATCCCATTAGGGCATGGGTTGTCAGCCACTTGTAAGTTGATAATCAATGATCCGGAACTGACTGGAAAGATTGATTATTAATTCCTTGGTTGGGTCAACAGCGGTTTTTTTTGCCGGCCGGTTGGCATGCTTTATGAATTTCGAGTAGCCTTGTGCCGACAGTAACAGCCGCAGTAGTAAACAGACCAACGGTTTTGGTGGGAAGGCTAGGTGATAGATTCAATCTACATCAGCGACTGTGTGCACAGCCCCCTCGCCACACCACCAGAGTTGCCACATCAAAAATATTTAGAGAGTGACTTTTGGCCCAAAACAGAGAGTGAATTGGGAGGTAAATTTATTTTCATGAAATGTTCACTTTTGGTCGGAATCGCCTCTATAAAAATGACACATCTTAATTATACTTTCATGAAAAAAAACTTGAAATATAGTCACTTCTGGTCGGAATCCCTGCTGCAAAAATTACACATTTGGTCATTTTCTGAAACAGAGTGATTTTTATGTCCTATGTAGGACAAGGGTGACGAAAACAAACACTTTTGATCTGGTGAACAAGGACAGATTATTTTCAACAAAATTCCCGGTTTTCGCCTTATTTCGTTCAGACTACCAAGCAACCATTTGTGTTTATTAATGTTATTCTCCCGTCTTCCGCAGGTGACTTCTTGTCCCCTTTTAAAGCGGAATTCTGATATTTTGGTCTACAGCAGAGGTATGATTGGTTGAATCTTTATTGACTCTGAACAGTGCCATTTTCATGCACTTGCTTTGAGAGGTAGTCCTATCCTTATTTGAACGTTTGTTGACTATGAACAGTGCCATTTTCATGCACTTGCTTTGAGAGGTAGTCCTATGCTTATTTGAATGTTTGTTGACTTTGAACAATGTCATTTTAACGCACATACTGTGACTAAGCTAACTATCAGTCAGCCAAAGTAGCCAAATAAGGGCCCATGAAAACACCTGAACTGCTAAAATGAATTTGTGAGGAAAAAAAAATTGTAAATAAATAATTGTAAAGATTTTAAAATTTGTAAATATAATTTTGATGTATGTTTTTGTTTGATAATATTTGAGCAGTTAAAAGGGATTGTGGTTAAATAAATGGAAAAAAGTGGGGAATAAAATCCTCTATCTATGTATGTTTTATGGTGTTTTGTTCCATGTTTTTTTTGAATTTTTGTTCAGATAGAGTATTTTATTTGTAGGTCATTTATTGGGTGGTTTGGGAGGTTGGAATGAGGTTTTAGTAAAGTGGTGAAGAGCCGTAAAAGGATTTTTATATTATTTTATTATTGGTAAATTTGGTCACGGTGGAAGGGGTTCCCTATGCTGGAAGGGCACCCTGCGATACCGGTTGAGCCACTATTTTATTGTGATTGATATAGATTGATTGTAGGATACGGCTCTTTTTGAGTTTTTTAGTTTTAACTGCTCAAGAAAAATTAAAAGAATGATGATAAATTGCAGTAGGAAATAAGTAATAATTTGATTTTAGTGTATAAGTTAAGTGTAGGTGACGTATAAAGATAAGAAATTTCAGTTGTAATAACAAAGAAAGTTGCGTCACTGAGAGGAGTGGTGGTGGGACTTAAGAAAAAACAAACAAAAAAAAAACACCTGAATAGGTATTTTCGATCTTCATTCTATTATTTAGCTCAAAATTTCACTGCTCAAATCGAAGTAGCTGTTCAAATAAGCATGACTCTACTGTACGTACAAGTGAATTTGTTTTTTGTTTCTAGACCGTTAAAGGACCCCTCTCGGTTTTTACTATTCTCGCACGCCGGCGACTTAAGAGCTCTACTGACCTATGAAATATCCCCCTTTGCACAATCACTTTGTTTGAACTTTCGCTTTTCAGCGCTAGCAAAGATTTTCCTGGGTTTCCAGACAATAACTTTGTCTTTATCTTGAGACATTAGTGAGCAGGCACTGCCGATCCTGATTTGGTAGGCCCTGGCGGAGAGAAGCGCTGTGGTTCGCTATGATTTCTTAGCATTAACCACGGCGCGCATTTGCTTTAAATTTTTCGCGAGAAAAAACAAGTATTCTTGCGCGAAGCCCGGCCCCAGTCGGCAAACGCTAATCGGTGTAATGACAATAGTTGAGATAGGGTACATTTATGAAGTGTAGAATCTCGGGAACGAGAATGGATAGAAATACTACTGAAGTAAAATGAATTAGCATCATAAGTACAACGTGTCGTATAACCAAGCTATAAGTAGGTACCATGAAGTGCGTCGAACCTTGCTCATAATAGGTTGAACGGGTTGTAATAAAGCACTACGGGGAGAGGGGATGGATATCGGAGCCCGACTAGGGGGATGCTGCTATAACCCTCTGAGCGTAGAAAAACAAAACATTTAGAATAATATAAAATAACATGACTAATATCCTATTGCAGCAAAAAGAAAGTCCTAAGGACTTTTGATGCAATTTATTAATACTACTTGTGCCTAATATATAAATAAACAAACAAAACAACTTGCCGACGACTTAAATAACAGACAATTAAACGTGCACACTATACACAACAAACATCGTAAAGTGAGACAACAGTGTCCAGCGTGATAATCGGCGTAGTGCCAACAGTTGAGATAGGGTACATTTATGAAGTGTAGAATCTCGGGAACGAGAATGGATAGAAATACTACTGAAGTAAAATGAATTAGCATCATAAGTACAACGTGTCCTTTAAGACCTCCAAGCAATAAGTAGGTACCATGAAGGACACTGAACCCTGCTCATAATAGGTTGAACGGATTGTAATAAAGCACTATGGGGAGAGGGGATGGATAAAGGAGCCCGACTAGGGGGATGCTGCTATAACCTCTGAGCGTAGAGAAACATATGTGGGATAATTTTTGTTTGTCGGATAGATTTAAAAAATAGATCTGCAACTGGAATTCCGACAACAACATTTTTCACCAGTCCATCCGTTAAATAAGAGAATCCGCAAACTTGACGAGGCAACTATTAGTATTATGAAAAACACTCTGTCTTATCGTGAAAAGGCTGTGCTTCAAAGAAAATGAAAAACAGCCCTTACTGTGCTGTCGTTGTAGATTTTGCGTACCCTTCTGTATTACTTGTTAAGCGTTCATTTACCTTTTTTTCTGTATGTAGGCACTGTGCAAATGCCTTATTACTAGGCTGCATGTAATAAATTCATTCATTCAATATAAAAAAATCCCAAAGATCATGCCTTGTTACACTCCAATCGAAAGTCGAAAAATTTGACCAAGATGTGTTTGGCTCTATGCCTAGTTTGTGCATTCCACCAGATTCTGGTCTAATGAGAAACGAAAAAGAAGTATATGAGAAAAAATTTGCAGATTTTAGATCCAAAGGAATATTTTTTTCACGTTCCAACTCCGTCGGCCATCTACAAACGCGATCAGTACCTGAACCCAAAGAATCTTCACATCAAGTTGGTCAAATTTTTTTACCCTGTTCTTAGCCCACAAATGGATAGAAACAAATACGATAGGGATCCCGTCCCTCGCGGTCTCTTTTGTCAATGGTGTAACGATTAATTTCCATTGATGAGATATATGTCGGCTGAATAAACGTTATTAGAAAATTTCTTCATTAAAATGCTTGCAGTAACTGTAGCGCTTCATTAACTTGATCCATCAGAACCAAAGTTGCCCCTTTTCTGCTTAAAGGACCCATCTTGCTTATTCTGCCTCTTATAATACACTTAGCTCCCGTATCGAATTATAAGCTTCTAAAATCCCCACCTTTCTCCTTTGTTTCGTTTCGTAACTACGAATTTTTAGCGCTTTTTCGGCCTTACCGAGTTTTCCCATCACCCAACGAAAAGTTTGCCGGAATCTTCAACATCTGCTGACAGGTCTTTCACACATAATGATGTGATAATCTTCTGTTTATTACTTATTTTATTTCATTAGTTTTCCCACTTTTTAACCAAGGCACGTTCAGTTTTCAAACGTTTTGCGCCCAGCCGCCGTGTCGGAGAGCAGGAAGGCTGGATACAGTCGACAAGCGCTAACAAGAGAATCGCTAGTTTTAGGTGGAAAGTAATGGTATTTTCAAAAACATTTTTTCTGATTCATTTCATAGGGAAAATATCATTTCTAGTAAGAGTTGTGCTTTAAGCATTTTTAATACGTGACTTTATAGCCACGTGCTGCAATATCGTTGTTATCACATCGACGCGAAAGAAATATGTATTCTCAGAGCATCGTTGCAGATCATCGGGCATCTTCCGTGGTCCGTTTTGAAAAAAAATGTGTGCTCCTTTAGGAATATGTTGCTCACAATTTGCCAGCATTTCGCCATTACTAATAATGGTCAAGTTGAGTTTCGGTTTTCCCCTGACATTCCCATTCCGTTAACTAAGGAAAACTTTTCTCCGGTCGGAATCTCTCTCTGCTCCGCTGTACACTCTTGGGAGAACACTCACCTTGTATCTGGATTCCTGTTCCGTTCAATAGCGTGGGCCAGGGAGATGAAGTTTTCCACATCGAGTTATTGTTTGTTTCCTGCAAACGGAGAAAAAGATTAAACAAAAAATCGAATCCAATGGTTACTACACTTTAAAAAGTTTCTCCGAGTAAGGATTGAAGTCAACTGCAGTTTTTGCTATTGGGATTAATCTTTTCTTTACTGAGATAAGATCAATCCGAATTAGAGATAAGATTATCTTTTCAGAGACAAGATTAATCCCAGTAGCAAATACTGCAAGATTTTTTGTACAGTGTACTGTATTAACAACAAGAAGGAGGTATTAGCAACAAGAAAATATCTGCCAAGCGTGTTGACGGTCACTGACCAAACTTTAAGGTCTGGAAGCTTGTCGGCAACAAGGAACCTAGCCGACAGCACTGGACCTTGTACTTGATAAAGGATGAAAGTCACGCTCGATTGTTCAGTTTACCGGAAAAACTGCTTAAAGCCCAAACATCTCTTATTATCATTTTCAAAAACATCAGTACTTGCCCCGTAAGATCAGCGATTTTACCGTTGGCACTTTGTCGGCTTCCTACAGACTTTCCGCTCTTTACGTGTGCTGTGGTTAACAGTGGGAAAACGGAACAGAGAAAAAGGAGTCCAAAACAAAAGATAGACCTGTTGACCTACCACGTGTTCTAAAGTGAAGAACAAAATTTTATTCTTCTCATGCCTTTATTTTTGTTTTAAGTTGTCGGCGGATCTTGAAGCTTTGCGCGAAGTTTGCATTGTTTGACTGGCTACAGTCATCCTTGGAAGTTCATCCCCTGCTTAGAAATGAAGCATCAATTTGAAGTTGAGACGCCTAGCAAAGCAATTCCAAGTTCAATTAACAAGAATCAGACTTCCTTGAGATATTCCAAGAACAACTGTACCCTTTCGTGGCAAGACCCATCTTGGCGATGGTCCTCTTCAGGCCTAAGCTAGAAAATCTCAACTGTGATCACAATTTTGGTTGAAGGGCAGAGATATGGCTATAGAATAAAACTCATCTGACGTAAACATTCACCGCCGTCAAATATAACATGTTTTGAGGATGCTGTATCATAAATGACAAAACCTCCCTCTTTTCAGGAAGAAAAGAAGTGTCCGCTAAGGTCAATGAATATCAACTAACTGAACACTTATTAATGGTCTAAGAAAAAGAGGTACCAGTTGCTCGAAATGGCTTGCTTCGCTTTGCGTTATTTGATGAATAGTATTCAGTTTCAGTTCAGTCTATATTTAAAGAAATAGAAAGACACACAGCTAATATGAAATTCCTGCCAGGAAAGCACTAAAAGAGCGCTTGGCTGGCAGGGAAATAACCGATATTAATTAAAAACAAACATAATCAACTAACTGAAGACTCTGTAGGCTATAAAGAAAAAAAGGAGAAAAACTACACTGTCAGAAGTTTCAAAACAGATTGCGCATAACACTTTCAAGAATAACACCTTTTCACTTAGAAATAAAGTGATATGACCAATTAATTTTACACTATTTCGTGCCTAGATCTCCAACAACACCTTCAATTGGTAAAAATACTAACGGGAATGAAATAAACATAACAGATAATATCCCAAAGTGTTATCTGTTGAAACCGCGCATCCTTCTGTTGTCGTTATGCAACTCCTGACAGTGTAGTATTTTTACCTATTGAAGGTGTTCTTGGAGATCTAGGCACGAAATAGTATAAACTTAATTGGTCATAACACTTTATTTCTAAGTGAGAAGGTGTTATTCTTGAAAGTGTTATGCGCAATCTGTTATGAAACTTCTGACAGTGTAGGGAAAGAATGGACGAGAAAGAAAGAAAACAAAAAACGGGGGGGGGGAGGATTAACACTAAACAATTTTTCTGTAATGACCTTTCGCTGCTATATAACGGTAGTAGATTCCATTGTCGTCAAGAAATCTAATTAAACAAGACCAAAGGTTTCGATGGGATCCCAAAAATGTAATATTTGATCCAGTATTCCAGACCATTGCGTCTTGTAGATATCCGGTCTTCGCCAGACTCCTTGAATATTTTTACTATTAAAACTGTAAAACAGATCAATGCCAATGGCTAGTCATCTGAGAAAACCAAGTTCAGGTGTGGATTCAGCATGTGTGTTTACTCCTATACGTCATATCTACTTTGGTGAAACTGATCGGAACTTCCTGCCTTACTTCTGCCAATTATCGGTCTCGGCCGGATTCCGGGTGGAGTAATTGTACGGCAAAACAACTAAAGCTTAAAACGAAGTTAGCATATCTCCTTACCCCTATATCCAACCTCTAATTAACTTCAGATAAACTTTAATTTTTAACAAATTCCGATTTTGGCTGGATTCCCCGCAAACTAAATGTCCGGGTGGAAAATGATTGTAATATATGGATTCAGCATGTCCTCTTAAACCTAAATCGAATATTTAATCAACTTCAAATAAAACTTTTACTTTTAACAAATTTTCCGGTTTTGGCCGGATTCCGGACGAACTAATTCTCCGGCGAGAAAATAAGTTCCAGATAAAGATTCAGCATGTCTTCTTAGCACTATATCGACTCTCTCATTGGCTTTAGGTTAGAGTGCTATGGAGTCCTTACTTTTGTCCGATGTGCGGGAAATGAATGAATATATTTTCCATTGAATGGGTGAATGTTAGGAGAAATGGTGTGGGAGGGGGGGAGGAAAGGTTGAAACAAATTTTGAAAAGTAAAAGTTTAGTGGTGCTAGAAATTTGGGAAGGTTCCTTAAGGTGGCCATGGTCCACAGGGAAACTTTTTTGTAGTTATTTGTTGAGGTTATCGTTCGTTTTGGTGTTGTTTTGTTGTTTCCATGGCCCTTTGTGCTTTGACGGAAAATGGATGGATCCTCATGGATCCAATGGATCCTCATACTAAGTTTGAAGGAAATATATTTACACCTTCGAGAGTTATCGTGCTGACAGACGGACAACTGTTACGAAATCATAGGTATCCCTCCACTTACGTTTTTGGATCCACAAAAGCTTTTTTTGTTGAGGGCGCTTCTTGGACGATGTCGCAAGAATTTCGGGTCTCATAAGATTGCAGGTCTTGATTTAGTGTGAACATATTTTCGAATGAAGACTAAAAGTTGCGATCTGGATATCTCGAGTCTTCGATACATCAAATATCTTGGTATTGATAGTAAAATAGAATGATAAATGATTGTTAGTGTTTTTTTTAGAAAAAAAGGAATTTAAGATAAATCCAAGGAACCTAGAAAGTGTATTATTTAGTGTTGGTTCTTGGATTTTGCAGAAATAGACAGTCGTGTTCACAATAATCATTACTATCGACTATGAGCGGTTTCTCCGCAGTTTCCCACCGTGCCAATTAACTCCTTTTGTGCCAATTAACTCCTTTTCCTCTTTCTTTATACTTTTAATCCGCCTAAGTTTCTTTCTTTGTCATAGCGCGGAAAACATAATAACAGTTATTACTGCATCTGTGAAATGAACCTCACAATTTAGAGCTCACAAACCCGTCTTTTTTGCTTGGTGGTGATGAAACTTTATAACAAACTGTATAAGAAAAGGGAAACACTGCAGTGTAAAGAAAGAAAAGGAAAATATTTACACTGAGCTTTCCAAAACGAAGCAAATGCACAAGAAAGAACTTTCGGTCTTTCTGCGTTAAAGTTATTTATAACAAGTTTTCGAAATTCCTTCTTGATGTCCCAATTTCCACCAGTAGCTCTTTTCTGACCTGCAGTTTTTAAAGTTAAGATCCTTTTGAGATTTTGGACAGAGTTCGTCGATTCGTCGAGTATCTGTCTTTCACTGGGAAGTAATCCGATGCTGAACAGATATTGATTCTTGTGCCTCGTGACAGTCGTGATCTGAGCAGCTGTACCGATAGCAACAGTGGCCAAGACAATCATCTCTTACGAGATCGTATGGTTGAACGTCACTTGTGACGATTCCGAGGACCTCACTTGTAATTTGAGTTTGTGGTTGCTGCCACAACGACCAGGGTTGCCACAGGATCAGGGTTGCCACAGGTCGTACGATAGTGTGAATTGTCACTCTATTTTGTTTTTGTCCCTCTTGTTCTACCTAGGACATAAAAATCACTCTATTTCAGAAAACGACCAAATGTTTCATTTTTGCAGCAGGGATTCCGACCAGAATTAACCATTTCAAGTTTTTTTCATGAAAGTAAAACTAAGATGTGTCATTTTTAAAGAGGCGATTCCGACCAAAAGTGAACATTTCATGAAAATAGATTTCACTCCCAATTCACTCTCTGTTTTGGGCCGAAACTCACTCTCGAAATATTTTTGATGTGGCAACCGTGGCCACAACCATCTCCCTGATTTCAGGCTTGCCAATTTAAAAAGGCAATACTCGCGGCAACGGCCTCTCAATCCGCGTTGAATAGCCTTGACGAGTACTTTAACATGCTTTAATCCTACTCCTTCCATGTTTATGCGCTTCTTCTACCAAAGAATTTTTGGCTGTACTGAAGAATGTCAAGGGTCTTGGCAAGTCGCGCAACTTGACTGGCATATTTACAGTTTCAGTTTCAGTCTATTCAAATATCAACACATATCGTGGCTTGGGGCCTCATGGCGTGTTGATATTTTAATATACATGAAGGCAAATCAATAATGTCTGTCATAATATCAAGATAAATAATTCAAACTGAATATGGCCTACCCCAAAAACATAAAAGTCAACACACACAAGAATGACTAAACCTCTTTGTTAAAATGTACAAATTTAGGGATAAAACTATTACGGTACCGCTCCGTACGATAGTAACGGGGTTCTAGCTTGGGTATTCGCTCCGCACACGCTCTTTGCGGACGCAAACGTTGAGGTTGGAAGAGAGGCGGCAGAAGGGAGCGGAAGGAGGGGTTCTGTAGGGACTTTATACCAAAATCTCTGCACAGCCTCTCCCGTCTATGATGGAAGGTCTCAAGTTTAAAATGATTTAAAAGAAAAAGAAAAACAATAAATTTGATCTCAACGGCTTGAACTTTCGAAGTCTCAGTTCAAAGCAAATAATCTGAACTTTATCCTGTACATCCAGTATTCTTTTCAACTTATCGACTTTCGCTTTACTAGTGTATCTTTCACTGTCTGATGCTTTTGTACTCGTCTGCATTTGCTCTGAATCCTCTCCCATATTCTTCAATACAACCAGTTGTGGGAAATTTCGAATATATAACGTAGAACATAGCTCAACGGAGCTAGGAGATGCAACTTCCCCACATCAGAGGAGGTTTGCTCCCTTGAATGTGCTCAGATTCGCAATTCCCTGAAGCAGAATGTCGAGGGCGATTCCCAAACTTGTGCAAAGAAAGGCATGTCACACGGCCAGCTTACAAAACTACTGCTGCTTCTCCAAGAAGGGAAGTCCAAACTAAAGGGGTGTAGCATGACAAGACTTGAAAGCAAGCTTAACAGATGGATTGCAACATCAGTCAAAAAGACCAAAGGTTTCGTTTGGATCACCAAAATGTATTATTTGATCCAGACAGTTGCGTTTTGTATCCGGGAAATTCAATTCTTTCACTTTTACCTATTAACATTTGTACTCTGTTTGTACTATTAAAATTCAGAAACAGATTAATGCCAATGGCTAGTCACCCGAGAAAACCAACTTCAGGTATGGATTCAGCATGTGTGTCTACCCCTATACGTCATATCTACACTGACGAAATTGATGGACATTTCCTGCCTTACTTCTGACAAATATCCGGTTTCGGCCGGATTCCGTATGTATTGTACTACTTTTCCGGCAAAAAACTGATGCTCAAAACGAATTCAGCATATTTACTTATCCCTAAATCGAACCTCTAATAAACTTCAGATAAACTGTAGCTTTTAACACATTAAGGTTTTGGCCAGATTCCGGATAACTATTTGTCCGGCAAGCAAATAATTTTCATATACGGATTCAGCGTGCCTTATTACCACTAGATCGGGTCTCTAGTCAACTTCAGATAAAAACTTTTTAGGGTTTCCCGGTTTCGGCCGGATTCCGAGCGGACAATATGTCCGGGTAGATAATGATTGTCATATACGAATTCAGCATGTCTTCTCACCCTTAAATTGACTATTTCACTGACTATTTAAAATATTTTTTTCATCCCAAAATTTGAAGTCCCTCCCCCGCTCCTAAATATGGGGCTACAGTACACCTACCAACCTGGCCTGTACTTAGACCCAAAGAGTCCTCATGCCAAGTTTGAATAAAATATCTCAACCTCTTCGAGAGTTATCGTGCTAACAGACTGACAACTTTTACGAAATCATAGGTCCCGTCACTTACGTTTTGGGATCCCAAAAAACCGGAGCAAATTTAATGTTTCCCTGTGGGCTCCAGAAACTATCCAGTCCGTGTGCCCACGCCCTAGAACAAAGCTTCATTTTTGTCCCCATCAAGCTCTCCTTCACACACTTCTGGCAACCCAGCTGTCCAGTTTTGAGCAGACTTTTGGCGGAGTAGAAAAAGAGGCATAAAGGCAAACCAATCATATTTTAATTAAGGAAAAACAGACTTTCTAACTGAGCCATAACAAAACAATCCGTGGAAGACAATACGAGGATAAAGCCGCTTTCACATTGACGGCGAGGCAACGCAGACAAAAAAAACGCAACGCAAGAACAGATGTAAGTTCTATTCTTGCGTTGCGTCGATGAGTACGCATCAAATTTTTCAGCGAAAAACTGAAGTTTTTGATGAAAAAATGGAGAAAAACTTGGAAATATTGAACAAAACTTACTAATCATGAAAGAAACAAAATGCAGCAGAAGGAACCGAGAATGGGAAACGTAAATTCATCCAGCATGAAAGCTTCTGGCGCAGGTGTGACAGATACACTACGCAATCTGTACGCAACCGAAGATAAACGTATACGCAACTAATGGGATGAGTGACGAAGGGTGTCCAACAAAGAAGACAGTGATTTTTCCCAAAATTCGATCCGTAACGCCGAACTTTTTAAATAGTCTGGGTTCCAAGTGCCAACAGAGACGGAAGTCACATAACATTTAAAGTGTTTTAAATACTTCCAAGACTCATGGGCTTTTTTGCAGAAACTAGAAATTATGTACGACTTACATGCTAAAGAAAAGAACTTAAAAATAAATAAAGAAAACCAATCTGAATAAAGTAGTGGTACATACTTCGTTTAGAAGATTCTAGGGAAGCTTAAGATCTTCAGCTATCCATCTCATGGATAATGAATAAATAACTGACTGATCACAGCGACACGTTCCAGCGTCCCATTTTCCCATCCCTGCAAACAGATGTAAGCTCCCTAGGGTACCTTTTGTTTAATCACACTTCTTGAGCTTGCGAACCGAAGATTACCCCTCTTGCTCCACCATCCCTTTCAACAAAATGAATAAGCTTCTTTATCGAACTTTTAACACCTTCGCTTCTCAAGAAAACAGCTGAGGATTAGATGATTTCCCGCGGAAATGCGGGAAATCGAGGCAAGGTTCGGAAATCCTTCCAATTACTGGTATGTTCCATAGGTAGTCCTCTTCTTGCTTATTATACCTCTTGTATTATTCCTGGATCCCTTGTGGAATTTCAAGCTTTTGAAGTCCCCGCCGTTTGCCGTTGTTTCTATTTTGTACCAACGACTTTTTAGCGCTTTTTCAGCTTAGCCAAGATTTGCCAGTCACGCAACATAAACTTCACCGAAAGCTTGATAGTCTCCTCTTCTTCTTCTTCTTCTAGAATACAGTCATTGGGACTGACCCTCTTAGACTTTTTCTTCTTTCCCATTCGCCGCCAACTCTTTCACACATAAGGACATGAGAAGCTTAAAGTGTTATTTTTCATTTCTTTGTTTTGCATTCTTTTGTTCTGCTTCTTCTTCCCACTTGTTAACCACTGCGCGTTATTTTCAAATATTTTGCGTCTCGCATCGAAGAGCGGGAGGCTGGATAGAGCTGACAAGCGCTAACAGAAAATCGCTCATTTCCGTGGAAAGTAATAGTATTTGGAAAAACAATGTTTCTGTGCCATTTCTTCGTGAAAAGATCATTTCTAGTAAGAGCTGTGCTTTAAATTCATCCTTTTCGTGCTCACTGATGGATGGGCACAGTAGAAATTTCTGAGGTGCACTTGAATATATCGGTTGTAATATGTTGACACGCAAGGTTAAAGGTTATTTTTCTTTTGCAAACTAAATATATCTTATAACACATTCCGCTGCTGAGAGTAGCTTCAACATAAGGAATCATACCCAGTCAAATAATCATACCATACACAGAAAGCAAGGCCAAGGCACGGCCAACAGAGGCGTCACTAGCCAAAACGTTTGGGGGGGGGGGACGAGGCATTTACCAACTGGCTGGTAGTTTTTACCGACTGTTTCTGCAGAAAAAATGACTGTTTTCAACAACAAAAAATGACAGTTTTGAAAAAAAATCGACTGATTTTCAGAAAAATCCACTGATTTTCAGAAAAACCGACTATTTTGACGAAAAATCGACCAATTTTAAGAAAAAACGACTGTTTTCATTAAAAAAATCAACTGTTCTGACGAAAAATCGCGGCGCTTCGCCCCGACTCGTTTTTTTTTTACCGACTGGACGACAGCATTGGGGGGGGGGGGGGGGTCTGCAGAAAAGAGCAGAAGAAACGAAAGTGAGAATCAGACAATTCTCGATCAGTATTCTACTAAGCCATGTATGTTACGGCCTAGAAGAACAAACAATCATCCATCAAAAAAAAATCTTTCCTTTGCCTCTGGTCCAACAATAAACTTTCTCGAATGTTTTGTAGTTATGTCAACGGACCAGGACGAGGCAACAAATGTGAACGACCAGACCCGAAGCAACATAGCTGCAGGCCAGACCTTACATATATACAAGGCGCTAGGCCACAACAACCATATAACACGAAAACCTTCACTATCTCATAGGCACCCGGCACAGATCCCCTCCGAGCGGTTGCTCACTCGAATTTAGTGTACAGCAAGTGCCGTGCCGGGACCGGTGACATCAGCTGGTACCGGTTGCCACGTGTTAGAACCCGATGAAAATTTATCTAAAAATAGTAGTATGAAGTTGTACGAAAAAATAGCATGCAGTACTAACTGATGATACTACATGCTTCTACTTCAAGGCTACCGTGTTACATACTACTATTAGCAAGACTGGATGCTACTATGGCAAGACAGGATGCTACTGGATACTACTACATAAGATTGGACCAGTCTGAGGCACATCAAATGATAGTATTCTTTGCTATTTCATAGTATTACATGCACATTTTTCGTACAATTACGCAGGCTACAAATTTTTCATCCGGAACGTTAAAATCAGCATGTTTAGAAGCCAAATCACCCAATTTATGGACCGCACCGGTGCTGGCACCGCAGATATCGGTTTGTACCTGACGATACCGGGATAGGGTCTACAGCAGATCCCGGCGGAAGCGTGTAAATTCTCAACCCCCTCTTGGCCTTAGTAAAGTCCGAAACAGAGGATAAAGTGGAGATGGAAGTCAACATCAGCTTAACGAGCGTTCAACCGTCACCCTTGTGTCATGCATGACTGCAGATGAAACGAAACGACATTTCCAAATTTCTAGCAGAAATACCCAAGATTTGTCGTTGCTTCCGAGGCAAATTCCACTAGACCAACAAAGAAAACCTTCACATTAAAATCGTTGAAGCAGAAAGAATCATGTATCATTCGAGGGGAGGGGGAAGTGAATATAGATGGAAGCGACGTTAACCGCTTTATACCCTGACTTCTTTGAGGCTAAAACTGTCAAAAAGAGTTCACGGCGCTGAAACTTAACATATGTGTAATGAAACTGATAACCCTAGAGCGATTCGCTGTTTTAACGCAATTTTTTTTACTGTATTGGCAATACTCTTGATGACTATCTCTTCCTGCCGATGCAGGATCTCCGGGTACCTGCGGAAGAAGGCAAGAAGCGGTGTCACAGCTGCTCCCAAAGATTGCCCTGATTGTTTGACACAGGATTTGAGTCGTTCAGTTTGAGTCGTCACGGACACGTTTACTTCTTCTTCCCGAGGATCACTGGCGTGTTTTGGACTTAGTCATATATAGAGTATTCTCTTTACTGTCTTGCAACGACTTGTCGCGATTTTTCTTCCTAGGATCAGGACCAGTAACGAGTCTAGCGCTCATCAGAAGACACGCATGGAAACATTATCATCCAGCAAGTTCACACGAATGGGCATTACCCTAATCCAACGAAAGACTCAAGAACGGTTGGCTTGTTTTGAGAGATCTCCCTGTTTGTGACTAACTCGACTGACTAACTCAATTGCTGTTTCCAGTTACACTAATCTATTTGATAGGGAAGAAGCTAAACAAATCACCCTTTTTTTCAAATAATACACAAAGTAACTAACAATTTGACCCTGTCGAACTAATGACAATGAAGAGCATGTTCCACCCTCGTACCAATAGTAACTATTAGTTACTATTTCCGTTCCAACCTCACGAAAAGTTACTACGCTGACCGTTCCAGCCTTCTTGAAATAGTAACTAATAGTAACTATTTGCTTACCACGCTCGGGAGCGTAGTAAGCGTAGTAACCACGGGTCTCTGTCACGTGATTGGTCGGATTCGCCCGCGGCATGATATTCTGCTGGAAAATAGAAAATTCGTTCCAGCCTTGACGACAGAAAGGCAGAATTTGTGACGTCATGCGTAGTAACTACGGTAAGTAGGATGGAACACACTCGAAGTGAATTCTGAGGAAGCTTACCGGCATCAGACTGAGGATAAAGCAATCGAAGAAACGAAATGACTTTCAGTGCCGTATGTGGGCCTACAGAGATCGCAAGGGCCTACTCCTTTAACGTCACAAATTCCGTGCCTTTTTTCAGTATATACCCGGGACTCGGAAGTGCGCACAACCTCTTGACCACCCAACACAGTGGGTCCACTACCATTGCAGAAACATTAAAGTATCCTCGAATGTATCACTCCCGCCCCTTAAAGGACCCCTCTTGCTTATTCTGCCTTTTATACTATTATTAGCTCCCATATGGAATTATAAGCTTCTTAAATCCCCACCTTTCTCCATTGTTTCGTTTCCTAACTACGAATTCTTAGCGAATTCGGCCTTGCCGAGTTTTCCCGTCACCCAACAAAAAGTTTGCCGGAATTTTCGATGTCCGCTGACAACTCTTTCACACATAAGGATGTGATAATCTTCTATTTATTACTTCTTTTATTTGCTGAGTTTCCCCACTTTTTAACCAAGGCCCGATGCGTTTTCAAATGTTTTGCGCCCAGCCGCCGCGTCGGAGAGCAGGAAGGCTGGACACAGTCGACAAGCGCTAACAAGAGAACCGCTAGTTTCAAGTGGAAAGTAATGGTATTTCCGAAAACGTTTTTTCTGATCACTTTCATCGCGAAAAGATCATTTCTAGTAAGAGTTGTGCTTTAACTAGTATTTCCAGCACCAGGTGACCACCGCTTCTACTTGCGTCTGACACAACTTATTAACCTCGGGACGGCTTCAAAATACGCCTTTTCTGCTTTTAAACGAAGGCACTCTCTGTACACTGTCAGAAGTTTCATATCAGATAACACGAGGATGCGCGGTTTCAACAGAAAATGCGTAACAGATAACACTTCGGATGTTATCTGTTGTGTTTTTGAAAACGTTGTGCATGAAATGTTATGCATAACAAGCTTTGTTAGGAAAAGCCAAAAAAGCATCTACTGACTTTATTCCTTATCGTCATGATGTCAGAAAACTTAGAAGATACTTTTTGGCGGTTTTTCGGTTCTTCCTGAAGGTACCGCTTATTCTGTCTTGAAATTTGCATATACTCTTTAAGAATGGTCGTGTTGTTATTCATATTGCTTGTTTCCTTCTTTCTACATAGGGTATAAGGGAAATGCAAAATAAAAATACTAATCTGTTCAGGCCACAGCTGCCTCCGAACGCTGCTCTCCTTAATACGATCCGTCTAGGCGGTTCCCGTATCTCACAGCCTATACCATTTGACAAGCCTGGTACTGTGAGGGTATTTCTAGCCCTGGATCAGAAATTCTTTTTATAGAAACCCCGTGATTAACTGAGTCTCTTTAAGTCGCCGCTGAATACGCTTCAAACAATGGCAAGTTACTAACAAGGATTTGGGATTGCAGTTGAGCTTTGTATTGAACTTCTGTTTTTGAATCATTTACACATTACAATGAAACTTTATCAGGACCACACAAGCTCAAAGTCAGCAAAGGAGATTGCATTGTGGAACGGAATATATTCAGTGTGGTGCAAGGTGATAGTGTACTTAATTACAGATTAAACACGAGAAAGTTCAAAGAAGGGTATTAAGGCTTTCCCCAGGGCAACTGAAGTGAAATACCCATGGGAATTCGAGTCAGGTTTTGCCACGGGTTCCCGTCCGAAAAGGTGAAAAGTGTTGAACTGAGAATGTTTTTCTAGTACATATGGTCAAACATCCACAAGTTAATGGTTTTTATGGCACTGGCCCTTCGGCCAAGTTGTGATTTGAGATTGTTCCGTGTATGGCTTTTAATTTAAAGACAGATATATACATATATGGCGATCGCAATTTCTGTCCGTCCGTCGGTCTGTCGGTCGGTCCGGGTTTTGCTAGTTCGGGCACTTCCACATAAGCTAGGGACGATGAAACTTGGTGGGAATGTCAGGGACTCGAAAGATTATGCCAAGTGCAATATAGCGATCGCAATTTCTGTCCGTCTGTCGGTCGGTCCGAGTTTTGCTCGTTCGTGGCACTTCCACACAAGCTAAGACGGCAGGCATATGAGGGACCCTAGGGGAGTCCTAGATACATCGTTGACATAACCGGACCCGATTCGGGCATTGTGGGGGGGGGGGGGGTCCGGAATTCTGGTGATCCCGCGAGTTCGGTACTTCCTGATGTGCTAGGACGATGAAACTTGGAAGGTGTATCAGGGCCCCGAACAGACTGAATTGAGACTAGTCGTTTCCCCTATCCGATCATCACGGGGGAAGTGGAGGGATGGGAGCTCGGAATCTAGTGGCATGCATAACTTTTGAATGAGTGATCGAAATCGAATGAAACTTGGCAGGTGGCAAGAACTATAGTCTCAGATTTTCTATGTCAAGTCCTGACTGGATCCGATACTTGTGGGGGAGGGATTGGAGGCGGGCACTCGAAATCTCGTGAAATGCTTGGAGTCGAGGGATTTGGATGGAACTTGTTGGGAAGAAGAAGCCTTAGCTCCCCATACGTAATTGACATACCCAGATCGTATCTGGGCTCAGTGGGTGAGTTGGAGGGTGTTTCCCGGAATCCCGGTGATTGCCAGATAGAATAGTTCCAGATATTCTAAGGACGATGAAACTTTGTAGGCGTATTAGTGACTTAAGGACCAGACATAATGCCCTAGGAAAACTTGTGTCCCTGGATCCGACCATCTCTGGAGAGCTGATGGAAGGGGAATCCGGAAATCATTGGTTTCCGTAACACGTAACACGGTAGGGGAGAGGGTGAAACGGGAACCGGAAATTTGCAGATAGGCTATACTCCGATTTCAGTCAAAATTGCTAGACGGGAATAGATGTCAGAGATGCGAGGTTTATGTAGAGAGATCACATGCCGGTACGTACGTAAGACAGTCTCGAAAGTTTAGATTTTCATTTTCTTGGGTGTGAAAAAAGGTGGATAATCTCATTTAAAGTTTCTGCGACCACAGTGTTTTACTACTTATTTGCTAGTTATTGGTAACCCTGCTTAATCACGGAAAAGCTTTTTATCGGTTTGTTTTCAGCATATTTACGTCAGAACAGCTGATAACTACAGAAGAACAGATTTCGTTGAACGTATTCATGCTGATGTCACGCAGTCCTTCCGACGCGCCAATCATTGCCCGATTCGCACGAAGCCACGCCCAAATTTCCCGTAACTTATATGGATGTGAAAAGCTATATCGTATATTAGCCCATTAGATACGGGTGTAATAATATTTTCCCATTTCCCGAACGGGTTCTATAGAGTCACTATATCATTGTCGTTTTCCTTTAAGGGCATACAACTCATTTTTGATCCATTGTCCTGGTGACCCGTTTTCACATTTCGGGGTCACAGTGTGGTGACGCGACTTGTGAAATGGCAAACCCGTCCGTGTTGCCTTCTGTGAGCAAAATAAATACCAAATAAATAAATAAATCAAAACAATACTAAAAAAAACACTGCAATTTTGTGCCTCTTCCTCCACGAAAAGAGAAAACAATTACACCTAGAGACAATTTTTTTTCATACAGGAACCTACTAAATTAAAGCAGGGACCCATAAATTTCCTGTACTGACTCGCCATTCAGGGGGCTTGTCAATAAGAGATTTCTGATGCGCTCTTGACCGAGCGTCAGATAGTTCGAGAAATACCCACGGGGATAAAATACCCGACTATCCAGATAGATAAAATTTTTCGCAGCTGTTGTGCTGAAATGGGAATATTTCTCTGTAATGGAAGAGTATCCTTGATCTTTTGTCATAGGTTAGGCACCTGGTGGCATGCTGAATCGTCCCCAAAATTTTGTCTATCTGAGCAAGAACGCCGATTCGACCCAAGCGGAATTTTTGGAAACTAGGTCAGGCTCGGGCAACATAGCAACATAGAAGCATAGGAAATGACAAGCCCCCTGAATGGCGAGTCATTACAGGAAATTTATGGGTCCCTGATTAAAGCTAGACGGATTTTCTTACTGTGACTAAAGAGGAATAAACTGAGATCAACAGTTTTCCTAGCTAATGAGGTGCTGTACACGTAAAGGTGACGAATTTCTAATACACATTTCTCGTTAGTTCAAAAGATACTGCTTCTGCTTGACACCATATCTACTCTCTGTTTCGTGGCAAATGCAAGCTCTTTCTTCAACCGAAGTGTTCCCGTAGAAATTAATTTTCGTCAGACTGCAATATTTCAAGGTCTTACCTGCAATGTCAGTGCAACCTAGTTCCTCAATTGCATGTTCGGCTACATTCTAAACCCGCTAACAACACCTCACTAGTCTTTGCACTCGCCACAGTTCACTGATTTTCATGAATATCATGCTGTTGGTGTGTGAAACCGGTTATCTGAATCCTGCCAAGTTTCGCTGGAAGTCAATGGGCCTGCGAATAGGCTTAAATAGCCAAAGCCTTCAATATTTTGTGAAAAGCAGAACTTAGTTTTACAGCTGTCAGATAGTTTTGAATACTGGAGCATAAATAGTAAATAGTGCGAGGTGTGCTTTAGTGTCTTTAATCCTGTTTCGGCTTGACCGTGGACTGCAACAGAGGGTGGGTTTGTATGAAGCAAAGGCTGAAGACTGGATTGGGAGCAATAAGCCCGGGTTTGGATATGGACTTAGTTCGTATAGCATTACGTAGAGGGGAGCCGTTCTGTAAAGAAGGGTTTTGCCCTCGTTTGCATGTAACGTTTGTTTGTTCAGCCAAAAGGCCATACAAGCTTGAATACACGTTACCATAGTTACTAAAAGAGTGAAATAAACGAACTCAAACTTTCTGTCCTAGGTCTAAACGCTTTAACTACATATTTGTGTACTTCTACGATCAAGTTAGGGGTTCCTAGATTTCAGGATACCGGGAAGCGAAACCATCGCACCCCGAATTTTTTTACCCTCAAATGCGAATGCGCTCGGCACTCTAACAGAAAGTGGGTCAAATTCTCCTCCTGCAACTTGCAACGAGGGCAAATGTAAGTCTACCCCGGGCATAACTATTAAAAAGCGATTTTGTGTGTTTTTGGCCTCTAAATTATCAAAAGCAAAGTGAACCTTCTTGGTCTACAATTACAGCCTGTTTTCTGGGCAATAATAAGTTGGGGCAACAACTGTTTTCTGGGCGTTACTAAAAAAAGTTTTGACTTGATCAGACAACTCGTATGGATAATGAGTACATAGTAGTGCGGTACTGAGTGACGTAGTAAAAAAAAAAAACTAAGTGTCTTCTGACTTCTTCACAGGTGCATACATTTTTATCCCCGTCAGTAAGCCTACCCCTTTATAGGAAACATGAACATGGAACCCTGACCCGGTACGTCTTCGTTAACTATTTATCTTGAGTCTTCGTGACCTGTACAGAAAGAATGTTACGTTGATCGTCGAGCAAGTCACATTATTAAACCCTACTAGGCGGAAGGTGGATTAGAAAAGTGACATACGGCCTGCTGGAATTGAGTCAGTCTAAGTCAGAGCCAGACGTGGAAAAGATACACTAGGAAATGTTGGGTGAAACGAAACATCTAAGAAACTCGTAGGAAACTTTCTAGCTTCGAAAATTCATTTAGCTTAACATTTATTTCTGAAGTTGTACATTGCGATGAAATATCAGTAGCTTGACCTGATTTAATCTACAGACCTGAGAAGTTTCGGTTTGATATCTAGGATTTGGAACTTTGGAGCAACTGCAAGTTACTACCTTGCTGCCTAAGAAACAAGACCTAAGGTTTCGATGGGATCCCAAAAATCTAGTATATGATCCAGACAAATGGGTCTTGTCTTCACCAGATCCAGTATTCGCAGGCTAATCATCTGAGAAAACCAAGTTCAGATAGTTCAGATATACCTCTATCAGCCATATCTATTTTGACGATACTGACCGAAACTTCCTGCTTTACTTCTGCCAAATTTCCGGTTTCGGCTGAACTCCAAGCGAATTACTTGTCCAGCATAAAAGAAAACTTAGAAACGAATTTAACGTATTTCCTTATCCCTATAAAGGATATATTTAATCAACTTCAAATAAAACTTAAACTTACAAAGAAATTTCCGGTTTCAACCGGATTCCGGACGAATTATATGACAGGGTGAAAAATTATTGTCATATACAGACTCAGCGTCTCCTTAGCCCGAAATCTGTCATCTAATCAACTTCAAATAAAACTTTTGCTTTCCGGTTTTGGCCAGATTCCGGGCGAAATATTTGTCTGGGTAGAAAATGCTTTTCATATAAGTGTCCAACATGCCTTCTTACTCCTAAATCTGTCATCTAATCAACTACAGACAAAACTTTTAATTCTAGTCAACTTTCCGTTTTTTTGACGGATTCCGGACGAGCGACTTGTCCGGCGACAAAATGGTTTCTATCATCGTGTTCAGCATGTCGTCTTACCCCTAAATCAAATATCTAATAAACTTCAAATAAAACTTTTACTTTTAACCAACTTTCCGGCTTTTGCCGGATTCCGGACGAACTACTTGTCCGGCGAGGAAACGGTTTTCACCATCGTGGTCAGCATGTCTTCTTACCCCTGAATCGAACATTTAATCAACTTCAAATGAAACTTTTACTTTTCACCAACTTTGCGGTTTTTGCCGGATTTCGGGCGAACTACTTGTCGGACGAGAAAATGTTTTGCATATTCAATCAATCAATCAATATTTTATTTCCGCTAAAGATAGCGAGTGAAAAAGAAATTAATAGACACTGACAAATTTCGGCTAAAACACTATAACTCATGAACTGCCAAAAGATAGCCTAACTACACTGCCGAAAATACTTAAAACTTATCTACAATTTCATTACAGTGTAATTATAACTGACAAACTGAAAATCAAAAAAAAAGAAAAATATCATTCACGAAAAAACCTGCACCAGGTTATGTTGGAGACCTGAAAAATGTTCAGCATGTCTTCTTACCCCATAATCGACTATCACATTAGCTGTTTAAAAATATTTTGTTTGTCCCTAAATTTGGACCCCATCCCCCACCCTTAAATATAGGGCTACAGAGCCCATCTACGAACTTGACCTTACACTTGACCCAAAGAACCTTCACACCAAGTTTCAACAAAATATCTCATTCCCTTCGAGAGTTATCGTGCTGACAGACGGACGGACAGACGGACAACTTTTGCGATGTCATGGGTATCCCTCCACTTACGTTTTGGGATCCCAAAAAGTCAACCTAGGGGAGAAATTAGTAAATGCGCTAAATCTACGTTATATTATTTTAAGGCGACAAACTTGCAAAACCCCGACGAGAAGGCGCAAACTCTCCCTACATTTTTTTTTGCTGAAATCAGCATAGCGTAATTAACCCGATTTCAACTTTTTTTTTTCACTCTAGGTAGACCCTCCCAAACAACTGCTTCAGGCATTTTGATCCGCTCCGTAACTCCACGTCACACTTGATTCACGACAAAGTATCCATCCGAGCTGCAGGCCCTTTCCTCACATGGACCAACTTTGTCCGCCTTAAACTTTATATTCATCCCCCGCTCCTTGAACGTTGAGGCATGAAATGACCCTTCCTAATCTTGCAAAGAAATTTTAATGATGAAACAAACAAGAATACAACAGGACAATTATCAAGGCGGGGTGGAGTGTTTTACGTCCGCTTAAAGAAATCCCCTAACAACTTGAGGCCCCGTATACCTATCTTTAATTCGCTCCTTTACCTCGGAAGATGAAAGCCGTAAAGAACCATTCCTAAGGCAGGTCGTAATCTAAGCACCGCTAAGGGATGTTGAACATCTTCCAGAGTTTCATGTAAACAAAGAAATATTTTACGAGTGACTGCTGGAGGGAGAAAAGACCAGCCAGTTTACGGTATTGCATCACTAGATTATTTCTTGATTTTGGGAACGGAAGAGGGGAGATGAATGAGACGAAATACAACTTGCGAAGCATTAATCATGTTGTGAGAGCAACACTTTGGTTTTGTCGTGTTTTGGGATCCCAAAACGTAAGTGGAGGGATACCTATGACATCGCAAAAGTTGTCCGTCTTTCCGCGCGATAACTCTCGAGGGGATTGAGATATTTTGATGAGACTTGGTGTGAGGATTCTTTGGGTCAAGGGTAAAGTCAAGTTCGTAGATGGGCTCTGTAGCCCTACATTTAGGGGTGGGGGTCCAAATTAAGGGGCAAACAAAATATTTTCATACAGCTGATGTGCTAGCCGATTATGGGGTAAAAAGACGTGACGACGATGAAAAACATTTTCTCGCCCGACAACTAGTTCGCCCGGAATCCGGCCAAAACCGGAAAATTTGTTATAAGCAAAAGATTTAACGGAAGTTGATTAGGTGACAGATTTAGGGATAAGAAGAGACGCTGAGTCTGTATATGGCAATTATTTTTTATCCGGACATATAATTCGTCCGGAATCCGGTTGTAACCGGATTATTTTTTTTAATTTAAAAGTTTTATTTGAAGTTGATTAGATGTTCTTTATAGAGATAAGGATATACGCTGGCAATTAGTTCGCTCGGAATTGGGCCGAAACCGGAAATTTGGCAGAAGTAAAGCAGGAAGTTGCGGTCAGTGTCGTCAAAATAGATTTCGCTTATAGAGGTATATCTGAACTTGGTTTTCTCTGATGGTTAGCCTGGCAAAGACTGGATCTGGAGAAGACAAGACCCAATTGTCTGGATCAAATATTAGATTTTTGGGATCCAATCGAAACTTTTGGTCTTGTTTTTCCTTGTCGTCTGGTTTCATCTTATTACTAGAAGACGGTAAGCTAACGTGTGCGGTTTTTACAGAAAGTGTGGACCTCTGGCCGGATTGATGACTATGACGTTACATTTTGGTGGGGTTCGTAGAGCTCTTGCCATCGGCCAAAAAGGAGGGTTTTCGCTTGTCGTCGAGCCAGAGTCTACAAGGTGTGAATTGCGGAGTGGAGTTGTACAGCCTATATCAAAGAGGACTTTCTGTAGTTACGCAGCCAATCTTTCGTTTCTTCAAACCATGCTTCTGCTTTTGAGTGGAAATCTCCGTTCTAGCAAGCAAGCAGGCACAAACCAGTTTCAAATTGAAGATGGACTAAAAATCTATTAGTGCTTCCCCGGCCCCACAGCCAATATGCCTTCTTTAAGTGATAAAAAGAAAAATTTACAGAATATAAAGTGGAATTTTCCCACGGGTCCGAAAGTGCTGCCATCTATTGTTTCTTCCCATTTCTGTTTGCGATTTGTGCTGAGTTTATCCGTCCATTTTCTGCACTTGGGATTGAGGAAGAGAAATGGTATCAGACATGCCTCTTAAACTTTAAAAGTTCTCTCACTGCTAAAGAAATAAGAGCTTAGGCCTTTGCTCCTTTTTAAGCGATGATATTAGAAAGTTGGCCTACGGCAAAAAAGTCAACTTTTGAACTAATAGATATTTTTTTTTTCAACGGGAAATCGATAGACCTTGATGAGCTGATCAAAGTATATGTCATCCGTTTTTTGGTACACAAATTCCTTCATGAGATACAACAGTTTGAAAGTTTCGAGGGGTTGCCAACCTCAGTAGTAAGGTACAGATTGACATTTTGAGTTGTGCTTTGAAGTAGGACTAATTCAGTAGGTATTTGGTAGATCCACAGCAAACACCATTACATTCACCAGCACGTCTAGTCTCGATCCTCCTTTCCCAGTTGTATCAGGGACCCATAAATTTCCTGTAATAACTCGCCATTCAGGGGGGTTGTCAATAAGAGGTTTCTGATGCGCTCTTGACCGAGCGTCAGATAGTTCGAGAAATACCCACGGGGATAAAATACCCGACTATCCAGATAGACAAAATTGTTCGCAGCTGTTCTGGTGAACTAGGAATATTTCTCTGTAATGAAAGAGTATCCTGGATCTTTTGTCCTAGCTTAGGTACCTGGTGGCATGCTGAACAGTCCCAACAAATTTTGTCTATCTGAGCAAGAACGTCGATTCGACCCAAGCGGAATTTTTGGAAACTAGATGAGGCTCGGGCAACATAGCAACACTGAAGCATAGGAAATGACAAGCCCCCTGAATGGCGAGTCATTACAGGAAATTTATGGGTCCCTGGTTGTATCCATATTATAAACATTGTCAACCGTCATAGAAAGAAGCAGCGCAAGAAGCGGGTTCATGTTTTGTTCCTTAGACTGGTTGTAAACTTGTTGTACAGGCCAGTTATAAAACACGGCTTTTAGAAGAGTTTTGCGTAGGCTTTCTGTCAACCTTCAACATATTCTCAACACTGCAAGGTCGACAATTGCAACGCTGTTCAAATGAGGATTTCTTTTCTGCCGGAGACAGAAAAATGCACTATCAATTCTATCTGCCTGGAATTCTGTATAAAGCCTTCATGTCTGAACAAAAAACCTACTCGTTTCTCGAATCAATTTCATCCGTCGCAGACTGAAAAGGGGTTTAGGGGATCGAAGACCAACTTGAGAATTGGGAGTGAAATGTATCCGATGTCGTAGACATTGGGACGAGATAAATTGATTACCAGTGAACTCTTTCCAAATACACTTCGTGTCCGAGGAAGTCGTTAATCTTCTAAGGAGGAAAGAAGGTTCCCATGTCAAAGCCGAGATGTAAGTGCGTTAAACAACAAAATGGCTGAGGATATCAGCATTTTTTTTGTTCAATTCAATTCCATTCAGTTTAATTTAAAGACAAAAACCTACAAGTATATACAGTTTTATGGCATTTAAAACGACGTCTTATCAGACACTTGGCCAATAAAGATTCCTAGTAATGACAGGTCGCATATATCGTCGCTGTCACGAAGTAATGGGTCAAGCGACATTTTTCAAAATGTTCAGGAGAAGATAAAAAATATTTTAAAAAGAACATTTTTCTATACCGATATCATAATGATTATTATGGCGCTTAGCTCTTTTTGACCCCTGTTGCTTAGCTCTTTTTGACCGTTCTCGAGGCGGTTGGATCTACTGAGCAACTAACGTGTCTCGGGAACGGTTTGTCGTAGGGCTCTGAAAAGTATACAGTAGATGCAGGAAGCTAAGATCCATAGCCTTAGTACCATAGCTCATTTTCACAAAAAATGGCGCTTGACCCTTTGATGTGTGATAGAAACTACATGTTCCTCGGTTCCCTTGTTAATACCACCCTTTAAAGGAGTGACCAGACATGGCGCAAAATTGAGGAGAAACATTACTAGTCGACAGCGATGATTATTTGAAACAATACTGGTACCGTTTCTTTCTGAAACATTGTAACACCAGCAAATTCCGTCGTAACTAACAGAAAAATCTCTAACCCTTATGACATTGTCCAACCAATCACGCTTGCTTACCAATTACTCAAAGGATCAGACAGTGCCCGATATTTTAGCGGATAAACCGTCTAAAATTTGTCCGACTGTTAGGCAGTAATTACATAAGAAAAACTCAAATCAATTCCATAAAGAAAATGTATAATGCGAAATTCTTAACTGTGTATTTTTACATTTTGTTTATACCAAATAAAAGTTTTTCATTTTTCTGATTTTCTGGTTGAGATATATGTTGAGCTTGTCCATGTGCGTGTTTTCGAATAACGACATCAGATGATCACACAGTCGTACCAAGTTCTGCTGGCTGACCTTGAACTGGGGATGATTTATACACTCCCGTATGGAAATAATTCAAGTCATTGTATTATGGCACATTTTTCGATAGTAAACAGTTTTTTTTTTTACGATTGTAAAGAGTTGTTTCCAGCCGTTTGCGATTGTAAGCAGTTGTTAACGATTGTATTTTTACGATAGAAACCGATTGTTTCCAACCGTATGTACTAAAGAACTCAGCTACTTTCCTCGAGGCATAACTGGATGTGCGCACACCGTCCGACTTTCGCATCGAATGCGAATTTCCTCCTTCGCTCCGGAATTTCGACGCATCGCATGCAGGTTTCCCCATAATGAAACGAAATTTCGCACGTAGCTTAAAGGACATCTCGCACTATAAAGTTTTTCTACTCATATGTTCTGAGAGAGCTGACAACTTTACAACTAAGCTATTCTTAAAGAAAATTACACACAGCTTCGGTTGTTTTTAGCCTCTTTCCAAAACCCGTTCCTTGGATGTCATGGCAAAATGTACGTTACGGGTCTCCTGATGAATAAGCTCCTCGAAAACAATGATCAGCCGCATGATACGTCAAGAAAGAGAACAAACGTTAGCGTGATAATCAGAGTATTCATTTCTATTGACATTTCCGATACTATTTTTCTTTACGAAGAATATTTGGAAAAATAAAGTGAACTGAATTGAAATGAGGAGTTAGGATACACTTATGAAGTGAAGAATCTCGAGAACGAGAATGGATGGAAATTCTACTGAAGTAAAAGAATTACTATCAGTGCGCGTCCTTTAGAGTTTAACAGAAAAGGGCTGGGATAAGACGATCTAGTTACCCATCACTTATTCACTTAATTTGGCTGAAAATGCGGAAAAAGACCCGCTGAAAACGCGAAGCTTCGTCGTTCCGAATTCACGAAGAATCGATCTTCAAATAGTGGAATTTCCGCGTGATTTGTTGTGCCTCTATGCGCTTGTATTTTCGTTGTATGCCTTACGAGAAAGATTTATCATTTTTTTTTTGTTCAGGCACTAAGCAATCTTCACCAATCTCAGCACTGCCAACTGAAAAGCCGCGTTTATGTTGAGATTAAAATTTCCCGCGTCATAGTAGAATTTACGCTGTGGGGACGGCCGTAGATATTCTGAACGTCATAACTAGGGCAGATAGTGGAAAATGAAAAATCCCTTTTCAGAATCCAAATAATTCAATGTATTCAATTAAATGACCCACAAACAAATTGGCTTTTCAGTTGAACTTTAAAAGCACCCAGCAAAAGCTATCCCGCCCCTGGGAGGCTTCGGAACTATAAAGCGGGTTTGCCGTTGGATCCAACGCTCAGCTGTGACGATGTCGGCATTAAAACGAACTTACGACCCCCTTCCCCTCCATAAAAATACTCGAGATACTCCCCGCGAGGAAAAAGAAGGCTAGAGAAGCCACTGTGACACTCAGAACGACGCCAAGGAAGTTTATGGTTGGATTTATTATTTTCATTTCACACGGTTTCTTTTCTTTAGGGGAACGACCTGGGACTAACAACACGACGCAGTTCAGGCACGAATGATTCAGGGTAAATTGGTGATTGCGAAACTGTCTCAGAAAACTCTTGTTCTTGTAATATAACTTCTTTTACTCTCACCCTGCCAAACTTCTTCTGACACAGAGAAGGCAGACTAATTGTTTTGCAACTGAGGAATAGTGGGAAAAGAGCCATGGGAGGTCCTAAGCTAAGTTGGAAACCAAGCAAAGCAAGAAACGCAGATTTTCAGGAGAGAAGGAACTAGAAAGGAACGATTCGCCTCGCCAAACTATTTGGCGAAATCAAATTTTCCGCTACACGGCGCTGGAAACACCCAGCCAAATGCAAATCCGTGTTTTCGGGGCAGAAGGCATAGGATGGTGTTTATGTGACACTTAGGTATTCATTATTCTCAAAGATGCCTAAGGCAAGAATTTTCACTTAAATACAAAGGTGAGCGCACTAGGCCTACAAGAAACAAGTATCGAGAATGGACAGTTGAAAATTTAGAATTAAAGCGGTCAAAACTGACTCTCTTGCTGTCCCTATGGGAACGGCTGAAAGGGCAGACAGCTATAACCAACAAAAAGTAGAACAATATCTCTCCTTATTCGGCCCCGAAAGCTTGCATAAAGTGCCACACTTGTAGTCTTTCTTAAAGGCTCCTCCCACTATTTACTCTTCAACATATAGTATTTTAAAATATTTGAATACTTTAAAAATATGCTGTGCTTCCAACAAATAACCCACGGTTTTGGCTGTTTAAGCCTTTTCCGAGACCCGTTGACTGTAGCGAAAACAAGGAAACAATTTTACACAACCGATGTTTCTGATGGAAAAACTTCTCGCAGAAAACCGTCGACAGCGTGATACACATCGAAGGTAGCAGAACATGGCAAGTGAGAAATCAGCGTGGTTTTGTTAGAGGGGTTGAAATGTACCGTACGAAATTGGGTCTCTGGGTTTAGAAATATATGGAGTGATTATGGAAGTAGGTTGTATTAGTATTATATGTAAGACAGGTCGTTGGAGAGTAAAAACCTTCTTAAAGTAAACGATTTTGAGACTTGTAACTCCAGAGCCGCAAGATGCTGACAGCAAAACGTTGCCTTATTTTTAATCGTTCCGTTTTAGTGTCGGAAGAAGAATAAGAGGGGGGAAGGGCTTTCTACAAGAAATCGAAGCAGAACTGGGTCAGAACATTATCGTACTTCTCCATAGTCAGCGCCATATCTAGCCCGCCCAGACTCACCAGGCATTCTCGTAGACCTTGTTTTACTGACACTTGAAACCGAGAGGTTCAAGAATCCACTATTACCTCAGAAAACCCAGGTCCTTGGACCGCCTGGTAAATCCGTACCTTTCTTACTGAGGCCTGCGGTTGACTTTGACTTACTTTATTTACTACTAAATACAAAATAAACTATAAAAACACGCAACCGACCGGGGAAGGCTCAAGAAGCCTGATGATGGACGACTGCAATCCTCTGATTCTCAGCCTATATGAAATTTCATAAAAAAAAGAAGGACAAGAACACTCTCTCAATTAACCTTTAATACCAAAATTTAAAAAGCAAATAGCAAAGTACTTCCAGCCTCTTCAGCAGGACACACAATTTAAACTCGAAGACCCTTTAATGTCCAAAAATTTTGATGTATGAGTAGTTCTACCTAATAAATCCAAGCAAAGCTCTTAATCCTCGCCGAAGGGATGTCTAAATTGCTGTTAAAGCGTTAGAGATACTAAAGCGGAGACACGGTTGATTTTCAACGCCTTAGGTGTCAGAGTAAAGCCACTTTCACACTGACGCGTTGAAGCTTTCACACTGACGCGTTGAAGCTTTCACACTGAGCTACGCAACCTCTGCGTCGCGCTTGCGGTGACGCAACGCAGAGCTTACGCAGACAAATAAAACGCAACGCAAGAATAGAACCAAGTTCTATTCTTGCGAATTCAGCATAAGAAACCGAGAAAGGAAAACGTAAGTACACACCCAGCGTGAAAGCTTGTCGCGCAGGTGTGAAAGATACGCTACGCAACCTGTACGCAGCGCAAAATAAACGCATACACAATGCATCGCAACGACGCGTCAATGTGAAAGCGGCTTAAGGAAGAAAATGAGGAATTTAAGCGGGGTTTTGAGTATTGGTGTCTAAGCGAGGTATCATTTTATCAGTTCAATATTCAACAAATAAATCATTCATTCATTCATAATGCACTGCGCGGTAAGAGGTACTATCTGGATGATTCTTGGAACGGAAGTTCGCAATACAAGATACACATGGATACGAGGACCAACACATTATTTTCGAATATTTGGACCGGACGAAAGGTAAGGCATAGCTGGGGATTTTCCGCGGATTGCGTATACCAATTAGTGAGAGAAAACAAAGAAATAGAACACAAACTAACAAAGACAAAACATCAGCGGGAACAAAACCAGGTGATAAAGTCGGAACGGACCCTATACATAGCCTTTCAAGAGCTGAGACGAAAAGAAGTGTATTTGCTGGACATTTGGGGTTTGACATTCATAAGTAATATAACTTCCTGTGGGACATAGAGAGATATGCATTGCATACCTGTTCGAGAACAATTATATGAGAGAACCTAATCTGTGTGCTGTGTACCATTTCTGCTTACAAGTCTGCCTCATCTTGAAAAGTGATGGATAGTAATTATGTTGCTTCCTTTGATCCTTCGAAAATTAGTTTATAATCCCCTTACTCGAAACAACACTTTTCGACGGTTTAATCTTTTCCCTCCATCGGGATGTGCATCCTAACTAATCTTCTGAGATGGAAGTTAAAATATCTGGAGTTCAGTTTATTTCCTTCTTTTTTTATTTTGTATTCTGCGCCCTTGTTTGACCCGAAAAATAGCGGTTAGAAGTAGATGAACGACACTTACTCCTTCCGACGGGACAGGCATTTCCAGTAAACTCAAAAGATTTTTTTTTTCTACTTTCAGCATGGTTCCCGATGAGGGTGCTGGCCAATCGAAATATTTTTCCGGCATTGTCTGACTGTCTAGTGCCGAACTAGGTCAAACAGGAAAACGACGACCCAAATCACATTCGGTCTTCAAAACCTCAACGTATGGATGCGGTTTTGTCTATCTAATTAGGCTCGACATAGCCAATGAGAAAATTCCAAAGAACAACGCCATTGACTAGTGCTCCCTTGAAAGCAAGGTTGCCACAGGGAGCACAGAAGTTCTACTTTGTTGGAAATGGAAGTACCCTCGTCGGGAACCATGCTGAATGTAAAAAAAAAACAAATCTTTTGAGTTTACTGGAAATTGAAGTTCTACTTTGTTGGAAATTGAAGTAGTAAGTTCTCGAAAGAATACGTTTTGTTCTGTTACGACTGCTTATTAAATAGTTCGAGGAATACTGCTGTCCATTCGTTGATTTAGTAGTTTTTTTTTACAATATAATGGTCGTCCAATTGTATTTGTGTACGTCAAGTAGTACTCAGTAAGTAGTACTTCTAGACATTTGAAGCTCAAAAATTTGTATCAGTGTGGCAACACTGCTTGAAAGTTGTAGGCTATTCGCTTGAGCTTCGGTCTCGGGGTCAAATGGTACCTTCACATAGGCCAGTCTCAATTCGGAATGGATAGGCCTTTGCGGAAACTGAGTGTCCGAATAGCTTTCAGAAGTGGCTGAGACCGGGTGCTAGGTAACACTCATTAGTTGCGTTTTTGATCCGCATTCCCCTCGCGATTTTCTCCTATTTCGCGTTTCTGGACTATTCAGATGAAGTGAATTCTCCTTTTCTTGCGTTTCTGTCAGAATCGAGAACGGGGAAAGCCTCGCGATTCTGCAGAATTGAGAAGTCGCTCCGATCGTGAATTCTCGATTCTCCTCTCTCCGTTCTCCTTCCTGATTGGTCAACAGAGTGCGGGTGTTCAATATGTATAAAACACGTATTACGGGTTGCGGACGAGCTGCAAAATTACTGTTTTTGTCAAATCGAGAACGGAGAAGTCAGAGGATCAAAAACGGTAATTAGTACGAGAATCGAGAATTCAGAACGGAGATTTCGGATCAAAAACGCAACTATTGTGAATTAGCCTGTGACCTGTCATAAAAGCCTCCCGTTGTGAGCGTCGGTCTATAAGTTTCGTTCTAGTTCTTTTGCCTTTCTGGTATTCAAAGCGTAATGATCTGTGACGCTTTCCCATCCGTCTTTACGCCTTTTAGCAAGATAACTTTCGAAGGAGTTGAGGTATTGGGTTCAAAATCGAAGTGAAGATCCTCTGGGTCAAGCACAGGTCAAATTTGGAGTTGGTGCCGTAGCCCCATTAGGTGTTGGGGAGTGGGTTTCAAATTAAGGCGTGACTTTTGTTTCAAGCTAAAGAGGATGTCCATTTAGGATGGGGGGGGGGGGGCTAGCCCCAACAGACCAACACCAATAGCAAGAAATTGTAAGATAAAAATACGAAAACATACTACGCGGATTAATAGAAATATTTTTTTTCTAATTATGATAATTTTCAACTAAACAAAATGGCAGAGTTGAGCTGTTTTGGGTATGGGTATGGCGAAAAGGTAGAGTAGTAAGGAAATCGATGCCGGAAGGACGGTGATAGATAGTGGAAGGAAGGGTTCTTACGAGGTTCCTTCTCCCCATATACTTAAACACCTGGGCCGAGTTGGTCTTTGAGGCGGAATGTATTACTATTCTGACCTGGGAGCAACCAGAGATAGGCAAATCCGAGGAGCAAATCCAAATCCGAATCCAGGGCTAGGAATCCACCATTCATGCTGAGGAATCGAATCCGGATTCAAATTCGACCTTAACAAAATCAAATCATGTACGTAGGTTATGGTTTAAAATCAGAGGTTACAACAAGGACCGATATCTAAGGCAATCAGATAACGTGATAGATTACTGAGGATGCTTGGTGCTGCAGACCAACAAGTTGGATTGCCTAAGCACACTGTGTAAAAATTGGGAAAACGGAAACTGGAGGGATGAAGTCTAGGAATTTGATCGGATTCGTAAGATTGAGAGTTTGGAATTCGAGTCCGAATCCGAATCCAGCCTGACAAGCAGAAGACTCGAATCCGGATTCGAATCCGACAAAAGGACGAATCCTGGATTCGAACCCGAATCCGGATTCGGATTCACCCATCTTTGGGAGCTACCCGGGCGAGGTCCAGTCGAGTCTAGAGACGCATGGAATAAATGGAAGTAGCAAGATTGGGCGAAGAGGTTCGTCAGACTTCAGAGTTGTTTCTTGCCTGTCCTCTAAGCTAGTTCTCCCCATAAAACACTCTTGACTGATTACCCCCCCCCCCCCCCCCAATTCAACAACTATCAACGGGCCCGTGATCCAGGTTGAACAAGTCTTCACAAACTAGGAACCGGACACTTTCTTCCTCTCATGCGATCTCCGACATTCCATAATTCATACAATTCTTATGACAGGAAAAGGTCCGGTTTCCTGTCGGAGTCATATTTGACGGGCTGATAAGAAAATACTTACTGGTACTGGGGAGGGCGCATCCATGCAGTAAGGCGTCTTGGGGCTAGCTGATTGTCCTTTTGAGAGGTTTTCCGGCGAAGAGACAGTAGATGGCGTTGGTGTCATGATAGGAACTGAGGGTGTGGGAGAGGGAGAGCATTGCCGTTCTGTTTTGATAGACATATCCAAGGCACCTGAGTAGTCTCCCGATCTTCGCCGCGGGCGGGCCTGCAAAGAAGGAGTCCGATTTAACATAATGCTTAAATAATACAGATGGCACTTTAGACAAGGGACTTGTACCGTGACCAATACCATAAACAATTTTTCGAATACAATTTACTGGTTGATGAATTTGCCTTCGGGCGGGATCACTGTTCCTATGGCCGACTTCTACCAGACTATTGTAGTGGTTTGCGAACTCAGTTCACAAGCCCCTCGGTAGCTCAGTGGTAGAGTGACTGCCTTGTAAACAGAGGGTCCTGGGTTCAAATCCCGGCTGAGGAGCATTTTTGTCTATCAGTTCACTACTTATATAATGCTTAAAGTTTTACTGAAAAGCCAACTTATTTTTGGATCATTTAATTGAATACACTGCATTTTTTGGACTGTGTTAGGGGATTTTTTATTTTTCACTATTTGCTCTAGAATGACATACAGAATATCTACGGTCGCCCTCACAAAACATTTTTCTACTATGACGCAGTAAACCCTGAATCTCAATACATACGCGACGTTTCAGTGGCCCGTGATCAGCTTACGGAAGGTAGCTCACTGCATGAACACTTATTTTTCGTAAATCGTTTTCGTCGAGCTTACAACAGAAATACAAGCGCATAGAGCATGCAAATCAGACAAGGAAATTCCACTATTTGAAAATCGATTTATTCGCGAATAGCGGAGCAACGAAGTAACGCATTTCGCCGGGTTTTCAAGCTTCTTTAAGTGAATAAGTGATGGGTAACTAGATCGTCCTATCTAAGACCTTTTCAGTTAAACTTTAAAGTTGAACAAAAGCCAGCTTAGTTTTATGTCTTGGATTTAAATACGCTTTAATTATTCTGACATTGCTAAGGGATTTTCGATGTTTTCATTCTCTAGTAGTGACGTTCAAAATATGCACTACTGGCCCGAGCAGACAAAGTTCACCCCGACGCGGAAAATTAGAATCTCAACAAAAGCGTGCATTTTAATATCTAATGAAGCTCATGAAATGCTCAATTCCAGACTATAAGGTAGCTTCTCAAGAAAGCCCGCTCTTGCCTGCTACCCGAAAAAGAGACATTTTCGGCTATCGTTTACCGTTGTAGTTGCTAAATATTTCAAGCATAGAGGTACAAGCACACAGTGGTACCACAACTAAAAGAAAAAAGTTCATTCGCTGAAAATCGTTGATATGAATAGCGGGGCAGAGAAGTAACGCATTTTCATCTGGTCGTCAAGCCTGCAGTAGAGATATGCTTATTCGAACAAATGCTTATTTGTTACTTCTTATGAAACAGTCAAATGGAAAGGAGAATAACAAACATGATATCAGCTAATAGCCAAATATTTCAGGATTATCCTGGCATAAACTTTGAGTAAAAATCCAATAAAATATTATTTTACTTTGAATTACAAATGTGCCTCTTCTTCTATTTGAGGTGTCTGTTGGTTCGAACCGCCATCTTCTTGGCTGAAGATGCGTTCCTCCTGGCGAAGCATTAAAATTATGAATATGAAAGGAAAACCATGAGGCAGTTGAGTCATTAACACTGTCAGTAACAGCAGTTTTTAGTTTTTTCTTCGGCGATCGCTCATTGTTAGGCAACGTTCACATAAGCATAAGTAGGTGAGGGGTAGTGGTTCCTGTGCAATATCCTATCTAAATCGTTCAGTATCGTCCCATGGTTCCTGTGCAATTTCTGGGACATCTAAATTGTTCATTATCGTCCTATAGTTCCTGTGCAATCATATCTGGGGAATGGCCCTTTCTTTAACTGAAGGCTATCTAAATGACTCATCTTTTGATCGGTCGAGACAGGCTCCTCCTTCCGTGGCCCCGCCTACCGTATGTTCGACCATCCATTCTGGGCCGACTGCTTGACGTCATGGCGTTTTTTTAAAGGGCCTACAAAGTCGGTCGAGCATGGATGGTCGAGAATAGTTGGTCGAAAATGAGCGTTCCGTCATAGCGGTTTTTTAAAGGGCCTACAAAGTCGGTCGAGCATGGATAGTCGAAAATGAGCATGACGTCATAACGGATTATTTTAAGGGGCCTACAAAGTCGGTCGAGCATGGAGCGTTCCATTACTTCATTTCTCATTGCCAAAAATGGGCGGAAAATGCGAAAGGAACCATGACCAGTCGACAGGAATAATTATTGTGAACGCGACTGTACCTTTTCGTGCAAACTTCTGCACCAGCCAAAATTATTGAGAAATAACTTAAACAGGATTAACCCTTCAGCACAAAGGGTCTACCATTTACGCTTCATTAACTCTATTCAGTGGGCTCTAAATAAAAATGACCGCAAAATCATCAGTGTCTGGACAGCTCATTCCTCAAAAGAACTCACGATGGATTCAGGGTCGTAAAATTTTAAGCAGAATTTCGCACCAGACTTCCACGGAGTGAGATAAGATACTCAGGCGAGCCAGAGAGCCGAGCACTCTGACAAAAGAGGAACCAAGGTCAAAGGGAGAGCAGAATGGCCCTTGTGGTCTCAAAAGTCAGTTTAAAAAAGACAATGATAAGAAAAAGAACTGGATTCCCAAGAAACGTCCGTACAACCAGCGGATTAGTTCCTAAAATTGCGTTAGACTGAACGGATTGGATGACATCACTAGGTAGCCTACAGAGTTCTCCACTCTCATTACAAATTTGCTTCTTTTGCGGTGTTTCTGGGAATGCAAGAATAAATCGAAGCGGATACGCCTGTAACAACCCAATTCCTAGAGAGACTGGTTTCCGCATAACAGCAGCCATTGTTCCAGTCCAGAACAGCAATAAGCGACTGTCAAATAGTGACAACAAAAAGCAATCAAACCCACCAACCATTCTTCGGATAGTTCTAGATTCCGAGACCACATCCTGTAAACTGAGTATCGATGCATCCACACATGAGCTAAAATATTCAACACAGAACAGATGAAGAATCAAGGCTGTTACGTGCAACCTAATCCCGAAATTTTAGGTATTAGTTAACTTTTCCATCCACGGCAGGCAAGCCTGTTTCATTCCATGAAGCTTTGCCCTTGTTTGCCATTCCAGCACGTTTCATATAATTTACCTACTTCCCAGCAAACTACTACTGTAAAAAATGTTATGGAACATTATCTGTGTCCGTTTTAAAAGTTAGCTCGATCCTAATTTAATGCTAACCGGTTTTGTGCACTTTATTTAGCTGACGGCACTTTGACAACAAGACCAAACGTTTCGATGGGATCCAAAAATCGAATAATTGATCCAGACAATTGGGTCTTGTCTTCGCCAGATCCAGTCTTCGCCAGACTAATCATCAGAGAAAACCGTGTTCAGATATACCTCTATAAGCCATATCTATTTTGACGATACTGACCGAGACTCCCAGCGTTACTTCTGCCCAATTTCCGGTTTCGCCCGAATTCCGAGCGAACTACTAGTCCAGCAAACAAAAAAGAAAATTCAGAAACGAATCTAGCGGATCTCTTTATCCCTATAAAGAACATCTAATCAACTTTAAATAAAACTTTGACTTTCCGGTTTTGGCCGGATTCCTGGCGAACTAGTTGCCCGGTGAAAAAATGGTTTTCATCATCGTGGTCAGCATGTCTTTTTACCCATAAATCAGACATTTAAGCAGCTTCAAATGAAAATTTTTCTTTTAACCAACTTTCCGGTTTTCACCGGATTCCGGCCGAACTACTTGTCCGGCAAGAAAATGGTTTTAATCATCGTGTTCAACATGTATCCTTACCCCTAAATCGAACATTTAATCAACTTCAAATGAAACTTTTTCTTTTAACCAACTTTCCGGTTTTTGCCGGATTCCGGACGAACTACTTGTCCGACAAGACAATGGTTTTCACCATCGTGCTCAGCATGTCTTCTTACCCCATAATCGACTATCAAATTAGATGTTTAAAAATATTTTGTTTGTCCCGTAATTTGACCCCCCCTCCCCCACCCTCAAATATAGGGCTACACAGCCCATCTTCGAACTTGACCTTTACTTTGACCCAAAGAATCCTCCCACCAAGTTTCATCAAAATATCTCAATCCCTTCGAGAGTTATCGTGCGGACAGACGGACAACTTTTGCGATGTCATAGGTATCCCTCATCATTCCACTTACGTTTTGGGATCCCCAAAACAAATAGGCAAGGGAATGTAAAATCTACTCTTTCGGGATCCTCAAACAGCATTGAAGGACACCTCACAGCTTCGGCTGTTTTTAGCCACTTTCTATGTATTCCATGTCCCTTTCTCTTGCCTTGGATGATAAACTTGGCAAAATTTGCATAAACGGTCATCGGACCAATAAGGTTCTCAGAAAAAATTATCGCGAGCATAATACGTCAAGTAAGCAAACTTGGCAAGCGTGACAATCAGTGTAACGCTGATAGAGGAGATAGAATATATTTATGAAGTGAAGAAACTAGGGAACGAGAATGGATTCAGTTACTACTGAAGTATGATGAATTATCAATTACGACGTGTCCTTTAAAGTTTAACTGAAAAGCCAACTTATTTTTGTCATTTATTTGAATAAACTCAGCTGTTTCGATTCTGCAAAGGGATATTTTTGTTTTCCCCTATCTACTCTAGTTATGATGTTCAGAATATTTGCGGCAACGAAAACTACTATGACGCGGGAATTTTAATCTCAACACAAACACGGCTTTTCAGTTGTCAGTTGTGAGATTGGTGAAGATTGAGCCTTAACAAAAATAAAATCATAAATCTTTCTCGTAAGGCATATAACAAAAATACAAGCGCATAGAGGTACCAAAAGTCACACGAAAATTCCACCATTTGAAAATCGATTTTTCGTGAATAGCGGAACAACTAAGTAACGCACTTCCAGCGGGTCTTCAAACCAATTTTAGTGAATAAGTGATGGGTAACTAGATTGTCCTATCCCAGCCCTTTTCGGTTAAACTTTTAACAGATTAACGAATCGCTGAAATGACTTGCACGTGATAAAAGCATTCCAAAGACACTACACGCCTTTCACCGTACAAAAAAAAAAATATAAAACATTTTAACGGTTTATTGCGAAAAGCGAGGAAAGAAGCTGCGTAACTGCTTATCACTTGCCGATGCTACGAAATACTGCTGGACGCTAAAGGGTCCCAAAGGAGTATAATCGTGGTATAAGTACCATTCATACTGCTGTTGTTGCTGCTGCTACTGCTCCACTTCGATGAAGGGAGCACAGGCACGTAAGATATACTTAGGGTGGATAGAAATAATCTACGAAGTAAGAATCGATCAAGCTTTTCGTGAAGAAAACTGGATCAGTGCTGAAAACACTTCATTCCCTAAATTTGATGTCGAAAGTATGAGTTTGTAAGTGCCACGATGTATCCGTTTGAAGCCCGGAATTCCCACAAATGACAAGGCCTACTGATTCCGGCAAATTTCTATGAGAGACATGGACACAAATTTAGCGTTCACATAACAGACCGAGCCAGCTCGAATCTTCAGGAATGATCCCTCGGTTTCTTGCCCAGATGTTACTATGGAGTAAAAAAAATCACAGGGAAAACAAATTTGAAGAGCCCCTATGAAAGTTAACAACGAAAGGGGCTCGAGAATAAGTGAAAAACTCAGTAATGAGCTGTGGACGTTCTGAAAAGATGCTTCTAGGAAGTGGAGATAAAAACTTAAAACATTCACTATAAACAAAATTAAGGGTAGTCGAAACGGCAAACTGAAGACCGACGCATTTACAAACTTATGTTTTAATGGGACATGCAGAAAGAGCGAGCGAACGGCTTAAATACCACCTCGCACTATCTACTGTTTAAGCTACAATGTTCAGAACTATTTGAATACTTTGAAACTAGGCTCTGCTTTTAACAAATAATCCACAGCTTTGGCTGTTTTAAGCCTTTTCCCAGGTTCATCGACTTCTTGCAAAAACTTGGCAAAGTTCAGATAACCGGTTTTACGCATTAGTAACATGATACGCGAACGTTCGTCGGGAGCGTAATGCGCATTGACAATCGTGAATCATGGCAAGTGCAAAGCTTAATGAAGTAAGTTAGCGGGCTTAGAATGTAACATAGAAATTTGGGTCTCGGGCTTAAGAATAATGAATGCATTTACGGAAGTGGTTGCTTTGGCATTCTAACACGACCGTCCTTCATGAGACAGAAAGGCATCTTGAAATGAGGAAAGGCTTCTAAAAAGAAAAAAGGTGCACCAAAACAATCATGGAGCAGTTCTCCTCGCCCTACATGTTTCCTTTCTTCTTTTTCTCTACTTCTACCGTACATTAGCAGTCTTATAAAACATGACTTGTCCTTTCCACTTTTTTGTATGTCTCCAACCTTTCCTAATTTGTCTGTTTCTCCAGGCAACTAGAATTTTTTACTTAAACCCGGCAATTTCCAGAACAACAATCTGTCCTTCACTTTCCCCTATTTCAAAAGATTAAGGGTTCGAAAAGTTGGACTCAAAGAGCTTGACAATGAGGTATTTGATCTGTCCTCCCTTTCCTCCTTTCCTAAATAACATGGTTTCGACCAATTCAACTCTGTTTTTTTTTGCTTTATAATACACTAGTTTACCTGACTCGTTATCTGACTCACTTCTAAGTTTACAAAAACGTTATGTTTCCTCTTACCGAGCTTTAGATAAAGTGGAAAGTTACGACCAAGGTAGCTAACATCCGGACACTAGTTCTCGAATAAAGGAGGTGAGAAAAGGACTAGTTTTCAAGTTCAAATCTACTTCAAGTTTCACAAAAAACTGTCGACGCCTTTTACTGCATGAAAGCGCGAATGGGTCTGTGAAGGCAGTCAAAATAAATGCCTACTCAAACTAACCAATAAATACTTTTGCAAAAAAAGGAAAAAAACTGAAAGAATACAAAAAAACACGAAGACAAAAAAAAAACTAAAGCTGAATGCAACTGTACTCGCTCGCTGGAGAACTCGGTCCCAGCCTTCGGTTACCACGTTTAAACCCCAATAAACCACCTTTTCCCCTTTTAACTAGCCTCCCCGAAATTTCCCCTTCCACCGTTACTTTTTTTACGCCATGCCTCGAGTCTTTCTCAAACGTCGCTTGCCCTTTCACCTGTTTCCTAGTACAAGAGCCGCCAGCCACCCAACGGCAACCGGAACCTATTTCCAGACCAGTTAAAAGGAACTGACTATGTCTTCTCGCAGACATTAAATGAAAGCTCTTGAAAATGGACGAATAAAATCGAGTGTCATTTTCTGCCTTGAACTTTAACGACCAATAGAAGACAAATTGACCAAATTTAGTTCGAAGAACCACGATCTGATGCGGCAGTTAAATCCCGTCTCCAATCTGATAATCTCAGGCCTAAACGAGTTCAGCTTTTATGTTAGTTTTATGACTTGCCACAGCTTTTCTTTTAAAGAGGAAGATTACTGAACGAAAGAGAAGTTCGGAGGTTCGAAAGGCAAATAAAGCAAGCCGATAGCATACTACAAGAAAGAACAAATAAGCCGGAGAACAGTCAACCCTTTTTCGGTCTTGAAAGAAGGCGCAAAGGCGTGTTGTGAGGTTGTCGACCTTCTTTGATAATATTTCAGCGTCCTTGCTGGAGTCCCTCTGCGGGTCATATCGTCGCAAAGAAGAAAGGCCAAGACCAAACCCTTTATTCATCAGAGAACTGACTACAAGTTTCGATATATAGGTCCTTTGTTCTCTGCAACAAACTTTTCTCAATAACGCCTCTAGTACGGGGGCGGGACGTTTTCAGATAAAGCTTATCAGCAGGCAAGACTCTCAGAATATTTTGTTCTCTTTGGCAAATCAACCCAAAGAAGGCTTCAAGTAAGGAGGACAAATTATGATCTATTCAGGAATCCGGAATTAAATCGCAGGAATTAATTTTACTTTTTGGTTAAGGACCGTCTCACACAAGTCTTGGGAAATGGGTACGTCAAGCTCAAACATACTTAAAATACCCCTTGCACTATTTACTCTTCAACTTGCAGTATTTTTAAAAAATTGAATACTTTAAAACTAGGCTGTGCTTTCAACAAATAACCCACGGCCTTGGCTGTTTTAAGCCTTTTCCGAGACCCGTTGACTTACAGCGAAAACAGGGATAAAATTTACATAACCGGTTTTTCTGATGGAAAAAGTTATCGCACACAACCGCCGACACCGCGATACACATCGAAGGTAGCAAAATACGGCAAGTGAGAAAATCAGCGTGGTTTTGTTAGAGGGGTTAGAATGTGCCGTACGAAATTGGGGTCTCCGGGTTTAGAAATATATGGAGTGATTATGGAAGTAGGTTGCGTTAGTATTATATGTAGGACAGGTCCTTTAAACATATGACAAGAGAAACCATTTTTTATAGTTTGGCGAATTCTCTTTGGACCGGTTGAAACTAGACCTCAGGAATAAAAATTCACTCGTCGGTAGCTCAAATTACGAGACAAACACTACTCCGGTCACTACTGAATAAGAAAGAATTAACGACACATTCTGGTTCCTGCAGCACCGAACACCACCTGTTCCAACCGACAATATATAGTTTTCTTTTTCTTTTAAGATTTTAACGTCACTGAGTGGAGTCTTAGCCACTTACTAAGATAAGTACTCCACTCTTTGGTAAGGAGAGAAAGGAAATGGTCGCTATGCGGGAAAAAACAAAAAAAATCTAAACTGAAAAATCTGCCTTGTTAAAGGCGGTATTCTGCCTCCATACTATCCCTAGCTCCCTTCTGGAATTATAACCTTCTGAAATCCCCTCTTTCCGCCATTATTTCGTTTTGTACCTCGACTTATTAGCGCTTTTAAGGCCGTGCCGGGTTTTGTCAGTCACCGAGCGCAAACCTGCAGTAAGCTTCAAGGTCTGCCGACAACTCCTTCACACATAAGGACATGTAAGCTTCAAAGTATTCTTTTTCGTTTTGCTTGGTTTTCCCATGGATAGGCTGGATAGCGTCGAGAAGCGCTAAAAAGAAATCGCTAATTTCATTTGAAAAGTAACGGTATGTCTGAGCCACTTCATCGTGAAAAGTTATAGTAAGAGCTGTGCTTTAACAGCAAACATCAAACTTAGGTCCGGAACGCCTGTTCGACGAAATCTCAACTCACAATCGGTGTTGGGCGATATTCAATATCGATAACGATATATCGGACCAAATATCGATATCGAATATCGAAACGTAAATATCGATATCGAAAATGATATTTTTTCATTTATAATTATTGTCAGTAATTCAACATAAGTTACATTTATATGTCCGAAATTGGTGCAATGTGTTCTTCGTAATTAAGTTTTTATTCAGTCGAAGTTTTAGTTGATGCAAGATGCTTTTCATGACAGTTTTGCTCTTAATTTTTTTTGAAACGGGACCAATACTATAGCGAAACATGGTACTGAAATATCGATGTATCGATTATCGAATATCGAAAGTGAAAATATCGATATATCGAAATATCGAAAAATCTGAATATCGCCCAACACTACTCACAATGAGAACCTTAGCACATCCAAGAACCGTATGAGCAGTGTGCTTGACAACTTCAGACGATAACACCACACCCTCTTGAGCTCAGGTACCTCAGGCTGCTCCAGCAAAGCCCCAGTTGGCTAAGCTACAATCCAGAAAACAACCGAAGTCATGTTTAGAGGATTTTCTTTTTTCAATTACTTTGACGTCTACGCCCCACCGGAGGTGCACACAATGTGTCTTCAAACCGTTTCTATCAAGAACTCGCGAAGACAGTCCATGAAACTTCTAGCAGACCTACAAACCGGCACTATCATCTCTGACACCGAGATAAGTGTCGGATGCTTTGGCTATACGTCCTTCATAAAATCCGATGACGAATTGCCGCCAGACGCGCTAGAGGAACAATAACAATCACACGTGAGATCGGGGGATAAGTTATCTGACGGGTGAATAAGCGATTAGGCTTTCGCTTCATACCGAGTCGCGCATTAGCCCCGTTGAAAAGTCAGCCAGCACTAGGCACTGAAGTCGGAAGCCAGAAATGACAAACTTGAGAACAGAGTTGGGTAAAGCAAAAAGAGGGGAAGAGTCATTTTAAACAGTTTTAAACATGGTTAGGCCTAAGAGGAAATGAAAATAGCAAAACAAACCTGGATAAACGTACACCAAGAAGTAACATGCATAGTTTTCTTTGCGATAGCGCACCTAGCGGCCAAAAAAAAACTAATCTGAGAGGAATTTTATGAGGGGCGTACTGAACGAGAGGCAAAAGAAGTCGACGAAGCGATAAGGAGCGATAGTGAAAAGACTTTCGAGAGATGGAAATGACACAGTGATCCCTGGATGGCCGAGAGCAGCCTCAGCTTCACTATACTTGTGCCAAGCCACTGGGTCCGCTCCTTCCGAGACTGCAGGGCATACCAAGTCATGATAATGTTTGGAAGGTCTTGACGCACCAACCGGAACGAAAATCAAGCTCAGAATGTCGGCCAGGCAGCAAATCCTCCACTGACATCAAGAATAAATAAGGGAAGAATTGAGAAGACATGAATCATGGGACGTTGTTTTCTGCCCGATCCTCAAGTACCGGGGGTGGAGCCTATTCGGCGCCTGTCCAGACCACAGAGTAAATATTGGCGCTATTTCTTCTGATCGCCGTGCTTCGCGTCAAGGAAGTGCGCCAAATTCAAATTAAACCGAAAAGAGGCCGACATTTTGCCCTTCTCCCTCCAACAAATCGCTGCTACCACTACTTTAAAAGACGAGACAACGGGCTAAAGTACAGTGAGATGATAAAAGTCGTGCAATCCTACATTCAAGGATGACGAAAATAAAGGCAGAAAAGGACCGATTTGGACTGAACACTATAAGTTTAAAGAAGGAAGGGACACGCTTCCAAACATTCATGCAATCTCTATGGCAGATTCTTAGTGATGAAAAAAAAAGACTGTCAATAGGATGGATAATGAAACATTTAGCCAACTACCCGAGATAATGATATACATTTTGACCAAAAATAAAAAATGGTTATCTCAAATGTAGACGTTTTGAATGGTACTGTACAATTAACATTTTCAGTAATCAATTAAAATTTAAAATTAGGAAATACTTCAAGCCAACTGTTTTTCGCAACTAACCGAGAAATGTTATGAACTGAATTTTGTCTACAGAGTATAACTTAAAAACAAAACATAACAACTCTTTGAAACAGTTCGCCAGCTATGCCCAAATTCCAACTTGAATGATGTAAAAACATGATACTAAAAAAAAAAACGATTACGAAAAGGCATAGACAATGACAAATTTGGGCAGATGTAAATTGAAACTATCCGAGATAATGATATACCTTTTGGACCAAGAATAATAAGTTGTTATCACAAACTGATACGTCTTGAAAGATATCCTGCACTCAGCAATCATTAATTTCTGTTTTTCGCAACTACACGAGAAAATGATATGAACTAAATTTCGCGTAGAGTACAACTTAAAAACAAAACATAGTAACTCATTGAGTACATTTCGACAGCTAAATGTTGTCCAAGCTTAATACCTTTTCTAGAAGCGATTCTTTACAGTCCTGAGAAGACCAAAATAAAATTACTAATGTTCACACCAGTCCTATTGAATCTGAACTAAATGCATGCGTGTTAGGTCTATGCTTCAGCGTTCAAGTTGCTTAATTGTTCCCCTGAGTCATCAGATGCCGCATTCCCTTGAGCTTCACCGTCTTTGTGAAGGGTCGTGACAACATAAGCTTCATATTGCAAATCTGACCCGAGATTGAAAAGGAGTTTCTATTTATATGATCCTCAGAATCTGCACTGTTTGAACTTCCCGCCTTTTCTGACTGCATCATCACTTTTGCTCTGGAGGTAACACTTAACACTGCAAGAGGCAACACGCGAAGCTCCACCCAGGCTCCACCCCCGGTAAATTAGATCGGACGAAAAGAGATCTAGGATGCTGACATCGGGGTTATGTGAGTTCTCAATTCTTCCCTTATTTATTCTTGCTGACATGGAGTTAGCAAGTTTTGAAGGTCATGATATCTTTAGAAGGATTTCAACTGACCCCTCCAGCCGTTTCATCTTCTTTTTTAAAATATCGTTTTTCTATTTTATTTGAAATGAATGGTCAGCTTGGCTTCAAACCTTATATTCGTCTTCCTGGAATCGAGCAAACAACCCCCACGAGTATGATACTGAAAAGGCTTGGATCGGCCTCTGCGACAGAATGAGAGCTGCACAACCTGGGTAGCGGTGCGCAAAAATAGCAATCAGTAACGAAAATTGGCGAGCGGTACAGAGACTGGATTAGCGAGAGTCTGTCACAGATGAGATAAAGAGTGCTGCAAAGAAGTTTGATTCGATGGAGCTATAGCAGCTCCCCAAGAAACAACTAGCAGGAAGCTTGCAAACGACGTGATTTCGCAGCGAAAGGACACCAGGCTGCTGAGCTTCTTGACACTGTTCTTAAAAATCTTGAAAACTCCGACCTTGGTTGAATCTTTATTATTATATATCCAGAAAGATGTCGACCTAATTGGCCACAATATCCTAATAAATAAACTGCTAACCGAGTTTCAGGTGAGTCTTTTTTTAGTCAAAATTGTTGCTTCCTTTTGACAGATTGTTCTCAAGAGCTTAATACTAAACAAATTTATGGCCCCCTCCTTATTTTCTGTGGTGTGCCCCAAGGAACCCTAATGGGTCCAATTTTATTCTTAATAATGATTAATAGTCACCTGACTGACCACCCAGATCGTTTGAAGTATGTGGACGGCCTGTCTGCACTGGAGGTATGTCGACGAAACATGAAAAGTTCGATTACAGCTTTACTTGACACACACAGCAACCACACCACACAGCAAGCGTCTTTGTCCAAGATGAAAGTTAACTCCCAAAAATCATCAATTATGACAATTGATTTTTTCAAATAATCGCCCACTTTCACAAACCCCATTCCTCCAGAAATCTCTGTTACACTTATTAAATTACTTGGAGTAACTATTGCAGCTGATATGAAGTGGGATGACCATGTTCAAAACATCCTCAAACAAGCTTCCCTTCGTTTTCCCTCTTAAAACTTACGAACAAAATTTCTTGCCCCCCCCCCCCCCCCTAAGGATCTCCTCCAACTTTATTGTTCAATTATCCGACCAATGCTGGAGTATGCATGCCCAGTGTGGCATTTTGGGCTTACATCTGAGCATGGTTATAAGATAGAAAATATCCAAAACGAGCGCTTAGAGTTATTAATGGTGAAGGGAAGGTTCCTTACCACTATCTGCTCGGTAAGTATAAGCTCACCACCTTGGACGCGAGAAAAAACCTCCTGTGCCTTCACTTCGGTACCAATGCTCTGTCTGTTCCTGATTATGTCCTATCCTCCCCGAACCCTACTCACCCATCCGCAACAGACCACAACGCGACAAGTCCCAAAAAGTTCCCAAATTAACTCCTGTCCCCTCAAAGCACGAAAAATATCGGGAGTTTTGTTAGAAGTTTTGTTGAGCTGTACAACAGCCAGTAAAAATAGTCAGTTATTGTTGAATTTTTTAGTTTTAGTCTTTGACCCTTTTAACTATGTTTTATTTATTTTATACATGTGTATTCCAGCGAAATTGCGCTTAACGTAAACATTAGATTCTCCCTTTTTTAAAATCAATTTTAGTAGTAAGTGATTCTATTAATGTTCTCAATAATCCCTTGGCAATTTGAGTCTAAAGTGAACATTGTAATAGACTATTTTTGCAGAGACCGATGGCATACTCTTTGCATTGTGCTATGTTTATTACTGAAATGGCAAATTAATTGATTGTATATATACCTGTACTTTAGTAAGTAAGTATATTTATAACCCACAAAATGTTTTACAACAAAAGAGAGTGGAGCAGAGATAAATAGAAAAAAGAAAAGAACAAAAGACAATAATAGGATAATAACATACGAAACATACAATAATGTATGTGCGATTATGTTTGACGTAAAGGTTAGGGAGTTGACCCCCCCCCCCCCCCGAAACATACAAAAATAACCGTTTTTATAGGCCTTTCCCTCTGATCTATGTCTTTTTTTGTACTTTTTTGTCCGACCCGCAGGCAACCCCCCCCCCCCCCCCCCCCCGAAATAAATTCCTGGATACGGGCCTGGCTGTGAAAAATACCTTTTATGAATAAAACCCTAGTCTACTCTATTCTACTCTGAACTCGGAAGTTTTAACAGAAATGCGCACAAAAACATTCGAGCCACCTAATCACTTCCTTGCCTTCAAATTCGAGCCCCCGTTAATTTCCACCGTCACGAAAAGAGGTGGGTCTCCCCAGCTTCAGCTCTCGATGCCCAGCTGCTCTCCAGCTACACAGATTGCACCAACGCAAGTACAAGCAAGTAGTCATCCCTTCACGTTCTGCGGGAAACGAACCACAATTCCCTTATTTCCCTTTTGGTGCATTTCGATACAAAATCCGAGAACTCCAAACTTCGCTAAGTGGAAAACCATCGTGATACTTTTCCTTTCAGAGTGAGAAATTTAATTCTGAAAATGTTTTCAGAGGAATTGGTTGAAACGAAATGAAAAAATGTAATAGAATATCCTTGATCAAATAAAGTAAAACAGTAAAGAGATTCACCTGACACAAACGACTACGCTTGTCAGAAGCGAGTTTCCTATTGCAAAGTGCCGAACGCCTTTGAACTACACAAACATGGAAAACATTGCAGTTTCGAGGAGAACTGTCCAATTCAGGAGAAACAAGACCGAAGGTTTCGATGGGATCTCAAAAATTTAATATATGATCCAGACAATTGCGTCTTGTAGATAGGCCTATCCGGTATTCGCCAGACTTCTTGAACATTTTTACTATTGAAATTTAGAAACAGATCAAGGCCAATGGCTACTCATCTGAGAAAATAAAGTTCAGTTGTGGATTCAGCATGTGTGTTTACCCGTATCCGTCAGATCTGCTTTGACGAAATTCACCGAACCTTCCTGCCTTACTGCTGACAAATATCCGGTTCCGGCCGAATTCCGGGTGAAGTACATGTCCGGCAAAAAACTAAAGCTCAAACGAATTCCGCATATCTCCTTACGAACCTAGATATTAGTAATAAACGAGTCTGTAATAGAAGATATGCGAGTTTAAAAAGCAATTTCAGCAATGCCAAGTGGGGAATATCCGCTAAGTCAGGCATATAACTTTGACCCCCCATTCCCATAGAACTCCTCGCGGTCATCTTGGGAATAAATATACTCTAGGATATCAAGACACGTTCTTCAAAGCCGGAAGAAAAGCCAAATGCCACTGGGGGATGCCGTGTACAAATGATTATTTTTCACCAGAAGAAAACCTGGATATCCAATTTCGTTTTCACGAAGCTTTCCATGCAGCTTATCAACAGAAAGGGGAGAGAAGAAAATGCAAGAAAAACAAACCGGAAAGAGATAAACGAATGAAAATAAACAAACTTCTTCTAAGCCAGTGAACCATGAAAAGCAACTATTCCTTGGATCTCGGGAGCATCTGGAAGGGTCACTGAATCAAGTGCTTGTTAATACCGTGAAAACAAAAAACGTGACGGCAAAAACCACGATGGCAAAAACTGTGACGGCCATACGGCGAATACTCTTGATGACTAACTATTCGTGCCGATGAATAATCGCCGTGTACCCAGCGAAGAGCCAGAAACGTCATGACAACGAACGTTGTTGATTGGTTTACACAGGAGTTGAATCAATTTTGAGGTTCGTTTGGGTGACGTTTCTTGTTCTTCCCGAGGTTCACTGGCGTGTTTAGGACTTGGTCATCTAGAGTATTGCAAAAGAATGTCACGGTCAAAGCATCGACAGTTATTGTCGCCACCATAAAATTACCACGAGTAAAAAAATTTATGAAACTCATCCGCGAAAACTAAAGTACAGGATTTGAATACAAAAATTTTCAGAACCATACTTTAAGACAAATGAATGCATGAATGGTTTTCTTTACCCATTTCAAACTCAGAAGTTCAGCAAATGTAGTATAAAGAAGAAAGAGAAAAGAAAAAGGAAGAACCACACTGCCTACCAAATCATATCATACAGAAACGTCCCCAGAAATTTGATACTTATTTCATAATTCCCTTCGGATGCAGCAAAGAGCGGATCGAGAACACTATATTTAACAGAAACTGAAGTATTTCTCGTCCAAAGAGGTACTCCAAGCAGAAAGTTCGCAAAGTATAAAATATACAAATATGAAAGCTTTCTTTTCCTTCTGTGTTAGAAGTGCGAAAAACGGAGAAAGAGAGCGAGAATATATGCGAAATCACTAGAGCGGTGTAAAGGCACCGGTTAAAGTTAACCTTCATCCTGCATAACATACCGTGCGCGTTTAGAATTTTTCCAGATAGATCAGAAATCAAACCCGCGTGCGTAGACCTCACATCGAAGCAATCGGCAAACCTGATACACAAGAACTTTAGAAGGGTATATTTTTTGCTCACCAAATCTAGCCACCGTCATGAAGATCGACTCTCTCTTACAACTGAATACAAGCACTAATCTCATTAGCAAGGGTTGAATGCAGGGCCGATACAGGAGTACTCAGAACTGGGAATAAAATAATTTTCTTCAAAACGGGAGATGGATCTACTCGCATTCAAGATGCCATCCGTACAATTTCCACAAAGAAACATCAATAACACGAAATGTACAATTCATTTTAACAGGCTTTGAGCCCTGACAATACTATTATTATAAAACGGTGGAGACTATATCGCGCTTTGACGCGATACACAGGTCGAATCTTATCCGACAGAGCTAGGTAGGAACTTCTATCGGCTGCCATTTAAAAGAAAATATTTCTGTCCAAAAAAGGAACAAGTTCTGTCAAAACAAGTGTCAGCCATCTGCGCAAAAAAAAAGAAAGCTAACGAAATTCAACAAGTCAACTTCTAAACGCCATCTGTCGACAACAATTCTGCAAAAGCGATTCCGGCCGATCACAACAAAGTTCCGAGACAGGGGCGACGTTTCAAGAATGTCAAGTCCAAACGTGGTAGGGAAGCAAATTACGCTCACTCAACTTCGACTGGAACGACGGGCAACGACTTGACTTATGTAAAGTATGCAATTAAGACTTACTTGAGACTCGGCTAATTAAATCCGCTTAGTTTACATAGAACCGCACTTCAGAATGACGAGAGAGTGAGTGCTCGAAGCCAGTCCAGTTGCAAAGAATAAGTCACCTTTTTTATTCGAAAGAGGACATGACGCGAAACTCGATGACATTTCGGAATTTGAACGACGATGGGTGCAGCCATCACACTCTTGCCCAGCGACCTTAACACTTTTCGGCACGGGTATACGATGGTGCAGGAATAAAAGGAATACATGGGGCTGGGATCCACCATTGCAGCTTTCGTCCGGAGACCGGCTATACGAATTTTGCCAAGATTGTCATCAACGGAAATGGACATGGAAAGAGGCTAAAACACCCGAAGCCGTGTGTAATTTTCTCTAAGCACGGCTTAGCTGTAAAGTGGTCAACTACCTCAGAACATCCGATTGGCCGTTTACCTGTTCATCACCCCATTAGCATACATCTTATCTGTGATTAAATTTCTCTTTGTGTGTGTTTTTATGGCACTTGCAGCTTCGCTCACGTGCCATATACCGATGACTTTTCGGTCGGTCTGTCGGTCGGTTGGTCGTTCAGGCCACTGTTCTCCAGTTAGGGTACTTCCAGAAGTACTAGGACGATGAAACTTGGCAGGCATATAGGGACTCGACCAAACTAGCTTGGAAATAGTCACTTCCTCGATCCGACCGCCGTGGGGGGAGTGGAGGGCCGAGGAATCCGGAATATTGACGTATGTTATAACTTTTGAACGAGGAATCGGATCTTAATGAAATTTGATATTTGGGAAGACCTCGTGTGTCAGATGTCACATTTCGAGTCCGGAACGAATCCGGTGACTATGGGAGGAGCTGGAGGAGGGGGGAAACGGAAATCATGTGACATGTCCAGAGTGGACGGATCGGGGATGACACTAGTGTGAAGAACAAGCACAAGCCTTAGATACATAGTTGACAAGGCCGGACCGGATCCAGGCAGTGTGGGGGGGGAGTTGGGGGGAGGGATCCAAAATTCCGGTGATCCCGAGTTAAGATGCTTACACATGTGCTAGGACGACGAAACTTGGCAGGCATTTTAGGGACTCAACTTAAGAAAAGTTGTTTCTCCGATTCGACGATAGTGGGGGGAGTGAAGGGAGGGGGAATCCGGAATCTTGAGGTATGCCCAACTTTTGAACGAGAGATCGGATCTTAATGAAACTTGATATTCGGGAAGAACTCATGTCTCAGACTTCCATTTCAAGTGCGGACAGGATACGATCAATGTAGGGGGAGTCGGGGGGGGGGGGGGTGACCACTTAGAGTATAGCGATTGGGATGACACTTGGTGGGAAGAACAAGCATAAGCCCTAGATACATCAGCGACAGAACCGGACCGGATTCGGGCACTCTGGGGGACGGGGGGGGGGGTAGGGGTCCGGAACTCCAGTGATCGCGATTTAAGGTACTTCCAGATGTACTATGACGATGAAACTTGGCTTGAAAATTAGAGACTTGACAAGATTGGCTTAGAAATTGTCACTCCCCAGATCAGACCATCACACCATATACATTTTCATGATCCCCATGACCCCATGATAATTTTTGCCTCAAGGGTTTTGCTTAGAAATGAAATACTAGCACCCTTAAAGTGCGCATCTTAACCGAAAAGTAAAAAAAATACTTTTGACCAAACCATATATATTCATGATCCTAAAGGGCCCAGGATCATTTTTGCCTCAAAGGGTTTGATTACAGATGAATTTCTAGCACCCTTAAAGTGCACATCATCACAGCCAAGTGCAAAAATAAAATACTTTTTACCAAACGATACATTCGCGTAATTTCCAAGGGACCGTGATCATTCTTATCTCAAGCGTTTTGCTTAAACATGATCAGAACAAACCCGCGAATTGACAAATTCCTACTTTGATCCTCTTACCAAGCCTTGCAAGTTCCATATGAGCTTCTAGCTCTTGTTGTTTAGTGTCTTCTTATGTTTCTTTTTGCTCTTGTACCTCACTTACGCCCCAGGGCAATGCATAGTAAATTCATTCATTCATTCATTCACTATGTAGTGCGGCGTGTCTTTAAGAACTAAAGATTGCTGATCCATCATCCAAAATCGTTAAGTTTAAGACCTAATCAAGATAAACGACGAGTAGCAATCCGCGTGAAATGCAATTCTCAGGAACTAGGCAATATTCCAATCTGTCGAAACGCACTCAACGAAATTTCAAAAGGATCTCCGACAAAGTCTGTTAGACGTTAGGTTTGGGGTTTACAGAAAACGGATTCGATTTAACTAAAAGTGTTAAGTGTGTTAACAATTCTATTTTTCTTTTTTCATTTTATGATTTTATTTGTGGGAATGAATGAATTAATTTATTACGCACTGCCCTACTGCAGTACAAGAGAAAAAAGAAACATAAGAAAACACTAAACAACGAGAGCTAGAAGCTCATATGGCACTTGCAAGGCTGGGTACGGTAAGAGGATGAAAGTAGAAATATGTCAATGCGTGGGTTTGTTGTACTCATGTTTAAGAAAATAAAACAATAAACTCGGACTTCTATTTGAGTTAAAAGTCGAGATTTCAGTTATTTCAAACGAAACTCCTACGGTCTCAATAAAAGGGAATTCATATCCTTGACAGTTGTAACGAGCTGGTATATATCTCGAGCAATATGTAAATCTAGCTTGGGGGTGGTAAGGTAAATCCGGTTCGTGTAACGAAAGCACTCTTACTTAAAAGTGTCAACATTAAGTGAACAGAAGAAACAAGATATTCTGTTCTTAGATACTGAGCGTGGGCCCTAGTTTACACTTAAAACAAGCTGATAACATCCAAGATCCAGAAGGATTACCACGTACGGTAACACTTATGTTGGTCTCGGGCCAACTGCAGATGTATAGCCAGCCACTGTTTATGTTCAGAATGAGGACGTCATTATACCCACCTCCCCCTCCAACTGCAAATATCGTATTCCAGATGCGGTTCGGACGCATAAAAGGCCTACCTACTCTAATTGGATTCCCGTTCGCAGGGCTCGCTCAGGAAGGTCAAAAATTAATATCCCGGATGTTCCTTCCTTCAGCCCCCCCCCCTCCCACCCACAGATTATCGGAACCGCGAAAGGATCTTTTCCTTAAAGTTTAATCGAACAGGGCTGGGACAGGACAATCTAGTTATCCGCCACTTATTCACATAAATTGGCTTGAAGACCCGCTGAATTGCGTTACTTGTTTCGCTATTCACGAATAATCGATTTTTAAATAGTGGAATTTCCGTGTAATTTGTGGTACCTCTATGCGCTTGTATTTTTGTCGTATATTATGACTTTTTTTGTCTAGGCACTAAGCAATCTTCACCAATCTCACCTCTGCCCACTGAAAAGCCGCGTTTGTGTTGAGATTGAAATTTCCCGCATCATAGTAGAATTTACACTGTGGGGACGGCCGCAGATATTCTGGGCGTGATAACTAGAGCAGATAGTGGAAAATAAAAAAAAATCCCTTTGCAGAATCCAATAATTCGGTGTATTCAATTAAATGACACAAAAAAAAGTTGGCTTTTCAGTTAAACTTTAAATAAAACGGCTCCTTAATACGCATGCCAAGTTTCATCGTTCTAGCTTAATGTCGAGTCGAGTAGCTGTAATGTTGACAATCCGAGGCTAGCTGTATGCTATTGTGGAGAATTAAAACGATTCTTATTCTTATGTCCCTCCCTCCCATTACGACCATGTATAATTAGTGAACTGGAAGGCAAAAATACTCCTAAACCGGGGTTTGAATCGAGGACCTTAAGCTTTCTAGGCGAGAGCATCCGAGAGCACTGGCCTAGAAAGCGGAAGCTCCTGTTTTCAAATCCCGGCGGAGAAGCGTGTTTTGTCTTTCAGTTCACTACTTATAAATGTTTCGATCTCAACGGTGTCTCCCCCGTAAAATTAATTCTTTGGTTTTGTTTAGTTTTCACCAACAGGCCCGGCTCGCCCTGGTTTGTCTATGAGGCTTTGAAATAGTCCTAGACTTCCAAATTCAATTCAACAATGTATTTCTCGCTTACTTTATCCCCTTGTCCTCTCTAAATAATACCCCTTACGATCGCTATACGGTACTTTGGCCGAAGGCTGCAAGTGCCATGCAAATAACAAACCTAGTGGTCACTCTCGATTTAGAGCTTGCAAAAAAATAAGGCACACATTTTTCGAGTCAAACTACGGTGATTTGTGGACATGCTTTTCCAGCCGAACCACAAGGAAATACGTATTCCATGCGAGAAAGTTACAACTAATGGAACCAACACTGTAAAAAAGTTTCTCCGATTAAGGATTAAAGTCAACTGCAGTATTTGCTACTGGGATTAATCTTATCTCTACTGAGATAAGATTGATCCGAACTAAAGATAAGATTATCTTTCTAGAGACAACAATAATAATAATAATAATGTAATTATATATTGCTAAAAATCAGGCCACAAAGCCTCTACAAAATTCGCATAAAACTGTTAAGTTTAAACATTTCTTCCTGAAACATTCTGTCGTTATGACTCTTGAACATGATGAGTGACTGGCAATTGGCCGTTTCCTCCGGAAGGCTATTCCAGTGAGCAGCTACACGATTATTGAAACACCATTTTCCCAATGTCCTTGAGGAACGGAATGACAAGATCAATCCCAGTAGCAAATACTTCAAGACTTTTTTTGACAGTGAACCCGATCCTTCATGCAAAAGCCTCCTTCGAAGTTTCAACAGACGGAAATAATACAAGATCGACCCGCACGAACAGAAGTGGGAAAAATGACTTCCAAACATCGTCGGAAAAATAGGAAACATACACTAACTGAAAGAAGGAACTTGCAAGAAAACAAACAATTCCAAAGGGACAAACCAAGGTCAGCCTAGGGTGACATAATAGCTTAGACTTCGCCTACGACACAGCTTGGACGATGCAGACTGGCTTACCGCCTTTATTTCTAACAGCCTGTATCCAATCGAGGTTGATTTCCTCAGGATCTGTCCTCAATATGCGTATACCTTCGGCCGTGTCGGCACGCAATTCAGAATCTCGTCCGACTGTGATTACAAAGCCTGGATTTGAATGTAGAAACCTCAAAAAACAGCCAATCAGAGGCAATGCAACAGGCACGCCATCTTTATGACGAAACTTAAATCTATTATTAAGCTGCTCGAAAACGCCACAAGAATGCGCCGACTCAGTCCATCGGCGATCAACTAGGCACATGTAATGCGGCATGCTATCGAGGCCTAGGACCTTCTTGTAAAGGCCAAAATTCAGATGTGTGTGTGGATTTTCTAGGAATATTTGTAGACCTGACAAAATCTCCAGACAAATCACTTCTTTTCTTACTTAAATATTTTCTATGAACAGCAAGGGTTGTGCTGTTGGATTTTTTTAAGCAAAACTTTCCTTTCGTGACTTAGGAATCATAGGTGCAATTCCCCGAGGACTGCTCTTGAGGAGTCCCCTTGTTTTATGGCACTTGCGACCTCTGGCTCAAGTGCCATATATACCGATCGCAATTCCGTCTGTCGCTCGGTCGGGCGGTCTGTCACACAGTTGCCAGTTAGAGTACTTCCCAGATGTGCTAGGACGATGAAACTTGGCAGGCATATCAGGGACCCGACCAAACTAACTTGGAAATAATCAGTTTCCCAATCCGACCATCTGGGGGGTTGGGGGGGGGGGACCCGAAATCTCGAGAAACGGTTAGAATGGAGGGATCGGAGTGAAACTTGCTGGGAAGAACAACCATCTGCTCTCGATAAATCCTTTACACAACTGGACTGGATTCGGACACTTGGGGAAGTAAAGGGGTCGGAATTACGGGGATGGTGATGTCTTGTTTACTTAACACTCACCGTAGAAAGAAACCACATTTATTGACTGATTCTTCCAAATAAAATATCCCAATTATAGAGATGGGCCACAGTTTTGCCACGACATATGATATGTATATACATTTAACACCAAGAGGCCATAGCAGAGAGGAGTAGGTCTTTAAAGACCTGTTTCTAATAGTTCTCGCTAACTCATCCCTCCCATGAACTCCCCCTTAAAAATATCCTCCTTTAGGCCCACCAATCCTTCACACCCATACAATATAAAATGAAAAATACCCTGATCTCCCTTCCCACACATGGCAAAAAATTAAAAACGCAAGCATAGCAATAGGACAGAAATTGCTCCTGCAGTAAAGTCAATCTTGGATACAGCAATTGCGATTCCTGGCCCTTTACCTCCACGAGAAAAAAGGGTAAATGGAACACTAAATCTACCGGGACTGTCCACGAGTCAGGGGATCCGAGACCTTGTTTTTCTAATATACTTTACCAATAAGCTCGAGGAACTAGTGCGTTCATTAGCAGAGACTGAAACAGCCTAATTGGAACGGAGAAATGCTTCCGAAGAATTAGTGTCTTAAGAGACTAAGGAGAACGGGACCGTGGATCAAGCTAAATTTCGATCCTAACTTTCTCGGAAGTGACCTACAAAAACGAGCCATGACATGACATACCGTATCAGTACGATACCCGTTACGTCAACGGGTCTATCGTCCTCCAGTACCTTAGAACCGTTCGGTAACAGCATTCCCCAAGGAAACATTCCATTATTTTCGAAACATCACCTTTCCGGCTTGGCGTCTACTGGCTATACTCTTGATTACTAACTCTTCGTGCCGATGAACCCACCCAGTCACCGGCACCTGCTGTACGCCTGTCCCAGCACCAACCGAAACCAGCGTTACTGGCACCGGTGCCAGACATAAATTCAACGATTCCCGCTTCTAAACAACCAGATTCTAATATTCTATCATGTGGTAACCAGTGTAAGCGGTGCTGGCCGCGGGCACCTCGGCACCGGTCACTTGTTGTACACTAAAATTGAGAGTGGTCAACCCCTCGGATCTTGCTGCTTATCGGAGCGTGTATTTCTCTTTCGACAGAGGGTTTGACGGCACACTTTAAGCATCTTGTAAAGGCGTTTGACAGTCTAGACCATAAAACTGCATTAGATGAAGCTAAGCTCATGGGTGCCCGCCAGTTCATTAATCGTATGTTAGCAAGCTTTTTAACTGGTAGATCGCAATGTGTGCAACTTTTTGGTCGAGAGACGTCTGAATTCCAAGATATTTTTTGTGGTTCGCCGCAAGGCACAAAGCTAGGCCCGCTTTCATTTCTCATAGTTTTTAACCGTATTTTAGTCACCGTACGTGAGCGTTTTAAGTATGCAGACGACCTGACAGCATTAGCTTTAAGACTCAAAACCCAAACGCCACAACTAACCGACTTGACTGGCATATTTAATGATCTTAAAACTGAACTAGCTCAAGTGAAACTGGCTGTTAGTGAAACAAAAAGTACATCCAGGACTTTTTCGTTTCTGAAAACTGACAACCTATCTGTGACCCCTACTGGACTAAATGTAACTAAAACTGTTAGGATACTTGGTATTTACTTGGACGATGACCTCAAATGGAATACACATGTGGAAAATTTGACGAAAAAAGGTGGATCTCTGCTTCGTTCGTTTTCACAGCTGAAAAGGTTTGGAATACCAAAAGAAATTCTTAAAGTTGTAAACTGTAGCTATGTTAGACCTTGCCTAGAATACGCTTGTCCCGCTTGGCACCCCGGTCTGACCAAGGAACAATCTGCTCAAATTGAGTCGGTTCAAAAAAGGGCTCTGAAAATAATATTGGGCCCCAACTACACGAACTATGACAGCTCACTAACAGAACTTGACTTAGCAGACATGAGCAAGACATGAAGCAGACCCTTCCACCGTCGACTACTGCCAGACTTCGAAAACCCTATTGTTGACGGACCGAGGACAAGGCGTCGAGAAAAGACAAAGAGTTGTCAACTGATATCGTCTTACCCGGCGACTAGTACTCAACGTTACATCAAGTCATTCGTTCCGTACTTTACTGATTATTTTAACCAAGCAACGCTAAATGAAGAATTCTGATATGTTTTATTTTAATCTCTATGTATTTTCGTAGTTACACACATTTGCGTTGAAATATTTAGTGTGGTATGATTTATGTATTGACTCGTGTGTTTGACGTACCTGCGCTAGCTAACGCTATTTTGGTAAAATAAAGCATTCATTCATTCATTCATTCATCTAGATGCGCGTATAACATCATGGCATAAGAAGATGCAGAAATAAAATCCAACCTATTTTCCAAAGAGATAAGCCGATACCGTAGAGCGACGCTTCGTCTTCCTGGCTCGGTTCTGATCTTCGATTCAATTCATTCTACTTATAATTCATCTCAATTAAAAGAGAGGCAGACGCCCTAAAGCTGGAGTAAAAAAAAAAATCTTTCCAGGGTTATCTTTTTTCTACTCGACCTTAAAATCCAAAAAGGTCGACGACCCTCTATATCACATTTCAATTACCCAAACTGTTCCGAAGAAACCGGATTTTCTCTTTTAAATTCCGTGTAAACAAGGTGAGGACGGGGGCAATTTTCCGGTTCGTGTGACACAAATATATTTTTCCGTAATTTTCCGTCGGGAAGCTTGGGATCTTCCGTATTAACATAATCAATACCGGGAATTATAAATACCTGTTTCCGCCGAGGTAGCTGGAAAGGCCGAAACTCTCCCGGCTCCGTGTTGAGAGAGAATACGATTTCTTGCATATGCGGAGTAGTCCGTGTGAAGCTGGTATCTTCTATTTTCGAGCAGAGAGAAGCGTCGGTTAATCCACGGATCTGTAGACAGGGAGAGGCACGATCAGTTTGGAAATTGATTCTCAGTTTCACAGATAGCGAAGACGCCGCAAAACTGATTAATAAGTCTTTGAGCGACCAAAAGGCTTGAAAGGAAATTCTGATCGAGCCGGAAGGGAACTGAAGAGAATCTAATGAGAAATTTTGACAAAAAGCTAAATTTTGATTCGGGGGAGAATAGGACTTTGTAGCTGCAGCGTGGTCTTACAGCCGTCATATTTATGAGAATAAAAAAAATGCTAGAATTGCGAAAGATATTAAATTGTACCTAAGCGATAGCGATAGCATGTACTGTTTGTTTTATCTGACGCGCTAGCTTGTCTTGATTCATACAAAAAAGGAATGTATAAAAAATTCCGAAATAAAAGCATAAAGAAGCAAAATACATTTAATAAAACACTAAAGGATTCAGTCGACTGAACCGATGGGGTAGCCTACTATTGAGCTATTAATCCAATCGCTCTTGCAAGTTTGCGGGGCTCTCACCGTTTGAGGGCAGTTAACTAGAGTTGCATATTTTGGATGTACACTGTCAATAGTTTCATAACAGGAAACACAAGGATGCGCAGTTTCAACAGACAAAACTTAGAATGTTTATCTGTTGTCGGGACAAACGTTATGCATGAAATGTTGTGCATAACAAGCATTGCCAGGAAGAGCCGTAAAACCGCCAAAAAAGCATCTGCAGAATTTTCGATATCATGACGACAAACAAAAAAGCCAGCAGATACTTTTTTGGCGGTTTCCTGGCAATGCTTGTTATGCATAGCATTTCATGCACAACGTTCGTCGCGACAACAGATAACACTCCAGGTGTTATCTGCTGCGTGTTGAAACCGCGCATCCTTGTGTTGTCTGTTATGAAACTTCTGACAGTATAATTTCCGTATACTTTCACTCAATAGCGCTTTACCAAAAGTTTTGCCTCACACCGTCTTATTTGTCCATTCCAGGTACTTTAGTTTTGAAAATGAAACTTCTTAGGTCAAACTAAGAACTAAGTCGAGAACTTAGTTTAGATTGACGTAGTTCAGAGCTTCGGAAACAAGAGCTCAATAAAACGCTAGTAAGAAAAAACAAGACTACAAACTTCTAAGAAACAGAATCAAATACAAAAACGCAACTTAAGTAGGACACAATAGTTGTTTTCGAGGGGTTACCCATTCTCCGTCACCTGCTGTACACCCTTCCCCAGCATCGCCGGTACCGACCGATAAAAGCCTCGGTCGACCATAAATTAGGCGATTCCCGCTTCTAAACATGCGCATTGCTCTAACACGTGGCAACCGGTGCCGGCAACGGCCGGGCACCGCGCCACCGGACACATGCTGTAGCCTACACTAAAATCGTGAGTAGGCAATCTTAGACCTCAGGCTTTATAATAATAATAATTTTACTTTTCACCCATCAAAAAGCACATGGCATAGACGGAGTAGGAATAAAGAAAAAAAGAAGAAGGAAACACTATAACCATAGGAGACCAGACAAACGTAGAGACTACAAAAACATTATCCTATCTACAGTCTACAAGACTATCCTACTGTAGAAGAATGCTCTCCCATTGACACGCTCAATTTTATTGTTGTAATTCTGTATAAGTTGTCCAACTGCTGTGTGGGTCAGTGATGTTGTAAATAAGACCATTGTACCATTTCGGGTCCAAGGAGAGAGGCGGAGCAGGAATTTACAGAAACGAAATAAATAGAGCGAATTTGTTTTTTATCAGTAGTGTTAGGTAACCTTCGCCAGAAAGGTGCGATGTGTAAAACGTGAGGCAGGGCCACCGCGTTCAAAGTCGTGGCGAGAATAAGACGGTTGAAACGCAACTTATTCGCCACAATAGAACCATAAGCTGCAGCAATCTTTTTGCGAATATGTTAACAGTGCTCTGGTCTCTCTGATCGACCTCCCGATCGGTAGACCAAGATAAATCAGCGAATCTGCTGGTCTAACGTTCGAACTTCCCAGCCGTACAGTTATATCGGGGCTAGTTCTCCAATTAAATAGAACAACTTGTGATTGTTCAGGGTTAAATTTCATTCATACGCTACTGTACTCATCACTTAACGTATCAAAATTTTCTTCAAGACGAGCAACTGTGCGACTGGGGTTTAGAATGTCATCCTACACTGTAAAAATCTTCTCCGAGAAAGGATTAAAGTTAACCGCAGTATTTGCTACTGGGATTAATCTTATCTATACTGGGATAAGATTAATCCGAATTAGAAATAATCTTATCTGAGTAGAGACAATATTAATCCCAGTAGCAAATACTGCAAGATTTTTTTTTACAGTGTTTGCAAAATGCCTAGAGCGCGAATCTAGCTATGCATTCATTCTTTCTATACTGAAGGGTCTTTTGTCCAAGCCTAACAATCTCGGCCGAATGCTGTCTAAACATGGCAAGACCTTGATTGCCACCACTGAAGTGGCGAAACCCAGAATTGCTGGATGGCAAACATGGATGCCAATCTGTGTATGGAGATCTAGCCGAGCGCATCGTAACGATCTCAACGAAGTAGGGAACTGAAAGAAACTGATCCACTGGGAGCAATGAACTCGTGAAACTTAGTTTCAGGAAACTCGTCTAACGACGGAACTTCCGTGGATCGAGAGGTCTAGGGCGTCATTCCGGCCCCACATCCATCCCTGCGACGCTGTTAAAACAGGCCAAAAATATCAAGCAACAAAGAAACGTTGGAAAAAAATAAAACATACAGCACGGCAATGAAAGCTGGACGGACTTCAGCAGAAATCCGTATTTAGGGGCCTTGCTTTGACACCCTCCCATTTAGTAGGGACAGTTTCGAAAGAAAATGGTGAAACGAGGTTCCACATTCGATAAGAAAACACATTCGATAAGAAAGCAGGTTGAGTAAAATGTCGTCGTTTTTATCGGTGTAATGTCGTAAATGTTAGTCGGATTAGTGACTACCAGGCATCCATTTTGTTTTCCAATGTGTCAGTCTTGTAGTACTGATTATTTCCTAATCTTTTTCTATGAACCAGGAATACCGTAACTGTATAATATTAGACATTCAGAGCTTTTGAGCCATGACATAAGACCGTCATTTGTTTCATAATCTTGACCTTCTGTTTTGGATAGTCTGCTGCCTGTCATTAGGGATGCTGTTACACTTCAGAGTAAGACTTTACAGAAAACAGCTTCATTTCACTAAAAAGTATAAAGGGTGTTAACAATTCTATCTTATTTTTTCATACGCGATTTCCTAAGACTTTTATTGTTTATTTTTTCCAGCAATGTTTGCGGCGCAAGTTTCTATACGACTTTCCTTATGCTGTAAATGCATAGGTCTCGTTAACTTTTTTCCATTATCGTTCAGTAAATCAGATTAAAAAAAAATCCACCTACACAACTATGCTCTGACAGTCTGCACTTCTTTGGTAAGAAGCAGGTTCTCGATAGAAATAAAAAGTTGCCCGATCGATCCGACGATTATTTACCCCACTTCCGCCACAGTATCAGTCGTTTTCGCATTTGGGGAAAGTTTTTTTGGTTTTGTTCCGTATTTGTTCCCGTATTTGTGACACCTTTACATCCTTTGCATTTACGAAAAGTTATTTTATCTGTTTGACAGTAAAGGCGAACCGTTTATTTGTTGTCTTACTTTAGCTCGGTGTATGCCTTCAGCTTTTTAAAGGAGTTAACTGGTGTGGTGGGTAATCCTGAAGAAATCATAACCAATGTTACAGGAATTATCATTGAATATAACAATACTTTTTCTTTCCATACAAAATCCGAAGAAAAAATATTCACAATAAGAGAAAGCGAGCGACGCAATGAAAACATCCGCATCGCCAACTCATAGATCACTTAATCATTATAAAACTTTTATAAAAAATTACAAAAACTTTGGTATATATTTTTTTATGTGATATACGAGTGATAAGTGTGATGGCATCCGTTTCTTCTGGGTTTGTTTGTTTATCCCATTTGTCACCCGGCTTTCGCGCCAGTCTCCCTGCTGGGGACGTTATGTAAATAGTGTTAAATATGTATATTCAAACAATAAAAAAAAGAACTTAAACTTGAACTCACCGATTGTGACAGTTGAGCTCGTATATATATGAGTATATAAATTGAGCTTATATAGATAGGGAGCACAACTTATCACTGAAAGAAATAAGTAATAGCAAGTATTGGGTAGGATTTGTTTGACTTTTTATTCCCACACCAACTGTGTTTCTTCTGTTGTGTATTTGTTTCTTTCTCTTTTTTACTCCATGCAGAAATACGTAGAAAAACAGGTCAGCCGTTTGTCACCGAGCTGCTGAAAAGAAGGCGGTGGACATACCTCGGGCACGTCCTTCGTAGGCTATGGACGAGAGCCGCCTTCCTCAAACAACCTACGAGTGGAAGCCAGACGGGAGAAGAAAGCGAGGCCGCCCCAAAAGCACATTGAGGCGAACATATGACCGAGATCTGAGGTCGGCTGGTACCTCGCTAGTACCTGAATGGGAAGACGTCACCGCTGCGGCATCAATGTTTTTAATTCAAAATTCAAGACGCAAGTGTTACCCTTTTGGATGTTGCGTCATCACTTTCAAAACTCATGGACAACAAGGCCCAACCAGCACACGATGTCGTCCACTGCTTCCTGACCGAAGATTAAAAATTAAGTGTCTTTTTCTGTGTGTATCTATGTGTTTTGTTTATTTTCTTTATTTTCGTCATTTACTCCGCCTTTTCAAAATGGCGGGTCATAAATAAATTACTTACTTACTTACTTAATGCGGGACGAATGGAGAGTCTTAGTCGACGCCCTATGCGCCACCGATGGCTCTCGAGGAACTAAGGTCTAGTCTTCACATTGTTGTTGTGCAGTGGGTTACAAATAAATATTATTAGTGTTATTATTAAATGTTTTTCTTTTTGTTTGACTTTCTTGAATGATTTATTTCAAGCATTCGAGTGCTTTGGAATCGCGCAACTTGATGATCCCACAGTCTTTCCTAGTCCTGGATTGAACTCGCGACTTGGATGGCCGTGATCTAGAAACACTAGAGTAAATGCACTAGTAGTTGCGTTTTTGATCGAAGTTTTGTTCGCCACGCTTGCTTAATAAGTCCCCCCCTTGTTCGGTCGCCGTTTCATAAACATTGACAAACTTCGAACTTGCTAGCTCACTAAGTTCGACGGTCAGATTTTGAAGTAGCCTACAAAGAAACCGTGATTGGCGACCAAAAACGGTATTTAACAAGAGACCTTTGAGTATGAAGGTGACTTCAAACTTCGATCAAAAACGCAGCTAGTTACAATATTTCCATGTCAAGGCATTTTTTTTATTGATTTTTCGTGTATCTGGTAACTGATCTATTAACTGAAATATCAATTTTACAACTAAATAACACCAATTAAATCATTGCCATGCTAAAGTAGCCTATTGTTGATTTCGAACTCCCTAGCATTACGCAACTGGGTTTATTTAATTTAACATGGATTACAAAAAAGATTTTCATTCCTATTTCAATTTTGTCGTATTAAAGTCCGTATCAAAACCTCGGCTTCTTCGTCTTCATTTAACCTTCGGCTTTGGCTTAATAAAACCCAACCTGTTGTGGGCCAATGATCAAAACAGACAAGATTTCGGGCATTAGACGTTCTCATACTAAATAGCAGCCAATTTCGAGTAAGAGAGATAATTAAAAGGAAAGAAAAGGTCTGAATATTCGTAATGAAGGTGTTCAGAAGATGTGAACACAAGTACGTGTTCACGAGATGCTATTTGAAACTCATTAAAGTTTAACCGAAAAGGGCTGGGATAGGCAATCTAGTTACCCTTCACTTTTTCACTTGAAGAGGCTCAAAGACCCGATGAAAATGCGTTGCTTCGCTGATCCGATACTCACGAATAATCGATTTTCAAATAGTGGAATTTCTGTGTGATTTGTGATACCTCTATGCGCTTGTATTTTTGTAGTATGCCTTACGAGAAAGGTTTAGGATTTTTTTATGTAGGCATTAAGCAATCTTCACCAATCTCACCACTGCCCACTGAAAAGCCGCGTGTGTGTTGAGATTAAGATTTCCCGCGTCATAGTGGAATTTACGCTGTGGGGACGGCCGCAGATATTCTGAACGTCAGAACTAGAGCAGATAATGGAAAATAAAAAAAATTCCCTTTGCAGAATCCAAATAATTAAGTGTGTCCAAATAAATGACACAAAAATAAGTTTTCTTTTCAGTTAAACTTTAATGTGCTATCACTACTCATTCACTTATGACTCATAGTGCGAATGGAATGAATTGGGGTCGCAGAACATCGGAACAGAGTGGAGGGAGGTGAGCACAGTATTAGAGAGCTGACAACTAAGAACCTGAAAGAAGTGAATATGTGTGCAGCTGCGTCATTTTTGTGTGATACTTGTTCGTAACGGGGTACTTTAAGGCCATTTTTAAAGAACTGTCGGGTAAAGTTTCGGGCAATTTTGCTTAGATATTTGTTTGAATTACAAACTATTCGTTGCGTTTTCAATGACTGTTATCATGTACATGATGAGTACATTTTGCTATTTCTACGATCTTATACAGCTATCTGAAGACTGCAATTTTCGTCATTGTCATAACATTAGAAATCATCTACACGTGTATAATCCAAAACAGGTGTCTAAACGATAGTGGGACATGTCCTCCCTTCCACTCCACAACGAACCTGAGCTTCCACAACTTATATTGATTTGTCGAGCCTTACCTACTCATGCAGTTAGGAAATTCTAGAATCGTCCTGGAGACTATTAAATTACATGTCGAAGAAACTCTTAGCAGTTTCTCAACCGAAAGGAGTCGCTAGAGGTGGGAAGTTTTGCAACGGAAAGTTTGCTTTGAATAAAGCACTCGTGAGGATTTCGACTTCGCTAAAAGGCCCATGCGAACACAGAAATGACAAGGGGACAAGTTTGAGTCAAGACCTACAGAGAAGTTCTCCAAGGACCTGGAAACAAAAAGCAATCGCCCAAAATTCCCGAAAATTACTGCATTTTCAAATACACTTTACAGCAAAGGCGTTCAAAGAAACTGCTAAATGTTAGCAGGAAATTAGCTGAGGGGTTGGAAATGCTGAAACTTTGCCCAGGAACTATATCAGATGGAAGGAGAATGAATGGAGAAAATGGTAATCGAGAAACATCACGGCTGAGATGGACACAGACGACAAGAAAGGCGGTTTGCGCGATAGCTGATATGTATGGAAAACTGCTTTGATACAAAAACCTTGGACAACAGTTTCATCACAGGACCAAAGTTAGCAGATTACAGCAAATAAGGCATGCGACCATTATCTCTCAACCTCTGAAATGAGTACTCCGTCTTTCCTAAACTCCTCCATGGCTTCAAAATGTCGAGTTCATCCACCGATGTTAAAGATGGCAATTTGCCCTTAAGTCAAGCTCAGAACTCACATAAATATCCCACTATGCAGACATCCCAACTTCCTGGATGTCAATCGTCCTTCGCCTGTCCGAAACAGAGGAAATCCACCGGAGAACTTACGGCACCATATCATATTTTCCTTTATGTCTCGTACAAGAAAACAATAACCTAGGCCTATCTTCGGAAAGATACACTCTTGCTGTCGTCTTCCGTCGGAAATTAGGTGCTGAATATTTCCCAGATGGGATATTTTCCCTTTTCATGCTCACTATTTGGTTCCGCTTCTCCTCGGGAACCTGAACTACGTGACATTTACGGCAATATCCGGAACTTTACAGCACGTGCATACGCTTTCTTATCGTGGCCGGCACGAAACTACGAGGGAAAGTTAAATCAAAGTCATCAGCGCGTCTACTAATATAATGATTTTCAATATAAAACCGTGGGCCATGGCAACAAAAAAAGAAAACACAAGAGCTACGAGCTCATATGGCACTTGATATTTATTATACAGATTTTTGTACACGTAAGATATGAAATTCTGTCAACTTCAGTCTGAAACCCTAATTTTTGTCTCGTCGGCAAATCGTTATTTTCACAAATAAGCAACCAAATAATTTTGTACTTCTGTCGGACGTGGCCTAACCTGGGGAGTAAAGGACGAAATGGCACTGCAATGAAGGACTGTAAGAAAAAGTTACTACAAGAACAATACCAAATAGGCCCAGAGAGGAAAAATGAGAAAGGAAAGGCTCGACGGAAAGGATTTGGGAGTTTCTAAGGAATCTAACTCGCCTCAGGTTTTCTAGGCTACTACAAACTAACGTTTCTACAAAAGTACAACACTAAGTTAAAAAGTGACCACGTATTTCGTTTCGTGGTTGTTCCTCGTCATCCATACATAAAAGCTGAATTTCAACTACGCGTTGGCTTATTTGTTCTACCAAGATCTTTTATGTCCCCTCCAGCAAACACACTGCTTCTGAGTACTTTTCTACTCGTACGGTTCATTTTTCTGGCGATCGTCCAAGAAAAAGTCACACTTATTCCCAATAACATTTGTTCTTTTCTTTAATTCTGATCACGTTCATACTCCAAGTTCTCCTAACCTAAGCATATCTTGTCATCTTCTTCAATTTGCCCATGATAAATATTTTCCAGTGGGTGAAGATCCTAGAAGGTATTCAGGAAAAAAACAAACCTGCACATTAATTACGAGAAAACAAACATTATCTTTGCAATTAGTGCAAATAACTTACCGCTCGTACTGATCGGGGTAAATGGATGAGAGGTCCTTAAAGTTTAACTGAAAAGTAAACTTATTTTTTTATCATTTAGTTGAACACACTGAGTTATTTGGATTCTGCTAAAAGATTTTCTTATTTTCCACTATCTGCTCTAGTACTGAGGTTCAGAATAACTACGGCTGTCCCCACAGCGCAAATTCTACTATGACGCGGAATATTTGAATCTGAACACAAACGCGGTTTTTCAGTAGGCGGTGATAAGCTTGGTGAATACTGCTTAGTGCCTGAGCAAACAAATTTCATAAATCTTTTTCGTCAAGCATCTGACACAGGCAGTACCACAAATCTGACAGGGAAATTCCACTATTTGAAAATTGATTATTCGTGAATAGCGGAGCAACGAAGTAACGCATTTTCACCGGGTCTTCAAGCCTTTTTAAGGGAATAAGTAAGGGGTAACAAGACTGTCCCATCTCTGCCCTTTTCAGTTAAACTTTAATTTGATTGTAAATGTGATAACGAGAGTGTGGTTTATTTCGAGTTCGAGTGCAAGGAACTGGATATATGAAGAAAAGAAGCGTCTGACTATTTGTAGTATTACATGTTGGGCCAATTTGTTTGTATTTATTTCATTTTATACTCTTCGATCTTGGAGGTCAATAAAATATTTGAATTTTAATTGAAATACGGAAGGTACGTAAAGATGATGAGGGATTACTGTTATTATAGCCTAGGATCCGCGGCTTCTTTTGAGCTTGGCGACAAGGCGAAGGACTAAATTCCTCATATAGCATGATATTTTTAAATGCTCGGTATTGTGCATTCTATGTTTAAATCCGTCCAAAAGGGAGTAAATAGGAGCAAGTTTTGGAATATGGAGTAACTGGGAATATTCAAAGCCTGCCTTCCCGATACAGAGCCGTCGGTCAAAGAAAGATACACTTTCTATGACGACCCTGTCAGAAGTTTCATAATAGACAACACAAGGATGCGCAGTTTCAACAGACAACACTTGGGATGTAATCCCTTGTGATTTTGAAAACGTTATGCATTAAATGTTACAAAATAACAAGCACTGCAAGGACAACCGAAAAACGCCAAAAAAGAATCTGTTGACTTTTATTCTCGTCATGATATCGGAAAATTCTTCATATACTTTGTCGGCGGTTTTTCGGCTCTTCCTGGCAATGCTTGTAATTCATAACATTGAATGCATAACGTTCTCGAAACACAACAGAAAACATCCCAAGTGATGTCTATTGAAACCCCGAATCCTTGTGTGTTTCTGTTACGAAACTTCTGATAGTGCAGCGATAACTGTAAAGTCAAATAGACCAAGAGCTAGAAGCTCATATGACACTTGATCATGGGCCCTTGGAAATCACGAGAATGTTTCGTGTTTTTTTTTTCATTTGGCTGTGATGATGCGCATTTTAAGGGCGCTAGCAATTCATCTGTCATCAAAACCTTAAAGCAAAAACGATGATATGTTCAGAGATCATGAAAATGTACATTTTTGCTCAAAAGTATCGTTTTTACTTTAAGGGATTCACTCTTAAGCAAAATCCTTGAGGCGAAAACGATCATGGGCCCTTGGGGCTCATGAATATATATGGTTTGGTAAAAAGTATTTTTTTTACTTTTCGGTTAATATGCGAACTTTAAGGTAGCTAGAAAACAATTATATGCAAAACCCGTGAGGCGAAAATTATCATGGGCTCATGGAGATCACGAAAGCGTATATATAGCTTAAAAGTATTTTTTGTACTTTCCGGTTAAGCAGAGTGCTTTAAGGGTGGTAGGATCCAGGAAATGACGATTGCTAAGCCAATCTTGTCAAGTCTCTAATGTTCAAGCCAAGTTTCATCGTCATATCCTATCTCGAAGTACCTTAACTCGCGATCACCGGAGTTTCAGACCCACCCACACCTCCAACTCTCAACTCCACGCACGGTGAATCCGGCCCGGACTTGCAATAGGACATTTGGGACACGAGGTCTTTACAAATTTCAAGTTTCATTAAGATCCGATAACTCGTTCCAAAATGATGCATTCCTCAAGATTCCGGATTCGCCCTCCCTCCACTCCCCCCACGGTGGTCGGATCGGGGAACTGACTATTTCCAAGTTAGTTTGGTCGGGTCCCTAATATGCCTGCCAAGTTTCATCGTCCTAGCACGTCTCGAAAACAATGGACCAACAGACCGACCGACGGAAAAGTGATCGGTATATGCCGCTTGAGCAAAGCTGCAAGTGCCACAAAAAGGCTCACTAAGAGACTGCTGATTGTACAACACATTTCCCGATAGAACGCTATCCCGGAAACCGCAAGCGAACCGTATCTTAAAAGTTTCTTCCTCGGTCGAGGCTACCAAAGATAATTAGGAAAGTTTCATTTCAGGGAATTACTGAGGCACGTAATAGGAGCCCCAAAGGTTCTTTGAAAGGCAGAGGTGGAAAAAATGTTCTAGCTAAATGCCACCGGCTGTCGTCCCGGAAAATCAGATCCCAAGCCGGATCCCTTGCGAGGATTCTCCCCCCCCCCCCAAATCAGGTGAAAAGTTATTGGTCCGTGAACTCACGGGTAACGCTCGGCAAACCGGAGAAGCAGAGGAAAAGGAGAGTGATGCATACAGTCTAGGAAGAGACTTATCGTTGCTAAACGTCCGACTTCAAAAGGAAAAAGGTTCAGTGGGATCTTGTAAAGGGATACACCAATGGCATAAGTTAATCTATTACAGCTGCGTTGCGAATTTGTGTTCCTTCTGTTAGAATAACATTCCTATTATTGGGATCCAAAAACGTAAGTGGAGGGATACCTCTGACTTCGTAAAGGTTGTCTGTCTGTCTGTCTGTCCGGCCGGCCGTCTGTCAGCACGATAATTCTCGAAGGGAATGAGATATTTTGACGAAACTTGGCGTGAGGATTTATTGGGTCAAGGGACAGGTCGAGTTCGAAGGTAAAGAGATGTAGCCCTACATTTAGGGGGGGGGGGGAGAGGTCAAATTGAGGGACGAACAAATATTTTTAACAGCTAATTAGATAGTTCGCCCGGAATCCGGCCAAGACCGGAAAATTTGTTAAACGTAAGTCTTGTTTGAAGTTGATTGGATGTTCGATTTAGAGGTAAGAAGGCATGCTGAATCCGCGGATGACAATCATTTTCTATCCGGACGTATACCTCGCCCTGAACCCCCACAAACCGGAAAAATTCTTTTAAGTAAAACTTTTATGTGAAGTTGATTAGATGTTCGATGTAGTGGTAAGGAGGCATGCTGAGTACGTATATGAAAATATTTTCTCGCCGGACAAATGGTTCTCCCGGAATCCGGTCAAAACCAGAAACTTCGTTAAAAGTTGAAAGTTTTATCTGAAGTTGATTACAGGTTCGATACTGAGTTAAGGAGATATGCTGAGTTCGTTTTCGGGGCTTTTGATTTTTGCCGGACAAGTAGTTCGCCCGGAATCCAGCCGAAAATGGAAATTTGGCAGAAGTTTTGATTAATTTCGCCAAAGTGTAGGGGTAAACTTCATGCTGAATCAAAATCTGGACTTGTTTTTCTCAGACGAATAGCCATTGGCCTTAATCTGTTTCTAAATTCAACTATAAAAATGTGCAAGGTGTCTGGCGAAAACCTGGTATCTACAAGTCCCAACTGTCCAGATTAAATATTAAATTTTTGGGATCCCATCGAAACCTTTGGTCTTGTTTTATAAGGCTGTTGGCCGGATACCGCCCGAATCATCCACCCGGAGAATGGAGATAAAAATGCTCCTCCAGTGGGATTTGAACCCGCAACCTCGGCTTAATAAGCGGACGCTCTACCAACTGAGCTAACGAGGGCTTGTGAACAAAGTTCGCAAACGGCTGCAATCGTCGGGTAGTAACGGGCTACAGGAACAGCGATCTCGCTCGAGCCAAATTTGTGCAAAAGCTGCTTTCTTGTTTATTTGCCGCGGTCATAACACAGACATCCCACTATCCGCCGTAAACTGTAAGTAAATTACATACACATGCGCTTTTTCTATTTCAATATGATGATGCTAAATAATTACTGAAATAAGCTGACGCCTTTTAACAGTAGTTCATTTTCATTCATTTCAGTCTGACATCTTTTTTCTTCTTATTTCATTTATTAGGGTTCTAGGTAAGAATCAGATGTTACCACACTTCAATCCAACGCCTAAATCATGTAATGTGTACCCATAATTGTACCAGACTCGTTCGCCCCGATATCTACTCATTGACCGGTATCTTTCGTCACGGTATCTTTCGTCACAAACATTATTAAGTTTTAGCCGTGCTAATAATTGTGTGACGATCCGACGCTAGCGAGTAGTCATATGAGCTATTCAGGAAATAAACGTTGTTATTATTACATGTAGCACCTCAATTATCAGATAACACCTCAGTGAATTAACGTGTTAACGTTACCACAGGAATACGAACAGATATACGGATGGAAAGATCTAGGCTGACATAATGTACCTCAAGTTGGCCCGGATCCAAGAAGGGTATAGAGAATAATGGTTATTCGTCTAGAATGAATACTGATACCAATGCCAAGCGGATCCACATGCTACTAATTAGTGTCGGAGCTTCATAATCCCCACGTTTTCATTTCCTCTTTTCTACACTCCCTATCTTTAGTGAGCACATGAGGAACAAGTCAGACTTATTTAGCTCCTCTCATGGAGAAATCCAGCAAATGAAGCGATTTTGTATTCCGTTCTCCAGTCAGAATGTGACACACGGAGCTCCCAGAAGGATTAACAGACCCAGGCCTATCCCAGGTCTAGAAAGTCGGTTCATTTCCCAATGGGCTCAAAGAAATGGTACTCAATCAGAGTCGACTGTTACCCGTGGCGCCTAAAAAGATGAAACACATGGAAATTCAAGTTTCCAAATGCGCGTGAACGCACCAAGGACAGCGAGTTTTTTCCCTGAATACGTTCGGATTCTGATACACAAATGTTTTCTAGGAGTTAAAAATCTTGGAAGGTTCGTCTGTCCGGGAATGTCGCACAGGCAGCTCTTTCTGTAGCCTTTCCCGTTCTCATTTCGTTTTTGGGTTTTAGGAAATTTACCATGGCCGCAAGGCTTTAGTTCATGAAAATACTAAACTACTAAATGAAGCAAGGTTAGAAAGCGGAAACTGGAGTACCTACTGTTCCTAACGAACAATATACTGAAAAAAAGATGCAACTTTAAAAATAAGTAGATGTCTGTGTTCCTAGCCACAAATGATCTACTAAGGAGAACTGAATTGAGTTTTATTTATAACCCGTCTAGGTAGAGACGGAGTATGATAAAAAATAAATAAAAGAATAAAAAAACAAAAAACAGACTAACGAAAATAATTAAAAGGCACTAAACCGAAACATCATGGAGCTCCATGATGGGTGACTACAATTTTGCTTCGTTCTACTGATGGATCTCAGGACAGCCGCAGACGGATCAGCTGTACAGAACTTTCCAATGAGATGACTGTTCCTTTTCCAGGGGGGGGGGGGGGGCGTAGCAAATATTTGGCAAACCGAAAGAAAACTGAACGAATCTGACAAAGATTTTCCTTACTGAAAATGGTCCAGAAAGGAAAGTCCAGAACACGGGGAGGAGCCGTGGCATTGTAGGAGTATGCTAGAATCTTCCGGCTGAATCGCAAATTTCCGGAAACGATCCGGGCAGAGCCTCTATCCTGCCCTATGTCGTACTACCTTGGCTAAGAAAATCAACCTGGAGAGGCACATACTCACTACTCCACTCGCGCCAAAGCCGATTTCAGGTCCAAGATAGTCTCACACTGCTTCCATCCCCCCCCACCCCCCCCCCCCCAAAAAAAAACAGATTTTAAAAACTCAAGGGCTATCATTTTCAGCAAAGACCTTTCAGTGGAGGGTCTGGTAAGAAGCGAGAGGGACATGTTCTGGGTCTGGTAAGAAGCAAGAGGGACATGTTCTCCTGTCTTTGCTATCTCAGGGACCTTTCAACCGCACGGACACAAGGACTACCACCCCCTAGTAATGACCGATTCGGATCAGTCCTCCGACCACCCCCGAAGTCACATAAGAACCCTCACACACTCGAATTTCGTGAGTTATTTTGTTTTTCAAGGGCGGAACTCGATGCCTGGGCTCCTGTCCGGAAGACCGGAACATTATTTTCAGAAACCTGACGACTCGGGGGTTTTCGATCCAAATTACATTCGCACATGCCCCTATAATTTCATCATGTCTCCTTGGATATCAATCCTCGAGAGATTGACTTCTGAGTATCCTTTGGGAATCTCGGATGTTTGCCCGAGGTACCTAGTCCTCTTAAGAAGCATAGATATATCCAAAGAAACTGAAAGTAAAAGGTTATGAAAACCCACATTTGAAATGTTACCTTTAGTTACTGAACGTAATATTTGGTTTACTGGAAAAAAATAAAGAATTAAACAGGTTTAAATTTTATTTAGCCTGAGAGAATTTGAAAATATGTTTGGTGCAGAAAATTCGACTAGGCTACTGTCTACAAAGAGGAGGTGATGAAAATATCAACATAACCGTGAAAAGGAGTTGGCGAGTCCCAGCACAAAAAGAAAGACGTACAAGAAATATCAAGAAAAGAGGATACGCAAAAAAATATAGTAAAAAAGGAGACAGAGTAGACTGACAAAGAAGAGTTCCTCGACTGCTTCTAGAAACTGACAAGCTGTTTTGACTTCCCCATGATTGGCGCGACTATAAAAATTTGGGTCCTTGCTCCATACATTGTTCGCACAGTTCGACTTTGTAAGTAGCGAGCCCCTGAGCCGACGATAATTTGATCCTATTTCGTCGCCATAAAAGGAGCGACAAACTTATCCAGTCCGAGTCATATTCCCCGCTATCACCTAGAAAGAGAAGTTCTAGGCAACGCATCCGGTCAAGACGACTTTCATAGGTCTGTAAAGGTGATCGAACAAGAATTGCAATTTCCAGAGACGCCCAAAGACTGAATATATTGCTCCCGAAATAAAGTCCAGGGGAGCCTGTCGGATTCCTAGAAAATTCGAAAGAGGGAAAGGGTCACTTCAGGCATTACAGGTTCGACACTGGGCAGAACAACGAGAGTGTGCCGGAGAAATAAACTTAGAAGAAAAATTAAGAACTATGTTATTAAAAAGAAAAAAAAGTTCTCGACCTCGCCCCTCACGCTGTCAGAAGTTTCATAACAGATTGCGCAGATTGCGCCTTTTCACTTAGAAATAAAGTGTTATGACCAATTAAGTTTACGCTATTTCGTGCCTAGATCTCCAACAACACCTTCAATTGGTAAAAATACTAACGGGAACGAAAGAAACATAACATATAACATCCCAAAGTGTTATCTGTTGAAACCGCGCATCCTGCTGTTGTCGTTATGTAACTTCTGACAGTGTAGTAGTTTTACCTACTGAAGGTGTTGTTGGAGATCTGGGCACGAAATAGTATAAACTTAATTGGTCATAACACTTTTTTTCTAAGTGAAAAGGTGTTATTCTTGAAAGTGTTATGCGCAATCTGTTATGAAACTTCTGACAGTGCACAAAATCCGGTCTCCGGAAATACGCCGGTGCAGACATCAGTGCACAAAGCCAACGTTCAATTCGCAAGTTTCCAAGTATGACCAACATTCAACTCGCTAGATCCTGGGTTTACACTGCACGAGGAAATCTAGTGGTGTGTTCTTGCCTCGTTCCGACCGGCTTCATGTTTAATCCCAAATCCCATCTCACATCCATGCAAGACGCATATAATGCAGCCAACCGAATCTAACCCGTTGAGCGTTGCAAGTTACACCGATTTGATCCAAGGGCTTCTCCCAAACAAAACCCCGACTGTGACAATGTGTGACCATGCAAGCACGACCTGTCCTTGGACCGCCTTTGGCAAAAGGGTTAAAGGAACTCTGCATTGTTTCCAGAAAACGTTCTCTTTTTCGTTAGATTATTCAAAATCCCCGAGCATGAAACACACACAACCGTAACTAATGTATCAACCATAGTCTGTCAGTCTCTGTCACACAGCAGTCTGACGCAGCAGATTTTCCAGGGGTTTCAATGCATGAACAACATGAATATAGAAACGGGTAATATACACTGATTTCCTGCTCAATGCTGACAAGCTATTCACCGAAATCACGAAGTGTAGAATGAGGAACGTTAAAACAATTACACGCCAAGGATAATGAGAAACATGACGAGAAACAAATTAGCTTTGCAGGAACTCATGCACGATTATCAATTGGAAGGCTTTTTCTTCGCCATGACATGGGTGAGAGATTTCTGGCCGTTCTTCCGCCGTCGAGAAAGATGCGTCTTCACAGAATTTAGCCGCTCACTTTTTTAATTAACTGGGTCAGAACATCTTACACCAAACGATACGCAACGATGGTCACCATTATGACGTGCTGGCGGATAAAAATGAAAAAAAAAAAGTTTCTCGATCGACCTCCATGTTCTATCAGTTGATGAGCCTAGGTGGGTGAAGGCGTGAAACCGTGAACAGATAACCGAGCCTCTGGAGAACGTTCAAATATTGTTGCAAGAAGCGTAACCGTTCTTAACAACCTGAACATGTCTTGGGGAAAAGGACTTTTGTATTCTATGAGCCTACGCTTTTTCGTGGAGTGATCAACTGTGAACAATCCACTCTTGCGGCCGACGTAGCCGGTTTTCCGTTCTCGGTTTACACCGTTTTTTCGGGAGTTTATAGCTCGTGAACAGTGACAGGTATCAAGTTGAAACTTGGTTTACTTGTAGGCGTTTGGGTCTGGTTGTGCCTTTTGGGGGTCCCACCACCCACAACCACTTGGTTCATTAATCCGGCTTAAGGTCCAGACTTTCCGTTCAAACCGTAGAGGTTATACCCTTACCACTTTCTAGCAGTAAGCTAAATCGGGGTGCTAGGAAAAAAAACCCCGACAAAACTAGAGAACGCAGAGCAACACAAATAACTGCGTAAAACCTAGTCATATTTATGATGATCTAGGGGGCAACGGGGGCTGGGTGAAGGTCAGCAGTATATAAACGTATTAGAGCTAGGGTAATCAGACAAACAAGGCCTACATGAGCCAAGGATGCCCCTAGTATTCAGTGAAAAGCTCACTCGTAAACGTTTTGGTGCGTAGTCTTATGCATTCGAGGGGATTCTCAAATCTAAAGGTTTACTATTTTATTTTTGTTTTTTATTTGCACATAGCATTTCTAGCACTGACCATATTTGCGTATGTTCAGAAAGTTTTTGTCTGGCGCTTCGGCAGGATCAATCGAGTACATCGACCGGGGTACTGGTGGGTTTACACACTGCGTAAAATCCGAGCGTATTTTGAAATCCGAGCGTATTTTACGCACGTATTTGAGCTTGAAAAGATTTCTAGCAATACGGACCTATTTGACTACAAAACGGACCGATTTCTCAAATGCGTCCGTACTGCTAGAAATCTTTTCAAGCCCAAATACGTGCGTAAAATACGCTCGGATTTAATAAGTAGCCGCTCAGAGACGTCGGAAACTGCATAACCAAAGCACAGTCGTAGCTGCGATAGCTCCACTATCATTTATTACTATAAAGTAGTAGAAGCCTACACTAGCAGACCTTTGATTTCAAGAGCTTCTGGAGTTTAAAAGCTCAGATGTCCCTAAGTCATTAAAAAATGTCATTTCTATGAAATCCGAGGCTCAGCTACTAATGAGATCAGGCAAATTATCAAAGGAAATGCTAACGTAGTTGGAAGAGGAAACAAATTATCTCTCTCTATGGGAGGGAGGCTCGTTTAAGATGATGTAAAATCGATTAGAGTAATAGAGTTCAGGTTTCTGTCGGCCTTTTTTCCTGTCCATTAGGCAAAACAACTTCTACATAACATTCTGCCGCACATATTCTCTATCTTCGCCGGGTATAAAAAAAACACTTCTTTATTTTCTAGTCGCAGCACTCAACTTCCCTTCCACTAGCTTACTACAGGTTTCCGCAAGTGCCTCGAAACTTGCAAATATGCAGTCACAGAAGTACCCCGGAAACTTTCTAGACTGAAAAAAATTCGAAACGAGAAAAAAAATCGGCTTTCAATGTAACTATAAAGTCAGAAATCTATTCCACAGTTTATCCACGATAGTCATGATCGAGGTCATGATGGCTGATGGAGCAAATCGAGGTCATGATGGCTGATGGAGCTAAACGGGTATAGGTCAGACCGTCTTCAAGAAATCCGAGGACTAATTTTCGATTGGTTCAACAGAAATTTTACCACTAATAAGAAGGTTAGTACACTTCGAGAAAGAAGAAGTTGGTTGATTGCTTCTCCTACGTAAACTAATCAAAAATGCTTACATTATGTTCAAACTGTCCGTAACTGAAAAACTTAAAAGGTGCAGTTAAAAAATTCAGCCTAGGCTTAAATGACGCGTCGTACTTTCGACAGTAATTCATTCGAATTCGGTAGTATGTTCATCCATTCTCGTTCCCGAGATTCTTCGCAAGCGATCATTGTTTTCGAGGACCGGTTTCCGCCGGAAGACCGGTTAAGCACATTTTGCCAAGATTGGCACCTCAGGCAAGGTGCATGGAAAGAGGCTGAAAACAGACGACGCCGTCTGTAATTTCTGTAAGCAAAGCTCAGTTGAAAAGTGGTCAACCATCTCAGAACACCGCAGCAGAAACACTGTGCAGTGCGAGGTGTCCTTTAATCAATCAACCATTTTAAAACCGCGATCATTTTATTTTCCCTCCATTCTGCGATCGGTATAGCTACTGATTGAACATTATTCTGTCTTTATTTCAGATAAAGCAGAGCTCGTCAGTAGCGAACACTACGACGCGAGGCGCCAAGCAAATATAACCGGTCATTTGGAAGAAAGGATACTTTCTTTTCAAATTACAGTATATTAACTTTTTCGAAACCGGTAGGTAATGCATATCCTCCTATGACCCGCGGTCGGTTATATTACGAAAATCTTCACACAGAATGTTAGCAGTAGATATGAGAGGATGATATAATCCAGAGAGTATGATATAAGTCATATCAGCCTTCAGAGAGGATGATATAAGTCATATCAGCGTCGAGAGATGATTTGTGTTCGAAAAAGTAGTTAACACACCTCCATCTCGGTTGATATCGGAATGGCAACCTCGATGGCCATTAACTATATCAATCTCGCCTTCGAATCGGTAGATATTTTTCATAACCTACCTCGCCTTCGGCTCAGATAGGTTATTTTCAATGACCGTCTCGGTGTTATTTTCCGATATCAACCTCGATGTCTGAAGTTATCCTTTAATAACCTTTCTCGAACAGATATGAAATGCATAACTTCCTATGTCCCGCAGGTGGTTATTTTATGACAATTCCTTTCGTGGAGGAGGTTACGATCTCGTATCATCCTCCAGAGAGGCTGATACGAAGCCGTAACAGCCTCCGTAGAAGCTCATCGAGCACTTTTCCTCAAATGCTGAATTCATCAAGCACCTTTCCTCAAATAGTGAAAAGCAGAAGCTGACCTCCACAAAATAAATTAAAAACAATACTTTCAGTAAAGAAAAACACAAAACAATACTTGAAAAATACAAAAAAATAAAATAAGAAGTAAAATAAATGCTGAAAAATTACAGAACATCTTACTCTCTTAGACAACCAGCCTATATGCCCTAGGTCATACCTTGTCACAATCAAATTTCCACCGAAAATACAGCTTGTCAACTGAAACAACATCCTACTTTCCAAAAAGGTAGTTATTGAGCACTTAAAACTGTCTTTGAGTGACGAAAGATATATTATAATTTTCAAAGACTACGTGATACCCAGTGTTGCCACCTTTTTCTGAAGGAACCTGTGACTTTTGGCTGCAAAATCTTGTTACATTCTGGCGCCTACGAAATTGTGCCTCATGTTTAACTATTAGTTAGAAATCTCGCATTATCATCTTTATGATTATATGCCTAAGCTTCATTTCTCGATTAACTGTCAAGATGTAAGGAACCTGTCGCAGAACCCGGGCTCACTTTTCGAGGAAGTCCAGAATATGTGACAAATTTCAGACTTCTGCAACCACTGACAACACTGTCATCGTAAAGCACGTTTTCGCCTGATTTCAAATTTCTTGAGAATATTCTGCAAAGCTGTCGCTATCAAATATACTAAACGCGTGTGAACATACTAAAAGCAAAGTCGGAGTGTATCTACACCCTGGTCACACTAGGCTCAAAAACGGCACAGATCTGAGGAACAGAGTCAACTGTTTTGCGCAGATTCGTGATGCTGTCACCCGTGAGGATTTGAAATAACACTATTCAGAATCTGATGAATCCCGAAAACTCTTTTTTCTTCTATCTAGTGGTCGACAGATACTTCGGTGCCGAATTATGCGAAGAAAAAAGCCTAGTGTAGTTTGACCAAGCTCTTAGGGAGTACTTCATCGGTTAAAACAGAAAAAAACATGACTTTCTGTTATAAAACAAAATTATAAAGCAGATTGTAACTGTCGATACCTGTTCGAAAAAGTTATGATAGTTAAGATACCTCCATCTCGGTTGATATCGGAGTAACAATCTCGACGGCCATTCGCCTTCGGCTCGAACAGGTTATTTTCAATGGCCGTCTCGTTGTTATTTTCCGATATCAACCTCGATGTCTGAAGTTAACCTTTAATAAAACTTCCCTTTCTTGGCCGAAGGAAAATAGTCCGTCGACACGAAACGTATTTATTCCAACAAGCGAGGAACGACGCCAAACGTCCGAATTATATAGGACCGTAGTCCTATAGTACAAACACATTCAAGGGGAAAGCAATGGCTTTCCTTTTGCTTGCCAAAAAGCTAGTAATTCGTGTTCCTTCCCAATAACTATTTCAGGAAAAATAAGCTTTCCCCTTCACTGGGAAAGAAGGGCACTTTTTCTTAGAAAGACGACTGGCAAAAATAAGAAGAAAAAAATCCCCCAGACAATAGAAAAGCGGGAAAAGGAGTCTTTGAGACAGTCATCCGAAAGAACTGACCGATTTGAAAAAAGAAAAGCGGTCATCTCCGTTAGAAAATGCTAACCAAAGGGAGGTCCCAGATACTCAGCCACTGGGGAAGTCCCTTCTGAAAGACTGAGAGGTAAGTTCAGCCCACGGACAGTTACTGGTCTGATGAGAACGCAAAAAGTCATTCACTATCAGATAAGGTTCAGTTCGACCGCCGACGGGTGGGGGTTCAATATTTAGTAAGAGCTCGAGCGTCAACGCGAATATGATGCTATCGCATGTCATGGTTGAACTTTTCCTAGAACGTCAGCGATATGTTTGACGATATTCATTTGTATGGTTCTTAGTTATGTTCATAATGCCTCGAAGTATCAACAAGAAGAAGGTTAAACCAATGACGAGATTCCAAACCTGGAAACTGTCTGCAGCAATATTGGGAAAAGGGAATATTGATGGTCCGGTAGTCTTTACCGTATTTCGTAAACATGCCCCATAATCTCTAAGGACACCTAACTTGATACTATCGATAAAGAAGTTGCAAGTTTTCTGGTTACTCCGGACTTCCTATACCATCGCATCGCTATTGACACGAAAACTTAAAACTCCTAGAGTTGTTCTTTCTTCTAAACATTCGTAGTCCGAAAGCGAGTAATCAGCTAGAGACTTCTACATTTGTCTCACTCTTCCGAACAAGCTATTGATCAGCTGTGAGGAGGTGTACTTGCCTCCTCCGGTGAGACAAAAAGATTATCTGTATCCCCACAACCTCCAAATATGTCGCCGCGTAATACTCGACAAATTGGAAAAGAATACCACAGAATCCCATTGTCTTCGGAACAATAGCCAGCTCTACTCGTAGCAGGGAGAGTCGCTACTTGAGATGTTTCAAATGAACACATGAGAGATACCTCAACTTTCCTTCAGGTCGACACACTCACAGAAGAACACTTGCACGACAAAAGACAGCAATCCAACTCAATAAAGAGACACGAGAGTTCTCAAGAACATCTCTGTTCCTGAAGAAGTGGACGTTTGTACCCACTAGTAGACCCAGAAAGGACGAAAATAGACAACAAATCTTATGAACTTATTGTCAAACCCTCACGTTGCGATGATATTCAGCATAGGATTTTTCAGAGACCAACAAATTAAAGGACCCCTCTTGCTTATTCTGCCTTTTATAATATACTTAGCTCCCATATGGAATTATAAGCTTCTAAAATCCCCACCTTTCTCCATTGTTTCGTTTCGTAACTACGAATTTTTAGCACGTTTTCGGTCTTGCCGAGTTTTCCGTCACCGAACGAAAAGTTTGCCGGAATCTTCAACGTCCACTGACAACTCTTTCACACATAAGGATGTGATAACCTTCTGTTTATTACTTTTTACGGCACTTGCAGCCTCTGGCTCAAGTGCCATATACCGATCACAATTCCGTTTGTCGGTCTGTCGGTCGGTCCGAGTTTTTTGTCACACTTTTTCGAGTTAGGGTACTTCCAGATGTGCTAGGACAATGAAACTTGGCAGGCATATCAGGGACCCGACCAAACTAACCTAGAAATAATCAGTTTCCCGATCCGACCATATGCGGGGGAGTGCGGGGCGCTGGAAACTTGAAAATGTAGGGATTCTGATCCAGTTGTGCTAGGACCATGAAACTTGGGAGGCATATCAGAGACCCGACCAAACAAACTTGGAAATAATCAGTTTTCTGATCCGACCATTTTGGGGGGAGTGGAGGGCAGGGGAATCCGGGAAATTGAGAAGTGTGTAACTTTCGAACGGGTGATCGGATTGTAATGAAACTTCATAACTGAATAGAATATATATCTGTAATGTCCCGTTTAAAGTCTTGACCGGATTCGGTAGCCAGGGGAGAGTTGGGGGAGGGGACCGGAAATTTCAAGAAACGGTTAGAATGGAGGGATCGGAGTGAAACTTGCTGGGAAGAACAAGCATCTGCTCTAGATAGGTCCTTTAGACCACTGTACTGGATCCGGACACTTATGGGGGGGGGGGGGGTCCCGGAATTCCGGTGATGGTGGTTTTGGGGATTCTCACGATGAAACTTGGCAGGCATATCAGGGACCCGATCAAACTGACTTCAAAATAAAAATTTTGTCGATCTGATAATGGGGGGGGGGGGAGTGGTGGGAGGGGAATCCGAAATTTTCAGTCATGCGTAATTTTGGAATGGGTGATCGGATTCGAGTGAAATTTAAGAATTGAACAGAGGACATTTCTCCGATGATCTCGCGTTAAGGTACTTCAAGATGTGCTAGGACGATTAAACTTCGCTGGAATATTGGAGACTCAACAACATTTGCTTAGACATTGCTACTTCCCAAATCCGATTATTCCTTAAAGTGCCAATCTTGACTGCAAAGTAAAAAACATACTTTTAAGCAATATATGCATTTTCATGATGCCCATCAGCCCATTAGCATTTTTGCCTCAAGGGTTTTGCTTACAAATGAAGTTCCAGCTCCCTTAGAGTGCACATCTCAACCGCAAAGTCGAAACTTACTTTTGATCAATCTAATCATCTTAACCCATGCAAGTGCCATATGAGCTTACAGCTCTTGTTTTATTTACTTAGTTTTCCCACTTTTTAACCAAGACACGTTCAGTTTTCAAAAATTTTGCCCCCAGCCGCCGCGTCGGAGAGCAGGAAGGCTAGATATGGTCGACGAGCGCTAATAAGAGAATCGCTAGTTTCAGGTGGAAAGTAATGGTATTTTCGAAAATATTTTTTCTGATCCATTTCATACGGAAAAGATCATTTCTAGTAAGAGTTGTGCTTTAAGGGAACAACATGACAAAGAAAACAGCATGACACAGCACTGAATACGAGACCCAATCAGTGTATGGTCCTTTTCAAGTAGCCGAGGACGCTAATCGGATCCCTATCAATGTATGATCAAGCACAGCCACCAAAAAGAGATCAGTTTGCTTCCTCATCGTTTTTCAGTGCTGTAACAAACAGCCAAAAACATCACGCTGTCATCACCCAGAGATCAAAGGTGGACAACAACGGACACCGTTTGCTATATCCCACCTTCGCACCTCTATTATTGCATTCTATTCTTTTTCTATCGGGTTTTTATCCTGTTTTAAAGAAAAGGGATATTTAGCTATGCGATCCTCTTACTTTGGTTTTTGTAAATTTCTTCTTTTTCTCCCTCCTTGTCAAAGAAATTCTAAAATTATTAGTAAGTGCTCGCTACCAAATATTACGTAGAAATTGTTTGTTCTCCACCGAAAACTGTCCGAAACGGCATACGCGCGTCTGTCACCCTCTCATGGGCTTATTTGTCTGTTTGACTCTCCCGTAGATTTTGTCTGTATGTTTTGTGTTTTCCTTAATTATGTCTTCTTATTTTCTTGTGTACTCCTCTGTTTCGTCTTGTACGATTTTTGGGTTAAAAATAAAGTCTATTGTTATATCTTCATCGTCATTACAGGAATATAACTGCACACTTTGTACCATCTGTACCATTAAGCTGTCCTCCTTTGCCCAGGTCCTCCACATTTCTGCTTTTGACCATTTTTCCGATTTCCATCTGGGAAGATTTGTTTAACCCAATTAGTCCCTTGTTTCTGTGTGCTGTTCGTTGGTTTTTGTACTGTGCATTTACTGAGTTTTTTTCTTTTACTTTCTTTGTAGGCTACTGCGCTATTTCCCTTTGCTTCTCTAGTGCGTTAATAAAAATTTCATCATCATCATCTTTGAACGACTTCCATCGGCAAACATCCAGCTCTATATTCTCGTATGTCGTATTTTCTAACCCCAATATTGCCTATTCCATGATCTCCCGAAGCCCCCTCCCTTCTTCTGTCCAACTAATAACAAGTCCCTAGAGTTATCTAAACATATTTGTAATAAAACTAATGGCCCGAAGTCGGAACACAAAGCATTAGATCCTCCTTTCTAGCAAATAGGCAATACCGTAAATAGTCAATATTGTTTTCTGACCTATGACAGTGACCCCCGACGGAAAAAGAGACTTTCCTCGGCGCGCGAGGAAAAATGAAGAAATAGAACGCTTTCCCAGGTTGCAGTTTGAGTTTTTGTGGAAAGAATGTGATTCTGGAAAGTAAGTTGAATGGAAAACACAGCGATAAGTGGGGGTTAATCTGATTAAATTGGATCATTACTAGGCTCGATCCCGGCCATATGGACAGACGACAAATTGTTTCTACTTCAGTTGTCACTTTGATCACCGAAGGAAGTTCCAGGGACTGACATGGTTTCCTGAAGAGACATGTTGTTGCTTATTTTTGTATGGTCGATAGTCGAAACCATAGTGGAGACCTCACGATTTGCAGTGCCGTTGCTGCGATAAGTGCGGGTTAAGCCTACTTTTCTAGTGAAAAGTACTGATCTAATGATTTTCCGATAAGATATTTTAAACAATAAAGTCTACCATAGACTCAGCACGGATACTTTATTTTTTACAACCGCCTGAAAAGACAAATTGAATACAGACAAGGAAAAAACAAAAACTTAACAAGACGCTGAAAATTGACAAAAGAAGAGGGGACAGCTACGATGGGATGTTGTGGTGATTTTCTTTTTAATGACGGCCGAGAGCTTCAACGACAGGTTCGGAATGTTCTAACGCGAAGTCAGGTCTGTTTTTGTACCAAGGAGTTGGGGTAAGGAGCAATATGCCAGCCCCTGCTATAGGGAAAACTACTGATCTTTTTAAACTATAAGTTCCCAAAATATTAACTTTACCAAACAGCTTCGAGGAGTAAGCCCTGACGTCAGGGGCAGAAACCATTAGCCTCAGCGCACCAGAACATACATCAGGAATTTTCTTTTGGTATACTAGGTCTGCTATGAAGTTTCAGTACGATAACATGTCCCTGAAACAGGGAAACTGAGTAAGGGCAAGGGACGTGCGGGAAAGACGAAGTCCATAATCACAATTTATTTCATCCAGTTGTTAAGAGTTGGAAGTGATTACAGACATCAACTTTGGTTGTTTCCTTACTAATCGACAATAGGCTCAGTGGAGATTAACGAGATCGACCCACCCCCCCTAACTGTAAAAAAAAATCTTCCAGTATTTGCTACTGGGATTAATCTTGTCTCTAAAAAGATAATCTTATCTCTAATTCGGATTAATCTTATCTTTGTTGAGATAAGATTAATCCCAGTAGCAAATGAGCAGTTAACTTTAATCCTTACTCGTTGAAACTCTTTACAGTGCTCGCCGACTACGTAGCCTACCTATCTATCCTCCGTATAGTAAAAAACAGCAGATCCTAAGACGCCTGTTGCCCCCCCCCCCCCCAAACTGTGTTCCGCCGAAGGAATAAATGGCCTGTCGTCTACGGTTATAATTAATAACGATTCGAGCCAAACCATCATAAATAAAACTGCTCATAATATATTGTCGCTTCAGGATAATGGGACAGGCGGCCTTCAGGTTCTTTGGAAAACCAAAATTAGAATTTCCAGCAGAAAAAAAGTTCCTTCATCTTCCACGTTCGGGGAAAAATCAAGAGTCTGACTTACCGAACCGTGACTCAACGTTAAATTAAAAAAAGAAAAAAAATCTTCAATCAACCTCCAGCAAGTAGCGCAGCAACGACACTGCAAATCGTGAGGTAACACAAAAGAAATACTCCTCACCACTATGGTTTCGACTATCCACCATACAAAAATAAGCAACCTTCAGAGAAACCAAGTCAGTCCCTGGAACTTCCTTCAGTCGTCAAAGTTGACAACTGAAGTAGAAACAATTTGTAATCTGTCTATATGGCCGGGATGGAGCCTAGCAACGAGTTGTTACCCAAAGATCTGCCGTCCGCTAAGCTCATGGAAACGGACCTCCCTCGTCCTCGGTCTGCCAACTACGACGATGGCGATCGTAAAGTGGTTGGCAGATCGTAAAGTGGTTGGCAAAGTTCGTAAAGTTGTTCCGTAAACTAGCGGAAAGTCCTTTACAGCAGTGGGCAAGAAGATCAACTATAGTTAACTTTTTCATAAAGTTCACAAAACTGAACAGGAGACACCAACAGTAGAGATCCAAAGCAAAATTAAAAAATAAATTTGAAAATGTGAAAGCTGGAAACTGGTGATACAACGATATGGTATAACATATTGTGACAAGGAAGAAATAACCTGAAGAGTTTTTTGTTTGTGATAATCTGCAAAATAAAATTTTGAAGAAAAAGTTAACAAGGACAAAGTTAAAACAAAGTTAACACGGAAAACTCTCTTCTAAGCGGCGACAGCCTTTAAGACATAGGGTGCCTCCTGTACCCACCATTGCCCCTCAGACTTTTTTTTTAATCACATTCATTATTCATACTTCGCGATAAACTTAACGAACCTCGGGAACACCGTGCTTAATTAGGATGACGTTGGTAACGGGTCACATATAGGATATTCACCTTCCTAAGATACACGGTCAGCGATGAAACTCGACTTCACAGGGACTAACCGGGCTATGATTCATTTAAGATGAAAGCTAACCCATAGAAGTAAGCTCTTTTTAACAATAAACAAACCATAGTAAATAAATTATCAAACATGAAAATTACCTCATAGGAGTCTTTAACTCTACGTAACGTTGGGTTCATAGGAGTTAGTTAACCCCGAAGAAACAGCCAAAATCATTGAGTAAGTGTAAGATATATCACATAATTGTTGTGCATTAAACTACTCTTATCAAATGTGTAACCCCTAAGACTAGCGTCACTCCAATTTCAGAATCTGATCGAAATTAGCAAAGGCAATTGAATAACAGGGCTGAAGCTAGTCCTCGTCCCGACGTCCCCTTCCTCATCCGTTAACGCATTTCCGCGGTGCCCATGTCTTACGAGAAAAGATACTTATCTTTCCTACCGAGAATTAGTCCTTAGAGAAGAAGCAACCAAAGCAACATTAGTGCAAATTAATGACCAAAAATTCCCCTCCCATGTTCCTTTGGTCTTATTTTACCTCAAATTAATGAGCATAATACGTAATGGGGGTTGGTGATACAAAATAATAAGCTTCTTGAGAGCTAAATGGGTAAATTTGTTTTATTCGCTTAAAGTTTAACTGAAAAGCCAACTTATCATTTAGCTGAATATACTGCATTATTTGGATTGTGTTAAGGGATTTTTTTTTCACTATTTGCGCTAATATGACGGTCAGAATATCTACGGCCGTTGTCACAACGCAAAATTCTATTATGACGCGGAAAGTTTGAATATTACTACAAACGAGTCTTTTCAGTGGCCAGTAACCAGCTCGCGGGAGGTAGCTTACTGCGTGAACACTTATTTTTCATAAATCGTTTTCGTCAAACATATAACACAGGTAAAAGCGCATAGAGGTACCACCAAATCCGACACGAAAATTTCACTATGTGAAAATCGATTATTATTAAAATCGTAACGCATTTTCTTCGGGTCTTCAAGCCTCTTAAAGTGAATTAGTGATGGGCATTTACATTGTCCCGTCCCAGCCTTTTTCGGTTAAAATTTAAGTAAAGTTCTCCAAACTATTTTACTCCATGTTTGGCGCCAAAAACCATTACGTCAAAATTTCCAATATCCGACGCAAAAAAATGAAGACAAATTTATTGTCATCATAAGAGGGTTAAATGTCATCACTACTACATTACTAGAGTTACTAGAGTACATTACTTACATTACTAGAGTATGACCTTGAGAGTAGGTTTTTAAACCAAGGTCCATTCCTTAAATTCTTGAACCAAGAAATTACGAGAGTGGAAATACAACGGACTTCCTGACAAACAAACCAGAAGTAAATTGTGAAATAAATTCAGAAATGTAGGACTCCAGTGTCACTGTGGGAGCCACATAACAAAAGAGAGCCCACATGGTGTGGCGTAGTGGTGAAAAATCAAATAAAACCCGAGATTTAATTAAGATTCAGGATTCTTCCTGATCTTGGTCAAAACACATTTATAGAGGGTATGTAACATCGTCAATGCTGCCGGGAATACCATTTAGCAACAACCGAGTCAACCGACCAACTTCTTGTCTCCTAAGCATGATGTTCCATGGGGATCCATGTTCTAACGTCAAGTTTAAACTTGTAATTCCTCGCGTTGAACCGCGGCAAGTTGGTAGATGGAGACTAAGCTCTCCTCAAGCAGAACTTGGGCTTCAAGTCTCCAACTATGCCCGACTCAAAACAAATATCGGTCCATACTAATCTCTCAGGAGTCCGGTAGCCAATGACATCACTGCTATTATCACTATGCTGCGGTAAGGGAGACATGGGGTGACAGCGTACTGTTTAAAGGATCCCTCTTACTTATTCTGCCTTTTATAATATACCTAGCTCTCTTTTCGGATTATAAGCTTCTAAAATCCCCACATTTCTCCATTATTTCGTTTCTTGCCTACGAATTTTAGCGCTTTTTACGTCATGCCGAGTTTTGCCCATTACACAAAGCAAAGTTTGCCGGAGTCTTCAATGTCTGCTGACAAGTCTTTCAGACATAAGGATATGAGAATCTTCTGTTTTTTACTTCTTTTATTTGCTCAGTTTTCCAACTTTTTAACCACGGCGCGATCAGTTTTCAAACGTTTTGCTCCCGCCCGCCGCGTCGGAGAGCAGGAAGGCTGGATAGTGTCGACAAGCTCCAACACGAAAATTGCTAATTTCAGGTGGAAAGTAATGGTATTTATGGAACACTTTTTTTCTGATCCCTTTCATAGGCAAAAGATCATTTCTAGTAAGAGTTGTGCTTTAAAGCGGGTCTTAGGCGGGAGGAATTAAAGATAATTATTGAAATGTTGGCGGATGCTCTACCTATTATTGCGGCTAGAAGACGATATATTGGCAATTATCAGGCAGAAATCCGGTCCTTACTTCCGTCCGATCTGCAAGTATCAGAATGAGAGTTTGGTTCACGTGGTTTGCGAGTGTCTGGAGCTAAGTGAATGGAGGAAAGAACAGTACGGTGTGGGTGAATTTGATGAAGAGTGGTTAATAAGAATTGTTAAGAATGAGTGTTTTCCTACGATTAAGAAACTGGGGCGATACCCGAGGACGGCGATGGAACATAGAAGTAGATTTTTGGAATAGGGAAAAACTGTAAATGTGTCATAGAGTAGAGAAAGATTACGGATGAGTTTTTCTGGTGTGGTTGTATTTGTGTTTTTTTTGTGCTATGGCCCTCAGGCTGCTCAGCAATCAATAATCGAAATCTTCACCCGAAGACCGTTCAACCGAAACTAGGGACTTGAAAGTATTCAGCTACGAAATGAAGATGGTAAGGCACATTCACAACGAGTATACCTAGCACACCGGTCCCACACAGTTCTGAAAATTATTCGCAGTCCAAATCATCTCAGGTTTTGTCGTTCTCAGCTGCGATGGCCTACGTGGAGCTATCAGCTGGGCCTGACACCGAGGTTCTAAAGAGTTTAACTTTAATGGGTATTAGCCAAATCACATTATTTTGCGGAACTTTCTAACAGGCTCGTATCGAACCTAAAAACTGAAATGTGAATTAAGTTCTTCCTTTTCCTCTTTCCCAAATGGTTCACAAGTAGTCAATGAGATAATTCCATAAAACAAATTCATTGGCTAGCACCATCGAAAGTTGTGATTGACGTCAGCTCGGATCATAGCCTTGGGCTAGTAGCCGGAACTGGCACCCAGTCCCCTATTATCAGAACTGGCTGGGACCGAGTCTTGGCTAAAACTTATAGCGAAGTGAGGCTTAATGCAAATGACTTCAGGCAAACCTGTCCATATGCCATTTGCCAATAACTAACCGTTCAACTTAGTAGCACTAAAGCTGGTTCGCAAACCATTTATGAATGATGAGCTCAATGCAATTAGTACATCCTCAAGATCTTAACCCCTTCAACCAAAACTTGGCCTTCAAAGTCTCAAACTAAGCAGATGGTAATGCGGACGAATCTATATTACTGTCGATCCATTTCTCTTGCCATTAATTATACTCTCATCTTCTCGGCTCTGACGCAGGGTTCAAACGAGTCACTAACAAATACAGCTGATGACCTTAATATTTTTAATGTAACTTTTATCGAACAGGTGTTTAGTGAATACAATCCTATGACCCATGGTCAGTAAAATTACGATAATCGTCAGACAAAACTTAAGCGGTGTACGACTTCATATTAACGTCCACAAAGGTTGATATGAGTCACACCTACCCCCAGAGAGGTTGATTTTAAGTCGTATCTACCTCCCGATAGGTTGATACTGAATCATATCCACCTCTCTCTGTGTGACGATATTCATAATATAACCTGTGGGATCTATGATGATATGCGTGGTTAATGATTAATTATTACTGGCTTTGTTCAAAGAAGTCGCAACAGTTAACATAGCATACCTCCATCTCGTTTGATATCAGACTCGCAAGCTCAACGGCCATTACAAATATTGACCTCGCTGCTCTCGGTAGATTTTTCATTACTATGCTTATCTTCGGCTCGTTTAGGTTCTTTCAAATGGCCGTCTCTATCTTATTTCATATCAACCTCGATGTCGGAAGTTTACCTTTCATATCCGGAAAGTGGAGCGACTCCGAAATTTCGAGTCCGGCTGCGAACTTCCGGCAATTGGTCAGAAAGCGCGACATTAAGTATTACATACAGACTATTTCTAATAGGCCTTATCTCCACACGTAAAATAAAATTTTAGAGAAATAAAATCAGAAATAAAATCTAGTAGTTTGATTAGTTTTTCGTGACAATTTTATGTGAGTTGTTTTCGTGTCCGTGTATGTAATAGTAAGCTACCTATGTTTATATTCATATTTTAGTAAGTTCCTTTACCTATTCGATTGTTTTTGGAATTAACGAATGACAAATAATTCTTTTTGAATATGTTACTTCTGAACTCAATGGAAAGACTAGGTCAGCACAGAGCAAGAGGTCATTACTTAGGTCATTATCACATTTGAGATTTGAAACTTAGGTTAGGTGGCGGAAGTCGATATTATAAAAACAAAGTTGTTTAGTGGATGACTTTTCTTTTCCGAAACTCCGTAGCAATTTCCTTAAAGTTTACCTGAAAACCCAGTTTATATTTAAACCGTCCACTCGAATAAACTGAATTATTTTGATTCGGCTAAGGGATTTTTTATTTTTTTCATCTTGGACTCTAGAAGTGACGTTCAGAATATGCACTGATGGCTCGAGAGGACAAAGTTCATCCCGACGCGGAGAATTTGAATTTCAACGAAAGCGTGCATTTGAGTGGCTAGTGAAGCGAAGATCAATGAATGTTCCAATCCAGATTGTAAGGTCACTTCTGAAAAAGAACCGCTATTGTGGGTGACTTGCAATAAATTGCTTTTCGGCGTTGTAGTTGCTAAACTCAAGCATAGAGGCACGGGCACAAGAGGTACCACAAACCCCAAAGAAAAGGTTTGCCCGATGAAAATCGATTATTTGAATAGTGGAACGACGAAATAATACATTTTCATCGGATCTTCAAGCCTATTTCAGCGAAAAGGTTACGGGTGACTAGACTGTCACATTATAGCCCTAGAGGGTTAAAGGACCCCTCGCACTATTTACTCTTCAACTTACGATACTTTAAAATATTTGAATAATTCAAAACTAGGCTGTGCTTTCAAAAAATAACACACAATTTTGGCTGTTTTAAGCCTTTTCTGGGTCCCGTTTACTTGTAGCGAAAACAGGGAAACAATTAACATAACCGGTTTTTCTGATTGAAAAACGACGTCGACAGCGTGGTACCCATCGAAGGTAGCAAAACACGGCAAGTGAAAATATCAGCGTGGTTTTGTTAGAGGGGTTAGAATGTATCGTACGAAATTGGGGTCTCCAGCTTTAGAAATATATGGAGTGATTATGGAAGTAGGTTGCATTAGTATTTTTACTTTAATTTCGAAAAATCCACTCCTTGCGGCGCATTCCGCTTTGTATTCTGCCCCTATCATAGCAATGGTCTTATAGACCAAAATGTAGTTTGTTCAATTCTCGCCTGAGGCCAATCAATTGGTAGCAGAAAGTGACTTACCTGTAAGGTGTTAGCGGCCTTGATGAGATCAGAGATCCGATATGGTTCGATTTGAACTTCCCCACGATACATGAACTCCAAGAGCGTCTGCAATTCCCAAGCTGAGATCCCTTGTAATACGACCACCGGGTGCTTAGATGGGTGGCTAGCAAATATCCGTTCGAGGTATGAACTAGAAGAAGAGATACAAAAGTTAGAACCGAAGACATGAGCCTCGTTTTTGTTGCAATAGCGCTGCCGCATCGCTGCTGCAGCACTTCTTTGCTTTTGCACAATATGCGTTTTTGGATTCACTTTCTTCTTGGTTGAAGCGGCAGCGCTGCAGCATCTTGCAGGGAAGCACGGACTTGGTCGGTGAGCAAGTCCGTGATTCTCGAGAAGCACTGCCGTCATCCTCGGAAGCGCTGCAGTGCAAAAACGGATGTAGAAAGAATCAGTCCGGAATCGGCCGAGAAGTGGACCTGCAGCATGCAACAAAAACGAGGCTATGGTAGCACAGCGTCGGGTCACCAGATGTAGCCTACTTTCAATTTTAGTGTCCAGCGATTGCCCGGTGCTGGCACTGGTGCTGGAAACGGTTGCCACGAGTTTTAGAAGTGGGAATCGACAAATTTGTCGCCGGCACCGCTGGTTTGGGCCGGTGCTGGGAAAGGGTGTACAGAAGGTAGCGGGGAGTGGGCAATTCCTCGAGGGGTCTAAAGTTGGTCTACGCAACGCATCTAGGTTTTGGTGTGCTAACGCCCACAAACAACTCGGAGCGGATTTACGATATTATTGCCGACTAGCACTTCACGAACACTAGACCGGCTGGACAAAGCAGAGTTGAGCAATAAAACAAGAGCTAGAAGCTCATATGGCACTTGCAAGGCTGGGTCAAAGGATGAAAGTAAGAATTTGCCAATTCGAGGTTCTGTTGTTGCCCTGGAGCCCTTGGAAATCACGAGAATGTATCGTTTAATATAAAATATTTTATTTTTGCACTTGTCTGTGATGATCGCACTTTATGGGCGTTAGAAATTCATCTGTAATCAAAGCCCCTGAAGCAAAAATGATGATAGGCTCATCGAGACCATGAAATGTATATTTTGCTCGGAAGTATTGCTTATACTTTAAGGAATTCACTTGTAAGCAAATTCCTTGAGAAAAAAATAATCGTGAGCCTTTGGGGATCATGAATATTTATCGTTTGGTAAAAAGTACTTTTTTTACTTTTCGGTAAGATAAGCACTTTAAGGGTGCTAGAAATTCATCTTTAAGCAAAACCCTGATGGCACAACGATCATGGGCCCTCGGAGATCATGAAATGTATCGTTTCGTCAAACAAACTTTTTTCTACACTTTGCGGTTAAGATGCGAACTTTAAGGTAGCTAGACATTTTGAGGCAAAAATGATCATGGGCTCATGGGGATCATGAAAATGTATATTTAGCTCAAAAGTATTTTTATTCTTTATGAGTACTTTAAGGGATGGTCGGATCTGGGAAGTGGCAATTTCTAAGTCAATCATGTCAAGTCTCTAACGTTCAAGCCAAGTTTCATCGTCCTAGGACATCTGGAAGTGCCTTAACTCGCGATCACCAAAATTCCGGACCCCCTTCCAACTTCCTCACAATGCCCGAATCCGGTCAGATTCTATCACTGATGTATCGAGGGCGTGTGCTTGTTCTTCCTACGAAGTTTCATCCCGATCGCTCCACTCAAAGCGTGTCAGAAGATTTCCGGTCCTCCTTTCCCCCTCCCCCACACATTCATCGGATCCGGTCTGGACTTGAAATGGGACATTTGAGACACGAGAACTTTTCAAAAATCAAGTTTCGTTAAGTTCCATCACCCGTTCGAAAGTTATACCATACCTCAAAATTCAGAATCCCCCTCCCTCCACTCCCCCCGTGGTTGTCGGATCGGTGAACTGAGAATTTCTAAGCCAATCTTACCAAGTCTCTAATGTTCAAGCCAAGTTTTATCGTCCTAGCACATCTGGAAGTACCTTAACTCACAATCACAAAAGTTCCGGACCCCCCCCCCCCCCTCTAACTCCCTCACAGTGCTCGATCGGTTCCGTCACTGATATTTCTAGGGCTTGTGCTTGTTCCAAGTTTCATCCCAATCGCTCCCCTTAAGCGTGTCACAAGATGGTCGGGTCCCTGATACGCCTGCCAAGTTCGGTCGTCCTAGCAGTTCTGGAAGTACCCTAACCCGAGACTGACAGACAGACCGAAAAATGATCGGTATATGGCACTTGAGCTTAAACGAGTTTAGGCATTCAGCTCTACAGCACATATTGTGTTCCGGAAGTCTTCTATTTCCCTACAGCGTAACCTTGTCGTTCGGCAAATCAAACGCAGGGTCTACGTTCCCACCCTTGCGTATTATGCTCACTTAGCTTGACATCAGGTCAAGCCAGCTAAAGGTCGTGTGATGAAACGGGCGGTGGACCGTTTATGAACCGCTCTGAGCGCTGACAGATGAACAGTTCTCCTTCCGTCGGGGAGAATATGTCTATGGACCGTGATCTGAATTTCAGGGCAATCTTACGGTCGCGGGAAGAATCATAAACACAACCTCTGAAGTAAAGTCCCCCTTCCTATGAAATGAAAACGGATTAAGGGGTAGAAATAACGGGAGTTCAGAAGAACTAGGGAGAGAAAATGGCCTTTTGTTAGAGACCAAGATTGCTTTTGAATGTAATTTGTGAGCACCAGATTCGTTACAACTGGCAGGGATATAGACGGTAGACGGGAAACAAATAGATAAGAAAACGAAGTAATCGAAAGAATACGAATAAATCGCCAGTGGTACAATGTGTGTCAAGAGACAGGCTGATGGAGTCGTCAACTAAAAAGAAGTCTATTATCAAGGAACATAATGAAGCTGTATTTGAACATCGAGCTCTGTTTCTTCAGGCATCCAAAAGTTCACAAATGACCGGCTTTAGGTTTTAATAAGTTAAAAGTTGAAACTTGACAGCATTGTTGGGGTTGCGCCTTCTGGGGCTCCCGCCGCCGCACCCTCCCGGTTCTGAGGCAACTTGGTCTAGAATATCCCCTTGACACCAGAGCCGTCACGTATGGGGGGGGGGGGGGGGGGCGTCCCCCAATGCTGTCAGCCAGGCGGTACAAAACGGAGTCGGCCTCAAAAACAGTCAATTTTTTCTTAAAAAACTATCGTCTGAAGAACAGTCGTTTCTTTCGATCGGTTTTTCGGAAAAACACTCGATTCCTCCGAAAAACTGTCGGTAATAATGACCAGCCAGCCGGTACATACCTTGCTCCCCCCCCCCAAAAAAAAAAAAACATTTTGGCTAGTAGGAACGACTTTGCGTGACACTGTTTGTAACTTAAATTTGGTTGGGGTGACGACAATGAAAACGTCTCCCTCCCTTCCCGATGCTTGCGTTTATCCCATACCCTGTAGTGTTGTTGTCCGACGAGATTGTGGTTTATTTAGTGCGTATGAGTGCAGGGGACTGATTGAATGGAAAATAGAGGTGTGTGCCGAATGCAGTGCGGATTGTATAGAGGATGAGCGATGACGTCCAATGAGCGGGAAGAATATGGGGTTTTCCTTGGTTTGCTATTGCTCATAGCAAATAACAACTTAATACTTAAAGTATTAAGTGTTTTTTTTGTTGCCATACCCCTCGGGCTTTTTGTGTTAAATATATTCATTCATTCACATTATAGTCATGTTATCCTACCCCCCCCCCTCCACTTCATCCAAACTAGTAAGTTAAAATTTTAACGGAATAGCGCTGAGATCATCATTTATTCACTTAAATAGGCCAAAAAACCCGACAAAATGCGTTACTTCGTTTGTCCATTATCCACAGATAATCGATTTCATCGAATGAACTTATTCTTTCGGATTTGTGGTACCTCTATGTGCTTGTCCCTCTACGCTTCAAATATTTACCAACTACAAATGTAAGCCATTGCCGAAAAATTAAAATGTCAGATTGCTTGCAAGACATTTCCTTAAATTATTTTACTGCTCTTTTACAGGCGTAGCTTCTCCGATATCGCCTTTTTAGCCCCGGAAATGAAGGCTTTTAATGAAACTCAAATTCTCTGCCTCTGGATGAATTTTTGGTTGTCGTGCAAGCACCGTACACTCTGAATGTTATTACTAGAGACCCGTGTGAAGAAATACAAAATCCCTTAGATGAGTCAAATATTTCAGTATATTCAAATATCATATGTAAAAATAAGCTGCCTTTTCAATTTAACTTTAACAACGTGAGCTGCACGGCGAGTACCAAGGATCTGCAACTCACTTCCGGAGAAATCCAAAACATTTCCTTTGAGACTAGGTTCTGCAACAAAGCAAACGACACAAATTCAATCAAGAACCGTGTGTGCACTGCTAATCAATGAAATTTCTGTTATTCTACTCCGCTCTCTCATAAGCCGAACGCCCACGAGCAACTACCTAATGAAATGAATTCCATCCAATCGCTTTCACGGAAGAGACGATTTCCACCAGGGGTCTCCTATTACGACGACTGTATTTCTATGTGAAGAAGGACTCTCAACCTGAACCGTAACACTCCTAACCCCCTCTAACGTGTGCTGTAGTCCCTTCACAGCATCAAGGTAAACGATAAAGCGCAAAAACCACTGGATAAAGTTGTCACATAGTGAACGCCCACGAGCAACTACCTAATGAAATGAATTCCATCCAATCGCATTCAAGGAAGAGACGATTTCCACCAAGGGCCTCCTATTACGACGACTGTATTTGTATGAGAAGAAGGACTCTCAACCTGAACCGTAACACTCCTAACCCCCTCTAACGTGTACTGTAGTCCCTTCACAGCATCAAGGTAAACGATAAAGCGCAAAAAAAAAATGGATAAAGTTGTCACATAGTGAACGCCCACCAGCAACTACCTAATGAAATGAATTCCATCCAATCGCCTTCACGGAAGAGACGATTACCACCAAGGGCCTCCCAACCCCCTCTAACGTGTAGTTTAGCCCCTCACTGGATCAAGGTAAACGATAAAGAGCAAAAACCACTGGTTAAAATTGTCCCATACGTAATTGAAGTAAATTGTTTACGACATTACGACGTAAACTGTCGAGCATAAGTAGGTTATTCTTCGAGCCGGGTCATTTTTTTCGCGTAATTGTTGGAAAGATGGACAGCTAACAGTATCTAATGAAGGTATTTCGATTCTTCTTGTCAAGACTTTTTTTCAAAGAGTCTTTTTTAGAGTCTAGTTCTTCAAGCATTTCGATTTGTTCAAGTTGAACCAAATAGAGCTGAGATCCGACAGTCTAGTTACACACCACTTATTCACTTAAATAGGATTGAAACACGATAAAAATGCGTTACTTCGTTCGTCCGTTATCCAAAGAAATCGATTACATCGAATGAACTTGTTTTTTCGAATTTGTGGTACAACCTTTACGCTGTAAATGTTTACCAACTACAAATGGAAGCAATTGCCCAAAAATAAACTAAAAATATTAGATTCCTTGCAAGACATATTTTGAGATCATTTTCCTGCTTTCCACAGGGCGTAACTTTTCCGAACTTAGCATCTTTAACACTTGAAATGCAGGCCTTTGTTGAAATTCAAATTCTCCGCGTCGGGTTGAATTTGGGTTGTCGTGCAAGCAGCGCAAACTCTGAACGTTATTACTAGAGCCCCGGTTGAAAAATACGAAATCGCTTAGATGGATCAAAATATTTCAGTGTATTGGAATATCAGAAGTAAAAATAAGCTGCCTTTTCAGTTAAACTTTAACTATGCGATTGTAAGGCCTGAATAAGACTGAAGACAAGAAGGGCCGAAATACCGACAGCGCATACTGGAAGTTGCTTATCCGTGGTATTCGTGTGAAACTGCCGAATAAGCTTATATATGGCCTAATCAGGCTGAAAGATAATGTTTTGTCGAAAACAACGTTAAAAACTTACCCTAAAAAAAATGTATAAATAGTAAACAGCAAACATAATTTAAACATAAACAGTCAGGATAACAGAAAAGTAAAGTTGATTTTTTAAACCTTATTCTTTACAAAGAATCTCAAGACATGATAAATCAATAAGCTGCCGGTAAAATTTTCTCCAACCTGTGCTCCTGTTCGCGTATACAACACTTTGACAAATAAGGGGCATCCACCTCTACTATACTCAGTTCTCAGCTAAACGTAACTGTTCCATTCTCGGTTCCATCTACATCCCAAGCGAAAGATTTGTCAAAGCTGTACCAGAACTATAACAGTTAGTGCCCCCTCGTTTATCCCTGGCGGTAACATCTTCGGTGATAGATTTAGCCCGGCTTTTAATAGCTCAGAGAGCTGAACTCGGGAAACAAGAAAAGCGTGCCGATCTAAAAAAGACCCGAAAACGCCAACAAAGAAGAGGAGATCGGCTTTGGCCTATTCAACAAGATCTACGCCTACTCAATGGTCCGAGGTACCGCTCACTAATCGCCTCCACTGTACTACTCTGACGGGTGTGAACTGAGCCAGAATTAGGCGACTGGAGACAAAAAGAGGCGGACTTAGGCCTGCAGGGACAGAGTGAAGGGCCGGTGAGTCAAGGCGAGGGCCATGCAGAAGTTTTGGTTCTCTTTCCCGTCAACTTGCCTCCGGCGGCCTGCCACCGCTTTGCCTCACTACACATTTCAAGTGATTGTTTCCTCGAACGATTGAACCCAAAGAAGCCGGAAAATCGCATCAGGAATACGGAGCCTGTGAGGAGTGCGGGATTCCGCAATGGGAAAGCAGAGGAAACTTTGACAAGCATATTGCCCTCGCCCTGGATTTGAGTAGGCTAAGTTGTGCACTATCCATGCAATGCTCCTCAACTAGGTAGTTCATGTGACGGCTGAGTTTTCCACCACTAGTTTCCAGAACTGCCCCACTGAACGCTAACAAGAACGCTTAACAAGAATAGGCAACTCATTCAGCGTGTTCCACCCTACCTACCATAGTTACTACGCACGACGTCACTAATTCTGGCTTTTTGCCGTCAAGGCTGGAACGATTTTTCTATTTTCCAGCAAAATATCATGCCACTGGCGAATCCGACCAATCACGTTACAGAGATGCATACTTACTACGCTCCCGAGCATGGTAAGCAAATAGTTAGCCTACTATTAATTACTATTTCGAGAAGGTTGGAACGGTCAGCGCAGTAACTTTTTACGAGGTTGGAACGAAAACAGGAACTGATAGTTATTATTGTTAGGAGGGTGGAATACGCTCATTTTGTTTACTTGAAACATCTATTCCCTTTTAGGAAGGCTCCTCTTCAGTCGGAAGTGAGATGGTCGGGACACCAGCAGTAATATGTCTTACTTTCCTATCTAGGCCAGGTTTTCGAAGTAATAAAGGCACGATTTTTGTTTGCTACAGCTCAGCGGATTCGATTGTCCTCTTTATAGCATACCGCAGTATTCGCCCAGTGCTTTGAGAAATTTTCATCACGATTGATCAGCTATCGTTCCAACGTCCCAGAGACACGGACGCACTGGCCTGGACATTCCATTTTTTTGTTCCACTATACAGAACATGCGGTTTCGCCTAACAGCCAGAATGTCCAACCATCTCACTATGAGGGTGGTAGTTACTACGCATGACGTCACGAATTCTGCTTTTCTTGCCGTTAAGGCTGGAACGATTTTTCTATTTTCCAGCAGAATATCATGCCACGGGCGAATCCGACCAATCACGCTAAAGAGATGCGTAGTTACCACACTTACTACGCTCCCGAGCATGGAAGCAAATAATTACTATTTTCGAACGGTCAGCCTAGTAACTTTTACGGGGTTGAAACGGCAATAGTAACTGATAGTTACTATTGTTAGAAGGGCGGAACACGCTCTATGTCTCTTTCTAAAAAAAAAACAAAGAAAAAACTCCTTTCATCCCTCTATCTTGGAAACAACTTGTAACGACTACCCTATCAATAAAGGGAAGTCCCCTCCGGCGTCCATTTCTTTTTTTACGAGCACAAAACAGGCGATCACATACATCCTAAACGTCCACTCCTTCTCGAAGCTTTTCCGTTGCCCGTTTCTCGTCTTCCGAAACAAATGACATGCCATCCAACGGGAAAGCAGAACAAATCGATTTCCGCCACGGACAGATCTGAGGCTTTCAAGTTCACCCTTTCTAATTTCCGACCGAATGCTGATTGCTTCCTCTCCTGAAATCCAGACTCTTTCGTACTCAATTCCTTTTGCTTTCTCAAAAATTTCAATTTCCCCTTTCAGCGCCACTGATTCCCACCAAACAAGGAGTTGATTCAAGCACGAACGGATCCGAGTACTAAATAACGAGGATGTAAATCTGTCCAAATACATGAGAAAGATGGGTCTCGATCACACACACTCTACGGGATCAAAGCTAAGTTCTTGAAAGCCAGGGCCTGCGACCAGCTCCGGCTGGCTTGAATCCACAACAACATTCCTTATCCTTTAGTAGCAATATTGCCCCCTTTGTTTAGAGCTTTGTCACACTTGGCTCATTTCCTGGCTTTTTGGATGCAGGAGTAGAAAAAAGAAAAAGAACAAGATACAACCTCGGATACAACTAATTCAGAATGTTGTCGTTTTAAATTCAGGAGATCAATTAGAGCAAAACAGCCTATATAATTATGTTACAGGAACCCTAACTGACCCCTTATTGCAGGCTGCTCATTATCCCCAAGCTGCCACAAAGCCCATCAAATCTCACGTCCCCTAGGGATTTTCAGTTGTTTGTCGAACAGGCGGATTTTTGGGCCCAGTGTGACTAAGCTCTTAGGGTTACTTTCGTCCACAGCCTCGTACAAACCGCTACATTCATGGAATCTGACGAGGCAGGGCGCGTAGAGCAGAGCGTAATCTATCGGAAACCGAGGGAGTTCCTATTGGGGAGGAAAGCCGCTGATTAATCAAGCTAGTGGAAGGCCCCTGATGAATTACCAACAACATTTCATGCGCACTTGTTACAAGGAACTAAAAGCACAACTCTTACCAGAACTGGTCTTTTCACGATACCGAGGTTCGGAAACAGAAAATACCAATACCTGCCCCGTGAAATGAGGGATTCTGCTGTTGGCACTCGTCGACCTCCCGCTCTCCGAAACGGAGGTTTGACACAAAATATTTGAAAACCGACGGCGCCGTATTTAAAACGTGACGGAAGCTAAGCAAAAGAATACAAAAACATAAAAAAAAATGTTGGCTCACTAAGTCATTCTGCCCTTATTTTTCAAGTACTGTTTGCGGACCTAGAAGATTCCGGCTAAGTTTGCGCTGTTTGACTGGCAAACTCGGATCGACCGGAAAAGCACTAAGAAGTCGTGCTAAACCAGAAAACAGAAGAACGGCGAAGGGCGGGGATTTTTGAAGCTTATAATTTCATAGGGGGAGCTAGAGATGATATAAAAGACAGAATAAGTGCGAGGGGCCCTATCACCCCTGGGAGTAAAGGGAGAACTTGCAAGAACTTCCCAGGCGTTTTCCTCAGTGCTTCACTTGAGTAATTTCAAGAAATATAATGAGCGTTGTCAGTCACTGTTGGTTTCTGATTGGCGAAAAACAAGTATAAAAAAAGAGAAAATAAAGTTCTTTCTCACATGGCATTCCTACTACCTACTTTAGAGTAGGTTACTAGATCGTTGGGTTTTTTTGCTGCCATGGCCTTTAGGTTTTTTTGCGCAATTAAATCTTATCTTATCGGTCTTATCTATACTGTCAGAAGTTGATAACGTTTCACACATGGATGAGAAACTTCCGAGTTAAATGTTATGACGGATGCTGAGATGTTATTATCTCTTTTTTTTTATTTCGAGAAATGTAACACTTACAAGGGTCGTAGCATAAATATTTTCAACATCCTGTATAAAATTCAACACCAGGATACGCATCCCAGTGTTGAATGTTATCAAACCTCTGATAGTGTACCAAAACCTCTTTGTCTCTTTTCGTATCCCAATTCTTTATCTCGCATTTCCTCAACAAAGGTTGACGAAAAAACCCTAATTGAGAAAGAATGAGGAAATGGCGATCACCTTAAGAACGATTTATTCCGCACCTTCTCCGCGCAAAAACAGCCCAGAAAACCTCCCAATTTGGAGCCGACTCGTTGCTTCTCTTTCTGCATTCGTTGTCTTTTCTAAGTTCCTCAAGTTTCTAGCCGACAACATCTAGATCTTTGTCAACAAACAAACAAAAAATGAGCTACCGAAGATACCCTTGGCTGCAATAAAAGACTAAAAGACCAAACGATCTCAAACGGGACATAAGGCGTATTCTCGCCGTTCCCCGGGGACTCTTCGGGGAATCGAAAGGAACGGCGAGAATAGAGGGGAACGCTGGGTATGCTTCCAAATAAATTAGTTTGGATCCACCTTATTTTTGGTTTTGTTTATTGTGATTGTTTTTATTAAATTTTACATTGCACCAACACCAGCAAAAATTGATTTCCCTCCGAATCTGAAAGGCAGTCCTTTCTGATGATGGTGATGATAATCGGAGCATTCCCCGTCCGTGGGGACTCGAGAATATGGGGAGTGAATCCCCGGGACAAACAAAAACGCGGGGACTCCTCAAGTGGAGTCCTCGGGGAACGGCGAGAATACGCCTATAGATGCGCACTGAGGAGAGGCAACAAAACAACAACGCAACAACAAGAAGCAACAAAAGAGGCAGCACTTACTGTAATAAAATGAGCTAGAGAAGCAAGCTCGCCAGGAAAAGCGCCCTTCTCTCTAACTGGCTCAACCAGAGTAACCTGACCGAAAATGCCTAGACAGACAAAGTCGTTGATAGTACATTCACCAGCCTAGACAACTTTATAGCAGCACTGACCCACTATGTCTTGTTCGACAAATTATGGGCCCGTGGTCTGCAGTCACATAGGCTGTTGACTGTTCCTACTAAATCTAGGCCATCGCTGAACTAGTGGCGGAAATCTTGCTTGTACATCTCCTACACGGGTCCCATGGGGTTGATTCGCTTACAACTCTCTTCAAGCGCTAGCCCCGACCACGAACATTTACAGCAAGACTTGGCTTTTGGAACAGAGAAAATAGAATTTCCGCTTGGTTTCGAGAAAGGTCGAATTTCCCGTCGCCATGAGATCGACAGATGTTTCCGTCGGACAACTCATTTCGCTTAGATTTCGGATCCGAACGGAAGAACGAAAAACATCGTTTTAAAAACTGTTTGGTAAATTTTATTCTTTTTGCTCACTTCCATTTAACTACAGCCCGAATCGAATAAACACTACCTCCACGCAGAGGCGTTACTAGCCAAAATGTTTGGGGGGGGCCAAGGAATTTACCGACTGGCTGGTAATTTTTACCGACTGTTTTTGCAGAAAAAACAACTGTTTTCAAGAGAAAAATGACAGTTTCGACGAAAAATCGACTGATTTAATGAAACAAATCAACTGTTTTGGCGAAAAATCGCGGCGCGCTCTGTTATTTTTTACCGACTGGCCGACAACATTGCCCCCCCCCCCTCCCCCGTCATGATGCCTCTGCCTCCACGATATTTTCTTTCATTCAATCTCCATTGTCGCAGAAATTTTGTATCTATCTGTAGCGTCACGCTCTCGCCACCACCAGAGGTCGGGCGACGATTTTCAGTTCGGTCTCGCCCTTCTGTCCGGCCCTAGCTTTAAATACGAAGTCGTCGAAGTCACCACGGGAATCCAAACAAGTTTGCTTACCTGCAGGCAGACAGGACAACTTTGTGTGCCCTGAAAGAGGCCTCTTCACACACTAAAGTCACATCCACAAAGCATCCAGCTTGAAGAAGACTGTCAAAATGAACCATCAGCTGCTCCTTATGGGATGCCCACTTAAGGCTATATACCCTGGCAGGATCCTCCATAGGCGGGTCCAAAAGCTCACTATCTTCATTTGATACTGGGTCATTGACAGGTACATGGTAGGGCAATGGGTGATCTGGTTCTCGTTCAGATGGGCTCTCCACAGATTCCATGGTATCACACTGAGTGGCTACAAATAAACAATGCTAGACAAAGGCTTTTCAAAACTTTGAGATTATGCCATTAATGATCATGCTTTTTTCTATCATCAGAATTCCTTGAGGCAACGTTCTACTGAAAAGTACAGTGACAATTCATTTGATCTGATGTTCCTTAGCTAACTAATATAAACTACAAGATTTTTTAGCTTCTGAAGTTCCACTATGCATAAGTATTTTGCTGTATCAGTCGGTTCCACCATTTTTTCGGTTTTGTTTTATACATAATAAGGCAGTGATCAAGTGGGAGCAAGAAACTGGGCATTCAGACCCTGTGGCACTTCATACAACTTCGGCTCATTTGCCATTTGAACTGTACCTCCCCCCCCCCCCTGCTCCATCTCCTTAAAAATATATCCAAAGCATTCCTAACAATACAATGGGGATTCCTTTGCTTGAAACCCTTTACTTAACTATCTATCTACTATTTTTTCCCTAAGAACTTTCCTTCACACTGAGTCCTAAAATACGCTCAGGCTCATCTATAAATCTTAAGGGTATCCCATTGTAGGTGACATTTGCATGCACTGCTGGTTTTCTTACAACACTCATAACAAGGTGCAAGCTCCATATGGTAAAACATTATACACCAAACATGGATTTCATACTATGTTAGTCTGCAATATCAGTTCATTAAAAGCAATTCTTCTATTCAAAGAGAGTGCATGGATGGGTAATGTTGCTAACTGCAATAAAGTAGAAGTAGGATACAGTTATAAAGGTTTGTCATTGAAAATATTTAGCAAGAACATAATTGCTTGAACTCATAGCAACATGGGTTTCAGGATTTGGCACAAGGTAGACAGCGTTTGGCATAGACCATTCCAAGCTGTATATAATATGCCTATACCCAATGTTTGGATCACCCTATCCAAATTCAGTGATTTGTGATAAGCTGGTCATCATGCTAAATTATACAGAAATCTGTGTCCAGAGATAAAGCATATTAAAGTCCAAATTAAGTCAAAAGGATCCAGTAGAAGTATGTTACTTTGGGTGCCAAAGAATATGACAAAATACAAACCTAATGAATATTCATGCACAATACTAAGCGAAACAACAATTTAAGTAAAATCAAAACCAATCACTGTAACTTTTAATCTTTTGTTCATTTCGCACCCTCAAAGGGCGCAATGTTTAGTACTGCAACATATTTGCATCACTTTTTTAATCACCCAAACTTGGACCAAGTATCTTGACGGAAGAAAATGAATTTTTTAATAAAAACAGCGGATTTTCATTTCATTTTTTCTATCAAAATAATCTTGAAAGAGTTGGCTCCTAGCAGATATTAAATATTTTTATAACACCCATTTTGATATTTTAGAGGAGAAAAACAAAACCAAAGCTTCATAGCCTTGTCTTGATCCTGTCTCAATCCCATCTAATTTATGAAATGTGTCTACTCTATGGAGTCATTCACTTGACAAGGCTAACAGTGTTAAACCTTGACAAGGCAGTTACGTTACAAGGAGACAAGACAGGGACAGACTAAATAGAATGGGGCTCAGCCTCAAGAGTCAGCACATGATACAGGAGGAGTATCCAACCTCGAATTTATATGACCTCGAACTAAGCCTGAAAACATTATACAAGGAAATTTCTGTGCAGTCCAAAACACGTCCTGGGTCATTCATTGTCAGTCAACCACAAACCCCTGATTTGTGGATACCCTATGCCAAATGCTGGATATGTCTAATGTTTGGCATACTTTATGCCTAACGCTGGATACACTATGCCAGGTTCTGGATACTGTGACCCAGTAAATACTGATGATTTGAGTGAAGCTAAAAATCAACCAATCAAAACTCCTTTATATTGAAGTAGGTCAGGGTTAGGTTACCAACAGGTATCCAGTGTTTGGCATAGGGTATCCAGCGTTAGACATAGCTAGGCTATGCCAAATGCTAGATTTCCCGTGTTCGGCATAGGGTATCCAAAAATCAGGGATTTGTGGTAGACTGCTCAGGGTTTCCTCCTTGACAGCTTGGACCTTTGTAGGACTGGATTAAAATTTCCTTCCAAACTTTTAGGCAAAGTTCAAGCTGTGTAATTTTGAGGTTGAATACTCCTCCTGTAGTCCAAGTAGAAAATTTATAGGTGACCAAAGAACTTCTTTGACTTTACTGTACCTATACTATACTGCACTAAAATCCAACCCAAGTCAAACTGCAGAAAAGGTGATGGAGCCCAGCATAAACTGGGTTAGCTAAATTTGACCTTGCTTGACTTTCGAGCACAGTTTGGATCACCTGATGCTGACCTAGTCTGGGACTAGCTCTAGAAGACTTACTCTATAATCATTCCAGATAGTAGTAGCGAGGCTGTTCTGACTAGAATTTTGACTAGAAAAAAGCTCAGTCCTGAGCCTAAATCGAATTTCTTCTTTTCTTTACTGAATATGTGCCTGCTAGGTCACAGCTGTAGAGATGCAATGGTCGAGTCGTCGAGAGAACTGAGCTTCGAGAGGTTGGGAATTCGATCAAGCAGAAGAAAGCAGGAAAAGCAGTGACAACGTAACACTGATATGTACATCATTCCCAGATTTTTATCAAAATCTAAACCCAGTAACGGAATTCTCATTCTTTGAAAAGATTGTCAACGGAAAATCCCAGCAAAATCCTTTCGCAAAAGGAAAACTAGAAGTCCTCTGTAACACCTATCTTCCAAGGCTGTACTAACTATACGTCCATAGAAACTTGATTGGGAAGAGAGGTAAAGAAGAAATGGAACGGAAGGCCTCACTGGCTAAAGCCGAAACAAGTCAAGCTGGCTGTAAACCAGCCTGGTTTAACATGCCATTTTTATTCACTTTCAGTTCATATGTAATTCAAAGTGGAAATTTCAGTGTCTTTTCTTTTCCTGGCATGGCTCAAATGTTTTACCACTATTAGCAATCAGTGGTATTTTACTGTATTACCCTATGCTAGAACGTTTGCGTTATAAGAAACCCAGAATATAACACAGTGTGATCGGTTGTTATTAAGTTATTTTCGTGTGATTAAGTTATCTTACATAGCGACGAAAAGAGGCTTCTGCAAACTGTTCAGTTCCAGTTCAGTTTGGTCTAGCTTTATGAGTCATTGCCCTTGTAGTTGGTGTGCTACGGGTACAATCTGTTATCACTGCTTAGACGAAAGGAACTACCCCCGAGTCCGATCCTGCGCAAAAACTGCTTATCGGGTATAGGATCACGCATGCAATAACTTCGTCGTATGCAAATCAGATTTCGACACATCTTTACGACCCAAATACTGCATCCTGTAAAATCCATAAAAACGTGATCCCACCAACACTAACTTCTGCGGAACCCGTGCAAAAAATCACCAAAAAGGCTAAAATTGCATGTAAGAACTTTGCCTAATGGCTATTTACGACCGATTTAAATATGTATGAAGCGCGTTGGGTTTACGAAAATCTGCTGAAAAGGTTTTATGGGTACAACTGGACCCACGCTGTTATTATGTCCGCTGAAACCTAAAGGTCTCGCAAAAAACTGATTATCTATGCCTATGATGTGGGACTAGGTGTGCATGCGCTTGGCATGCGTTTGCGCAATATCGCAAATGAATTATGGGTTGCCCCATTTTTGTTCTTAGACGTTTGTATTTGCTGTTTCACCTGAAGAGGATCAGTTTTTCTCTTTTCCATTCCACCTTGATTTGTTTTTCGGCACTTGCCTTCCGGCCAAGTGCCATACACCAATCACTTTTCCGTTTGGTGATCGCGAGTTAGGGTACTTCCAGATGTGCTAGGACGATGAAACTTGGCAGGCGTATAAGGGACCCGACAAAACTAATTTGTAAATAATCAGTTTCCCGATCCGACCATCTGGGGGGAGTGGAGGGAGGGGGAATCCGGAAAATTTAGTAGTGCGAAACTTTCGAACAGGTGAGGATTGGAATGAAACTTAAGAACTGAACAGACGACATATCTCTGATGCCCCATTTGAAGTCCGGACCGGATTCGACAGCTGTGGGGTGTTCGGGGGGGGGGGGGAGAGACCGTAAATCTCGAGAAACGGTTAGAATGGAGGGATCGGAGTGAAACTCGCTGCGAAGAACAAACCTCTGCTTTAGATCAATCGTTTACACAATAAGACTGGATCCGGACACTTTGGGGGGGGGATGGAGGGGTTTCCCGGAATTCCGGCGATGGCGGTTTTGGGGATTTTCACGACGAAACTTGGCATGTATAACAGGGACCCGATCAAACTTACTTGGAGATCAAACATTTCCCGATCCAATCATCGTGGGGGAGTAGAGGGAGGGGGAAACCGGAATATTGAGTGATATGTAACTATGGAGTGGGTGATCGGATTCCAGTGAAATTTAATAACTGAACAGAGGACATGTCTCTGATGTTCTTGTTCATGTCCGGACCGGATCCGACAACTGTTGGGAGCGGGGGGGGGGGGGGGGGAGGCCGCAAAATACTTGACCCGCTTAGACTGGAGAGACTAATGCTCTAGAAAAATTATTTACATTACCGGATTGGATCCGGGCACTGTGGGGAAGTTAGAGGGAGGGGGGTCAGAGATTCGACAAGATTGGCTTAGAAGTCGTAATTTCCAAAATCCGACCATTCCTTAAAGTACTACTCTTAACCCCAAAGTAAAAAAAAAAAAAGTTTTAAGCAAACTATACATTTCCATGATCCTCATGAGCCCATGTTCATTTTTGCCTCAAGGGTTTTGCTTCCAAATATTTTCTACTCCCTTAAAGTGCGCATCTTAACTGCAAAGTCAAAAGTATTTTAGATCAAACTATGCATTTTGGCCCATGATCATTTGTGCAAAAAGGGTTTTGGTTAAAAGATTGTATCTACAGCACCATTAAAGTGCGCATCTTAACCGAAAAGTGAAAAAACTACTTTTGATCCAACGATGATCCCCAAGGAGCTATTATCGTTTTTGTCTCAAGGGTTTTGCTTACAGATGAATTTCTAGCGCCTTTAAAGTGCGCATCATTACCTACAGCCAAGCTCAAAAATAAAATACTTTTTCCAAACGATAAATTTTCGTGATTTCCAAGGCTCTGTGATTATTCTTATCTTATGGGTTTTGATTACAAATGATCAGAACAAACCCACGAAAAGGCAGATTTTACATGTCGTCCTATGAACCAGCCTTGCAAGTGTAATATGAGCTTCTAGCTCTTGTTTCATTTAGACACATTAGAAATGTTCTCATGGAGTATATTGGATAAACCAAACTTGTGGATTTTGATCTATATATGAAATGTATCGAAAAAATGGAATTTAGCGTGTGCATTATTTAGTACAGTACCGTCTTACTGTTAAGTATTATTCTCATTATTAGTTAGATTATTTGTACGAAGTGACGCGATTTATAGTTTATTTAAAAAAAAAAAAATTTAGTTAGTTTGTAATTCTGAAATGCCGTAAGGTTTAATCGTGTAATAAATTAATTATTTGATCCTTACCCTGACAGCAAGCACGTGATATTTAGATTAACTTTTTAAGTTTACTCGGTCGCACTTCTTTCTCGCCACGTGACCTCGGGGAAAATTTCAAAATTGTGCGTCTTAGGTTATTTTTAGATCGGCTTGATGCGAAACAACGTGGGTACTTATTATGACGATTCTTGTTATTGCACTGGACAAAAAATAAAAAATAATGCAGCACGAATTGATTACTCTGTATAGGGTCCGTTTGTAAAAATCATCGAGTGTCCTGTCAAGAAACAGAACGTGAACAAGCAATATGAAAAATGGAAGTGGAAAAATCAACACCGACTTACAGGACTGGAAGTCATAGTTGTCTTTTCAAAAGAAACCAGGAATAATTGTTGGCAGGAACTCTTTCAACCGATCCTAACTTGGTCTTCTTGTCGAATGATTATGTTCGAGTTGTTGTTTTTTCGTTGTTTTTTTTTTCAAGCGAGCTTTCAACAATCTGATTTATTAAAGCCCCGGTACGTTTATAATTGCTCAGTCGATGTCGCTGCGTCGAGAAGAAAGTTCAGAAAAGCCTGAGCCAGAAAGCTTATAGAGTCCCTCCATATGATTTGGCGAGCTAAACTCTGAGGGCAGACAAGGCCGTAAGTACGGCAGGTCTTGTAAAACTTCCAAGGAGTAGGCGATTCTCAATGTTTTCGGGGGGTTATCCATTCCCAAGCACCTGCTGTACACCCTTTCCCGGCACCGGCCGAAACCAGCGGTGCTGGCCATAAATTAGGCGATTCATCTTTCAATGCTTGTAAACATGCAGATTTTTATGTTTTAATAGTGGCAACCGGTGTCGCACCGGCCGGGCTGCGCGGCACCGGGCACGTTCTGGACACTAAAGTCAAGAGTGGACAACCCCTCAGATATCCTCGTTTTGAAAATGTTGTCAGCTTTTTCGTGTTGATGCGAAATTTCCTTCTTGCTTTCATTGCTGGTATTGCTAATTTATACCCTAACTAGCTATACAAAACGATAGGATTGTCTTGAATGGAAAAATATTAATACACCGTAGTCAGTAAAGATAATACAGTAGGAGAAGCAAACGTTCAACCTGCTTCCATTACGCATAGGGGTTTTCTAGGTTTTTCTAACCACGCGACAAAAATTCGTTAGTTTATGAAGTTGAAAATCTTCCCCGCTAGAATGAGGCAGTGGAAGGCTCAGAACTCAGAGCCTCGTTTTTGTTGCAATAGCGCTGCCGCATCGCTGCTGCAGCACTTCTTTACTTTTGCACAATATGCGTTTTTGGATTCACTTTCTTCTTGGTTGAAGCGGCAGCGCTGCAGCATCTTGCAGGGAAGCACGGACTTGGTCGGTGAGCAAGTCCGTGATTCTCGAGAAGCGCTGCCGTCTTCCTCGGAAGCGCTGCAGTGCAAAAACGGTTGTAGAAAGAATCAGTCCGGAATCGGCCGAGAAGTGGACCTGCAGCATGCAACAAAAACGAGGCTCAGTTAGTTACTTCCTTCCTTGTCGATAGGCCTTAAAATGTTTTCACAACACGCTAGACAATGGGAAATGTTTGGAGCTTATGAGAACGTTCTAATGGGATCCTCTGCCGGGGGACCCCAAATGGATTCCACAGAGAGTGCAGAGGCGTTACTAGCCAAAATGTTTGACTGGGGGGGGGGGGGGGCAAGGTATGTACCGACTGGCCTATAATTTTTACCGACTGTTTTAGTAGAAAAAACAACTGTTTTCAAGGAAAAAACGACGTTTTAACAAAAAGCCTACTGTTTTGACAAAAAATCGACTGATTTTCAGAAAAAAACGACTGTTTTCATGAATTATTTTTACTGTTTTTACGAAAAATCGCGGCGCCGGTTTTGTTTTACCGACTGGCCGACAAAATTGGGGGGGGGGGTCCCCCCCCCCCCCCATACTGACGCACCTGAGAGAGTGATATATTGCTTGAGTGAGTGTAAAGAAAACAAATATAGATGGGTTTTGGTGCTATGGACCTGAAGGGATTGACACCCGTGCTTATGAAAAGGAATCGTTACTGTTTGCTCTTTTAACTGAGTTTATAAATCGTCATGTTAGGACTGCGACAAATCTCTCCTTGTTGTTAGTTTCTCATGAAGTGCCATTATTACTACCTCTGGATGGGCATTATTCTCTAATGAGATTCGACTGATCTTGTATCAAGGTTAGTTTTATCATGTTTTTGTTGTTGTTCTTTTTTCCTTTTTTCCGATGCTCAACATTTTTCTCTTTGTGTTGTTCATAATATAATACTTCACCGTCACCGTTTTACCCATAGAGTAATGGTAAGCTTGTCATCTTACGAACTACTGGGGAGATGAGGACGAGTTTTGGGCATAATAAGTATGTCTATTTATTTGTCCTTTATAAAAGAACGGAGAAACATAGGAAAAAACAAACACAAAAGGAAACATTACATTTCAAACATAAAAAACATCAACAGTTATAAACTGAAAACTCTCTGGCAACAACTGAATATATTTACACACATATTACTTTTGCTCCAGGGGTGGAACTGGATTTTTTTTTGTTCATTGATTTTCAGTTTGAATATTATTTCAGCCCGCCTTTTAGCTGAACTCGTTTTATTGCGTTGAGCTCGAAGTGATGTACGATAATATTACTTGTTAGTAAACGTTGATACCCAACCGTCGTTTTCCCATTGGATTGGTGTCTTGGGATTTATTGTTCCTCTGATATTGTTCCCGAGCATTCGAGATGCCTCTCTGCCGGGAAAGAAGTGTTATTTATTTTATAAATTTTTTACGTAAATATATAAACCTGAACCTGAACCTGAATTTACTTGGAAGGGCTTGCAGACAGACTGATCAAACTACTGAGGTTGCCACTCGACTCAAATAAAATGCAATACCCAAGTAGCAAAAAAGTACTACCAGAGGAGAAAATGTACTACAAAAAAAAATGTATGCGCGCGTGTTGCTTTTCGCGGATTGCTTTCCACTGTTGCTGCTGCAAATCACTTTGACATGACCCGACCAATATGACCTAAATCGAACCTTCGTCAAAAATAGGGGTTTCATTTAAAACCAGATTAAAATTAAAGTAATCAGATCGAATATTTTGAGATAAAATGGGCAAAATACAACTAGGCCCACATGAACCTTGACAGAAAGAATTTTTTTTTTTAATAGTGTTTCTTAAAATGTACTGCATAAGTACTACTTTTTTCAAATGTACTACCAACTCACTACTTAGAAAAATAGGTACTAAAAAGAGTACAGTTGTACTACCGGTGGCAACACTGACTGAAACGGTCTCCCCCGAGTTTAAGTAGTTGCCACTTGGCTCGCTGGCTTGGCTTAAACTCTTGACCCTCAAGTTAGCTCATTATACAGCTAGAGCACGCATGAACCCTAGCAAGAGAACAAGGCTCATTTCTAACTTCCCATTAATTGGAAAGCACGACTCTTCTTCTGGTCCGGGAGTGGCGTCCTTGACGCAGAATATCGAAGTTCCAGACTACTGTCCGGAACAAATTAATATAATTGGGACCAGAGGAAAATCCAGTGGAAACGCCAGCTAAAGTCTTCGTTAGTTTACTTTGACAGGATACCACTAGGTAGTTGTGAAGTGCGAAGTAAGGTGTTTTCGATAAGGGGCCCTCGGCCCCTAATAAGGTAAATCCACAGAAACGGCATACACTCCTTGACTTTCTTCATTCCCGAGCTAAAATACTCTGAAAACTGTCAATGTTTTTCTCTGGATTTCGCTTATGCCTCTGCTTATGCAATACTTACGAATATTTACGCAATATACGTTCCTAGAACGTCAATACTCTTGATGACTATCTCTCCCTGCCGATGCAGAATCTCCGGGTACCTGCGGAAGAAAGGAAGAAACGGTGTCACAGCTGCGCTGACTCAGGATTTGAGTCATTGAGTTTGCGTCGCTACGGATACGTTTACTCCTTCTTCCTGAGAATCACTGGCGTGTTTTGGACTTCGTCATATAGAGTGAACTAAAGCCGCAAATTTGGTTATCTGATATAACGGTCGAAAGTCGTTTTTGCAGTTATCGTAGTATATGATACCACGGTCAAAAGGCGTTTTTGCCGTTTTCGTGGTATCTGACCAATTATTGTGGTATCTGATATTCGGATATTCAGATACCACGGTCAGACCGTGGCAACTGATCGTGGCATCTGAAAAAGTCATCTCAATTTCATCAGTTTTTTGTCAAATTGGTGGGAAAGAAGTTTGGCACTTAGTGATGTGACTGAATATCAGTTTTTTGGGGGGATAACACGCAACTAATATCAAATTAAAAAAGTGAACGAATGAATCTAAAGTCATACAAAGAATGTTTTAAGGGGACCAACAAGGCGTAGAACTATAGCAGGTGCATTTAGGGTAACCAAAAATAGTAGAAACATTATTACCCGGACTTCGTTTACCACAGTTTTGTGTTTTGTCCTCCTGGTTTGCCTCGTTAAATTCTGGTTGCTTTCTTGTTTACTTTTTTGTTGTTCCTTTTTTTCGCTTCTCCTTTTTTTCTTGATCTGTTGACTCTGTTTGTTTTCAATATTATTTGTTAAAGTAGTATGTCCTAGTCAAGCGCACCTTCTTGTGCTTCCTGGTAGGTCTGGTTTATGGTATTTGAGTTTCCTGTTTAAGTACACATAAAATGAAACTGAAACAGTTTTAGCCACCTGAACAAGCCTATTTCACTGTCAAAGCAGAAGTTTGTACAATATCTACTCCGATGAAGAGTGCCCACTCCCTGATCTTATTTTTGAAAACTGACCACGCTATGGCCACATGACATTTGATCCCTGATCGTACCGCGTAATAAAGAGATAATTAACGTGGTGATGACACAAAGAAAATCTAGTAGGGGGAAAATGCAAGGTCTGCCGTATGTCATATGTTATACGATAACACGCAACCCTCAGCGGCAGCTCCAGCTTTTAACTATTGCAGGAGCCGTAGTTTTTGTGCAACACGATCGAGTGGAAATCCGTAAGCAAGTTGTGTTCTCATCCCTGATATCTTACATCATCGAACAAAATAACGACCCACGAATTATGTTTTGTTGATATGTTACTGCAGCCATCTGCTGTACGGGCGAGTTTGGCTTTTACATTAAGCTAGTGGCTACTTATCTACTCACTAGCCTTAAAATTTAACCGAAAACGTCTGAGGTAGGACAATCTAGTTACCCATCACATCAATCACATGTTCACTTAAAAGGCTTGAAGATCCGATGAAAATGCGTTACTTCGTTGCTCTGCTGTTCACGAAGAGTTGATTTTCAAATTGTGAATTTCCCTCGATTTCCCTGTCGGGTTTGTCGTACCTGTATGCGCTTGTACCTGTGTTGTATGCTTGACGAAAACGATTCACGAAAAATAAGAGTTCACGCAGTGATCTTCCGCAAGATGATCCCTGGCCACTGAAAAGCCGCGTTTCTATTGAAATTCATATTTCCGCGTCATAGTAGAATTTTGCGTTGTGAGGACGGCCATAGATAACCTGAACGTCATTCTAGACCAAATAGTGAAAGAGAAAAAATCCCTTTACACAATCCAAATAATGCAAGGTATTCTGTTAAATGATTCAAAAATAAGTTAGCTTTTCAATTAAACTTTAAGCGCACGTAGATAACTTATCTGAATTATATTCTTGTGCATGTTCCCCGCTTTTTCTTTCTTGCTTGAGATTTCGGATGGCGGGTTGCCCACTCCCCGGTACCTGCCGTACACCCTTTCCCGGCACCGGCCGAAGCCAGCGGTGCTGGTTATAAATTAGGCGATTTCCGCTTCAGTCGGTGCCGGGCACATGCTGTACACTAAATCCGACAGTGGCAAACCCTCGGCCTCAGGAAGGACCCAGTTCTAAGCAACCACTGTCATGGCGTAAAATCATGTAGTATGACGAATTAGCCAAATACTCGTCCAAAAGTGGATCGACATTTGGCCATTTGGGCGTCCCCATAGTTAGTTCCACTTAGGGTTGGCGGCTTTTAACCTTTGCTATGTGGGCAGTTTTAAGGCCCCGCCACCAGACTGACTAACTTTTAAGTCAAGCTGATTTCCGTGTTTTTTCGTGTTATATCACCTCTTCCTAAAGCACAACTCTCAATTCTCTCAAAGGATCTTTTCAGAAATACCGTTTATCGAAAATATCAATCGCGATTTTCTCATTGCGGTTGCCGAATCTCTCCAGGTTTCAGGTTTTCAAAAGTAGTGGTTCTTCGCAAAATATTTGAAAACTGTGCGCGCCTTCGTTAAAAAGGGTGAAAAGCCAACCAAAAGAAAAGGGGCCTGAAATGTCAGGAAGTGTGTTATCTCGGCCTTCATATGAAAAACAAGATAACCCTTGGCTTATAAAGCTGCGCAAAAATGAAACAATACTTGACTTTGTTCTTGCCCTTCTTCTTCAAATAGGTTTTCTTTAATCTTTCGGCGAAAATCGCGCTGCCTCGGCTCGGCCAAAAAACGCTAAATAGTCGAAATTCCAAACAAAACAATGGCTAAGAGAGGGGGTTTTCTGGGGCTTAAGATTCTGTAGGCGACATTGAAAAATGCAAAATAAGTCCCACGGGTCCTTTGAAGCAAATCTAAGGTGCCATTTGAAGTCAGTGTTTCCGGGGAGGAGGCGTCCCCTTCCCCCGGTGAAGCCCCTGCCGACATACTCACTTACAGAGTGATTTATTCTTTGAAAAATGTGCAAGATGAAGTTTGGAACGAGAACCAGTTCAGGATCTTACTAAAACTCGATAAAGCTACGTTGAGAAATTGGTCGCGCTTTCACACAGCAAGCCTACAAAACACCTAAGTTTTTTATCCTGAGAATAAATTTAATAAGAGATTGAAAACACGCCTTAGCCTACCTTTGCTTCTCAGTTGACTTGAAAGTCACTCCACCTGGTATCTCAAAATATCAAACGGAGTCAGTATCAAACTATAATTAGTTAATTAATAACAATTCCAGTATAGTACACAGTTTCATAAACACAACTAAAGAAGTTAAGACAGAAACAGTGTGTTGTGTGATTGATGGTGGTAGGCGGGGCCGTCCCTCGCAGCTTAAACGGCATTGGTGGGTATTCGGGTTGCAAAGCGATCGCTAACAGCTACCTGATAGGTAGAGATGGCAATTATCAGTAACCTGATGGGTAATTGTTTCAAATGATGGGAAGCGGATCGTGACAGTTTGCGGATCATTTGCATTGCAAAAAGACCGCTGGCACCTGCAATGCGCGGGGAAAGGTCGGGGAAGAAACTTGACCATTATGTATGGTTGCCGCTAATATGATGGGAAGTTCGATTGCAAATCGAAATGCTTTTTAGCACAGACCGGTTTCCCCCCTTAAAGCACACCTTGCACTATTTACTGTTCATATTTCAATGTTCAAAACTATCTGAATACTGTATAGCTAGGGTCAGGGGTGGCGAAGCACTCAGACCAGGGGGGTGAGACCACTTATTTCAACAACTTCTGGATCACAATCTGCGATTCGAACATACCGACAAAAGCACCTTTGCCGCGAAGCGGCAACGGCGCACATTCTCAACAAATTATCATTTGTTGGCGGAGAATGCGGAACCGGTGTAATGCATCAGCTGAAATTATTCCTGCTATGAAAATTCGTCCTCACCCTTAGCTTTTCATTTCTGCTTTCACTAAAAAGGAAAGCTTTCAACGACTTGACCCAGGACAAATTAAAGTAGGTGCCACCGGCGAAATTATTTCAATCTGTCTTTTGCGAGGCCTTTTGCTGGCAGAATTTAACTATACTTACCATAGGAATTCTAGCCTTCTTATGTGTTTCATATCCCATAAATCCAAAGTTAATCGCCAAACAAATTACACACCGTTCTTCTAAACTGATAATACTACAAAATGCGCCACGGCCGAAATTCTGTGAAACTACGAGCAGAGCGTCATTTTGCGATCCCAATGAAAAGTAAAGAATACCGATGAAATCACAAATCTGTACAACAAAGTAGACACAAAGTAGATTTGTTCAGAGTTTTCAGCAATAAAAAAAAAAAAATCACGTTAAAACACATGTTCAGGCTCCTCAGAAACAAAACGACAAAAAGTTTTGCCGGTGCATTTAAAAACATAATGATCCCGATTCATGGGGTAACAAACTTCTGGTCTTCTCCCGACACGAGTTTACAGATCCTGACTTGATTTTTATGTGTAAAAAGTATCCCGTTTCGCCGACGGGACTTAAGTTGTAATTTTTTCGGATGTAGTTTCACTGTAGTTTTGACGTACCGACGTACCGTTTAGTTATGAAAGTACCGTGTACCGTTTTTTTGTCCATTTGACACACTTTACTTCCGTAACTAAAACAAAAGAACGTCAAACTACAGTGAAAAAATGCAACATTAAATTGGTTTGTAGAATCCAATTCCTTCTATTTAAAAACCAAACCAGATTCATTGACGGACCAAACTTTTGGCTTTTGCCAAACAAAAGCGCTATATACTTACGATAAAAAACTTACGATAAAAAGAGATCATTTTCGAGTTGTAGGCGTTACCTTATATTGTCATCTGAGAAACTGGAATTTTTCAAAGGATTTGCAGATGTTCTTTAACACTAACTCACTGTCCTGGATATACTTGCTTCGAAAGGGTTTCGCGGGGCTCCTATCATTTGAATTCTGATTCTGATGGCTTTTCCGTTGTGTCTAAGAATTTGCGCCTTCTTTTCCTCTTGTAGTCGAAGTTTGACCAACAGTCCGTGCACGTAACCTTTTGGTTTATAAGGCATATTCATGTTATCCAGTCAGACTCTGGCCGGACTTCACTTAACAACTAACTTATAGAACAGGCTAAAATCTGAAAAACCTAAGTGAGACAGATACGAATCATGTGCACGTAAAACAGGTTTTAAAACAAGGCCAGTTGCTCCCAGTCCAGACCCTTCGTTCGAGAAATAATCATGTCTCCGCCGACGTAACGGGGTTATGAAACCTGGTTTATACGACTCGGCTTGCCTTTGACAGGGACGAATTTACGACTGAAACTGGGTAGTGCCAATTTTTGTTTTGTTTTTAAACGACTCGGATTGTCTATGACAAAATGAGCGCCGGCTCGTTGATGCCAAAATAAACGATTGACACGATTTAGCAAAAGGCAGAGGCTGAGTTACCCTCGCTTCGGGCGACCCTTGGCTAGGTTCTGCTTTTAATATGTTATCCACGGCCTTGGCTGTTTTAAGCCTTTTCCCCGAACCCATTGACTGCTAGCGAAATCTCGGCAAATTCAGATAACCGGTTTAACGCACTACACTGTCAGAAGTTTCATAACAGAATGCGCATAACACTTTCAAGAATAACAGAATAACAATTTTGACTTAGAAAAAAGTGTTATGATCAATTAAGTTTATACAATTTCGTGCACAGATCTCCAACAACACCTTCAATAGGTAAAAATACTACACTGTCAGAAGTTACATAACGACAACAGCAGGATGCGCGGTTTCAACAGATAACACTTTGGGATGTTATATGTTATGTTTCTTTCGTTCCCGTTAGTGTTTTTACCAATTGAAGGTGTTGTTGGAGATCTAGGCACGAAATAGTGTAAACTTCATTGGTCATAACACTTTACTTCTAAGTGAAAAGGTGTTATTCTTGAAAGTGTTATGCGCAATCTGTTATGAAACTTTTGACAGTGTAGTAGCATGAGACGCGAACACTCGTTGGGAGCATAATGTGCATGGATAATAGTGAATAGCGGCAAGTGTAAAGATAAGTGAGGTGTCGATAGCGGGTTTAGAATGTAACATAAAAAATTTGGGTCTCGACGTTTCAGAATTAATGAATGCTGTTACGGAGTGGTTGCATTTACATTGAGCGTGTTCCACCCTCGTACCAATAGTAACTATTAGTTACTGAATCCGTTCCAACCTCACGAAAAGTTACTACGCTGACCGTTCCAGCCTTCTCGAAATAGTAACTAATAGTAACTATTTGCTTACCACGCTCGGGAGTCAGGGGGAGTCAGGCAATTTTCCAGAACCATTACTGCAGTTTTGCTGAACTTGCTCGAAAAGCCCGGTCATCCTTGGTTGTAAGGTTATGCCGGTCAGAGAACCGTCTTATTCTCCTGGCAGCAAACCCCATTTTCCATAATCTACCAGTTTGGAGGCATCTTGAGACACGTGGATGTTGTACGATTGTGTTGTTTTTGTGTTATTTGTTTGTTAGTTTATGGCGAAAGCTAAATTAAAAAGTTAATGACAATAATAATATGAGAAAATAGTTTTCCGTTGCAAAACGTTTGAAAAACCGAGCGCTAAAACATTCACTAAGAACACATTAGTTTCCCTGTGGGTGGCCATACACACTTGAAAACGTGTCTACGTCTCACCAAATTTTCGGTTTCGGTATACAGAAAATCAGCGAAAATTCATCCAGATCTGTGTACATCGTGACGGTGTAAAAAAAAAAAGGCTGCGACACACATGACCAACTCGTAAATTGCTCACGACTACATATTACGGATTATACGGTTCTTGCGCTACATATTCGTGAGCATTGAATCATGCAGGACTGATTTCTATCAAATTTGAATTTTCAGCCAAGTCATACGACTATTCTATGCGAACATGTTCGTTAAAGTTTGTGAGCGAAAAAGAAAATGTTTAGCTGTAATTTGAACTGAAGGCAAGACAAAAGAAATCGAATTTTGTACATCGTTCTTTTAAAACAATATCGAAGGTCTAGATGGGATCCGAAAGGGGATCTTTGCAGGACTGCATGGTACAGACAACAGAGTTTATAGTATATAGTGAAACTGGTAAGGAGTAAGTATTAAGGATTCTTGTTGTTTACAGTGTTCACTTTTAATTGTCTCTTATTTAAGTCATAGGCTAGGTGGAGAATTGTAAGTTGTTGTGTTTAGTTATTTATTTATTAGATGCAAGTAGTATTAATAAATTGCAGCACAAGTCCTTAGGACTTTCTTTTTGCTGCGAAAAGATATTGGGCATGGTACTTTATTTTATTTTCAATGTTTTGGTTAAAAATAAAAACCTACCTACCTAACCGCATCCTAATAAACTTCTCAATCTGAGGTATGCCAAAACTGAAAATATTATCCTGGGGGTTGCCCGCTCTAAATTTTAGTGTACAGCAAGTGCTCGGTGCCGCGGTGCCCGGCCAGTGACTGCACTGGCTGACCAGTTGTCACATATTAGAACATCAAAATCAGCATAACTTAATCAAAATTGCCAAGTATATGGCCGGGCACCGGTTCTGGCTCAGTTGTTTTCGGTCGCTGTTGGCCGGGGCAGGGAAAGGGAGTACAGCAGAACAACAAGACCAAAGGTTTCGATGGGATCCCAAAAATGTAATATTTCTTAGACTTTTTTATCCAGACAATCAGGCCTTGTAAAGATCTGGTCTTCGTCAGACCCCTTAAATATTTCACTATTTATCACAAGTCAGTCCCTTGAAAATAAACAGAAATGATACCGTATAGTAGTGTTTTATAGACAAGTTACGGGCAAACGGCTGATGAGAAAACCAAGTTCAGATATGGATTCAGCATATATGAATGAATGAATGAATGAATGAGTTTATTTATTTTCAAAAAGCCCGTGGGGCCATGGTAGGAAAATAACATAAACACAAAATAACACTCACAAACCCAATGTTTACACCAAAAGGAGCGAACCCTTACTCCAAAAACGCTCCCGATGCTCCATAGACTGCTTGAGGAACCTCCCAAGCCGACGAAGGTCCCCAAATTTTTCTTCCCCATAACCTTAACCAAATCCTCCTCCTCCATCCTACTATGTCCAAAAATCTCTTTACGGAGATCATTTAGCCTGCATGTATCTCAACGCATCCACCCACCAGATGCAAGATACCCTCCCCTAGTGAACACCATGTCCCATGTTTTAGCTGTATTCTCCTGTCCTTCTTTTTCGGCAGGAAAATAGAGTTTCAGGTATGGGTTAAGTATGTATTTTATGTCGACTCTTTATGAAGCTCTAAAACTGCAAAGTGTATACAGAACAAAACAACTGGTGACACCGAGAGGCAAACCAAGAAGTTAATCAGCAGTCTGACACTCTATTGGTTGAGCTAGCCTTCTCTGTGTTACTTTTAGTCTTACCGACTTTGCAATAAACAGTTTCAGTAGTCGACTGAAAAATATAAGTTTTCAGGTCTGCTAAATCGTTTAGTTTTGTCAAATTTCAGTGGAATTAGTTGTCTGAAAAGAAAATTCATAAACGGATTTATCGCGTGTTCTTACGCCCACGTGAACCTCTAAAACATGCTGAAGTAATTTTTGAGCTTCATCAGCTTCAAGTGGTTTGCCCCAAAACCGGCTGAAGCTGGATGTTGGATTCCGGGCAAACTATTTGTCCGGCTAGAAAATAATTATCACACGCGGATTCAGTATGTCTGCTTACCCCTGAATTGACTATTTCGTTAGCTTTTAAATAAATATTTTGTTGGACCCCTAATCTGAACCCCCACCCCTAAATATAGAGCTACGGAGCCCATCTGCAAACCTGTCCTTTCCCCAAAAGAATCCTCACACCAAGTTTGAACAAAATATCTCATTCCCTTCAAGAATCATCTTGCTTAAAAACGGACGGACAGACGGACAACTTTGACGAAGTCACAGATATCCTTCCACATACATTTTGGGATCCCAAAAATAACAACAGCGCGGACCGACATTACCCTTCTGGTGGGAATTCCTGCCGATCAGATAGACCCTCACGACCATCATAAATAAATTGTAACGATCCTAGCTATTGTGGGACGAAGATGAGAAGAAGGAGGGGCTAATTATTACGCCGTTGATCGAACGAAAATAGGGCGAAAAATAAGATTCAGATGTGGATTCAGCATGTCTCCACTTTGGGAAAATTAGACAGCTTAGATTTTTGTTTCGACCCTTAATTTGAACCTCCCCCCCCCACCGCCGAATAATGGGATACGGGGCCCATCTAAGAACTTGAAGTGTGCGTCGACCCAGAAGTCAACACCCAGGGTTGGTCACCAAGAACTAGGGTGTACGAGTTACTTCAGGAAACTTTGGGTTACTAAGGGTTACTTTGGGTTACTTTTGGTTACTTTGGGTTACATTGGGTTACTTTGGGTTACATTGCATTGGGTTACATTGGGTTACTTTGGGTTACATTAGGTTACATTGGGTTACTTTGAGATCCTTTTGGGTTACTTTCCAGGGTGTACGAAGTTACTTTTGTTGACAAACCCTGGGTCAACACCAAGTTTGATAGAAAAAAAGAAAAAAAAAGTCAACATCTTCGAGAGATATCGGGCTAACAGGCGCTCAGAAGACTGGCTGACGGATGTACATACTGTGCGAATTATAGGTATCCCTTCACGAATTTTTTGGGATCCCAAAATAATAAATCATGCCAACGCTGGCAAACATCAAAGAAAAAGTTTGTTTCACCCTACTAACCGTAGTTACTGCGCATGACGTCAATGCGGTAACGAATTTTCCCCTTTTCAGCAATGTCGTGCCGAGGGCTGATCGGGCCCAGAGCAAAATAACTCTAGGGAGTAGCGCCAAGACTTGAAAGAAGTACACACCCTCGAGTATAGCAGCGACACTAGCACCACTAGCGATTGAGAACGTCCCTATTGAAACTTATTCAGTTGTTCACCAGCGCTGGTTCCAACAACTTCATTTTCTGAACATAGGAAAAAAAATGATACAGCATCCTGTGTTTCCTTGGTATGTGCTGACTGCACCTTTGCTTTACTAGAAAAGTTTGTCTCGCTTTAGATGCCGCAAGCGTAGTGGACGGTTCTACGAGTAAAGCCCGTTTGCAAAGCATCGAAAGCATAGGTCTTGGCGCTACTCCCTAGTGTTATTTTGCTCTGATCGGGCCAAACACTCACAGACATCGTAGTTACTATGCTAACTACGCTCCCGAGCGTGGCAAGCAAATAGTTACTTTTGTTAGAAGGGTGGAACACGCCCAGAGAAAACAACGCCCCCGCTCAGCCCAACACTGAAGCTGCAAATAAATGTTTTCTAGGCTCACTGAATTCTTTCTTTCTTTCTTCCATGTCTATAAGTGAAGCAGAATATTTCGCGCATTGCTTAATTTATGGCGTAAGCGTACTACTTTTCACGGACTTTTAAATTATTTACTGTATCTACCTCGATGGTCGAGACACCCTTGCTGAAGTATACAGTATTTGTATGTATTTGACACGGAAAGCTCGAAGGGCCTTGGTACAAAAAATTGGGCCCTTATACTGCTATCGAGGATCATATTAGTCGCTGCATAGATAATTTACTGAGCGCCACATTATGTACTTATGTCTATTCAGTACAATTCTGACATGCTGTGACCTAAAGAAAAGGAAACAAGAGCTAGAAGCTCATATGGCACTTACAAGGCTGGGTCAAAGGATGGAAGTAGGAATTCGTGGGTTTATTCGAGGGTTTGTAGTGACCATTCGTAAGCAAAACCCTTGAGATAAGAATGATCATGGGTCCTTGAAAATCACGAGAATGTGTCGTTTGGTAAAAAGTATTTATTTTTGCATATCCGGTCCGGTTCTGTCACTGATGTATGTAGGGCTTGTGATTGTTCTTCCAACCGAGTTTCATCCCGATCGCTCCACGCTAAGCGTGTCACAGTATTTCCGGTTCTACCCCCCACCCCCAGCATTCATCGGATCAGGTCAAGACATTAAATAGAACATTTGAGACACGAGGTTTCCAAATATCAAGTTTCATTAAGATCCGATCACCCGTTCAAAGGTTATACATACCTTTGTATAACACTTGTATACCCCCCCCCCCCCTCGATGGTGGGATCAGGGAGCTGACTATTTGTAAGCCATTCGCGTCAAGTCTCCAATATTCAAGCCAAGTTTCATCGTCCTAGAACATCTGGAAGTACCTTAACTCGTGATCACCGGAATTTCGGTCCCCCTCCCTTCTAACTCCCCCGACAGTGCCCGAATCCGGTCCGGTTTGTCACTTGTGAATCTAGGGCTTGTTCTTCCCACGAAGTTTCTTCCCAATAATTGTCACAAGATTTCTAGTTCCTCCTCAGACTCCCCCCCCCAAAGGTCCCCACTAGGTCTTTCCAAATATCAAGTTTCATTAAGATCCGATCACCCGTACCAAAGTTATGCATACCTCAAGATTCCGGATTCCCCTTCCCTCCAACCGACCAACCATATTGGTCGGATCGGGGAAGTGACTATTTCCAAGTTAGTTTTATCTGGTCCCTGATATACCTGCCAAGTTTCATCGTCCTTAGCCCTTCTAGTAGTACCCTAACTCGAGAACAGTGGACCACAGACCGACAGCTTGACCGACAGAAACCAGGCAAAAAGCACAACGAACTGTGGATAGAAGATAGGGTCGACTTAAAAAATTTAACCCATATACTACTACCGAGGATCATATTAGTCGCGCCTTATTATGTACTTATGTCTATTTAGTACTCTGGGGTGTGACCTAAAGAAAAGGAACAAGACCAAAGGTTTCGATGGGATCCCAAAAATGTAATATTTATTGGACTTCTTGATCCAGACAATCCAATCTTGTAGATGTCCAAGTCTTTGCCAGCCCCGAACAATTTGCTATTTATCCACAATCACCGCTTGAATATGTGCAAAAAAAGTTTTCGGTACCTTCCGGCCAAACAACTAATCATATGAGAAAACCAAGCTAGATATGGATTCAACAAGGATGTTTACTCCAATGTATCATCTCTAATCGACTTCAGAAAGGTCCTTTACTTTGACCAAATTTTTCGTATTATCAGCATTCTGCATGCAGAGCAAAAGAGCTAGTGACATTGAGAGGAGAACCTTTCGATCCAAGTTTCCGGGTTTTCGCAAATTTTGCCAGATTATCTGTCATGGAAATAGTTTTTGATTAAACCCAAGAAACATTACGCAAGTGTATACGTGACGGAAGTCACTATCCCTCAGGCGTCCACAGATTAAACAAAGAGTATCGTAACCATACGCGCGACAAGCTTTCGCCTGTATGGATAAAGGGGTAGGGTAAGAACTGGTATCGCCACTTGGTTTTCCGAAAATTGGTCGACAAATTTGATTCAATTGTTCACAAGACAGTTGTCGAATGCATTCCGATTTTTTGACCCAGTAAATGCCGGTTGGGACTTTGGAGATAACTAAACTGATCGCATACACTTTTTGTTTATCTTTAGTATGTTGGAAAGTTGCAACCGCATGTCTCCTCACCCTACGTCGACTATATCACTGGGTTTTAAAATTCCATGCTAAATTTCTGGATTCCGGGCGAACTAGTTGTCCGGCGAAAAAGTAATTTTCAAATTCTAAATATTTAACATCTAAACAACTTCAGATTCAACTTTTACTCTCTACAAATTTTCCGTTTTTTGTTGGATTCGGGGTGAACTACTTATTGGGCGAGTAAATGATTTTCATATTCGGATTCAGCATGTCTCTCTAGCTCTAAATCGACTATCTCATTAGCTTTAAAAAAAAAAAAAATCGCCCCTAATTTGAAACTCCTCCCCCACCCCTAAATATACAGCTTTGGGACCCATCTACTGTCAAAACAAATCTCCACATCAAGTTTCACCAAAAATATCTCATTCCCTTCGAGGGTTATCGTGCTTACAGACGGACAGACAGACGGACGGACAGACGGGCGGACGGACGGGCGGACGGACGGGCGGACGGACATACAGACGGACGGACAGACGGACGGATGGATGGACAGACGAACGGACGGACGGACGTACAGACGGACGGACAGACGGACGGACAGACGGACAACTTTTACGAAGTCAAAACACAACGAACTGTCGATGGAAGTTAGTGGTGACTTTTATATCTTTTCGAACAGGAAATATTTTAGCTGATTCTTGAACACTGGTATACTGTTTGTGGTTTTCACGATATTCGTTGTCTTCAGTCCAATAAATTTGATCGAAAACCGAAGCTTTTGAAATGTCTTGTTTCTGTTATTAAATTTGACTAACAAGAATGTCATATTGACGAATCTCAATATCGCTCCGTGCATTTCATCATTTCTCCTGACATAAATGACTCTTGCATAAAAGTGGTGATTAACCGAATCTAGCTGATTTTGTACACGTAGATCTTGTTTCGTTTTCTTCTTGTTTTAATTACTCGGTTTCTGATAGTCCTTTCTTTCGAGCAGGCCAGACGAACATCCGTTAATTCAGTTAAAAGTTTTGATCCCGGATAAAAAAGGCGAAGTAATGTATGGCCCGCCACAGCCCGTCGGGTAAACCAGGACCGTGTTGTTTCTCTTTCATAACTCGGTAAAGCAAGAATGAGAACAAAAGGAGAAACAGATGCAACAGCTAATTGGTTGAATTCCACAGTACTCGGTAGCGCCTCTGTTGACCATAGCTTTGACTTCTATAGTCTAAATAATATGGGCTGCGACGGTCCGTCGGGTAAACCATGAATTTATGGTTTTGTTCTGGAAACCCGGTAAAAACAAGACCAAAGGTATCGATGGGGTCCCAAAAATGTAATATATATTGGACTTCTTGATCCAGATAATCTAATCTTGTAGATTTCTGAGTCTTCGCCAGGCCCCTTTAATATTTTATTTCAATATTATACGGGGAAACAACTAATCAGATGAGAAAACCAAGTTCAGATATGGATTCAGCAAGGGTGTTTAGTCAGTATCTCATCTCTAATCGACTTCAGAAAGGTTCTTTACTTTGACCAAATTCTTCGTATTTTAGCAGGATTCCCGGCGAACTGCATCCAGAGCAAAAGAGCTAGTGACACTGAAAGGACAATCTTTCGATCCAGATTTCCGGGTTTTGGCAAATTTTGCCAGCTTATCTGGCAAGGAAATAAGGTTCGAAATTCAATTCAGCAGGTCTCCTTACCCCGAAACCGAATCTGTAATCGACTTCACAAACAACTCTGAGCTTCAACCAAATTTCCAGTGTCGGCCTAATTCCGGGTGAATCATTTATCCGGCAAGAAAACACAAGTTCAGATATGCGCGCCTCCTTACCTCTTAAACGACTATCTCATTAGCTTATCAAATATACTTTCTTATCCTTGATTCGAAACCCCTCCTCTACCTCTAAATATAGGGCTACATGACCCATCTACGAACTTAGCCTATACTTTGCCACTGAATCCTCATACGAAGTCTGAACAACACATCTCGATCCCTTCGACCCCCAATACGACATACTGCCATGACTAAACTCACAGAATACTTACGCTAGGTGTAAATAGTCTTTGATTAAACCTAAGAAATATTGCGCATGTATACACGCGACGGACAGACAGACATTTTTTTACGAAGTCATAGGTATCCCTCCACTTACGCTTTGGGATCCCAACAAGAATGACACAAAGAGAAAATAATATCCAAAAGAGACTGGAAAAATCTAACATTTCCTGGACAGCAACGGAACAGCACAATCCTTGTTTCCCCGTCGGACCATATATGGCGGGTTTTTCATATCATCCTCGTCGTTACAGGAATTCCCGCGTAACTGCACATTTTTTTTTACCATCTGACCCATGTGCTAAGCTATCTTCCATTGCCCAGACCTCCATGTTTCTGCCTTTGACCATTTTTCCACTTTCCATCTGGGGAGAAGATTTTTTAGACCCACTCTAATAAAATGTATCATCATCATCATCATAGATTACGAAACATAGATGGCGCTCAGTGGGAAAACAGAATTGTTTCGTTTATCTTTGAAAGGGTGAACACAAAAATAGAAAGAAATTGAAAAGAAAATGGAAGCTGAATAGTAAAATGTTTTACGTTTATTGTGCTAGAACGGTGAATCAGGTGACAGGAACCCGACCACGTTGACTTATAAATAGTCACTTCCTCGAGCTGGCAGTCGTGGGGGGCGTGAAATATGAACTATTGAAAACAATGAAATATTGTTTCCAGTGATATAACCGTAAATCTTGTGACACGTACTAGTATGAAACGAGCGGTCTGATTGGAAAGTGGTCCCTTTAGCGCCCGATCTTAACAGTAAAGCATACAAAATACTTTTAACCAGACGGTACGTTTAAAAGATCCCCAAAGGCCCATGATCGTGTCTGCATCAAAGGTTTTGCCTGCAAATGAATTACTAGTGCACTTAAAGTCTACATGTCGATCGTAAGTTGCAATTTCTTTTTCGAAACAAACACTTTCATTTTCCCCAAAGGCCCATGATAATTTGTGCCTCAATGGTTTTGCGTACAAATGGAATTCCAGCCCCGTTAAGGTTGATAGTCCTTCAGCCCAAGCTGACTGCGAATAATATTTGATGTTGCAAAACGGATAAGTCAGCAACATTTTATTCGGCCTATATTTATATCGAGCTATATATATACGAAGGACTATCAATCACCATAGTATGGAACTTCAAATCGCCCATACATGCCGCCGACAAGTAACCTTCTTAGCTGGAAAGAAGAAGAAGAGACAGGTGACTCCAAAACCCAAATGCAGAAGAATCTCTACCCTTTCGACTTCCGAATCGAACAGCAAAAACAGCAGCCGTGTCCAAAATGAAATCACAGCACCAACTTTAACTCCAACCAATTTTCAGAGAAGAAGTTCATGAAGTCAGATATTTAAGGAAGCATCTTTCATTGTTTTTCCCCAAGTGAATTTTCCAGCTTGAGCGGCTTGAGCCTGAAGAGGACCCTTGCCAAGAAGGGCCGAAATATAGCTCGAATAAAATGTAGCTGACTTATCCGTTTCGCACCATCAAACCCGTTAAGGTTGCGCATCTTAACCGAAAAGTGCAAGAAATAAATTTAATTACGATACATTTTATGCGAAAGTTAAACAACCACCCATCAAAGTATCAACAAGATATCTCCACTCGTTTGTACCTTATTTTATTCAACACTATGATGACGCTACAAAAACATAAAAAAATAACCGATAGGCCTACAGACAATGTAATTAAAATTCGACAATGTATTTTAGTGTTTTACCGTATATCTAGTGTTGTATTTTGATTAATTTGACAAGCCAATTGTATATAAATATTCTAATTGTATCTTTTGTCGTGTAGTGTACGATTACTTTGTCGTCGGCCTATGCTATCCAATGGATAGATAGATTTAGATAGATTTATTAATTGCTAAGCAGCCCGAGGGCCATGGCAACAAGAAATCGCAAAAAAGTATCACATACTAGAAGAAAACGCACAAAGCAAAATAACAACACAAAAAAGAGATAAAGCTCCTCCTTAATCATTCTCTTCTCTAATAACCATTTTCAAGATTTCTTTGTTACTTCCCTAATCCAAAAATCTACTTATATGTTCCATCGCTGTCCTCAGGAATCGCCCAAATCTCTTAATCGTAGTAAAACATTCATTCCTAACAACTCTAATTAACCATTCTTCATCAAACTCACTCACACCGTACTGTTCTTTCCTCCATTCACTCAGCTCCATGGACTCGCAAACCATGTGAACCAAACTCTTATTCTCGCATCCACACATCGGACAGAAGTAAGGACCGGATTTCTGCCTAAAATTACCAATATAACGTCTTCTAGCACCAATTGGCAGGGTGTCCGCCAAAATTTCATTAATTCCTCCCGCTTAAGACCCGCTTTAAACATTATACTCCCACCCCATGTCTCCCTTACCGCGGCATAAAGCCTCAGGGATTCGGACTGATCCTTTTGGACGTGCCAAACCTGCATTTCCTGGCTCTCAAGTATTTCCTGCACTAGCTTGCTAACTCCTTCCTCATTTCCTACTCCACTATTCCACATTTCACCAATTCCACAATCTTCCAATATCTTTTTTACCAAATATGGCCCCGAATTAGACGAATCATCTTTCAACGCTTCTAAGTATGCTGATTTTATTATTCTAACACGTGGCAAACTAACAATCTTTTCCCCGAAGTCTAACCATATTCACTAATCTTACATTTCTCAACGATGTTAGACCTAACTCACCCTTAATCACTACACTATTTGTAAATTAACTAACCCCTAACCACCTTTTAAAATACCCTAACTGCAAAACTTCTATTTTATCTATTTTCTCATAGCCCCATATTTCAGACCCGTAATGCATTACCCCAACTACCTTAGACCTAAATATTTCTTTATGGGCCCGGAGATTCCTAATTTCCTTCAGTTCACTCCTCAAAATCAAATTTGAACAGAATCTTCCTTTCTCTACGCTCTTTTCAATATGTTTACTAAATGTCTTACCTTTAGCTCTAAACCTTATTCCTAAATACGTCCATTCTTCTTTCGCTTCAATTTCTCTACCTGCGTATTTGAACTTATCCTCGGACCTCAAATTCCCTCCTTTCCTAAATACTAACACTACCGTCTTACCTGTGTTTAACTCCAGTTTCTTGCCTTCCAAATACACCCTTAACAATCAAGTAAAACTTGCAAATTATTTCCACTATCACTTACCAAAACAATATCATCAGCGAAAAGGAGCATACATAACACAGATAAGTCTAAAGAAACTGTAGGTGCTCCTTGTTTTTACATGAACTCAACAACATCATTTATAAAAATTCCGAACAGTTTTGGCGACAGAATACATCCTTGTTTAACCCCCAAATTGAAAGTTCTTATTCTTGACAATTCTTTCCCCACTCTAACTATCAAACGAGTTAACCTTTGATACTAATAAATGATTGATTGATTGAGTGATCTTCACCAAGGACCCATGATAATTTGTGCTTCAAGAGTTTTGCTTACAAATGAATTCCTAGCTTCGTCAAAGTAGACGTCTTCTGGACAGAACTTGACAAATCAACTTCACGGTTATGGAATGAGCCATTCGGATACGGCCTTGACAGCAAGAACCTTAGCTGATTTACACGATACCTTCCATTGTGAGTTTCATATGGGCTGAAAACTCTCTTTCTTTTTCCCTTAAAGCACTAACTTTTTCTTTCATTGTTTAAGTGCGTAATAAAATTCATCATCATAGCCTCAGTCTGGGTCGTACACTGTAAAAAGTTTCTCCCAGTAAGGATTAAAGTTAACTGCAGTATTTGCTACTGGGATTAATCTTATCTCTACTGGGATAAGATTAATCCGTATTAGAAACAATCTTATTTCGTTAGAGACAAGATTAACCCCAGTAGCGTATACTGCAAGATTGTTTTTACAGTGTAGCCGAGGTCGTAACGTACCTCTTGGTCCTTCTCGCAAAAACAAGCGCAAATCCAGAACGACAAAGGCCAGGGAAATTCCTTTGTTTGTCTTTGGAATTTCCTTTTGGCGATCAGTCGTTAGATAAGAGTGGTTTGACATCTTCTTTCGTCCTTCAAATCTCACTGAGTGGCTTTTACTGATTTGCACTATCGCTTTTTATTCGTTCGCGTCTTTTCCGAACTCGTTTTTTTTCTCTCACAAAAACAGAAGATCAGTGCCAAGGAAAGCTTTCGTTATTGCTACTATCTCAGTAAGGTTTATTTTTTCCCCTTTTAAGGTGTCATCCAGTCCAAGGGCCTCGACTACACGTCTATAACTTTCCAAGAACCTGGATCGCTCACCCTACATTAGCGTCGAGGCTCTTCTGGCATCAGCGCAAATGTTTGAATGCGACTCACTGAACAAAAAGAAATTTGAGCAGGATATCTTTTATGGCTCTCCTTTCCTTTCAAGGTTCTGATAAGGGTAGTGAAATCAGAAAGCTTAACCCACAGTGCACTGTTAGCATTGTGGCATAAATGATCTTAACTTGTCTCGAGACGTCTATTTCTGGCACTTGCAGCCTCTGGCTCAAGTGCCATATACCGATCGCAATTCCGTCTGTCGGTCTGTCGGTTTGTGCGAGTTTTTTTGTCACACTTTTTCGACTTAGGGTACTCCCAGATGTGCTAGGACGATGAAACTTGGCAGGCATATCAGCGACCCCGGCCAAACTAATTGTGTTGCGAGAGTAACACTTAGGTTTTGTCCAATTTTTTTTATTATTTCCTATGCCCTCGATTTCAGCTAATTGCTCGAAAGTGGTAACCTGTGCGGATTTTACGGAAAGTGTGGACCTTAGGCCGGATTGGTGAATATGACATTACATTTTGGAAAGCTCAGTAAAACTCTTGCTTGGGGTCAAAAAGGATGGTTTTTGCTTGTCCCCGAGCCAGAGCTTACGGTGTGTGAAGTGAAGCGGAGTCGAATAGCCTATGGCAGAGAGGACTATCTGAAGTCGTGCACCCAAGCTTTCGTTCCATCAAACCATGCTTCTCCTTTCGATTCGAAAGCTTGGTTCTAGCAGGCAAGCAGGCAGGCACCAGTTTCAAATTGAATATGACTAAAATCTCTAAGTGCTAAACATGTGAGGCAGTTGCCCGGCCCCACAGCCAACATATCTTCTTTGAATGATCAGTAGAAAAACTTGGAGAAACAAAAAAGTGTCATTTCACACGGGTCCGAACGTGCTGCCATCTTTTGTTTTTACCCATTTCTGTTCGTGATTTCAGCTAAGTTCATTTTTTGCACTTGTGATTGCGGTAGAGAAATGGTATCAGATATGCCCCTAAACTTTAAAAGTTCTCTCAATGCTAAAGAAACCAGAGCTTCTCCTGTGCTCCTTGTGGTAATATATAAGTGGTAATATTAGAAAGTTGGCCTACGGCAACTTTTGAACTAATACAGATAGTTTTTTTTCAACGGCAATCAATAGCTCTTGATGAGCTGATCAAAGTATGTCATTCATTTTTTGGTAAAAAAATTCCTTCGTGAGATACACCAGTTTGAAGGATTCATGGGGTTGACAACTTCAGTAGTAAGGTACACACTGAAACCAAAAATAGGCCGATTCCAATTGTGAGACGTGTAGGGGAATTGCAAGCAACACTGGGCTGTTCGATCATAATCATCGTCGGCAATGAGGGGTTTACAACTTTTGCTAGTTGGTGTACCCATTATTTGTTTCCGGTGTATTTGGTGGTAAGAACAATCTGGTTCCCGATGGTAAGCGTTTAGGGGACTTGTAAGTAACAATCGGCTGATAGGCTATAATTATCTTCGGCGGAGAGGGTTTGCAACTTTTGCTAGTTGGTGTACCTATTATTTGTTTCGAGTGTATTTGATGTCAATCACGGGGAGAGTGACTTGTAAGTACGAATCGGTTTCTAGAGGGGTTCATGAGGGGCTAGAAATTTCTGCAAATTGGTGCACATTTTACTCGATCTCTATAAATATGAAGGTAAGAAAAATTGTCTCCATGGTCTGTCACAGTAGCCTAGAATTAAGTGTGTAGGCAACGGATACAAATGATAGTGTAAAATAATGACGCAGTTTCGCAAAAATTAGCCGATTAGCATCATTTTATCCTGAACAGTTACGGTATAACACCAACTAGGATATATAAGATAATGTACCAAGTTTTCAGTTGATGTCTACAACTGAAAAGGATTATGTTCAACTATCTGCAAAGTCAATAGGCTATAGCCCCTTCTTCTGACATTCTGTCGTTGTTGTTTTTTTCAGCACTGAAGGATAGTCTTTGATCATATCAAGAATTAATAAGGGCTTATTATTAGGTCCTTCTTTATTCTTGATTATATAGTTTTAAGTCGTTGGACCCAAATAAGGGCAAACTAAACTGCCTTCCAATCCAAAGCAGGCAGAAGGTTTTTGAGAGAGGTAGTGTGGTTCCTGATGGGAGGTATGCTTGCCCACTTTGTGAGAAGGAGGAAGAAAATTTGGACCATTTGTTCCGTAGATGCCCGAAGCTTTCTGATTTAAGAAAAATTTATCTAGATGGTGTAATTTTGTCACTTCCCGAAATTTTGAGTAATACTAACCCTACTGTTATTACTCGAGAGGGCGTGTATATAGATAAATGTTTAGAATTAAGAAGGAGTCTGATTGTTTAAGTTATATTTCTGTTTTTGTTTTTTGTGTATATGGCCCTTGGGCTTTTGAAATACTCTGATTTATCTATCTATTAAGGTTTCGAGGGGTTGACAACTTCAGTGGTAGGGTATACACTCAGACCAGAAATAGGGTACAAACTCAAACAAAGAATAGGCGGAACCCAACTGTAAGTCAGGGACTTTTAACTAACAATCGGCTGTTACGCCATAATCATCTTCGGCGGTGAGAGTTTCCGACCTAGATTGTGTACCTATTTTGTTTACGGTTTTTTCGATGATAAGAAAAATTTAGTTCATGTCATCGTTTAAGAATGGGTTGCTAAAGCATTTTCACTTCTACGAGAGACTAGAATGATCTATGGTGATGGTCTATCACTGTAACCTAGAATTAAGTCTTAACTTAACGGATACAAATGATAATTTAAAAAAAACCGACTCGGTTCGCAATAATTAGTAGAGCAGAGAGATTTAGCAGAGACCAGACCAAACTGACTTGGAAATAAAAGATTCCTCGATCCGATAATCGTGGGGGGAGTGGAGGTAGGGGGAATCCGGAATATTGAGTCATGTGTCACTTTGGAACGGGAGATCAGATTCGAGTGAAGTTTAATAATTGAACAGAGGACATTTCTCTGGTGATCTTTTTCATGTCCGACCGGATCGACAACTATTGGGGGGGGGGGGGGAATACGTGACCCACTTAGAGTGGAGAAATCGCGATGGAACTCTGTGGCAATAACAAAAAGATGCTCTGTATAAATCATTTCCAGAACCGGATTGGCTCCAGGCACTGTGGGGGGAGTTGGAGGGGAGGGGGGGGGGGCCAGAATTCCGGTGATCGCAAGTTAAGGTACTTCCAGATGTGCTAGGACGATAAAACTTGGCTTGAATATTAGAGAATTGACAAGATTTGCTCAGAAATCGGTGACTTTTCAAATCCGACTATTTTTTAAAATACCAATCTTCACCGCAAAGTAAGAAAAATATTTTAAAGCAAAATTTACATTTTCATGATCCCCATGAGCCCATTGTCATTTTTGCCTCAAGGGTTTTGCTTGCTTACAGCTCTTTTCATGGACTCGGACTCGGTCTCGCAGCTTACGGAGCAGGTAAACGTTTCGGCAAGCTTAAAATAAAACGTACGTCTTAAGCGACCTTAAAGGACAAAAAGGTAAAGGTAAAGGACCAAAAGGTAAGTGACGTATACCGACTTCGTAATAGTTGTCCGTCTGGCCGTCTGTCAGAGCGATAACTATCGAAGGGATTGAGATATTATGTTCAAACTTGGTATGAGAATCCATTAGGTCAAAGTGCAGGTCAAGTTCGTAGCTATGGGCCCTGTAGTCCTACATTTAGGGGTGGGAGACGGGGTTTTAAATTAAGGGACGAACTAATTATTTTTTCAAGCTCATGTGAGCGGCGATTTAGGGGTAAGGTGACACACTGAATCCAGTACTAAACTTTATTTTCTCACCGGAGACATAGTTCACTCTGAATCCGGGAGATTTCGTAGAAGTAAAAGTTGTATCCGAAGTTGATTAAGAGTTCGATACAGGGGTAGCGAGACAGGCTGAATATGTTTTTGAATTTTCCTTTTTCACCGGACAATTGTTTGCCCGGAATCAGGCGAAAACTGGAAAATTGATAAGAATGAAAGTCATATCCGGAGTTGATCAAAGGTTCAGCGTTGGTCGATTAGACTACTATTAGAGTGTCATTTACAAGTAAAAATAAATCCGAAGGCCACATTTGAACCACATATTCTTACCGGACAAGTAGACTGACCGAAATCTGGCGAAAACGGGAAATTTGGTAGGAGTGTAGTGTATTCTGTAGTCGATCGGAACATTTTTATAGGAGCAAGAATACAAGCTGAATCCCTTTGTGAACGTGGATTTTCTCCCTGTACAAATACCTCATCCGGAATCCAGCAGAAACCGGAAATTCGATAGAAGTAACATTTCGATCGGAACATCAAGAAGGGGCTTACAATACATTCTTGAATCCGAATATTAGCTTTATTTTCTCACCGGACAAGTAGTTTGACTGGAGTCAGGCCAACACTGAACTAATTCAAATAAGTAAAATAAATGTCCGATGTCGATAAAAATTAGTTGAAGGAGGTAAATGTCCCCGAAAAATACAGGGTGAATCATTAAATACTGTTTATTCTCGCCTCGGATGGATAGTCATGTCGGAAACAGGTTTTGTGGGATCCCAAAAGGTTAGTGGAGTTATACCTATGATATCGCAAAAGTTGTCGTCTGTCCGTCCGTCTGTCAGCACGGTAACTCTCGAAGGGAATGAGAGATTTTGATGAAACTTGGTGTGAGGATTCATTGGGTCAAGGATAATGTCAAGTTCGAAGATGGGCTCTGTAGCCCTACATTTAGGGGTGGGGTTCAAATTAAGGGCCAAACAAAATATTTTTAAACAGCTTATGTGATAGTTGATTATGAGGTAAGAAGACATGCTGAACACGATGCTGAAAACCATTTTCTTGTCGGACAAGTAATTCGTCCGGAATCAGGCAAAACCGGAAAGTTGGTTAAAATTAAAAGTTTTATTTGAAGTTGATTACATGTTCGATTTAGGAGTAAGAAGTTGAACACTTATGTGAAAAGTATTTTCTACCCGGACAACTAGTTCGCCCGGGTTCCGGTCAAACCGGAAAATTTGTTAAAAGCGAAAGTTTTATTTGAAGTTGATTAAGTGGCAGATTTAGGGCTAAGAAGAGACGCTTAGTCTGTGAATGGCAATCGTTTTTTACCCGAACATATAATTCGTCCGGAGTCCGGTTGAAGCCGGAAATTTTTCTGATTATAATATAGATCTGATTATCTGTATTAAAAGAACGACAAATATTCCCCTTTGGGATCCCATCGAAGTTTTCCGAAGTTTTCGGCCTAGCCGAGTTTTACCCGTCACGCAACGCAAACTTCGCCAAAAGCTTCATCGCCTGCCGAAAACTCTTTCACACATATAAGTATGAGAACAATTCAAAGTAAAGATTTCATTTTGGAAGACATGCAGACCTTCATGTCTATTTTCTGTTTTGGACTTCTTTTGTTTTGCTTGGTTTTCCCAATTTAAACCACGGCGCGTTCATTTTTCAAATATTTTGCTTCCAGCCGCTGCGTCGGAGAGTTTCTGAGCCATTTCATTGTGAAAAGATAATTTCTAGTAAGAGTTGTGCTTTAAAGAGATTGACCAAGGGAGGGTTACAGATTGTGTCGTAACCTTTTTAAATCAAGTAATAACTTCGGAGGATTGAGGACTTAACTGAGAATCACAGGCAGCAAGGGTGTGAGGGAAGGGGCGTCACGACCGGGGGGGGGGACGCCTCCCCCCCAATGTTGTCGGCCAGTCGGTAAAAAATAACCGAGTCGGCGCGAAGCGCCGTGATTTTTCGCCAAAACAGCTAATTTTTTTTAATTAAAACAGTCGATTTTCTGAAAATCAGTCGATTTTTCGAAACTGTTTTTTTTTTTTTATTGAAAACAGTCTTTTTTCTGCAAAAACAGTCTGTAAAAATTACCAGCCTGTCGTTAAATTCCTTGCCCCCCCCCCCCCCCCCCCCAAACATTTTGGCTAGTAATGCCTTTGTGTAAAGACAGTGAGTTATCATAAGACAGTTCAGTTTGGATGTCTGGATTCCCAAGTTTTCATTAGAGAGATAAAACAAAATGGTCACACCATCACATTTCAGTCGCCAGAGAGTTTTATTACTCTCCTTCGAGTAACAAAAATAAACCTTTACATACCTCAAAACGTATCATTTGCCACGGATCCGAAAGTGTGCTGCAATTTACTGTTAAGTGATTTCTCTTATATTCGTGATTTCTCTCGAGTCTTATTTTTCATTTCTGCGCTTGGGATTGAAGCATAAGAATTTCAGGTATTCCGCATCACATGCTAATTCTTGCTCCTTTCTAAGTTATGATTGTTAGAATGGCCCATGGCAAGAAAATAAACTTTTAAACCAAGACACATAGCCTTTAATTTACTTCAACGCTGACCGATAGCCCTCGACGAAGTTATCAAAGCACGTGTAATCATTGGTTCTGTACAACAAACCTTTATTGATATACCATTTTTAAAGTTTCTTGGGGTTGACTAATTCAGTGTTATAATACACAGTGAAAAACAGAAAAAAGGTAAAAGCTTTGAGACAAAAGATGGACTTCAGTTAGAATCAGTTGTTAGACTCGATCATCGAAGGGACTTGGAACTTCTGCTAATTTGTGTCCCTTTCATTTGTTTCCCATTTATTTGATGGTAAGAAAAGCTCGTTTCAATATCTGTCACGGAGAGAGACCTGCAGGTACGGATCGATTGTTAGAGGATCGAGGATTAAGGGGTTTCAAACTTGTCTTAATTAGTTTACTTTTGACTTGTTTCCCATAGCCTACACATGAGGGTAAGAAAACTCGTTTCCGTGTCTGGAATCAAGCGCATGCGCAACGATTGGGTCTATCTATAGTAGCTTGAAAGCCATGGATAGTAAGATTACGTTTTATCCGGCAAGTGAGAGGATACAGTTCAAGTGGCTGCTAAGTCAATATATTTTTTTCATACCTTCTTCGATGTTCTTCTTTTTTTTTTCAACACTGAGCGATGATCCTTTATCGTGTCATCCAGGCACGTGTAACATGTGAAAGTGTGTTTTCTCAAAAATAAACTTCGTAGCTGACGTATCCGTTGTAAATATTGTTTGAATAAAAATAAACTTGTTAGGATTTACCATTTTTTAAAGTTTCGAGGGGTTGACAACTCCAGTATTAAAACGTAATATTTAATCAAGTTTAAATACACAAAAATAAACGTTATCAATTTGTTATTCATTTGCTTTGTTTTGCTGTATCTGAATTTGATGCGTTATTCTCATCCTCTTTTAAGTTTTTTTTTCGTTTGGTAAAAAAAAAAACATTTTGTAGTTGTCATTTTTGGGATCCCAAAACGTAAGTGGAGGGATACCTATGACATTGCAAAAATGTCCGTCTGTCCGTCTGTCTGTAAGCACGATAACTCTCGAAGGGAATGAGATATTTTGATGAAACTTGGTGTGAGGATTCTTTGGGTCAAGGGTAAGGTCAAGTTCGTAGATGGGCTCTGTAGCTGTACATTTAGGGGGGGGGGGGGGGGTCAAATTAAGGGGCAAATTTTTTTTTTTTTAAAAGCTATTGAGATAGTTGATTTAGGGGTAAGGAGACATGCTGGATCCGAATATGAAAGTTATTGTTGCCGGACAAGTAGTTCACCCGGAATCCGGTGAAAACCGGACACAAAACTTGTCGACCAGGTTTCGGCTATAGCGGTCCTACCCCTTTATTCTCAAACGATTATAGCTCTGCGCGCGTGGCGTCAATCATGTGTTGATTCAGTGACGTAATCGAAGGTCGAAGGGGGCGAGGCGAAAGAGACATGGGGTGAATGTGTTTATTTTATAGCAGGTTTCGATAGGGAGGAATTGAAATTATTAATTAGTATGCGTGCTGATATCTTACCGCTGGGAGATAGGAGGAGGTACTAGGGGAGGCCGATTGGGAGAATTGGTCCTTACTTCTGCCCGATGTGTGGAGAGTGTTTGCGACATCTAATGTGTGATTGTAGGAAATGTAGTAGGAATTGTAGGAATAAGTGAGGGGTTGCTCACTGAAAAAGGGGTACTTGTTAAGGGAGGGGTTGCTCACTGGAAAAAGATGTACTGGATAAGTGAGGAGTTACTCAGTGGGTGTACTAAAGTCGTTTGGGGAGAGGGTGGGTAAGCCGGTCCCTGGTACTCGTGAACCAACCCCAGGTGCACGCGAGGGGTTAGACACTTGGGTGAGCCAAGCGAGGGGGTTGATTCATGGTGTACCAAAGAGGGAACTGCTAGGGTACGCGAGGGGCTACTCACTGAAAGAAGGGTGAACTGGGTAAGTGAGGGGTTGCTCACTGAAAAAAGATGTACCTTTATTCAAACAATGTTTACAACGGGTACGTACAACGGGTACGTCAGCTACGATTCTTTATCAGCGCTGGTAAAGAATCGTAGGTGACGTACCCGTTGTAAACATTGTTTGAATAAATGTTTCATAAGTCAGCTTGGGCTCAAAGAATATTTAAGATGTACTTGGTGTGGGAGGGGTTACTCACTGGAAAAAAGATGTACTGGATAAGTGAGGGGTTACCCAGTGGGTGTACTAAAGTTGCCCGTAAGCAAAAAACTTCAAAATCGTAACATTTTTGTTGTAGGCTACATATTCAAGCGGTTGATTATGGATAAATAGCAATGTTAAAGGGGTCTAGCGAAGACTTGGAAATGTACAAGATTCGATTGTCTGGAGCAAGAAGTTTGATAAACATTAACATTTTTAGGATCCCATCGAAACCTTTGGTCTTGTTTGGTTGGGCGTCCCAAACCGGGTGAGACAAGCTCCTTTTATTTCTTTCTTTCTTTTCTTTATTTTTGTCGAAGTCTTTTTTGTTGTTGATGTTTTGTTTTGAGGGTAATTTGTCCCTTACAGGATTGCCTCTGGGCATTGAATATTTTTTTTGGGGGGGATCCCAAAACGTAAGTGGAGGGATACCTATGACATCGCAAAAGTTGTCCGTCTGTTAGCACGATAACTCTCGAAGAGAATGGGATATTTTGATGAAACTTGGTGTGAGGATTCTTTGGGTTAAGGCTAAGGTCAAGTTCCTAGACGGGCTTTGTAGCCCTACATTTAGGGGTCGGGGAGGGGGTTCAAATGAAGGGGCAAACAAAATATTTTTAAGCTAATGTGGTAGTCGATTATGAGGTAAGAAGGCATGCTGAACACCATTTTCTCGCCGGACAAGTAATTCGTCCAGAATCTGGCCAAAATCGAAAAATTTGTTATAAGTAAAAGTTTCATTTGAGAACGATTAAATGTTCGATTTAGGGATAAGAAGACATGCTGATCACTTATTTGAAAAGCATTTTCTACCCAGACAACTAGTTTTCGTCAAAACCGGAAATTTTTTTAAAAGCAATAGTTTTATTTGAAGTTTTAGAGGAGATTTAGAGGTAAGAAGAGGCACTGAGTCTGTATATGGCAATATTTTTTTACCCGGGCACATACTTCGTCCGGGATCCGGTTGCAACCGGATTTTTTTATAAGTTAAACTTTTATTAGAAGTTGATTAGATGGTCTCCATAGAGATAAGGATATACCCTGAATTCGTTTCTGCATTTTCCTTTTCTGCTGGACAATTAGTTCGTTCGGAATTCGACCGAAACCGGAAATTTGGCAGAAGTAAAGCAGGAAGTTTCGGTCAGTATCATCAAATAGATAGGTACATCTGAACTTAGTTTTCTTGGATGGTTAGCCTGGCGAAGACAAGTCACAATTGTCTGGATCAAATATTAGATTTTTGGGATCCCATCGAAACCTTTGGTCTTGTTTAAATAGACCTTATATTCTTTAATCAAACTTACGTTACTTTAAACAAACCAGTAAGTCTTTAAATACTCCGTTCCCATGAAGGAGTGGACAACATAGGCGGTTGCCTGCTCCGCCTCTTTGGTAATGCGGCACTTCCAAAGACACCCCTGGAAGCTAGACACTCCTCGAGCTGGGATAATACATTTTAAATTTGATCTTATACTTTTTTATTCCCTGTTTGGTTACTCTGCCTCTTAAGCCGGCAGTAGATTACTTCCTTCCTTACTTACTCACTTTGCTGCCGACCTAAGCCTAGTCCCCCAATTCCCAAAAAATGTTTCTAATCCGACGAGGAAACCAGAAAACAGGGAAGACTTTGCACGCAAGACCCAAAAGCCTGGCCGGATTTTCGAAATGCTACCGTGTTCACAGGACATGTGTAATTTTTTGTTTTAATCCGGCGAGGAAACCGGAAGATAGGGAAGACTAAGCACGCAAGAACGAAAAGCCTGGCCGGATTTTTGAAAAGCTACCGTGTTCACAGGACATGTGTAATTTTTTTTTTTTAATCCGGCGAGGAAACCGGAAAACAGGGAAGACTTAGAACGCAAGAATGAAAAGCCTGGCCGGATTTTTGAAAAGCTACCGTGTAATTTTTTTTTCAATCCGGCGAGGAAACCGGAAAACAGGGAAGACTTAGCACGCAAGAACGAAAAGCCTGGCAGGATTTTTGAAAAGCTACCGTGTTCACAGGACATGTGTAATTCTTTTCTAATCCGGCGAAGAAATCGGAAAACAGAGAAGACTTAGCACGCAAGAACGAAAGCCTGGCCAAACTTTTGAAAAGCTACCGCGTTCACAGGAAATGTCGTACTAATGTGTAGAATCATTTGATTGTTATAACTGTACCGACTTTCTATCCATTATTTTTTCCGCATAGCTTCACACGCAATTTTAAAAATTGTTGGTTTGTTAAAATTTCTTGTTTTCCTTTTTTGTACTCCGTGTTTTCTTTGTTGAAATGACGGGTAATAACGAATAATTAAACACAAATTTTACCCTAACGGTCTACTTGTGACCTTACGATGGTTTCCGGTTTACGTCTTATTTCTGAAGCTACTTAGGTCAAAGACCGACAATAGGTGTTTAGCCTGCTCTCGGTTTTCACCACACCACCCCCTTACCCCCCTGTTTATGTGCTAGTATTTTTGTAGGTATAGTTATTTTAGTATTTTCTTCCTTTATTTTTCTTTATTGTACTCCACTTGTTTTTCCTCTTGAATTTGGGTGTAAGAAATAAATTATTATTAGAGGAGCCGAAGCGAGGTCAAGTCAAAGAACAACTTAAAATTAAGGTACAGTTTTACTGAAAATAATAACGATTCCAGTGACATAAAAGCATCAGACATGCCCGTGGCATAGAAAATGACGCTTTGTTAATTAAATAATTGAATTATAACATGAAATAACAAACCCCTACTCTAAGGTATTGACAATAAAAATAAAAAGAAGAATTAAAAAAGGGAAGAAAAAGTGAATAGCTATCTTAAAGGACCCCTCGCACTATTTACTCTTCAACTTACAGTGTTTTTAAATATTTGGATGATTTAAAACTAGGCTGTGCTTTCAACAAATAACCCACGGTTTCAGCTGTTTTAAGACTTTTCCGAGACGCGTTGGCTTGTAGCGACAGGGAAACAATTTACATAACCGGTTTTTCTGATGGAAAAACTTCTCGCACACAACCGTCGACAGCGTGATACACATCGAAGGTAGCAAAACAGGGAAAGTGCGAAAATCAGTGTGGTTTTGTTAGATGGGTTAGAATGTACCGTACGAAGTTGAGGTCTCGGGGTTTAGAAATATATGGAGTGATTATAGAAGTAGGTTGCATTAGTATTATAGGTAAGGCAGTTCCTTCAAGTTCTCACCGCTGAAAAGAGGAGTACAGGGGAAACTACCTTCGCTTGTTTCTTAACCCTATTTTAATTTCCAAATAACTTCGACAAAATAGAAACGTTCCCACACACGCTTCTTACGGAATGAACGAAAGGTGCTGCCATGAAGTCCTACAAAGGTCACACCTGTAACACCAACGCTACCAGAACGTGTCAAACAATATCAACTACTAGTAGTCTTTTGGGGGCCAATTAATCTCCGGAGTCAATCCATTTCAATGATATGTACACCAACACCGCCCCTCGAACTTTCCTCCATAAACGGAGTAAATGTCTCGGTCATCGGACTGAGCACGAACTGGTTAAGATAATCGCCATCACACTGACGATCACTATTAAACTTGATGCTGAGGCAGTGGCTGATCCGTGCTGCATGGCCGCCGGATGCTCACCTGCAAAGAGAAGTAGGTCAGCATCATTTTTTTTTCAGTTTAATATTCTTTATTATATAAATCAACCTTTATAAGCCAAAATACACAAACAAACCTTTTAAAATACCCTTACTATCCTTTACACTTGTAGTCTGTAGCCCTGACTGCGGGAAAGCCCGAATGGTGGGGTAGATGGCGTTGCGCCATTGTGGCCTTGCATGTCCATCTGATCAAGTTTAGCTAAATAGGCCACGCCCACAAGATGCCGAAGAAAGAAGAAACCGAGGTTTTCACAAAAAAACTGGAACTACTGGCAACTACTTGGATATTACAATATAAAGGAGGACTTCAACCAATAGTCAACCGACCACCGAAAGAAAAAGTCTAAGAGGGTCAGTGGATCCAAATGACTATATTCTAGAAGAAGAAGAGGAAAAAGCTTGTTTGTGCTGATGTCAACGCGTTTGTGCGACGATGATTGTTCGTCCATCATCACGACCCAATAAGGGTCGTGAACTCGTTTGTGCTCTTTTTTACAGAGATTTTTAACAAAGTGAATTATATACATTGTAATGACCAGTATAATTTGTCTGCAGAACAAAGGTATTATGTTGGCTTATAAATAAGCGATTTGATATAATTCGATGAAGAGTTTCCTGTTTTTGATTATATACAGATAGACGTCAAAGCCCCCACGTCGCCTACAAATAACTCTCAACGCTCGAACTCGCCAGTTCTGCCACGAACCTCCAATTATATTATTGCCTAGTGTGTTACTTTGCCAGTTCTACTGTTTGGAACGAAAATGTCGCCGAAGCAGACAAATCGCATTTCCGCGACTTGTCAAAATCGTGTCCTCTATGAAAACGTGACGCCCACAAAATGATGCGAAACTTAAAACTCGGCGTGGACGTTCATCTGGGGTGGGGAGAAGGTCTGCGGCGAGGAGAAGGTGGGGGGCTAACCGCAATATCTACGTTATAAATGTCTATGAAATAATCTTATGACTAACGGTCAAGGGTAAGAACTTGGGACAACAAAGACTGTATCACCTGGGACAAGAAGGTGCAAAACACTGGGTATCCGACCGAAGATTTCTGCATTTTACGTTCTCGATTTACACATTTCTAAACCCTAGGTCAGAGCCCATAGTCCCCCCCCCCCCACACACTCAAAATGCAATGAAGAGTAGCGGTTAGTATGGATGGTATGGATGAAATCCGTTTAACAGCATGTTAGAGGGGCTTTTCAAAAGAATCCTGCATTTCTAATTTGTTGTTGTTGCGTTTTTTTTATCTCAATTCTCCTCGCAATTCTCATCTCAATCCTCCTATTGCTCGTTTTTTGAATATTCAGATGAAGCCAACTCTCCTTTTCTTGCGTTTGTGGAAGAATCGAAAGCGGGGTTCTCGTAGAACCTTCGCAATTCTGCCGAATCGAGAAGTTGCTTCGATACTCATTCCTCGATTCCGTTCTCCTTCCTGATTGGTCAACAAAGGGCGGGTGTTCAGCCCGTACAAGTAGGTATTAACGGCTGGTTCAGTCAGTAGTTGCGTTTTTCTACTGAATTCTCGCTTCTCAATTCTCGATTCTCTTCCAAATTTACCGTTTCTGCTCTTCTAAATTCTCCATTCTCGCTTTTGACAAAAACAATAACTTTTGTTACCCTGCTAAAACCTGTTTATACGGGATGAGCATCCACCCAATTAGGAGGGAGAACGGAAAAGGACAATCGAGAATTCACTATCGAAGCAACTTCTCGATTCTGTTTTCCCCATTCTCGATTCTGACAAAAACGCAAAAAAAGGAGAATTGGCTTCATCAGTCACAAAACGCGATAGAACTAAGAGGAGAATCGCGAGGGAAACTGAGATAAAAAAGGCAACTAGTGTTTTGTCAAAAGCGAGAATGGAGAAGCGAGAAGAGCAAAAATGGTAATTTGTGCGAGACTCGAGAAATGAGATTTCAGATCAAAAACGCCACTTCTGACTGCTGCGCCCTAGGGCAGGCCCTAGGTTGTCCTTACGGGAAATCCGTGTCCTGTGAGGGGCCGGTCAAAGCCCAAGCAAACTTCTTTACGGTCAGTCTTTGCTTTGTAGCCTTTGGGATTCTCAAGCACTGGGGAAAGACACAATATTCTTGCAGGAAAATATTTAGGGCAAAAAAAAGTTCGCTCTGCGTTTTCTAGCTAACCCGCAGGAATGGCACACGATTTGCACCGACCAGACTTGCCTCCGAGCATGACACTTTTCTGCAGAATGTATGACATGTTTCCCCACAAACTGACTTCACAGAATAGTCCGGCAGTCACCTCAACAAAAGTCGCTTAGTTCTGAAAACACCCAGCCCAATGGTACAGTTTGTCTCATGACACAATTCTGAAAGAGAGTAAATCCCAAGTCCCATTGTGCATGGGACGCTGGGATCTTCAAAATCTTCATTTTTGGGATCCCAAAGAGTAAGTGGAGGGATACATATGACTTCGTAACAGTTGTCCGTCTGTCAGCACGATCCCTCTCGAAGGAGTTGAGATATTTTGTTCAAACTTGTTGTGAGGATCCACTGGCTTGAAGTGCAGGTCAAGTTCTTAGATGGACCCTGTAGCCCATATTTAGGGACGGGGAGGGGCTTTAAAAAAAGGGATGAAGAAAATATTTTTTTAAGCTGATGTAAGAGTCGATTTAGGGGTAAAGAGACATGTGAATCCAGAACTGAACTTCATTTTCTACCGGACAAATATGTCGGCCGAATTAGAAGTTGTATGTAGGGGCGAGGACACGTGCCGAATTCGTTTTTGAGCTCTAGTTTTTGGCTGGACAATTAGTTTGCCCGGTATCCGGCCGAAACCGGAAATTCGGTAGAAGTAAGGCAGGATCAATTTCATCAAGTAGATATGACGTGTAAGGGTTTTGGGATCCCATCGAAACCTTTGGTCTTGTTAGTGGAGTGCTCATTTGTGAAGAATCCACACTTGTGGCCGCTCTAGCGGATTTTCGGTTTTGTTTTTTTTGTCTCATGTCTTTTTGGCCTTGGTGTCTAGACAGGGCATCTGCCCCCCCCCCCCCCCAAACCGGTGAGGGGAAATTGAGCCCTCCAATGACTTCAATTATTTGACCACGGTGGGAGGTATGACGATGAAACTTCATAGACTGTAGGATCTGGAATGGCCTTTCGTAGTTGCACCTTCCCCATCCTTCACAGAGTCCACGGCCGCAACTCCAACTCACAACCTTATCTTAACACATGGACAACCCAAGTTCACGAACCGTGAGAGGCAGGGGAATCACTAGCCTTTTATCTTTTTTTTTTTGGGGGGGGGGGGGGGGTACCGACGGAATAAAAAAATTGCCGACAAAACACCCCGTTCCCGCTTCGTGGCAACATTACCATGTAACACCTTAAATAAAATACCTTCCAAATGGAGTATACTACAAAATGCACCGCAGGCGAAACTTTTTGGAAACGTAGATGTGTGAAATCACAGATATTTCCGTCAATAAAAGTAGTGGCCATCCAAAACGAAGCAGGCACAAAGTAGATTTGTTTCACGTCAAAGTAGTTTCACGTCAAAAAGACATGCTTAATACTGGAGTAGGCTACTGCGATCGCCATTGCACTGTGTTCCTTCATTTACTCTCCGAGATTATGACCACACGGAGAATCAACGAAAAAAAAAAAAAAAGAAGGATCCCAATTTTCGATCATCCGTGTGCAGCCAAAACAACCAAAAAGGGCAGTTTATGGATACGGACAGACAGACGACCGACAAACAAAACAACGAGAAGAGGCTTTCCGAATATGGTTTCTTACGTTTAAAACCAAGATCTAATTAACCGACGAATCTTACATTTTCGGGCTTCGTCCGACAGCACTTTGCAGTCATTTGATTTCTTGTGTGTAGAAAAATCTCAACGTGCCGACGAAACATAATTTTTCGGGATTGGCCCGACAAACGTTCACGGAATTTGATTTATTACCTGTAACAAGATCCTGATCTGCCGACGGGACTTCTTTCCGGCTGCACCCGACAAACGTTTGCAGAATTACCGACACGAATACCGACGCCCGACTAAAGCATTCAGAGTTCGATTTCTTCTGTGTTTGCCCGACAAGACTGTAGAGAACTTCATTTCTTACGTGTAAATATAAGCCGATGTGCCGACAAAAATTAAACTATCGGGATGTGCTCGATAACTCATTTACATAATTAACTTTCTTACAAGTAAAAAGAACCCGATGTGCCGACCAGAATAGCGACGCTCGACAAAACCATACAGAATTTGTTTTTTCTGTGTGTTTGTCCGACAAGACTGTACAGAACTTGATTTCTTACATGTAAAAATAACTTTATGTGCCGACGAGACTTAAACTTCCCGCGTGCGCCCGACAAATGTTCGGAGACCCCCATGAGCCGAAAAGTCGACCGACACCCGGCAAAGTATACAAAATTCAATTTCTTCTGTATGAAAAGAACCCGATGTGCCGACGAGGACCCCCGAGGCCAGACAAAAGCATACAGAACTTGATTTCTTCTGTGATTTGCCGGACAAATGTTTGTAGAATTTGCTTTCTTGGATGTGAAAAGAAACCGACGTGCCGACGATTCCACCAACGAAAGCATACAAAATTGTATTTCTTCTTGGTTTGTCGGCGCTCCGCTCCGCTCCGACAAACTAGTGAACTTTCGCCGGGCTTCGCATCGCCCGGCGAAAGTACTTTCTCAAGACCTTTGGGGGGGGGGGACTCCCCCCCCCCCCCACAATAGCGCTCCTGGTGACAGGTACAAAATTTGGATTTAGTATAATCGTTGACATTGGGGTTTAGATGCGAGTTTCTGGGGTTCCTGACCCCCGCCGCCCTTCAGGTTCAGGGGTCCCAGTTCAAAAGGGGCATCTAGCTACTTCTTGGGGTCCCGCTTCCTACACCCAACCGTTTCAGGGGCAACTGAGCCCAGATTGCCCAGTGACTTGATTTCATAACTTGACGATGGTTGTAGTTAAGATGCTGAAATTTCGTGTAGCAAATCTTAAGGTCTGGAAGTATCTGATAGAACTGCAGCCCCCCCCCTTTGGGCGATTGGGCTCAGATTGCCCAGTGAGATAAGTTTGTGACATGACAACAAGTATCCAAGTTCAGTTTGGTGTACTTGCTGTCACTGAGATCTGGATGTCCCATTTGGGACATCCCCCCGACTACCTCCCGGATCAAGAGTAACTGGACCCATATCGCCCAGTTGCTCAACTTGACGCTGTTTAGAAGTAGGGTAAAGAACAGAATTTTCGTGCACTTTCAGATCTTAAGAGTCTAGAAATGCCTTTTGAAGTTGCGCCTCCTCCACCCTTCAATGTCTTTTTCTTACTTGAAACATTCCACGTTTGAGTGCTTGTGCAGTTTTTATCTTCTCCTCATGAAATATATTAAAAACAAATTCAGTGGGATATACAGACAGAAAAGAAGTTTTCTTTGACTACCTTTATGAAAGACCAACAAAACGTTTTTTTAAACATAACCACCTTTGTCATCTATGTAAATAAGAAGTTCATGGCGGAATGAAACATGAAATAATAGAATGCGAATACAAGAGCCAGATAATGCAATAGCTTTTCAAGATAATAGAAGGGGAAGGAATTCAAGTCAATAATATGGAGGAATAGAAGGAACGCCTAAAGATGAATATTAGACTGGAAGTAAAAAGTTACATATGTTTTCTAATTAGAGAAGGCTAATAAGAAATAGTGCAAATACGAATCAGTCAATCTTTATGCTTTATTGTTCACTATTTAATACTGCTTTAGCACTTGCCATTTTTATGGTCGGGGATGTTACGGCTGGGGATATTTTGATTGGGGACATTTGTCATGGATATAATAATATAATATTTATTTGTAACTCACTGTACAGATTTAAGATAGTGGAGTAATCAAAGAAAAGAAAAGAATAAAGATAATACTACATGTAACACACAACAACAAAAAAGCACTCAATGAAAAGGCCGGATGAGGCCGTGGTGCGCACCTAGACGGAAACACGCGTCAGCAACAATATTGGTCTGCAGATTTTCCAGCGAACAAGATGTCACTGGCTCCGTAACGATCTACGAGGCGTCTATTTCGGACCGATCTGGGTAAGTACAAAAGGAATTTGCAGTATCGAAAATAATCCACCCTCATTTGCTTAAAACCAGTCTTTGTAAATACAGGATATAAACCAGACGCAGACAAGTATAAACCAGACGCAGACATATGTTTTTTCATGACCAGGTTTTGCCGAGGAAGTTGTGCCAGAGAAAGTTCTGGGAGTAGACGGTATGCAGACGACCCGGTTTTCTAGCAGACTGCTGGAGATTCCCGTCCTCAGTCTCAGAGCCCTGAGACGTCCTGAACCGTTTTGACTACCATGTTATATAAGCAAGAATGGTAAACATCATTTCAGATCAAATTAATAACTAGTTCCCAAAATCACCACGATTTTATTACCCACGCTCAGAATGCCCACGGTTCAAAATGCCCACAATCAAAATGCCCGTGGTTAAAAATGTCAACGAATCAAAATACCCACAAGTGAGGTCGAAGAACCCCGAAATCGTCCAAAATGGTGATGACCACAGGGGAGGCTAAAATCGACCTGGTTCTAAATGTCGACAGCTCAAACTGTCAGAGGGGCGGCCAAAATCATCCTGGGGCAACGGACAACGAGATTATAAGGGACAGGATTACCACGGAAAAGTATTCGTTGAGAATTCGTGCAGGGATTAAACCTTCTAAAAAAATTCACGATCGAAATTCATATTGCATTTTTGGACCCCGAAACGTTACTGACGGGGTACATATGAATTTGTAAAGTCCGCCCGACCGTCTGTCTGTTAGAAAGATAACATTCAGATATGTAACTTTCGTAATATAGTACAGGTTCATTGCCTACTTATGATATATATATATATTTACTACGGACTGAAAACCTCAAATATTCAATCGCGGGCATTTTGAGCCGTGGGCATTTTCAGCGTGTTCCATCCTACTTACCGTAGTTACCACGCATGACGTCACAAATTCTGCCTTTTTGTCGTCAAGGCTGGAACGATTTTTCTATTTTCCAGCGGAATATCACGCCACGGATGAATCTGACCAATCACGTGAGAGAAATTCGTGGTTACTACGCTCCCGAGCGTGGTAAGCAAATAGTTTCTATTAGTTACTATTTCGAGAAGGCTGGAACGGTCAGCGTAGTAACTTTTCGTGAGGTTGGAACAGATTTAGTACCTAATAGTTACTATTGGTACGAGGGTGGAACACGCTCTTTGACTGGTAGGCATTTTGAGTCGTGGGCATTTTTGAACCGTGTGCCTTATGAGTCCGACAGGGAAGTCGACATCCCCGAAGAAAGGCCTTTCGCCAGTCAGTGAAGTAGCTCCTCTCTTGGCAACCACACAACCAGCAAGCGCTTGTCTCTTGTAGGACTGTAGGCAGACATCTGAGGAGGAGAGAATGCTCGCCTGCAGTGAGGATTCTGTGCGATCCGAGCAAAGAGTAATCGAGTGACACCAGGTACCCATAAATTTCCTGTAATGACTCGCCATTCAGGGGGCTTGTCATTTCCTATGCTTCTATGTTGCTATGTTGCCCGAGCCTCACCTAGTTTCCAAACTTCCGCTTGGGTCAAATCGGCGTTCTTGCTCAGATAGACAAAATTGCCAGCATGCCACCATGTATCTAAGCTAGGACAAAAGATCCAGGATGCTGTTCCATTACAGAGAAATATTCCTAGTTCAGCACAACAGCTGCGAAAAATTTTGTCTATCTGGATAGTCGGGTATTTTATACCCGTGGGTATTTCTCGAACTATCTGACGCTCGGTCAAGAGCGCATCAGAAATCTCTTATTGACAAGCCCCCTGGATGGCGAGTCATTACAGGAAATTTATGGGTCCCTGGTGACACCCGATTTCAAGAGAAGGGGAATCGACTAAAACCAGGAAGGGAAGGGAACGCGAGAAAAGCAGGAAGGGCATACTAAAACCAGGAAGGGCATACTAAACGAGGAAGGGTATACTAAAACGAGGAAGGCTGTCGCCAGAATTCGCCGCACCGTTCCCTTCCTCTATTTAGTATTATTTGAGGGGTCGGCAACTTTTCAAATTCAAAGCTCACCATCCCTTCCTCGTTTTAGTATCCTGACATGGGTAGGCATTAGGTTCAGTGAAGGGTCGGCAACTATAAAAATTTTAATTCACCTTTTCATTTCTCGTTCTGACGGTAGGGCGACTAACCAGGAAGGGCATACTAAAACGAGGAAAGTTGTCGCCAGAATTCACAGCACTGTTCCCTTCCTCTATTTAGTATTATTTGAGGGGTCGGCAACTTTTCAAATTCAAAGCTCACCATCCCTTCCTCGCTTTAGTATGCCCTTCCTCGTTTTAGTATGCCCTTCCTGCTTTTCTCGCGTTCCCTTCCCTTCCTGGTTTTAGTCGATCCCCAAGAGAAGAAAGGTTGTCACCATGTTTCACCTTTGCATGTCTATCCAAATAACCAGCGGAAGGAATGATTGCAAAGAACAGGTGAATCTTGGCTACCCGCAGACTACAAACAGACCATTTCCATGAGCTACTACCTATACATATCTATAAATACTACCTATTACATATATTTATGGCACTGGAGGTCCTAGGAGGTATTAAATCCCTACGGAAGCATAGCTTGTATGGGACCTAACACTGAACATTAAAGTTAACTGAAAAACTACTCCAGCTATCTATTTATACGATAATTATCTTACACTTCTATCTAAATAAACCCGGATCTTAACCTCCGACGTCAGATAACTAACTAGAAATAAATGACGACAATACATCTTGAAGAAAGGTTTTATTAAGTGTATCACAGGGAACACACCCTTCGTCTGAAACTGTTTCCTCGATCATATCTTGATATGGCCAGAACTGGCCAGAAGTATGCTCATAACAATTCAACTGTGAGTAAAGCGGAAACCCTAATTGTTAGAACTTTGTAACATTTAGACAAGTGCGGAATCATAACACACACGAGATAACACGCTACCTATTGACCGAATATTTTCGTTTCGACACATATTGTTTTGTTTTCACTCAAAGTAACGGTGCAAATCATGTCAAGTGTTATATCTTAAAGAAACTTCACACTTAAAGGCACAGATTTCTGCAAAATTTCATACAATCTTCATATTTTTTTGGAATGGGGGAAAAGGATTGTCAGCAGGTTTAGGGTCAGTGTCAAAAGAGGTAGAAAGAGTCCTGTCTGAACAAGAAGTGCAGATGTGGCAATGTATGAAGAACTAGTCTGAGCCCTTGAAAGCTTATGCAAAAGCTAAAGAGGGATGGGCCGAAGAACCATATTTCAGGGCGGGGCTGGATGGGACAAGATTAGAGCAGGTTTAGAGGCTCGGATGTAGTTTGTTTAAGGGGGAACGCACTTCCACCTGGGTAAGAAAATTTCTAGGGAAAAATAAGCTAAATGATGGCCCTTCTGCCCTATCCTATACCTTTGCAAGTGTGGTGCAACTGATGGGAATCTTTTACATTTTATATGTAGATGTGGTGAGCTGGGGGGATTCAGGGAGGAAATGTTTGAGAGGAGTGTTTTAGGAGAGGAAAGGCTAATAATTTTATTGGAGATCAGTGCTTTGTAGAAACGAGAAATTTGCGGGTTGGTCCGCTTAGCAGCGAAGCATTTGGGGGATCTAATACAACTTTAATAGAAAACCCGATGTGCCGACGAGTCGACCGACGAAAGCATACACAATTTTATTAGTTATATCTTGGATTCTCGTTTTGTTTATTTTTTTTCTTATATGTCTGATCGTGTTTATTATATTCTATATGGTTGCTATTGCCAGTTGGCTTTTTGCAACACATTACCCTAAAAAATTACCTCAAATCACAGCTTGGAGTGAAAATAAGGACTTTTGATCCTGTTGAATCACTCATATATAACTATCAGCTAAAACTGCGCATCCTTGCATAGATGTTACAAAACTTCTGACAGTGCAGGTGCTTTATAGTTCCCCACAGCAGCCTCTCATGGAGGATAATAGCTGTACGTTTCGTTTTCTCCGTGTAGATCCCAAGTTGAATACAAAGCGTAAGGAACCTTGCAAGAACCCACGCTATTAATTATGCTTATTCATTAGTGTTCTCTTGTACCTTCGTCTCCCATTACCGTAGAATTCGTTCCTCGCTTATGTTACAATAATTGGCTGTGGGAAACAATAATTTTCTCCGGAAAAAGCTCACAGACAATTTTGAAACTTGGCACCGGAACTTCTTAGCTTATCTTAGCGCCTAAGAGACATCTATGTGGTGTAGCGATAAATAAAGATTGTTCTGGGATCCCAAAACGTAAGTGGAGGGATACCTATGACTTCGTAAAAGTTGTCCGTCTGTTGAGATGTTTTTTTTCAAACTTGGCACGAGGACTCTTTGGGGGCACAGGTCAAGTTCGAAGAAGGGTTCTGTAGCCCAAAATGTAAGGGTGGGGGGTGGGAAGGGTGGGAAAAAATATTTTTAAAAGCTAATGAGATAGTCGATATAAGGGTAAGGAGACATGGTGAGTCCGAATATGAGAATCATTTTCTCGCCGGACAAGTAGTTCACCCGGAATCTGGCAAAAACCGGAAAATTTGTGAAAAAAAGAAAGTTTAATCTGGAGTTGATTGGAGGTTCAAGGTAAGGAGACATGCTGAACACGTTTATGAAAGCTATTTTTACGCCGGACAAGTAGTTCGCCCGGAATACGGGCCAAACTGGAAGATTTGTTGAAAGTAAAAGTTTTATTTGAACTTGATTCGATTTTCGATTCAGGGGTAAGAACACATGCTGAATCATGTTGCAGATTCCCAGTTTCGGTCAGACTCCGGGCGAACCCCTTGTCCGGCCAAATTATTAAGTTCAGAAACGAATTCAGTATGTCTCTTTATTGCTATCTCATTGGGTTTTAAAACTAACTTGCAGGCTTCCTGTTTTGACCGGATCACGGGTGACTGGCGAGAAAATAAATTTCATATTGGGTTTCAGCATGACTCCTTACCCTAAATCGACTTAGCTTTAAAAAATATTTTTTCGACTCTTAATTTTAAAGCCCCTCCCCCACCCCTAAATATATAAGTACAGAGCCCATCTACGAACTTGACCTGTACTTTGACCCAAAGAACCGTCACACCAAGTTTGAACAAAATATCTCAAGCCCTTCGAGAGTTATCGTGCTAACAGACGGACAGACAGACAGACAGACAGACGGAGGGACACACTTTTTGAAGTCGTAGGTATCCGTCACTAACGATCTGGGATCCGAAAAAACATGTTTACGTCGACGTCGTTTAACTGCGAACAGTTGGGACGCTGTCTATATTCTCAACGTCACTTCAAAAGACTGTTCTGAAAAAACAAGACCACAGGTTTCGATGGGATCCCAAAATTTGATGTTTATCAGACTTCTTGATCCAGACAATCGAATCTTGTACATTTCAGAGTCTTCGCCAGACCCATTCAAAATTTCTGCTATTTATCCATAATCAACCGCTTGAATATTTACAATTTTTTTTTACCGTTTTGAAGTTTTTTGCTTACGGCCAAACAACTAGTCAAGTGAGGAAACCAAGTTCAGATGCGGATTCAACAAGCATGTTTACTCAATATCTCATATCTAATCGACTTCAAAAAGGTCTTTTAAAATTGTTTTTTTTTTGTTTACCAAATTTCTCGTATTTTGGCAGCATTCCCGGCGAACTGCATGCAGAGCAAAAGATCTAGAGAAACTTTCAATCCAAATTTCCCGTTTTTGCAAATTTTGCCAGCTTATCCGTCAAGGAAATAAAGTTCAAAAGTCGATTCTGCATGTCTCCTTATCCCGATACCGAATCTCTAATCGACTTCAGAAACAACTTTGAGCTTAAACCAAATTTCCAGTTTTGGCCGAATTCCTGGTGAATCATTTGTCCGGCAAGAAAACTAAGTTCAGATATGGGTGAGCCTCCTTACCCTTTAAAGGAATACAAATTGGTCAACAAATTTTATTAAATTGTTACCAGATAGTTGTCGGATGCAATTTGATTTTCCGACTTTAGAGATAACTAAACTGACCGCATATACTTTTTGTTTATCATTAGTATGTTCGAAAGTTGCAACAGCATGTCTCCTCACTCTATGTCGACTATGTTAAAACTTCATGCTAAATTTCCGGATTCAGCGCGAACTACTTGTCCGGGGTGAAAATATCTTTCATATTCGGATTCATCAAGTGTTCCTACCCCTGAATCGAACATCTAATTAACTTCAGATACAACTTTTACTTTTTCAAAATTTCCCGTTTTTTCCGGATTCCGGGTGAACTACATTTCCGGCGAGAAAATAATTTTCACATTCGGATTCAGCATGTGTGCTTACCCCTAAATCGACTATCTCATTAGCTTTTAAAAATATTTTTCTTTCGTCCCTTAATCTGAAACCCCTCCTCCACCCCTAAATATAGAGGTATAGAGTACATCTTCAAACTTGACCTGTACTTCAACCCAAAGACTCATCATGCCAAATTTGAACAAAATATCTCAACCCCTTCGAGAGTTATCGTGCTAACAGACGGATGGACGGACGGATAGACGGACAACTTTTGCGATGTCATAGGTGTCCCTCCATTTACGTTTTGGGATCCCAAAAAACACACAAATCACTCAATCTTCCTAATTATTCAATGTATTCATCTGCAAGATCAACAAGACCAAAGGTTTCGATGGGATCCCAAAAAAATTAATATTTGATCCAGACAATTGGGTCTTGTAGATACTCGGTCTACGACAGACTTCTTAGAATTTTTACTATTAAAATTTAGAAATCTACTTTGACGAAATCGATCAAGACTTCCTTCCTTAGGCTACAGTACTTCTGCCAAATTTCTGGTTTCGGCCGGATTCCGGACAAACTACTTGTCTGGCAAAAAACACAAGCTCAAAACCGAATTAAGCATGTTTCCTTACCCCTACATCGAACCTCTAATCAACTTCAGAGAAAACTTTTACTTTTAACAAATTTTCCGGGTTCAGCCGGATTCGAGCGATCTGTACGTCTGGTGATAAGATGATTGTCATATACGTATTCAGCATGTCTTCTTACCCGCAAATCGATTTTTTTTTACAATAAACAGATTTTCCGGTTTTGGCCGGATTCCGGCCGAACTAATTGTCCGAAGAGAGAATAACTTTCATATTCGGACTCAGCACGTCTCCTTACCGGTAAGTCGAACCTCTAGTCAACTTCAGATTAAACGTTTCCTTTTCACAAATTTTCCGGTTTTTGCCGGATTTCGGGTGAACTACTGGTCCAGCGAGAAAATAGTTTTCATATTCGGATTCAGCATGTCTCCTTGCCCCTAAATCGACTATTTCATTAGCTTTCAAAAAATATTTGTTTTCCCCACAATCCCGAACCCCTCCCCCACCCCTAAATATAAGGCTACAGAACCCATCTTAGAACTTGACCTGTACTTTGATCCAAAGAGTCCTCAAGCCAAGTTTGATCATAATATCTCAACCCCTTCGAGAGTTATTGTGCTAACAGACCGACAACTTTTACGACGTCATAGGTATCCCTCTACTTACGTTTTAGGATCCCAAAAAGTAAGCAGTATTTTCAGTTAAACGTTAAATATCCAAAAGTGGTCTGGTCTGCGCTTTAATAACTGAGTAAGAGTTTCGTTGGAGCCAAACGTCCAAATCAACAGCACAGACGACGTTGCTGTTTTTTCTTTTGTTAAAAACTACACGCTGGGTTAATGTACTTGTACTGTTACGATCACTACATGTATGCAAAAAACTTTATCTCCCCCCTATACCAAATAGAAGGCTCCGAGTCACTACGAAGTTTTCTTGTGGCCCATTTTCAAATCGTTCCGTTCATTCAGGATTTCCCGCGATCATTTCAAGGTTTCGGGATAAATAACTACCAGAAAAAAGACCAAAGGCTTCAATGGGATCCCGAAAATTTAAAATATAAAATTAAAACCGGATATCTTGTAGATATCCGGTCTTTTCCAGACTCCTTAAACGTTTTACTGTTAGAATTTAGAAACAGATTGAGGCCAATAGTAATCATCTGAGAAGACCAAGTTCAGACGTGGGATCCCGAAAATTTTAAAATCTGAAATGAAAACCGGACCTCTTGTAGATATCCGGTCTTCGCCAGACTCCTCAAACGTTTTACTATTAAAATTTAGAAACAGACTAAGGCCAATGTTAATCATCTGAGAAGACAAAGTTCAGATATGGATGCAGCATGTGAGTTTACCCCTATAACCTACGTCATATCTACTTTGACAAAACTGGTCAAAACTTCCTGCCTTACTTCTGCCAAATTTCTGGTTTCGGCCGGATTCCGGGCGAACTACTTGTCTGGCAGAAAACTAAAGCTCAAAAATGAATTCAGCATGTCTCCTTACAGCAACATCGAACCTCTAATCAACTTCACAGAAAACTTTTACTTTAAAAAAATTTTCCGGTTTCAGCTGGATTCTGGGCGAACTATACGCCCGGTGAGAAAAAGTTCGTCATATGCGGATTCAGCATGTCTTCTTACCCTTAAAGGACCCCTCTTGCTTATTCTGCCTTTCATAATATACTTAGCTCCCATGTGGGATTATAAGCTTCTAAAATCCCCACCTTTCTCCGTTGTTTCGTTTCGTAACTACGAATTTTTAGCGCTTTTCCGGCCTTGCCGAGTTTTCCCGTCACCCAACGAAAAGTTTGCCGGAATCTTCATTGTCCGCTGATAACTCTTTCATGCATGAGGATGTGATAATCTTCTGTTTATTACTTCTTTTATTTGATTAGTTTTCGCACTTTTTAACCAAGGCACGTTCAGTTTTCAAATCTTTTGCGCCCAGCCGCAGAATCGGAGAGCAGGAAGGCTGGATATAATCGACATGCGCTAGCAAGAGAATCGCTATTTTAGGTGAAAAGTAATAGTATTCTCGAAAACGTTTGGTCTGATCCATTTTATAGAGAAAAAATCATTTCTAGTAAGAGTTGTGCTTTAAATCGAACATCTAATCAAATTCAAATAAAACTTTTACTTTGAACAAATTTCCGGTTTTGGCCGGATTCCGGGTGAACGACTTGTCTGGCGAGAAAATAATTTTCATATTCGGACTCAGCATATCTCCTTACCCCTACGTCGACTATCATAGGTATCCCGGCACTTACGTCTGGGAATCCCAAAAATGTATTTTACAGTTTTCTAGGCACGAAACTTATTCGCGATGTGAAGAAAGAAAGAATTCTGTGATGCCTTTCGTGTACTGACAGGATTTACTGTGTTGCTGAGCAACACTTTTGTGTTGTCCCGTTTTTGGGATCCCAAAACGTAAATGGAGGAATACCTATGACTTCGTACAAGTTGTCCATCTGTCACTCCGTGTGTGAGCACGATAACTCTGGAAGGGAATGAGATATTTTGTTCAAACTTGGTGTGAAGATTCTTTGGCTCAAAGGACAGGTCGATTCGTAGATGGGCTTCGTAGCTATATATTTAGGGGTGGGGGTTCAAATTAAGGGGCCCATAAAATATTTTTTAAAAGCTTTTGAGATAGTCACTCAAGGAGTAGGCAGCCGTGCGGAATCTATTTATGATAATTATTTTCTCACTGGACAAATAGTTCGTCCGGAATCCGGCCAAAACCGAAAAATTTGTTGAAAGTAAAAATTTTATCGAAAGTGGATTAGAGGTTTGATGTCGAGGTAAAGAGACATCCCGAATCAGTAGGTGTTTTTTTTTCTCGCCGGACAAGGAGTTCGCTCGAAATCCAGAAAAAACAGAAAATTTGCTAAAAACAGTTTTGTCTGAAACTGATCAGTGATTCGATGTAAGGGTAAGGAGCAGACATGCTGAAGTCGCTTTTGTGGTTTATTTTCTTACCGGAAAAGTAATTTGCCTGGAATCTGGCCAAGACCTGAAATTTGGCAGAGATAAGGTCGGAGGCTTTGAAACCCGATGAGATAGCCAGTATAGAGCAAGGACGCATGCTGAATGCAGATCTGAAACTAATTTCTCGCCGGACAAGTAGTTCTCCCGGAATCCGGCAAAAACCGGAAATTTAGAAAAAGTAAAAGTTGTATCTGAAGATGTTCGAATCAGGGGTAGGAACAATATAGGGCGAGGACACATGCTGGATGCAGATCTGATACTAATTTCTCGCCGGACAAGTAGTTCACCCAGAATCCGGCCAAAACCAAGAAAACTGGCAAAATAAAAGTTAATTCTTAAGTCGATTAGAGGTTCACGCGTGCGGGAGTAAGAACACGCGATGAATCCACTGATGAACTTCGTTTTCTTGTAAAACAAGGTATCCCACTGAAAATTGCCAAAACTAAAAAAATTGTTTTTAAATTATTAAGTCGACTACTAGTTGTTTATTGCAAAGTCGTTTGACCGTAATTTTCAATAAAACGGTATCATTTATGTTTATTCTTTAACGGCTGGTTAGTGATAAATAGTAAATGTTGAAGGGGTCTGACGAAGACCAGATCTCTACAAACCCCGATTTTCTGGATCAAAAAGTCTAATAACTATTAAATTTTGGGATCCCATCGAAACCTTTGGTCTTGTTCTTCCTGGTCCACCGTTTTCAGCTGATTGGTAGAAAATGGTACGGTACATTACATTTTGGAAAGCTTCTTAGAACTCTTGCCTGGGACAAAAAAGGGATCGTTTTTGCTTGTTCGCAAGCCAGAGCCTACGACAGCTAAGAAACTAAACTAAACCAAAGCCGAACAAAGGTTACTGCAACACTTCACGCTGACCTGGCACGTAAATCTAGATGTCTTTTCTTTGCATCTTTGTACATAACTGGCATTTAGAAAGGTCAGCGGAAATGTTCTTTAGAGAAATATCGCTGACGAACATCGTCGCTGACTTTCCGTTTTTTAGCCTTTTGTTTGATATATGTTTCCTAGTCAGTTCGGGCTCGAGGAGTATTTATTTAGAAAGGTAGGTCACCACTTAGGACCAGGCGAAGATACATCGATTAGTTAGACAAAAAATAAAAGGGTCCTTTATTTTATCCCATTTGTGACAGTAATGATGAGTGTGGTTCATTTGGTGTGTCAGTGCAGAGAATCGAGTGAACGGAAACGGAAATGTATGGAGACCGTGTATCCAATGATAGTCCGGGATCCAGGCAACTCTATCGTTCAAAAATCGGTGGGCTTCTTCAAAAAAGCCTCTGCTGACTTTTTTGTTTATCGTCATGATATCAGAAATTCAGCAGATACTTTTAGGCGGTTTTTTGGCTCTGGCAATGCTAGTTATGCATAACATTTCATACATAACGTCTGTCGTGACAATAGATTACATCCCAAGCGTTGTCTGTTATGGAACTTCTGACAATGCAGCCACTGTGGGAGGAGCAGGAGGGGTGTCAAATCTTGTGGGTAACTTGGCGGGCAGGACGGTCAGAGGCCCCAGATGTACGGCTCATGGATTGTGACTGTACCCGGAGCTGTGGGGGGAGTTCGGGGGGGGGGAGTCTTGCCGAGCATTTTAAGTGTTGGCATTGGGACGGAACTTTTCGGGTAGGACACATTATTGGGGGGGGGGGGTAAGCCTGCGATTTACAGATCTGGATTGTACCCGGGCATTGCGGGGGAGGGGGATGGGAGAGCCATCCAACCTTAGCAACGCGAACCTTATAGCTGATAAACATGCTGATTATTCCTTCAGCCCAAGCTGACTGCGGATCATGATATGATGTTTATGATGTTTATTGCAAAAAAGCCATGGCAGCTATATATTTGACTGAACTAAACTGATAAAAAAAAAAACACGAGCTAAGAGCTCATATGGCACTTGATAACGAGTAGGTGGTACAAGAAAGTAGATGAGAACGTCACAAAATACCCCGTCATCCAAAAATGCGGTTGGGACCTAGAAATAGAATATCTATTTTCACGCCAGTCTGAGCATTTCCGGCATTGCCTCGGTTATCTAGGGCAAATGAATCTCCTACCTTCCAAGTTTCAACCCAATAGATCCCCTCGTTTGGTCCCTAGACGTCCCTACCACGGCCAAATCTGGTTCGGGCTAACTCTCCCCCCCCCACCACCACCACCGTGGCTGGATTCGGTGCGAACCCTAAGATATGTCATCTAGGGAATGAATATGAATATGAACGAATATATTTAATAGCCAATTGGCCGTACAAAATACACGATGGTTACAATACTCTTTACATCCCTCATTACTTATCTTTATTTAACTACATGTGACCTCTCTATATTCCCAGTTTCATTCTAATCGTTCCACTTGTTTGACCCCTATGCGAGCCGCAACACTTCAACTCACCCACTGTGGCTGAATACAACTCGAAAACATAAAAGTCGCACCACTGACATCTCCTCTTCCCGTCCATCAAGTTTGACTGGAACCGGAGCATATCCTATCAGCAAATTTCCGGTTCCCGCTTCACCCCCCTCCCCTACCGTGGCCGGAACCGATCCAGATGCCAAATAACAAATCAAGGCCGCATAAACTCGGTACTGTCCAACTTGCATCCCATTCAGTCCATCCGTTTGGTTCTTATCACCCATAAGGTTTCATTCGAATCGGACCACCCGCTCGAAACTAACGGAAGCCAGGGATTTCCAGATCCAACCTACCAAAGATGGTCGGATCCTGGAACACAAGTTTCCCTACTCCTTAGACCGGAATTCTGGGAAACACCTTCCAACTCACCCATAGAGCCCAGATACGATATGGTTCTGTCAGTTACGTAACGCTAATTACGTACGCTAATGCTTTTTCTTCCAACTAAGTTCCATCCCAATCCCTCGACTCTAAGCGTTTCACGAAATTTCCGGTTCCCCCTTCCAGCTCCCCCCAAAGTCACCGGATCCGGTCCTGATTTGAAGTGGGTCGTCTGAGACACTGGGTCTTTTCAAATATTAAGTTTCAGTAAGATCCAATCACCTATTCAAATGTTATAAATACCTCAGTATACCGGATTCCCCTTCCCTCCACTCCCCCCACGATGCTCGGATCGGGGAAGTATGATATGCCCGCCAAGTTTCATCGTCCTAGCTTATGTGCTAGAAAAACCCGGACAGACCGACCGACGGACGGACAGAAAGGGCAAGTGCCAGAAAACAAGAGCTACAAGCTCATATTGTACTTGCAAGGCTGGGTCTGAGGATGAAAGAAGGAATTTCCCAAATTGTGGGTTTGTCGTGATCATTTGTAAGCAACACCATTGAGATAAGAATAATCACGGGCCCTTTGGAATCATGAGAACTTATTGTTTGGTATAGTGTTTTATTTTTGAACTTGGCTGTATGGTGATGCACAATTTAAGGGAGCCAATTTTCAATCCAGCCAATTTTCATCGTCCTAGCACATCTAGAGGTACCTTAACTCTAATCACCGGAATTTCGGACCCCCCCCCCCTCCAGTGCCCGAATCCGGTCCTGTTCCGTCACTGAGTATGACGGCTTGTGCGCGTTCTTCCCACCAAGTTTCATCCCGATCGCTCTACTCTACGCGTGTCATACGATTTCCGGTTATTTCTCCACCCAGCCCCCACTTACGTCGGATCTGGTCCTGACTTGAAATGGGACATCTGAGACACTCTTAACCCCCACAGTGCCCAAATACGGTCCAGTTCTATTAATGATGTGCCTACGGGTTGTACTTGTTCTTCCCACCAAGTTTCATCCCGATCGCTCCACTGTAAGCTTGTCAATAATTCCGGTTCCCCCCTCCGACTCCTCCAAATTCACCGGATCTGGTCCGGACTTGAAATGGGGCATCTGAGACACGAGGTCTTTCCAAGTTTCATTAAGATCCGATTACCCGTTCGAAAGTTATGCATACCACTTAATTCTCGCGAATCCCTCCCTCCCCCTAAGATGGTCCGATCAGGCAAGTGACTATTTCCCAGCTAGTTTGGTCAGGTCCCTAATACGCCTGCCAAGTTTCATCGTCCTACCACATCTGGAAGTACCCCAACTCGCGATCACCGGACTGACCGACCGACCGGCGGAAAAGTGATCGATATTATGGCACTTGACCGGAAGGCAAGTGCCATAAGATAATAACTGTCCTTGCAAGTGCCGTATGACCGGTCAACTCTTGTCTTTAGTGTAATATTCGTTTACGAAAAAAGAAAATTTGAGGCTGTTCAAGCTGGTTTCTGTTTTTCATGTTTTTGGGATCCCAAAAGGGATACGTATAACATCGCAAAAGTTATCCGTCTGTCCGTCCGTCTGTGGGCACGATAACTCTCGAAGGGAATGAGATATTTTGATGAAGCTAACACTCTGGAACAGCCTTTCCGAAAAAACTATCAACGCTGCTACCCTTGATGGCTTCAAAAATGGTGTGGACGAGGACTGGCGAAATGCTGAATGTCGGCTGCATTGGGATGCCAGTGAGCCCATGTGACGACAACATCTACCAACCAAGGTATGTCGGCTACAATGGAGTGCCAATGAGCCGATGTAACAACAACAATCTAACAATCAAGCCGCCAACCAGCGAGAGACTCTACAGGAGGATGACACCAGATCATCTCGCTGGAAGTGCGATTCAAGGTAGTTTAAGGTGAGGGTCCTTTGGGTCAAGGTTAAAGCACAACTCTTACTAGAAATGATCTTTTCACTACGAAGTGGATCACAAAAAACGTTTTTTGGACAATACCATTACTTTACTCTTCAATTTAGCGATTTTCTTGTTAGCGCCTGTCGGTTCTATCAGCCTTCCTGCTCTCCGACGCGGTGGCTGGGCGCAAAATCTTTGAAAACTGAACGCAGCATGGTTAAAAAGTGGGAAACTAAGCAAAGAAGAGAAGTCAAAAACAGAAGATTCTCATATCCTTGTGGTGTGAAACAGTTCTCAGCAGACGTTGAAAATTCTGGCAAACGTTCAGTTGCGTAACGGGCAAATCTCGACACGACCGAAAAAGCGCTAATAATTCGTAGGAACAAAACGAAACAATGGAGAAATGTGGGAATTTTAGAAGCTTGTAATTCCATAAGGGAGATAGGTATATTATAAAAGTCAGAATAAGCAAGAGGGGTCCTTTAAGGTCGAGTTCGCAGATGGGCTCTGTAGCCCTATGTATGGGGTGAGGGACGACTATGGGCAAGAAGAAATGCTGAACATGATGGTGAAAACCATTTTCTCGCGAGACAAGTAGTTCGTCCGGAATCCGGTGGACAACCGGAAATTTTGTTAAAAAGCAAAAGTTTTATTTGAAGTTGATTAGATGTTCAATTTAGGGATAAGAAGACATGCTGAACGCTTTTGCGGAAATCATTTTCTACCCGGTCAACTATTTCGCCCCGGAATCTGTTAAACGCGAAAGGTTTTATTCTAAGTTGATTAGATGACAGATGTCGGGTAAGAAGAGACGCTGAATCCGGCTGAAACCGAAAAATTTGTTGTAAGCTAAAGTTTTCTTTGAAGTTGATTAGATGTTCTTAATAGGGGTAAGGAGATACGCTGAATTCGCTTCTGAACTTTCTTTTTTGCTGGACAAGTAGTTCGCTCGGAATTCGGCCGAAACCGGAAATTTGAAAGAAGTAAATCAGGAAGCATCGATCAGTATCGTCAAAATAGATATTGCTTGTAGAGGTATATCTGAACTTGGTTGTCTCCTAGATGACTAGCTACATGCTAAATCAATCTATCTCCAAAACTCAATAGTAAAAATGTTCAAGGATTCTGGCGAGGACAAGACCCAATTGTCTGGATCAAATGTTAAATTTTTGCGATCCCATCGAATCCTTTGGTCTTGTTGAGGGTAGTTAATAACCCGCTAACCATGACAAGTTGAAATTTGGTAAAAAGAACAACAGTTTAAAACAAAAGCTGAAGTGAAATAAAGTCAAATTAAAGTCAATCGCTATAATTTTCGTTTGATTATTTGCTCATTTTTGCTCAGTTGCTTTTTACACCCTCAAAGGGCAAAAGTAAGGCATTGTGAGCACCTTACCTTACTTTCATAAGCAAGAAGGAAGAAACAGAACATCAAAAATGAACAGCAGACGAAATAAATTTTGGCGAACGATGCTGATTTGCTCCCGTACACATGGGTAGTGCACAAAGAGTGATTCCAAGCTTATTTCTTTGCTATTTAAATGTCAACTGCACGCAAACCTATGGCAGGTTTGTTGAATCTGGCTGAAAGATTGGATGAGAAAAATAACCGCAAAGTTACACAGATCAGCATGTCCCCTTTATATGCAAATCCAAGAGTGTAAAGCTCTAAGAAGTTTCACATTTTCCGCCGGATTCCGGCTTAGCAACTGGTTAGATGAGAAAACGAAGCAAAGATAACGACATTTCTTCCACTCCACGGCGAATAATATCCACTTCGCTGATATTTCGTAGGAAAAATGAGGATCTATAGGAATTACTTGACCTTATCCCAACCAACCAACCAACCATGTGAGAGGTCGCAAATACGCCCAGTGGGAAGATAGCTCGTTTCGAAAGATTCCACTCGACTAGGCAATTACTGTGCGAATTTATCGGCGCACCCTTAAAGGACACCTCGCACTAAATAATGTTTCTGCTTAGATGTTCTGAGATAGTTGACCACTTTACATGTAAGCTATGCTTAAGGCCCATTCACAACGGGTTTTAACTAATACTCGGTACCAGCCAGTTCCGGAAATCGCTCTGAGGCCGAGAATTAGCTGGGTTTCTGCCATTCGCAATTGATATTGGAGCCAGTTTCGGGTACCAGCTAGTCTCGCACCCAAGTTGCAATCAGTTCAACTTTTCAGAGTACTAGCCAATCACATTACTTACGGGAATACGCAGGTATGTTCCGATTGGCTAATGCTGAACCACGTCAGACCCAAGAACAATGATCTAAATTCACTTTCGGTTTTCAAGACAGCAAGGAGTGGATATGATTTTATCTACTGGGCTTGGTTCGAAACTAGCCAATCAGAATATTCCTCAGTATTCCCCAAAATAATCTGATTGGCTAGTACCCTCAAAAGTTGAACTGATTTCAACTTGGGTGCGAGACTAGCTGGTATCCGAAACTGGCCACAATATCAATTGCGAACGGCAGAAACCCAGCTAATTCTCGGTCTCAGAGCGATTTCGGGAACTGGCTGGTACCGAGTATTAGCTAAAACCCGTTGTGAATGGGCCTTTACTGAAAATGACACAAGGCTTCGGCTGTTTTTAGTGGAGTGTTCCTTGGAACAGTCTACCCTTGCGAGCGCTGTAGAAGCTTTCAGCTTTCGGTTTTCACTGTTTTTTTTCGTGAACCAGTGATACCTGCACAGGTATCATGTTCAAACTTGGTACACCTGTGGGTACTGGGGTCTAGTTGCGCCTCTTGACCCACCCGGTTTAGGGACAAATGGGCCCAGATTGCCCGGTGAATAATGTTCATAACTTGACCAGACCAGGGCATAGAGCGATGAAATTTCTTGTGCTTTTAGAACTCATGGTTGGGAATATATATGTGGAGTTACACCCTCCCACCAGGATCGACTTAAACCAGGAAGGAAAGGGAACGCGAGAAAACCAGGAAGGACATACTAAAACGAGGAAGGGTATACGGAAACGGAAGAATCAGTCTAGCGCCGCTGGGGTGGATAAACATTACGCAGGAAGTTCGTAATCTCGGGAATGAGAATGGATATATGGAACGATTAAGTATTGTTCAAATAGTATAAATAATATACGCGACGTTTACGTCTTAATACACATGCCTGTCCGAATAGGAACTCAATAGGTTCTTATCAGTGCAGCGTTCGGTGTTGCCACGCTGATTTTTCGAGCTTCTAAAGATCAGCAAAGGTGTTCTTAAGTATACGAGTACAATTTGACGCCCTATATACGTAAAAAGCTATTAAATTAACGGATGGACAGGCATTGATCCTCGAACTAACAATAAGCAGTCGTAACAGAACAAAATGTGTTCCTTTGAAGATAAGTTGTTTCTTCAGCTTCCAAGAAAGTAGAACTTTAGTGCTTTCGTGGCAACCCTGACACGCTGCTCCTCTTCTCCGCCTACCGGCGGAACCAACCAAGCGATCTGATTGGGCTCTATTCTCCTTATTACAGCGCGCCCCAACGAAAAGAGGAATCTGTGATAAGCCTTATAAGCCGTAATACACCTTACAATACCTATTTGGACAATGCTTTAGGGACAAAGAGTTAATCAGTAATTTAGGTACGGCGGGTCGTTAAAATTACACCTCGCACTATTTACGGTTTATATCCAATAGTCAAAACTATCTGAATACTGTAAAACTGTATTCTGCTTTCAGCAAATTATCCACGGCTTTAGCTGTTTCAATCTTTTTTCGCAGGCCCATCCATTTCTTGCAAAACTTCGGCAAAACTCAGATAACCGGTTTTACGCATCAGTAGCCTCCTCGAAAACTCGTCAGGAGCTAATGCGCATGGAAAGTAGTGAATCGTGGCAAGTTCAAAGATTTGTGGGGTTCAGAGCGGGTTCGGAATGCAACATATGAAATTTGGCTCTCCGGTTTTAAGAGTTAATGAATGCATTCACGGAAGCAGCTTGCTTTGGCATTACAGGTACGCCAGGTCCTACAAGCTCGGTCATCAACCAATGCCTGCCAGGGTGCATTTCCCCCTAACACTCAATGGAGCATGCACTACGCCAATACAAAGAAGAAGGCTCAAGGTGTTTAGATGAGTTATTACAGATATACTAATGTATATCCCAAAGGTATTCGGAGGTTCAATTTTTAAATGGCTGTTTGCAGAAGCATCCCAGAACAGAGATCCCATGAAATCGGGTTCTGCTGAGCTCACTGTACTGGCTTCCAACTGCTCCCATTTACAGAAGTCGCGGAAGCATTCTAGCATTTGCCGTTTCAACATCACCCACATTCAAGTTCAAACCACGTTTGGAGAGAGAATAAAGGGTTTGTTAGAAAAACAAACAAACACGAGACTCTTCAATGCCCAGAGGACTAATTACCCTTAATGGTACGGCAGCGGGATGATCTAGTGGCGCGTTTCGGAATTAACTGTCTGGGTGCCTTCGAAGTCGAAAATAAAAGACAAAGAGAAATGTTCAGCTTGTTTACGAACAGCAAACTATTTGGCACTGCATATTTCTTCCGACATTTTGTTTTGAGAAGTTTCGTCTTGAAGAGATTTACGGTCTGCTAAGCTTGCTAACGGAGAAACTTCAGGTTTAGTGAGAAAGTCCTCAAGGGACTAAACTGGACCACCAACTTTCCTCGCCGTTAACGACGAGTTTGTGCGCGCCCACGCCTACCACTAACTTGTGCTTCTCTGCATTGCGACTAGTATCTCAGTGAGCGGAAGCAGCTTTCGCGTCCTACAATAACTCTTTTATTTGTTTGCTTGGGTTCAAGTGGAACTGCAATGCGTCGTCAGTGTTCGTTGGCGGAGGCCTTCCCTCTTTTCCAGAAATTCGGCATTTTCTGCTCTTTCTCTGCAGAAGCGCATTCTCGAGTCCCAGAACCCGTTGCTAGTTGTCCTGGCTGGGCCGCACATTAGGCTGACGCTTCCAACATGGTTGTCGTGGGGGAAGTTGCTGTTTTGCAACTTTTCCTGGGTTTTAAGTAATGTAGTATAGTGTGTTGTTGCTAATTTTGTTTTTTGTTGTTGTTTGAAGATTTGTATGGCCCTTGTTGACCGTTGATTTAGTTAAATAAATAAATACCGCGATGGAGTATGCAGCCCTCTAACTTACCATCAGCAAGGAATAAAGAAACATTATTATAATCAAATTCCTCTTCTTACCTATATTCGTTCCATCTACTCTTGTTTAGGCGACGAGTTTTCGTATAATGTCATTTTCATCCACCCCAACGGCCCTACGCTAATTTTTGTATTTTCCGATTTGCCTCTTTTCGAGGCAGATCAGTCTCCAACTTATCACTATCTAGGTCAGAAATACCGGTCATGCAAGTCTTTTTCGTTTTAACATCAAAACCAAGGAGGCCGATCTGAAGCTAAAAACAGCAGAGAAGGCTTTGCAATCTTTGAGAAACCTAAACGTTACAGAATCGTCCCTAACCGGGGGCTCTATAATCGTCAAGCTTTGAGAAATTTGTACAGCACCTTCTGCGCTCCTTCTATACTATTTCGTTCTGGTGTCACCCATGTTCTGCGAAAGAAAGAGATTAAAAAGATGAGATCATGTTATTTAATATGCAAAACACCTGCTCCACTTCACACGGAGAAGTTCAAAATTCCAGATGCAAGTGCTACAATTTTGGATGTTTCCTCGTCGCATAAAAAAAAATCATGGACAAAAGGGCCCAACCAGCGCACGACGTTATCCACTGCTTCCTGGCCGAAGATTCAAGATTAAGTGTCTTTTCTGTGTGTTTATGTGTTTATTTACTTTCTTTCATTTACTCCGCTTTTCCAAATTGGCGGGTTATAACTAAATTACTTATACTTACTTACTTAAAAAAAAAAACACTATCAACTCACAGGTAAAGGCCCATAAGGGCCAGCTAAGCAGACAACATCATTGGGTCTTGCACTGCCATACCTAAAAGCTTTCTCCTTCCTACGAGGTTTCCGCTCTGATCGAAATGTCGTCGTAAGACTAGACTGTAAAAAAAAATCTTGCAGATTTGCTACTGGGATTAATCTTGTCTTTATTGAGATAAGATTATCCCTAACTCGGATTAATTTCTCCCCCCCCCCCCGTAGCAAATACTGCATCCTTATTCGGAGAAACTTTTTACAGTGATATATGTGTTGTGCTATAAATTTCTCTTCTTTTTTCTTTTTTTTCTTCTTTACTCCGGTTTTTTCTAGGTAAAAAATACGGGTAATAAATACTTTACTTACTTACTTACAAATCAAGACCTGGCGAGAAAACGCGTAGCAAGAAGTAGTCCCTCAGCTAAGCTGCAGATCATACCTGACGACACTGAACGGAATAAACCTGCTGATGTTTCAGTAAACTTTGGGGGTGGTGACAAATGATTTCCGATCTATCTATAAAAGTTCGAAAAGCGTATGGTACGCTTTGTAGGACTAAGGTGAAATTTAACCGGTCGATTCGAGGACGCCTTTATACCGCTCTAGTTATCCCGCACATTCTCGCTCTGTCGCCTTTTTGGATACTTTTCACACTGAAGGAAAAGAAAGCAATAAGAGTTATTTATTTCAAGTTTGCGAAGTTTTTGCTTTGAGTACCTCTTTGGACGAGAAGTACTTCACTAATTGTTAAATACGGTGTTCTTGATCCCATGGATGTCATCAACATCCGTAGGGAAAAGTTTGTACAGTCCCTAGATCCCCAGCACAGCCTGTACCAGGCATTTCTAAAGTAGTCAGTTGTGATAGTTATTTGTTTATTTGTTAGTTTAGTGTGAATCGTTTTTCCATTTTTTCTCCTTCTTTTTTCTTCCTTTCTTATACTCCATTTAGTCACATCTTGTGTTTAGAATGGGTTAACAAAATCATTCATTAATTCATTCAAATATTCGTTTTGGCCCTATTCCCAGGTTTCTTACACATACTCGAAATTTAATTACTCTTTTTCGGGGTAAATTTAAAGTAGTTTTAAATATACCATGAAGTATCATCATTGCTCTGCATTTTGCATTTTGAAAACTAATTAGGGTACAGAAAGTACTACCAAGACGGAAGATTTTGAGCCCCTGAGACGCCTCTGGTTTCGACACTTGTCCTATGTTTTTTACATATTTGCCGAAATGTCGCCAGAATAAAACACAGCTGACGTATCTGTTAAGTATGATCCGCAGTCACCTTGGGCTGAAGGAACATTTATAATCCTGAGCCCGGCGAGTTACCTATCCGATAGGAAAACCAACAGCGAAAAAATTCCAATTTTTGCCTTAGCCTGGCGAATTATCTATCCGGCCCTGAAACCAACAGCATCTGGAGACTAATCATTTCGCTTTCCCCTTATATCCATCGCCTAATCAGATCTTTGAGCATGTAGGTTCATTCGCCAACTTCCACTATGGAGGGATTAAGGCCGAACTTTCTAACCATAGGACTCCCTGACTCACCATACCTTTTTATCCCTATACCAACCCATGAAACCCCCCAGAGTCAAGGCCATTCAAAAACTAGAACTCTTTCATGACGGAGAAATCAATCGACTAACTTCTGTCAGCAGATTTCAATCCACTTCTGGACTAATCGAGGTCACAGACATACGGACGGAATTACAAGTCTTAGAAACGTCTCGTTATTGTCCGGGATTCCACAAACGAGGCAGATTGCAAAACCGCCTTCCCATTTAATAGCGAAGCTGCGCGTGAAATTCGAATGAAGGCGAGAACAGATCGGGCTGATAAAGAGTGGGCCAGTGGACTTTGATTTAATATTTCAATTTTGCATGATGCTCATGCTTCGCTCCTGTTATGGTTATACATACACTTCTTAAAGCACGTGCCGACACCTGACAGGTTCATTACGTTCTAACTTGAGCCCAGAAATTAAGACAATATCAAATTAAAATATAGATAAGATATAATGAAACTTTGCTTCGTACAAGGGATACGATGTGCGGCCGCGCTCATTTGACAGAATGCTTCGACTGACCGTGCTACGGCGCGTTTCAAATTTTGCCGCGGTTTTCACGCTCGTTTTGATTATGCCGCAGTGAAATACCCGATCTATAAGCGAGGGGATTCACAGTTCTCACTGTCTAACTTGGTGTGAAACAAGATGTATTACATTCTTTGTATAGCCCGCTATATTGGAACATAACAAGAATGGAGTAGCCTACACTGAAAAAGGAAAAAGGAGGGAACATACAATAGCGGTCTACATCAAAGGTTCTATAAAACTAGTTGGGAAAATACAGAAGGGCTAATTAAACATACGTCATCCACTGGGCACAAAGTACTGGTCGCCACGGCAATCAAACAATCAATTAATTTTATTTTGGTCCCAATGGCACTTGACTATAACATGGCCAGAAAGTAAAAATCACTTAAGAACAATACAGACGAGTTCCAAGAACTCTTTTAACTAGCTTTTCTACAGCCCCGTTAGGTTCTATCAGACTGAAAAACTAGGTATATGTTGCGGTACAAAGTGGAATTTTTAGTAAGTATTTCAGGTAACGAAAATACAGCGACCGAACTCGAGACTCCTCGGTAGCCGAGAATAATCTCCAAATGGGGCCAGATATAAAATTTGGGGTACCGCCACACCGTTGTAAAGTTTCGCTAATAGAAGACGTGAGAAGTGGAACTTGTTAGCCACAACACTCAAGGACAGAGAAACAAAACCCCAGTTCAACCCAAAGTAGACGTCGAAATTGGCATAGAACTCCAACTTGTGTTCAATTTGATTCTCCAGTCGGCAAATTCGACCACGAAATATTGCCTTTGTCCCTGCCCGTATAACCGATAGGAGACACTCTAGCTTTGCAGATGGCGCAAGATGGCGTGAATGAGTCGCTCCGGCTTTGCTGGACGCACCAGAAACATCGGTACTGATCCATGACTTTTTGAATGACCTAATACCCCATCATTTCGCCAGCCCATGATAGTCATCGTCAAGTGTAACGTGTAACAAAACTTTCGTTATCTGTGCACGTGTAAAACACGGCTTCTTAAACCTTTCGATTAGCGGAGTATCACGGCGATAGCTGTTAACAAGACCAAAGGTTTCGATGGGATCCCAAAAATCGTTTATTTGATCGAGACAATTGGGTCTTGTACGCCAGATCCAGTCTTCGCCAGGCTGATCATCTGAGAAAACCAAGTTCAGATATAGCCTACCTCTAGAAGCCATATCTATTTTGGCGATACTGACCGAATCTTCCTGCTTTTCTTCTGCCAAATTTCCGGTTTCTGCCGAATTCCGAGCGAACTACTAGTCCAGCAAAAAAAGAAAATTCAGAAAAAAACACAGCGTATCTCCTTATCCCTATAAAGAACATCTAATCAACTTCAAATAAAACTTTAACTTATTCAAATATTTCCGGTTTCAACCGGATTAGGACGAATTATATGCCCGGGTAAGAAAAAAATTGTCATAAACAGACTCAGCGTCTTTTCTTGCCCCTAAATCTGTCCTCTAGTCAACTTCAAATAAAACTTTTGCTTTCAACAAATTTTCCGGTTTTGGCCGGATTCCGGGCGAACTAATTGTCCGGGTAGAAAATACTTTTCACGTAAGTGTGTAGCATGTCTTCCTATCCCTATATCGAACATCTAATCAACTTCAAATAAAACTTTTACTTTTAACTAACTTTCCGGTCTTAGCCGGATTCCGGACGATCTACTTGTCCGGCGAGTGGTTTTCATCATCGTGCTCAGCATGTCTTCTTACCCCATAATCGACTATCACATTAGCTGTTTAAAAATATTTTGTGTGCCCATTAATTTGAACCCCCTCCCCCACCCCTAAATCTAGGGCTACAGAGCCCATCGACGAACTACCTTACCCTTAAAGATTCCTCACACCAAGTTTCATCAAAATATATCATTCTCTTCGAGAGTTATCGTGCTGACAGACGGACGGACGGACGGACAACTTTTGCGATGTCATAGGTATCCCTCCACTTACGTTTTGGGATCCCAAAAAGGAGATTCAACACTAGTAGTACTAATCAAGCTTCTTGTATAATTGCCCCTTGTTTGCTTAAAGTTTCGAATTTACTACTAAGTGTAGGGATCCCTATGACATCGCAAAAGTTGTCCGTCTGTCTGTCTGTCTGTGAGCACGATAACTCTTGAAGGGCATGAGATATTTTGATGAAACTTGGTGTAAGGGCTCTTTGGATCAAGGGTAAGGTCAAGTTCGTAGATGGGCTTTGTACCCTTACATTTAGCGGTGGGGGAGGGGGATAAAATTCAGGGGCAAACAAAATATTTTTTAAACAGCTAATGTGATAGCCGATTATTGGGTAAAAAGGCATGATGAACGCGATGGTGAAAACCATTTTCTCGCCGGACAAGTAGTTCGTCCGGAATCCGGGAAAAACCGGAAAGTTGGTTAAAAGTAGTTTCATTTGAAGTTGATTAAATGTTCGATTCAGGGGTATGAAGACATGCTGAAAACTCACGTGAAAAGTATTTTCTACCCAGACAACTAGTTCGCCTGGAATCCGGCCAAAACCAGAAGATGTGTTAAAAGCAAAAGTTTTATTTTGAAGTTGATTAGATGTTCTTTATAGAGATAAGGATATACGTTGACAATTAGTTTGCTCGGTATTCGACCGAAACCGAAATTTGGCAGAAGTAAAGCAGGAAGCTTCGCTCAGTGTCGTCAAAATAGATATGGCTTATAGCGGCATATCTGAACTTGGCTTTCTGTGATGATTAGCCTGTAAGACTGGATCTGGCGAAGACAAGACCCAATTGCCTGGATCAAATATTAGATTTTTGGGATCCCATCGATACCTTTGGCCTTGTTTCTTGTGTCGATTTGTTTGAGACTTGTTATAAGAGACTTATTTGCGTTTGTATTCATTCCGTCATTCGCTCACTATGGTAAACTATCTTCGCGATCCTTCTGTCTTCTCAGAAACGCATGTTTACACAGCCATGCACTGGCGAAACCGATTTGCTTCGGTTTCCTGCACTGAGGCAAAAGAAATCAAGATTTTGAAAAGAGGTATATTATTCCTTGGAATTAGAGAGTGCTTATACCGAAGGAAACATCTAACGACATTCAGAAAATGCTGTTTTTTTCTTTCAAAAATACCTTTACTTGCGACAGTCAGATGTTACTTACCGCTTAGAACATGAACAACCACGGAGGCCGCTTCGATCCCGTCAGGAGAACACGTGTAATTGCCAGAATCTCCAGGCGTCGCATTACTTATCACCATCAGACTGACATCTATGGTCGGTCGGTGGATCTGCATACGAGGTCGATTCGCGAAGTTCAGCACCTGAAAATGGATAGGCTATCACAAACAAGTCGATCCATTCTGGAAGTTTTGACCGTATCGCGCTAAAGAACGGAAATGAGTGAATAACTGGACGTTTTCCAGAAGCGTACTGAAAGATAACGCTGCGAGAACTCATTTATAAGCCCGAATTCACACAAAGAAGATCTTAAAGTCTAAAATCTCTTTTCTCAATGACTTAAGTTGTCGCAGGGCCATATTCTTTAACCCTTTTAGGTAAATGGCATTTTTCTCGCAGAGCATATAGCATTAGTGCCGTTTAAAGAGATTGATTTCCAGGAAGCCGTTTCAATTTAATCTCCCCAGAAACAGTGACAAAATGGAACAAAATCACGAACTGGAGCCATGAAGTCTGCATTATAAGCAAAAACAAGATTTGTGTTTTTCAACTTCGGGTTTCAAGGTAGAACGAGTCAATCCGTTACCGGTAAATATGTAGGTACTTCGGTAGGAATAATGCGATACATGGCATTTCACAGCCTCAACCTAAAACAAAATACGCCACTAAACTATACGTTCACAACAAAACAAAAGATCACGTTCAAAGAAGAAAGGAACAAAAAAGAAGCAAAGACTGATCCAATGGTAAATTTCTATCAGCCTTCATCTCAACGATTTGAAAACGTTTCATATTCATAATAAACTTAAAAACTTATTACTCACTGAGCTAAAGCAAACGGAAACTCTACTCGATGTTCAGTCAACCCCCAGACGATGGCATATGATACACAATCAGCTTGGGCTAGTGTACTACGTATTTCCAAAATTAGAAACAAAATTAGGTATCATAATTTTCTTGGTATCTAGAGAGTTGGCTTAGCTCCGCGGAAGACTCAATAAGCTGTACTGACGGTACTGGTTACTCTTACTCCTTAATTTCTTGATCATATCATTTGCTCGAAACTTCGAACGACCAATACGATCCGTCCTAGTGAAATGTAACTCCTTCTTGCTTTCACAACGACCGATTCTTCGCCAGACACCCCTGTTGTCGTTTGTTTTTACCCAGCATATCATTCTCCTTTATTTATTGTCATATCTTGTTGTATGTCTAGAACTGCTCCTGCTCCATTCCGGACGTTAATACTTTTTAATCCTTTAACATCATTTACTCTTTCTAAACAAACTTTAATTACCCTGCGACAACTGTATTTAATTCATCAATTTAATACTCTTTCAAGATTTGTTCACATGTTATAATTAAAACAAGAAAGAGTTTTAAGATTAATTGTAATTTAATTTTCATTAATTCATTTATAAAATCCTTTTCATGTTCTTCACACTTCAGTTTTCGCGAACCGCGGATCGGTTTTCACACTTCAGCGAAAAAAAACATAAAGCAAGACTGAAAGGTGGCTATTGTCTTATGAACTTTGAACACGACTACAAAGGAGGAAAATTTTTCAAAATATAACATATTTGAAATAAGACATTTCAGGAAACAGTGCTATTGTCACGTTTCTTTTGAAGAGAAGTCAGAACTGAAGCTTATCAGAGACGGCACAATTTTCCCAGCCACCAGCCACAAGAGCTTTCAATTTGAAACAAGACCAAAGGTTTCGATGGAATCCCACAAATTTAATTTTGATCCAGACAATTGCGGGAAATTCCACCGGATTGGTTTGCGCCACCGCGACTTGTTTATCCAATAGTTTAAAACATTTTTATTTGTGTGTTGTTAGCAGTGTATGTTTATTCAAGCTAATGTAAACCTTATATGTTTTTGCCATGGCCTTCGGGTTTTCGTGTAAATATATTCTATTCTATTCTATTCTATCCGGTCTTCGTCAGACTCTTTGAACATTTTTACTATTAATTTAGAAACAGATTAAGGCCAATGGCTAATCATCTGAGAAAGAAAAATTACGATATGGATTCAGCATGTGTCTTTACCCCTATACGTCATGTCTACTTTGAAGAAATTAATCGAGACTTCTGTCCTTAGCCTACTTCTGCCAAATTTCCGGTTTCGACCGGATTCCGGGTGAACTGCTTGTCCGACAAAAAACTAAAGCTCAAATTAGCATTTTTTTAACCCCTATATCGAGCCTCTAATCAACTTCAGATAAAACTTTTACTTATAACAAATCTTCCGGTTTCAGCCGGATTTCGGGCGAACTACATGTCCGGGTAGAAAATGATTGTCATATATGGATTCAGTATTCCGAAACCGTACCCCTAAATCGAACATTTAATCAACTTCAAATAAAATTTTAACTTCAATTCTTTTTTCCAGTTTTGGCCGGATCCCGGACGAACTAACTGTCCCGCGAGAAATATGTTTCAGATATGGATTCAGCATACCTCCTTACCCCTAGATCGAGTATCTCATTGGCTTTTTAAAACTATTTTTTCGTCCCTTAATTTGAAACCCCTCCCCCACCTCTAAATATACAGCAATGGGCACCATCTACGAACCTGACCTGTCACTTGGCCCAACAGATCCTCGTACCAAGTTTCAAAAAAATATCTCAATCCCTTCGAGAGTTATCGTGCTAACAGACAGACGGACGGACGGAGGGACAACTTTACGAAGTCGTAGGTCACTTACGTTTTGGGATCCCAGAAAGATAGTAGCTTCGTATTATATTAGCTCTGCTGGCGTTCTAGCGCTAATCGAACACAAAAGTTTAAATGGCAAAAAAGGCATTTAAAAAACCTTTTGGACACGCTGACCCTCAAACGGAATTAGATGCAATCTATTTACACTCCAATCACCATAGTCCCTTTGCAGTTCGAACGCCACGGGTCTCGAAGAACTGAAATGCGGGATTGCCTGCTAAACAACCGAAACGTCCCCGACAAAACGTCCCCACGAAAGAACGTCTCCATGACAAAACATCCCCTGAAACAATATCCCAGGTTAAAAATATGAAAATTACTTGCTTAGGATTTCAACATTTGTCAGGTCCCGCGATCTTTCAAAGAGTAGCCTATCCGTTTCCTGAAGAAAGCCATACAGGTTATAAAAGGTGCAGGATCATCGCATACTGCATGTGCTAGTAATTCGTACTTCACAACTTACCGCAGTTAAGACATGGGCGAACCCCCTCACCCCCCGGTGCCAAAACCTACCTGGCGAAAAAAACCGGGTACCAAAACCACCCACACAGTTTTTGGGATCCCAAACCGTAAGTGGAGGGATACACATGACTTCGTAAAAGTTGTCCGTCTGTGAGCACGAAACTCTCGAAGGGAATGAGATATTTTGATGAAACTTGGTGTGAGGGTATTTTGGGCCAAGGGCCAGGTCAAGTTCATAGACGAGCCCCAAAGCTGTATATACAGGGGTGGGGGAGGGATTTCAAATTAAGGGGCGAAAATAAATATTCTTCCAAAATAAGCTAATGCGATAGTCGACTAGGGGTAAGGAAACATGCTGAATTCGAACATGAAAATTATTTTCTCGCCGGACAAGTAGTTCACCCGGAATCCGGCAAAAAGCAGAACATTTGTGAAAACTAAAAGTTTAATCAGAAGTTGCAGACGTGCTGAGTACGAGTATGAAAATAATTCTTTCGGCGGACAATTAGTTCGGCCGGAATCCGGCCGAAACGGGAAGGTTTGTTTGAATTATAAGTTATATTTGTATTTGATAAGATGTTCGTTTTGCGGGTAAGGAGACTGAATACGTACATTCCAATCATCTTCTCACCAGACGTACAGATAGCTCGGAATCCAGCTGAAACCGGAAAATTTGTTAAAAGTAAAAGTTTTATCTGAAGCTGATTAGAGGTTCGAATCAGGGGTAAGACATGCTGAATCCGAATATGAAAGTTATTTTCACGCCGGGCAAGTAATTCGTCCGGAATCCGGAAATGTATCATGAAGTTTGAAACCCAATGATATAGTCGATATAGGGTGAGGAGACATGTTGTTGCAACTTTCGAACGTACTAATGATCAACAAAAAGTGTATGCGATCAGTTTAGTTATCTCCAAGTCCCAACCGGCATTTGCTGGTTCGGAAAGGCAGAATGAATCCGATAACTGTCTGATGAACAATTTCCACATTCCTTGATCACCTGATCAAGAAACCAGGCTGTCTGTTATCTATCAGTGTTAAACAAAAAATAGGATATCGGAAGAATAAAGTATATGGACTTTGCGACCAGATGAACTTTATCCAATTTCAATCGTGGGCTTCGTGACGATGAAAACGAGCAATAATCTCACATAACCTAGTAGGTAACAAAAAGCTAGCCGCAGCTTTTCAGAATGATACTATTAGGGCGAAAGCCTTTTTGCTTCAGATTATTGTCATTCTCATTAGAGATAGACTCTATAACTGCGAAACGGCGCCACTGTGTTGCATTGTTCTTTGTAACCGATGCGTGAACAAGTGAACAAGCCAATTAGGGGGTACTTGTCAAACGGAGAGAAAAGTCCCTATCCCCGAAGAAAATTCCAACGTGGAAAAGTCACTCCTTGAAAGCAGGAGCTTTTCTACGCCCGGTATTTCCGTTTGTTCAAAAATCCCTCCCACAAATGAATAGATTTGTTCCTGCAAAACAACCTTCTTCAAAGAAACATTTCTTTATAGAGTTACTCCCGCCATTGCGCCAGAAAACCCTCTTCCTCGGTTAGCTCCCACCCGACTGACGAATTAAAAGACTAACAGTACAACTGTTGTGAAGGAAAAATACCAATACTCTTGATGACTAACTCTCCTTGACGATGCAAAATCGCCGTGTACCTAGCGAAAGAGCCGGAAGCGGCAACACAGCTGTCCCCAGCGATCGCCGTGATTGACTGACACAGGACTTGAGTTTTTATGTTTGAGTCGTTAGTAAGACGTTTTTTCCTTCTTCCTGAGGATCACCGGCGTGTTTTTGGACTTAGTCATATAGAGTATTCAGTTATAATTACAATTCGGTTTACTGATCCATAATTTCTTTAACACAAAAAAGTGCTGGATACGTCATCATAGTTGAATGAATCAACAGAGCTACACTAGTCTAATTGCGATTGAAACTTAAGTTACATGTATACAATTCACGACTTCTTATAAAACATCAGTATCAAACGTGAATTAAAATGAAAGGTTAGAAGAGTCACAAAAATAGTTCGCCATAAGTGCAATTTCAAGACTTCTCAAACAAATTAATTGCGATGGACAAAAGTAAAAAAAAAAGTTCTTCAAAACTAAAATTGTTAAATTATTTAAACAACAACAACGAAATAAAAGAAAACGCTCTGAAGGTTTGGTATATAACTTTCAAAAGGGAGAGCGAAGAGGTAAAACAAATTTTGTGTTGTTAATGTCTCCAGGAAAAAAAAAACCTTTTGGTTTGGTTGGGGAAAAAAAAAAAAAAATGAGGGATAATATTTTTACATAATAAATTTCAAAAGAAAAAAAAAAATTTTTAGGAAAGGAGATTTTGAGAAAGGAAAAAGTAAAGAAAATTTTAAGGTTTTAAACATGAAAATGGTAAAATGAGAAATAAGTGATAAAAGAGGAAATAAGAAAGAGTATTAAAAAATTAAATGTAGAGATACAGGAAAGTGTCGTTGACGCTAAATATATAGGTCGGTCACTGAAACAAAAACAAAAGAAATAATAATTTAAAATATGAGATGTTAGGACCTTTGGCGTCACCGAGGGAAAGTGGAAACGTAGTCACCTGGCCAAATCATATTGGACAGGAAGAACCGAAAAGATACTACGTGGCAAAAACATTGTAAAAAAAAAAAAAAAAGGCGTGAAAATCGAGGTTACGGTACGAAGGAGTTGAGGTACCGTTCTGTTGAATGTGCATGAGATAGTGAATAATGATGAATCATGTCCAGGAAGCATGTCCCGGTGTAGATCTGACGCCATGATAAGCTCATGCCTCCGTTGACTTAATGTCAAAATGTCAAGTGTTTCTAGGCTTGTCTCGTAGTTTTCGAAATCACTCCCAAGTATTATTTTGCATGCAAGTTTTTGAATTTGTTCAATCTTTTCAGTTTGGTCTTGAGAAATATCACTGTGCCATACCGCGCATATTGGGTTATTGGTCGAACATATGATTTGTAGCAATTTAAGAGGACTTTTTTGCTGAACCCGAACCTTCGTAAATAGGCAAGAGATTTCAGTAGACCAGCTGCTCTGGTGACTAGATAATTCACACGAGTTATCGGAGATCGCTGTCGATATGGAGACCAAGGATCTTTTTTCTTTATACTTTGCGAGGAAGGAAGTTCGCACGCTGGAAGTTCGGGGATGTCGCTTTTTAGGAAACTGACTCGAAATAGTATGCTTTTTTCTTCGCTTATGCCTAGTTTGACTGCTTCCACTTCCGATTTCAGATGCGTCAGCACTTCAAGTAAAGGATCGCTGGTGTTCGAATCAGATAGAAGGCGAAATAAAGACAGAGATGGGTCATCTGCGAACTTGTACCTGTTTGTGAACTCTTTAAAGCACAACTCTTACTAGAAATGATCTTTTCCCTATCAAATGAATCAGAAAAAATGTTTTCGGAAATACCATTACTTTCCACCTAAAACTAGAGATTCTCTTGTTAGCGCTTGTCGACTATATCCAGCCTTCCTGCGCTCCGACGCGGCGGCTGGGCGCAAAATATTTGAAAACTGAACGTGCCTTGGTTAAAAAGTGGGAAAACTAAGCAAATGAAAGAAGTAATAAACAGAAGATTATCACATCCTTGTGTGTGAAAGAGTTGTCAGCGGACAATGAAGAAAACTTTTCGTTGGGTGACGGGAAAACTCGGCAAGGCTGCAAAAGCGCTAAAAATTCGTAGTTACGAAACGAAACTATGGAGAAAGGTGGGGATTTTAGAAGCTTATAATTCCATATGGGAGCTAAGTATATTATAAAAGGCAGAATGAGCAAGAGGGGTCCTTTAAGCAACTTTTTGGCTGAAACAGTGAAGCCCAAGGAACCGAGATTCGTCTATTGAGGTGCTCCGCAACTTATATTTAGGAGCTCTGAAATATCCCCGTTCTCGAGTTCAACGCATTGTAACCGTTCTGAGAGGAAACTTGCGAGCATTTTGATAACAATAGCATGCGCTCCCATAGCTTTTGATTCCTCAATGACGCTGGCGTGTTCAAGGTAGTCGAAAGCGTTGATGAAATCTGTCATGAGGCAATCAACAAAGGGGAAATCGTTTTCTAGATTGTTTGAGCATGTCACGGATGAACCGAACAAGGTAGTCTAAGTACTGCAGCCTGGTTTAAAGCCATATTGACGTGAATCGATGCCGTCGCAGATTTAACTATACATCCATTTATAAATAAAGCTCTCTAACACCTGCTCTCGAAACTCCGCGTACACTTTCATTTACCACTTTGTCGACTGAGGTACCCCACCATTGTTCCATTTTTGTCAATGGAGTCCTAGATACGGTGCAGGAAAAACAGTGAAAACGGTACAAGTCCCTTGTGTAAAGTGCCATCTCTGTATTGTACAGTGATCTGAATTCTTGAACGTCTGGTACACAACTCAATGAACAGGTTCTACAGCCTCAACTGAACCAGGTCATCACTGAAGCACATGAAAGGAGTTGACACCGGTCCAGGTGAGACTGGCACGGGATTAAAGAAATATGCTGTGACAATGGTTCGCACGTGATATACGGAACTGACAGAAAATGATCAACAAATAGATGTAAAAGAACGTGTCCACCCTTTCTCGAATCTTGTCTCATGTCACCCACATAGGTTTTCATGCTCCGCCTCACCGAAGCAGTTAATGTTCGTAAAAAGTAGCTGACGTATCCGTCTTGCAATGTCAAATATGTTACTGTTCCATTTACTCCAGAGATACGGACGGAACCTTTGAGCTCGCTGACACCCTCGCACCTTCTAAAACATTGATATTACATCCACCAGGGTCCGATCTCTAGCTCCGACCTCTAGGTCTCCTCTTCACATGCAAAGACAGGCTAAGCTTCAATCATCTAATAGCAAAAGCCGTCACTTCATCCAACCTCCGGTGTGCAGGAGGAAAAAGTTTCCTCAGAGGGAATTAAAGTAAGGAGGGGACTCTTCCTCAAGGGATTTTCCTGCGGGGCCAAATTTCATACGGGGGTTCACCTTTGGGGAGGGTTCATACTGGGGGAGGGTCCCATTGGGTAGTCATTTCCAGGTGAACTTTTCCTAAGGGATATATTCCAAAGGAGTTTTCGGGTTTGATGAGGAATTTTCCAGATCCTTTCGTCATGGTACACAGCTCTAGAATGTATTTAATGTAGACGAGGAGAGCTCTGCAAGGGAGTAAAGCATTGTTCAAATAGGTGTAATACGGCGCATACAGATTCGTCTTTTCCTCGGGGCGCTGTAAAAAGCTGTATAAGGAGAATAGACCCCCGTTCTATTTTGTCTTATGCAGATCTAGTCAGATCACTTGACGCAGACGAGCTTTGTCAGGGTTGCCACAGGGAGCACAGAAGTTCTATTTTGTTGGACGTTGAAGTAACAGTTTTTCTTCAAAAGAAGGGTGTGTTTTGTTCTGGTACGACTGCTTATTGTCAGTTCGAGGAACACTGCTGTCCATACGTTACTTTAGCAGTTTGTTATAACATAATGGTCAAATTGTAGTTGTGTACTTCAAGTAGTACTTATAAGAACACTTTCTCTGATCTTTAGAAGTTTGAAAAACTGTATCAATGTGGCAACACTGAACGTCGCATGAATAAGAATCCTTTAGTTTCAGTTTGAACAAGGGTGTGTAATAATACGGGTGTGTAATAATAAACCGAATATCAATTCGGTTTTAAGCAAGGAAAAAGTTGTGCGCATGCGCACAGAGTACTTGCGAATGTTCTACGTCAAGCTTCCCAACGAAACGAGCAAGTTCACCTTTGTTCGCTAGATATTTCTAAGGCGTTCGATAGCATTGTTCATAGCCGAGCTCTGCACTCACTTTCTGTAAATGGATATTGGTACAGCAATGCGCACTTACGTTTAAAACTAAATGGGTCTCTCCTGCAAGAAAACATTGCAGTCCATTGTGGTGTACGTCAAGGTGGGGTGTTGTCACCTTGTATTTTCAAGATGTGTATTGCTGGGATTATTGCCAAGATCTCTCGGACGTATTTTATGGGATTTACTAACGTTTCTTACGTTGCATACGCAGATGATATTCTCCTTATCAGTAGATGCAAATCTTCCCTTTCTCGTACAGTTCAAAGGACTAAAAAAGGTTTTCTTGACATTGGACTTGCTTTGAACCTTGATAAATGTGAGTATATATGTTTCAACGGCACTCTACCAAATTCTCCTCTTAAAATAAAAATACATCCATTCCCTCTGTTGAAAATTTTCGGTGGCTTAGTTTAACAGTTTGTAAAAATACTTCGTCCTTTCGCCAGTCTGCAGTATCTGAAGCTTGTAAAAAAATTGAATTCGGATATTCTAAGATTGTGTCAAACCGGTCTAAATATAACCGTAAGGCTTTGGTTTCTCTGTATTCAGTTTTTTTGCGATCACTCTATACTCCATCTTTCTGGCACTTTTATTCTACTGAAAAAGAGTGACATGCTTAAACTACGTTGATGTTACTGCAAATACTGTAAATACCTGCTTTATTTGCCTATGTCGTATCGAAATCGGAGAATAATCCGAAAATACAAAGCCCCCGATATAACGGCAAAACTCCAGGAGCTTCATAAAAATGTATCTGGACAAGCAGATGAACGGCTTACTCCCTATCACGGGCTCATCCGTTTGTTCTGTTGATTTCTTGTGTTAATTTTGTTGTATTAGTGTTTCTTCAGTTGTTTATATGTTTCTTTCTCTTCTCTACTCCACTATCTTCACATTGTTTTTGTGCAGTGCGTTACAAATAAATTATTATTATTATACGTGAACATCACATCTAGCGCTATACGCAGCTTACTGCACATATTTGAACAAAGCTTAATATGAAAACAACACCAGAAGAATTCCGATGAAATGGGAAGAATTCGCTTGTTGATGAAGGCACTCGGAACCTAGGGGATTCAACTTCCTCTGAGGGAAATAATCTAAGGAGGTGAGCTTTCCTCGGGGGATGCTCTTGTGGGAGCAGCATTTTGGGAGAGGGGGAGGGGTTCATACTAGGGGAGGGTCCCTATGGGTAGTAATTTTCCAAGGGGGAATATCATAAGGGATATCTCCAGACGGAATTTTCGGGGTTGGATAGGTCATCTTTCTAGATCCTTTCATAATGAAGCGCAGCTCTAGGATGCATATCGTGTAGAAGAGGAAAGCGCTGCAGGGAAGTAACAATACGAAAACAACACCAGAAGAATTCCACCGAAATGGGAAGAAATTCGCTAATTGGTGACGGCACTACGAACCTCGAAGTTCGTCCAGCACCACACTTCCCCTGAGGGAATTAACCTAAGGAGTAAAGTTTTCCCCGAGGGATTTTCCTGTAGGTCAAAATTTCATACGGAGCTGTTGCGAAGGGGGTCATACTGAGGGAGGGTACCCTTACCCGTAGGGTAGTAATTATCTAGGAGGGTGGATTTTCCTAATGGATATTTGCAGACGGAATGTCCGGTATGGATAGGGAATCTTACTCTGCCTTTCGTAATGACTCGCAGCTCTAGGATAGTGTAGTGTATACGAGGGAAGCACAGTAAGGAGTAACATAAGAAAAAAGCACCAGAAGAACTCCACTGAAATAGGAAGAATTTCGCTTACTGGGGAAGGCACTCCGAACCTGGAGGGGGGGGGGGGGGGGGGGAGAGGACATCTACAAACTGCCAAACTTGGCCTAGTTTGTAGGCCGTCAAGGCAATCTTGCTAGAAATTCTCCACACTCATATGCCCTGCCTTTTTGGTGGCTGCCTTTTTGTGATTTGCCTTTTGTTTTTCTTTGTTGTGTGATTTGTTTTTTTTTTGTGTGTTTCTTCTATTTTTCTTCTTATACTCCATCATTTTCTCTTTCTTGTACGATGGGTCATAAATAAACATTACATTACATTACATAAAGCTTGGTGGTGCTATGTCGGCACTCTACATGACTAAGTCCGAAACACGCCTGTGCACCTCGGGACGAACAAGAAACGTCACCCAAAGAAACCCTCTTAACTGATTCAAATCATGTGTAAACCAATAAACAACATTCGTTGTCGTGACGTTTCTGGCTCTTCGCTGGGCACACGATCCAATAGATTGGATCCCATGCAGCGACTATGGATACCCCGACAAAACTGAGCGGAGGTAGAGGTACTTGCTGTAAACTTTGAGCTGATACCCGTCTGCTTCCCTCTTTTATTCAAACAATGTTTACAACGGGTACGTCAGCTACGATTCTTAATCAGCGATATTTCGGCCCTTTTTGGCAAGGGTTCTCGTCAGGCTGTCAATCCTACGGTTTAACTTCGGAGAAGGAAACAAACCTGTACTAAATAACTGAAGCTTCTACCGAGTATAAATATCTTATTAAAGTAAGTTATCTTCAAATACCACTATAATGAAAAAACTAGTCCTAAGATTTAATTTTTGACACGGACGCTGTTTTTGCTGGACGATTGGGGCGATGACAGGAAAGGTTTTTTCTGCATTTTGGTCAACTTCGGTTTTTTTATTAATAAGGGACTGAAAACTTAAATATTATTTTATTAATAGCCTAGTTCTACGTTTCTATTATCGATTACTCGTCTGTATCTATTACTTTGAATAATGACTGCACGGAAAAACTAGTGCTGAGATTCAATTTTTGACACGGCTGCTGTTTTTGCTGCACGATTAGGGCGACGGCAAGAAACATTTTTTCTGCATTTTGATCAACTTCGGTTTTGTTGTTAATAAGGGACTGAGGCTTATATTTTCTTCCCTTAATAAACCCGTTCCACGTTTCCGGTAGGGAGTACTCGCCTGTATCTCGGTGAATGCCTTCTCGGGTTTTCTTTATCTCAACTGCTTCTGGGTTTGATGGAGTCCGGTGCACGTTGCAAGAATTTCAGCTTTTTCAAAATATACTGAATGGGATGTGTTTTCGAAAATATGTTCTGCAAGTGCAGATTTTAAAGTATAGTTATGACGGTGTCCGTTGGAGAGGGCGTGGTCAATTTCTTGCTCATGCTCTGCAAGTCGTTTTCCGAAAGTTCTCTCTGTCCTTCCTACGTAACGCTTTCCGCAATCACAAGGTATTGAATAAATGCCTCTTTGGTACTGATTTGGGACTTTATCTTTTCCGGAGTTTAGGTAAGACAGCAAAGTATTTTGGGTTCTGTGAAAGACTTGGATGTTGTATTTTTTCAAACTTTTGGACAATTTTTCGGTTACTCCGCGGAAGTACGGAAGGTAAACGCGGGCATTTTTTTCCTCAGCCTCACCATTACTAGTAGAACTTACAGGATCTTTGGGGGATGAATGAAGCTTCAGTCGTCTTCTGATGATCTGTTCAACCAGTTGAACGGGGTATTTGTTTCCAAATAGGACGTCCGGAATGTGGCTAAGTTCGTCATCTAGGAGATCTTTGTCGCAAATTTTGATGGCTCGGTCAACTAGTGAAATAACTACTCCGCGTTTCACATGTTCGGGCTGGTAAAAATCGTATGGAAGGTATCTATCGTTGTGGGTGGGTTTTCTGTAGACTGAGCAGACAAAACTTCCTTCACTGTTAGCAATCAAAACAGCTAGGTACGGCAGCTCTTGTGCATCATTTTCAAATTCAATCGTGAACTGGATAGTCGGTTGGATTGAGTTTAAAGTGTCAACGAAACTCATAATGTCTGTTTTTTGGCCTTCCCATGCTGTGAAACCATCCTCAACATAACGTTTGTAGAAACTCGGAACCATCGGCGCGATGCTGAAAGCGATTTCTTCAATTTTCCTCAGCGTTAATTCGGCGAGTCGCTGCGAAATGGAGCTCCCTGTCGCTGCTCCTTCATGCTGCCAGTAGAATTGCCCCATTTAGATGAAATATGTTGATTCCCAAACAAGTTCAAAACAATCTAGTATTTGGCTTACAGTTAGGGGGGTTTTGTCTGCCAGTTCGGGATAATTCTCGAGTGCTTCTTTTAGGGCATCTAGGGTGAAATCTTTCCTGAGACAGGTGAACAAAGATACAGCATCAATGCTTGCTATTTGCGTTTCTTTGGTGACACGGTATTTTCTTAACTCTTGGACAAAATCAATGGAATTTTTTATGTAATGCGGCCCTGAATCTAGGAGTGGCCTTATTGGCTTCCCTCTTCGCCGCTGCACATACCCGGTGAAAAACTGTAGCATGTCTGCAGGCGTAGAGAACTCGAGTTGCGTTTTATTTGAAGTTCATAGTACAGCGGGAGCGAATGGCGAACTAAAAATAGACGTTTTATTCCTGGCGGACTAAGTCAAAAGGTACGTTGAATTGTTCCCTGCCTCACCCAGCGTACAAACTAGCGGGTCCACTGGCACTCAGCGGGCGGCCCGCTTGCAAATAAAACGAATTCGGACACTCTTCGCCTTCCCGGCGTACGGCCCACTGGAGAATAAAACGACACGGAACAGTCCGCTGTATTATGAACTTCAAATAAAACGCAACTCCGGTCTGCAGCGAGTCAGACGTGACGTCACAGTGGTCGACAACCAATCAGCTGTAAAGGACGACTGAAACGGCAAATTTCCTCTTCGGTGCTCTGCTGCCATCTAGCTGTTTGTAGAGGTAGCGAATTATGATGTTCCGCGTAGCTCCTACCCGCCCCCCCCCCTGTTTGCATCGGGTAGGGTATCGAGAATATATTTGACTTTGCAAGTTCGTATTACAGAGATAGGAAGACGGAGGTTCTTGTAATTATTTGTTCTTGTCGACACGAAGAGCTTGTCTCGAGATTATTCCTTTCCTCCCACACATGATGCAAGACCGGACGAACGTTCAGCCCAAGTCAGAACTTCCCGGACGCACCGATAACCTCTCCCAGAATGCAAGCTTTTGTCCAGGAACATACCTGTCCAAAGGCAGCATCAGGTCTGCGAGCAATCAATCAAGGGGAAAGGAGGGGATCTAATAGATCCCAGAAAGGAGGATGTATACTCATCTTCCTAAAGGAAATAAGCGAGGCAAAGCTATTATTCAAGAACAATATGCTTATTTTCTTTGGCGTGAGCTTGATTACCGTGCGTGACCTGTCTCCGTTTTCTACGGGAAAGTTGGAATGACGAGCTGCGGCGATGCAAAGCAGAGCTCACCAGAAGAGAAAATTATATCAGGGAAATATATTTTTAAAATGGACGTCGCTAAACTTCGGAAGTGAATAAGGGGGAAAGGTATTATTACCACAATATACCTCGTTATGTTAATCGTTCTGCAAAAATTCTACGGGGAATTTCTCTGACTTTCCCTGACCTTTTGGAGTAAAATACCCGGTTTCCGGCCCCCCACCCCCGGTCAGAGAGCCACCGTTACGCGTTTACACTTAACTCGCGTGTCTAGGAAAAATCATTAAGTGTTTTTACCGGCGGTTTGGTATCCGGGAGCTTTTCACCGGAGGTAGTCTGGTATCGGGGAGGGGGCCAGGGGGGTCGCCTAAACCCCAAATTCCTATGTCTATTTTGAACAGAGAAGGACCAAAAAGAGTTCAACTTCGCAAAATAGATGGCAGAGCTTTTTATTTCACTTCGTTTATTCCCCTAGCCGAACCATAGAAATACGAATCACAGAGAAACCAGACCAAAGTAAGTTTCTCCTCTTCATCAAATCCCGCAAGTATGTTATTTAACCCTGCTTCTAGTTCTGTTTTTTATCTGTTTAATAATAGACTAAGTGCATTCTAAAGAGCAAACTCGACAGAGAGAGGACTCTAGGTCAAAAGATCCTTCGGTAATTCCTCTGTCTTTAATTTACGGTTTGGTACAGATCACCACCGGAAAAATCGATGCCATTCGAAAACCTTGAATATTCTGATCAACAATGCTCTTTGTCTATATTTATCGGAGGATTTTGTTCAATATGTGTTTGGGGATTGCACCAGGTTCTTATCGTACCATTTATCGGTGGTAAACTAAAGCAGATAAACGAAAATTAGTCTACGGACAGGAATGCCCGGTCAAAAACTTTATTATCACTGACGAAATCCGGTCCTACACGTCGCCGGTCCGACCAGACTATCGATTTCGTACGAAAACGAAGCTAGAAGATAGATTTTTATGGAACTTGCAGCTTCGCTCAAGTGCCATATACCGATTACTTTTCGGTCGGTCGGTCTGTCGGTCCATTATTCTCGAGTTAGGGTATTTACAGAAGCGCTAGGACGATGAAACTTGGAAGGCATATCAGGGACCCGACCAAACTAACTTGGGAATAGTCACTTCCCCGATCCGACCACCGTGGGGGGAGTTGAGGGAGGGGGAATCCGGAAAATTAAGGTACTTTCGAACGGGTGATCGGATCTTAATGAAACTTGATATTTGTAAAGACTCGTGTCTCGGATGTCCTGTTTCAAGTCCGGAGGGGATCCGATGAATGTGGGGGGGGGGGGGGTCGGAAGGGTGAACCGGAAACCTTGTTACAAGCTTAGAGCTGAGCGATTGGGATGAAAATTGGTGAGAAGAAGAAGCACAAGCCCTAGATACATCAGTGACGGAACTGGAACGGATTCGGCCACTGTGGGGGGAGCTAGGCGGATTTCGGAATTCTGGTGGTCGCGAGTTAAAGTACTTCCAGATGTGCTAGGATGATGAAACTTGGCTTGAACATTAGAGACTTGACTATGTTTGGTAAATAGTCAGTTCACCGATCCGACCATCGTGGGGGAGTGGAGGAAAGGGGAATCCGGAATCTTGAGGTATACTTTATAACCTTAGAACGGGTGATCGGATCTTAATGAAAGGGAAGGAAAGGCCTCGTGTCTCGGATGTCCTATTTCAAGTCCGGAGCGGATCCGATGAATGTGGGTGTGGGGGGGTCGGAGGGGGAACCGGAAATCTTGTTACATGCTTAAAACGGAGCGATGGGGATGAACTTGGTGGGAAGAACGAGCACAAGCCCTAGATACATCAGCGGCAGAACCGGACCGGATTCGGGCACTGTGTGGGAGCTGGAGAGGGGGGGGGGGGGGAGGTCCGGAATTCGGCAATGGCGAGTTAAGGTACTTCCAGGACGATGAAACTTGGCTTGAACATAAGAAAATTGATAAGATTGCCTTAGAAATTGTCACTTCCCAGATCCGACCATCCTTTAAAGTACTGATCTTAACCACAAAGCACAAAAAAAAGACTTTTAGCCTAAATGTACATTTTCACGATCCCCACGAGCCCATTATCATTTTTGCCTCAAGGGTTTTGCATAGAAATTAATCCTAGCTCCCTGAAAGTTCGCATCTTAACCGCAAAGTGAACAAAATTTTTGTTTGACCAAACGATACATTTCATGATTTCCGGGGGCCCGTGATTTTTTTGCCATCAGGGATTTCTCAAAAATGAATTTCTTGCACCCTTAAAGTGCGCATCCTAATCAAAACGTAAGAAATTACTTTTTACCAAACCATATATATTCATATTTAATAGTGCAAAACTGATGCGTCAGCTTAATTTTATTAGAGCTATATTTCGGCCCGTCTTGGCAAGGTTCCTCTTCAGGCTCAAAGCTGCTGACCTATCCGTTTTGCACTATCAAATATGATTCGCAGTCGGCTTGGGCTGAAGGAATATGTATCTATATATTCATGATCCCCAAGGACCCATGGTCTTTTTTGCCTCAAGGGTTTTGCTTACAAGTGAATCCCTTAAAGTAAAAAACAATACTTTTGAGCAAAATATGCATTTTCATAATCTCCATGAGCCTATCATCATTTTTGCTTCAAGGGTTTCGATTACAGATGAATTTCTAGCACCCTTAAAGTGCGTATCATCACAGTCAAGTGGAAAAATAAAATACATTTTACCAAACGATACATTCTCGTGATTTCCAAGGGCCCATGATTATTCCTATCTCAAGGGTTTCGCTTCCAAATGTTCACAACAAACCCTCGAATTGGGAAATTCCTACTTTCATCCCGTGACCCAGCATTGCATGTTCCAATAGTGCCATATGAGCTTCTATCTCATGTTTATGTACTCTTCCACCTATATATCAAAACTCATACCTGATAACACGACACCGGCACCGACAAAGCATGAAAGAAAAGGTATGGTGCACAAAGCAAGACTACTAAAAGCTTGAAAGGAACTTCAAAACGAGGAAAGTAGCACCAGAACTGGGAAGCAGTATTCTTTGTTTAGTATCCTGAGAGGGGTGGCAACTAACGTATCTAAAATTCACCATTTTTTTCCTCATCCAGGCAAGAGCAAACTGTCTACCAGTACTTGGAAAAAATTTTGGAAAAGGAAAAGTGGTGGTCCGGAAGCGCAGTATCCTTGTCCTTTTTGTAATTCGAGTGATGAGGGGCTTGGCCATGTTCTCTTGAGGTGTGAGGAGCTTTCTAATATAAGGGGTACTCTTTTTCAGAACGGGGGGGGGGGGGGATGAGCTACTTCTAGGTATCTTTAAGTCTACGACTGCAAGGTCTATAGTGTGTTTCGGCAACATGATAGAAAAAATTATTAGTTTGGTAGGATAGATAGATAGATAGATAGATTTATTAATTGCTAAGCAGCCCGAGGGCCATGGCAACAAAAAATCACCAAAAATATCACATACTAGAGGAAAACGCACAAAACAAAATAAGAACACAAAAAAGAGAAAAAGCTCCTCCTTAATCTTAATCTTTCTCTTCTCTAATAACCATTTTCAGTATTTCTTTGTTATTTCCCTAATCCAAAAATCTGCTTCTATGTTCCATCGCTGTCCTCAGGAATCGCCCCAATCTCTTAATCGTACTAAAACATTCATTCCTAACAACTCTAATTAACCATTCTTCATCAAACTCACTCACACCGTACAGTCCTTTCCTCCATCCACTCAGCTCCATGCACTCGCAAACCATGTGAACCAAACTCTCATTCTCGCATCCACACATCGGACAGAAGTAAGGACCGGATTTCTGCCTAAACTTACCAATATAACGTCTTCTAGCACCAATTGGCAGGGTGTCCGCCAACATTTCAATAATTATTCTTAATTCCTCCCGCTTAAGACCCGCTTTAAACATTATACTCTCACCCCATGTCTCTCTTACCGTGGCATAAAGCCTCAGGAATTCAGATTGATCCTTTTGGACGTGCCAAACCTGTATTTCCTGGCTCTTAAGTATTTCCTGTACTAGCTTGCTAACTCCTTCCTCATTTCCTACTCCATTATTCCACATTTCACCAATTCCACAATCATCCAATATCTTTTTTACCAAATAAGGCCACGAATTAGACGAACCATCTTTCAACGCTTCTAAGTATGCTGATTTTATTATTCTAACACGTGGCAAACCAACAATCTTTTCCCAAAGTCTAACCATATTCACTAATCTTACATTTCTTAACGATGTTAGACCTAACTCACCCTTAATCACTACACTATTTGTAAATTTACTAACCCCTAACCACCTTTTAAAATACCCTAACTGCAAAACTTCTATTTTATCTATTTTCTCATAACCCCATACTTCAGACCCGTAATGCATCACCCCAACTACCTTAGACCTAAATATTTCTTTATGGGCCCGGAGATTCCTAATTTCCTTCAGTTCACTCCTCAAAATCAAATTTGAACACAATCTTCCTTTCTCTACGCTCTTTTCAATATGTTTACTAAATGTCTTACCTTTGGCTCTAAACCTTATTCCTAAATACGTCCATTCTTCTTTCACTTCAATTTCTCTACCTGCGTATTTGAACTTATCCTCGGACCTCAAATTCCCTCCTTTCCTAAATACTAACACTACCGTCTTACCTGTGTTTAGCTCCAGTTTCTTGCCTTCCAAATACACCCTTAACAAATCAAGTAAAACTTGCAAATTATTCCCACTATCACTTACCAAAACAATATCATCAGCGAAAAGGAGCATACATAACACAGATAAGTCTAATGAAACTGTAGGTGCTCCTTGTTTTAACATGAACTCAACAACATCATTTATAAAAATTCCGAACAGTTTTGGCGACAGAATACATCCTTGTTTAACCCCCAAATTGTAACTGATTATTCTTGACAATTCTTTCCCCACTCTAACTATCAAACGAGTTAACCTATATATCTCTGCTAACATCAACACAAATGTAGCCGGTAGTCCTATCCTTAGCAAACTATCCATTAACAAGACTCTATCTACATTGTCGAAAGCCCCTTTAAGATCTATGAATGCTGCATACAGCCTTCCGTTTCTAGGCTTAGTATACTTATTGATCAAAACTTTTAGTGCGAAAATATTATCCATTGGTCCATATCCTTCTCTAAACCCCGCTTTTACCTGATTTAAAACCTCCCTACAATCTAACCATTTTTTTAACCTTGTATCTAAAATCTTACAAAATATCTTTGATATACTATTCCCTAGATGTATCCCTCTATAATTCCCATGCTCCTGCTTATTACCTTTTTTAAACAGGGGTGTCATTATTGACAAACTCCATTGCTTCGGCCACACACACTTTCGTAGTATACCCGAAAATAGCAGTGCCAACATTGGTAGTAGATACGTTCTGACCCGTTTCCAAATAATCGTGGGTATCCCGTCTGGACCCGGTGAAGATCCCCCTCTCATCTTCTTCATTGAATCTGTGCACTGACAAACCTTATTTCTTTTGTAGAAATTTTCACAACTCAGACTTTCCTGACAAGCAGAAACTGTGTAACTTTACGGGTAAGACACACGGCCGCAGTTTTCTCGGTTCCGAATTTGAATGTGTGCTACTAAAGGATTTCACAAGTCACTGTCAGAAATCATTCGTTTCAGTGATTTCAACACAGACAAACTACCCAAGTGCCATAAAACGGTATTCACACCTACAGTCAGCTTCAAGTCAAACGAGAAGCGTGTCTGCTGGCAAGATTTTACAATGATGTCAGATCCTCGTCAGATCCTAATTCTACTTTTTGCGAAAAAACTGTCTCCCGCTTTTTGATAACTATCTTGAGACGACGAGGCGTAAACTAAAAGTTTGTTTTCACAATGTATTCCGTCAGCTCCTTTCATACAATCGACGTTACTCTGCTAGTCAAATGCTTTTAGAAAATGAAATTGAATCTTTTGATGTTATGAGACGGAAAGCGATAGTTGGTTTTGTTGCAAGGTTAGAAGTCTCCGAAAATCCACTTTTAAAGGCAATTCGTGAGAATGCAGAATGCCGTTCCGGTCGTTTTTACCGCCGTTTCCGTCGACTGTGCTATTGCCCCGAGCCACCGAATGGATTAAATAATTGTATATATTTAGTAAAGAATAGTCCTATGTTAGTTTAATTTTATTATGTAATGTGTAATATCACGAATTACATACATTGATTGATTGATTGATTGAAGGTACCATGATACAACGACATAAACACCAGCAAGGAGGGATTTGATTAGTCTCTCCTCTCAGCACACGAAACGTTTCCTTCATTTCATCCTACGGATCAGAAGATCTTGCGTAAGTCTTACAGGGATCAGAAGAATCTTAACCGCTTAATTTAGTCTTGGGGAACCGCCTTCCTCTATCAGCTAATCAAACAACGGGGAGTTTCCATCACGGGGAACCCCGGGAAGCATTCCGCCTACTCTTTTGTATTATGGGATGTAGACATTATCACGCGATGTTGCCAAAACAGCTACGGGTTCTTCACAAGCTGGCAGTCACTAACGCTATTTTCACGACTACTCATTCCAAAGTTGGGACTAAACGAAAACCGGAAAAGCTTGGAGCTAGTGGGAAGATTACTAGAATGTAATGGGCAACACATTTTCCTTCACCTTTTCCTTTCCTTTCCTCTTTTCTCGTGGATCCCGCAAAAGTCGACTGCCAATACATTTTGGTGTATACCATATCGCGGAAATGGCTTCCTCCGACTGATGGTTAGTCTTCTACGCACCCGACGCGCATTTTCGCAACTCGCCACTGCCATCAATTGGATTAGTTGGCCAACGGCGTGAGCAGCAGAGTACGCCAACAGAGACTTTCTCTACCTCTCTCATAAGGCATATTCTCGCCGTTCCCCGAGGACTCCTCAAGGAATCGAAGGGAACGGCGAGAATAGAGGGAGTCACTCCACGCGGACTCCGCGTACAGAAACAGCGAGAATACGGGGAATGCTTCTAAAATGGATTTTGTTCGAAAAATAAATATGCAGCTGAAAAAATTAGTCTAGATCCACTTTATTTTTGGTTTTGTTTATTCTGATTCTTTTAAATTAATTTTACATGCCACCTACAACAGCAAAAATTGATTCCCCTCCGAATTCGAAAGGGAGTCCTTTTTGATGATGGTGATGATAATCGGAGCATTCCCCGTTCGTGGGGACGTGAGTGAGGGTAGTGAGTCCCCGGGACAAACAAAAACGCGGGGACTCCTCAAGTGGAGTCCTCGGGGAACGGCGAGAATACGCCTATAAAAGAGGCTGGAGCCCCGCAAGAGGTACGACCGGCGCTCTTGTGTGCGCTTTGGACCAACGTTATAAAGACACGAAAAGTTTATCCGGGAAAACAATGTACTAAGATGAATCTGCCATATACCATGCATATAGTTCCTAAGAATTGTTCGAGGGGAGTGAGGGCCAGCCTTTTTTTGGGATCCCAAAATCCTCACCTTTTATCAAAATATTTTGATGAAATTTGGTGTGAGGATTCTTTGAGTCTAGGGTAATGTCAAGTTCTTAGATGGGCTCTGTAGCCCTACATTTAGGCGAGGGGGTTCAAATTAAGGCGCAAACAAAATACTTTTAAACAGCTAATGTGATAGTCGATTATAAGGTAAGAAGACATGCTGAACACGATGATGAAAACAATGAAAAACAACAAGAAAACAAAACAATGACCAACACTACAACAAGTAGTTCGTCCGGAATCTGGCAAAAACCGGAAAGTTGGTTAAAATTAAAAGTTTTATTTGAAGTTGATTAGATGCTCGATTATGGGGTAAGAAGACATACTGAAGACGATGAGGAAAACCATTTTCTCGCCGGACAACTAGTTCGCCCGGAATCCGACCAAACCGGAAAACCGAAAAAGATTTGTTGAAAGCGAAAGTTTTATTTGAAGTTGATTAAATCACAGAATTCGGGCTAAGAAAAGATTTTTTAGCCGGACATATAATTCGTCCGGAATCCGGTTGAAACCGGAAATTTTTATAAGTTAAAGTTTCATTTGAAGTTGATCAGATGTTCTTCATAGGGATAAGGAGATACACTGAATTCGTTTCTGAATTGTTCTTTTTTTGCCGGGATTCGGCCGAAACCAGAAATTTGGCAGAAGTAAAGCAGGAAGTTTCGGTCAGTATCGTCAAAATAGATATGGAATATATATATAGAGGTATATGTGAATTTGGTTTTCTCAGATGGTTGGCGTGGCGAAGACTGATCCAAGATCCAATTTTTGGGATCCCATCGAAACCTTAGGTCTTGTTACTCTATACTTATATTTACTCTACTTTAACCCTTCTTGTCTCCGGAGGATCCTCGGGGTTAGATCAACAGGTTAAATGAGTAATCCTGAATCAATCGCCTCAATCATCAAGAAATGCCTATGTTAAGTAGGTGCGAGCACATCAAATGCCGACCACCCGACGCGCTTATCAATAGAAAACTCCACTGCCAGCCTCTTCACCGGTGGAAGAAACGCCAAGGGGTCAACGCAAAACTTGTCTCACCAGCGCCAAAACTGATCTTGAACCCAAAAGAGAATGCCGCCGTTTTGGCAGAAGTTGGGACAAGAACTGGCACGAACTCACACAGGAATGGACCCAAGACCGCAAGGGACGAAGCTCGAATATGGAACGACTCTTGGATCCCAGGGAAGGCTCACAGCCGGTGTCCAGACTCAAGTTCTAGTATTGTATTTACTTCCCTCAAACAAAATTTTGAATAGGCCCAGTTTAATTACAAAACGCAATCGGGGACCAATAGTAAGTATTTTTTATTTTTTTTTGGGGGGGGGGGGATGATCTTGCGACCAAAAGCATCCTCTGCCATCAAACGAGGAACATCTACAGAAGCTTCTTTGGAGCCTTTACAACAGAATGCAGGAGGAGCGAAATGTTTAAGGATTTGGCCCAGAAGACATGGTCATCTTCTTTCCGAAAATACAGCTGTTAATGAACATAAACCTCGAAAGCTAGACTAGACCTCCAGGCGATTACCCCTGAAAAAGGCTGAATGCGTAGCAAGGCCAAACTAATATCCCTGGCTTGAATTCCGTCAAAGGTTTACCACGCGAAACAAGCGACAGGGTCACTCAAACCATGTTCTTTTCCCCTCTCAACAATCGACGACAAATTAGCGTCATAGAGCATCAGCTATTCTTCACTCCAGATAATAGATTCTTCCACTTTCATTAGCTAGGTGGCTGTAGGCAGAAGTCCGCCTAATTGCCTGCTCAGCACCTCGGGGTCAATTTGTGGAATTTTACTTCCCCGACAACGCTCTTTCCTGATTGCTGAAGCATCCCTGAATAAGGGTCTTAACAGGGGCCTATACTAATGATTTGGAAAGGCAGTAGGCTAGTGAGGTTATCTAAGAGATCGCAACAGACTACAGGCAATTGCAGGCCGTTTACATTACTGGCTACACGCTAGGCACAGGGGTGGAGCAGAGACGTCGCACCAAACGCGTGAGCAAGAAAGTACATGAACCTCACTGGCAATACTCTGATGAATAACTCTTCGTGCCGACGAGGAATCTCCGTGTGCCTAGTGAAGGACCAGAAAAGTCAACACAGCAAACGTTGTTGATTCGCTTAAATAAGATTAGAGTCAATTTTGAGGATTTGTTTTTGTGACTTTTTCTGTTTGTTCCCTATGGCTTGTGTCGGACTTGAGTATAGTCATGCTGTCTTGGGAAGCGTGACATTCTGTGTTATGCTGCTTTCACCTTCCAGGTGAATGGAACCAACCCTGGCTAAAACCTTTCTACAGCTCTTGAGTGTGTAACCGTACTGTACAATGTACATGTGTTTTTATCTGTGGCACAAATTTATCTGCTTTTTGTTTTTTCTTCTATCGTTTTCTCTCTTTATTCTTTGTTCTGCGAGAAAAACATGGGTAACAAATACATTACTTACTTACTGAAACTAAGCCTTTCACACCGAGCTACTCATTGCAAGTCTTGCGAACAGAAAACCTACGCAACGCAAGAATGGCATTCAAGTACATTTTTTTTGTAAACATAAAATAAAAATAAGATTCAAAAATAAAAACAAACATAAAATTCCCGCAGATAATTCGAGTCCACATAATAAGAATTATATAGATAAAAAAAAATAGACAATTCTGTAGATAAAGATATTATATAGATAAAACATAATTCAGACAAGCGACGTGAATTCAATGAAATATCTATTCCGCTTTATGATAGTCTCGTTTACCTTGGTATGCCCATCAGAAAACTATGATAGATATCCTCCAGCTTGCCACTCAGAGCATCGTTAAAAAGATACGGATTGCCTTGGATCGACTAAAAACGGGAACAGAACGGAAGTAACCGGGAGTAAACCGGGAGTAACACTTTAAAAGGGGGAATAATGCACAGGCGTTCCTTCTTCCTCCTAGCTTGTTTGGTCACGACTACGAAATCATTCCCTTGCAGATCACTGTTCTTTCCGTTCCTCTAAGTCACGTTCCTTCTTTTAGTCAAAATTAAAAAGAAATTGAAAGAAAGAAATGAGTTTCACGCAGTTGACATGGAAAGGCTTCGCTCATTTTTTTTTCTTCTGAGGTTTAGTCCAGTGTTTTTTTATTGTCGAGAGGCTAATCTTTAATTCCCTATTTTTCTTAGTCTCGTCTTGACACTACATGATGACTGTAGATCTACTAAACACTCACCAGGGAAGTTTACTCAAAAGCAGGACCCATGGATTACAACTGGGATTCTAGCTTCTTTGAAACGGAAAAGTATCCTTCGTTTAAATTATCTAAAACAAGAGCTAGAAGCTCATATGGCACTTGCAAGGTTGGGTACGTCAGCGGATGAAAGTAGGAATTTGCCAGTTCGTGGGTTTGTTGTGATAATTTGTAAGCAGAACCCTTGAGATAAGAATGATCATGGGCCCTTGGAAATCATGAGAATGTATTGTTTGGTAAAAATTATTTTATTTTTGCACTTGGCTGTGATGATGCGCCCTTTAAGGGCACTAGAGATTCATCTGTAAGCAAAATCCTTGAGGCAAGAATGACGATGGGCTCATCGGGATCATGAAAACGTATATTTTGCTCAAAAGTATTTTTTGTCCTTTGAGTAATTCACTTGTAAAGATAACCCTTAAGACGAAAATTATCACGAGCCCTTGGGGATCATAAATATATATCGTTTGGTATTTCTGAAGTATTTTTTTCACATTTCGGTAAAGATGCGCACTTAAAGGGTCCTGAAAATTCATTTCTAAGCAAAACCTTGAGGCATAAATGAGCATGGCTCATGGGGATCATGATAATGTATATTTTGCTTAGTAGTATTTTTTGTACTTTGCGGTTAAGATGAGTACTTTAAGGGATGGAAGGACTGGGAAGTGAAAATTTCAAAGCCAATGTTGTCGAGTCTCTAATGTTCCAGCCAAGTTTCATCGTCCTAGTACATATGGAAGTACCTTAACTCGCGATCACCAGAATTCCGGACCCCCCCCCCCCCCACACACACTGTTCCCGAGTCCGGCCCGGTTCTGTCACTCATGAACCTGGGACTATTGTTCTTCCCACCAAGTTTCATCCCGATCGCTCCACTCTAAGCGTGTAACAAGATTTCCGGTTGTCCCCTCCACCCCCCCCCCACTCCCCACATTTATCGGATCCAGTCTGGGCTTGAAATGGGACATGCGAAACGAAGTCTTTCCAAATATCAAGTTTCATTAAGATCCGACCACCCGTTCGAAAATCATGAATACCTCAATTCAGGATTCCCCCTCCCTCCACTACCCAACGATGGTCGGATCGGGAAACTGACTAATTTCCAGGTTATCTGGTCGGGTCCCTGAAATGCCTAGCCCATCAGGAAGTAACTTAACTCCAGATCACGGAAATTCCGGAACCTTCCTCTCCCCCCCCCCCTCAGTAGGCGAATCCGGTTGTTCTTTGAAAACTTACAAAAAGCGGAAACAGCCTGACGTCTTGCTCTGTCCTCCATTAGCAATCCTTTCCTGCTTCTAATAAAAAAGAATATTCATCGGATCTACTTTAAATTTGCCAAATTAAAAAAAACAAACAAGTGGTCTTCCCTCTTCGAGTGAACTGTAGTGCTGTTTATGCTGTGTTTCAGCGTAAAATTTTACTACATGTGTTGTCGCTTTTGTTCTTTGGCTGTACTCGGTCACTACAGCTACACGCCCTTCGTTGTTTTTTGACTGGTTACAAATATACTGAACTGATTACTAATAACAATTACATATCTAAGCAATACTAGCATCTAAACACATGTAAGCCCACAGAAACTAGTATTTATGTCTCACCATTTCACTATTATGCGGATGGAACGCATGAGCCCTTGCCGTGCCAACGGAACGCATAAATGCAACACGGACTAGATGTGAGTGCAACGCAAGAGTCTTGCTTTCTCAATGTGAAAGCCCCTCGGGCTCCTCGGGACCTCGAGGACTCCATGTACCCTTTACTATTTCAGCATTCTAATGACTCCTGTCAAATTGCGGACTTTTTCAGGATTCCGATCTCCGGGCGAATTGCTTGTCGGCAAGAAACAAAAGTTCAGATATGAAACCAGCATGTCTCATTCCCCTAAACTGACAGTGTTGGCTTGATTAATACTGTTTTCACTTTGAAATCGGACTTGCTGGCAACAGGGGTGTGTTGCCTTTCGACGACGTCACAGCTCACGGCCCGGAAGTTGACACTGAATCTCTGTAATTAGTTTTCCAGGTCACGTCTCTTCAGACATGGATTTCTTGGTACTCGTCTCTTTGATACAGCTTTGATTTCTCGCATTCCTGTCTCCTCGCTACGGGACCTACTCAAAGGATACAGGGTTCACCTTAAACTGAACTGTTCCTACCGGGTCCACTAGGAACTTGACTTGTACTTTGATCCAAAGAATCTTGACACCAGGACAGAAGGTCAACAGCTCTGAGAGTTACGGTGATAACAGAGGGAAACGACGAGAAAACCTTACGAAGCATAAATCTGCCTTCACTGACGTTTTAGGGTCAAATAAACACGAGGTACATGCCAACGCAGCCAAATAGCTATGTTTGTCTCAAGCTGGAGAGCCAGAACAACAACTTAATTAATCTTTATTGCACGATCCACTACCATTAGGAAACGACCAGTGGATTGAAACAGGATCAAATTGGGAATCATTCGGCCCCTTCCGGAGGAAAGATAGGGTGCTATAGTTCGTCAATGAATTCAGCTTCTCTCATTTTGGCTCGAGTCTAAAAAACAGTTTCCGACCATGGTGTTCCCCAGACGTATTGTGCCAAATTATTTCTCGTTTCCAACGAAGACTAAACTAACATATACACCCGTTATCGTTATGTGTAAGCGGCTGCCTGCGTGATAATTTTAGACATATTTGGGGAAGTACAAGAACGAGATGAGACAGAGTACTACAAGTATGGCCGCGCTCTTCCGAAAACAAAATTCCGTATATGTATGAAACTATATGAAACACGCCAGTGAAGCTTTGGAAGAACAACAAATGTCGCAAAACGAACACTCAAAATTGATTCAGATGCTCTGTAAACCAATAAACATCATTTGTTGTAGTGATGTTTCTGACTCTTTGTTGGGCGCGGCCGCATCGGCACAAAGAGTTAGTCATCAAGAGTAATGTATGACCATGCTTAGATGTAGCGATATTCTTTGAACCAGATGGGCCTAGCTGATGAAAAAAGGCTAATAGTTTGTTAGGTTTGAAGCTGCTACGACAATGGCTATGCAAAAAAGTTTGAAAATCTGCACACGAATTTGTCTAGTTTTTCAATCTTTGGATAATTTACAAGGTGGCTTTCTTCTGCGCGGGTTTTCCTGAGTAAAGCTTAGAGGTCTTCAAGGGTTGCCCCATCAAACTAATTTAGAGAGTGACCTTTGGCGCAAAATAGAGAGTGGAGTGAAATTTATTTTCATGAAGAAATGTGAAATTGTCACTTTTCGTCTAGATCACTGCTCTAAAAATTGCACATATGAATTTTACTTTTATGAAACAACATGAAATGCGAATCACTACTGCAAAAATGAAACATCTGGACGCGTTCGTGGATTTTACGTCACACGTATGAGAAGAGTGACAATTCATACTATCGCCGGATATGTGGCAACCCTGCTCGCAGCTTTCTGAGCAGAACTAGAAATACTCTATATGACTAAGTAGTGTTGGGAGATTTTCGATACTGATAACGATATATCAGTCCAAATATCGATATCGAATCGGTCCAAATACCGTTATCGAAACGTGGTGATATGATTGCTGTGAACAAAAATTTGAGCAACAACATCCCACCCAACATTTTCGTGCCAAACACAGGAAGAACCACCAGGGGCCACCCAAAAAGCTGAAGAAGAGGCCTGTACTGAAGGCACAGACCTTCTTCACAAGAAGATCAGTCAACTTGTGGGACGCACTAGCAGATTCCACTGTTACCTGCCAAACAACAAATAGTTTCAAACAACATTTGGACGAGGAGTGGTCAGGCAAACAATGGAGATTCAACTGGAAACTTGAACAAGACAGCACCCATGAAGGCGTATATTAGGAGAAATCCTATTCGCCTGCAATTGCAAATTTGCAGGTAATTTGCAGGTAAATACCGATATCGAAAACGATATTTGTTCATTCATCATTATTGTAAATAATCCAACATAACCTACATTTATATTTCCGAAACTGGAGCAATATGACGCAAGATGCTATTCGACGACAATTTTGTTCTTAAATTTTGGCGAAACGAGACGTATCCTCTAGCGAAACATGGTAAAGAAATATCGATATCGATATATCGATTATCGAATATCGAAAGTGAAAATACCGATGTATCGAAATGAAATTTTCATACCGAAAATTCGGTATGAAAATACCGAAAATATCGAAAAATCAAAATATCGCCCAACACTATGACTAAGTCCAAAATACGCCAGTGAACCTCTGTAAGAACGAGAAATGTCGCCCAGAGGATAATCCAAATCCTATGTCAGCCAATCAACGGCATTCGTTGGGACAGCTGTGGTGACGCTTCCGACTCTTCGCTAGGCACACGGCGATTCTTCATCAGCACGAAGAGTTAGTCATCAAGCGTCTACACGGCTAAGGGAGAGCGCGGATACTTGGAGGGGGGGGGGGGTAATCTAAATACTGTAAATGTTTAGATGCTTCCGATGTAACTCCTCTAAGTCTTTACCTTCAGCTCTACTTCACAGAAGTGAATCTGTAAATAAATTGCTCCAAGCAATTTAAATTAGATACCCTTTCATGCCGCCGACTTCAACTTTCTATGAAGTTCGGTACATCTATAATCCAAAACTCATTTCACCGCGATATACTCCTCCCTGATTTTCTCCCCTCCCGAGTTCGTCTTCCTCGTCAAGCTGCCGAGCCTGAGCCGCGTTTAGAGCCGGCGGTAGCTTTGCAAACAAGGTATGCTCAGAGTTTCGTCCCCGTTCGTTTTTGTTCGTTTATATAACTCGGAGCGCTTTTGAAGCCGAGCACTTTATTTGTATTTTATTAATTGTAGTCTATTATGTTATTGACCATAGATAAGATGTCGGTATAAATGTCGCAAAACTGTAAAATGCTCCTCAGCCGGGATTTGAACCCAGGGCCCTCTGCTTACAAGGCAGTCACTCTACCACTGAGCTACCGAGGGGCTTGTGAACAGAGTTTGCAAACCACTACAATAGTCTGGTAGAAGCCGGCCATAGGAACAGTGATCCCGCCCGAAGGCAAATTCATCTAACCAGTTCACATCCCCGTGTCACATAAATTAATAATATAGATGCCATCTATATTACAACCCATCGGCTTGTCGTTATCTGTTTTTTAGATTATACTGAACTGAACTGGATTGAATATCTAATTCACAAATATGTACCTTTCCTTGCGCAACAAACCATTTGGGAAAAATGGGGAAAAGTTGTGATACGTGCTCAAGTGTCGGCCAAATTATCATTCCCCGTCTTTCGAAGTTGTCGCGCCAACTTTTTTCAACCACCCTCGGACAAACGACCAATAGTGCAGATTGAAGCGAAAGAAGAAAAGGGGAGCAAATCAATAAATCTGACTAGTCTTTCGATATCATTAGGACTGACCTGAACAAACTTTCCATGCCTTATCAATTAATCAAGGATTAGTTATCCACCGAAAGAAAGTCCGCGGAAACCAATCTTGGATGCGCTTCTGAACTTCACGCACGTTCCGGCTATTCTTCGAGGAGGAAAACAAAACAAAGAAACCGATCAATCGATAAAAACGTCGACCTTACCTGGCCAGCATGGTACCAAGTAATGAAAGACGGGGGTTCTGGAGTAATGGGGGCAACACACGTCAGATTAATGTCGCTTCCAACCTTGATGAACAACTCAGGGGCGCCGTGAATCTTCGCTTTGGCAACTGGAAAGAAAATGGTGAACTTCAGACGGATACTTTGGTTTACGGCTATGACAAGAGATCCATAATTTAGGATAAATCGATTGCCAGAGGAAGCATTTGAAGGAATGTTCTCTTACCCTAGGTTCACACAGACGTTCACACTGAGGCGATATCGGTCATCGCCGATATTTTTGTTGCCAAAATCGGCGATTTCTGTTGCTTCGTCAGGCGATATTCAATGTTGGGAGAATTCAACTTTAATCGGACGACAGTACGATTTTATGCACGGAACAGCAACATGGACGGCCCTTTTGATGGTTAGCTTTTATAAAAATTAATTATTGCCGTTGAGTTCCACCCCATTTGTATGAAAAGCGAGAAAAAAGGGACATAAGAACTCTTTGCTATTATTGAAAGCCTGGGAAAATGTGTCCGAACCTATGTAGATCTCATGTTATGTTCAAGTTTCGAAGCGACTGTTCTCTAAAAAGCATACTGAACGTCTCTTCCTTCGCCGTCTAGCAAGCAATGACAAAAGCAAAACATCGTCATCATCCATGTCTCCTGTCACGTGGCTGTAATTTCAAATTTTTCGCGTTAAATTGTGTTGCCGACGAAAATTCAGTGTGAACATTCAGGCGATAAAAATCTTCTATCGCTGCGATCGAAAAATCTCGTTCGTCGCCGCGATTTGCTCTGTGTAACCTAGGGTTAGTGGTGCTACTACCTCACGACATGAACCATTTTATTTCAATTGCCGACAGCCCGTTTTATCATTTGTATCGCTGATTATATAATTGGGTTTCGTTCAGGTTTCTCTTCTTTCTTTCAATTTATGTAAACTTCTCGGTGTATCCACGACTCGGTTACAGTCCGTATCACAACCTAGACATTGTAATAATTATTAGTCTATCTAGACATAATTATTTGCAATAAACAATAATTATATTATTGTTCTACCTAGATAAAATAGGCCGAGGTCCATAGATAGATATATAGATTTATTCATTGCTGAGCAGCCCGAAGGCCACGGCAACAAATAATCACAAAAAATCTCACACACGAAAACACGCACAAAGTAAAAAAAAACTCCTCCACAATCTTCTCTACTCTAATGGCACATTTGTCGTATTTCCCTATTCCAAAAATCTACTCCTGTGATCCATCGCTATCCTCAGGACCTAGGAGCTTAAAGTACAATGGGCACTATTTATGCTTTATTTTTTAGAAACTGCTTCACAAATAAAAAACTTTGACTTCCCATAGGTTACGCCAGAAAGTAAGCGTTTCTTTGTTATCGCGTCTCATTACGAGCTTGTTACGAGCGTGTTCCACCCTACTTACTATAGTTACTACGCATGACGCCACGAATTCTGGCTTTTTACCGTCAAGGCTGGGACGGTTTTTCTATTTCCCAGCAGAATATCATGCCACTGGCGAATCCGACCAATCACGTTACAGAGATGCGTAGTTACCACGCTCACTACACTCCATAGCGCGGTAAGCAAATAGTTACTATTTGTTACTGTTTCGAGAAGGTTGCAATGAAACGGTCAGCGTAGTAACTTTTTTCGAGGTTGGAAAAAATAGTAACTAATAGTTACTATTGTTAGAAGGGTGGAACACGCTCTACGTCTTCGGCGTCTCGGCGGAGACGAGTTTGAAGACTGTACTTGCAAGGCGCGAAAATTCAAAAGCTCTACGTCACGCATGAAAATCTGCTATCTGATGAAACTTTATATTGTATGTGGTGCCACAGAAAAATTTTGATTTCCATATATGGAATTGCAGAAGTGCAAACATCTACAAATGTAAAAGACTTGCTTTGAGGTAAGCCTAGAACTTGCCAGGAATTCTCAGATAAAACTATCAAAAGAATTATTTGTCAGCAATACAGATATTATGAGTGTGTAACAACAGCGATACAATAAGAACAAAGGAACTCTGTTTATATTTGTCAAAACTAGTAAATTGCAGGATGGCAAGCAGCAAAATACTCCCTAATGACAAATTGGCCATAACAAATTGTCTCGGCTGATTTCTGATGCAATACTGTATTTTAAGGGGTCCTAATATGAGATCATGAATTCATGATAGTCTGATCCGCCTATTCTACTTTTATTTTCGACTTCTGCTTGACAGAAACCTACTTCATATCAAGAATAAGTAAGGGAAGAGAAGAACGGCGATCAGAAGAACCAGCACCAATAATTACTCTGTGGTCGGGATAGGTAGTGGGTAGGCTCCACCCCCGGTAAATGATTTGCGCAAAAAAAAGTCGTCAGCTTGATTCAAGTCTTCTCAATACTTTCCTTGTTTATTCTTGTTCATATTGTGTTTACCATCAATACCAGCCAAGATTTCAGGCATAAAACATTCCTGTCGTAGCAACCAATTTCTTTTAAGCACCAACAGACAGATCTGAAAAGAGACACAGAAAATATTCGCAAGTTATGATATGTATGTGCGGTTCTTTTAATGACATGACATTTTGGTATGATGATGATGATGAAATTATTTGTTTACGAACTAAAAAACAAGAAGGATATATCGCAGTACAACAAAACAAAGGAAAAACTACACTCAGCTTTCGTGGTAAAGTACGTAGTGCGTACGTAGTAAATGCACAGGATAAAAACTAACAAGCAAACACAAAAAAGGGTCAAGAGCAGAAACGTTGATGTCATGAGCAATAGAGGATAGTTTTGCACAAGCGTCATATGGTAAAAAGTTTGAAGTTACGCATGAATTCCTGTAGGAAGGTATAAGAGGAACTTACAATATTTGAAAAAAGAAAGTTCTGATACATTTAAATCTTTTAGTCTTAGGATACCTAAAGTGTCCGGAAATGTTACAAACAGAGGGAGAACAAAAGCTATTATACAAGTTACCAAGGGCTTTGCTATTATACCTTTCTCCTTTATATCAGAGAAAGCTTGCACGTACGACGGTAAGGTAGATCTGCTTTCGAGCAGAAACAGCGCATTTCGAGGTCGTCTTTAATTGAAGGTTATAAAAAGAAAAGTTAGACCTCAAAGAGCTAGTCCCAAAAGACAGAGGTTCTGTTCCAATTTTGTAACATCCGTGACTCCCTCGAAACTCAGCTCGGTTTCTGAAAGATTATAGCCTACACCTTTTGCGGCTATTTTTAGCCTCGCACACCCACATTGCTTTGAAAAGAACCAAGGAGAAACTTGCATAACCGGCACTTCTGACAAACGAGGTCTTCGGAAGCGACAGGCGGAAGCCTGCTCCGCATCGAAAAGATCCAAACACGGAAAATGCAAAAATAAGTCACGCGCAGTTAGGGCGGATAAACATTACCTAGTAAGTTAAGAATCTCGGGTATGTTAATTGAAGGACTGGGGACGCAGAGCTTATGAGTATTACAGCCACGACAGTTCCTTCAACACAACCTTCAGATATACTATGACAATCTTCCGTTGTTTGAATTACCTGGGAATCTTATCCGCATCGTTTCCTCCCCTATACCAATCAAACCGCTTACATTTCCGAGCAGTAACGATTCTACGACACGGAATCAAATTGAAAGCTGGTATCAATTTCCCATGGAATCCTACACTATACTCCCCCCTCCCTTCTTTCCACCTTGTTATTTTTCCGAATTATGTAAGGGAATCCTACTGATTACGTGGGTGTCAGGGCTTCGGGGACCTTCCAAGAAAAAACATGACCAAGATCCATGACATCTTCAGCATTTCCTCTGCGGGAAACAGACTTGATTTGCCCCTTAGTTTACAGACACCCAGAACGAGCAGTTACAAGTTAATTCGTTTCTAACATTCGTAGAGCGTAACGAGCTATCATGAAGGCCCAGGGGATCACTAACTGCTGCGACTTTTTACTGTTAGATAACGTAACAAGTGACGACATATCTCTAAGCGAGGTTTCTTAGATGTTTCTCTTGTGATAAAGCTGCCGATTTTCAAAATCTAAAAGATAACATGGACTTTGATGTCTATTGGTTTTCCGGCTTCTTGCTTATTGAGGTGAAATGTCGGTCCCTATTTTTGTACGATGTATGGAGAAAGCGATGAAGATTTCTGGATTCCTGTGTTTTTGCAAATGAGTTAAAAAAAGTTGAGGCAGGAAATTTACTTGGAGTTTTTGGAAAGGGAGGAATGGTTGAGTCTTTGAGGGATACACATTTTGGGGCTAAAGAATTTCGGAAAAGGTTGGGTATTTTGGGCATGGCATGGCATTTAGATAGGGAAAATTTTTCGTAGACATGTTTCTTGTTTATGTGAAGCTGAGTTACGAAGAAACTTTTATTATTCGAATTAAATATTTGTGTTGCTGTTTGTATGCTAGTAAATTCGCAATTATAAGTTATCGCTGTTGTAGTATATTCAATTTCTTCCTTTTTTTTACTCTACTTCCTCTGGAATTTGTGAATCATAAATAAATATTATTATTATGATATTATTGAAAATTTATGTAATTAGTGGTTTGATTTACTTGGTGTTTATCCATTGGAAGTTTTTTTTTTATTGACCATGACCCTTTGGGCTTTTAGCGTAAATTAATATCTATCTATCTATCTATGTCATGTTGACATACATGCAGTCGTACTGATTAATCGAACGTAAAGGCGCTCACGCGGACAGCAAACAGAAAATATCTCGTATAATAAGTCTTAAGTGGCATGCCCCATTATAGAACAGTCCTTCTCTCTCGGACCCCATTTTCTGCTATATCTTCCAACTTCAGCTCAAGCACTGGATTTAGACCTTTTGCCAGGCAAATGGGCTATTTTTTGCTCAGCGAGACTAATTATAAACCTTCCAAGGAAAACCGCCAAGACCCAAGTCTTGGCGGTGAGGAAATAACATTAAGAGAACTGCGATGGTAAAATGGCACTAATTAATGGTAAACTAATAGGCTAATCATCACGTCATCTTATAGACAGGAGTGTCTCTGACTCATTTGTTTCAAACTCCATAAAATCGGCGACGTTTTTGGGATCCCAAAACGTCAGTGGAGGGATACCTACGACATCGCGAAAGTTGCCCTCTGTCACAATAACTCTCGAAGGGGTTGAGATATTTTGTTCGAATTTGGCACGATGACTCTTTGGGTCAAAGTACAGGTCAAGTTCGAAGATGGGCTCTGTAGCCCTATCCTTAGTGGTGGGGGAGGGGTTTCAAATTAAGGGACGACAAAAAATAATTTTAAAGCTAATTTTAAAAATAGTCGATTTAGGGGTAAGGAAACATGCTGACTCAGAATACGAAAATATAGTTCACCCGAAATCCGGCAAAAACTTTTATCTGAAGTTGATTAGATGTTTGATTGCTGAATCCGAATATGAACATTATTTTCACGCCGGACAAGTAGGTCGCGCTGAATCCGGAAATTTAGCATAAAGTTTTAACATGGTCGGTATGGAGTGAGGAGACATGCTCTTGCAACTTTCGAACATACTAATGATAAACAGAAAATTTATGCGATTAGTTTAGCTATCACTACTGGGTCGAAAAGTCAGAATGCATCCAACGACTATCTGGTAACAATTTATAAAACTTGTTGACCAATTATTGACCATTGACCAGTCCCTACCCTACCCTTTTATTCATACATGCGAAAGCTCTGCGCTTGTGTTACATCAATCGCAACCTTCGCAGAAAGATTCACTGGCAAAGTAAAGGCCAAGTCCGTAGATGGGTCCTTTAGCCCTATATTTAGAGGCCGAGGAGGGGGTTTCGAATTAAGGGAAAAAACAAATATGTTTTATGAGCTAATGAGATATTCGTTTAAGGGCTAAGGAGGCTCACTGAATCCATATCTAAACTTAGTTTTCTTGCCGGACGAATGATTCACCAGGAATTCGGCCAAAAGTAGATATTTGGTTAAAGCTCAAAGCTGTTTCTGAAGTCAATTCGAGATTCGGTATCGGGATAAGGAGATATGCTGAATCGAATTCTGAACTTTTTTCCTTGGCGGATAAGCTGGCAACATTTGCAACAAGACCAAAATTTTCGATGGGATCCCAAAAATTCAATATCTGATCCAGACAACTGGGTCTTGTCTTAGCCAGATCCAGTCATCGCCAGAATCCTTGAACATTCTTACAATTAAAATTCAGAAACAGATTAAGGCCAAATAGCTAATCATCTGAGAAAACCAAGTTCAGATATGGATTCAGCATGTGTGTTTACCTGTATAAGTCATATCTGTTTTATCCGAAAAGTTCCTGCCACTTCTGCCAATTTCCCGGTTTCGGCCGAACTCTAGAACTACTTGTCCGGCGAAAAAAGTAAGCTCAAAAACGAACTCAGGGTATCTTCTTTCCCAAATAATGAACATCTAATCAACTTCAAATAAAAATTTAACTTATAACAAATTTTTCCGACTCCAGCCGGATTCCGGTCGAACTATCTGTCCGGGTAAACTATGACTGTCACACACGGATTCAGCGTCTCTTCTTACCCCTAAATCAGTTATCTAATCAGCTAGAAATAAAACTTTAACTTCTAACAATTTTCCAGTTTTGGCCGGATTCCGGGCGAACTACATGTCCGGGTAGAAAATTGTTTTCACATAAAAGTTCAGCATGTCTTCTTGCCCTAAATCGGACACCTGATCAACTCCAAATAAAACTTTTAATTTTAACAAACTTTCAGGTTTGGGCCGGATTCCGGGCGAACTACTTGTCCGTCGAGAAAATGGTTTTCACCATCGTCTTCAGCATGTCTTCCTACCTATAAATCGAACATCTAATCAACTTCAAATAAAACTTTTACTTTCAACAAACTTTCCGGTTTTGGCCGGATTCCGGGCGAACTACTTGTCCGATTACAAAATGGTTTTCACCATCGTGTTCAGCCTTGGTCATTGGTCGGGTTCACCCGTGGCATGATATTCTGCTGGAAAACAGAAAAATCGTTCCAGCCTTGACGACAAAAAGGCAGAATCTGTGACGTCATGCGTGGTAACTACGGTAAGTAGGATGGAACACGCTCCTTTTGTCGTCAAGGCTGGAACGATTTTTCTATTTTCCAGCGACAGAGATTCGTGGTTACTACGCTTACCACGCTCCCGAGCGTGGTAAGCAAATAGTTACTATTAGTTACTATTTCGAGAAGGCTGGAACGGTCAGCGTAGTAACTTTTCGTGAGGTTGGAACGGATTTAGTAACTAATAGTTACTATTGGTACGAGAGTAGAACACGCTCAAGATAAGATAAGATAAGATTTTATTTGCGCTAACAGCCAACGGCCATGGCAAATGCAAATGGAACAAAAAAAACAACAACACCACACACAAAAAATATTAAACTCCTATAGGCACCTATCCCTATGGGCTAGGGCTACCCTGAGGAACCTCACCAGCTGTTTTATATTTTCAAAACACTTTCATATGTTCTTGATTCATTTTCTTCTTAGTTGAAGAAAGGGTTGAAGACCTTGCACGGAATCACGGACTTGGTCGGTGGGCAAGTCCGTGATTCTCGAGGAGCTGCCGTCTTCCTCGGAAGCACTGCAGTGCAAAAACAAATGTAGAAAGAATCAGTCCGGAAGCGGTCGAGAAGTGGACCTACAGCGTGCAACAAAAACGAGGCTGTGATTGGGAGGACATCCAGGCAGCAGCACAAGAGAGAAGACTGGCGCCTATTCGTGGATGCCGTGGGTGCCTCTGGTGGCACAGCACTGTAAAAAGTTTCTCCGAGTAAGGATTAAAGTTCACTGCAGTATTTGCTACTGGGTTTAATCTTATCTCTACTAGGATTAGATTAATCCAAATTAGAGATAATCTTATCTCAGTAGAGACAAGATTAATCCCAGTAGCAAATACTTCAAGATTTTTTTTTACAGTGAGGAGGGTCTAAGGTAAGTTTTTATCTGCCCGAGGTTCAACGCAGTGAGTATGTACTTTTGGTTGTTGGATACCCGTGACCTGGTGATCAACTAGCAACGGAAGATCAGCACGAAATAACACATGCGCTCGTGAAAAACACATCATAGGTAGCGTTCCCCCAACTTAACAATTGTTAACGATCGTTAACTTTTCCCAGTTCTACAATTGTTAACTATTTTGTAACGATGCTCAGCGACCATCGTTACAAAATAGTTAACAATCATTAAGCTCTGGAACGGAAATTGTAGGTGGGTGGAGCTTAAACTTCGAAATCAGAAACGTGGAACGCAAAAAGTTAACGATTGTTAACAGTTTGTTAACAATCGTTAAGTGGTGGAACGCAACCATAGTAAAGACCCCTTGGTTTTGTTGCCTAGACTTACCTACGACATTCAGCAGAACTGATCTACTGATCTTCGGCTCAGAGCTAATCTGGCATTCATAAGCACCGGCATCCCTTGTCTGAACTGGCTTTAGCCGTAATGTCCAGTTATCAGTTCCAGGAACATGCACGGCAGAAAATCTAGCGTCGTTAGTATATGTGAGTGTACCAACTGTGAGTATGTGCAAGTCTCGTTGCCGGATCCATGATACCTGTAAAGAAAATAAACTCAAGCGATACTTGTAATTTCCTGGACCTCGCACTTCGCAGCTATATTTTTTTTTTAATAAATTCAAGAAAAAGAACAAAATAATTAATAACACAAGTTATAACACAAGAGCTGTAAGCTCATATGGCACTTGCAACTGTATTTAGTAGGTAAGGGCTCTGTTTTGAGGCAGAAATGATTATGGGTTTTTGTTTTTAGTGGAGTGTTCCTTGAAACAATCCACTATTGCGAGCGCTGTAGCAGCTTTCAGCTTTCGGTTTTCGGTTCACCATATTTGTGAAGCTCATAACTCGTGAACGAGTGCAAGTATGTAGTTAAAACTTTGTACAATTGTGGGTATTGGGGTCTAGTAGTGCCTTTTGGGGTCCCACCCCCCACACCTACCCGGTTCAGGGGCAAATGGGCCCAGATTCATAACTTGACCAGAACTGGACATACGACAATGAAATTTCTTGAACGTGTAGATCCAAGGGCTGGGAAATTGCTTTTAAAGTTGCACTTCCCCCACCCACCCCGTTCATGGGCAACTGGGCCCAGATTGCCCAAGAGTAAAGTTCGTTACCCGTGACAGGAATCAACAGGTATCAAGTTGAAACTTGGTAGGATTGTGAGCATTGGAGCCTCTTTTCACTTTTTGCGGGTCCCAAACTCCACCCCCACTTGGTTCAGGGGCAACTGGACCAGATTGCCCATTTTTTAATGTTTTTAACTTGACATTAACTGGAGATAAGGCGATGAAATTCCTTTGTGCTTTTGGATCATAGGGGTTGGGGAGAGTTAACCACCCCAATCCTCTCCGTTCATGGGTAAGTGGGCCCAAACTGCCCATGAAAAAAGTTTGTGACCCGTGACTGGAATCTGGCGTACTTGAGGAAAAAAAGGTGTAAACACGAATTTTGATGGGTCCCGACCCCCCCACCCCACCCCTCCCGTTCATGGGCAGCTGGGCCCAGACTTCCCATGAGCTGAAGTTCATCAATGACAGGTATCAAGTCCAACTCTTGTATATTTGGGGAAATATATATCTATGGATGTGGATTTGGTGTAACAGCAACAAATAAGACGACGCGACGTACTTTTATCTTTAATGGACAGTTGGAAACTTGACTGTTTTGTCATATGATTGATGATATGTCGTTCTTAATGAATTGTGACAAAGGGGGCATTAGGCTGCTACGATTTTGTTTATTGCACTTGTTATTACCTTGCTAATGGAAAAGAGGTTTAAAGGGTGGCAGACCATTTAGTCTTCGAACTAATGCTATTCGTGCAAGATCTTCAACATTTCTTTGGATTTATACTGGCGGTTTGTTTACATTTAAAGCCTTTAAAGTGGGATGATTACAAACTGGGTTATTTCAATCCTTGTTTGGTTATTGGGGATGAGGTATGTCTTGGTTCTAAAGCTGTCTGTATATAAAATGTGATAAGCAATTTACTTTTACACTCCACGTCTGAGCGCTTGCGCACTTGTTGAAATTTGTGTGTTAAGATACGCATTTTAAGGAGATAGAACTGAATTTGTAAGTGAAAGGTTTTCGTCTTTCTTCGTTAAGATTTTTGTCCAACTTGCACATCTGAAATCACCCCAACTAGCAATCGTCAAATAGGCCCACACACGAACAAAGGACCAACTTCGGCAATACCATAAATTTCACGTCACCTACGTTTTCGTATCCCAAAACACGTAGAACCTTGCACAACCGAAACTCCTGGTCTATTCTCACATATCTGATACAAACCTTAATCCACCATTCCTACATTAACACAAAATCAAAATGATACTTGATCTCGAAATCACGGAAATATCATTCGTGTTCAGCACGTCTTCTTACCCCTGTTAAAAATATTTTGTTCGCCCCTTAATCTGAACCCCCTCCCTTGGTCGCATCCCTGTTATGCCTACCAACTTTCAGAATGATCATGAACCATTGGAAATCACGATAAGATTATATATTCCGGTCTTCCCCCCCCCCCCCCCCCATAACTCCTCCATAGCTGTCGAACCCGGTCCGGACTTCAAATGGGATGTCAGAGATATGTCATTTATTCAGTCATTTAGCTTCATTCCAATCTGATAACCCGTTCGAAACTTACGCACTACTCAATTTTTCAGATTCTCCCGCCCCTTTTCGTGGGTTTGTTCTGACCATTTGTAAGCAAACCCTCAAACATAAGAATGAGCATGCACTTGGAAGTCACGATTTTGGTAAAAAAGTATTTTATTTTAGAACTTGCCTATATTTTCCGCCTCCTCCCCCAAATAATTGTCGGATCCGGTTCGGACATGAAAAAGATCACAACTGGACTGGATCCGGACACTTGGGTTGGGGGTGGAGGGGGGTTTTCGGAATTCCGGTGATGGCGGTTTTCGGGATTTTTACGACGAAACTTGGCAGGCATATCAGAGACCCGATCAATATGACTTGGAAATGAAAGTTTCGTCGATCCGATCATCGCGGGGGAGTTGTGGGAGGGGGGAAGTACTTTTCGACTTTGCTGTTAAGATGCGCACTTTAAGGGAGCTAAAACATCATTTGTAAGCAAAACCCTTGAGGCAAAAATTAGGATGGCGATTTCTAGACCAATCTTGTCGAATCTCTAACATTCCAGCCAAGTTTCATCGTCCTAGCACATCTGGAAGTACCTTAACTCGTGATCACCAGAATTGCGGTCCCCCCCCCCCCCACACACACAATAGTTGTCGGATCTGATCCGAATATGAAGAAGATCACCTGAGACATGTCTTCTGTTCAAGCATACAATTTCACTGGAATCCGATCACCCGTCCAAAGTTACGAATGACTCAATATTCCGGATTCCCCTCCCATCACTCCCCCATGATCATTGGATCGAGGAAAATTTTTATTTCCAAGTCAGTTTGATCGAGTCCATGATGTGCCTTCCAAGTATCGTTGCGAAAATCCCCCAAACCACCATCACCGGAATTCCGCCCTCCCCCCCAAGTGCCCGGATCCAGTCCAACCGTGTAAATGATTTTCTAGAGCAGATACTTGTTCAATTCCCAACAAGTTTCACTCCGATCCCTCCATTCAAGTCGTTTCTCGAGCGGTCTCCCCCCTCCCCCATGGCTGTCGAATCAGGTCCGGACTTCAAATGAGATATCAGAGATATGCTATCTATTCAATTATTAAGTTACGCACTACTCAATTTTCCAGATTCCCCCGCCCTCGCACTCCCCCCACCCCCCAGGTGGTCGGATCAGGAAACTGATTATTTCCAAGTTAGTTTGGTCGGGTCCCTGATACGCCTGCCAACTTTCATCGTCCTAGCACATCTGGAAGTACCCTAACTCGAAAAAGTGTGACAAACTGCCCTAAATTTCCCAGATTCCTCCGTCCTCCACTCCCCCGCAGATGGCCGGATCGGGAAACTGATTGTTTCCAAGTTAGTTTGGTCTGGCCCCTGGTATGCCTCCCAAGTTTCGTCGCGAAAATCCCCAAAACTGACATCACCGGAATTCCGGGAATCTCCCCTCCACCCCCCCCCCCCCCCCAAGGGTCCGGATCCAATCCAATTGTGTAAACGATTTATCTGGGGCAGATGCTTGTCCTTCCCAGCAAGTTTCACTCCAATCCGATCACCCGTACGAAAGTTACACACTAGGCCTAATTAATTTTCCAGATACCCCCGCCCTCCAGCCCCCCCCCCAGATGGTCGGATCGAGAAACTGATTGTTTCCAAGTTAGTTTGGTCGGGTCCCTGATATGCCTCCCAAGTTTCGTCGCGAAAATCCCCAAAACTGACATCGCCGGAATTCGGGAATTTACCCTCCAACCCCCACCCCCAAGGGTCCGGATCCAGTCCAATTGTGCAAATGATTTATCTGGGACAGATGCGTGTTCTTCCCAGCAAGTTTCACTCCGATCCCTCCACTCTAACCATTCTTGAGATTTCCAGCTCCCCCATAGCTACCGAATCCGTTCCGGACTTCAAATGGGACATCAGAGCTATGTCTTTTATTCATTTATCAAGTTTCATTCCAATCCGATCACCCGTTCAAAAGTTACGCACTACTCAATTTTCCAGATTCCCCCCCCCTCCACCCCCCCCCCCCCCCGATGGTTGGGATCAGTAAACTGATTATTTCCAGGTTAGTTTGGTCGGGTCCCTGATACGCCTGCCAAGTTTCATCGTCGTAGCACATCTGGAGGTACCCTAACTCGAAAAAGTGTGACAAAAAAACGGACAGCTCCCTTACCTACTACATATAGTTGCAAGTGCCATATGAGCTTACAGTTCTTGTTTTTTTTTTTGTTTTTTTTTCACCATTTATCAAGTGTTCGAGGATAAGGGTCTGATTTACTAGGAGACCCTAAAACGAAACTGTTTTCTGATATAGCAGTCGAAGAATTGCTTTCAAAGAAACCTTAACTACTTTCGTTATTTCCATTAACGTGAGACCCTTTAGAAACTTCCAACGAGGAGTATTTATTGCAAGAAAAACGGTCTCGTTGAATTCCCAGATTGTCAAGTGGGAAGTAAAACAGGGAATTATGTGTCTCATATCTTACTGAGTTCCAGAACTTTCGCCCTCTATTTCCCAAAGAAGTAGCCAATTTACGAAAACCGTGAAAAGTCTTGGTAGCATTTGTTCGTGTAGCTCTGATGGTCCAGTTTCGCAATGCGATCCACTCCCTTTTCTGGGAAGATTCAGACTTCAGAATTAGAAGTTGGCAAACCGTAACAGAAGCGAGGAGATGAAGTACAGTTCGAAGGCTGGATGCCTAGACAGCAAAAAGATGGCGGAAATAGATTTAACTCCTACAAAGGCAGAGGGTTGATAGGTAATTTTTATTTTTATTTTTTTTGGGGGGGGGAGGTATTTAACAACTGGGTGGTCATTTTTAGCGACTGTTTTTGCAGAAAAAAATACGGTTCACAAGAACAAGAGCTGAGAACTCATATGGCACTTGTTACGAGTAGGTGGTGCGAGAAACGAGAAAGGAAATCTGAGCATTTTTCCGGAAATTCAGGTACCCCTCCGCACTTTGCTCGGATCCAGTCCAGACCCTGAAATATGTCATCTAAGGCATGTGACCTCTCTACTTTCCAAATTTCATTTAAACCACTCCACTCGTTTAACCCCTATGCGAGCCACAACATTTCAAGGACTCCTTCAACTCCCCCCACTGTGGCCGAATATGACTCGGACATGTAAACTTCACATCTCTAACATCTCCTCTTCCCGTCAATCAAGTTCAACTCGAATCGGAGCACGTCTGCAAATTTCCAGTTCCCGCTTCATCCTCTTACTACCTAGGGCGGATCCGGTTCGGACGCCAAATGACAAATCTAGGCCGCATAGACTTGATACTGTCCAACTTGCATCCCATTCGACCCATCCGGTTGTTTTTTATGCATGTCACAAACTTTCCAGACCCCCCTCCGCCAACCCCTCAACCCCATGGACGCATGGGGTTCAGACACATGCTTTGCACATCATAGTCATCAGTTCTTGTCACCCATTAAGTTGTACTTGAATCGGACCATTTGTTCGAAACCAACGGAAGTCATTAATATCCGGATTCCCCGTCCTTCCCCGAAAAATGGTCGGAAGTCTTCCTAGGGCATTGTGTTGGGTCCTTAAGTCTATTTGGTCGGGTTATGAATATGCCTGCCAAGTTTCATCGTCCTTAGCACATCTGGAAGTATCCTATAACCCGCAATCACCGGAATTCCAGGACCCCCCCCCCCCCCCCCCAAAGAGCCCCGATATGATCTGGTTCTGTCAAGAAGGTATCTAATGCTTATGCTTGTTCTTCCCACCAAATTCCGTCCCGATCCCTCGACGCTAAGCGTTTCACAAAAAATTCGATGCCCCATTCCAACTCCCCCCCCCCCCAAGTTTCGAATGCGGTCCGGACTTGACATGGAACATCTGAGACAAAGCTCTTTCCACTTGCCAAGTTTCAATCCAATCCCATTGCCCGTTCAAAAGCTATAAATGAAACTGGATTCCGGGTTCTCCATCCCTCCACTCCTCCCACGATGATCGGATCGTGTTAACGACTATTCTCAAGTCGGTCTATTCGGATCCCGCATATTTTTCCCGCGAGTTTCATCATCCTAGTACATCGGGAAGTACCGAACTCACTGGATCATCAGATTCCCCCCCCCTCCCCCAACTCCCCCCCACAGTGCCCGAGTCCAGTCCGGTTATGTCAATGAATATCTAGGACGTGCTTGTTTTTCCCACCAAGTTTCATCCCAATCCCTCCGCTCTAAGCGTTTTCCAAGATTTCCGGCTCTTCCCCCTCCAACTCCCCCCAAAATCGCCGGATCCGGTTCGGATTTGAAATGGGTCGTCTGAGACACGAGTTCTTTCCAAATATCAAGTTTCATTAAGATCCGATCACCCATTCAAAAGTTATAAATACCACAAGATTCTGGATTCCCCCTCCGTCCACTCCCCCCACGATGGTCGGATCAGGGAAATGACTGTTTCTAAGATCATCAATTCAGGTCCCTGATACGCGTGCCAAGTTTCATCGTCCTAGCTTATGTGGAAGTGCCCAAACTAGCAAAACCCGGACAGACCGACCGACGGGCGGACGGACAGAAATTGCGATCGCTATATGGCACTTGGCCGAAGGGCAAATGCCATAAAAAAAGGACATTTTTGACGAGAAATCTACTGATTTTCAGACAAACCGACCGTTTCGACCGGATCCGGCCAAGGTAGAGGGGGGGGGGGGGGGTCCAGTCAAACTTGATGGACGGGAAGAGGAGAAGTCAGAGATGTGACATTTCTGTTTCCGAGTCGTATTCTGCCACATTGGGGGAGCTGGAAGGGGAGTCCCGGAAACGCTGTGGCTCGCATCAGGGTCAAACAAGTGGAGTGATCTGAATGAAAACCTAAATCGAACATCTAATAAACTTCTTATAAAACTTTTACTTTTAATAAACTTTCAGGTTCGGACAGGATTCCGGGCTAACTACTGCGAGAAAATGGAGCATTTCTTCTAACCCATTGATCGACTATCTCATTAGCTTTTAAAAATATTTTTTTCGCCCCTTAATTTGAAACCCCTCCCCTAAATATGCAGCTATGGGGCCCATCGACGAACTCGACCTTTCCCTTGACCCAAAGAAGCCTCACGCCAAGTTTCATCCAAATATCTCATTTCCTTCGAGAGTTATCGTGCTGACAGACGGTCGGACAGACGGACAACTTTTGCGCAGTCATAGGTATTCCTCCACTTACGTCCTGGGATCCCAAGAATACAACGCATGAACGGAAGAGGTTGTTTGTTTTATTCTAACGGTGGGGAAACAATCGAAGTTTTTCGGAGACGCAGAGGGACCGTAGTCTTTCGTTTAGACAGATCGTACCCTTTTACACTTACGTATAATCGTTCTCCGGTTACAATATTTAGATAGGCACTGCAACCAGCTATAACTATCGACTGTCTCCACTCGAGTCTCTGCATCGTCTGTTCTATTCGAGCTTCAGATCAGTTACCCTTCTTGAACCGTTGCACCATCGCCCAACAACACAAGTTTTCGACCCTCAAAAGAGCACACAAAGATCTGCAACCCACACAACACCTTTCCAAATCTTAAACGAGCATGCAAAGGCCCTATCCCTAAGAGGACATATGAAGGACAGAGAAACCAAGAAGTAAATCAGAAATCTAGATTTTCTTACGAAGGATGTGCTGATTCTTTTCACGGTTGTTAACTACACTGTAAAAAAAAAATCTTGCACTACTCTTTTACTCTTTTCAAATAACTCTTGTCTTTATTGAGGTATGATTACCCCTAATTCGGATTAATTTTATCCCAATAGAGAAAAGATTAATCCCAGTAGCAAATACTGCATCCTTATTAATCCCAGTAGCAAATACTGCATCCTTATTCGAAGAAACTTTTTACAGTGTATATCAATAGAAATTAATTTCAGAAAAGTGACGAACTGTCACAAGAGCTGAAAAACAAAAATGTTGTCATGGATTTAAGGATAACATTCAAAGGAACCCAAGATTTTTAGTTTAGTCTCTTGCTTCTTGTTTCTGACTTTAAGTTTAGAGCTCGGCGCTTCCGCTCTTTTCAAAAGAATGCTACTTCTTTTACGCTAACAAGCTATCGGATAGCCCACAATAAGCGTATAGGTAGTGTGACTGAAACGACGAAACTGGTATATCGATTGGCTTAACTGGCATTCTTCTGAACCTGACCTTTTCGGCGTTGACTGATCTAACACTAAGACCCTTCTAACCAGACTTTTTCGAGATCATTTTCGTAACACCAGGGACCCATAAATTTCCTGTGATGACTCGCCATTCAGGGGGCTTGTCACTAAGAGATTTCTGATGCACTCTTGACCGAGCGTCAGATAGTTCGAGAAATACCCACTGGGATAAAATACCCGGCTATCCAGATAGACAAAATTTTTCGCAGCTGTTGTGCTGAACTAGGATTATTTCTCTGTAATGGAAGAGTATCCTGGATCTTTTGTCCTAGCTTAGGTACCTGGTGGCATGCTGAATAGTCCAAACAAATTTTGTCTATCTGAGCAAGAACGCCGATTCGACCCAAGCGCAATTTTTGGAAACTAGATGAGGCTCGGGCAACATAGCAACATAGAAGCATAGGAAATGACAAGCCCCTGAATGGCGAGTCATTACAGGAAATTTATGGGTCCCTGGTAACACTGACTATCATATCAATCTACAATCAAGTTTAAAAGAACCTAAGGTTTTCGGTTTGGTCTTTCCTTTCCCAACATTTAGAGTTCAGAACTTCTGACCTTTCCAAGAAACGATCTTGCTATCCAATAGCCTACATGAAAATTTGTTACCGACCTTCAAGCACGATGGCAACTGCTTGGGAGCATTTGCTTCGTTAATTAGTGTCAAAGGATAAGATGAAAGCGCCGTTAATAATCTCAAGCAGTTCGCCAAAAGAGGACAACACTCGATTCCGAGTAGAGTGCCCGGTGTCTGAAGAAGGTACTTTGGGATCCCGGACTTCACCAAGGAATGCATTTGACGTCTTATTTTTTTATCGAGCGGGAAAAGCGATGATCTGGTATTTACTAACAACAACAAGAGCTAGAAGCTCATATGGCACTTGCAAGGCTGGCTCAGAGGATGGAAGTAGGAATTGCCGATTCGTGGGTTTGTTGTGATCAATTGTAAGCAAGACCCTTGAAATAAGAATGATCATGTGCCCTTGGAAGTCACGAGAATGTGTAGTTTTGGTAAAAAGTATTTTAGTTTTGCACTTGGCTGTGAAGATGCGCACTTTAAGGGCGGTGGAAACTGATCTACAATCAAAACCCTCGAGGTAAAAACGATCATGAGCATTTTAGTATTATGAATAAATACCGTTCGGTCAAAAGTATTTGTTTTTTACTTTTCGGTTAAGATGCGCACTTTAAGGGTACTAGAAGTTCATTTCTAAGCAAAATTCTTGTGGCACAAAGACCATGGGCCCTCGGGGATCATGAAATGTATGGTTTGATCAAAAGTGTTTTTTTTTACTATCACTTTGCGGTTAAGATGCGCGCTTCAAGGGAGCTAGAAATTCATTTCTAAGCAAAAGCCTTGAGGCAAAAGTGATCATGGGCTCATGGGGATCATGAAATGTATATTTTGCTTAAATGTTTTGTACTTTGCGGTTAAGATATGTACTTAAGGGATGGTCAGATCTGGGAAGTGACAATTTTTAAGCCAATCTTGTTAAGTCTCTAATGTTCAGGTCAAGTTTCGTCGTCCTAGCACATCTGGAAGTACCCTAACTCGCGATGACCGGATTTCAGGACACCCCCCCCTCCCTGCAAATCCCCCTACAGTGCCCGAAATCCGGCCCGGACATGAAAAGGGACATCTCAGATACGGGGTCTTTCCAAGTATACAGTTTCATCAAGATTCGATTACTCGTTGGAAAGTTGTCATAAGCGTGTCACAAGATTTCCGGTTCTACCGTTCAACCCCCCCCCCCCCCTCCACATTCATCGGATCCGGTCCGGACTAGACTTGGGACATTTGAGGCACGAGGTCTTTCGAAAATCAAGTTTCATGGAGATCCGCTTCAAGCCTCAAGCCTCAAGTTCAAGCCAATTGCATCGTCCTAGCAGATCGGGAAGTACCTCGGAAATTCCGGACCCCCCGCTAAAACTTCCCCCCAAGTGTCCAAATCCGGTCCGATTCTGTCACTGATGTCACTAGGGCTTGTGCTTGTTCTTCCCACCAAGTTTCATCCCAATCGCCCCACTCTAAGCGTGTCACAAGATTTCTGGTCACCCTTTCCGACTCCACCCCACACAGATCCGGTCCGGACTTGAAATGGAACATCTGAGAAACGAGGTGTTTCTAAATTTAAAGTTTCATCGGGATCCGATTATCAATCAATCAATCAATCAATAAGTATATTTCGCATAATATTTCTGTAGAACAAAAATAACCTTGTACGTCAAAACAAAATTGTTTGAAAAATAAATAAAACAACGGTTAATGCAAGGTTACCGGTTGTAAAGTTACACATGCCTCAACATTCCGGATTTCCCAGCCCCCCACTCCCTTACGGTGGTCGGATCGGGGAAATGACTACTTCCAAGTTAGTTTGCTCGTGTCCCTGATGTGCTTGCCAAGTTTCATAGTCCTAGCACTTCTGGAAGTACCCTAACTCGAGAACAGTGGACCGACAGACCGACCGAAAAGTGATCGGTATATGGCACTTGAGCGAGGTTGCAAGTGCCATAAAAAGGCCTGGAACTACGGCTAAACCTTACAAGAGAAAGCCAAACAAAGAGAAACATCCTCCGCCAATATCTTTCTTAGAGGCCAATGGCCTATTTCTGTATTATATTATAACTATTACATATAATATCCCTTAAAGTTTAACCGAAAAGGCCTGAGGTATTACAGTCTAGTTTCCCATCATTTGTTCACTTAAATAGGCTTGAAGACTCGAATAAAATGCTTTACTTGGTTTTTCCGCTATTCACTAATAGGCACTTTTCGTATTGTGAATTTTCCCTTTCAGATTTGTAATACCTCTATGTATTATTTTGAACATCAAAACTAGGCTACAACGGCAAACGATACCGATAATATATAGCCTATATATAAATAAGAAGAATACTAAACATGGCGGACTGTCTTTTTGATATTTGCGACGTCTGATATCGTCTGATATCTACAACGTCTGATTTTGTATTCCTTAGCCATGAAAAGGGAGAGGCCAGAAAAATCATGTTCCTTCTCTTTTTTCGGCTTAGGGGTTCAGCTTGTAGAGCCGTCTTGTCGGGAGGCCGTCCATATCCTCAACGAAATAAAACTAAATTCCTCAAGATAGTCAAAACAATTCAGCGGATTTAAAAAGAATATACAAAAATACGAGGTGTTTTCAGTCATAATGTAAAAAAGGCCTCAAAACATGTTAGTCTGTCGTTGGGATATGTGTAAACTTTTTCTGACACCTAAATCTCTTAAGCACTGACACAGCCTCACAAACATTTACTTCCTTAGGGTTCTTAGTTGAGCATCCACATGGAGGGCTTCAAGAATCCAACCAACTCTTGAACATCAATAAACGGCCACGTTATACACTGTCAGAAGTTTCATAACAGATTGCGCATAACACTTTCAGAATAACACCTTTTCACTTAGAAATAAAGTGTTATGACCAATTAAGTTTACACTATTTCGTGCCTAGATCTCCAACAACACCTTTAATTGGTAAAAATACTAACGGGAACGAAAGAAATATAACATATAACATCCCAAAGTGTTATCTGTTGAAACCACGCATCCTGCTGTTGTCGTTATGTAACTTCTGACAGTGTAGTATTTTTACCTATTGAAGGTGTTGTTGGAGATCTGGGCACGAAATAGTATAAACTTAATTGGTCATAACACTTTTTTTCTAAGTGAAAAGGTGTTATTCTTGAAAGTGTTATGCGCAATCTGTTATGAAACTTCTGACAGTGTAGCATTCGAACCAACCACTTCTCGTACCTCCTCCCGAAACCTATTTATTTTTCGCATTCACACATCAAAGTTTAGGACAATCTCACTTAGGGCTATGCAGCAAAACCACACTTAGACCAGGATTAAGTATCTTATTTACTTTGGCAGACTTAGCGGGAGGACCGGTTGGGTCCACCATCCACAAATGACCATTCCGCACCTAGTTTAAAGTAGCGTGCACACACAGTCCGAATTTCACAGTCCGGTGCGAATTTCCTTCTCCGCTCCAGAATTTTGACGCATCGCATGCGGATTCGGTCCGATAATTTCGTTCCGATTTGAGTAGAAAATATTCTACTTTTACCGGAGCGAATTTTAAACGCATGCGAAATTGTGCCCTGAGAATTGAAAATTAGAAGCTGTGTTTGAAATTTCAACTGTTTATACGACCTATTTAATGTCAGCTGCATTCATTCATTCGGCAATCAATCAGCATGATCTGACTGTAGGCTAAGCAGTGGATTTTTCAAACCTGGGGCCAAGTTTCACGTCTGAATTTCGTTTTATCTGAAAAACCTGTCGGGCATCGTGACGCGAATTTCGTATGCGCGTTTTCGCGTGCGGAATCTTACCGGACTGTGTGTGTACTTAGCTTAAACCTTGCTACCAACACTTTTGTTCAAGCTGCTACCGGCTACCAAATAGCGCACGTCACCCTGCGAAAGATCAATGGCAAACTTTCGACTTGCGAATTGCTGGGTAGCATCAACGAGGTAAACTGTACCCCCTCCCCCCCCCCCCCCCACACCCCTGTCTCCGCATACGGCCTTGACCAGAATATGTCCCTTAAAAAGGGGGAACGTCTTCGAGCCCAGGTTGTTCAATCCCAATCCAAACCTTCAAGTTGTTCATCAGACAAAACAACCCCTGATTTGGGTCATCGAAAAACCTGAGTCATCGTCTAACTGTCAAAAATATTCAAGGAGGAAAAGAAAAATAATGTTCATGATGTCGGTGTACGATGTCATGGTGTCAGATGTAGCCCCCCCCCCCCCCCCACACACACACACCTGTCCCCGCATACGGCCTTGAGCAAAATATGTCCCTTAAAAGGGGGGTATGTCTTCGAACCTGAGTTGTTCAATCCCAATCCAGTTCTTCAAGTTGTTCATCAGACAAAATCAACCCCTCATTTGGGTCATCGAAAAACCTGAGTCATCGTCCAACTGCCAAAAAAAAGAATTCGGGGAAGAAAAGAAAAATAATGTTCACGATGTCAGTGTATGATGTCATGATGTCCGATGTATCCCCCCCCCCACACCCCTGTCCCCGCATGCGGCCTTGACCAAAATATATCCCTTAAACTTCGAACCTGAGTTGTTCAATCCCAATCCAAATCTTCAAGTTGTTCATCAGACAAAATCAACCCCTGATTTGGGTCATCGACAAACCTGAGTCATCGCCCAACTTCCAAAAAATTCGGGGACGAAAAGAAAAATAATGTTCATGATGTCAGTAAGGATGAACAATTCACAGGTTCGAAACTCACAAATATTTTGAACTAAGGCGTCGTCAAAGCACAGATACAAGTGACAAGACAGGGTGTGAACACATGGGTTTGATACTCTGCATGCGCTATTTGAACTGTCAAGCGACCGCCCTGTTTTGCGCCGCGGCCGAGCCCTGTGAGCCTCGCCTGAGAGCCAAGTTGATCGCTGATAAAGCTACCGCATCAAAAGCATTCTGCAACCTCACCTTTCTATCTCCAAGCTGTTTAACTTTGCACTGCAAGTACGCTGTCTGTCCTGCAGCTATCGTGAAGATCTGTTGTACACTTTGATCAAAACTTGGACCGGGGACGAGGTCTCTTGAGGGGCTATACTCGGAACTGTCTAGTTTTTCGGTTCTGGCTGTACCTAGAAATGACAAACTTTTAGTCAACTTTAGGAACTTCTACTAAAGATTCTTCTATTTAGAGAAAAATGGAAGGAAACTGTCCTAGGTACCATAACAAACAACGAAACATATAATTTATTCTTTAACTTTTTGGGATCCCAAAACGTAAGTGGAGGGATACCTATGACTTCGCAAAAGTTGTCCGTCTGTCAGCACGATAACTCTCCAAGGGATGAGATATTTTGACGAAAGGTGTGAGGATCCTTTGGGTCAAGGGAAAGGTTGAGTTCGTTCAGGTTCAGGTTCAGGATCGTTTCTTAATTTCATTAACTGTACACAAGTAAATTAACAAATACTCCCGGCAGAGGGCAAAGCACGAGTAGATGGGCCCTCATAGCTGCATATTTAGGGGAGGAGGAGGGGTTTCAAAATAAGGAGTGAAACAAATTTTTTTTAAAGCAAATGAGATAGTCGGTTAAGAGGTAAGAAGACATGTTGAACACGAATATGAAAACCATTTTTAGCCGGACAAGTAGTTCGCCCGGAATCCGGCCAAAGCCGGAAAGTTTGTTAGAAGTAAAAGTTTTATCTGAAGTTTATTAGATGTCCAATTTAGGGGTAAGGAGACATGCTGAATCCGAATATGTAAATTAGTTTCTAACCTGACAGGTAGTTCACCCGGAATCCTCCAAAAACCGGAAAATTTGTCAAAAAGTAAGCAAGTAAGTAAGTAATTTATTTATGACCCGCCATTTCGGAAAGGCGGAGTAAATGAAGAAAATAAACAAAACACATAAACACACAGAAAAGACACTTAATTTTCAATTTTTAATCTTCGGTCAGGAAGCAGTGGATGACGTCGTGCACTGGTTGGGCCCTGTTGTCCATGACTTTTGCAAGCGATTAGGAAACATCCAAAAGGGTAACACTTGCATCTTGAATTTTGAATTTCTCCGTCAATGTATGGTTATGACATAATTTTGACAAGTGGAACAGGTGCTTTGCATATTTAAAATAACATGATCTCATCTTTTTAATCTTAAAATTAAAATTTAATCTGAAGCTGATTAGACGTTCGATTTATCGGTAGGGAAATTATTTTCTCGCCGGACAAGTAGATCGCCCAGAATCCGTCCAAAACCGGAAAATTTGTTAAAAGTAAAAGTTTTATATGAATTTCATTAGGTGTTCGATTTACGGATAAGAAGCCATTGCTGAATTCGTGTATGACAATCATTTTCTACCTGGATACATAGTTCGCCACGAATCCGGCTGAAATCGGAAAATTTGTTAAAAGTTGATTAGAGGCACGACATAGGGGTAAGGAGATAGGTTGAATCCGTATTTGAACTTCGATTTTTGCAAGACAAATAGTTCGCCCGGATCCGGTCGAAACCGGAAATTTGTCAGAAATAAGGCAGGAACTTTCGTCAAAGTAGATATGACTCAGGCTCCTATAGCCTAAACACACATGCTGAATCCATATTTGAACTCGGTCTTCTTAGATGATCACCATTTGCCTTAATCTGTTTCTAAATTTTTATTAGTAAGTGCTCAAGGAGTCTGGCGAAGACTGGATCTCTACAAGACCCAATTGTCTGGATCAAATATTAAATTCTCGGGATCCCATCGAAAAATGGTTCATCTCAAGCGTTCAAGAGATGTGCAATGTCTTGTGGTTGAGTTTACAGGCACAAAAAGGCTAACAAGGAAGAACGAAGAGTTTCGGTGGAACTGCAAAAACAAGCAGCGGACCATCCGAGCAATCGGGGAAAAAATGTCTTCAGCAATGCGTTCGGTACAAAATGGTTTTACCGATGATTCGACTTGATGCACCAACTGCCACCTAGAGTGAGGAAACTCGCTTTACATGTCTCATCGGCAACGAGACCAATCTTCTTCTTCTTCTTCATAATGCAGATACCACCCCGGAGGTTTTATATCAGAAATAAGAGCTGCAAACGAACCGAAGCTATGTGACATCTGCTTTGTCAAGGATAAATTAAGTGACAAATGCGATGTAATTCTATTTCTGCACGCATTCCTTGGCTACGGCATCACTTCGAGACTACAAGGAATGGTAAACCTGTTGCTGTACCTGTCCGATCCGCCAGGAAGCTAAAGTCTTTCTGGATTCAAAGGCTACGATAGACGACCTCACTGGAGCAGGAGAACAAGCTCTTCTGAGAATCTAGAAAGGGAAGTCTGGAGAAACTCTGCCCTCACCGGATGCCTCCTACGCATTCATCAGCCAAATTCCATTCTATACACCTGTATTTGCAGATAATGGAATGGAAAAGTGAGTCTTCTGACATCTTCTGGCTTTCCGCTGACAATTAAATCCCAGTTGGTTATACGCGTGTAAAAAATACTTGTCCGGCGCGAAAATGGAGTCAAATATGGATTCAGCGTGGATTCTGAACCGTTTACCGAATTCAAAATAAAATTTTATTTCTACCGAATTTCCAATTTTCGCAAGTTCTGGGCGAACACAACTTGTTGGGCAAAAACAAATTTCAGATACGGATTCAGCATGCCACCTTACCCCTGAATCGACTGTCAATTTCATATAGCCTAAGAATAAGCATTTCACCCTTAATTTCTCCAATCTTTCAAGCAGCCATATAAAGTTTAGCATTAGGCGGATATTGTTCAGTGTTTTCTTTTAAGTTTGTGTTCCATGTTTGTCCGGGCCAAACGTAGCCTATTTTAACTAGACTATTAATTCACGGTCGGGCTCTACCGTAATCCCAGATAGACACTAGTCCTGGATTTATAGAGAAATCCATAGAGTCCATAGAGAAATCTTTTATGAACCTTCTCTCCACTAATGGACTGATACACGCATTACGTGATTTTCTACGTTATTCTTCTCATCATATCCCACCACCCCTCTGGTTTTGTCACGCTAGAACGAGTAACTAAGATCTGCAAAAGTTCCCGCACACGCTTGTCAAATCATGAATATGTAGGAGAGCACTCAAGCTTTCATGATGGAGTTCCAAACAGAAAATCCTCAAGCGTCTCCCCTGAATAACTTATTGTCGCATCAGTTGAAACTCTTCCTTGGTCGGTGACTACTTCTGCCGCTGGAAAGAGGATCAGAGCCTCAGGTGCAATATGGGGAAAGCTACCTTCTGGGTCCACTTACCGCTGGATCGCACAGCTTCGGTATGTTCAACACATTTTTTTTCGAGGTACGACAGAAACGCATGATACGTACTACGTACGTTTACGTTTATATCGCACCGTAGTCGCTAGTTAAAATGGAAGTGGTCAACCCAGGTGGTGTCGTTGTTCAAGAAGCAACATCTCAACCTCTCGACTGTATCTCTTCTGGAGCCACATTTTTTTTCGACGAACGACAGAACCGCATGATACGTACTACGTACGTTTACGTTTATATCGCAACCTAGCTAGACACTAGTGGATGTGGAAGTGGTCAACCCAGGTGGTGTCGTTGTTCTAGAAGCACCATCTCAACCTCTCGACGTGGATCTCTTCTGGAGCCACGTTTTTTTCGAAGTACGACAGAAACGCATGATACGTACTATGCACGTTTACGTTTATATCGCAACGTAGACACTAGTGAAAATGGAAGTGGTCAACCCAGGTGGTATCGTTGTTTAAGATGCACCATCTCAGCCTCTCGACTGAATCTCTTCTGGAGCCTACCCTCCCTCGTCCCCCCTGCTGCTGATCTTTCAAAGCCATTATCAACTTTCTGAGGACAACAAACCTGCTTGAGTCATGGCCCAGCCATGAGGCGGCGAAATCGACAAACTTGTTCCGAAGCCGTACCAGAACTGAGAGACTGGTTCCTCCACTGGCAACTGTAAGAGTACGTTTACGTTTATATCGCAACGTAGACACTAGTGAAAATGGAAGTGGTCAACCCAGGTGGTGTCGTTGTTTAAGATGCACCATCTCAACCTCTCGACTGAATCTCTTCTGGAGCCTACCCTCCCTCGCCCCCCCTGCTGCTGATCTTCAAAGCCATTTTCAACTTTCTGAGGACAATAAACCTGCTTGAGTCGAGGCGACCTCACCCAGCCATGAAGAGGCGAAATCGACAAACTTGTCCCGAAGCCGTACCAGAACTGAGAGAGTGGTTCCTCAACTGTAAGGCCGTCGTAACCGTGCTCGTCCAGACCCGGCGCGCTTTCATTAGCTGAAATCACCTGAATGGCTTCTTACGGCACGTTACGATAGGTCCCGACAGTTTACGATTGCCAGTGGTCACGCTTTGGCAGGAAGACAATAAAACCCTCGGTAGACGATCTCTGAAGACATCTTCAGATATGGTCGAATAGATGTTATTTATTTCAAATCGGGTTAAATGAAGTCGTTTTGCGTTCAACAAGCCTCGGACTACAATACTGTCTTTCAAACAAGGTAAAGCAACTTTTAGCCCTTGATAAATCAAATATCTTTATTCCCTGTTTTTCAAGGCGAGTTGAAATATTTCAACGCGTCCGGCATTAGGATAAAAAAGCACAGTTTTCCTTTGCCTGTCACAGAGTGTTTTTCGTATGTCATACAACGCAGAAGTTTGCGCGAAAGCGCAGCAGTATGGACCAGGCCAGGACCAGGGGTTACTTGTCTTCAATCCATTGGATTTTGTTGCTTACTTTATTCAATTTATTGAATTATATGAGTGGGGACTAGGGTGATGGTCTTCGATAATTGATGTATTTTATTTTTAGTCTTAGAGAGGACAAAATTCTAAGAAAAAGAAAATATTTTTGTAAAAGTAATAAGACCAGTACAAGCCGTACGAGGTTGGTTCTTAGTATTTTGTCAACCCCTCGTTAGCGTAGTGAAAAGGAATTTTTAGTCCTAGTTTGTTACAGAGGAAGAAACAGTCTTGCACCGTAGTGGTCGGAGTGCTTCCCCAGGATTTAAACCTTTGATGAAAACGATAATATGGCATTTTTCTATCCTTCCGACCTCCACGTGTCTTTAAAAATCCGAATTAATGCTGACAATTTCGCCACCTTCCATTCCATCAGCACATTTATTATATCTCTATTATATTCTCATTTCTATGACTCCTTTATATTCCAGATCCCAACTCACAGAAATTCGACATCACTGTGACCTGTCTTTAGTTTGCAGATCCAACCAAACGGAAATGAATTACCCTGACACTGACTCGATCGCCTTCAGAGAGTGGTCGTATCAAAAGTCTCCCGCGTAGTCCAGTGGCCAAGTTCAGCTTAAACTGGGTTAACCGGCCGTAAACTTCCTACTTTGTGCCACCCTACTATGTTGACTATACAAAAATCTTGCTATAACCGAAGATCTTACGATCATATAATCCTCTGCATATTTCGGAGAATTTTGTCATTTCACTTTCCAGATACCCGACATATGGTCTCCAAGCCAACTCTTCCGGATACCATGAAAATGATGATCGTGAACTACTGTTTACAATTTCATAGACTATTTCGCTCATATTTTGTCACACGATCCCTTTCCCCATCTCCATCCATTTGCACATTTATTTTGTCTCCCAAATGTGTTTTCTCCATGATATCATACCGGATTCCGGAATCTCCGGACCCAGACATTTTTTCCTAGCTCCTTCCTTCGAATCCAAATCTATGAAAACGAATATCCGTAAAGCAGAAGCAAAATCTGGAAGATGAAGGCTTGCTTGCGTGCATCTCAGCTGAGGAGCTTTTGATAAGACTATTGTCCCTCTGTATCGCCTAAAACCTTGACAATGCCCGCGCGAATCCCTCTATCTTTCTTCGTCAAGAAATCATTTTGCAGCTATATGAACAATAAAATAGACCGGCTTTCGAAAAGATCAGATTAAAGGGGTTAATTCGGAAGTATTCTCAAATTGCAATGTCTAGATCCTTCACTTTCAATACGCCAATACTCTACAGGACTAAGTCTAAACGCGCCCGTGATCCTCAGGAAGATCCTCACGAGAAAACGTCGCCCCAGAGCAAAATAACACTAGGGAGTAGCGCCAAGACCTATGCTTTCTTTGCTTCGCAAACGGACCGAAGTCGTAGCGCCGCCCATTACGCTTGCGGCATTTAAAGTGAGACAAACTTGCGAGTTTAGAAATTTTTATATTATATGTTTATATCTTTGAAGCCAGCGCTGGTGCACGACTGATTGAGTTTCAGTAGGGAGGTTCTCTATCGCGAGTGGTGCTAGTGTTATTTGAGTGTTATTTTGGTGTTGTTTGAGTGCTATTTTTGCTCTGTCCTAACCACTCAAACTCAACAACTCAAATCCTGTGTCGACCAATCACGGCGATCGTTGAGGACAGCTGTGGTGCCGGCTCTTCCGCTAGGTACACGGCGATTTTGCATTGGCAAGGAGATAGCATTTGGAAGGAGATAGCAGATTTGAGTACACAAAACTGTGTTAAACTACTTGGTGTGTATATCCAGAGTGACCTCAAACGGAATGCTCACATTGACGCTCTTGTTAGAAATGGGTCGCATCTGCTGAAATCTTTCTCGGTCCTGAAGAGATTTAAGATTCCCGTGCAACAATTAGTCTTAATTTATTGTTGTTATCAGACCTTGTCTTGAATATTGCTGCCAGGTATGGCATCCCGGTTTGACTAAGGAGCAATCCAGTAGACTGGAGCTAATCCAGAAAAGAGCAATTAAGATTATCCTGGGCCCAGTGTACGTTAGTTACGAAGAGAGCCTTTCAAGTCTAGGTCTCCCTTCCCTTGAGCAACGTAGGCACCATTTAACAATAAGTTTTGGCCACAAATGTCTAAATTTTGAACTTCACAGATCAATGTTGCCTGAGTGTGTAGAACAAAATAAAAACAGGCCCAACACGCGTAATCAAACCCACTCAAACAAAAGTAAATTAACAAATTATCCAGCGGATGCAACTGAAAGATATGTTAACTCGTTTGTGCCGTACTTTGTTCGTCCGTTTAATAGTTCTTAGGCGTGTTTATCTTGTATTATTTGTCATTTGCCATTGGCCATTTTATATCTCGTTGAAAGTGCTATGTTGACTTACCTTTGCTAGCTATCTTTGCTATTTTGGTGAATAAACGAGATATATATAAAAAACGGGGCAGTATAATAACACCAACAATAAAAGAAAAATTTGTTCGTTTACTTTGTTGTTAGCCTACTTTTTGTGAATAACGAAAGCGAAGGAAGAAAAAAAGCATCGCTAATTGCCCTCCGGAAGAGAAATATAGCTTTTTAAAGTTCTTCTCTAAAGTTCGCCTTCTTCTCAGAGTAAAATAACGCTAGGGACTAGCGCCAAGACTTGGAAAAAGTGGCACACTCGAACATCAGCGATACTATCACCACTGGCGATAGCGAACGTCCCTACTGAAACCCAACCAGCCGTGCACCAGCGCTGGCTCCAATAACTTCATATTCTGAACAAAGCAAAAAAAAGATAAAACCTCCGCTTTTTCCTTGATATGTGCAGATCGCGTCTTACCTTTCTAGAAAACTTTAAACCCGAAAGTTTGTCTGGCTTAAAATGCTGCAAGCGTAGTGGGCAGCGCTATGAGTGCGGCCCTTTTACGAAGCACGGAAAGCATATGTCTTGGTGCTACTCCCTAGTGTTATCTTGCTTTGCTTCTTCCTTTGGCGAGATAGTCCTCATATTTTTTTAAACCGTGACACGCCCCGCAAATCTACCTCTACATCTCATCAACTGACTTTAGAATAGGTTTGGGAGGTATCGCAAAACGGACTATTTATTGGACTTTTTGATCCAGCCAATCCGACCTTGCAGTTTTCCAGTATTCGCCAGACTGCAAAAACGAATATTTTTTCCCCAAATCGATCCCTTAGCCAGATTGCATTAGCGGCATTTGTCTGCGGTCCCACAAACAGGCTGCGCATCGACCGCCTTTAACTAACGAATCAAAAATCTTTATGCTTACTTACAGGAGTTTTAAAGTTCAATGGGCGGATCAAACAATCATGATACCACATTATCACCCCCTAGAATACAATGTTCCATCAGACACCAGCAGATTCCTCGACAACTTATTTTCGCTAATATATCGTTACGCCGTTTTTTGCTGACTGCCATACTCCGATTTACTAGCTTCGACAAATATAAGCGGAGTTTCTTTTTTCTTATCCATTCGTTGTTATTATATACTCCGGATTATTTGAATTGTTGACAAATATTCATCTTAACGGTGTTAACTGAGAATTCCTTGTAAGCTGTGGAATCAGCTGCAAGTAGGTCGGTTATATTTGTAAATTTTTTGCAGTGTTGTAACTTTACATTCAGAAAGCAAAACTTTTCTTCGGTACTACAAACAACAAAAGTTTCATCGGATAACACTGGAGCAATCTGCCAGCTACAGAGACGGCTCTACAAACGACTGATTTTCATACATAGCCGAGGGTTTTTGAATTTCCGCGCCTTGCAGTACCATGCTCTGAAATGGTCTCCGCCGATGCGTCGAAGAGACAATGAAAAGCGATAACAAGAAAACGGCTTATTTTTGAAGCGCTATCTAGTGGAAGTCAGAAATGTCTATGTGTGAAGCATTTTATAAAAATTAAAGCATAGTTAGCGCCCATTATGCTTTAAGTGTAACTAGAGAAACATTTTTTCCGTAATTTCCGGTTTATCTGAAATTTCGATTGTTGCCTTTTATCCGTAGTAAAACCAAGCGGATAAAAGGATTCATCCTTCTTATCAGTGTACCGACACGAAATCGAAAGACATTACTAAGAGTTTGCTGCCGTATTGTTGGTACCTCAGGCCGGACTATCGATTTTGGTAGGAAAACGAAGCTGGGAGATCGATTTTACAAGCCTGCTTACACCAATATTGAAACACCGGACAGAAACATAAACACGAGCTCTGACGACTGTCCAGTTTTCGCAAAACTCCATCGGTGGTATCCGCAAAGCAGAAAACAAAGCAGATAGATCCTTTCAACATGTCTGCTTACCGGCTCAAAACTAACTTTGAAGTAGGTTTCGGTTGGACCTATTCACATTGTTAAACGACTGGTCGAACAAATTATTAGCACTACCGAATTTTCCGTTTTCACACGATCATGACCAAATGTCGGTCTGGCAGAAAATATCGATCCGGCGTGTCGTCTTACCCTGTTCGGACACTCTGACCAAATTCAGACAACTTTGACTATTCAAATTCCTTTTTTAGATTTCTTTTTGCCGGATCCCCGTGCAATCTACCTGACAGGAGAGGAAATAAAGTTCAGACACGGGTCAGCATGTTTCTTTTATTCCACACGGAGAGTCATAAGCTTGAGTAACATATTTTGTGTACGCTCTAATTTGTAACCCGCATAACTAAATAGACACGAGAACTATATCTTTGAAGTTTAACCGAAAAGGGCTGGGATAGGAAAATCTAGTTACCCATCACTTATTCATTCAAATTGGCTTGAAGACCCGCTGAAAATGCGTTACTTCCTTTTTGAGGATTCAACAACTTGACTAAAAAAAAATCATTCCGGCTTGACGACCGGTTACACACGAAGCACATACGTGCTTGAACAACGCAACCAGTACACATTTATTACCATATTCTAATCAAACCTTCACAAATAAACTAAAATTAATTAATTAATTTGTCAATTTATCCTCTCTCGTCTTCCAAAACCTCCACTCACCAACTACCCTCAAGGAGATGTTTCTCTGTGAATAGCGTTGTTCCACTATTCACGAATAATCGATTTTCAAATAGTGGAATTTCCGTGGGACTTGTGGTACGGTACCTCTATGTGCTTGCATTTTTGTTGCATGCCTTACAAGAAAGATTTATGATATTTTTTTGTTCAGACACTAAGCAATCTTCACCAGTCTCACCACTGCCCACTGAAAAGCCGCGTTTATGTTAAGATTAAAATTTCTCGCGTCATAGTAGAATTTACGATGTAGGGACGGCCGCAGATATTGTAACTAGAGTTGTAGTTGTAACTAGAGCAGAGAACTAGAGTTGTAGTTGTAACTAGAGCAGATAGTGGAAAATTAAAAAAAATCCTTTGCAGAATCCAAATAATTCAGTGTATACAATTAAATGACACAAAAATCAGTTGGCTTATCAGTTAAACTTTAAGCTTGACATGTAATTTACATTCTTTACTTCCACACAGAGAGTCCTTAGCTAGAGTACACTTTTGTGTCACGCCTTAATTTGTCACCCCCTTAAATACAGAGTTACGGAGCTGATCTTCAAGTTTGACATCTCCTTCTTTTCTTTCTATTCTTTACTTCTAAACCGAGAGACATTGGCTTGAGTAAACTATGTTTTTTAGACCTCAATCTGTACCCTATCCCTAAATATAGAGCCGTGGGGCCTTTCTTCAACCTAGACTTGTACTTCACACACTCTGAATAAAAATGTCTCAACACCTTCGGCAGTTACCGTAAAAACAGACTGACGGGCTGACGGGTAATCTTTACGAGGTCATCGATTATTCCCGATATCGAAACTACTCACCCATAGAACTTCCTTACATAGAGGCTACTCAGTTTACTGTTTAATCCAAGGGAAATAATCAAACTGAGTCTTCTGTGGACCTTTTGATCTTTATCCGGGTACATGCTTCTAGATTAAAATTAACGATTTCTTCTTATCGCAAATACTGTGGTTAGGGTTTGGTGCAGGGTTGGTTGGCTCAGAAAATTATGTCTTACAATTAATTAAGCGGCTATCCGGCTGCATATGTTTTCCATGGCAAATGATCAAACTGACTCTTTTGTCGACTTGACCTTTTGATGTTTATCTGGATACAAAATTCTAGATTCGAGTCAGTGACTTTCTTAACGCAAAAAAAAGGTTAGGGATTGGTACAGGTTTAGAATCGGTTTAGGCTCTGATATGGCTGACAATTAATTAAGAGGCTGGTGGACTGTGTATACTTTGCAGACAAAACAACCAAACTGGCTCTTCTTTCGACTGGATCTTTTGATGTTCATCTGTATACATGATTCTAGATTTTAGTCAATGATTTCTTCTTACAGCGAATAATGTGGTTAGGGTCTGGTGGAGGGTTAGGCTCTAAAATGACTGGCAATTTATTAAGCGGCTGTTGGATTGCTTTGCTGATATAAAAATAAAACACGAAATAACCTTGAACCTTGCAGTGAAGTAGTCATAAATTTACTTACTTATTGCTAACAACACTTGTATCCATAGCAAAGCATTCATTATTCCAAAATATCTCAATCATCATTCCACCATCCAAATATGTCGTTTCATTAAATCCCACTTAAATAAACTCCAAAAAACAATTGCAAGACTCCTTCCCACTTCTATTAGCACATCCGTCTGACATAGTACGATAACACTATAGCGAGAGATGTTCCACGGAATGTACCTTTCCTAGACTGGAGCTTCGCTGATAAACTGAGACCAAAAACGGAAGGAATTTTCCCAAAGTGCGCTTGTCTGTTTGAACGGTAGCTGATCTACAGACGTACTACGCTCTGCGATGTACAAATAAAATGTTATTGACAATTTTAGAGGTAAGGTACAAGGCTGAAATCAGGGAAGGCTGAGCCGTGGAGGAAAAACTATATCCTTATTTACCAAAACAGCAAACGAAGCTAGCAAGTAAAAACTTTTGAGAAAAACGTAAAAAAATGATCAATGACGGATAATAAGAAATAAAGGCCACTGAAGACTATTTAGCTAACAGATAAAAGACGGCCGAATTTACATTTTCTGTAGAATCAACTTGATAGTTTTTTGGTTTGACTTCTTTTGAATGTACGAGGGTTGCTCTCTTTCCTGTTTTGATTGTCATGTAAATTGTTTCATATTTTTGTGTTTTTTTGTCATTACGCGGATTATTATCTATTTGTTTTATTGCCCAGTAGTCAAGCTTGTCTCCCCATTTGGGCAAGTCGAAAATTGATACACAATGATTTTTCTTCAATTTTTTGAAGAAAAATCAGACTAGGCCTGCCAAATTTTGCTGAACATATGCGGGCAGTACTGTCCGCTGAAGTCCCCAGTCTGGACGTTTCTGGCGGGCTTTTAACAAGTTTAACCCCATTAAGACTGTACGAATTCTTCAACGAACAAGACCAAAGGTTTCGATGGGATTCCAAATGGGTCAACCAAACTCCACATACATAATACTTTCTAGCAAACGCATTAGAGAATCAGGTTCATTCGTAAACATCCAAGATTACGACCGGACTTGAGGCGAAAAGAGAATAGTATTTCCTGTTTCACTGTGTCTTTCGGGAAGACCAACCTCTTTCAACTAACTTTATTAACATCAGATCTTTGTTTTTGTTTACTTCTACCAAAATTTCGGGTTTGACCGCATTCCGGTCAAACTGTCTGTCAGGAGAGAAGATGAAGTTAAGAGAAGATAAGATTTAATTGAACAGAAAATTCAAAGGGCCACGGCAACAAAATAAATAAAAAAAACAACGATCTAGCAACCTACGCTAAGCATAGTATACGGTGTTGAAAAGAGAACCTGAGGAATCTTGCCAGCCTCCTCACCATCATCAAACTGACGGTTACCAAGAATACTACACGCCCACTTCTCATCAAACACCCTCACACCTTCACCACACACTTCATTCCTCGGCTCTCTTAATTCTTCACATTCACACATGACATGCACCACACTTTCACTCTCATCTCCAGAGATTGGACAGGAGAAATACTGAGCATAACGTTCGGAAGAACTTCCAGTATACTTTCTCTTCCACCAAGCGGTAAGCATTCTGCTCTAAGACACCACGCCAACTTTATTTCCTCCCTTCTTAACCCCACCTTGAAAAATGTTTCATCACCCCACACATATGAATTAAGCATGCATTCTTACAATATCGATATACCGATTCTGCGATCGACTTCAGAAAAAAGCTTTTACTGACACCAATTTTCCGGTTTTAGCGAGATTCCGGTCAGTCTACTTGTCCAGAGAAAATATAAAGTTCAAATATGGATTCAGGATGTATTCTCTCCTCTATATAGACGCCCTAATCGACCAACGTTCAACCTATAATCAACTTCAGATAAGACTTTCACTCTTACCAATTTTTCGGTTTCGCCGGATTCCGGGCAAACTACTTGTCCGGCCAAAAAGTAAAGTTCAAAGACAGATTCAGCATGTCCGGTGAGAAAATAAGTTGAGTTCTGGATTCAGCACGTCAGCTTACCCCTACATCGACTGTCTCATTAGCTTGAACAAATATATTTTTTTCATCCCTTAGTCTAAACCCCCTCACCCACCCCTAAATATAGGGATACGGAGCACATCTACTGTACTTTGACTCGATGGATCCTCAAATCAACTTGAACAAAATATCTCAACCCCGTAGAGAGTTATCGTGCTGACAGACGGACAGACGGACAACTCTTAAGAAGTCATAGGTATCCCGTCACTTATCCTAAACACCGTCACCCAGAAACAAGACCAAAGACTTCGGCGGGATCAAGCCTAGATCACTTGTTCACCTTCTACCTCCAGTGAATAGGGTTCCTGGCATAATCGGTTGTTTTATTACGCAAATTTTTAGTGCAGATACAGATGTTAGATTCCGGCAGAGCTCTCCAAGTGAAAACGTGTATAAAGTAGTGTTGGTTTTGCCTCGAAAGCTGTCATCATGCCCATCGGTAAAATATAGCGCTTTATCAGATATATTAATTATATACGCAAATTTTTAGTGCAAATACAGACGGTAGAGTCCAATAGAGCAATGGTTCCCAACCTTTTCCGTACCGCGTACCCCTAATCAAGGGTCGAAAAGGTTGCGTACCCCCTTTTTCAGAACGTGAAAAGAAGATATATCGTAAATGATATATATATATACATAAAAAGAGGCACGTGAGGCTGCTTTGTTGCTAAAAATTTTGACAAATCTCTCGGCTCGGTGTCAGTAACGGCATTATTTTTTCCAGTCAGTCTGTTTCTGTGTTTGGATTTTGATGTCTTTCGTGCTTTTTAGCTAGCTGCATCGCAAACATTTTCGTTAGCTGAATTTGTAACCCTGAACAGCTTCTAATCAGTGGTGTCACGAACAGTTTGGGAACAGCCCTCCCACCGAGTGGTCGGCCAAAGACGGTTAAAAAGAAACGAGTCGGCGCGAAGCGCCTCGCTTTTTCGCAAAAACAATTATTTTTTGGAAAAAACTCGTTAAAAATGACCAACCAGTCAGTAAAAATGCAGTGCCCCCCAAAAAACATTTTGGCTCCTGATGCCTCTGCCTTCTACTGGTAATACTGACTTTCGGCAATCAAAAGTGAGTGAAGCAAGTTTTGAAGCTACAGACTAAACTGATTTCCTTACCTTCGCGTACCCCTTGAAAGGGTCTCGCGTACCCCTTTGGGTACGCGTACCACCGGTTGGGAACCAATGCAATAGAGCTCTTCAGTGAAAAGCTTTCCAAGCGAAAACGAATATAAAGTAGGGTTGGTTTTGCCTCGAAATTTGCCATCGTGCCCACCGGTAAAACATAGCGCTTTATCAGATATAATAACCACGAGTTGAATAAAAATTGCAAACTTCAGATGTCGTCTCTCTATTGTGGAACAACATATTACTGGAATTTTCTGCTAGTTTTCGAAAAGAATGGGATTTGCATCAATTTTGAAGATTTATTTGGGTGACTTTTCGTGTTCTTCCCAAGGAATGTTTCGAACTTGACAGAGTAGGCCTATTTTTTATTTTTATTTATTTATTTATAACCCATCAACTGGCCGAGGCCAAAAAAGACGGGGTATGGAAAAAATACAAAAGATAAATGAATACGTAAAAAGAGTAAACTGTAAGTACAAAATAACACCAAAACCCAAATAAGCTCGAGTCAAATCCGTTTCAAGGGACTCCGCATTAGTAGTTCGTAGACCTCGTAAAGTCAATCACTTTCGGACAGAGTTGGCTGTAAGCAGGGTGTTTGGCACTCCCACAATTTGCCGCTTTTTATTAAATGCCGCCTATTAACCGATTTAACCTGCATGTTTCTCCAATCACTACAGCGACGCCATAATCACTTCTAAAAGGAAATTAGTTCGAAGGTTCTTAAATTTTTTTATTTTTTAACGTAATCCAGCCGATCGAGCCACGTAAAAATCACAGCATTTGCTGATTAAGGATTCTCGTTCGTGACTTTCTGTTTCCAATCATGCTCAATATGCGGTTTTACCACTACGCTGTCAGTTCTGTTGATTCTGTTCATTTTTTTTTTATCTCATTTTTCGGTGGAACATTCTAGTCGAAAACTAGCAGCAAATTCTAATAATATGTTGTTCCACATTAGAAAGACAACACCCGAATTTATAATTTTTATTCAGCTCATAACTAATATCTCTGATAAAGTTTTGCCGATGGGCATGATGGCAACTTTCGATGCAAAACAATTACTACTCCATTTTCTTTTTCACCCCACTATCGACCCCACTTCAACTTGAAAGGACAGTTTTTTTGTATCCCATCTTCTCTGTTCTTCACCCGATACTGGCCAGTTTCAGTAAAAGATCTCTAATTACTCGAGAGTTATGGTGTTTATAGACAGACAGCACAAGGACTGACAATGTAAAATATCATTTCCAAAAAACTTATCATATACTCCTCGGCGACATCCGCTGATATTCCGCGTGAAAATCGGGGAGAAGACGGGCCAGAGATGGCAAGAAATCAAATAGAAGGAAAACATTACATAATGTACAAAAACTGAGAGACTCCTAGGACAAACAAGCAAATCAAAAGTAAACGGAACTTTCTAAAAACGATACTTCCTCTGACACTAATAAAGGCAATGCAATTACAATGTCCTACTTTGTGGATGCTGATCTCAAATCTGATGGCGAAAACAGATGCCGCAGACACTTTTTTGTTGAAACAAGTATGTGCCGGAAAACGCCTTGTACAGCAATAGCGCGAATACTCTATCAGGATTAGTCGATCAGATCAGGATACTCGATCAGATTTTCCGCACTTTAATTTTCATATAAAAAAATCAGAAGATGATGAGGATAACCCCGGCAGGAATTCCCGTACGCAGCACAAAAAGCACACGTGGAAAGCATACTGCTAGAAAACTGACCGCAACTTCTGACGTCTCAAAGGATGTTCCCTGATATACCAACCGTGGCCCTATTCAACAACTACTGAACGTAGACATTGAAATAAATGTATCAGCAAAAAGAATAACACAACCTCTAATCAACCTCTAAGCAACAAGAATACGGCACAGATAACGGGTCTGAGGTCCCTGAAACATATAAAAAAAAATTCAAAGCCTTGGCAGCAAATAATCGTTTAAATCTGGGGGACGGGAGGAATATGCTTGAAAGGCAGTCAAAGCTGAGCAAGTGCGCAAGCGCTCAGATGTGGAATGTGAACGTAAAATCTTTATCACATCACATCCCCAATAACCAAACAAAATATTGAAATAACATCTTCTGAAATTATTCCAGTTTCAGAGCTTTTATTGTAAACAAACCGCATTCAGAAATCCAAAGAAGATCTTCATGGTCTTGCAAGAACGGTTTCAGCTTTCATACTGAATGTCTTGCTAGGCAGTCCGACCCTTTAAACCTCTTTTCCGTTAGCAAGGTAACAAGAGCAATAAACCAAATCATAGCAGCCTAATACCCTCTTGTCACAACTTCATTAAGAACGGCATTTCATCGAACATATGACAAAACCGTCCAGTTTCCAACTGATCCCAAAGGAATGAGGTACGTCGCGTGGTCTTATTCGTTTCTGTTACACCAAAATCCGCATCTACACATACATATCCACAAGTATACAATAATTGAACTCGAGACATGTCATAGACGAACGTAACTCATGGAAATCTGGGCCCAGGTACCCATGAACGGGAGCGTGGGTGGTTGGGGGGGGGGGGGACCCATCAAATTGCATATCTAGACCCATACATCCTCGACTATACCAGCTTAGAGTTTGATTCCAGTCACGGGTCAAAAACTTTACTTGTGGGCAAATTGGGCCCACTTGCCCATGAACGGGGACTCCACATATATATCCCCAACCCTATGACAAAGGAATTTCATCGCCTTATCTCCAGTTATTGTCAAGTTCAAAACATTACAAAATAGTCAATCTGGGCCCAATTGCCCCTGAACCAAGTGGGGGTGGTGTTCGGGACCCGCAAAAAGGAAAGAGACCCCAATGCTCACAAGCCCACCAAATTTCAACTTGATAACTTTCGATTCTTGTCACGGGTAACGAACTTTACTCCTGGTGAATGTGGGCTCAGTTGCTCATGAACGGGGTGGGTGGGGGAGGTACAACTTCCAAAGCAATTTCCAGTCTTAGGATCTACATGTACAAGAAATTTCAATCGTCCTACGTCCAGGTCTGGTCAAGTTATAAACAATATTCACTGGGCAATCTGGGCCCATTTGACCCTGAACCGGGTGGGGGTGGGTGGTGGGACCCCCAAAAGGCACAACTAGACCCCATTCCCCCAAGTACCAAGTTTAAACTTGATACTTGCACTGGTTCACGAGCTATGAGCTCCACAGAATACGGTGAAAACCGGAAACCGAAAGCCAAAAGCTGCTACAGCGCTCGCAATAGTGGATTGTTCCAAGGAACACTCCACCGAAAATGGATACATTCTTTGCAAAATCGATTATGGTGCCAATCGATTAGAGACACTAGATGCGTTACTTGTACAACTAAATGACAATTATTTTAGACTAGTTTTGAATCTTTGTGTTTTTATGGCACTTTGCAGCTTCGCTCAAGTGCCATATACCGATCACTTTTCGGTCTGTCGGTCCACTGTTCTCGAGTTAGGGTACTTCCAGAAGAGCTAGGACGATGAACTTGGCAGGCATTTCAGGGACTCGTCCAAACTAACTTAGAAATAGTCCGTTCCCCAATCCGACCACCGTGGGGTGTGGAGGGAGGTAGAATCCGGAATCTTGAGGTATGCATAACTTAGGGACGGGTGATCGGATCTTAATGAAACTTGATATTTGGAAGGACCCCGTGTCACAGATGTCCTATTTCAAGTCCGGACCCGATCCGATGAATGGGGGGGGGGTCGGAGGGGGGAACCGGAAATCTTGCGACACGCTTGGAGTGGAGCGATTGGGATGAAAGTCAGTGGGAAGAACAAGAATAAGCCCTAGATACATCACTGACAGAACCGGACGGGATTCAGGCACTGGGAGTTATAGCGGGGGTCCGGAATTCCGGTGATAGCGATTTAACGTACTTCTAGATTTGCTAGCACGATGAAACTTGGCTTAAAAGAGACCTGACAAGATTGGCTTAAAAATAGTCAGTTCACCGATCCGACCATCGTGGGGGGAGTGGAGGGAGGGGAATCTTGAATCTTGAGGCTTGGTATAACTTTCGAACGGGTGATCTGATAATAATGAAACTTGATATTTGGAAAGACATAGTGTCTCAAATGTCCCATTTCAAGACCGGACCGGATCTGATGAATTTGTGTGGGGGGGGAGGGGGGTTAGAGGGGAGAACTGGAAATCTTGTGACACGCTTAGAGTATAGAGATCGGGATGACACTTGGTGGGAAGAACAAGCACAAGCCCTAGATATATCAGTGACAGAACCTGAACAGATTCGGGCCATGTGGGGGGAGTTGGAGGGGGGTCTGGAATTCCGGTAATCGCAAGTTAAGGTACTTCCAGATGTGTTACGACGATGAAACTTGGCTTGAACATGAGGGACTTGAAAAGATTGGCTTAGCAATCGTCATTTCCTGGATCCGACCATCCCTTAAAGTATTCGTCTTAACCGCAAAGTACAAAAATTACTTTTAAGCTATATATACTTTTCCATGATCTCCATGCACCCATGATCGTTTTTGCCTTAAGGGTTTTGCATAGAAATTAATTTCTAGCTCCCTTGAAGTTCGCATCTTAATCGGAAAGTAAAAAAAATATTTTTACAAAACCATGTATACTCATGATCCCTAAGGGGTCATCAAAATTTGCCTTAAGGAATTTGCTTACAAGTGAATCCCTTAAAGTACAAACCATACTTTTGAGCAAAAATATACATTTTCATGATATCGATGGGCCTACTCAACATTTTTGCTTTAAAGGACCTGCCTTACCTATAATACTAACGCAACCTACTTACCATATATTTCTAAACCTGGAGACCCCAATTTCGTACGGTATCACATTCTAACCCCTCTAGCAAAACTACGCTGATTGTGCTACCTTCGATGTCTATTACGCTGTCGACGGTATGTGAGAAGTTTTTCCCATCAGAACAAGATCAAAGGTTTCGATGGGATCCCAAAATTTTAACATTTGCTCCAGATAATTCGGTCTTGCAGATACTCAGTCTTGAACAGACTTCTTAAAAAATTTTACTTTTAAAATCAGAAACAGGTTAAGGCCAATGTAATGATTGGACAAGACCAAGTTCGTATTTGACAGTGCAAAACGGATACGCCAGCTGAATTTCACCAAGTTCAGATATATTCATATATCTATTTTGCGCTGTCAAATATTCAGATACGGATTCAGCGTATGGTTTACCCTATAGCCTACGTCATATCTCCTTCCTTCCTACTTCTGCCCAACTTACGGTTTCGGCCGGATTCCGGACAAACTACTTTTCTGGCAAAAAATTAAAGCTCAAAAAGAATTCAGCATGTCTACTTGCCCCTACATCGAATTTGGGATCCCAAAAACCGGTTATGTAAATTGTTTCCCTGTTTTCGCTATAAGTCAACGTGTCTCGGAAAACGCTTAAAACATCCGAAACCGTGGGTTGTTTGTTGAAAACACAGCCTTATTACATTCCTGTGATTTCCACGGGCCCATGATTATTTTTATCTCAAGCGTTTTGCTTACAAATGATCACAACAAACCCTTGAATTGGCAAATTCCTACTTTCATCCTTTGACCCAGCCTTGCAAGTGTCATACGAGCTTCTAGCTCTTGTTTGTACTTATTTTTGTTGTTTCTTTTTTCCTCGTTCTGTAACTCCGTCTTGAACGGGCTTAAATTAACAATAACAATGATAGTAACTGACAACGCTGTGCTCATACCAGGACTCGAATAGCATAAATGCACAAAACTTCGGTTAGCGTTTCTTCCTCCTTTAAAATTCAGGTTAAAGCACAATGGGCACTAACTATGCTTTAATTTTTATAAAATGCTTCACACATACACATTTCTGACTTCCACTAGATAGCGCTTCAAAAATAAGCCGTTTTCTTGTTATCGCTTGTCATTGACTCTTTGGCGTATTGGCGTAGACGATTTCAGAGCATGGTAATGCAAGGCGCGGGAATTCAAAAACTCTCGGCCACGTACGAAAATCAATCATTTTGTAGAGCTGAGTGATGAGAGTGACATGACTGCTAAAACAAACTGTCTCTGTAGCTGGCAGATTGCTCCAGTGTTATCTTATCTAACTTTCTGTTGTTGGTAGTACAGAAGAAAAGTTTTGCTTTCTGGATGAAAAGTTACAACACTGCCAAAAATGTACAAATATAACCGACCTACTCGCAGCTGATTCCAGAGCTTACAAAGAATTTCAGTTAACACCGTTATTATGAGTATTTGTCAACAATACAAATAATCCGGAGTATATAATAACAACGAATAGATAAGAAAAAAGAAACCCCGCTTATATTTGTCAAAGCTAGTAAATCGGAGTATGGCAGTCAGTAAAAATCGACGTAAGGATATATTAGCGAAAATAAGTTGTCGAGGAATCTGCTGATTTCTGATGTAACATTGTCTTCTAGGGGGTGGTAATGTGGAATCATGATTGTTTGATCCGCCCACTGAACTTTAAAAGGCCATTCGGCCTTTCAAGGGACAATGCTTAGTTTCTTTTTTAGTTCTCTTTTTGTTTCACTGAAAGCTAGCAGCCATATGAATGTTCCAGTGACAACGACATCCTGTAATTGTTTTGAAAGCGCTTTCGAAATTGAAGAAATCGTAAGAAAGTTCCAGAGCTGCTAGATTTCTAAGAAATAAGTTTCAGTTAAGCTGATCGATCCGACCAGTACATGAAAATTCGAGCATGTATTTCATGTAATGATTTGAGGAAGCCTATCAAAGGAGCGGTGATCAAAGGCTTCATGCACGGCACAAATAAAATTCACCGGAAGAGAAAGTACAATGTCAATTAAGCAGTTTAATATGTCTCCATGCCTAGCATGACGTTATTTCGTTCCGAGAATTATGTTTCGAACATTGCCTGGGGTAGATTGAAATGGCTTACTTGATCGACTCTCCTGCAGGCTTCAATCACTATTCTACCGCATGTCCATTTCGCTTATCCAGCCTAGCGGAAGAATGACAAATCTTTAGCTTCTGGTTGATACAAACCTTTCCTCTCTTATGTGTCAACACCAGCCATGTTTCAGGCATGAAACGTTCTTCTTATACATAAAAAGACATCTCGAGCAAGAACAGAAATAAAAATGTAAGGACACATTCAAAAGATTCGTAAGGATGAACGTGCTGATTTTCGAATCAGATATTATTTAGCTAATTATTCATTATGCTCATCGAAGGAAATTAAAAACTCCTGCTTCGCTGAACCGCTCCCGGATTGTGAGCAAACGGATTAGCGACTTTAGCGTGTAACAACCTTAAAGTTTTAAATGAAAAGCCAACTTATTTTTGTGTCTATTAACTGAATACAGTGAACAATTTGGATTCTCCTAAGGGATTTTCTTTTTACTTTCCACTATCTGCTCTAGTACGACTTTCAGAATATCTGCGACCATCCTCACAACGTAAATTCTACTGTGACGCGGGAAATTTTAATCTCAACACAAACGCAGCTTTTCAGTGGGCAGTGGTGAGCTTGGTGAAGACTGCTTTGTGCCTGAACAAAAAAAAACTCATAAATCTTTCTGGTAAGGCATACAACACAGATACAAGCGCATAGAGGTACCACAAATCCCACGGAAATTCCACTATTTGAAAATCGATTATTAGTGAATAGAGGAACAACGAGGTAACGCATTTTCAGCGGGTCTTCAAGCCAATTTAAGGAATAAATGATGGGTAAATAAATTGTCCTATCCCAGCCCTTTTCAGTTAAACTTTAAGGAAGTGAACGAATTTGCAGTACTGTTTGCTGCTACCGCGGAAGACAGAGAGCAAAGCAAGCAACGAGCAAACTTTCGCTTGCAAACCACTAAACCCCTCCTGATTCACTGCCCTCGACCATGTGTGCGTGGTTTGGGGGGTATATGAAGACGTAATGGTTTAAAGCAGAAATAGTATATTTTAAAGCCGTCCCTTGAGGCCGTATTGTCACTCCTTACAATTTGACATTTCCAATCTCATGATCTCATCATAAACTTATGATTTTCAGGATTTCTGATGTTTTTTTTTTAACCGAAATACTAAAACTGCCGTATTATGCATTTTAAACAGATATATTATCAGCTGGGGTTTTCGCAATCCTCCTCTGATAGCTTTGAACACTGCTTCACAGGCCACAGCTGGATTGCAAAAATTAGCTTGTTTCTTGGGATCCCTAAACGTAAGTACCTATAGTACCTATGACTTCGTAAAAGTTGCCCGTCTGTCCGTCCGTCTGTCAGCCCGATAACTCGCGAAGGGAATGAGGTATTTTGATGACTTGGTGTGAGGACTTTTGGGTCAAGGGCCAGGTCGAGTTCGTTGATGGGTTCTGTAGTCCTACACTTTGGGGTGGGGGTTCAAACTCAGAGCAAACAAATTTTTTTTTAACAGCTAATGAAATATACGATTTAGGGGTAAGAAGACATACTGAACATGTTTATGAAAATCATTTTCACGCCGGACAAGTAGTTCGCCCTGAATCCGGCCAAGACCAGAGTAAAAGTAAAAGTTTTATACGATTTTCGATTTCGGGGTAACAAGACATGCTGAATTTGTATGTGACAATCATTTTCTTCTCGGACATATAGTTCGTCCGGAATCCGGCTGAAACCAAAATTTTGTTTTAAGTAAATATCTTAAGTTGATTAGAGGTTCGATGTAGTGGTAAGGCGGCATGCTGAATTGGTATACGAAAATTATTTTCTTGCCGAACCTGAAAATTTGTTAAAAGTTAAAGTTTTATCTCAAGTATAATAGAGGTTCAATATAGGGGTAAGCAGATCAGCTGAATTCTTTGTTGAATTCTTTTTTTCCAGACAAGCAGTTTTCCCGGAATCCGGCCGAAACCGGAAATTTAGCAGATGTAAGGCAAGTTTTGATCAATTTCGTCAAAGTAAATATGACGTATAGGGGTAAACAAACATGCTGAATCCATATCTGAACTTGGTTTTCTCAGTCGACTAGCCATTGACCTTAATATGTTTCTAAACTTTAATAGTAAAATGTTCAAGGAGTCGGTTGAAGACCGGAGATCTACAAGACCCAATTGTCTGGATCCAATGTCAAATTTTTGGGATCCCATCGAAACCTTAGGTCTTGTTTATTATCTTCTACTCAAACAGATTTCTCATAACATCCGTTTTAGGCTATACCAGTTTAACAGCCAAAGGGATTATTAAATATGTTTGTCTCAACCCACGAAAGGAAAAGTTTAAGCACTTGTCTACATGAGTAGCTTGCCTAACTTTTCTAATTCCTTGGAACTTTTTTTCTAGGACGGCTTCGGAGGTTAGATTAGCTTACTGATTAAACGGCAGTTTCACGAGGGATCGACTAAAAAGAGGCATGGCACGATACAGTGTAGGAGGCACGAGTACTAAAAATAGGCACAAAAACTAAAGGGGCCCTTTCAGGATTCGAAGTGAGGGGCAGGAACAATGTTCAAACGTGTATTCTTTTAGGCTCTGGAGTTCCAAACTCTCACTTACTTTTCTACTTCTAATACTTACAATCTCTTTTATTGCTCGTGCCTCCTACACTATGTTGTGCCGTGCCGTGCCTCTTTTTAGTTGATCCCGTTTCACGGCACCTACAGTATGGCTTTGAATGGCAAAGTCGATATCGGGTATTCCCCTTAGAAAACTCAGCATGGCAAGGCCAACCGAGTGTTGTCCCCTAGTGGAACTCACTTTGCGAGAAAACAGTGATGGCAGAAATCTAAGGCTGCTTTCAGAAGAAAGAAGTCGATTGCAGCTCGAGAAACGTGACTTGGAAAATTAGCTACAAGGATCCAGTGCCAACTACCAGACACTGGCGACGTCGGTAGGATACAGAGCCTCGTCGCTAACAACTGTGATTCAAGGTAATTTAATGTGGTGCCCTAATTCGGAAAGCAACTATCATGAATCCGATGGGTTCCGAGCCTACGTTCCAGATTCTCCGATAAGACAATACGATATTTAGTTCCGGAGAAATGCATACCACCTTCAAACTCTCTCTGTCGTGCAGTTCATCTCGGTCTTCAAAAGTGCACCAGGACTCCCCTAAGTTTCGATTGGAACCCTAAAGCGGCTTCTAGATATTACCATCCCTCATTCGACTCAGTTTAGTCTAGAATTCAACATTGGCTGGGACCAATCTGGACCTGCAAATTGCCTATCCGGGGTACGTGCTCTTACCACTCAAGCTTCATCTAGATCAGCGTTGCCATCGGCAGTAAAATTTTACTAGATCTAGTACAAAAATACTATCTAGTAAAATTAGAGGATCTACTAAATTTCGTTTGAAAAAATTATCTAGATGAAAAAATTATCGGCTTCTTTTGTCCTTGGGGGTAGGGAGTAAGGTTCAAAAGCTGAAAAGTGCCAAAAATACCAAAGAATCATTTTTGATTTGTGGTTAATGCTTCATTACTTATGATTTACGAAACGGTTCGGGGCACACCTTTTTCGGAGTGATCAATCCCTCGGGTTACCCACTTAGACAGGTAATTCGACATGACCATTTTCACTAGTCTTTTGTACGACAATTAATTTCTGTCTAGAAATACTGCATCAATTAATCTTAACACGTATTAGAACTGTTGCTTTCTGGTATCGTCCGCATGCGCACTTCTTACGATTTGCAATTAGTCCCGCAAAGCACCCCGATACGATCCATTTGCCAAGATTCTCCCGTCATACGTCACACCGCTTGCTCCGACTCCAAGTTTTCAACTGAGAAGTTCCAACTCAAGCCGCGAGTGTCGTTTTTGTTGCGGCTCCCGCGCTGTGTCCCACCCAAAAATAAATCGAGCTTGCTGAACTGCCTAGATGATTAAGCTGTGGTTTGAATCTAGTAAAAAATCCCAAATTTTCGCAAAAAAATTCCAAGCCGTAAACATTGATATTTTTCCTGAACTCAAGGGAAATGTGTGCAGATATGTTACGACTCACCTTCGTTCTTGCTCCCCGCTGCTTTCCATGAACGTTCAGAGCCCCTGTCGCGGATAGCACCCACAAGCGACTGTACGGACGGGTTTTAGCGATGGCAACCCTTTGCGAACTCACGGTAGTCTTATTTATAACTGTACACACTTCTGGAGTTTATACTAATTGTCGCAGAACTCGAAAAGAAGACCGACATTAACTTCAAACTAATATAACAATTTATCTATTACACTTAAATAAGAAAAGACTTCAATTACTGATAATACTATAAAAGTAGATAATTTCGCACCGAGTGCTTTTCTACAAAATATTATATTAAATAAATAATAAGTTTAATTCCGTTGATTAATGTAACTTTGATAACTCGAGTTCTGAGACAGCCCCAGCGACAGTTATCAATTTTGTCGGTTATCCAAACCAAACCAAGGGTTTGTGGTAAGTTTTCGGCCCTGACGAAAACGAACCAGCTCTTTCTCAGGTGTTCAAGCGGTGTTCATGACTAGGCCATCCACGAATATCCGATTCGGGCTGCCAAGAAATGGCAAACCAGGAAGAGACGTTTAGTCACGGTTTGACAGTAGTTGCTTCTTTCAAACGGTCCGATGACGACAAATCGGATTTGGTGCATTGATGAGTTTGATTGCAACCTGTTTTTGGGATCCCAAAACGTAACTGGAGGGATACCTATGACATCGCAAAAGTTGTCCGTCTGTCCGTCCGTCCGTCCTTCCGTCCGTCTGTAAGCACGATAAATCTCGAAGGGAATGAGATATTCTGATGAAACTTGGTGTGAGGATTCGTTGGGTCGGCGGACCAGTCGAGTTCGTAAATGGGCTTTGTAGCCCTACATTTAGGGGTGGGGGCGGGGGTTCAAATTAAGGGGCAAACAAAATGTTTTGAAACAGCTAATGTGATAGTCGATAGTGGGGTAAGAAGACATGCTGAACACGATGGTGAAAACCATTTTGTAATCGGACAGGTAGTTCGCCCGGAATCCGGCCAAATCCGGAAAGTTTGTTAAAAGTAAAAGTTTTATTTGAAGTTGATTAGATATACGATTTAGAGGTAGGAAGACATGCTGAAGACGATGGTGAAAACCATTTTCTTGACGGACAAGTAGTTCGCCCGGAATCCGGCCCAAACCGGAAAGTTTGTTAAAATTAAAAGTTTTATTTGGAGTTGATCAGATGTCCGATTTAGGGCAAGAAGACATGCTGAACTTTTATGTGAAAACAATTTTCTACCCGGACATGTAATTTGCCCGGAATCCGGCAAGAACCGGAAAATTGTTAGAAGTTAAAGTTTTATTTCTAGCTGATTAGATAACCGATTTTGGGGTAGAAGAGACGCTGAATCCGTGTGTGACAATCATATTTTACCCGGACATATAGTTCGACTGGAATCCGGCTGGAGTCGGAAAATTTGTTATAAGTTAAATTTTTATTTTAAGTTGATTAGACCCGATGAAAAATTTATCTCAAAGTAGTACTATGAAGTAGCATGAAAAAGTAGCATGCAGTACTAATGATGCTACTACATACTTCTGCTTTAAGGCTACCGTGTTACTGCATACTACTATATGCTACTATTAGCAAGACTGGATGCTACTATGGCAAGACACGATGCTACTACATACTACTACATAAGATTGGACCAGTCTGAGGCACATTAAATGATAGTATTCTTTGCTACTACATAATATTACATGCTACTTTTTCGTACTACTACCATACTACTACCCAGGCTACAAATTTTTCATCGGGGATGTTCATTATTGGGGAAAGAAGATACCCTGAGTTCGTTTTTGAGCTTTCTTTTTTCGCCGGACAAGTAATTCTAGAGTTCGGCCGAAACCGGGAAATTGGCAGAAGTGGCAGGAACTTTTCGTCAAAACAGATATGACTTATACGGGAAAACACACATGCTGAATCCATATCTGAACTTGGTTTTCTCAGATGATTAGCTATTTGGCCTTAATCTGTTTCTGAATTTTAATTGTAAGAATGTTCAAGGATTCTGGCGATGACTGGATCTGGCTAAGACAAGGCCCAGTTGTCTGGATCAGATATTGATTTTTTGGGATCCCATCGAAAACTTTGGTCTTGTTTGTTTTGTTTTTATATTTTCAGTAGCCTATATCATAATTCATCGAAGTATTATATTTCAGTTAACGGACTAACCGAGTACACTACTTCATAGAAATTCATATCATTATCCGCTTTTTACAAAGAAAAGAACTTGAAAAATAAACGAAACACTGAAAAAAGAACCGAGTTAAAAATAGTAAAATCTGGATCGGTCGTTAATAGCCAAAAGGTAGGTGGAGCGAGTTGTCCCGACTGCTTTCCAGATACATCCACTATTTTAAAAAGTTGACATTTTTCAAGAAAACAAGAGCTGAAAGCTCATATGGCACTTGTAAGAACAGTTAGAGTAGTATATAAGTGCCGGTTCTACTCCACCCCCACCCCAATTTCAAAACCCCATTTTAACATCAATTTCTTGAATTTTAACATCCTTTTTACCAAATAATCCCCCTTTTTATAGATATTTTGATTTTCTTATTTCCCAAATAAAGGTCCTAAGAAATAGGAAATGTTACCCTTTAATAAATATAAACTACTGCAATATACACTAAAATACTACTTCTTTTTAGATTTTTAATTTTTAAATTTTTCATTTTTATCCAAATATAATACAAATTCTGAACCACATTTCTGGTAAATGAACAAATACTCAGAGTTTTTGTTTACCCGTAAAATAGGTAGCAAAATCAGATTCTTCTTTAGACCAACTCGTTATCCATATAAACTACTACTGAGTAAACAGTTCTACATCAACATATTGGTCAGAGTTCTTATTCACCCTCATAATAGGCTGCAAAACAAGATTTTTCTTTAAAAGTAACTCATCAGCAATTGCATTATATCTCTGTGGTATAAACAAATCACAGGCTTTGTTATTATGATGAATAACAACAACCAGCTTATCACCATATTTTGTCTTAGCCATTCTCATTTTAACGATGCTATATTTCAATCCTAGAATTAGTTCTTCCTTCCTGATTGTATCATTGTATTTATTCATTTTGATTGTTGACAAGACTTCTTTTAGCGACTCCATTTATTAGCGGCTGATTTTCTTTAATAAAAATCCAAATCACAAACTCACATACATATTTTTATTAATGATATCCAATGTAGCTTTTCTTTCATAATATAGAACACAGTAAATATTGTATGGTACGGGTTGAGGATCTTTTAATGTTATACTTATTTCAATATCAGCAGTTGTTCCATTATAAATATTTGACTCGTGTTTGGAAACATCAAAACAGAATAGTGGATACACTGATTTAAATTCTTCGATATTGACTACACTACCAGTATCAAACGCTAATTGTTTATAACCCAAATGTATGTATCTGTTGTACAGATTAGAGTACGTGCATTGCTCATCACTAAAGTCGCATTTGAGGGGTTCTTCTGGATATTTATCCCCGTTAATTCTAACCTCTATATCCGTCAAATTCATATGATCAAATACCATATTATTATTTGTTTGGTTGTTATGCTTTTCATTTTTCTGTAACATCACAACGATTTTCGTAGGACTATTTCTCTCAGACACAACTTTCCAGGTGTGTTCCTTATTCTGACTAACATCACTTTTATAAGTATTACAAGCTTCCCACATCAAATTATACTTTTTATCCTTTGCCAAACCCTTTTCCAATTGACTCATCATTTCAATACTAGGAGCTATAACAGGAATTTTCCAGGATAAATACTCAATGACGACTTTAAAATTAGTATTTCCATTGTTTACAATCATATTATTATCATCATTTCTTCTTAGACATATTCTGTGTGATGCACCTCTAAAAAATCGTTTGTTTCCTTTCAAGAATCCAAACAACTCTGATAATGGTAAATACATATTCACTAATTTGCTGTTTTTAGTTCTATTATATCTCTTTTCAAATCCTTTATTATAATTGGGGTTAGGCTTAGAAGTGACATTCACATTTCCTGCTGCTAGTGCTCCACCTGCAGGTACGGTAAATGAACTAGTTATAGGGTTGATATCAGTTCCTTGATTATAATCCTTATACCAGAAATGATTTCTAGCAGCACTTCTAGAGTAATCATCAGAGTATTCAATCAACTTTGTAACGGTAGTTGTAATACCAACATGATTAATTTTTTCAACTGGTGTATCGTTTATGACATACTCGGCGGTACTAAATAAATTAAATCCATTATTCGTCAACGTAGCGACATCAGTTGCAGCTATATTAGTTCCGTCAGCTTTTACTATCCTTACGCCTACCTCAAGATAACTTTCACTTGGATAGAACCAGGAATCCAATTTCTTTGTTACAAATTCAAACTCTGACTTACTGGATACATTCACATCTGTTTCTCGAATTTCTTTAAATTCATATTTGACCACTGAATCATCCACAAGTGGCTCATCAAATATGTTCCATTGCGGACTAATAATTTTATTTACTGCCATTTATATAAGAAAGAAATTATTCGATAAAAATCATTTCAGAATCTTTAACCCATTCCCAGTCATTAACGTTTTGATCAAGTCCTGACTCCTTTGATTTAAAATCCTTTTATTTGTACCCAGAAGATCCTTCATCGATTTCTTATTTCCAATCACATCAATCAGTTCCTTCTTGTTGACATCAATCAAATCTTTTCCATATTCTATTGCTCTGTTTTTCAGCAACTCAAATCTCGGTTTTATAATATTATTATACATTGACAATGCTCCATCTCTAATTTGTTTTGCTGACGTCTGGAATAACTGGGAATTAGCAATGTTTTTGAATATACTACCGATTCCACTTCCGTACTGCTTATTGTAAAGTAATCGCTTATTATTTAACAACATTTATAAGTAAATAATTTTATTTCAATAATCCTTTAAGCTTTTTTTAAATGCAGTACGTATCCTACGTTATCACCATTCAGATCAATCGGTCTTCCAAGCTGATCAGTCATTGTCATTCTCAACGAGTAAATAAAGTCTTTTGTGTTGATAGGAAGATATATTAATTGTCTAGGATTCTCAACAATTTGGCAACCCGGTTCAGTATTCGGAACAAATGTCCAAATGACATCTGATTTACTTTTGTTTACGATAGAACTGTTTACAAGAGAGCAGTGAATTTGAATTTTATCAACGCTTCTTGTTATATTCGGAAGTTTTGTACCTTCATTGATTTTCTTAGATAGCTCACTATCCTTCTCAAAGCCTAAAATCTGACACAAGTCACTATTAAATCTAAACACATATTTTTCTTGTAATAGGATGACAAATCTCATAGATGCTGGATTGGATGAAATTACAATAGGACATTTATCTTTTGATACTTCAAAATACTGACACAAAAAATAATTTAAACAATCATCGTTATACATCCCATTAGGAATAGTAACATTCACCCATCCCCCCTCTTCATCTTTCCTGCATTGAAATGTATTATTCCCAAATTTATCACTTATATTATGCCACGAATACCACAAAGTACACTGATTCAAACCTATTTCATAATCTGAATGACGATTTAATTCGATTGGTTGACTAAATGTTATATCAATGACACTTTCATTACCTTCAATGTTTAACAACACCATTTATTAGAAATATTTTTTATATATTGAATTGTAATCTCTCTTCGTAAGAAATTTATTTCGCATTAACGAATCCAAAATATCAATAGCTTCATTCCTCACCTCATCAGATGTATTCCCGTTTACTCTACTACCTATCAAAGTGTACAATTTTGAAATCATTTCATCACAATTCATAAATATTCCAGTTCCTTGTTGAACTAAATGGTAATTAGTTTGAATGCTGGTTAACCTCTCCTTGTAGTCTCTTATAAATTCAATGATTTGATCATAGCTAGAGTAACCTTTACCTTTTTTCCCACCATAACTTTGACTTAGAGATGTCAAACGTTCTAGAGCCTCATCTATATCCATAGGATGATGAATGTAATACGTAGGCATTTTAAAATAAGTATCAGTGCCCTTCCCGGATTCTTTAAGTTTTGAATTAATTTGATTTAGCAACGTTGGATTAATATCTTTATTCATATCAATGGATGGTGGTCCTAAAGCAGGAGAAGGTTCTAAAGCAGGAGTTGGCGCTCTACTCGATTCCTTTGAAGCAGTGATCTGGTATGGATGAGTTGTATTCAATGTGTCAACTAATCTTTTAAACCGTCTTTTTGAATTAACATCCGCATCATCTAATTTCTCAATGATAGATTCAGCATTTTCTTTTTGTGCTATAATGTTTTCTCTTTGTGCCGTAACAACTGGAGCGTTAAATTCTGAAGCCATTTCCCGAAAACCTGCTTTCTCCATCTCATATTCTTGAACCTTTCTTCTCTGAATTTCTCTGTTCTTCACTATACCCGATAACATATCACTCAAGCGTCTTGAATCCATTTATATACAAGTAATTTTATTTCATAATAAATTTGGAAAGTTCTTTTTCATAAAACCCTCCTTGAATTAATTCCCCACTTTTGTCAGATATTTCATAAGTAATGGGAATGGTAGGTCGAATGGTTGCTATCTGGAATACTTCATTCGTATAATTAGGTAAATATCCTTTATCAAAAATACTTTTTTCTTTTTTTATTCTGACTAAATCCCCTACATTGTAATGTCCTGTAATTGTGTAGTCATCTGCTGGAGGAAACAAAGCATTGTAAACCTTTTTCTGATTCATTTTTTTACTAGCATCAACGGGTTTCATTTGTATTGAACGATGATAAGAGTTATTATAACTACTAACAAATAAAGGTAAAATATCAATCCATTTAGTAGTGTTTTTGTGCGTAAAATATTTCCATAACTTTTCTTTCAGTGTTCTATTGAATCGTTCAACAATTTGCGCTTTCAATTCACTTTCAGATGCAAACCAGTGTATATCATTATTTTTCAAAAAAGTTTGAACGTTTCTCATTACAAATTCTTTACCTTTATCAGTTTGTAGTTTCTTAGGAATTCTTTCTTTAAATATATGACTGAATGCCTTGATTATTTCAGCACCCGTTTTATCTTTCAAAGGGGCACACCAAGCGTATTTACTAAAGCAATCAATTACAGTTAAGATGTAATTTGTTTTATCATTCGCTTTTTTATATTTCTGCATGTCAACTAAATCAGCTTGCCATTGCTCATCCACATAGTGAACATAGACTCGTCTCCTTTCAAAGTTATGATAAGAAGGTTTGTGTAAGGTATATACATTCTCATTTTGCAACACATTTTTTATTTTATCTTTAGAAATGTTCACTCCATTTTCTTTTAATTTTCTATGAATATCATCCACACCTGAATAATTAAAATAATACGTATTTAAAATATCTTTTTCTGCGTCGAGGTTTTTTTTAAAAACAGATTTTTCCTTGACCCACAAAAAACACAATTACCTTTTACCATTGGAACATTATTTTTCTGTGACACTGCCTTAAACATTGCTTCAGTGTCAGTTTTCTTTTTACACTTCATACAATAAATATCCATTTATTAGAAAACAATTTTTATAAACGAAAAGCTACCAACTTCATTTTGCGCTTAATGTAGGAAATACAGTGAAATCCACAGTTTAATTCATCTATATTTTGAACAGCAAGATTTTCATAAGCTATTTTTTTCTTTGAAGTTTTAAGATATTTAATTATTTCTTTTCCTGGGGGTATACCGAAAGAATCGAAAAATTCTACATGGGGTTGATTAGGTAGATTACAATACGCTACCCAGTGAGTTCCAGGCATTCCGAGTTTATCATAATTAATGACACCACATTCTAGGTTATTTATTTGTTTAGGTAACGTATCTATAGAGAAAACACCTCTAAAATATGGTATATCCCCTAATGAATCCATAATGTCAAAATTGGTTAGAGGTCCTACTTTACTTTTGCTTCTTTTTTGACTTCCCCGTTTTTTGACTTCCTAGGTCTTCCCCGTACCCCATGACCAACCACTCTTTGTGTTCCAGGAAGTGTAAGCGCACCGCCTGTGTTCTTTACGGATGCATCCTCCTTTTCCTTCTTCGGTCTTCCACGACCCACAACTTTTTGTGTTCCAGGAAGTGTAAGCGCACCACCTGTGTTGGTTATGTTATCCACCAATTTCTTACCAGCGAATGTACCCAAAGCAGCAGCACCACTTGTTAAAGCTGCCTTACCAAGCGTAATTGCTAACGGTATTAGGAAAGGAAGTAATCCACCCTTTTGAATCGCTTCTTTCATCTGTTTATATGATACATCAATGTCACAACCCTTATTATTCATTTTACATGTTTCAATTTTATCAATTTGTCGTTTACTTAATAGTAACTTGACTGGTTCTCGTTCATTTTGCCTACTATGACTAACACGTATCTGGCATTTTTGTTTAGCACCAAAACATTTCTTCAGCTTTCCTTTCTGAAGCTTTGACAAATAAACTATATACTCCATTGTCTCAACCATTTATTAGAAAATTAATTTATCATATAAATTTTATTTCTTTAGTTTAGTTTCATAAAGGTATCTGTTTTCGTAACAAAATCTTGATCAACAGGTTTTTGCTCTAAAAGCCTTTTTAAAATGTTTACGACTGCTCTTTCAATACCATTGATATGGACTTCATGGTCAAAATCATTTTTCCTAAGGTCAAGAACCTTTTTGTCAATGCTTTTGCTAAGGTCAAGAGTCTTTTTGTCAATGATTTTCCTAAGGTCACCAATCTTTGTTTCAATACTTTTGCTAAGGGTTTGTTGGTTAAGAAGCTTTTCGTCATATTTTAAAAGGTCTGTTGTTAACCTATCTAAATTAACAGCATCCTTTTTGTTTCTAGGGTCTTGAACATTTGTGATTACTTTATCCCCAGCATCAATTTCTGTTTCAGTGGCTTTAATTGTTTGTTTTACAAATAATCCTTTATCTTTGATCCTTATCAATGCATTATCAGGAGAATCATCTACCGCAGTTAATCTGTTGATATCTTCGCTAAAATATTGATTGGTTTGCACTTGTCCCGCAGTCATCTGTTCTTTAAATTGATTCAAAATCACAGTCATAGATCTTAAGCTAATAGCATCCTTATCTGTTTTCGCATCACCTAAATTTATAATTCGTCTATCGTGTAGGTTAATGTTACCATTTTCGTCAGTAACTTTCGATTCGTTAGCAACCTTTTTTCCAACACTACCAAATTTATTCATTTATTATAGAAATAAATTATCCGGTAAATTTTTCAAAGTTTTTCCTGTACTTCAGGGTCTTATCTTTTGTTTTTGAATCTATGAAGAAAAACCCATAGCCCTTGGTTGCAGCCTCGAATTGTTTGAGAAATTTTTCATTGTCTATACTGGATACATGGCTTTGTCTAATTAATTTTACTTCTTTTGGATTAGAACACTGAAAGAATGCAAAATAATTACACTGAAGTCTTACCACCTTTGGCGTTTTATGATAGCTCTGAGACAAGTAAACAATTGAAGCATTTTTCTTTCTTCCTCTTATGAATAAATCTTCTATTTTCTTCTGGTCTTTTTCAGTTACAAAATCGTCAAAGATAATCAAGTTCTGATAATTGGGGTCTAGGTCGTCAACATCGATAATATCATTAAGGTCATTACTTACGGTTAAAATATTCGTTTTACATTTTAATTCCAAGGTGGTTAAATTGTCTATAAGGTCTTTATATTTGTCTTCTTCAAGATCTTTTGCATACAAGTATATTCGGTTGAAACAGATGTATTCATAAATTAAATTCAAGAGTAAATTGGTTTTTCCTGTTCCTGAACTTCCACAAATTAATAATCTAAATGGCCACTGAGGTGCAAGTTCGTGTTTGTTCTGATAGTTATTCTTTTCGCTAAAATCATACACTTTTATTGGTGCCTTTTCATTCATTTATTTAGGAAGAATTTTTCATTATAAGATTTACTGAAGTAGGTACTTGAATTTTTTAACTAGGTACTTGAATTTTTTAACTAGGTACTTGAATTTTGAAGTAGGTAGTTGACTTTTTTAACTAGGTAGTTGATTTTTTTAACTAGGTAGTTGACTTTTTTAACTAGGTACTTGAAATTGTTAACTAGGTACTTGAATTTTTATTGTTTGTATCCTAATGGAAATGTTGTGAATTTATCACTAGACACAATCCTTTTATCGTCTTTAGGATCCAACGCTTTTTTATTCTGTTCTTCTAGAAACATGTTGTGTTTGTATGACCTTAAGTTGTACTGGGTTACTGAAAGGTCTCCAACGTTTCCAAATAGAACATCCTTATAGTTTTGAATCGTAATCTTATCTTTCACTATATTTGTTTTTATTCCTTTTAGTTTTTTGTTTGCTTTTGAAGGGTCTTGGTTGTCCTTCAAATATGCATATACTTTTGATCGTAATCCAACAAATTGGGTCGTAATTTGTCCTGCTAGTTCATCTTTCATCATTCCTATCACTTTCTTATTTACACTAGGAAACCCGTATGGATTATCTTTCGCATAATCAGATGTATCGAACCTCTCGTTCAAATCTTGTTTGATATCTTCATAGAAATCCTCAGTTCTTATGTCATATATGAACGAATCGGTATCCATATAACATAAATCTATTTTATCCTCATATTTAGGTTTCATATAATCATAATGGAATTCATACATCAAGAGCTTGGATAGTTCCAGTACAGCAAAACCGATATACATTGGTTTGTCTAGTTTTATCTTTTCCTTCGACATTCTTGCTACAGAAAAGTTTTCACTGAAAATAATTTCAGATTTAAAGTTGGGTTTCTTTATTATTTTTTCTCTTGTTTTATCATCAGTTATTATTTCCATATCAGCTCGTTTCCTTACGTTCTCCATGGTTTTTCCAAAGCAAGCGTTATTCATCAGTTTAAAAAAGTCCTTTTCAAAATCGTTAGTACCTTTAGTTCTTAGTGCTGTGTTGTGGTCTATGTATCCTTTTAAGTAAGCACTCTCAGTGAATCCTAGTATTCTATGTACTTTTTTCAGTATCAGACCTTTTTGTAAATAGAATTCTAGGTTTCTGTGATGAACTACGTAGTTATTTTTATCCAGTAAGGTCGTACATAGTTTTCCATTGAAATGTTCTGGTGCTAATGGCAGATCTTTATGTAACTTGTGTAACTCTCTAGGATAATCTAAATCAACTTCATAAATTGCCCCCACATTTTCCAAATTCATTTCTGTTTGAACATGATTTTTTAATAGTTGATAATAATCTAAAGAATTAATTTCAGTGTTCTCTTTCATTTCATCAGGTACTGGAATGAATTTAAAATCATTCGCTGGTAATTTTTGTGACATCGCCCACCCATATAAATTATTCTTATCGAAATACATTAAATAGTTGGATGGTTTATTGTTATCATAACTGCTCATATATTTATTATTTGCTTTAGCGTATCTTTTTATACATTGAGATACACCACCTCTTATTCCCTTTTCAACGAATGTATACATGTCTTCCTTCGAGAATAACGGTAGTTCTACTTTCGAATGCTTTAGGAAAGAATCCCATGTTAGTCCTGGAGCTGAGAAGTAATGTAGTGGATCCAAGTCATAATTATGTATACATACATTTCTGAAATTCTCTACAACATCAGACAATATTAACACATCACTTTTTAGGTACAACTTGGTATAATCAAGTAATGTTTCACAATTAAACTGCTCCCATATAGAGACCGCTCTCTTATAGTCACTTTTGCTGATACCTTTTCCTGTTAATCTAGAATAAAAGCTTTCTATGGGTGGTAACTTTGTACAATCCATTTTACTGAAACTGTCTACGAATTCATAAGGATACACCCCTTTTTTAATTATTTCTTTGAACTCTTCATCGTTTTTGAAACTATTCGATGTGTACTTGAAATTCTCCCTTAGATGATTACAGGATACTTTACAGTCACATTTTGCTAAATTTGCTGATAGCTTGTCCAACGATGAAGCCATGAACCTGATGGAATCTATGAATCTGATTTCATATTTTATTTCCGTATCCTGTCTTGGAATACTTATTGATTTTGAGAATGATATGAAACTTTCTGCTGATTCAAATATTCCGTTATCAGGTATCAACTCCTTCACAAATAGATGGGAATCATACTTTGATAAATTATGCATCACTACAGGGATATGCTTGGGAATTCTGTATTTCATATTACATTCTGCATGAGTAAAACCCCTATTTTTACCAGTCATGTGGTCGTGATCAAAGTGGGGATTTTCAGTGATTTCAGTCCTACAGATATGGCAGGTCTTATCCATAAGTGTGTTCCATTTTTCTGCAATTTCTACATCTGTATAAGTGTGTTTTCTTTGTCTGTTTTCATATTTGTTTGCTATATCTGTACACACTTTTGTTACTGTGGTTACAAAATGCTGAGCAGCGTCTTCCCCGAAATAGCAATAATATTTATTTTGCTTCGTATCAAACGAGCAACAGACTTGAAAACCGTATGCAAAAGGTTTCTGTTCAGCTACTTTTATTGTTTTCTTTCCGTTTACCTGGTTGTATTCTTCGTTGTAAGACTCAAAGTCCGCTATTATACAATAAGGTACTTTCATCTGTTTTGCAATATTTTTATAGTGTATACTTGAACCTTCAGGAGGCATTATGATATCAGGGTCTTCACAATTATTTTTAAGTTCATGTTTTTCAAATTGTTCTTGTTTCGAAAAATGTCTTCCGCAAAAAGTGCAGAGGTATATCTTTTTTTGTCTTGTAGATATTTCAGAACCAACTAGTCTGCTCAGATTCTTTACTAGCACATAGTGATTATCAAAATATAGTAAATTAATGATATGTTTTGCTGTTTTCCCATTAATTGTACTTTTTAATATATGACTTCTGATTATTTTCTCTTTATCAATTTGGAATAAGCAAATCTTAATGTTGTATTTATTTTCAAATTTGTGGATATCTTTTGTATCCATCGGGAAGTTGGTAACCCCTTTGAAATCAAATTCATGCTCATATTGTTTATATTTTGAAGTTCTTTCTGCATGATCTTTAGCTGGGTACAAATGTGCTAAGATTGACCAAACAAAGCATTTTTGATCCTTATTTTCAATATTCAGACAAGCTTTTTTATTTTTTACGAAATCTGGCAGTATCTTAAACGTTCCTCCCATATGAGATTCGATTCGAGTCATCCTATAATCAATTCCTTCATACCGACTAAATTGTAGCCCCGACCGAGGGGTATTACTTAAAGAACTCAGTCTCTTGTTATTATCATCCAAATGACTATGAGTAAGTATGCTATTTTTATTTAAAATCCAAGAAGTACTGTTATAAAATACTACAACTTCTTCATCATTTTCCTGTCTATAGAATATAACCCTGGTCACAAATTGAACTCTGTAATGATTTATTTCGTTCATTCTTCGGAGTAAATCATTAAAAACAAAAGCAATAAGAGTATCTTCATCTCTTCCATTGCTTTCAATTGAAACGTTTACGGTATACAAATTTTCAATTTCCCTAGAAATTGTAGTCTGCTGTTCTTCTTCCGTTCTAAATAAATGATCCGGAATTATTTTTTCTTCTTTAATTTTTTTTTTATTTATGAAGAGAGTTGATAAATCGATTGCTTTGTGTCTATTTTTATCACCTCTTTCTGTTTGATCTCTTATGATATCTCTATTTTTATCAATAGTTTCTTTCTGCTTATTAATTATCCTACCATAGTAATCCGTAACACGTTTTGAAACTTCATCTCGGTTACCGCGAGTGGGTAGGCTTTTGTTTTTTAGAAACCTTTTTAATTCACTTGTATCCTTTTCGAGTATCCTTTTCTCCTCTTTTTTTATATTTCCAATAGCAATATTATTTTCTTTGATTTCATCTTCCAAAATCTTCCTTAATGCTGACTCTGGTGTATAAATAGATGGTCTGTTTTTGTTCTGAATCCTTTCGTTTCTACGCCGAATATTAATTGTATCTTCCGCGAGCAAAATATTCCTATTAAGTTGCTTTATAATCTTATCCGTTATTTCATGTTTCTTAGCTCCATTTGTTTTGATTTTATTAATTTTCGCATAAGTCCGCAGCTCATTATATGTGTAATTCGGTAATCTTTGTATAAGCGATTTGTTGTTCAATATAACCTTTTTACAAAGCTGAATAACCTCTGCAACATTCATCATTTAATAGGGGAATATTTTTATTAATGAATTTCTCCTGACTGCGTTTTCTCAGCCGTAAAGAAAAGCACTGGTATCAATGTTCGTTTCATGGAGCACGCGCTACCTCTTTGTCTCCGGCTTGTCACAGAGAGCACAGATTTTCGAGACGGTTAATTTGTTTTTGTTTAGCGGAGCATATGCCACCTAGATTTGTCTCCGACTGATCAAGAAGTGTTTTGCATTTCACGGAGTAAGCTACAGTTTCCTAGGTGGCGGGTGTGTTCCGACTCGTGAAGCAATCGAATAATTTTTGAAACAATTTTATTTAGCTCTAAATGGAAGAATTAGAAAAGATGATGTTTATTCATAGAAGGAGTTACAAGTATTACAATCTTATAAGTAATAGCTTACTTTTATCCAAATTCCTATTTTCAGCTGCAGGAATGTCTGCGTTTCTAGTGCTGCCTTTAGCTTCTTTAAGTTTGGGTGCTGTTATCATTGAAGTAATCGAAAAACATCTAAATATTGCAGAGAGAAAGTCAGAGCATAAAACCGCTTATAATTTTTACACTGAATTGTCAGTGATGTTAAAATGCGGACAATTAACGGTTGAAGAGGTCATTCAACGCGAAGGGGAAATGCGTAAAACATTTAAATTCTTTCCTCGCGAAAAATATATGAAGCAGGTTCGCTTAAACGGTTATAAATATTGTAAGAATGAATCTATAGCTCAATAGAATGGTTCACAAGTTTGAAACACTCGCCTCTTTTCATACATCATCCACCATCTGGCAAAGCAACATTCAGACATCATTTCGCAAACCACGCGGAATAATGCAATCCTTTGCGCCAGACGCAATGATTATGAATCAGACGTCCGCTTAGCAACCAAGATTGTGACGCATTAACCTTATTGAGTTCTGTACAGAACTCAAATAGATCACGGAGAGTTGAGTTCTGCGCAGAACTCAAATCTCCACCTCCAGCCAGCCGCTGACGAATCAGTTTCAACTCAGCTCTTGCGCGCTCAAGATATGTGCTAGGATTGGCGCAAATCTTATCCGCAAAGCTTGTTTGTTCATCACGCTGGAAACTTGTTTTTGAGGGATGTGCTACTCTACCAATAATTATAAGTTTTGGATTTTTATTAAATAAAATCAGCCGCTAATAAATGGAGTCGCTAAAAGAAGTCTTGTCAACAATCAAAATGAATAAATACAATGATACAATCAGGAAGGAAGAACTAATTCTAGGATTGAAATATAGCATCGTTAAAATGAGAATGGCTAAGACAAAATATGGTGATAAGCTGGTTGTTGTTATTCATCATAATAACAAAGCCTGTGATTTGTTTATACCACAGAGATATAATGCAATTGCTGATGAGTTACTTTTAAAGAAAAATCTTGTTTTGCAGCCTATTATGAGGGTGAATAAGAACTCTGACCAATATGTTGATGTAGAACTGTTTACTCAGTAGTAGTTTATATGGATAACGAGTTGGTCTAAAGAAGAATCTGATTTTGCTACCTATTTTACGGGTAAACAAAAACTCTGAGTATTTGTTCATTTACCAGAAATGTGGTTCAGAATTTGTATTATATTTGGATAAAAATGAAAAATTTAAAAATTAAAAATCTAAAAAGAAGTAGTATTTTAGTGTATATTGCAGTAGTTTATATTTATTAAGGGTAACATTTCCTATTTCTTAGGACCTTTATTTGGGAAATAAGAAAATCAAAATATCTATAAAAAGGGGGATTATTTGGTAAAAAGGATGTTAAAATTCAAGAAATTGATGTTAAAATGGGGTTTTGAAATTGGGGTGGGGGTGGAGTAGAACCGGCACTTATATACTACTAGTTAGCATGTTTGTCAGATACGGTTTGCAGTTGTCAAGGCTGCATCTCTCTCTCGATATTCATTTCACCAGAAAATCGGCTTGATCTACTAAATCTGAAATGGTTATTGAACTCACTGATAACTGTTTCTCCCACAACGATGATCGGATCGGGGGAGGGGCTATTTTTAAGGCAATCTGACAGAGTCCCTAACATGCCTGCCAAGTTTCATGGTCATAGCACAGACTGCCAAGTTTCATGGTCATAGCACATTTGGAAGTACCCCAGGTCGTGATGACCAGAATTGTGGAAAACCCTCTCAAACGCATCCCCCTCCAGTCCCCCCCACAGTTATTGGATTCGTTCCGAACTTGAAAATTGATCATCTGAGGCACTTGTTCTTGACACTTGTCAAGTTTCATTCACGTCCGATCACCCGTTCTAAAGGTATGCATGTCACTAGATGCTGGATTCCCCATCCCTCCACTCCCCCAACATCACCGTATCGGGGGAGGAACTATTTTCAAGTCGACCTAGGAGAGTACCTAATATGTATGCCAAATTTCATGGTCATAGTACATCTGGAAGTATCCAAACTCGTGATCGCCGCGGAAATCCAAGATACCCCCTCCGACGCCCTCCACTGCGACACGATCCGGTCCTATTTTTTCAGTAAAGTATCTAGGGTTAATGTTCGTTCTTCCCTTCAAGTTCCATCCCGATCCCTCGACCCTAAGCGTTTCAAAAGATTTCCGGTCCCCCCTCTACCCCCACCCCCAGTTATCGGATTCGTGCCAGATTTGAAATTGAAAATCTGAGACACTGTTTCTTCACACCTGTCAAGTTTCTTGCATGTCCGATTACCCGTTCCAAAGTTATGTATGATTCTAGCTTCCGGATTCCCCATCCCTCCACTCCCTCCGCGATGGCTGGATCGGGGAAGGGACTATTTCCAAGTTAACCTGGTCGGTTCCCTCATATGCCTTCCAAGTTTTATTGTCCTAGCTTATGTGGAAGCGTTTCAAGAAATTTCCTGTGCCCCCCTCCAGCCCCCCCCCCCCCACAGGTATCGAATCTGGTCCGGATTTGAAGCTAAATATCCGAAACACTTGTTCTTGACACATGTTAAGTTTCACGCATGTCCGATTACCCTCTCCAAACTTATGCATGTTAATAGTTTCCGGATTTCCAATCCCTCCACTTCCCCCACTATGATCGGATCTGAAAAGTCATTATTTCCAATTTAATCTGGTCTGTTCCCTGATATGCCTGCCAAGTTTCATTGTCCTAGCTTATGTGGAAGTGTTTCACGAGATTTGTTTAGTTTAAGTTTAGTTAGCATCAGAGCGAAATAGCTCTAGTTATTTTGCTCTGGTTAGCATTTAGCATTCGTTCTGACCACTTACTCTTACTTCTTTAAACCGTATCTCTTCCCGCATTCGCTTCTAAATACATCAAGTCGTACTGCCGTGGTAGAGCACTGGACCTACGCCACAGAGGTCCAAGGATCGATGCCGCATTTGGGCAGCACTCTTTTTGCTTCCTTTTTCTCCCCTTTTGCTACCGTTGTTCCTAGTTTCCGGACTCCCGGATCCGGGGAAAGTCGGATTGGGGAAGTGATTATTTGTAAGTTAATCTGGTCGGGCCCCTGATATGCCTGCGAAGTTATATCGTCCTAGCTTGTGTGGAAGTCCCTGATCTATATCAACCCCTACTAAGGTTCAACAACATATTATATCAACCCCTTCGACCTTCGATTGCTCTAGCTCTCTCCGAACGAATTTAAGCAAAGAATGACTCATCCACGAGCAGAGCTATACTAGTGTGAAGAAAGGGGTAGGGGTTTAACAAAAACTAGAAAAAGCGTTTCAAGATATTTCGGGTGTCCCCCTCCAGCCCCCCCCCCCCCCCCCCAGTTATCGGATCCGATCCGAATTTGACAATGAACATCCAATACACTTGTTCTAGATACCTGTCAAGTTTAATGCACGCCCGATTATCCGTTCCAAAGTTATGAATGTTACTAATTTCCGGAATCCCCGTCTTGCCACTCCCCCACTGATCGCTGATTACGATCGCTATATGGCACTTGAGTAAGCTCAGAGTAAGAGTAAGCTCAAGTGCCATAAAAATATTAAAAAAAATCGCGTAGCTTCGAGCCAGATCATTTATGTTCATCCATTGGTCGATAACCATTGCGGGGATGGTCGCCCTTCCCCCCTCACCCTTCATGCGTAAGTCGGAGGTTCGATGTGTTGTCGCTGCTTTTCTTGCAGACGATATTGAAAGTCACTACTTTTCGAGGTATGATTCCAGAACAACCTACAAGTTTCGGATACAAATTTAAGCTAATACTTTATTGCTGATATGTATATGTAAAGTATACCGTAGGGTATAGGGTAATAAAACAAATGAGTTAGTAAATTTTATCAGAATGTAGTAACAAAAAATTCCTTCGAGTCTAGTAAACTTAATTTTGGTCTGGTGGCGACATTGATCCAGATCTATTCGCCAGCTCCGGAGGTAAGCATGCCGTTCCGCACTCCCCCCCCCTCCACACGATGAAAAATTTATCTCAAAATAGTACTATGAAGTAGTACGAAAAAGTTGTATGCAGTACTAATGATGCTACTGCGTGCTTCTACTTCAAGGCTACCGTGTTACTGCATACTACTATATGGTACTATTAGCAAGACTGGATGTTAAAATGGCAAGACAGGATGCTACTGGATACTACTACATAAGATTGGACCAGTCTGAGGCACATTCAATGATAGTATTCTTTGCTATTACACAGTATTACATGCAACGTTTTCGTACTACTACCATACTACTACGCTGGCTACAAATTTTTCATCGGGCATCCGCCCAACCGAGGAAACAAGCGAACGTTTGTCAATTTTCTGTCTCTAAAAAAAAACCTCAAAGAACCAACTCTTCTAACAGGTCTAATGCAGACGGTGAGACACACTGATATCTGTCAGCATATTAGCTGCGTTTTTGCTAAATCGGGTCTCGTCACTAATAGGCTGAAACTGTCAGAGAAACTACAGTGGAGGGCGGTTTTTTCGCTCTCATCTAAGAAATGGCTAAGCTTTGGTGGCGGTCGCTTCGCAACCAGTATCCGGGAATTTACTTCTGATGGTAGTGTAGCTGACGAAGTAAAAAGGGATTATTTGGTATAAGATGTAAACGATAGATAAATACTCCTTGAGCCCAAGCTGACTTTGACAAGCTGACTTTGTCCGTGGAAGCTTCAGTTATTTATTACAGGTTTGTTTCCCTCCCCGGCACTGGACCTGGAGATTGACAGCCTGACGAGGACCCTTGCCAAGAAGGGCCGAAATATCGCTGATGAAGCATCGTAGCTGACGTATCCGTTCTATACATTATTTGAATAAACGATAGATTGCATTGCTAGAACAAGCCACTACTGTCTTGCAGATCTAGCAAAAGAACTCAGAAACCCCTCCTCAAAGAATTGACGTTCGAAGGTGGTCGAAGAAGTTTCCAGTCCAGTCCTCTGTTATTTCTCAGTTTCCCAAACACCAATACTGATAACTTTTCTCGCGGTTAAATTACGATTCCTGTGGAATCGATTGCTAGTTCCCAGGATGCATCTCGAATATTTTAAAAAATAACAGTCAAAACAAGATCCTAGGGCGCTTTACCGTTGTTCCTTTTGATTGGATCAAGTTGACTTCAAGGATTAAATCCTAAGTCGCAAGGAGGGTGAGAAAAATCCAAAACTTCGACACCAACTGGGGTCAATATGGAAAAAAGATAAGATCAGAGCGATACCGTCCAAAGGAAATCGCTACAGGACGATCACCCGGCAAAGTTATGCGTCAAAGTTGTAAGCCTACACGTAGAAATTATATTAAGTAACAAAGATAAAAGGGTTAATATTCGAACAAAGCTACTCAATTTCCCTTTTTGAATAAGCAAAAACTGGATTAGAACGAGAGTCCAAGTGGAACGACTGACTGAAAATAAAAATAAAATTTTCTTTTTCCTTTCTCTTTGTTACTGATTATAAACTAGACCTACGTTGCCTGGGCAACGTGAAGTTTTGTGTCTCCGCTATCGGTTAGATGCTGAAGTTATATAATAATAATAATAATATTTATCTGTAACCCACTGTACAGATTAGGATAGTGGAGTAATCAAAGAAAAGAAAAGAAATAAAGACAATACAACATATAACACATAACAACAACAAAAAAAAACACTCAATGAAAAAGCCGGATGAGGCCGTGGTCCGCACCTAGGCGGAAACACGCATCGGCACCAATATTGGTCTGCAGATTCTCCAGCGAACACATGATGTCGGAAGTAGTAGACGGAAGTAGGGACTAAATTGATTTTGCAGCCAGTTGAACAATCCGTAACTTTTCAGCATCAAAATACCACTAATTATTGCAAAACTATGCCATTGTTTTACATGATCATTTATATCCGTTGCGTAAACACTGAATTTAGGAACAGTGAAAGACCATCACCATAGACCATTCTAGCACATCATGAAAAACGACAATGCTTTAGCAACAGATTCTTACTTACAAGTCCTCCCCCCTTGATAGACATTGAACCAGACTTTTATAATTATAAAAAAAACGGACACGAAATAGGTTATACACAAACTAGGAAAAGTTGGAAACCCCTCTTCGCCGAAGACGATTATGGTCTAACAGCCGAATAATAGGCTATCCCTTAACAAAAAAGAATATCGGAAGTATAGGGACTAAATTGACTTTGCAATCAGTTGAACTTATCCTTTTCAATCGCAGACATCATGACTGGTGGAAACTTGGAACATTATCTTCTATGACCTAGTTGGTATTGTAAAGCTATCCGTACCTTTTCAGGATCAACATACCATAGATGCCACTCTGCTAATTATTGCGAAACTATGTCGTTGTTTTACAGTATCATTTGTATCTGTTGCGTACTTAATTCTGGGTTACAGTGATAAACCATCACCGTAGACCATTGGAGCATCTCATGAAAATAACAATACTATAGCAACCGACAACATCAACCAAACTTTTCTTATCATCAAAAACACCGGGACTAAAATAGGTGAACAAACTAGGAAAAGTAGGGAACCCCTCACCGCCGAAGATGATTATGGTCTAACATCCGATTGTTACTTACAAGTCCCTGACATGTCACACAATTGGGTTCCGCCTATTCTTTGTTTGAGTGTGTACCCTACCACTAGACTTAATTCTAAGTTACAGTGATAGACCATGGAGACTAATTTTCTTACCCTCAGATTTAAAGAGATCAAATGAAATGTGCACCAATCTGCACAAGTTTCTAGCCCCTCATGAACCACTTCTAGCAACCGATTCTTACTTTCAAATCCATCTCCCCATACCAAATTGTTCTCACGATCAAAGACACCGGAAACAAAGGATTAATAGGTACACCAACTACCAAAGTTGGTAGCCCCTCATTGCCAAAGATGATAATGTTTTAACAGACGATTGTTGCTTACAAGTCCCCTAGATATCTCACGATTAGGATCGGCCTCTTTTTGGTTTCAGTGTGTACCTTACTACTGAAGTTGTCAAACCCTTTAAATTTTCAAACTGTCAAAATCGATTGCCGTTGAAAAAATCTATTTTTGCCGTAAGTCAACTTTCTAATATCACCACTTAGAAAGGAGCAAAGTACAAGCTCTAATTTCTTTAGCACTGAGAGAACTTTTAAAGTTCAAGAGGCACATTTGATACCATTTCTCTATCGCAATCCCAAGTGCAAAAAAAAATGATAAACTCAGCTTAAATCTCGGACAGAAATGGGTAGAAACAACAGATGGCAGCACTTTCGGACCAGTGGGAAAATTCCACTTTTTCTATTCTGTACATTTCTCTATTTATAACTGAAGGACGATGGAACTGCCGCGCATATTTAGCACTTATAGTTTTTAGTCCATCTTCGGTTTGAAAGTGGTGTCTGCCTGCTTGCTTGCTAGAACGGAGCTTTCCACTCGAAAGCAGAAACATGGTTTGATGAAAGGAAAGCTTGGCTGCACAACTTCAGATACTCCTCTCTTTCGCACACCGTAGGCTCTGGAAGCAAAAAACATCCTTTTTGGCCCCAGGCAAGAATTCTACAGAGCTTTCCAAAATGTAATATCATATTCATCAATCCGGCCTAAGGTCCGCAGTTTCCGTAAAAACCGCAAAGGTTAGACCCTTACCAGTTACCAGGAATAAGTTGAAATCGGCGGCAAAGGGAAAAAAAGCAGTAAAAAAAACTAGGACAAAACCAAATCTCTCGCAACACAACTATTCATCTGTCTGGGAATATTGCACAGGGAGCAAGCACTTTCTATATTCTTGCCCAGCTTCCGATATCGGTTTCGTTTTTCTTCAAGTTCAAGTTCAAGTTCAAGTTTTTTTTTCTTCCTTGTATAATATATGAGTTTTGTTTTGTTTTTGGGTGTTTTCGATAATAAACTACTACTACATACTACGACTACTACTACACATATGTTCATATATCTGTGTGAGCCGAAAGTTTTAAGGGAGGAAATTTTTGGACAGGGATCTATGAGGGGAGAATGTTTATTAGATAAGATGTGTAAGTTTATCAAATTGCTCGGAGTTGCAATGTCACATAGAGAATATTTTGTGTAGTGACTTGTTTTTATGGCACTTGCCCTTCGGCCAAGTGCCATATAGCGATCGAAATTTCTGTCCGTCCGTCAGTCTGTCGGTATGTCTGTCCAGGTTTTGCTAGTTCGGTCACTTCCACATAAGCTACGACACTGAAACTTGGCAGGTATATCAGGGACCCCAAAAGATTAGGTTAGAAATAGTCACTTCCCCGTTCCGAGCATCGTGGGGTGAGTGGAAGGAGGGGAAATCCGGAATCTAGAGGTATTCATATCTTTTGAACGAGTGTCCGGATCTTAATAAAATTTGATATTTGGAAAGCCCTGTGTCTCAGACGGCCCGCTTAAAATCTGGACGGGATCCGACGACTTTGGGTGGGGGGGGGGGGGGAGCTGGAGGAGGGGAACGGGAAATCTTGGGAAACGCTTAGAGTGGAGGGATCGGGATGAAACTTGGTGGGAAGAACAAGCAAAAGTCCTAGATACATTGTTGACATAACCAGACAGGATTTGGGCACTGTGGGGGGTTTAAGGGGGGAGCGGAATTCCGGTGATCCCGCTAGTTCGGTACTTCTGGATGTGCTAGGGCGATGAAAATTGGAAGGCATGTCAGGGACCCAAACAGACTGACTTGATAATAGTCGTTTCTCCGATCTGACCACCATGGGGGAGTGGAGGAATGGGGAGCCCGGAATCTGGTGGCACGCTTAACTTTTGGACGGGTGATCAGGATTGAATGAAACTTGGCAAGTGGAAAGACTATCGTCTCAGGTGTTCCGTGTCTAATCCTGGTCGAATCCGATGCGTGTGGGGGGGGGTGAAGGGGGGCAACGGAAATCTCATGAAACGCTTAGAGTTGAGGGATTGGGATGGAACTTGGTAGGAAGAACAAGTATTAGCCCTAGATACGTAACTGATAGAACCAGATCGTATCGGGGCTCTGTGGGGGGAGTTAGAGGGTGTTTCCCGGAATTCCGGTGATCGCCAGTTAGGATATTTCCAGCTACTCTAAGGATGATGAAACTTTGCAGGCGTATTCATGACTTAAGGACCCGACATAATGCCCTTTCAAAACTTGTGTTCCTGGATCCGACAATCTTCTGGGAGTTGAGGGTAGGGGAATCCGGAAATCACTGGCTTCCGTAGGTTGCGAATGGGTGGTCCGATTCCGATGAAACTTTATGGGTGACCTAGACAAGCAAAACGTTCGTCCGAACCACATGCGGCCACGGTTGGGAGAGTTGGATGAGGGGGGGGGGGGGAGGGGGCAGGATGGGATGCAAGTTGGACAGCTCCGAGTTAATGCGGCCTTGATTTGTTATTTGGTATCTGGATCGGATCTGGCCACGGTAGGGGATGGGGGTGAAGTGGGACTGGAAATTTGTGGATAGGCTATATGCTCCGGTTCCAGTCGAACTTGACGGACGGGAATAGGAGATTTCAGAGATGCGACGTTGTGTTTCTGAGTCGTATTCAGCCACAGTGGGGGGGGGGGGAGTTGGAAGGGGATTCCCGGAAACGTTTTGGCTGGCATAGGGGTCATACAAGTGGAGCGATTTTAATGAAACTTAAAATGCAGAGAGATCACATGCTCTAGATGATATATTTTAGGGTCCAAGCTGAATCCGACCGCGCTGGGGGAGAGTTACCGGAAGTTCCAAAAAAACTCTCAGATTTGAGTGAAACTTGATAGGTGGTAAGTGAAAATGCTTCAGACAATCCATTTAGTAGTCCGAACCAGATCCGGACTCGGTAGGGGAAGTTGGAGGGGAGGGGGGGGGGGGGGGACCGGAAACCGTTTGGCACCTGTACGGACCAAACGAGTGGATGTTTTGTGGTGAAACTTGGAAGGTAGAAAAGTCATTTGCCCTAGGTGATCCGAGGCCATGCCGGAAATGCTCAGACTTGAGTAAAACTAGAGGTCGTATTTCTAGGTCCGAACAGCATTTCTGGATGGTGGGGTATTTCGGTTTGTCATCTACGTTTTTGTACCAACTACTCGTATCAGGTGCAAGATGAGCTCGTAGCTCTTGTTTGGGGTAGCCATGGCAAAACCCGTCATGGCCCACGGGCTTTTGTGCAATATTCGTATTTATATTCTGTTCAAAGCTTTCACTAATATTTTGTACCCTCCTAGTTGCTAAAAATCCCGTATCTTACGACCGAGACAGTAAGCTATTGGGATCCCAAATCGTTTCGTAAGGTTTGTACGTCCCTCACTGTCAACCTGTTAGCAGGATAACTACCGGAAGGAGTTTTGTTCAGATTTCATATGAGGCGCCTTTGGACAAAATACAGGTCAAGTTCGTTAATCATGGGCATCATATTCATCATAATCATATTCAGATTAACGGGTGAAACCTGGTTGTAACAATATGCTGAAGCTAATATGCTAGTCGATTTAGAGGTCAGACGATCTTTAACTGAACCTACAACTGAAATTTACTTTTATCACCGCACAGTTATTTCCTCCGGAATCAGTATAAAAACGGAAATTTGTTAGAAGTAAAGTTATTCAGAAGTCGCATAGATGTTCGACACAGTCTCTAATGCTCAAGTCATGTTTCATCGTCCTAGCACATTTGGAAGTACCTTCACTGGCAATCACCGGAATTTCCTACCCCTGCCCTCCGACTCCCCACACAGTGCCCCAATGCGGTCCGGTTCTGTCACTGATCTATCTAGGGCTTGTGCTTGTTCGTCCCAACAAGTTTCATCCCGATCGCTCCATCAGCGTACCACAAGATTTCAGGTTCTACCCTCAACGCCACCCCAAAAAAATTCACAGGATCCGGTCCGGACTTGGAGTGGGACATCTGAGACACGAAGTCTTTCCAAATATCAAGTTTAAAGATCCGATCACCCGTTCGAAGTTCAACATACCTCAGATTCAGGATTCCCACTCCCTCCAACTCCCCACCCCCCGATGGTCGGATCGGGGAACTGACTATTTCTAAGTTAATATGTTCCGGTCTTTGACACACCTGCCAAGTTTCATCGTTCTAGCCCACCTGGAAGTACCTTAACTCCGGATCACCGTAATTCCGGAACCTCCTCCAACTCCCCCTATAGTGCCCAAATCCGGTCCAGTTCTGTCAGTGATGTATCTAGGCTTGTGCTTGTTCTTCCCACCAAGTTTCACCCTGATCGCTGCACTCTAAGCGTATCACAAGATTTCCGGCCCCCCCCCCCTCCGACCCCCCACGTTCGTCGGATCCGGTCCGGACTTGAAGCGGGATATCTGAAGTACGAGGTCGTCCCAAATATCAAGTTTCATTAAGATCCGATCACCGTTCCAAAATCACACATACCTCAATATTCCGGTTTCGCCCTCCCTCCACTCCCCCCCCCCCCACGGTGGTCAGATGGGCTAAGTGACTATTTCCAAGTTAGTTTGGTCGGGTCCCTCCCGTCCCGGCCGGAAGGCAAGGGCTAAAAAAACGGAACTGCGACCAATCGTTTTTCTACGCTTGAGCCTGAAGAGGACACTTTCCAAGAAGAGCCGAAATTGAATCTCAGCTGATATATATACTCCTTGAACCCAAGCTGACTGAAATAATGACTTAAGCCGCTTTCACTTTGACGCGCAGTTGCGTATGCGTTTATCTTGCGCTGCGTACAGGTTGCGTAGCGTAGCCTACCTTTCACACCTGCGCTAGAACTTTCCACGCTGGATGCGTATTTACGTTTCCCATTCTCGGTTTCTTCTACTGAATTTTCGTTTCTTTCATCATTAGTAATTTTTTCTTCATCATTTCGAAGTTTTTCTTCAGTTTTTCTTCAAAAAATTACCTATTATACTGAAAACCCGATGCGTACGCGTCGATGCAACGCAAGAAAAGAACCGAGTTCTATTCTTTCGATGCGTTTAATTTGTCTGCGCAAGATATGCGTTCCGTCGCCGCAAGCGCGACGAAGGAGTTGCGTATCTCGGTGTGAAAGGCTCAATGTGTCAATGTGAAAGCGGCTTTAAGCTGGCTTATCAGATTAGAACCATCAAATATGATTCGCACTTAACTTGAGCTGAAAGAATACGTTCTCCATGCCAACGTCCTAGTTCTTTCCTCGGTTCTTTCTACAAATTTCGCAACATCTGAAAGGAAGTGAACGAACAAAAACAGTTCCTTGAGAGAAGATTCATAGAAAACAATACGAGAACAAGGAATTTTATACCTACCGTGACATGACGTCACCACATAAACTTTTTCCAATAAAGTAGTAGACAGAACTACAGTAATACTGTTTTATTTGATGCATTAGATGCCAGGAATCTATGGGAAGTTCATCCCCTAAGATATAAGAGAGGAACAGTCTGAGATTTTGTCAGCCATGAAAAGTGTTTTCGATCTCGGTAAGACAGCTTAAAACCAGCAATGCTAAGTTTACAGCTCAGCTGAAGGACATCATAGGCAAATGCCTTTTCCCCAAGCCTAGACACCTGATCCCCCGTCAGGCTATCGAGGGGGGGGGGGGGGGTACCACACCCCATCGAAGAAACAAAAAACCTAATACGGGCGCTCGTAGACCGTCCGACCAAATAAATTAAGCTAACCTGGGCGCTTGCAGCCCATATTAGCACACCACAAACGTTCAGCTAAACGGGCGCTCACCTAGGAAAGCTTAAGTGCACCCGAAATAGTCAGTAAGGCTAGTTCAGGGTTACCAAGAAACCGAGATGGCATCCAGCTTGAAAGTTATGCATGCCCCTAATTTCCGGATTCCGCTGTCTACCCCTCCCCCACGATGGTCGGATCAGTCTACCACAAATCCCTGATTTTTGGATTCCCTATCCAAACGCTGTATATATATAGCATTTGGCATAGCCAATGCCTAACGCTGGATACCCTATGCCAAACGCTGGATACCTGTTGGTAACCTAACCCTGACCTACCTCAATATAAATGAGTTGTGTCTGGTTGATTTTTTTAGCTTCACTCAAATAATCAGTATTTTACTAGGTTACAGTATCCAGCACCTGGCATAGTGTATCCAGCGTTAGGCATAGGGTATGCCAAACGCTAGACATATCCAGCGTTTGGCATAGGTTATCCAAAAATCAGGGGTTTGTGTTTGTGGTTGACTGGGTCGGATCGGGCAAGTGACTATTTCTAAGTTAATCTGGTCGGGTCCCTAATATGCTTGCCAAGTTTCATCGTCCTAGCACATCTGGAAGTACCCTTACTCGCAATTGCGGGAGCGCAAGACAGGCCGACGGAAAAGTGATCGGTATATGGCACTTGGCCGAAGGGCAAGTGCCATACAAAACCGAATGGTGCCTAACATAATGCGGTAAATGCAAAACAAAAGGGCTACGGCTACATTTTCATTTTTAGCCGCATGAAAGTATCCGCATCGCAGATTATTTTTGTATACAGCGCAAAATCAATAGATTTTTTCTTCAAGCGAAAATTCGCTTAACTTGCAATCTCTACAGTTTCTTAAGCTAAGACAGAATTGCTGACTATACGCTGACTTTTATGAGGGTAATCCGGAGAACAACTTTTCACAGAAAAGGGTCCGAAAAAGTTGAATCGTTTCTTCTTTGAAGTATCAACAGTCATTCTCGTGAACAGCCACCGTCACATCTCTACAAACGTCGGAAGAGAGCCGAGAAACGGAATAAGTTGATCTACCGTAAACTGAAATGAAACTATAATCATTCTAATGCTACACTCTCCGAAGTTGGATCATATTAACATGTTCATCCTTTTGTGTTGATGATGATGTTATGCTACGACGGTGCTGAGAACATTTATTTTATGATACTTTCAAAGCAGAACTGAAACCTGATACTGTTCCATTATTTCCCTTCTCAATAACAAGTACCATCACTAGTCGGCCCATTTTCTACTTTAACATTTGTTTCCGTACTTTTGCTCTCTAGCCAAATCAAATATAGTCTTGCCGTAGAGAACCCAGAAGAACTTTCCCACAGTTTAGCCCCACCCCTCGCGTCATCTGTGACTTGTTCAGTCGGACAAGCGCCATCATCAGAAGCAATGTTTGTTAACGTTGTTTTTCAAGACTTCGACTAACAGGCAAGGGCGTCCGGAGGGGGGATGTGGGGAGGGGGGGGGGGCGGGGGGTGCTGCACCCCCCCCCCCTAGAAGGTTTGTGGGGAAAAATGAACTTGATATTTTTTAGGGAATTTACTGGATTATTGCTCAGGGAACCTACTGGAATTTTGCTCAGGGAATCTACCAAAGTCTTGCTCAAGGAATCTACTGGAACTTGTCACAGGGAATTTGCTGAAGGCTGGATAAGGGGATCTACCGGACTTTGCACCACGGAATCTAGTAGAATTTTGGAATCTACCGGAATTTTCCTCAGGGAATCTACCGAAATCTTGCTCAAGGAATCTTTCGGAACCTGTCTCAGGGAATTTACTGGAGGCTAGATCAGGGAATCAACCGGATTTTGCTCCACGGAATATACCAGATTTTGGCTCAGGGAATCTACCGTAATTCGGCTGCTTACCGGATAAGTGTAGACTCACAGCTTGCACGGATGACCCCGGTACATAACTTACCAGAGTGACGGATCGACTAAAAGCAGGAAAGGAAGGGAACAAGAGAAAAGCAGGAAGGCATACTAAAACCAGGAAGGGCATACTAAAACGAGGAAGGGCATACTGAAAAGAGGAAGGATGTAACCAGAATTCAAGGCTGCGAAAAACTGGAAAGCTGCGCCGTTCCCTTCCTCTGTTTAGTCTTCTTTGAGAGGTCGGCAACTTTTCAAACTCAAAGTTCACCATCCCGTCTTCCTCGTTTTAGTATCCTGACATGGGTAGGAATTAAGTTCAGTGAGGGATAGGCAACTATCAAAATTGTAATTCACCTTTTAATTTCTCGTTCTGACGGTAGGCGACCAAAATCCTCCGAGTCCAGCGAGGGGCTAATTAAGATATTTAAAGTCCACTATTTCCCTCCTCGATTTAGTACCTCGCCTTTGAGGGGTCAGCAACTATTAAAAGAGACTAAAATCCTCCGAGTCCAGCGAGGGGTCGGCAACGAAGATATTTCAAGTCTACCATTTCCTTTCTCGGTTTAGTACCTTGAAAGTACTAAAAAGAAGAATAATTTAAACTTTCCTTCCTCGTTTTAGTATGACCTTCCTTGTTTTAGTATGCCTTTCCTGGTTTTAGTATGCCTTCCTGCTTTTCTCGTCTTCCCTTCCCTTCCTGCTTTTAGTCGATCCCAGTGATTCTTGCAGACAGGCAACACAGCGTCCCGGAACATTCATTGGGTGATTCCGTCAATCTCCTAAGTTTCTGTAGCTTTCAAGAATTAGGCAACCTATTGAAATTTCCATTTTTCCAGCTACAAATCCTGTTCCAGTAATAATATCATGGTACCGTCTACACCAGTTTTGACAGCTTTCTCGACTCCTTTCCGGTGGTAAGCCGAGAAGAGTTCAAAAACGAGTTGCCTTGTTCCGACATGACGACGAAAGTCGCCAGGAGAGCCTCGAAACAAACACAAAGTTTGAAGATATATTCGAAGTCTTTCGTGACTTGAAAGATGTCTTACCACTAGTATGTCAAGCTGGCTAAGACAATCCCTGTAACCCCAGCAAAAGGGGAAAGACTTTTTGGCAAGATGAGGTTGGTTAAGACCACTTTGCGTCCAACAATGGCTGAAAAACGTCTGTTATTACTCGCATGTGAAACCGATCTAGTTGATGAATGTGAAATTGGATGTGTTGTGAACAAACGGAGAACACATGAAACGGGACGAATAAATGTGTAGGGTGGGTTGAAGGTTGAAGACTTTTTAGTTTTAACTGTCAATCTCAAAGTTTAACCAAACAAGGCTCTAGTAACATATCACGTATTCGCTTAAATATTCCTGAGAACCCGATAAAAAATGTGTTAGTTCGTTTCTCCGTTACCCAGAGATAATCGATTTCATAGAATGAACTTATTCTTTCGGATTTGTCGTATTTCTATGTGCTTTCCCTCTGCGCTTGAAATTGCCGAAAAATAAAATAAAATATCAGATTCATGGCAAGACTTATCCTAAAAATCATTTTCCTACTGGCATAAATTCTCCGATATCGTATGTTTAGCCCTGAAAATGCAGGATTTTGTTCATATAAGAATTCTCCACGTCTGGGTGAATTTTATTGTGTCGTGCAAGCAGCGCACACTCTGAGCGTTAGTGTCAGAGCCTCGTTAAAGACTAGAAAAATCCCTCAGACGTGTCAAAATATTAAACTATCAGATTTAAAAATTAGCTGCCTTTTCAGTTAAATAAACTTTAACGAGCCTATTTTTTGTCGTTTGTAACACATAATCGAAGTCAGAACACAAAAGTATTCTGGAGTTTTTGCGTACATGGTCAATACGGAGAATTTACGGTAAGATCTCGAAATATTCCGGTAAAACTTCGAAAAATTCCGGTAAAATTCTGAAGCCGCACCCCCCCCCCCCCCCCGACCCCTATCAGGAAGGTGTGGGCACGCCTCTGCTAACAGATAGTGCGATTTGACAACGGAGGCTCCCAATGGAGTCTCTAATCAATCACATCATTTTTATTCCCGTGCCATTATCTCATGAAACTCACGAGTCGGGCTCAGTGGTTTATTTCGTTAAATTAGGTGACATGGTGACAGGTCAACGACAAGCCGCGGATCGACGAAGTGGTCATTCAATTCTGTAGAGAAAAGCAAATAGGCAAGACAAGGAAGAAAGGCATAGCCAACTGCAAGCATTTCATGCGGCTAATCGAAAAGAAGATGAAATGAGAGAGGCAAAATTGTAATACATAGTGGAATTTTACAACAAAAAAAAAGATCAATATCATAACAGACCTGCCACGTGAAAATCTATACAGATTTGTTTGTGGCAGGACTCAATAATTTAATCACTTAGCACAATTATATTGGGAACAAAAAAGGAAAGGGAAAACAAAATAAATGCATTATTATACATAAACAACTATATAAAGATAAAAAATAGTCAATATTATAGTTAAATAGAAGACAATGAGACCTCGTGGCAATACAGAACCGATTCATATTAGGCTTAAAACACGTATAACAACGATGAGTGCGACCACTCTGAGCTCACTTCCGAACAGGCAATACTCATGCTCTGTGCAAGCGAATAAAAGTCTGGCCGGAAAACACGGGAGTACCACGGACGGGAGTACTTATTACCAACTCAGGATGTAAGAGAGAGATGTAAACAACATTTCCAAGTAAAGCTGAATCCCTATATCAGCCCCGACCCAGCAATACTCGGATACCCCCTCGGACTGAAGCCCTCCACCAATCAGAAGCGAGGTTGAAGCAGCGTCACTCAAGGCCAAATAAGAGACAAAATCGTTTGCAAGCCGAACTCCTGAAAAATGACTCAGAGTTCGTCTTAGACATACCATACGATCGCTACATCGGCCTGACAACTAGAATACTTTTCGAAAATATGGTATTCGGCAACTACAGCTCCGCTGCGCAAGAAAGATTCCAAAGCCGAATGTGCCAATAACCGCCCAAACACCCTGATAAGTCAGCTTGCTAAAGTGTTGGCAAAAATACAACTGGACAAGATTAAAGCCTTTCATACCGTCCGGGAATAACAGGAAGGCTTCCGTAGCAAACCGTTCAACTATAGACCAGATCTTTGCCATCCGCCAAGCGATGGAAAAATACCTCGAATACAGAAAAGATCTGTACCAGCTCTTCGTTGACTACAAGCAAGCGTCCGACCTAATCTGGAAAGTAGGGCTCTGGCATTTATTGGTAGTGCTGGGCAATATTCGATACTGATAACGATATATCGGACCAAATATCGATATCGAATATCGAAACATGAATGTCAATATCAAAAACGGTATTTGTCCATTTAGAATTATTGTAAATGATCCAACACTAGTTACATTTGTATATCCGAAACTGGAGCAATATGTTAGCAATTATGGAAGAAGATTATGTTAAGAAGAATAAGAAAGAATTTTGGGATGGAATTAAGGGGTCATTTCGAGGGGGGGAGTCGGGAACTGGACCGTCGGCAAGATCATAAGAATACCTGGAAAATAAACACTCGAGTGAAGATAATCTACAGACGTTAACGCAGCAACTGAGGGAGAAAACAGAATTTCCTATGAGAGAGGAGGATTACGCCCTGACGGATCCTGTTAATCCAGAAGAGGTTTGGGATTCAATGAAGAAGATGAGAGGGGGATCTTCACCGGGTCCAGACGGGATACCCACGATTATTTGGAAACGGGTCAGAACGTATCTACTACCAATGTTGGCACTGCTATTTTCGGGTATACTACGAAAGTGTGTGTGGCCGAAGCAATGGAGTTTGTCAATAATGACACCCCTGTTTAAAAAAGGTAATAAGCAGGAGCATGGGAATTATAGAGGGATACATCTAGGGAATAGTATATCAAAGATATTTTGTAAGATTTTAGATACAAGGTTAAAAAAAATGGTTAGATTGTAGGGAGGTTTTAAATCAGGTACAAGCGGGGTTTAGAGAAGGATATGGACCAATGGATAATATTTTCGCACTAAAAGTTTTGATCAATAAGTATACTAAGCCTAGAAACGGAAGGCTGTATGCAGCATTCATAGATCTTAAAGGGGCTTTCGACAATGTAGATAGAGTCTTGTTAATGGATAGTTTGCTAAGGATAGGACTACCGGCTACATTTGTGTTGATGTTAGCAGAGATATATAGGTTAACTCGTTTGATAGTTAGAGTGGGGAAAGAATTGTCAAGAATAATCAGTTACAATTTGGGGGTTAAACAAGGATGTATTCTGTCGCCAAAACTGTTCGGAATTTTTATAAATGATGTTGTTGAGTTCATGTTAAAACAAGGAGCACCTACAGTTTCATTAGACTTATCTGTGTTATGTATGCTCCTTTTCGCTGATGATATTGTTTTGGTAAGTGATAGTGGAAATAATTTGCAAGTTTTACTTGATTTGTTAAGGGTGTATTTGGAAGGCAAGAAACTGGAGCTAAACACAGGTAAGACGGTAGTGTTAGTATTTAGGAAAGGAGGGAATTTGAGGTCCGAGGATAAGTTCAAATATGCAGGTAGAGAAATTGAAGTGAAAGAAGAATGGACGTATTTAGGAATAAGGTTTAGAGCCAAAGGTAAGACATTTAGTAAACATATTGAAAAGAGCGTAGAGAAAGGAAGATTGTGTTCAAATTTGATTTTGAGGAGTGAACTGAAGGAAATTAGGAATCTCCGGGCCCATAAAGAAATATTTAGGTCTAAGGTAGTTGGGGTAATGCATTACGGGTCTGAAGTATGGGGTTATGAGAAAAGAGATAAAATAGAAGTTTTGCAGTTAGGGTATTTTAAAAGGTGGTTAGGGGTTAGTAAATTTACAAATAGTGTAGTGATTAAGGGTGAGTTAGGTCTAACATCGTTGAGAAATGTAAGATTAGTGAATATGGTTAGACTTTGGGAAAAGATTGTTGGTTTGCCACGTGTTAGAATAATAATCAGCATACTTAGAAGCGTTGAAAGATGATTCGTCTAATTCGTGGCCTTATTTGGTAAAAAAGATATTGGATGATTGTGGAATTGGTGAAATGTGGAATAATGGAGTAGGAAATGAGGAAGGAGTTAGCAAGCTAGTACAGGAAATACTTAAGAGCCAGGAAATACAGGTTTGGCACGTCCAAAAGGATCAATCTGAATCCCTGAGGCTTTATGCCACGGTAAGAGAGACATGGGGTGAGAGTATAATGTTTAAAGCGGGTCTTAAGCGGGAGGAATTAAGAATAATTATTGAAATGTTGGCGGACACCCTGCCAATTGGTGCTAGAAGACGTTATATTGGTAACTTTAGGCAGAAATCCGGTCCTTACTTCTGTCCGATGTGTGGATGCGAGAATGAGAGTTTGGTTCACATGGTTTGCGAGTGCATGGAGCTGAGTGGATGGAGGAAAGAACAGTACGGTGTGAGTGAGTTTGATGAAGAATGGTTAATTAGAGTTGTTAGGAATGAATGTTTTAGTACGATTAAGAGATTGGGGCGATTCCTGAGGACAGCGATGGAACATAGAAGCAGATTTTTGGATTAGGGAAACAACAAAGAAATATTGAAAATGGTTATTAGAGAAGAGAAAGATTAAGATTAAGGAGGAGTTTTTTCTCATTTTTGTGTTTTTATTTTGTTTTGTGCGTTTTCCTCTAGTATGTGATATTTTTGGTGATTTTTTGTTGCCATGGCCCTCGGGCTGCTTAGCAATTAATAAATCTATCTATCTATCTATCTATGTTCTTCCTAATTCAGTTTTTATTTATTCGAAGTTTGAGTTGATGCAATATCCTTTTTACGACGATTGTGTTCTTAAATTTTGGTGAAACGAGACGTATACTGTAGCGAAACATGGTCCCAATATATCGATTATCGAATATCGAAAGTGAAAATATCGATATATCGAAAATCCCAAATATCGCCCAACACTATATATTGGTGCATCACGGCGTCGTGTCAAACACTGGTCGTTTTCCACCCTACTTACCGTAGTAACTACGCATGACGTCACGGCTTCGGGCTTTTTGACGTCAAGGCTGGAAGGAACCTTTTCCTTCTTTCGGCAAAATATCGCGCCATGCGCTAATCCCGCCAATCGCGTAGCAGAGATCGTAGTTACCACGCTCCAGAGCGTGGTAAGTAAATAGTCAATATTTTGCGAAGGTTGGAACGGTCAGCGTAGTAACTTTTCACGAGGTTGGAACAAAAATAGTAACTAACAGTTGCTACTGTAAGTAGGGTGAAAAACGCTCACTGTCTCGCTTATCCGAAACACGTATGATAAATTCAGAAGGCAACTGTAAATAGCGAAGGGACTTACCGACGGATTCAAAACGTCCACTGGCGCTTTCCTAGGATGTCTTCTGTCCCATCATATATTCTACATTTTCCAACGTGTCCTGTCGTTTGAGAAGCAACCAGCTGAGCGATGATCGGACCAGACGACATCGACAAACTCGCCGGCTACGCAAAACAGAAGCAGTCAACCTACAGAACTTTCGGAACGATAGTCGACGAGGGTGTGTGTCAAGATTTACTGGTCCACTTCCACCAAAATAACAAGAGCTACGAGCTCATATAGCACTTGATACGAGTCGGTGGTACAAGAAAGTAGAGGAGATCGTCACAAAATACCCCGCCATCCAAAAATGCGGTTCGGACCTAGTCTGAGCTTTCCGGAATCGCCTCGAAACATCTAGAGCAAATTTCATTTCTACCTACCAAGTTTCAACCAAACAGATCCACTCGTTTGGTCCCTAGACGTGCCACACAATTTCCAGTACCCCCCTCCAACTCTCCCTACAGAAGCCAAATCTGGTTTGGACTCCTAATTTGATCATCTGAAGCATTTTCTGTTACCACCTATCAAATTTCACTAAGAGCTCAGCGTTTTTTGGGAACTTCCGATAACTCTCCCCCTCCTCCACCACTGTGGTCAGATCCGGTTCGAACCCTAAGATATGCCATCTAGGGCATGTGGTCTCTGTACATTCCAAGTTTCATTCAAATCGCTCCACTTATTTGACCCCTATGCGAGCCACAGCATTTCCGCTATTCCCCTTCCAACTCCCCCCACTGTGGCTGAATACGACTCGGAAATACAAATGTCGCATCTCTGACATCTCATATTCTCGAACTGGAGCATGGCCTATGTACAAATTTCGGGTTCCCGCTTCACCCCAATCCCCTACCGTAGCCAGATCTGATCCAGACGCCAAATAACAAATCAAGGCCGCATAAACTCGGTACCGTCCAAGTTGCATCCCATTCGCTGTCCATCCGTTTGTTTTTAAAACAAAAAGTTTCAAAAAGTTTCCGGACCCCCCACCCCTCCAACTTCCCTAAACGTGGCCGCATGTGGTTCGGACGCATGTTTTGCTTGTCTAGGTTATCATTTCTTATCACCCGTAAAGTTTCACTCGAAGCATACCACCCGTCGCAACTTCCGGAAGCCAGTGATTTTCGGATTCCCCTTCCCTCAACTCCCCAAAGATGGTCGGATCCAGAAACACATGTTTTCCTAGTGCATCATGTCTGGCGTTTAGTCAGTAATACGCCTGCAAAGTTTCATCGGTCTTAGAATATCTGGAACAATCCTAACTGGCGACCGGAACTCCAGGAAACACCCTCTAACACCCAACCACAGAGCCCAGATACGATCTGGTTCTGTCAGTTACGTATCTAGGGCTAAGGCTTGCTCTTCCCACTAAGTTCCATCCCAATCCCTCGACTCTTAAGCGTTTCACGAGATTTCCGGTCCCCCCTCAAATTCCCTGCCCCCCCCCCCCACAAGCATCGGATCCAATCAGGACTTGACATAGAACATCTGAGACGATAGCTCTTTCACCTGCCAAGTTTCATTTAATTCCGATCACACGTTCAAAAATTATGCATGCCACTAGATTCCCGGCTCCCCGTCTCCCCACTCCCCCATGATAGTCGAATCGGGGAAACGACTATTCTCAAATCAGTCTGTTTGGGTCCTTGGTATGCCTTCCACGTTTCATCGTGGAATCATCAGGCGCATCAGGAAGTACCGAACTCGCGGATCGCCATAATTCCGGACCCCCCCAACTCCCCCACAGTACCGAATCTGGTCCGGTTACGTCAACGATGTATCTAGGACTTGTGCTTTTTCTTCCCACCAAGTTTCACCCGATCCCTCCACTCTAAGCGTTTCCCAAGATTTCCGGTTCCCCCTCCAGCTCCCCACAAAGTAACCTGATCCGATTCGGATTTGAATTGGGTCGTCTGAGACACGGGGTCTTTCCAAATATCCAGTTTCATTAAGATCCGATCACCTGTTTAAAAGTTATAAGTACCTCAAGACTCCGAATTCCCCCTCCCTCTACTCCCCCCACGATACTCGTATCGGGGAAATGACTATTTCCAACTTAATCTTTTGGGGTATCTGATGTGCCTGCCAAGTTTCATCGTCCTAGCTTATGTGGAAGTGCCCGACCTAGCAAAACCCGGAACGACCGGCAGACCGACGAGAAATTGCGATCGCTATATGGCACTTGGCCGAAGGGTGCCATACAAATTTGAGAAATATAATGGGTAGCTTCACTTATCTGGTAAGCCAGGTCACTAGTGACAACAATCGATCAACGGACATTGGAAGGCGGCTTGCTCGTGGCAGCATTGGTTTCAAAGCCATAACGCTTATGCCATTGCTATTAAGTAACTAAGATAACCGATTAATCTGCAGTCACTTCCTTCGCTCCAAATATCATAAGCAATCATATCAGTTGAAGCAGACTGAAGGCGTTTTTCCGTGCTCCCTCAAAAAGTTTGTGGGTCGATTGTGGCTCGAAAAGAGCGTTTCCGTGGCCTTTTGTGCGGCCCACAAGCGTGTTTCCGCGACCAACAAGAGTTTTGTGGCTCAAATTCGACAAACAACTGCCGAGGTGATTGTCGATTTTGTGGCTCGTTTCTGGCGGGAAATTCAAATTTAGCAGCAAAATAAATGTCAAAATAATAAAATTAACTACTTTCTTAAGCATGCAGACATAAATATGAGCATCTTTTTTGCACAGAATGGGAAGGAACAAAGTCTTAAGTTATATTTGTTGAGATATTATATGAATTTTGTTTATATCTTCAGAGATTCGAAATTACCGCCTAAAAATACTCAAAACGGCGTTTCCGTGAGTTTCAACTCGTGGATCGACTGTGCGGGACACAACCGTGTTTCCACGACAAACACTCAGAAGAGTGTGGCTCACAATTATGTCGCAAAACAACGCCTTAAGACATCCAGGTGGACAAACTTATAGCAGCCTTTCCGTCGGAGGCGCGGTTCGATGTTGACGAGTTAGGTTACTTCCACAAGGACTACACTTTAAAAAGTTTTTCCGTATAAAGATTAAAGTTAACTGCAGTATTTTCTACTCGAATTACTCTTATCTCTACGCAGATAAGATTAATACCAAATAGAGATAAGATGAATCTGAGTGGCAAATACTGCAGTTAACTTTAATCTTTATACGGAGGGACTTTTTACAGTGTAGGCGGAACAAACTTGCAAGGCATGTTAGAGACCTGGCAAGACTGACTTGGAATCTGGAATCTGACTATCCGGGGAAAGTTCTGGTTGGAAAGTGGCATGCATAGCTTTGATCCGATCCAGATAAAACATGATAGTTGGAGTGTTCGAGGAGGGGTGCGGGAAATCTTGTGACATGGACAACTCTCTCAACAGGGAAAAGTTTGCATAACCGTTGACCCCAAAACGTAAGTGGAGGGATACCTATGACTTCGGAAAAGTTGTCCGTCTGTCTGTCCGTCCGTAAGAACGATAACTCTTGAAGGGAACAAGATATTTTGTTCAAACTTAGTTTGAGGATTCTTCGGGTTAAAGGACAGGTAAAGTTCATAGATGGGATCCGTAGCCCTACATTTAGGAGTGGAGTTCAGATATCCAAACAATAAATAAAACGGATACGTCAGCTAAGATACTTTGGCAGCGATATTTCGACACTTCTTGGCAAGGATCCTCGTCAGGCTGTCGAACTTCAGGGACAAAGTTGGGGAAGGAACGGACAAGCAGGTTTTCTCCAACGTTGTCCCTGAAGTTCGACAGCCTGACGAGGACCCTTGCCACGAAAGGAAGGAATATCACTGCCAAAGCATCGTAGCTGACGTTTCTGTTTTGTGCATGGTTTGAATATATGTTTCCCAGTCAACTTGAACTCACGGAGTATTTATCTACAAATTAAGGGACGAACAAAGTATTTTTATGGCACTTGCCTTCCGGCCAAGTGCCATATACCGATCAATTTCCGTCGGTCGGTCTGTCTGTCGGTCGGTCGGTCGGTCGGTAGTTCGGTCGTTCGGTCGGTCCGGTGACCGCGAGTTAGGGTACTTCCAGATGTGCTAGGATGATGGAACTTGGCAGGCATATCAGGGACCCGACCAAACTGACTTGGAAATAGTCACTTTCACGATTCGACCATCGTGGGGGGAGTGGAGGGAGGGGGGATCCGGAATTTGGAGGCATGCGTAACTTTCGAACGGGTCATCGGATCTAAATAAAACTGGATATGCGGAAAGAGCCTCACTCACGTGTCCCATTTTCCGTCCGAACCGGATCTGACACATGTGGGGGGACTTGGAGGGGGGTACCGGAAATATCGTAACACGCTTAGAGTTGAGGGATCGGGATAAAACTTGGTGTGGAGAACAAGCACATATCCTAGATACGTCGTTGACATAACCGGATCGAATCCGGGCAGTGTGGGGGGGGGGGGGGGTGGAGGCTGGATCCCGGAATTCCGGTTATCACGGGTTAAGGTACTTCCAGATGTGCTATGATGATGTAACTTGGAAGGCATATCAGGGACCGGACACAACTGACTTGGAAATAGTCACAGATTCGACCATCGTTGGGGGAGTGGAGGGAGGGGGAATCCAGAATATTGAGGAATGCGTAACTTTCGAACGGGTGATCGGATCTGAATGAAACTTGATATGTGGAAAGAACACATGCCTCACATGTCCCATTTTACGTCCGGACCAGATCTGACAACTGTGGGGGGAGTTTGAAGGAGGGTACCGGAAATATCGTGACACGCTTAGAGTGGAGGGATCGGGATGAAACATTGTGGGAAGTACAAGCAGATATCCTTGATACATCGTTGACATAACCGGATCGGATCCGGACACTGTTGGGGGTGGGGGGTGTATTGTGGGTCCCGGATTTCCGGCTATCACGGGTTAAGGTACTTCCAGATGTGCTAGGGCGATGAAACTTGGCAGACTTATAAGGGACCCGACCAGATTGACTTAAGAAAAGTCATTCCCCGATCCGACCATCGGAGGGGGGGGGGAGGGGAAATCTGGGATCTTGATGCAAGCATAACTTTCGAACGGGGCATCGGACACAAACGAAACTTGACAGTTGGAAAGGGCTCGTGTCACAGGTGTACCATTTCGTGTCCGGACCGGATTCGATAACTCTGGGGGGGGGGGCGGAGGATTGGAGGGGGATCGGATATCTCGAGGGAATTGGAATTCGGACTAACAGAATTTCATGCAGAACTTTTGAACGTTTGGTCGGATTAGAAGGAAACTTGACAGTTGACAATAGGACGTGTTTCTGATCTCGCGAATACGTTCGTAACCCCCAAGGGCTCGTGACCATTTGTACCTCAGACATTTGAATTTTAGCCTCCTTAAAGTGTGTATCTTAACTGCAAAGCGAAAAAATACTTTTGACCAAAAGATCCATTTTCCTGATTCAAGGGCCCGTAATAATTTTTGCCTCAAGGCTTTTGCTGACAATTGATTTTCCAACATATTTAAAGCACCAATGTTACCGCAAATTCGAAAAAGCATTTTTAAGAAACTAAACATTTTTAGGATCCGCAAGGGCCCATTATCATCTGTCCCCCAAGTATTTTGCTTCCAAGTTCAGTTCGAACGCCTTAAAGTGCGCATTTTAGCCGCAAAATGCAAAAAAAATAATACTTTCGAGCGAATGATATACTCTCGTGAGCCAAGGGCCCATGATCATTCGTGTACCAGTTCATTTGCTTACAAAACGCATTCCTAGCCCTCTTAAATTGCGCATTGTAACCGCAAATTGCATGGCATTTTTTTCTAAACCCTACATTTTCGTGAATCGGAAGGTCCATAATCGTCTGTACCTCGACACAGCAAGAACCTTAGCTGTTACTATTACCTACTGCGTCTGCTTGCAAGTGCCATAACAGCTCTTGTTTTAAAGCTAATGAGATAGTCAATCTAGAGGTAAGGAGATATGCAGAATCGGAATATGGAAACTATTTTCTCGCCGGACAAATAGTTCGCCCGGAATCCGACCGAAACCGGAAAATCTTTTAAAAGAGAAGTTTTGTCTGAGGTTCATTGGAGGTTCGAACTAAGGGTACCGAGACATGCTGAAAGCGCATATGAGCACTATTTTCTCCCGGGTTCGCCCGGAATCCGGCCAAAACCGGAAAATTCGTTAAAAGTAAAATTTTTATCTGAAGCTGATTAGAAGATAGACGTTTTTCGTTTCCTAACTCTATTTTTTTTGCCGGACAAGCAGTTCGTCCGGAAACCGGGCGAAACCGGGAATTTGGTAAAAAATAAAAGTTCATCCTTAAGTCGACCAGAGGTTCGCATCGATATAAGAAGGTCAGATAAATCCATTTGTGAACTATATTTACTTGTCAGATGTAATTCTGCTAAGGATTACCAAAACAAGGAAATCAGGTAGACTCGAGAGAAGTTGGATTTTTGAGTCGACTTTCTACACTTTACGGGTAATTAAGAAACAGGAGGTTAGCTCAACCGTTACAGCATCAGAATGCAGATCGAGAGGTTCTTGGCTCGCCTCTCAGTGTCACCAGCTCTTTGGGTCTACATACATTTCGTAAAGTTTTTTAGCAACTAGGCTCGGTTTAACATTCGACATATTGGTAAAAACACATGATGAATAGCTGAAATTTACTTTCCTGCCGGACAAAGAGTTTGCTCGGAATCTGGACAAAACCTGAAGTTTAGTAAAAGTAAAATTCTTTCTGAAGTTGGTCAGAGGGCCGATGTAGGGGTTAAGAGACAAGTTGATCCGATTTTGCATTTTTCCCATCGGAGAAGTAGTTCGCCCGGGATACTGATTAACAAGGAATTTTAAAGTTGATTAGAGATGAGATATAGATTAGGGGTTAAACTTACATGCTGAGTCCACATATGAACTTTGTTTTCTCTGCTGATTAGCCGTTTTGCCATAATCTGTGAAAAAAAAACACAACTAGATGACAAGCTGACTGCGAATCATATTTGACGGTACAAAACAGATAAGTCAGCTACATTTTATTAGAGCTATATTTCGGCCCTTCTTGGCAAGGGTCCTCTTCAGGAACTTGTCTTATATCTACTTTTGTACATTTTCAAGCGGTTGGTTAGGGATGCAAAGTAAAGGTGAGTCTTCACCTTTTTTCTGAATTTCTTCTGCGATATGTAAAAAATCCGGAAATCTGGAAGTTCAAAAGCCACTTTTTTCCGGATTATTTTGATATACTTTTGGACCCGTTCATATTCCAGATAGAATTTACAGAAGACGTCAAAGAATAATATGGAAGCCCAGATTCCGGAAGTTCTGGGAGGTGAAGACCGGAAAAATTTATCTCAAAATAGTACTATGAAGTAGTACGAAAACGTTGCATGCAGTACTAACGATGCTACTACATGCTTCTACTTCAAAGCTACCGTGTTAATGCATACTACTATATGCTACTATTACCAAGACTGGATGCTACTATGGCAAGACAGGATGGTACTGGATACTACTACAGAAGATTGGACCAGTCTAAGGCACATTAAATGATAGTATTCTTTGCTATTAAATAGTATTACATGCAACGTTTTCGTACTACTACCATACTACTACGCAGGCTACAAATTTTTCATCGGGAACATGTTTAACGGCCAGGCGAAGACCGGAAATCTACAAGATTGGCTGTTTGGATCACGAAATCTAATAAATACTGAATTTTCGGGATCCCATCCAAAACTTTGGTCTTGTTTCTAATGATGGAGCTTCTCGTACACAATCGTTGGGAATACACGCATTGAAAGTAGCGGAGCAACGAGAGTGTGAAAATGAGTAAGTTGCTATTCGGGGGGTTAGATTATAACCAATAATGAAGGTATGAAATTCGGGTCTCTGTGTAGCAGGGCGTCATTTATGGGGTTGAGGCGGACACCTCCCCCCCCCCGCCCCCAATGTTGTACGGCCAGTTGGGGAAAAAATAACCGAATCGGCGCGAGGCGCCGCAATTTTTCGTAAAAACGATTGATTTTTCATGAAAACAGTCATTTTTGTCTGAAAATCAGTCGGCTAGTAACGCCTCTGCCGGGTAGCTATACGAACTAATGGTGCGGTTACAGTAGTAGGTAGCACTGGATAGATAGGTAGGACGGGTCTGTTAAACAGATGGGCTTTGTTTAATAGCAAAAATCTAAGAAGAACAAGTTACAAGTTTCTTTTAACAAAATTCGCAATCATGTACAAACCGATGTAGCCTACAAACAAGGCTGTGCCACGCTGGCGCGTTCTACCTGACAAAGGTCAGAAAGTGATACAGCACAATCCGAGTCGCACCGACGACTGAGTTTTTGTTTTCTCATAAAAAGCTTCTGCTGAAGAAACATTGAGGGTACTCCAATTCAGGTTCAAATTTCGACGCTGGCGAAGCAGATTTTTTGCACATCCCTTTTTCCTCATAGAGAACCCTCTCCAACTTCTGTTTAGTTTCAATTTTTTATTTACGCTTAGCAAACATAATGCCCCACTCCGACCATGAAAGCAGTGGAGGCGAGGTAAACTCTTGGAAATGAACTTTTTCAAACAAAATTTCAAGTTTTCCTGGCAGTATTCGTAAATTGCCACCGAAAAAGAAATTCCTGGCCGCAAAGGAAACCGACTACAAATTTTCAATTCAAACTTCCTAATCTCCCTTGGATGGTGGAGGAAAAACAAGTAAGCGGGAAAGCTCTGGTTAATATCCGCTCCTACTTTTATTTCGCTAATGCTTGCCCGGAAGACAATTTCAGGAGAGAGCCGTTACCTCCCCACTTCTTGTTCGGCGTTTATTGACAGTTTGGCTAAAATTTACTGTTCAATTCATAAGAAGCCCGAGTAGCGAAACTGCGATGGGAGACAATTACTGGATATTGTTCCGGAACATGCCCAATAATGCCCACCAGGAGACTATTTCAGATCCACGACTGCAATTCATGACCTGAATTTATACACTGGACATCTGCGTCCCCCTAAGGTATAGTATTCAGTCATGAACAGGCCTTTCGACTGTAAAGAATCGCAGAGTCGATGAGACTGCGGATAAAAAGTACCCTTTTCAGCAAGAATGACCCAAAGGAAAGCACAAAATAATCAGGGCATCTAGCACTGTCTCCATCTTCCTTTCACGTTTGTAGGCTACACACGCTTTCTCTCGTAACTCGGCTTAGGTTTTTACATGGAGAACCAACCACAGACGACACTTACGTACAAATTGACTGAGACTGCTCACATAATAAATACCGTGAATTTCTTTCAGAGTAGCCTCGATCTAAGACCAGGATTAGTAATTAATACTCCTTGAGCCCAAGCTGACTGGGAAACATATATCCAATTCCAAACAATGCGTAAAACGGATGCCTCAGCTACGATGCTTAGGCAGCGAAATTTCGGCCCTTCTTGCAGGTTCGTTCCTTCCCCAACGCTGTCCCTTAGGTTCGACAGCCCGATCAGGAAATATCGCTGCCAAAGCATCGTAGCCGGATTAGTCTTTTCTTCCCGGCTTTTCAATTTAAATCGCGGCAATGTGGATATTTAGCCAGCCCCAAAACATAGCTTAATTTGGTATTGAATTCCCGTCACTAAGGAAATAACTCTGCTTTCTGTTTTTGGTATTTTAATTTGTTTTTATGGCACTTGCCGCTCTGCTGAGTGCCATATAGTGATCACTTTTCGGTCGGTCGTGCGGTCCACTGTTGGATAAATATTCCTTCAGCCCAAGTTGACTGCGAATCATATTTGATGGTGCAAAACGGATATGTCAGCTGAATTTTAATGGAGCTACATTTCGGCCCTTCTTGAGCGGTTTTCAAGTTGGGCGGTTTTGAGCCTGAAGAGGACCCTTTCCAAGAAGGGCCGAAATATAGCTCCAATAAAATTTAGCTGACGTTTCCATTTTGCACCATCAAATATGGTCCACTGTTCTCGAGTTACGTTACTTCAAGAAGTGCTAGGACGATGAAACTTAGCAGGCATATCGGGGACCCGACCAAACTAACTTGGAAATATAGTCACTTCCCCGAATCGATCATATCAAATATATATACTTGAGGGAGGGAAATGGGGACTTACAGGGGGGGGGGGGGGGGGGTCCGGAATTCTGGTGACCACGAGTTACGGTTCTTCCAGATGTGCTAGGACGATGAAACTTGGCTTGAACATTACAGACTTGACAGAATTAGCTTACAAATAGTAAGTTCTCCGATCCGACCATCGTGGGGGGACTGAAGGGAGGGAATCCTGAACCTTGAGGTATGAGTAGAACTTTCGAACGGGTGATTGGATCTTAATGAAACTTGAAATCTGGAAAGACCTCGTGTCTCAAATGTCCCATTTCAAGTATAGACCGGATCCAGTGAATGTGGGGGGGGGGGGGGTAGAACCGGAAATCTTGTGACACGCTTAGAATGGAGCGATCGGGATGAAGCTTGGTGGGAAGAACAAGCAAAGGCCCTAGATATCGGGCACTGTGGGGGGTTGAGAGGGTCCGGAGTTCGGGTGATCGCGAATTAAGGTACTTCCAAATGTTCTAGGACGATAAAACTTGGCTTGGATAGAGACTTGACAAGATTGGCTTAGAAATTGTCACTGATTAGAAATTAATTTCTAGGTGCGCATCTTAATCGCAAAGTGAAAAAAAAACTTTTCACCAAACAATATATTTCACGATCTCCGAGGGTCCATATCTTTGTGTCACAAGGGTTTTGCTTGAAAATGAATTTCTATAGCACCCTTCAAGTGCGCATCTTAATCAAGAAGTCAAAAAAAATACTTCTAGCCAAACGATATATATCCATGGTCCCCAAGGACCCATGATAATATTTGCCAAACGGTTTTGCTTACAAGTGAATTCCTTGAAGTACAAACAATACTTTTGAGCAAAACCTACATTTTCGTGATATCGATGAGCCTATCATCATTTTTGCTTCAAGGGATCTGGTTACAGATAAACTTCTACTGCCCTTAAAGTACGCATCATCACAGCCAAGTGCAAAAATAAAATACTATTTACCACACGATACATTCTCGTGACATCCAAGGGCCCATGGTCATTCTTATATCAGGGTTTTGATTTACAAACCCACGAATTGGCAAACTCCTGGTATCATCCTCTGACTCAGCCTTGCAAGTGTCATATAAGCTCCTAGCTCTTGTTGTATGCTGTTATTATATTTGTTCATATCACTTTGTACATTATCCTTCCTACCATGGCTTTCGGGCTTTTGTGTAACAATATATCCTATTTTATTCCGTACAAGCTTGCACTGAGGCCGTTTATAGCCTCAAAGCTAAAAAGGATCGTGTCTTACTGGAAAAGATAAAGCTTTCTCTTTATTTCCTGAAAAACGCTTCCACGATACAGTACAAGGAAGCAGTGTGCTGAAAGACAGATCTAAATTGGCTCTCCTGCTGAGCGGACAGGTGATACGTTTTTCGTCGTGAAGATAACGTCATCATAGTTACGCGAGAGCAGCAAACAAGAAAAGAGAAATGGGAGCACTTAGAATAGAATAAAAAAGTAACAAAACAAATTTAAATGGAACTACGAGATCGTACGGCCCTTGTTACGGACAAGTGACACATTATGCCAAATTCTCGGAAACGCTCAACTGGTTTGGTCCTAAGCGTTAATAAAGTTGTCGGGACAAACCTCCAAATCCCCCACCATGGCCGGGTGTGATTCTGACCCACGAAAGTACATTTAAAGACCATATTCAAACATTCTGTTTACCCTCTCTTACTGGATCGCAAGCCAACAGTTTATTTAGATTTGAACTTGATTGCCGAGTTGCTGTTTTGGCTCGAGAAAAAAAAACACGCAGAACGTCTTCTTTTCCAGATGATGAAATTTTACACGTTTGGTTAGCAAAGAATTATAAGACTTCATAGATTATTTTGTTTGTTTCTTCAGAAGTACCACACTGGTCTTGGGCTTTTAATTTATTTGTATTTGTAATAAACAGTTGGAGCATTACATGGAAATTTTTATTTTCCCACCATGGCCGGGTGTGATTCAGACCCACGAATAGTACATTTAAATTCCATATTCAAACATTCTGTTTACCCTCTCTTACTGGATCGCAAGCCAACAGTTTATTTAGATTTGAACTTGATTGCCGAGTTGCTGTTTTGGCTCGAGAAAAAAAACCACGCAGAACGTCTTCTTTTCCAGATGATGAAATTTTACAGAATAGCAAAGAATTATAAGACTTTATTGATTATTTTGTTTGTGTCTTCAGAAGTACCACACTGGTCTTGGGCTTTTAATTTATTTGTATTTGTAATAAACAGTTGGAGCATTATATGGAAATTATTATTTTGATCCATGCTCCCTAGTGCCATAACGGCTGTCCCGGATAATCGCCTGAGATTTAGTCCAGACCAAATTGTTTCAAACCTAGGATTTTTTTTTTTTTGCTCATTTTTTGACGTTGTTTTGCCGTTTCGAACATTCATAGTGACAGTAGGGATGGTTAGCATTGTTTGTGTGGTAGAAAGACTACTATCAAGTTTTTTCGACTCGGTGCATTTCTAGGAAATGTCCAATACCTCTATCCGGATGTGGGGATGCAATCGGGTGAACGGATCTCCGCATCATCTGACGCACTACCCGCGACTACGTCTATCACGTGAAGAGACCCAGTGGTACCTATGACGACCAACCCTTCCTTGTAAATTCAATCACTTCTTTACGCCAGGGAATTTTCATCAGTTTCGAAGCAAATGGGGCTAATAAATTTCCCGACGGCGTTTCGAACACTTGGAATTACAAGAACTTATCTCGAGGTTTGAGTAATTCCCTGCCAAGATCAATGACCGAGTTTGCCCTTATAGGCCGGAGATGAAACTTCAGTCCCAAACGTATTCGACGGAATCTTGGGATTAGCGCTTGAATTATGATGTCCGATGTCTGACAGCGCCATTTTTTCGCAGAGATCCTGACAACAGTGGGCGTCCGATTGTCAATTCTTCGTTCTGTACTCGAGTTCCAACGCTTCCAGTTGATGTCTAGCATATATCGTACTGATTAATCAGTAACGCAGAGATAAATTCTGGTGACAACGTAACATCTTGGAACAAGTTGGGAAGTCTTGGCAACCACTCATTCCTTGATTTCAGATCAGTGACTGGCTTCAAATTCAGGTCTATTTAAGGAAGGCCTCAGAGCTGCTTTATTACAAACCGACTGATAAGTCTAGCAGACACTGTACTGATCCATCAGTAACGCAGAGTGACATCTTAAAACAAATCGAGAAGTTTTTGAAATCAATTATGAGCGTGTTCCATCCTACTTACAGTTACCACGCATGACGTCACAAATTCTGCCTTTTTGTCGTCAAGGCTGGAACGATTTTTCTATTTTCCAGCGGAATATCATGCCACGGGCGAATCCGACCAATCACGTGACAGAGATTCGTGGTTACTACGCTTACCACGCTCCCGAGCGTGGTAAGCAAATAGTTATTATTAGTTACTATTCCGAGAAGGCTGGAACGGTCAGCGTAGTAACTTTTCGTGAGGTTGGAACGGATTTAGTAACTAATAGTTACTATTGGTACGAGGGTGGAACACGCTGTATATCTCGATTTCAGATCAAGGACTGTCAATTCACGATTTTTATGCAAATTTGCTATCTCTGTATATCGTGATGCCACCAGCCTTCTCATTCCACCAAAGTGCCAGAGGCACGGGACAAAACTTTGCTGAGGCTGTTTTTCGTAAGTGGCTAATCTCTTGGTTCACCACCCGGATGCGCTCCAGGGACTCTTAATTTCCTTCCCCGAGCAGCATGACCTATCTTCCCCGAATAACTAGCAATGTGATATCTGTCATCTTTAAACGTCAGTATGTTATACGTTCATCCCTCCGAATATTTTCTTTGTCTCCTTTATATTTCATCTTTTGCTCAAGATTGGATGCTATGTAGGAGACGAACGCATCATGCCTTGCTGGTATTGGACCCGCAAGGGATGGTGGGCTTATATCAAGCAAAGGTTAAAAACTGGAGCAGAACTAGTTTGTCCTTAAAAACGAAGTGGGTGTCCTAACGCCACCGTGCTCCAGCGCCACCGTATGTTTTCCGCCACCTAGGAAATTTTTCATCACCAAGAGGATTAGTTGGGTCAGACGAAAGGGTCAAATATTTTGGTAGGTCCAGCCCCACCGTATGTTTTCCGCCAATTAATTAGTGCAGGTAGCGCAGGTAGCTGGTTCATGTGATCCGAGTCTAAATCATTCAATGTGAAGAGGGGTTTACCGTCACCAACGCCAACTCTTCGTTAATCCTAGCTAATACGAAGGCTGAGCTTAGTGTTTCAAATAATCGTTTGGTCTTTTTCAATGTGTCCTAACCATAACATGCGCGATCCCGGAAACTGTTTAGCGAGGAACTGCAGTACGAGCATAATCGTAATACAAACTGGAGAAGCTGTGGAGACCAAAGACCCAGTCCTTAAATTTCAGACCGTTATAGATTAATTGTTACGAGACCAAACAGTTATCGACCTTATCCTTCCAGGCACTTACCTTTGTCAATAACTTTCCGTGATTCCTCGCGGAAGATTTTTGCAACAGGAGTGGACACTTCTTCACGAATTCGTTTCCGAATGGTAGTCCTGGCCTGGAGAATCTGGTTATGGGCGCTGTCAGGCCCGTCCCCTTCATGGGGCTTAGTAACCATGAACTCTCCATTCCCACGTAAAACGGATCTGGCCTTAGAGATATCTTTCAAGCTAACGTAGTAAATATTGTCATTCTTCGTGCTCTTGAGCCGAAACGAGAAACCGTCAACAATGGAAATGTCATACTCTTTGTTTTAACTATTTTCATGATTATTTCTCTTGTCTCATCTTTCGGGTTATGCAGTTACAGTTGTATAAGAGACCCTATACCTTTAGACCAGTTGGTAACAGATAATCCCTTAGTCCCTGTGATACTTAATCCGGTTGCCGCTCGATACCCCATCAGAATATTAGGTCTGACAAGATTTGACCCTACCCTCTAGAGTCTAGAGGAACTAATCCTCTTGGGGACGTAAGATTTCCTGGGTGGCGGTAAACACCCTTTTCATATTTAAAGATATAAATCTGAAACTACCTGCACAGGCTATCTGCGCTACCTGAAATAAAGGGTGGCGGAAAACATATGGTGGTGGAAAACCGCGGTGGCGTTAGAACACTGCTACCTTAAAAACATATCACATAGACACGGCCACGCAGAACCCAACTTTCGCGTGTCGACAAAATCCACGGCAACGTCAACGTCATACCGGCGCCAACCATAAAACGTGACTGCTGGCTGGCGATGTAGCCAGTATGTAGTTTTCCACCCGAAAAACAAGTTTATTTGAGGACGAGGCAGCCAAGCAAACAAGACCGAAGGTTTCGATGGGATCCCAAGAATTTAATATTTTATACAGACAATTGGGTCTTGTCTTCGCCAGTTCCAGTCATAGACAGACTCGTCGAACGTTTTTACTGTTAAAATTTAGAAACAGCCAACTAGCTAATCATCTGAGAAAACCAAGTTCAGATATGGATTTAGCATGTACGTTTACCCCTATAAGTCATACCTATTTTGACGAAACTGATCGAAACCTCCTGCCTTACTTCTGCCGAATTTCCGGTTTCGGCCCAACTCCGGGCGATCTGCTTGTCCGGCAAAATAACAAAGCTCAAAAACAAATTTAGCGTTTCTCTTTGCCCCTATATCGAACATCAAATTCAAGTAAAACTTTAACTTAAAACTAATTTTCCGGTTTCAGCCAGATTCCGGGCGAACTATACGTTCGGGTGAAAAAAAAATGATTGTCATATACGAATTCGGCATCTCTTTTTTACCCCTAAATCGGACATCTAATAAACTTCAAATAAAACTTTTGTTTTTAACAATTTTCCGGTTTGGCCGGATTACAGGAGTCCAGGTAGAAAATGATTTTCACATAAGTGTTCAGCATGTCTTCTTACCCCTTAATCGACTATCTCATTATCTGTTTAATAATATTTTGTTTGCCCCTTACCCCTAATGTTGGGCTACAGTAGAGCCCATCTGCGAACTCGACCTTTCCCTTGACCCAAAGAATCCTCACACCAAGTTTCATTAGAATATCTCTTTCCCTTCGAGAGTTATCGTGCTGACAGAAGGACAACTTTTGCGATGTCATAGGTATTCCTCCCCTTACGTTTTGGGGACCCAAAAAGCAGATTAATTAAGTTACTACTGGGCATATTGGAAATTTTGTGCGTCCGATTCTACATGCAGGAATATCCGCTCGCTGCCTTCCGCTGCAGGATTATACAAGGCGCACGTTCTTTTATAATGAGTTCGCCTTGCCAGACCAAACTGTTTATGACTATTCCTAATGGTTCATCTGGCTCGGCCAAGTTGCCTACGCCAGCTTCGGAAACGACCGAAACCCCCGCTGCCTTCATTTTTCCTCTTACCATAATCAGCCCTTAATTATATGCCCATGTACCTAAGTATTCGGACTCATTTATACGTTTCCATACGGGACTCCTTGCTTAAGTGCATTACTGTTACGACACCATAATGGAAGCATCCCCAGCACTCTGGGGATCCGATCAAATGGGAAAAGTGAGAATACAGGCTCACTGGAGAATTTGCCCGAGGGATCTTAATGATATTTCCCTTTCTATCTTCCAGTTGAGAAAGGAATTAGTCTTCTCTAAATGAAACAGAAACAACTGTTCGCCAGAGGGATACAATCAAGCATTAATTCGCAGCCCTGAGAAGTCTTCGTCCAGGAGGCATAATAAATGTATCACGAAGCTGGCATGGACAAAGAGGTGAGAGCGGAATTTGAGCTGTCCATTTGACCAGTATTATGATCATCCACTATACTGGGTCTTTCTTAAAGGACACCTGAACGATGAAACCATACTTAAACACACCATGGAGAATGCATTTACAGACATGGCCACGGAGAGGATTCTTCTCCTGAGAGTGACGTTTTCAAAATAGTTCGTTTTTCGTTTCTGGAGGTTTGCACATGCAGACTCCAAGACGAAAAGCGCAATTCATTCAAATCTTGTACAGCGCTGGCCGGATCGTATTGGAATTTCTTCTAGAGATACTTTTGGGCTTACCTGGTTAAAAAATATTCCAGAAGAAGGGTTGATTGGAGACATTTATTCATTTCTAAAACTGTTCGGTACTGAAATAAGGACAGATGTAAAATCGAGCAAAAATCATAGCTTGGAAACACTATTTCGTATTTGGATTGGGTTTTCTGCAGGCAATGTTAACAGAAGTCATACAGCTAGGGATGATACTTGGTAGTCTTCATTCAGGTGTCCTTTAAAGGACCCCTCGCACTACTTTCTCTTCAACTTGCAGTATTTTAATATATTTGAATACTTTAAACTAGGCTGTGCTTTGAGCAAATAACCTACGGTTTTGGCTTTTCTGAGCCTTTCTCGAGACCCGTTGACTTATACTGAAAACAGGGAAAAAATTTACATAACCGGTTTTCCTGATGGAAAAACTTCTCGCAGACAACCGTCGACAGCGTGATACACATCGAAGGTAGCAAAACACGGCAAGTGAGAAAATCAGCGTGGTTTGCTAGAGGGGTTAGAATGTACCGTACAAAATTAAGGTCTCCGGGTTTAGATATATATGGAGTGATTATGGAAGAAGGTTGCGTTAATATTATAGGTAAGACTGTCCTTTAAGTTTTGAATTTAATGGTACATTTTGTGGTAAGCTTTGATATGCAGAATAGTTTAAGAACCCTATAGTTAAATGTGCAGAAACAAAAATTACTGCACTCGGAACTCATTACATCACCCTTATGTTTCATCAGCCAAAGAACTCTTATAATTTGGCTTATCTTGACTATTTTTACTTAATTTCTAATCTCCAGAATAAATTATACGCATTAAAAATTTCTCCTGGGATCCGACAGTTGCTTGCATCCTATCAAGAAGTTTCCCTCTTCCTCTATCTCATTACAGAGAGGGTGATGTACCACAGTGAAGGTATGTTTCTTTGGAGTTTGGACGTTATTGACTTTAGGATGGTGCCCAAGACAGTGCTATTTTCACCCACTTCCTGTGAGAAAAGCCAATTATTGGTGGATGTAATAAGTCACGTGTTTGGGGTTATTATCGTGCAAATCAGTATTAACGATTGAGCCTAACAGAGGCACAGCATGGACTTTCAAAGGCCAAGCCTTCTATTCAAAGTAGTAGTGTTGAAGTACTGAACAGCGTATAGGTTACATGCCACAGATTCAAGCTTGCAAATGCAGCCAGAAAATAGGTTATTACGCAAATATCTGAACTACCATAGGACACGAAACAGCTTTTCTTCGCTGGATTTTCTTTTCTTTCAGTACGAAAGTTAAACAGTAGCTGTGAGCACCCGACCCTGATTATCTTTCCACAGCATTACTACTCCTTATGGTCTAACAACTTTAACAACTTGCAGCTAAAGTTTGAATCAGGTTTGAATAACTGTGATTTGTTTTTCGGTCTGCATTTCAGACTGGCATCGCGAGCAGCATCTTGTACCTCGATACATGTGTGTTCCTCGACTACATATATAGTCGCTAGGTGGCTGCGTCATCGTGTCGCTCACTGCTATGTCCAGAATACTCTATATGACTAAGTCCAAAATACTCCAGTGATTCTCAGGAAAAAGGAGTAAACGTGACCGTAGCGACGCAAACTCAATTACTCAAATCCTGAGTCAGCGCAGCTGTGAGCGTGTCCGAAAGCTCGGAAACGAACGAAAATACTGAATTAATTCGGCATTTTATGCACCATTTCTCTTTCGGACTTAAATTTTCGCTCAGTTAATGCAGCATTAATTCAGCATAGAATTCATCGAAAAATTCAGCGAAGATGCTAAATTTTACGCTGAATTTTCAAGAAGAAACTGGGGAGCTGGCGATTAAGGCTAAATTTCGGAATTAGAAGTGTCAGAGAAGAAATAAAGAACGTGTCCGAAAGCTTTTAGTGCTGTAAATGCTGCATTTAATGCTGCATATAAGGTAAGAGCGTTCGGACGAAAATAAAAATAAAAATGCAGCATTAAATGCAGCATTTACAGTCCTGAAAGCTTTCGGACACGCTCTGTGACACCGTTTCTTCCTTTCTTCCACAGGTACCCGGAGATTCTGCATCGGCAGGGAGGGATAGTCATCAAGAGTATTATTAGCAGATTATTTTGTTGCGCGGGAGAAGAAGAATAAAAAAGTGGAGAATTGAGAACTCGCAAAACCTCGATGTCAGCAAGCTAAGTAGTTTTTGGGATCCCAAAACGTAAGTGGCGGGATATCTATGAAATCGCAAAAGTTGTCCGTCCGTCCGTCTGTCCGTCTGTGCGCACCATAACTCTCGAAGGGAATGAGATATTTTGATGAAACTTGATGTGAGGATTCTTTGGGTCAAGAGTAAGGTCGAGTTCGTAGATGGGCTCTGTAGCCCTACATTTAGGGGTCGGGGATGGGGTTTAAATTAAGGGGCGAATGAAATATTTTTAAACAGATATAATATATAATATATTCTTTATTTCCATAATAGCACAACATAATATGGCTAGCAGAGGATCGTCATGACGTAACACATGTCAAAGCAGTGACGTACAATATATACAGTATATGATAATAATGAGTAGGCCTACATAATATAATACATGTCACACGACAAGAATTAAAATGGTAAATAATAAAGAAAATATCAAGAGTTAAAGTGAGAAATAAAATAAGGTACGAATGATGATAAATATCGGTCAGACGAATTTACTAGGGGCGGGGTAATTTGAAGCCGATTTTTGTTTTCAGTTCTTAGTCTAGTGATGGGCCGATTGGGGTAATTTGATAATGTGATAGTCGGTTGTGGGGTAAGAAGACATGCTGAACACGATGGTGAAAACCATTTTGTCATCGGACAAGTAGTTCGCCCGGAGTCCGGCCAAAACCGGAAAGTTTGTTAAAAGTAAAAGTTTTATTTGAAGTTGATTAGATGTTCGATTTGAGAGTAAGAAGACATAGTGAACACGATGGTGAAAACCATTTTTTCACCGGACAAGTAGTTCGCCCGGAATTCGGCCAAAACCGGAAAGTTTGTTAAAAGCAAAAGTTTTATTTGAAGTTGATTAGATGACAGATTTAGGGGTAAGAAGAGACGCTGAATCTGTATATGACAACCTTTTTTTTACCGGGACATATTAGTTCAAGTTAAAGTTTTACTTGAAGTTGATTAGATGTTCTTTATACGGATGAGGAGATACGCTGAATTCGTTTTTGAACTTTTTTTTCTGGACAGGAATGGTAGTTCGTTCGAAATTGTCTGGATCAAATATTAGATTTTGGTCTTGTTTTTGCGATTCTGATTTACGGGGGGTGGAGCTTCGCGTGTGGCCTCTTAAATTATTAAGTGAGTTGTGGAAAACAATTGGCTATAAAGTATTTCCTAATTTTAAATTCATAATTGATTATTGTAATCAATAACTGTACGATATCATTCAAAACGATGCCATTTGTGATAATTTGTTATTCTTTGTCAAAGTGTATATAATTATCTCGGGTAGTTGCACTATACATCTGGCTAAATTTTTCATTATCTATGCTTTTAACAGTTGGTTTTTTCATCACTAAGAATCTGCCTCAGAAATTTAATGAAAATTTGTGTATGACGAATCGAGGTAAATCGTTCTTCTCGCTTCTCGTGGGGCGGATATTCTAACTGACATTCTAAACTTAGCGTAAAAACATTTAGAAGTATGTCCCTTCCTTCTTTAAACTTGAACTGGCGTTGAGTACAAACTGCTGTCGGTCCCTTTCTTTCTTTATATTCGTCTTCGTTGAATATTAAAATGCACAACTTCTATCATAAAACCATACAGTAGCCGGACAAGTAGTTCGCCCGGAATTCGGCCAAAACCGGAAAGTTTGTTAAAAGCAAAAGTTTTATTTGAAGTTGATTAGATGACAGATTTAGGGGTAAGAAGAGACGCTGAATCTGTATATGACAACCTTTTTTTTACCGGGACATATTAGTTCAAGTTAAAGTTTTACTTGAAGTTGATTAGATGTTCTTTATACGGATGAGGAGATACGCTGAATTCGTTTTTGAACTTTTTTTTCTGGACAGGAATGGTAGTTCGTTCGAAATTGTCTGGATCAAATATTAGATTTTGGTCTTGTTTTTGCGATTCTGATTTACGGGGGGTGGAGCTTCGCGTGTGGCCTCTTAAATTATTAAGTGAGTTGTGGAAAACAATTGGCTATAAAGTATTTCCTAATTTTAAATTCATAATTGATTATTGTAATCAATAACTGTACGATATCATTCAAAACGATGCCATTTGTGATAATTTGTTATTCTTTGTCAAAGTGTATATAATTATCTCGGGTAATTGCACTATACATCTGGCTAAATTTTTCATTATCTATGCTTTTAACAGTTGGTTTTTTCATCACTAAGAATCTGCCTCAGAAATTTAATGAAAATTTGTGTATGACGAATCGAGGTAAATCGTTCTTCTCGCTTCTCGTGGGGCGGATATTCTAACTGACATTCTAAACTTAGCGTAAAAAGATTTAGAAGTATGTCCCTTCCTTCTTTAAACTTGAACTGGCGTTGAGTACAAACTGCTGTCGGTCCCTTTCTTTCTTTATATTCGTCTTCGTTGAATATTAAAATGCACGACTTCTATCATAAAACCATACAGTAGCTCCTCATCACGTTTCTTCAAACTGGTGGTAGCTGCGATTTGTTGGAGGGAGAAGGGCAAAATATTTACCCCTTTTTTTATTATAAATTCTGAGCACTTTCTTGACGCGAAGAACGGCGATCAGAAGAACCAGCACCTATAATTCCTATGTGGTCGGGACAGACACCGGGTAAGCTCCACCCCTGGTAAACCAGAATCGCAAAAAAAACTACTCAGCTTGATTCAAGTCTTCTCAATTCTTCCCCTTATTTCTCCTTGGCAACACTTTGGTTTCATCCCGTTTCTGAAGGACAAGCAATTTCTGTCCTTCCGTCGGTCCGGGTTTTGCTAATTCGGGCACTTCCACATAAGCTAGGACGATGAAACTTGGCACACATATCATGGACCCGACCAGGTTAACTTATACACTTCCCCTAAACGGCCGGGGGGGACGGGGAATCCGGAAAGTTGAGTGTTCTAACAGGTGATCGGATCTTAATGGAACCTGATACTTGGAAAGACATCGTGTCTCAGACAACCCAGTTCAATTCCGGACCGGATCCGGTGACTTTGGGAGGAGCTGGGGGGGGGGACTGAAAACCTTGAGAAACGCTTAGAGCGGAGGGATCGGGATGAAACTTGGTGGGAAGAACGAACACAGGTCCTAGATATATCGCTGACATAACCGGATCGGTGGGTCCGGAATTCCGGCGATCCCGCGAATTCGGTACTTTCTAATGTACTAGGGCGATGAAAATTGACAGGTTTATCAGGGACCCAAACGGACTGACATGAGGAACAGTCGTTTCTCCGATCCGACCATCGTGAGGGGAGTGGAGCGATGCGGAATCCGGAATCTAGTTGCACGAACAACTTCTGAACGGCTGATCGGAATTGAATGAAACTTGGCAATTGGAAAGAGCTATCGTCTCAGATGTCCCGTTTCGTCTGGCCGGCCATCTCAGTTGGAGGGGGCACTGGAAATCTGGTGAAACGCTTACAGCCGGGATGGGCGGGACGGGTCGGATAGGATGCAAGTTGGACAAAATCCACTTTATGTGGCCTAGATTTGCTTCGATTCGAGTCAAAGTTGGACGGGAAGAGGAGATGTCAGAGATGAGAGGTTTACGTGTTCCGGGTAGTATTCGGCCACAGTGGGGGGAGTTGGAGGGGGAGTCCCGAAAATTTTGTGGCTCGCATAGTGGTCAAACGAGTGGAGCGACTTGAATGAAACTCGGAAAGTAGAGATGCCATATGCCGTAGATGACACATTTTAGGGTCCGAACAGGATCCGAGCACGGTGTGGGGAGGGGGTATCGGAATTTTTCGCAAAATGCTCAGATTCGAGTGCTTGACAGTTGGTTAGAGAAGAAGCTTTGGATGATCCATTTATGTTTCCGGACAGATTCGGCCGCGGTATGGGGAGTTGGAGGGGGGGGGGGGGGCGGGGGTACCGGAAATAGTGTGGCAGGACTAGGGATCAAGTGAGTGGATTTAAACTTGGAAGGTAGAACATTCATTTGCTCTAGATGATCAGAGGCGATGCCAGAAATGCTAAGAGAGTGAAACTAGATAACCTATTTCTAGGTCCGAACCTAGGAGGTAGAAGGGGGTATTTTGTGACGTTCTCATCTACGTTCTTGCATCACCTACTCGTATCAAGTGTCGTATAAGCTAGTAGCTCTTGTTTTCCTATGACGCCGATTTCAGCTTATTGCTAGGAGACAGTAAGGGTCTCTGCGGTTTTTACAGGAAGTGTGGACCTCAGGCCGGATTGATGAATATGACATTACATTTTGGGAAGATTCGCTAAACTCTTGCCTGGTGGCAAAAAGGATGGTTTTTGCTTGTCCTTGCGCCAGACTTTACAGTATGTGAAGTGAAGCGGACTTCAAAGTTTAACTGAAAAGCCAGCTTATTTTTGCATCATTTCCCCGAACACACTGCATTATCTGGATTGTGTTAAGTTTTTTTTTTTATCTTTAGTGGTCATAATCACTCCTTGAACATTTTTACTATTAAGATTTAGAAACAGAAGAAGGTCAATGGCTAATCATCTGAGAAAACCAAGTTCAGACATGGATTCAGCATGTGTGTATTCACTCCGCAGCTATACTTCATATCTACTTTGACGAAATTAATCAAATCTTCCTGCCTTACTTCTGCCAAATCTCCGGTTTCGACCGCATTCCGGGCCAAATACTTGTCCGGCAAAAAATAAAGCTCAAAAACGAATTCAGCATATCATCTTGCCCCTATATCGAACATCAAATCAACTTCAGATAAAACTTTAACTTTTAAAAAAAATTCCGGTTTCAGCCGGATTCTGGGCGAACTGTATGTCTGGGTAGAAAATGATTGTCAAAAGCGGATTCTGCCTGTCTTCTTACTTCTTACTTTTAATCGAACATCTAATCAACTTTATATAAAACTTTTACTTTTAACAAACTTTCCGGTTTTGGCGGGATTCCGGGCGAACTACTTTTCCGGCGAGAAAATGGTTTTCATATTTGTGTTCAGCATGTCTTCTTACCCCTAAATCGACTATATCATTAGCTGTTTAAAAAAAAAATCGCCCCTTAATCTGAACCACCACCCCTAAATGCTGAGCTACTACTAACTCGACCTATCCCTTGACCCAAAGAGTCCTCACACCAAGTTTCATCAAAATATCTCATTCCCTTCGGCGGACAACTTTTACGAAGTCATAGGTATCCCTCCACGTACGTTTTGAAATCCCAAAAATCTGTAGGCAACTTTCTTGAAAGTCCTTCCTGGGTTAAAAAAAAATGATGTCCGGAGCTACCCCGGCGATGCCTGCACAGAAGTAGCTAATAGGAAAATTGAATTTGAAAAGAAAATATTGCAGGTAATGCAGGTAATGCAGGTATCCTTTTTCAGAAAATTGCTGCAAGGTAGCATGGATGAGGCAAGCTTTTCAATCTGTTCACTGGAGCAAATATGTCCTTTAGATGGTTTGCCTTTTAGTGTATTTAATTTGAGTGATTTTTTTTCTTATTTTTTCAACCTGGAAAAGGATTGAGTAATCTAGTGGCAACTACCTGGAAAAGGATAGAGTAAACCCACTAGGAAAGAAGTGGCCTTCACAAAACTCTATGTATCTTGGAAGTGCTCCAACATTTTGAAAATTGGAAAATGAGGTTGGATAGAAAGTAAAATCAGGTATCTTTTGGTCTAGGAAACAACGGTATAAGGCCAGTCTCAGTTTAACCAAATTTCACAGGGGTACCATGCCCATGCTCCAGGGCATGGTGCCCCAACGTATGGGCACCATGCCCAAAAACTGAGGATTTGTGTATGACTGATTTGTTGCTCCAGCAACACTTTCTTCTGCGATGCTGAGCAAAGGCTGCTGCAACACTTCACCATGCCCAGGCAATGTAAATCTAGTTAGGCTTGGTTAGTCTAGTGTTGTTTTTTATCATCATACGGTACAGTGCCCGGATCAGCCCCAATCAGAATTCCTGATGTGGTAGCCAGTATCAGAAATGTGTGCTGTCTGAGACAGAGAAACAAATTTGCTGGTTTTGGTGAAAGAACATATTGCCTAGTAACAGGATTGAAACAACAAATGAAAACATGCCAATCAGTCCTGAATATACCAGTCAACCAGAAACCCCTGATTTTTGGATACCCTATATGCCAAATGCTCGGTATATCTAGCGTTTGGCAGACCCTATACCTAATGCTGGATACTCTATGCTTATGCCAAACGTTGGACAGCGTCAGCAGTTGTCATTGGTAATTGGTACCCTAACCCTGCCCTAACCTACCCCGCTAGCCTATTCCAGTTCCAGGCCTATACCATGAAAGAGTAAGATGGAGTAGAGGGGAAAAGAAAACTATTTATTCAGTAATATAAACTCACCGGGATACCACACGATCGTAGAAAGCAACCCATTAATCAAGCCAAACTTTCAATCCAAACTCACATCATGTCACTTGTGATTCAAAACTGGCGGCATGGTGACCAATTCTTGCATCTCATGCGCCATCTCTTAGCACTTGTTTCGAGTCAGAATTGAAACGATCTTACTGCCATCTTTCAGTGTTTCCGCTCTCTTGATCAGTGTTGCCACTTATGCCGCATTTCGTGGCATAATGCCGCGGTTTTGAGGAAAATGCCGCATAAAATTTTGATTATGCCGCATACCGCAACTATGCCGCGAAATGGTTTTTTATACCGCTTTCGTTCCCATACTTAGTTTGTCCAACTGAAGTAGCTTGCCTTTTGTCTGGCAAGAAAAGCAAGAATTTCAAAGCCGCATTGATTCACGGAAGCCATCTACAGATCTGAATTATTCACCCTAGTCGGCAGCGTGTCCCGTGGGAGACCATTGTTCTCGACAGTGGGTTGAGATCACAGGTTTCACATTCTGTTTCTCAGCTCTTCTGATGACATCTGTCAGCCCAGATAGTCAATTTCCACTAGATAGTTTTTGTTTTGTAGTTAGACTAGCTTGTCTTCCGTGACAGGATTTCTTGATGGAAACTATATTTACGTATGCATCATCAGGTCAGAAAGAGTTTTCTATAATTATGTATACAACACGTGTGCCACGCAAAAGGACCTGACCTATCCCAGGGGTAGGCGGCTTTTCTGCTGTATACGATTGTGTTTAACTCATCGGGGGGGGGGGAGGGAGGCTCATGACATGTTCACTTATGCCTAAAAACAAAAGTTAACCCTGGATTTGGATGTAGGACATCAGAAACCAAGAAGGGCATAGCTCATAGCTGCTATGGGGAATACATTTTTTCTGCAGACATCGGTGCAATGCAGTAGCTTTAATCCACATTCCACAAGTGAAAATTATAAATGGTACCTTCTGAGTGGATATAATGGAGTGGTACAAATGTGCGGAATGGTTGATCAGTATGGAAGTGCTTTGGGTTGTAATATAGCCTACTGTGGGATGGTATGGACCTAAATATTTTCGGCAAATATAAATATTTATTCAAACAATGTTTCCAAGTCAGCTTGGGCTCAAAGAATGTTTAAATATAAATATGCTGCTTGAATTCTAATTCACAAGTGAAAATCAGAAATAATCACGTATTGGTGGGTATGATGTGTCGGTATATGACGTTTGTAGGGGTAGTCAGGTTGGTTCATCAGGTGATAACTACTCCTTAGCAAAAGGTCAGAGCCATACCATATCCGTTTTCAAAAGGATATAGCTGTTATTCTAACCTTATCCCATAAATGCTGACGTTCGAAGCATAGACTCAAAAAAAGCCCCAGGTCCCCCCCCCCCCCCCCGAACATTGTCGGCCAGTCGGTAAAGAAATAAGCGATTCCGTGCGAAGCGCCCCGATTTTCCGTAAAAACAGTCGTTTTTCGCACAAATAATAGATTTTTTTAGATTTTACCGAAAAAAAAGCCCATGGTAGAAAAGCCCCAGGTACCGTCTATGGGGTAGACAGCACGTGTTTTCTCGTACTTACTCGATTTTCACCACCAGGGGTGTCACATATGTGGGGGGAGGGGCGACATTCCCTCCCCCGAATGTTGTCGGCCAGTCGGTAAAAAAAAAATCGATTCGGCGCGAAGCGCCCCGATTTTCCGTGAAAAAACAGTCGTTTTTCGTAAAAAATAATAGATTTTTTCGTAAAAACAGTCGCATTTTCTGAATATTAGTCGATTTTTGTCAAAACAATCGTTTTGTTATATAAAAAAGTTGTTTTTCTGTAAAAACAGCCGGTAAAAATGACCAGCCAGTCGGTAAACACCTTGCCCCGCCCACCAAACGTTTTTGCTAGTAACGCCTCTGTTCACACATAAATTTTTGACTTTCTCCAGCCCCAAATTGCCCCGAATTTTACCGCATTTTGGTTGAAGGATGCCGCGGAAATGCCGCTTTTTGACGAGGCCGGCATCGCGAAGCGGTGCCGGTCGAGTGGCAACACTGCTCTTGATTTCCCCGCTTGTCATGATTACTTTTCAGCTTTCCTATTATTTTACTGACAAATTTATCTTGGTACTGTCTTTTTGTATTGTTATAGCCTATATTAAACAGATGAATAGCGAAAGAGGATTCTGAAATCCTCGGCATACTCTATCCTGATTTGACAATTGGCTTTTTGGTCAGGGTACAGTCAGGGTTGCCACATGTCGCAAGATAGTGTGAATTGTCACTCTATTTTGTTTGTGTCAGTCTTGTCCTACGTAGGACATAAAAATCACTCTATTTCAGAAAATGACCAAATGTTTCATTTTTGCAGAGGCGATTCAGACCAAAAGTGAACATTTCATGAAAATAAATTTCCCTCCCAGTTCACTCTCTGTTTTGGGCCAAAAGCCACTCTCTAAATATTATTGATGTGGCAACCCTGGGTACAGTAGCCTAGTGAACTGAAAGACAAAAGGAGCTCCTGAGCAGCTCCCGAGGGGAACACGGTGTCCCCACCGTCTCAGCTATTTTGAAACTGACCAGTTTATATGTAAGAAATGTAGGTAGCTCATCACCTTACACAACCAAATGTTTGTAGCCATTAGCTGGCTACTCTGTCTGGGTGTGCCCTATAGAAACAATCTTTATAGCCAGTTACTTGGCTACACCATGGGGCGTCACGACTGGGGTGATGGGGCCCCGCCCCTCCAATGTTGTCGGCCAGTCGGTAAAAAATAATCGAGTTGGCGCGAAGCGCCACGATTTTTCGTCTAAACAGTCGATTTTTTTTTAAGAAAACAGTCGCTTTTTTGAAAATAAGTTGATTTACCGTCAATACAATCGTTTTTTCTGTTTGTTTTTTTCAAAAATGTAGTTTATTTCTTGAAAACAATCGTTTTTTCTGCAAAAACATCGGCAAAAATAACTAGCCAGTCGGTAAATGACTTGCCCCCCACACCCACAAATATTTTGACTAATAACGCCTCTGGGCTACACTTTCCCTCCATAGAAACACTCTTTGCAGCCATTAGTTGGCTACAATTGCCCCCATAGAAACACTCTTTGTAGTCAGTTAGTTGGCTACACTTGCCCCCATTGAAAAATATTTGTAGTCAGTTAGTTGGCTACATTTGTCCCCACTGAAACAATCTTTGTAGCCAGTTCGTTGGCTACAGTTGTCCGCAGAGACGTTTTTCCTTTTTTGCCCGACAAGCAGTTTGCCCGGAATCCAGCGAAACAAGACCAAAGGCTTCGATGGGATTCCAAAAATTCAATAGTTGATCCAGAAAAATGGGTCTTGTCGATATCCGGTCTTCGCCAGACTCCTTGAAAATTTGTACTATTAAGATTTAGAAACAGAAGGAGACCAATGGCTAATCATCTGAGAAAACCAAGTTCAGATATGGATTCAGCATGTGTGTATCTACCCCTAGGCTTTACGTCATATCTACTTTGACGAAATTGATCAAATCTTCCTGCCTTACTTCTACCAAATCTCCGGTTTCGACCGAGTTCCGGGCGAACTACTTGTCCGGCAAAAACGAATCCTCAAACACGAATTCAGCGTATCTCCTTACCCCTATATCGAACATCTGATCAACTTCAGATAAAACTTTAACTTTTGACAAATTTTCCGGTTTCAGCCAGATTCCGGGTGAACTATATGTCTGGGTAGAAAATCATTGTCAAAAGCGGATTCAGTATGTCTTCTTGCCCCTAAACCGGACACCTAATCAATTTCAGATAATACTTTTACTTTTCAAAAATTTCCGGTTTCGGCCGGATTCCGCGCGAACTACTTGTCCGACGAGAAAATGATTTCATAGAAATTTTCAGCATGTCTTCTTACCCCTTAATTGAACATCCAATCAACTTTAAGTAAAAGTTTTACTTTTAACAAACTTTCCGGCTTTGGCCGGATTGCGGGCGAACCACTTGTCCGGCGAGAAAATGGTTTTCATATTTGTGTTCAGCATGTCTTCCTACTTCTGAATCGACTACATGATTATCTGTTAAACAAAAAATTCGCCCCCTTTATTTGACCCCTCCCCCCCATAAATGATGAGCTATGTTTATTCGAACAATGTTTACAACGGATACGTCAGCTACGATTCTTCATCAGCGATATTTCGGCCCTTCTTGGCAAGAGTCCTGGTCAGGCTGTCAATCCTCTGGGTCCACGTCGGGGAAGGAAACAAACCTAGAGTCCATCGACATCTCTCTTGACCTAAAGAATCCTCACACCAAGTTTCATCAAAATATCTCATTCCCTTCGAGAGTTATCGTGCTGACAGACGGACGAACAGCATGGGCGTCACTATGGGGGGGGGGGGACTCCCCCCCCCCCCAACCCGAGAAAGTACTTTCGTCGGGCGATCCAATAAACACGTTAAATCTCCCAGTTTCGAAATTCGGGGACAAACGATTTACTGAAAAAGGCCCTTGATGCCCTTTTTGACCAAATTTTCGCCTTCGGCGGAAATTTGACCAAATGCCCAAAATTTAGGGGGGGGCGGTGCGCCCCCCCCCCTTGGGACGCCCCTGTATGGGAGCTATTAGTACTTGACCAGTCGAGGAATCGAGCCTCAAGTTGCTAATAGTACCAGGCTGGTGGAGTACTCGTGTATCTCGAAGCTAAGAGTACTTGACTATGTGGAAGTCGGATTCAGAAAGGAACAGGTCGAGTAATTAACTGCCATGGCAGCTATCTTTCCTCGACCATACAAACGAAATCAATAAAGTTATAAGGCCGAGTAACCAGCCTCCGAGGGACTAGTAGTACTCGACCATGTAAATGGTTAAGTAGGTCGAGTATTCACAGCAATGGCAGCTATTAGTACTGGACCTAAAAAGGTGGATAGATGGGTCGAGTATTTTATGTCCCATGAGCTAATCGTACTCCACCTAATATTACTAATAAGAGGTCAAGTAGTCAGGGCGGTGACGGCTAAAAATACTCGACCTGTTGAAAGAGGATTGGTAGGTCGAATACTCGACGCCCTAGCCGCTATTCGTCCTTGACCTAATCTTACTAATAGGAGGTTAAGTACTCAGGGCGGTGACGGCTATTAGTACTCGACCCATTGAAGGAGGATTTGTAGATCGAGTATTCGATGCCATACCAATTATTCATACTCAACCTCCTATATAGTAATGGGAGGTCGAGTATTAGAGGTGGTGGAACTTATTAGTACTTGGCCTAATAAATGGGGCATTAAAAGGTCAAATATTTGAAGTCTCAGCAGTTATTCGTACTTGACCTAGTATTATAATCGGAGGTAGAGTATTGACGGGTGTGCTAGCTATCAGTTCTCGACCTAATAAATCGTGGCGTATAAAGTGCATTTACTCTGCGAGTAGAAAGTGATTTCAGCTTGTCAGCGAGAAGTTAGATTAGGTCGAGTACAAATAGCCGCTGGGACGTCAAATATTCGACCTATCAATTCCCCATTCATTAGACTGACTACAATAGCTAGCCCTACCTTGGATACTCTGCCAGGTTGAGTACGAGTAGTGGCTAGGGAATCAATTACTCGACCTACCAATCCTTCTTCAATAGGTCGAGTATTTTTAGCCGTCCCCACCCTGAATACTTGACCTCTTATTAGTAATATTAGGTCGATTACGATTACCTCCTGGGTGGTCAAATACTCGACCCATCTATCCTCCTTTTTAGGTCGAGTACTAATAACTGCCCCTGCCATGAATACTCGACCTAGTTAACCATTTACATGGTCGAGTACTACTAGTCCCTGGGGGCAGGTTACTCCACCTTACAACTTTACGTATTTCTAAGGTATTCTTTCAGCCCAAGCGTTTCCGGCGGGATCACTGTTCCTATGGCCGGCTCCTACCAGACTACTATAGTGGTTTGCGAACTCTGTTCACAAGCCCCTCGGTAGCTAAAATGGTAGAGCGCACGCCTTGTAAGCAGAGGGTCCTGGGCTCAAATCCCAGCTGAGGAGCATTTTTGTCTTTCAGTTCACTACTTATAAAAAAAAAGGTCCGCTTCAGGCTCAAAGCCGCTCAAGTTGCAAACGCGAACTTGTGGAACAAGACCAAAGTTTTCGATGGGATCCCAAAAATTCAGTATCTGATCCAGACAACTGGGTCTTGCCTTATCCAGATCCAGTCATCGCCAGAATCCTTGAACATTCTTACAATTAAAATTCAGAAACAGATTAAGGCCAAATAGCTAATCATCTGAGAAAACCAAGTTCAGATATGGATTCAGCATGTGTATTTACCCGTATAAGTCATATCTGTTGTGACGAAAAGTTCCTGCCACTTCTGCCAATTTCCCGGTTTCGGCCGAACTCTAGAACTACTTGTCCGGCGAAAAAAGAAAGCTCAAAAACGAACTCAAGGTATCTTCTTTCCCCAATAATGAACATCTAATCAACTTCAAATAAAAATTTAACTTATAACAAATTTTCCGACTCCAGCCGGATTCCGGTCGAACTAGATGTCCGGGTAAAATATGATTGTCACACACGGATTCAGCGTCTCTTCTTAACCCCTGAATCGGTTATCTAATCAGCTAGAAATAAAACTTTAACTTCTAACAATTTCCGGTTTTGGCCGGATTCCGGGCGAACTTCATGTCCGGGTAGAAAATTGTTTTCACATAAAAGTTCAGCATGTCTTCTTGCCCTAAATCGGATATCTGATCAACTCCAAATAAAACTTTTAATTTTAACAAACTTTCCGGTTTGGGCCGGATTCCGGGCGAACTACTTGTCCGTCGAGAAAATGGTTTTCACCATCGTCTTCAGCATGTCTTCCTACCTCTAAATCGAACATCTAATCAACTTCAAATAAAACTTTTACTTTTAATAAACTTTCTGGTTTTGGCCGGATTCCGGGTGAACTACTTGTCCGATTACAAAATGGTTTTCACCGTCGTGTTCAGCACATTCATAATCGACTGTCACATTAGCTGTTTCAAAATATTTTGTTTGCCCCTTAATTTGAACCATCTCCCCCACCCCTAAATGTAGGGCTACAAAGCCCATTTACGAACTCGACTGGTCCGCCGACCCAACGAATCCTCACACCAAGTCTCATCAAAATATCTCATTCCCTTCGAGAGTTATCGTGCTTACAGACGGACGGACGGACAGACGGACAACTTTTGCGATTTCAAAGGTATCCCTCCACTTACGTTTTGGGATCCCAAAAACCAACGAACTTGTGGTGTTTCCAGAAGTTCATTTTCCCAACTTGAGCGGCTTTGAGCCTGAAGAGGACCCTTGACAAGAAGGGCCAAAACATAGCTCTAATAGAATTCAGCTGACGTATCCGTTTTGCACTATCAAATGTTTACGGATTTCATTTGTATGATCGAGGAAAGATAGCTCCTATGGTAGTAATTACTCGACCTTTTCCTTTCTGACCCCAAGTTCCATATAGTCAAGTAATTTTAGCTTCCCAAGACACGAGTACTCGACCAGTCTAGGGGTTGTCGGCAAAACATCCTCATTCGAAACGTCCCCGGTGAAACGTCCCCGTGACAAAACGTCCTCCTGACAAAACGTCCCCACGAGAAAACGTCCCCTGGTGAAACGTCCCCATGGCGAAACGTCCCCGGCCATGGAATTTTTTTTTCATCGCTGAGGGATAGCTAGGCCTATGAGATTACTGATTGCGTCATCGGTTCATAAAAAATGTTCTTGGAATATAAACTTTTGAAAGCCACGATGGATTGACTACTTCAGCATTAAACCGATAGTCAAGAAACAAATCAAGTTGCTCCCGGCTAGAGCCATTTCTTAAAGAAAGCGCAAAGATTTAGTAGTTTGTCAGTTTTCGTTTTATCTTTTATTTAATTGGTTTATTTGCGTGTTAGTTTACGCCGCGGTATAACTCATTGATCTCCCTTTTGTTCGATATTTGGGTGATATTTAGTATTAAAGGATTTTATTAAAGGATCAAACCCGTCTAACCTAGATTTACTATGTCTATCTACGTAACTAATCATTCCATCCGCTTTCGTTTCCTCGCTTCCCATGTCATTTTTATCCAGCATAACGGCACTACGCTTACTTTTGGATTTTCCTTGTTTGACTCTCTTTGAGTCACAGCGGGCTTCCCCTTTCTCCGAGGAGGTGCTCCTTAGATTGTGCATGTTGCTTCAAACGACCTAGAACTGATCATTTACGAGTCAATTGAAGGGCATATTACACTACATATTTTAACTTAAAACAATACATTTATGAGGCAACCGGTCCTCTGTCCGATCTTTCCTGCTTGCTTGCTTGTAAGGAATGTTCCCACATCTGTAATGCACACTGTTGCACAAGTTGTTTTACCTCTATCCTGCACCTGAAGATCGAGTCGAACTTAAAAATCTATGCGGGGGTGTTTCGCCACGGGGACGTTTTGTCATGGGGACGTTTCGTCACGGTGACGTCTTGTCACGGGGACGTCTTGTCACGGGGACGTCTTGACACGGGGACGTCTTGTCACGGGGACGTCTTGACACGGGGACGTTTTGTCACGGGGACGTTTCGCCAAGGGAGGTTTTATCATGGGGACGTTTCGTCGGTAAGCCCAGTCTAGTAGGCTACTAACAGCGACTTGAGGCTCGATTCCTCGACTGGTCGAGTACAAATAGCTCCCATGACCCTTGTTACTCGACTGATCGAGCACTATTAGCTCCTGTGTGGCAGAATACTCGACCGGTCGAGTACTTCTAGCATTTAAGGTTTCAGTTCCAGGTCCGGGAACGATAGACACTGCCACTTAGTTCATCCGGAATCCGGCAGAAGCCGGAAATTTGATAGAAGTGAACAAATTGTGTTTAAATCGATTGGAGCATCAAGAAGGTGCTAACAATATATTTGAGTCCAGATCTGAGCTTTTATTTCCTCACCGGACAAGTAGTTTGCACGGAGTCCTGCCAAAAACGGAAATTTTGAAGAAGTAAAATAAAATTGTGATGGCGATAAAAATTGGATAAAATGCCCACTATAAATGCCCACGACTTATAATGCCCACGTCTTAAATGTCCCCCGTTTCAAAATGCCCACGGTTCAAAATGTGCTCGACTGAAAATGCCCACGGCTCAAAATGCCCACGGTTCAGAATGTCCACGATTGAATTACTTGAGGTGTTTAGTAAACTGAAATCAGGGGTAAGTGAGCAACGGAAGGAGTAGACCGAGTATGAGAATGGCGATAATCGTAGGTTGAACTGGTATAATCTTAATAACGGTATAAAACTGGATAACTATTTACAAACAAAAAAATTGTGTGTGGCCTCGTGGTTAGATTCCGAGATATCGCTGTGCTTTCTTGGGGAAGCCTCTGACGGATAAGGAAAAGGATAAGGATTGGATTTTTCCTTAAGGACTTTAACTTGCTGATCTTTCCGGGCCGTTGTTCGGCTTCTGCGTCTGAAAGCGGATCCAGCACCGATCTGGAGCAGGTCCGATTCCGTGGTAGTCCTGCCCTTTATAATCTCGTTGTCCCTTGTCCCAGGATGATTTTGGCCTCCCCTGTTGCCAGTTTGAGCCGTCGGCATTTTGGGCCTCCTATGCCGCCGATTTCATTTTATTCCTGGTAACTGGTAAGGGTCTAATCTGTGCGGTTTTGACAGAAATTGTGGACCTTAGGCCGTATTGATGAATCTGACATTACATATTGGAAAGCTCCACAGAATTCTTGTCTGGGGCCTAAAAGGATGATTTATGCTTATCCTCGAGCCAGAGCCTACGGTGTGCGAAGTGAAGTGGGATGATATAGCCGATGCCAGAGAGGACTATCTGAAGCTGTGCAGCCAAGCTTTCGTTCCATCAAACCATGTTTCTGCTTATGAGTGGAAAGCTCCGTTCTAGCAAGCAAGCAGGCAGGCACCAGTTTCAAATTGAAGATGGACACAAATGCGGCAGTTACCCAGCCCCATAGCCATTTTATTTTCTTTGAGTGATCAATAGAAAAATTTACAGAAACAGAAAAGTGGCTTTTTCCCACGCGTCCAAAAGTGCTGCCATCTATTGTTCCTATCCATTTGTGTTCGCGATTTCAGCTGAGTTTATCATTTGTTTTTTTGCACTTGGGATTGCGGTAGAGAAATGGTATCAGATGTGCCTCTTAAACTTTAAAAGTTCTCTCATTGCTAAAGAAACTAGAGCTTACCCTTTGCTCCTTTCTAAGTGGTGACGTTAGAAAGTTGGCCTACGGCAAAAAAGTCAACTTTTGAACTAAGACAGATAGAATTTTTTTTTCGACGGCAATCGATAGCCGTTGATGAGCTGATCAAACAATATGTCATCCATTTTTTGGTACAAAAATACCAGTTTGAAAGCTCCACTCCAACTTTCAAGGGGTTGACAATTTCAGTAGTACGGTACACACTGAAACCAAAAATAGGCCGATACCAATTGTGAGACATGCAGGGGGACTTGTAAGCAACAGTCGGCTGTTAGTTAGTGTATCGTCTTCGGCAATGAGGGGTTTGCAGCTTTTGCTAGTTAGTGTACCTGTTATTTGTTTCCGGTGTATTCGATGGTAAGAACAATTTGGTTCCCAATTGTAAGACATGCAAGGGACTTGTAAGTAATGATCGGCTGTTATGCTACAATCATCTTCAGCGATGAGGGGTTTGCAACTTTTACTAGCTGGTATACCCATTGTTTGATTCCGGTGAACTTGATGTCTATCACGGGAGAGGGACTTGTAAGTAAGAATCGGATCAGGAGGGGCTAGAAATTTGTGCAAATTAGTGCACATTGTATTCGATTTCTATAAATCTGACGGTAAGAAAGTTTGTATCGATGGTCTATCGCTGCAACCTAGGATTAAGTGTTTACGCAACGGGTACAAACGATAATGTAAAACAATGAGGTGGTTTCGTAATAATTAATAGTGTCATCTATGGTATTTTAATCCTGAAAAGTTACGGATAGCTTTATAATACCAACTAGATTATATAAGATATTGTTCCCATTTTTCATCCGTCACGATGTCTACAATTGAAAAATATAAAGTTCAACTGACTTCAAAGTCAATTTAGTCCCTTCTTCCGATACTCTTTTGTTGTTGTTTTTACAACGCTGAGGAATAGCCTTTGATCGTGTGATTACTGATTGTGTTCTGAGAACATACCGTTTCAAAAGCTTCGATAAGTTGACAACTTCAGCATTTAACCGACAGCGAAGAAACAAAACTAAAGTGTTGCTCTCACAACACTTTAGTCGGCGAAGCCGGACAAAGGTTGCCGCAACACTTAACGTTGCCCAGGCAACGTAGGTCTAGCTTGACCTGTTCTTTGACCCAAAGTATCCTCACAGCAGTTTTGAACAAAATATCTGAGACTCTTCGAGAATTATTGAGATAATGGACGACCGTCAAACTTTACGAAGTTGTAGGTATTCCGTCACTAACGTTTTGGGATCCCAAAAACAACACATTTGAAAGCAACAAAAAGAAAAGTGCGATGGTAGAAAACTGGACTACACTGTAAAAAGTTTCTCCGAATAAGGATTAAAGTTAACTGCAGTATTTGCTACTGGGATTAATCTTATCTCTACTCGAATAAGTTCAATCCGAATTAGAGATAATCTTATCTCAAGAGAGACAAGATTAGTCCCAACTCCCAGTAGCAAATCCTGCAAGATTTTTTTTGTACAGTGTAGCCCCTTTTTCAACATAAAAAAAAAGGTCAGTTCTAGATGCGAAGTAAACACATTACTGCGTGATAATGTTCCTGTCCTTGCGTAATACCGACGACGGCGCAACAGTTTTGACACCAGAGTTTCCGTGCATCCAACCTTCGCGATGCCTCATTCAGCTAAAGTCAGGCAAATCTAGTGGTTCAAGTGAGGTGAAATATTAGTGGGATGAGGTTTCCAGGCCTAAGCGAGCTTTCTGGGTCACCTCCCTTGGGGGAGGTTGCGGAAATGATGAGAGATGCAACTAAGCGCGCCGGTGATGCGGTCACGCGAGTAGTTGGTAGATGTCGAGATGCCCAGGATAACAGAGATTTGGGTAAGTTTTGTATTCATTTTTATTGGGAACTTTCAGTCGACGATTCGTCAAGGAAAAGGTGATGTCGGTAAGTAGTAGCGGATTGCTGGGACAGTCCGAGGGAAATTAACACCCCAGTTCCTGTATGGGTTATATTCTTTCCACTAGACCAAAGAAAATGAGACAGAGGGACACGATCTTTGCACACGTCGCGGAAATACTGGAAGCAGAGCAGGCCGGAACCATTTCAAGCTTTTTGATTGGTCGAGCTTGAGTTGGGGTACACCACCCCTTAATATGTTCAATTTCAGTGTTGCCAACAGCGGTACAATTGTACCATTTTGGTACATTTCATCTCTACTGGTACAATATGGCACAATGACAATTTTGTTGGTACAATTCCGAAGTTGGTACAATGTTGTACAAAAGTATTTTTGTTTTGCATATATAAAAGAAAACTGACCTACTGAGCAAGCAGAGGGAGATTTGATTTTTTGTTTTTAGATTATGCAGATACTTACATGTTGCGATCAAGTCATTTTTGGGGTTGCATTTGAAATTCCTATCCCGGGTGCATAAAATTCGAACCCCGTTAAATGCACTGCAAACAAAAATTGGGACATGGTACAGTTTCTTGGTCAGTGGTACATTTTTGGGCGTTTTCTGGTACCTTTTCTTTCGAAGCGTTGGCAACACTGATGTTCATTGTTGCTCCCAATGTCAGATTGTTGACAGGGTTATAGTCGACAAGAAGCTTTGTTTGTACAAGAAGCTTTCCAGTATGTTGCAGCATTTCTGTCTCCATGCTTGTGTTGTGATCTTCTCAACAGTGTTTCAATATATTTTTAAAAATAAGCCGCGGCCTTTGAAAGTTAAACGCCGAAGGGGAAATCCGTGAAGGGGAAGAGAATAGGATCAAGATCAAATGAGGATAAATGGCTTCGATTGTGTAAATTGCCCCTGCTAGTCAGCTGCTAGTGTTCTTTGCTTGTAAATGGCAATTTTACCGTAACATTTCCCCATAATCGCCTAAGACAAAATTAAAGAAAATTGCTGTGTAGAATAGAAAGGTGTTCTAGGTCAGTGGTTCCCAACCTTTTCTGTACCGCGTACCCCTAATTAAAGTTTCGAAAAGGTTGCGTACCCCCTTTTTCGGAACGTGAAAAAGACGATATTTAGGCTATCATCATTAAATGATAAAGCATACATGCGTAGAAATATATACAAAATCAATGAGATACGTGAGACTGATTTGTAGCTAAAAATTTGTCAAATCTCTGCTCGACGTCTTTGACAGCAATCTCTTTTACAATCAGCCTGTTTCTGTGTTTGGTTTTGATATTCTCCTTGCTTTCATAAAGCTGGATCGCAAACATTTTCGTTAGCTAATTCGCAACCTCAATAACAATATCCTTTGCAATGTCTTCGATTCTTCTTCAAACAATATTGTTTGAGAGAGGAACAGATTTTACGGCAGTAGGCTAGCTGTTTTAAAATCAACATTATTTCATTGACTTTCGCTAGGGCTTGTTATCAGAGGCGTCACGCACCGGTTGGCAACACCCTTCCACCCCACCCCCCAAAGTGGTCGGCCAGACGGTTCGAAAGAAACTGAGTCGGCGCGAAGCGCCTCAATTTTTCGTAAAAACAGATTTTTTTTTCTTTAAATGGTCGGTAAAAATTACCAGCCAGTCAGTAAAAATACCTTGCACTCCAAAAAACATTTTAGCTGGTGAAGCCTCTGCTGGAAATATTATACGTTTGGTAAATAAAAATGAGTGAGGCGAGATTTTGAAGCTACTTTTGGTACCTTCGCGTACCCCTTGCAAGGGTCTCGCGTACCCCTTTGGGTACGCGTACCACCGGTTGGGAACCACTGTTCAAGGTGTTACGACGGAATGAGGCGTTGCCCGATTCTTTCATAAAAAGTCGTAAAAAGTAAATCATGATGAATAATTCGGTTCAAAACCAAAATAGCCAAGTTTCAAGCCACAAACCAGTTGCAAAAGTCACACGTCAGTCTCGGAATAATTCGTATGACAATACCGACTAACGTGACCAAATAGGATGAGTCCCCACGGAAAACCGCCAAGGTTCATTAGCATTCGACAACAAAGGAAAGGGTAAAGTTTAACCGAATAGATCCGACAGTCTAGTTACACTTCACTTATTTACTCGAATAGGCCTGAAAACACGATAAAAATTATTTACTTCGTTTGTCCGCTATCCACAGATAATCGATTTTATGGACTATAGGCTACTTATCCTTTCGGATATGTGGTACATCTCTGTTTGAAATATTCAGCAACTACCGTACAAGAGCAAGCGATTGCCGAAAAATAACACATATGGAAAAGACAAATCTTATCACCACATTGAGTTAGCGTCATCACATGGAAATGCAGGCTATTGTTGGAATTCAAATTTCCTGCGTCTGGATGAATTTTGGTAGTCTTGCAAGCAGCGCACATTCTGTACGTCATTACTAATGCACCTGGTGAAAAAACACAAAATCCCTGAGATGAGTAAAAAATAATAAAATGTATTTAAATATCAGATGTAAAATAAGCTGCCTTTTCAGTTAAATTTTAAATTTCACAACGCTGCGACGATACTTCAGAGTTCAGTTGACAGACTTTGAAATGGAAGGATTAGCTGAATTATAGGAATTTTCAAAATTATTGTTTGACCCCTTGCACAAAGTATTCCATGAATTCTTAGTATTATCGCCACCCGAACTGGCCTACAGAGACGCTGACCCAGAGCAGGGGCGTAACTGCCCCCCCCCCCCGACCCTAGTTTTCCCCCCTCAGCTTGATGTTTGCCCCCCCCCCCCCCCCAGCTGAAATTTAGAGTCTTCGAAACTCTCGTCGAAACTAAGATAGGCCTGCAGAATTTAAGCATCCACAGAAACAGATCGGTTTTCTTTAGTATACCTTTGTCTTTATAGTAAGATTGGAACACGGAAGCCTTGAAACTTTTATAGCGATATGAATGCGCTATGCAGGGTTAAACACGTCTATGTCAGACGACCGGCTAAGTGATCTTTTGGTCATTGGTGCCCAACCTGAAGCGTCGTTTCGCCTTGATCGATTAGTAAAATATCTCTTTGTTTCTTTGTTTTTATTACGTTTTTCTTCTTGAAATAAAACTGCTCATTTCCACTTGACTTGGGAAAAACGGCTCCAACTTCCCCCCCCCCCCCCCCTGGAGGCACAGAATATTGTACACAAATAGGCACAAATACGCAACCCCTGGCAATGCTCAGTGAATCATGCGGAGTTTGGAACACCGTTAATTCGGCTCCAAAAACAAAAAGTTTGGGAGTAACGCCAGCCGCAGTCTCGTGGAACCTACAGTGACGATAACGAGTGGATGCTCGAGATTTTTGATAAAATCATGGGTGATGGTGTTGCTAAAATAATCGGGCGATGCGGCGACACCAAGGAGACTGGATCTTTGGGTAGCTTATTTTCCGTTGTTAATCCTTGTTTTGTTGCTTGAAACTAACCAGACCCGTCATTTCAGTCAATTATACTACTTCAGTCCAAGCTGACATGGGACATATATTACAAAATGACGCAAAACCGAAAAGTCAGCTGCATTGTATAACCTACCTCAGCGCTATACAGAGCTGGTGGACTCGGACTCTGGACTCGTCTCGAGACGCCTTTTTCAAGGACTCGGACTTGTCTCGGACTAGGATTTGCTGGACTCGCAGCAGCTTTGGCGCTATAGATGTAAAATTTCAAAACCTCAATTTATCTTGCGAAAATTGCGAATATTCTTAACCCCTATTTCGAATCTCTAACGACTTCAGAATATATTTTTATTTCTTCAAAATTTCCGTTTGTATCGGATTCTGTACGAACTGCTATAGCCTCCGAGATAGCCTCTCAATTTGAAAGCCCCTCCATCACCCCTAAATATAGGGTTATGGGACCCATCTACAAATTTGACATAGGCCCCAAACACTTATTGGGCATGATTGCATGCCGCGTCATATTTTTCAGTCTTTCTTTATTTTTCAGTTTTGCGAAATATTTCAGTTTCAAACTTCGCTTTCTACATCTACACTCAGTGCCATTTCGGCCCTTGTTGGTAAGGATCCTCGTGTCGTGAGGCTGGTTGCAGGTTCGTTTCCTTCACCAGTAGCCTGACGAGGACCCTTGCCAAGAAGGGCCGAAATATCGCTGAGTAACAACTTAACTGACATTTCCGCTTTGCGTCATTTTGGAATACATTTTGTTGTATTCCGCCATTTGGCCTCGAGCCTTCTCTCTGCCAAATTGGCTCTTTATGTTGAATTTAGTTTGAAATAAACAGAACTTGAACAAATTCTATAAAACCCGAATAGCACTCGACTAACGTGGGCAAAGATTGGAGAAATACAGTACGAATGATACACAGACAAAAAACAAAGATAATGAAACAAAAATAAAATGGCAAGTAGCGTAAAAATGCTGGCTGAAATAAGGAATGAGTAACTGCAGCTTCGATGATTATGTTGCAGAGAACCTTCTAGGTCCTAGAGAAGGTGTAGGATAGTCGGGAACTTCTGGATTATGGTCTTGTGATATCGAGAATTGAAAATTTGTTGGCCGTAACGCATGAGAATATTACAGAGCGATTATGGACAGAACAAATAGAAAGTCATTGCGCCTCTAAAACTTCTCGCTGGCTTGCTGGATCCTTCGGGTGTATCACGCTGTTGACGGTTGTCTGCGAGAAGTTTTTCCCATCAGAAATACCGGTTATGTGTATGTTTTCCCTGTTTTCGCTGCAAGTCAACGCGTCTAGGAGAAGGCTTAAAGTTTAACTGAAAAGCCAACTTATTTTTGAATCATTTAACTGAATACACTGCATTTTTTGGATTGTGTTAAGGGATTTTTTTTAATTTTCACTATTTGCTCTAGAATGACATTCAGAATATCTACGGTCGTCCTCACAACGCAAATTTCTACTACTGTGACCACTATGATCAATACATCCGCGGCGTTTCAGTGGCTAGTGATCAGCTTACGGAAGGTAGCTCACTGCGTGAACACTTATTTTTCGTAAATCGTTTTCGTCGAGCTTACAACAGAAATACAAGCGCATAGAGCATGCAAATCAGACAATGAAATTCCACTATTTGAAAATCGATTTATTCGCGAATAGCGGAGCAACGAAGTAACGCATTTTCGCCGGGTTTTCAAGCTTCTTTAAGTGAGTAAGTGATGGGTAACTAGATTGTCCCATCTAAGACCTTTTCAGTTAAACTTTAAAAACAGCCAAACCGTGGGTTATTTGTTGAAAGCACAGCCTAGTTTTAAAGTATTCAAATATATAAAATACTGTAGGTTGAGAAGTAAATTGTGCGAGGGGTCCTCTATGTAAAAATGTCCTTGAGTACATACATAACGTACATAATATATAACGAATTTATTTCAAACAACCACTATCATGGCAATGCCAAATTTGGGTATTACGTCAAGCATAATGCACATTTTAAAATCTATACAGTTAATCATCAATTCGTCATCACAGACCTGTTATAGTACATAAATGAAAACCAGAAACAGAACACGGACGTTGGAATAATATCACAGACAGCTACCACCATCATTATACATTTTTGTGAAACTCGGAACGAAGCTTTTCTGGTACCGCGTATGTGTTGCAGGTACGGGGGACAACTTTGGAACCTTTGAACTTGCGACCCTTTCCTGTCGGTTTCTTGTGTTTTCATAAGGAGGAGGAAGGATATCGGATAGAACAGGATGGTGGAGGAGCTTATGACCAACCGCTAAGCTCAGCCGCAGTCTCCGACTCTCAAGGGTTTCCATCTTAAACTTTTTTAGGAGAGCAGAATAGGGAACTTTGGGCTCACGACTTATTATTAGGAGTGCACGTTTCTGTATTCTTTCTATTTGTTGTGTCTGTTCGGCAGTAAGGGCAAAGTGCCAAACAGCAGCCGCATATTCCAAAGTGGACCGAATGAAAGAAACATAAATTCGGACAAGATGGGAATTAGGTACTTGGAACTTAGCCAGAAGTTTTAACAGCTGTAGACCAGCGTTTGCACGCTTTAGCATTACGTTGGTATTGTCCTCCCATTTAAGATCAGACGTGATTGTTACACCAAGGAGCTTTAGCTTCTGTACCTGTAAACCAGAAGGCAGTGTTTCTTCAAAGGAAATGCTAGTTTTGAGGAAGGAAAAGGTTAAAATTGCACTTTTATCTTCGTTTACCTGCATGTCCAACAACCTGGCTTCATCTTTAATGTCTTCTATTATGCCTACAGCTTTGCTTTTAATATTTCTGTAGCATACTTCGGTTAAGCTTAAATGCGCTATATCATTCATCATAACAAGGAACAGGATAGGTCCAAGTAAAGTTCCCTGTGGAACACCACAGAAAATATCCGATAGTTCGTTGTTTGTTTTCTATTCTTCAAAAATCCAACTAAAATATTTACAATAAAAGGACTGACCTTGAACTTTTCGATAAGTCTCTTTATCAAAATTGTATGATTAATGAGATCAAAACCTTTTCTAAAATCTATGGTTATTAAGTTAATCCACTTATTAGGGTCGTCCAAATTCTTTAAAATAAAATCAATAAGACTAATTAAGTAATGACTGGTTGAAGTTTTAGGACGGTTCCCGAATTGTCTCGGGTCGATCAGCGACATTATCTCTGCTTTCAACCACGTGGATACGAAACTCTCGTAAATTTTGATAAAAATTGGTGTTAGAGTAATAGGTCTAGTCCCATCAAAATCATTTTTTGCTCCTTTCTTCGGGATAGGCGTGATATAACCAACTTTCCAAATTTCAGGGTATGTACCTGTAAGGAAAATTGAATTAAAATTGTCTGTAAGTGGACCTGCCAGTTCATTGGGAAAAGCCCTGATTAACTCGACGGGTATGTCAACAGGGGTTACACTAGTGCGTCTTAAAGAACTTAACTTTTTTGAAACTTCGTCGCATGAAATTCTTGGTACTTCTTTCTCATCAACTGGTTCTTGGGGGATACTTTCAACAACAAGAGGGGGAAGTGATTGGACTATTTTTGAAAGATGGCAATTTAACTGATTTGCTGTGCTTTTATCATCTTGATCAAGGTTAAAATCCATTGATTTCTCACTTTTACCACAAAGGCGCTTAACATTTTTGTACCAGTTACTAGGTTTAGACTGAAACAGAATTCCAACTTTATTTGAATAAAAACTTGCTGCTGCATTTCTAGTTTCTTTTCGGATTCTATTTCTCAGCTTCTTACCTTCCTCCGTTTTTCCCTCCCTGAACAGTTTAATTTTTTGACGAATTAGCTTTTTTATGGCAGCCGTAATGTATGGTCGATCAGTAGAGCATCTCTTGTAAGTCTTTTCTGGAAAACACTGTTCGTACTTATTTCTGAGTTTATTTTGGAAATTTTTAGCATTTTGTACTCAAAGTAAAAATTCAGTACTTGGTACTTGTACTCAAAGTAAAAATTCGAAGTACTTGGCACAACATTGAATACTGTCCTGTGCGTTTGTTGAGCCTGGAACCTAGAATGACGGGTTGGACCTGACGAAAGCTCGGCCATGACACTCTCAATCGAAAGTTAAACTATAGCTGCCAAGAGTAGTTACTCCGATAATATCGGTTATTATTCCTAGCACATTAAACGCATATAAAACAGCAGAAATAAGCAGCTGCAAAGTATTGCCCATCCCTGGATCTCAAGTGCAGAGAAACCTTCCTGTATCTTCAGATCTTATTTATTTTGTTTGTACCAGCAGTGTGATGGATCTCATTCGTTGAACTGCGCAAAAACCAGACCTTTAGCAAGCTGCAAAACATGGAGTGCGCAGTTGTGCGGGCTGCCAAACTGGCAAACGTCAAACAAAGGGGAGAACGTGACACTGGTTCTGGCAATCACTCAGGGTTCTAAAAACTTGGATCTGCGACGCATCGCGAAAGAAAATTAGGTCAAAAGCTGTCGTTCAACTGTCTTCGTTAAAGCTGTCTTTCATGAACAGTCGCCGTCCCATACCCTATGCGGGCAAAACGAAAGTGTAGTTTAACAGGAGAACCGAAAACTGTTTCGTAAAGGAACAAATGGCTGTGTCCTATAAAGCATTCGTTTCTAATTTTATGTTTTCTCAGACGATATTTAGCTATTTAGCTTGCTAGCTTTTAGCTATTTAGCTTTGCTTTAAAGTTGACACGGAGATTTAAAGTTTAACCGAATAGGGCTGAGATAGATAGTCCTTGAGCCCAAGCTGACTTCGAATCATCCGTTTTGCACCGTCAAATAGGGCTGAGATACGACATTGAAGCTCTACCCATCTCTTATCCACTTGAATGGGCTTGAAGACCCGATTATAATGCGTCAATTTGTTGCTCGGCCATTTATATAATCGATTTTCATCGGATGAACTTTTCTCTTTCGGATTTGCGGCACCTGTCTTTACTTGTATCTCTATGCACTTGGGCGAATTTATAGCGCGTTTTTTGCAGTCCTTACATCTTGTATTGTTCCGGTGTTTACCACATTCTGCGAAAAAAATACATCAAAGCTTTGAAGACGTGTTATTATAATCGTTGTAAATTTTTTGTGTACCTTCCTCGTTCCTGCCGCAACCACAAATTAGTTAAGAAGTTCGGCGTCCAAGATGTCATTCGTTCACTCGAGAAAACGTCAGCGTCACTACTATGTACATCTCGTCATCCTGGTCATTGAGTACATGAGGTTTTTCATGAATTTTTCAGACATGTCTACATTTTGTGTGTTTATACTGTTATTTATCTTATGTTGTTTTTAGTTATTCTGTTTAATCCGCTACTACCTTGTGTATTTGGCGGGTTACAAATAAAAAATATGTACATACACAGAACCAAAGCAACAGCAACGGTAAAGGATTGCCGAAAAATAAATATTTTTTGGTTCACACGCAATAGCGGGCTCGTCAGAATCGACGTCCCAATCTGGAAATGAACATTTTCTGAGCTTCGCTTGATTTGGCATTCCCGATGAAAAATTTATCTCAAAATAGTACTATGAAGTAGTACGAAAAAGTTGCATGCAGTACTAACGATGCTACTACATGCTTCTACTTCAAGGCTACCGTGTCACTACATACTACTATATGGTACTATTAGCAAGACTGGATGTTACTATGGCAAGACAGGATGCTACTGGATACTACTACATAAGATTGGATCAGTTTGAGGCACATTAAATGATAGCATTCTTTGCTACTACATAGTATTACATGCAACGTTTTCGTACTACTACCATACTACTACGCAGGCTACAAATTTTTCATCGGGTTGGAATGCACAGTTTCACTGAAATTCGGATTCTCAGTGTGTGCCAGCATTTGGTAGGCTATTCTGAAAGTAACTACCAGAGCAAGAAGAAAAAATAAAAATCCCGTAGCAGAGTCAAAGTAATTCAGTGTGTGGAATTCCAGGATATAAAAGTAAGCTGGCTTTTCAATTAAACTTTAAACTACTGTTTTGCCATTATTTTTCAACAGAAAGCGCATGTCCCAGAACCGACCACTCAGTGCCCAGAAGTCCGAGGAATTGAAAAGAAACGAAATGTTAGTTGTTGGATTGCTCAACCTAATAAAATCTATTTTGGTGTTCTCTGGCGAGCCTTGCGTATTTTGTTCGATATGATAATACATTATTTATTTGTATTATTTTTCTTATGTATCCTTGTGCTGCGACCCTTTTCTTTTCCTTGTGGGGCCCTGGGGCAGAATGTGCCCATGCTTCAGGAGAGAGCTGGTCGTGCCGGTTCGAGATGACTTCTAAGTAACGTTTGTATTATGTAAAACAAGGTTGAAAGACCTTTCTAAGCAGGTTGTGAGGCAGGACATGTTTGCTTTTCGATATCTGGTCCCCAGAACTAACTGTCCTGTTTATTTGTCAGATCTCTCAGACTGCCTCCTGACCCAAGTTCCGGACGCAGTGTTCCACTTGTTGCGTCATACGTCAGTCTCAAAATGTGACCTGTCATTCAACGTCATCACCAAAATCCCATCCAAGCTGGCCATTGCCTTTGGAGCGATCACAGGTAAGGACCCATTGTTTAGTGTATAGTAGTCCGTCTTACGGTTGAAACTGGGAAGGAAAGACGCTGAAAACGTAAAATAGAAGAGATGGGAAAATCCATCTCCGCCATTCTGAACGTAACTTTGGACTGATCACAGACGACAGTCACCGACTTTGGCTAGTTTTGTTTACCTGTGAGTGATGATGGTGGTAATATATCTTGAATTCTTCGTTCAAGGTGTGACCAGGATGAAACGTAAGAGCGGGTAGTAACCAAAGTGACGAACCAAATTTCGTACAGATGTCACTGAATGTGGCCTGGGTATAACTCTCCGATGAACAATCGCCGTGTGCCTAGTGAAGAGCCAAAAAGGGTCACCAGAACCTGACCACAACAAACGTTAATGATTGGCTTACATAGGATTTTGAATCAGTTTTGAGGATTCGTTTGGTTTGCGTTTCTTGTTCTTCTCGAGGTTCACTGGCGTGTTTCGGACTTATAGATTATGATTCGAAATTTCTAGCATTGCCAACATAAATTGTCTCCGATTGCTCTGAAGAGTCTCCCTCCACCCGACTGAACAAATCACAAACTATGCAAGAGGCAGGACTTAGTGAAAAGCCTCTGCATGGGAAGAACAGATCTGGGTAGAGAGCAAAAACATGTTGAAAACTATGAAAAGGAAATCGAAAATAGGCGGACTGATGATGTCGCTTGTTACTGAAGGAAAATAATAAAATATCACCAGGTTTAAATTCTGCTTCAACAGTATTTCTTTTTGTCAGATCTCAACTTATCACACAACAGAATGACGAAGCTCCCGGATGAAGTCGTCCAGTTGTCTAATCTGGCACGGCTGGACATCTCTCACAACTCCTTCTCTATGTTGCCTTACGTCGTCTTCGGACTTCCGAGGGTAGCTAGCATTAATGCAGAGAAGAACCAAATTTCAGGTACGTAATCCCAAAATCATAAGTAGAGTTTAGAGGTATGCTTATTTGAGCGTCGGCTAAAATTGGAAGGTGGCCGACGAAAACACTGAAACCGAAACGAAGCAACTTTTAGTGCACTGTACTTGCCGAAAATGAATATTTCAGGTCCAGTTCAATAGACAAAAAAAATGTTAAAAAACCTGTTCTTAATTTTTAACTGTTTTAATCGCAATCGCAATTTCCGTCCGGCCGTCGGCCCGTCGGTCGGTTGGTCCACGTTTTTCTAGTTCGTGCACTTCCTCATAAGCTAGGACGATGAAACTTGGCAAGCATGTCAGCGACCCCAATGTTTATATTGGAAATGGTCACTTCCCCAATCCGAGCATCGCGGGGGGAGTCGAGGGGGGGGGGGATCCGGAATTTTGACGTGTTTACAACTTTTGAACGGGTAATCGGATCTTGATGAAACTTTAAACTCGTGCCTCAGACGATCCACTTAAAATGGGGACCGGATACGGTGACTTTGGCGGGGGGGGGGGGGGGGGGTATAGGGGGAACCGAAAATCTTGGGAACGCTTAAAGTGGAGGGATCGGGATGAAACTTGGTGAGAAGAGCAAGCACAACACTGTAAAAAAAATCTTGCAGTATTTGCTACTGGGATTAATCTTGTCTTTATTGAGATAAGATTATCCCTAATTCGGATTAATTTTTTCCCAGTAGAGAAAGGATTAATCCCAGTAGCAAATACTGCATCCTTTTTCGGGGAAACTTTTTACAGTGAAGTCCTAGATACATCGTTGACATAGCCGGAGCGGATTCGGGCACTGAGGGGGGGGGGGCGGAATTCTGGTGATCCCGCGAGTTCGGTACTTCCTGATGTACTAGGACGATGAAACTGGCATGTCAGGGACTCGAACAAACTGACTTAAGAATGGTCAATTGCATGATCCGACCATCGTGGGGGGAATGGAGGGATGGGAATCCAAATCTAGTGACATTCATAACTTTTAAATGGGCGATCAGACCTGAGTGAAACTTGGTGGAAAGAGGTGTCGTCTCAGGTGCTCCGTGTCAAGTCCGGACCGGATCCGATACTTGTGGGGCACCGGAATTTCCGTGAAACGCTTAGTTTCGAGGGATCGGAATGGAATTTAGTGGGAACAACAAGCATAAGCCCTAGATACGTTCTTGACAGAACCAGATCAGATCGGGGCTCTTTGGGGGGGGGGGAGGGGTTGGAGGGGATTTCCCTGCATTACGGTGATCGCGAGTGAGGATACTTCCAGATGTGCTAAGGACGATGCAACTTGGCAGGTACGTTGGTCACCCGACCAAATGGACTTAATGACCTGACACAATGCCCTAGGAAAACTTCCTTCCTGGATCCGACCATTTTTGGGGGGTGTTAAGGGAAGGGGAATCCGGAAATTCTTATAAGAACTAATGACCTAGATGTGCAAAACATGTCTCGGAACCACATGCGGCAATGCAGTTGGAGGAGTTGGGGGGGGGGGGGGGTCCGGAGACTTTCTGACATTCACAGAAACCAGACGAATGGGACGCGTGTTCTGCAGTACCGATTTTATGTGTCCTAGATTTTTTTTTTTCCGGACTGTATCTGGCCACGGTAGGAGGATGAAGCGGACACCGAAAATTTGCAGATATGTTCCGATTCAAGTCAAGTTGAAGGACGAGAAGAGGAGCTGTCAAACATGCGACGTTTATGTGTCCTAGTCGTATTCGACCACAGTGGGGGTAGTTGGAGGGGGAGTCACGGAAATTTTGTTGCTCGAATAGGGGTCAAACGAGTTGAGTGAATTGAATGAAACTTGGGAAGTAGACAGACGACGTACCCTAGATGATTTTAGATTTTAGGGTCCGGGCCGGGTCTGAGCACGGTGGAGGGGGGGGGGAGTTTCCCGAAAACTGCTCAGACTCGAGTGAAACTTGATAGCCGGTAAGAGAAGATGCTTTAGACGATCTATTGCACGTATCTGAACCAAATTCGGCCGCGGTAGGGGGAGTTTGAGGAAAGGTACTGGAAACAGTGTGGCACTCCTAGGGATCAAACTAGTAGGATGAAACATCTGCCCTAGATGATCCCAAGCAATGCCCGAAATGCCCAGACTCGAGTGAAACTAGATACCCTATTTCTAGTTCCGATCCTAGGAGGTTGAGGGGGGTTTGTGATGTTCTGATAACCGACGTTCTCATCTACTTTCTAGCACCCTGCTCGTAATAAATGCCATATGAGCTTGTAGCTCTTGTTTCTTTCAGCTTTTCGACGGTGGAAATCCTGACGCCTATCGGTTTGAAAGTAAGACGCTATTGTCAATAGGTGACGCCACGCAGGGACTGTCGGTATTTTATTTTCAAGCATAGGTAGCGTTGAAATCAACTGCGTTTGTGCCCAAATTTCTATGTCTCGCTGCTTGTCAACTGAACAAGTGTTTTAAATTAAAGAAAATATAAAAAAAAATCAATTTTGTGCCCAAAGATGGATGAAACAGTTGGTTAAATGTCACATTTTCAATTAAAGAATGCTATTGCATGTTGAGGCTCAACGTGTCTGTTTTACTTATTTCATGTATTTATTTGCGACCCGCTTTTTGCATAACAGCGGAGTATGAGTAAAATACACAAAGCAAAATACACATATTAAAACACTAAACAAAACAATTTCAATAAACATGCCTACATTCTTTTCAAATTGTTTAAAAACACACTAAAATATATGCATACGTTTTTGCTGACGATAAAGTCGAGTTTAGTGTTTCCACTGTGAAAGCACTTTTTCTTGTATATTTTACTGTCGAATTGTATCAATCCTTGGTCTAGCTAGAAACACAGTTGCTTGCCGTTGAACGCCGTCACAGGTCTCAGAATCATACCCGGTTAAACATCGGGTCAAACGGAGAAAGAATAGAATTCCGAAACAGATCTTGCATGCCATCTTCAGCCAAAGCTAGAAGCTCCAGCTGAGTGAGATTTTCTTGAGGTCCTGTACCGCGCGGTTGGATATGATGCTCGCAAGATGACCCTACTTCGCCAAGGATTCAACGCTTGTCCGATCATTCTTTATCATTACAGATGTCGAAGTGGGGAGGCTGTCGTCTGTCGAAACCTTAAGAGAAATCAACCTCCGTGACAACCCCCTGACAAGAAGTTGTCGGCAGTTGGTCGCCGACAACGCGCAGGTAAAATTCTAGTTCGTTTTGGAAGGCATCCGTAGATCTCCTTTTTTTTTAATGAAAATTGGATATGAGTGTTCCGCACTCGTATTCTGCAACCGGTGCTCATTTCGATCTTTTTCCTTTTTTTCGGACAGTGAAACGCGCGATTCACAAACAAAATCTGACAGAACGCGGGTTTGTTCAGTAGGGGAACAAAGAAGCGAGATCGGCAGAGACATTCGAAAAAAACTCTCTAGAAGGGATCCATGTGTATTGAATAAAAGCCCTGTAGTGCTATAGGCAGAGCAAAATAAGACTAGGAAGCAGCGCCAAGACTTGACAAAATTGACACACACTCGATTAGCATGGACACTAGCACCACTAGCGATATAGAACGTCCCCACTGAAACTCATTCATGGTGTATTTACACACTGCGCAAATCCGAGCGGATCGTGAAAACCGAGCGGATTTTCCGACCGATTTTTTGCTTGAAAATTTTTCTAGCTCTCCGCTCGGATTTGCTTGATCTGGTCGGTTTTTGAGCATCGTTTTCAAGAAAATTAGTGATGATCAGAAAGTTTTAGAGGGCATCCCAGCTTCTATGACCCTGCTGATCCTGGCTTCAAAAAAACAAAGAAGAAAGACCTAATATGGGATTCTACTGCAAAACAGCTCTCTGTTGAAGGCAAGGCTCATATAGTCAGTCTGCGTAAACGCTGCGTTTGGTCGATTATAATTTGCAAACCATTCGAAAAGGACCGAGCGGAATTCCGCTCGGATTTACGCAGTGTGTAAATCCACCATCAGCCGTTCACCAGCGCTGGCTCAGACAACTTCCTATTCTGAACATGACAAAAATATGATGCAGCCTCCATTGTTTCCTTGGTGTGTGCATACCGTACCTTTGCTTTACTAGAAATTTCTAAACCCGCAAGTTTGGCTCGCTTTAAATGCCACAAGCTTAGTGGGCGGCGCTACGAAAATGGCCGGTTTGCAAAGCATGGAAAGCATAGGCCTTGGCGCTACTCCTTAGTGTTATTTGCTCCGGTTATAGTTGAATCCCACACCGTTGCAGTTGAGTAATTACGAGTAATTTGAGTAATTACGAGTTTGTTGGCTTCATCAAGAGGTTTCCCATTAATCTTAATTGTTACTAACTCGTTTTTGTTCGGCGTCATAGCGTAAAACATGTCGTTTGGCCTCATCACAAAACCCTACCATGGGGGGAAACAGCTTTACTGGCGGAAAATTTGAATTGTGAAACATGAAAAATCCTAAGAAGTCAACAGTCCGCATACGTCGAACATCGGTTCTCAGAACTGGGAACAGCATGGCAGAACGAAAACGTAACTATGGCCCTTTGAGATTCTCAACCAAGTAGAATAACGTGTTAAACTACAGACTGCGTTAACTGAGTGGCGTTTTTGCAGACGCTAACGCGAAAGTTACACTTCCAAGACGCAAACGCTTGTGTCAAGGAACGTAGTTTTGACGCGAAAGGCAGTCTTTTTGCGAAGAAACGCAGTCTGTGCAAACAAGAGGTAGGGTCCAAAGGTCAGAATCCGCCGACTGCTGCGCACCCCACTTTGGACTTAGTTAAATTTCAGTCAACCAGAGCAAAATTACACTAGGAAGTAGCGCCAGGACTTGAAAAAAGTGACACACACTCGAATAGCAGCGACACTAGCACCACTAGTGATAGAGAACGTCCCTACTGAAACCCAATCAGTCGTGCACCAGCGCTGGTTCCAATAACTTAAAACTGTAGACACGCCAAAAAAAAATGCAACCTCCCATGTTTTTTCTGTGTCTGCAGACCGCATGTTTGCTTTAATAGAAATTTGTAAATCCGCAATTTTGTCTCGCTTTAAATGCCACAAACTTAGCAGGCGGCGCTACAAGTATGGCCCGATTGTGAAGCATGGAAAGATAGGTCTTGGCGCTACTCCCTAGTGTTATTTTGCTCTGCAGTCAACGAACCGGTCGCATGCATGCTAGTGATCATGAAATAGACTTTCGGCTTCGACCTGAATGCCCCGCAGTACTGCTAAAATCACCATCGTGCTGAACTATTTAACCTGACCACAGCGGGTAATTTCCTAAACTTATGAACAAAAAATCTAGAAACATTTTCGTCATTTCAGCACTGCAGCAACAGAAAAACAGGAAACGTGTTGCAATACTCTTGATGACGAATACTCTTGACGGGCTGACGAAGAATCGCCGAGTGCCTAGCCTAAGAGCCAGAAACGTCACCGAAGCTGTCCCAAACAAACGTTTTTGATTGGTTTGCATAGGATTTGAAGCATAGTTCGGGCGACGTTTCTCGTTCTTCCAGAGGTTCAGTGGCATGTTTCGGACTTAGTCATATAGAGTAGGCTATAGGCGACGTCTGATGCTCTAATTGGTAGAATTAAACCCAGTCAAGCTTTCTTTAATTTTTTTTGCTAACTACGCATGTATATACAGTAGTGATAGTCATCACTATCTCGCAACCGACTTGCAGGCTGTAGGAAACAATTTGCAAGGTGGTCCCGCTGCCAAGGGGCGTCCACAGGGTTTAATCCGGCACTGGGAAGAGGCAGGGCTTGGCCAAATTGGCATCAATACTCCTTCAGCCCTAGCTAACTGGGGCACACATTAAACAATGGCTCAAACGGACAAGCTAGGTTCATTATCTCTAGCAACAGCCTGACGAGAACCGTATTTGATATTGCAAAACGGATCCGTCAGCTGAATTTTATTAGAGCTATGTTTCGGCCGTTCTTGCCGCTCAGGTTTGGATAAGAGGTTTCCGATGTTTCCGACTTAGATATAGAGTAGGCTATAGGCGATGTCTGATTCCCTAATTGGTAGAATAAGGCCCAGAGAAGCTTTCTTTGGTAGAATTGGAAAGAGGTTTCGGCCCCTCAAAAGAGGGGCCGAAGTATCGCTGAAGAATACCTTAGCTGACTTTCATCAGTACTCCTTCAGCCCTAACATTACACAATGGGCCCCCCTTGGCCGCCCTCGCTAAGAGGGGCCGAAATTCGCTGACGAATACCCTAGCTGACTTTCCCGTTTGGAGACGTTGTTGAACAGAAGTGGCATGCGATAATGCCAATGCAACCTACCTCCGCAATCACTCCATCCAAACTTAGAACCCGAATAGAATGCGGTATATTCAAACTCCCCTAACGACACCTCACTGATCTTCACGCTTGCCTTGGTTCACTATTTTCGATACGTGATATGTTCCCTAATATTTTTTACGAGGAGCTTGTCATTTAAAAAAAAAAAAACGGTCATGTAAATTTTTCCCTGTTTCTGCTAGCAATCGATGGGCCTAGAGATAGGCTTGAAACGGCTAAAGTCGTAGTTAATTTGTCAAAAGCAGACCCTGTTCTCACGGTATTCAACTATTTTCGAATATTGGAACATAAACAGTAAATAGTGCGAGGTGTGCTTTAAGTTTTTGACGACATCAAAAACTAGCAACCCAGTAGGAAACCTTTTCAGCCATTGCGACGAGTTAAAAATTTCGTTTAACTTTCGACGGTCATTATTCTCGAATCAGCTACTCCGCCGTAAAAGCAGCAGTATAGTTCCTAGCGCACATGATAACCATTATACCAAGAGCAAAGACGAAGTAGAACCTCCGTCTCCCAATCTCTGTACTACTACCATACGGAGTCGAATAATATGTGGAGTAATAAAAATATAGTAATAATAATTGTATTTGAAAAAGCCCGAGGCAATATACAAGTACAAATTGTGGATACACAGAGACGTAAATAACTATACAACTAATCTACGGAAAGCTTTCTAAATTCCAGCGCTCTAGACACAAATCTTACTAATCAACTGGGCGGAAGTATACGGAAGGATACCAGGAAGTATTGGGATATCACTACGGAGATCCGAAAGCTCTTGACACCGGCTTAAAAATTACCGATATCCTCATCTTCACCACCGCAAAGAGGACACGCATATTTTCAATCGAAACTTTATTTGTACCGTGCAGTGGTAGGCAATAATTAGCCTTCAGTTGGATCCAGTACCTCAAATAAATCGCAGGTAGATTAAGCGTAAAATAAAATTCTGACTCAAAAACTGTATTCACCTGTAATTTCTAAGGGTTTCCGACGAAGAAAATATTCCGAATCATTTCTGTATTTCCTGGAAGTACTTCATAAATGAAACTAAGTCCAAGGCACGCCAGCGAACTCCGGGAAGAACGAGAAACGTCACCCGAAGATGATTCAAATCCTACATTAACCAATCATAAGCGTTTGCTGGGGACAGCTGTGGTGGCGTTTCCTGCTCTTTGCTAGGCACACGGCGATCCTTCATCGGCACGAAGAGTCAAGGCGTATTCTCGCCGTTCCCCGAGGACTCCACTTGAGGAGTTCCCACGTTTTTGTTTGTCCCGGGGACTCACTCCCCATATTCTCGCGAGTCCCCGCGGACGGGGAATGCTCCGATCATCATCACTATCATCAAAAAGGACTTCCTTTCTGATTCGGAGGGGAATCAGTTTTTGCTGGTGTTGGTGCAGTGTAAAATTATTTAAAAACAACCAGAATAAACAAAACCAAAAATAGAGTGGATCGAGACTAATTTCGTCAACTGCATACTTTTTTTCGAATAAAATTTGTTTCCTAAGCATTCCCCGTGTTCTCGCTGTTTCTGAACGCGGAGTGCGCGAGGAGTGACTCCCTCTATTCTCGCCGTTCCCTTCGATTCCACTAGGAGTGCTCGGGGAACGGCGAAAATACGCCTCCAGTCATAAAGAGCATCTCCGATATACGAGCGGTGGTAGGAGCTACGCGGAACATCATAATTTGTTACCTCAACAAACACGCCCGGAGAAGAAAAATCGAGAGTAAATAGACAATAATGTATCTGGCCGTCCATTATGACGTCTCACGGCTGCTACGCTCTTTTCCTCTCAAACGAGCAGTGGCTAGGAGGCGTCAGCTCAATGCTCAGCAAGTACTAAAGCTCTGCCATAGTCGGTGCCTGGGACCAAAGACGGAGGTTCTACTTGGTTTATTTGTTCATGATTGTACACACAGTAGTCGCGTTTTTTGCCAAAAGAGCTCAAAGGCCTCTCTCCCAAGTCCTCAGTCCTTTCTGCTAATTTAACTGTTTTTGGCAAGAGAGGAGTCAGGCGCCGTTCTCCTGAACAGATAGTTAAACTCACCTCGGAGTTGCCAATCTCCTTTCTCCGCAGGCCTGGGCAGAAAGGACACGCCTTGGTCCAGAAACGGTCAAAAGAGCACTGAGGAGTAAGCGCTTGGTGCAAAAAACGGGAAATGAACCAAGGCCTTGGTAGATAGGTGACAAAAACGCGACTAGTGCTTCTATTGTGTTGCGTTTTGCCGCAGCGTCGAGACGAGACGAAACGTTTCGACGCAAACACAATCTTTGAGCCAAAGTCCGAGTTCCGGATGCAGTACTAACGGTGCCTACCGACAATGAAAGACTGTTCGCCGACACTATGTAATTTGCTAAAACTTTTCTAGGGTGCACTTACGATTGTGATAAGCGAGGAGAAACTGGAGGAGTGGGAAGAAGACTTTAATGATTCGGACTGAATCAACCAGCAGTTAATATTGTGCAAATCACCGTTAAGTCATTTTTATATATTTTTATATCCGGATTCTAACTTGCAGTTTGGTGCAGTTCGTACTCGACCTTCAAAACGAACTTTGTGAAGCTTAAAGCGTTATTCTCATGTGTTTTATTTGTATATGAAGTCCTGAACTCTAGTGCACTGTAGAGGAGTATTTTAATCGGTATTTTAAGGCAGGAGAAAATGCCAACGTAGAGAAAGTTATATGCCTGTTAAGCGAAAAATGGCCAAATGAATGTCAACACCCGTATATAACAGCAATGATGTTTCTTGGCTTTTACTATTACTTGTTCTAAACCGACTAATGAACTTTGTGGAGCGATCCAAACAGTAGCCTACCCTATTCCCATTAGAAGTGACAGACAATAGCTGCGTTCGCTGTACTCCGGGCTGTCTCTGGTATTTCCGCAACGTTGTTCGGTTCTTGTCCTGTTGCGCGTTTCTGGTCTCACCGGCGACGTCACAAGTACCTGCCAGCCGAGCAGTTTCTGGTTAGTCCGCACCGGTGAGCACTAACAAGACACTGGCAGCGTTCCAGTAACTTATTATTAGTTACGATCGTTACTATTCTTGTTATTATTGCCGTTCCCGAGCCCGCCGTAATAAGTAAAATGGCTCCTCCCACTTATTATTTTCGTTCCACGACTGTTACGATCGTTACAATTTACTTATGATGGTCGCGAGCATCATGGGTTGTGTTCCCCGGCGCTTCGTAATAATTACTATCATAAGAGGAGGAGCCTAACTATTATTATGATGGTTACTACGACCGGCGGAACGAAAATAATATACGGAACTAGAATTTTGGCGAACTATTCAAACTGAAAAAACGCTGGAAATGACAACAGCAACACAGAATATTCTAATTGTCAGGAGTTTCCTTGAGGATCTGCTGTCCTCAGACGACTCCAGCGATGAAGAAAACATGGTTCTACTGTGTACTGTGTACAAAGTGGAAAATGCAAAAATTTCTAAAGTCCATGATTTCTTTGAAAAAACAGTTCCAGAAATGAGGGACTCAGATTTCAAGTCACACTTTCGACTTGAAAGAGGAACAGTTGAAATTCTTACCCAAAAGATAGCACACCAGATTGTGTCCATTGACATCCCTGTGCCAAAACAGATTTTGATTGTGTTATGGGTCTTAGCCACTCCTGATAGCTACCGATCTGTGAGTGACCGCTTTCATGTCTCGAAGTCATCTGTTTACCGCTGTCTACGCCGCTGTGTTACTGCCATTTTTGAACTGTCACCCGAGCTGATCCAGTGGCCAAGAGGGGCCAGATTGTTAGAGGTAAAAGCTGGTTTCTTTGCAAAAGCTGGATTTCCAGGAGTCGTTGGAGCTATTGATGGGACGCATATACCAATACCAGCTCCAACTAAACATCCAGCTTCATACATCAACAGAAAAGATTTCCATTCCGTCCAGCTCCAGGCTGTATGTGATCATAAACTTCGGTTCACAAATGCATTTACAGGAATGGCTGGCTCAGTCCATGATGCCAGAGTGTACCGACTTTCACCACTACACAGTGATATTCTTAATGGAACCATTCCATTTCAAGGTGATACCCATTTGATTGGAGATGCAGCTTACCCACTGTCATCACAAATGCTGACCCCCTACAGAAATACTGGAAATTTAAGTGTTGTTCAGTCCCGGTATAATTACAAGCAATCGTCAACCAGGATCACAGTTGAACGTTCTTTTGCCCATCTGAAGGGTCGATTCAGGCGGTTGAAATATTTTCCTTCCTCTGATCTGGAATTCCTTGTTACCGCAGTGATAGCTTGTTGCGCATTACATAACATGTGCATCGACAATGAAGACCCATTTTTCGATTTTACCCCTGATCCGCACCTGATCAGTCAAGGAATATCAGTTGCTCCTGCAAGGACACAACCAGGACCAGCCAAAAGAGATGCTCTCGCCTCAACACTTTAGGATGAATATTGGATGCCCAGTTTATTTACTTGTATGAAAGTGCCAAACTTGATTTAAAGATTACATTTTTACATTATATTCCCAAAATCAAAGAGTCTCACGTCTTCGTCAGTAGATGATTGGCAACATATTTATTGACTATTCTACACAAAAAGTTTCTACACTATTCAACTTCAAAAACAAAAGGTTTTACCAGAATCCTCACATTTTTTCTAAAAACTTTTCAAAGAGGGAAAGTCCCCTCTCCTTAATTGCCATTTTCTCTGCATGCCTTTTGGCAGCGTCTTCACTAAACTTCTCCATAATTTCAATGGTCGTCTTTTTTCTTTTTCTTCCATTGTCAGCACTTTTCTTCGCGCCAGCCAGAATTCCCTCTTCATCCTCCTCATCATCAAAAAAACTTGATGATGCAGAACTTCTTCCACTTTCCTTAGTTTTTGTGTCTTTAAGCTGCAGCTTCCCATCGCTTGTTGCAAGTGCAACAGGCGCAATTTCAGGTCTGTCTTCTAGCAGATCCCCCATCAACTGGTAATATGGCCAGGTAACTTTGCCTGAGCCACTTTTGTGCTTTCTGTCCTTCTGGACTTTGTACTGCTGCTTTAGATTATTAAATTTGTCTTTGCACTGCTCAGCGGTATGTTCCTTTAACTGGTCTGACACCAAAACCCAAAAAGATTTACTGAACTTAATGTTCCCGCTTTTCTTTTCCTCTTCAATACACAAGTTGATCAGTGCCACAACATCCTTTTGGCTCCAGTCGGAACTTTTGGCTTTGAGGGGCTGTTGCTGGTCGTCTTTGTCTCTTGCAGCTCCGTCAGTCACATCTGTTTCAGGGTTCTGGGCATAAGCTGTGGAAAACTCCACGTTGTCAATGTTGAAGCCAAGTTCAGTGGCTTTAGCGTCTGATACCCTCATAAGACCATCTAAAATGAAAGTGGCAAATTATCTCCTTGGTATGTAGAATATGTGTTTATATAAGTAAACGTACCTCATCCTTTGGCTACAAAAAAAAATACTAATATTTTCTGGATACTGAGGGCAGCCGTTTCTGTTGAGACAGATATTGAAGGTGAAGCCAAAAAGGTCTGGAAGTCTGGGCTGGAAGTCCTGGCCAAAAAGGTCTGGAAGTCTGGGCTGTAGGACACCCCAGATTCCGGATGTCTGGAAGGTGCAATAGAGGCAACCTCTTCCAAATCAAAGACAACAAATATGCAAATGTAGATAAAAAAGGGAAAGTGGTTGACAGCAGTTGTCCCTGGGATGTAAGAGATTTTTGAAGTGCGTGAGGGTACACATAGGAAATGTTGAAGAATAGCAAAATTAGCTGGCATTGTTACCATTAAAATCTATAAGGAAGGGGTGGCTTCACTATGCACAAGCCTCAGTCCTCAGAATGTGGGAATCTGAGAGGTGAAGCCTGGCTCAAGTTAATGGGAAAATGTTCACTTTCTGCGTGTATTACCGTACCTTTGCCACAATCAACAATGCAATTGCCATCAGGCTCTCTGCAAATGATTGCAAAAGTTGTTAATTCAAAAGGCACAGCCATTTATTACTTTTGAACTTTTCCAATTAATCTATCCAACCTCCAACAATCTATCTGGCTAATTCACTTATGATGGTCCCGAGCATCATAAGAAGATCGTAACGATCGTAGCGGCCACGGAACGAAAATAATAAGAAGGCGGAGCCTATTTTGTTATAATTTTTAGTGCGCGGAACGAAAATAGTTACAAATCGTTATGATTCGTTACGATCATAAGCATCGGGGAACGCAACCATGATAGCGTTCCAGTGAAGTTATTACAAATTACGATGATAAGAGGAGGGGCAAGCGCCGTATTGTCGTAGTTATCAAGCTCTCTGGAACGAAAATAATAACTACGCGAACATACGTCATCACTCTTACGGGAGTTCCTGCAGAACCGATAGTTATTATCACTTATGATGCTCTCGAACATCATAAGTAAATTGTAACGATCGTAACAGTCGTGGAACGAAAATAATAAGTGGGAGGAGCCAATTTACTTATTACGGCGGGCTCGGGAACGGCAATAATAACAAGAATAGTATCGATCGTCACTAATAATAAGTTACTGGAACGCTACCATAATATCGGGGAGCAGTCACCGGTGGATGCCAAAACGCGTTATAAGAAGCATCGATGAGCAGTCACCGGACAACGAACGCAGCTAATGTAGCCGCTTAAGCATTGTCCAAATAAGTATTGTAAGGTGTATTAACGCGTATAAGCCTTATTACAGATTCCTCTTTTCCTCGGGGAGCGCTGTATTAAGGTGAATAAGGAAAATAGAGCTCGGCCCTATTCTTCCTTATGCAGAGCCAATCAGATTGCTTGGTTGGTTCCGCCAGCGGGCCGAGGAGAGGCGCAGCGCCGTCAGGGTTGCCAAACAATGGACAACAGTTCTACTTTGTTGGAAGCTAAAGAAACAACTTTTCTTTAAAAACACGTTTTTTGTTCTATTACAACTGCTTTTACTCAGTTCGAGGAGCAATGCTGTCCATCCCTTATTTTAATAGTTTTTTTACAGTATAATTTGCGTTATATTGTACTCGTGTACTTCAAGTAGTACTAAGAACCTTTTCGGATATTTTTAGAGCTCGAAAAATTGTATTAATTGGCAACACCGAACGTCGCATTGATCGAACCTCTTGGGTTGTATTTGAACAGGCGTGTGTATTAAGACGTAAACATCGCGTATAGCGTTATTCAGCTTATTACACCTATTAGGACAATGCTTTAGAGAAAAAACTGAGGGGTTGTCCACTCTCGACTTTAGTATAAAGCAAGGTCCCGGTGCCCGTCGCCGCGGTGCCCGGTGTTAGAAACACGTGATAGAACATTAAAATAAGCATGTTTGGAGGGGTGTGAAAGATGAATCGCCCAATTTATGATCGGCACCGCTGATTTCAGTCGGTGCCGCAAAAAGGAACGCATCAGGTGCCAGGAGTTGATAAACCCTCGGCGAATACAACCTTGTGAAGCAACAGTAAAGTTGCTTACACCCCTAGTCGAAATCCATTAAAACCAGACAGATAACCATCTAGTGGCAGATAACCATCTAGTAATCATCTTCGGGTGACGTTTCTCGTTCTTCCCAGAGTTCACTGGCGTGCCTTGGACTTAGTTTCATAAATGAAGTACTTCCAATTACTTCTGTTTGTTACCTATCCGACGTAACATGAATGAAACCGTGCCTTCATCTAGTCATGAGCGATTATTCGAGAAAATGATCGCCGGTTAGTACAGTTACGATTGGTTTTGTGTAATGTCGTTCTAAATGTAGCAATTACTACCGATAATCGTGATTACCATTCCCGACAAGTAACCTGGTTCAGATCACGATAAGACTGATTGATTAGAGGAGCCCATGTAAGGAACTAAGAATGCCAAAGAGCACAGAGAAAATGCTAAATAAAAAATGAGGTATGTTATCAATCTATCTTTATTATTCGAAAAACACTCCTTACGGCATTAACAAAAGCCGAATATTTCTTCTCTCGTCAAACATAACTATATACAGCTGCGCTTTTACATAGTCAAATATTCAGTGATTACACAAGAACAAGAATTGCGACAGATTAAAGCGCTCAACTTCAATAATTAACACATAAAATAGGAAAAGAATTTAAAGTTTCGCGTCGAAAAAAATCACAAAGGAGGGGACAAAACTTTTTTCGTACCGCGCACGAATTGCCAGAAGGGGTTGGATCTGAGGAACTGGTTGTGCTGCCATTCGCTGTGGCCTTCTGCGATCGGGAATGTGGGGAGGGGAAAGGATGTGCCGATGGTTGGGGTCTTCCAGTAGTTACTTGGTGGTATAACACATCACTGCTGAAACAGGGTTGCCACCAAGTCAAAAATAAAATCCCCACATTTGGAGGAAAAAAATCCCGGAATGGGGACAAAAATCCCCATTTCTGTTATTTGTACTTTCTGATGTTCTAGCATTTGTAGGGCAAAAACTAGCAAGACCAGAGCGTCAACAGACTGCTACACTGGCAAGTCCATGAAGCGCATTTCCTGCATGAAAGTCGATCTATCTTGCATTTCATACATTTGAGGCGCGTTTTACTTGACTGGTTCGTCGCATATGCCCGGTGGACAATATTTGACGTCATCATTTTGCTGCTTTATTCATATCAGTGGGTACTTTCGTCCGCTATAGCAGGCAGTAGGGCATAATAGGGTAAACATGGAGTATGCGAACGTAGATTATGAGCGTGTTCCATCCTACTTACCGTAGTTACTACGCATGGCGTCACGAATTCTGGCTTTTTTCCGTTAAGGCTGGAACGATTTTTTCTATTTTTCAGCAGGATATCATGCCACGGGCGAATCCGGCCAATCACGTTGCAGAGATGCGTAGCTACTACGCTTACCACGCTCCCGAGCATGGTAAGCAAATAGTAACTATTAGTTACTATTTCGAGAAGGTTGGAACGGTCAGCGTAGTAACTTTTCGTGAGGATGGAACGGAAATAGTAACTAATGGTAACTATTGTTAGAAGGGTGGAACACGCTCTATAAGAGCATAGCTTTCGATGGGACCCCAAAGGGGAAAGCTTTTTGGACTTCCTGATAAAGACAATCGGGTCTGTCTGACAGATTTCCAGAACCCGCAAAGGTGTAATGGATTCCTGACCGACTCATTTCGAGATATGTTAGTAAAAAGAACATTTGATAAACTATAGGTTCATCCGTAATCTTCCCCAGACGATTCTAGCCAGACTGTCAATCCAAGGCGAGAACAAGTACAGTATTTCTCCCAATTTGTCTTCTTCCAGTTATCAAGCTTCCAATCAGTTTTACTGATAACTTTTGATGTCTTTTTATGCCCCTTCTCCCGAACTACGGTAAAACTACTGATCCACTGAGAAAAATAAGAACAAATACGGATTCAGCAAGCATTCTTGCCCGTAAACAAAATCTGATAGTCTTGAGAATTCTCCTTCTTTTCAACCAAATTTTTTTTTTTTTATGCCGTATCCCGGACGGATTTCTTGTCCAGGGAGAAAAGAAACTTCAGATATGGATTTGGCACGTATTTTTTTACCGCGATATTGAATCTTTAATTGACCTCAGAAAAAAACTTTTACTTTTCCCGAATTTCAGGTGAAGAAACTGTCCGTCAAGAAAATAAAGTTCAAAAATGAATTCAGCATGTCTCCTTGGTTACCCCTAAACCGATTATATCATTAGCATTTAAAAAAAAATTTCGCCCCTTAATGTGGACCTCCATCCCTAAATACGGGGCTACGGTGCCCATCTAGGAACTTTACCTGTACTTTGACCCAAAGAATCCCAATAGCAAGATTGAACAAAAGCTTAAGTCCTTCGAGAGATATTGTGCTAACAGACGGCCAAACCATACGAAGTCTAAGGTACCCCGCCACTAACGTTTTGGGATCGTAAAAAGTAGATAAAAAGGAACCGTCTTGGAGTTATTGCTTTTATTGTGCCGAGTCTCGACAAAATGTCAAGATAAAAATCTCGGTATGTTACTCGAACCAGGGACCCATAAATTTCCTGTAATAACTCGCCATACAGGGGGCTTGTCAATAAGAGGTTTCTGATGCGCTCTTGACCGAGAGTCAGATAGTTCGAGAAATACCCACGGGGATAAAATACCCGACTATCCAGATAGACACAATTTTTCGCAGCTGTTCTGCTGAACTAGGAATATTTCTCTGTAATGGAAGAGTATCCTGGATCTTTTGTCCTAGCTTAGGTACCTGGTGGCATGCTGAATAGTCCCAAAAAATTTTGTCTATCTGAGCAAGAACGCCGATTCAACCCAAGCGGAATTTTTGGAAACTAGGTGAGGCTCGGGCAACATAGCAACATTGAAGCATAGGAAATGACAAGCCCCCTGAATGGTGAGTCATTACAGGAAATTTGTGGGTCCCTGCTCGAACTGATTTTTTTCTTGAAATTCCGAAAGGTAACATTAGAATTTTGTTACTTTTTATCTGCACATTATCAACCGGACAAAAATCCCGAAATCAACACGAAAATCTCACAATCCTGGAGCAAAATCATAGTGGCGTTTTTGATCGCCGATAAAATTTCACCAGTAGACGAAGCGAGTTTGCCGATTCGTGCTTATTTACTGTTTTCGATAGCCGATAGCCTTTGGCGTTCGCCGCTGTTTTTGGGTGCGCAAAAATGGGATTTTGTTTTGCTGGCAGTGTACTTCTGTTATAACATAAACTACACACTGGATATGTCTACTCACATTGGACTTCAAAGAGGCTTTTCTCATAACGCAGAACATAATCCTCATTTCCCTCCATTTTTGAAAGAAACGCCAAATCGTCAAACGAAATCCCAATGTCTACGGCAAACGGCGAGTCCTTGGCCGATCGGCGATGGACAGGAATTCAGGCGATAGACGTTGGCCGATCAGAACAAAAACAGAAATTAAGATATACAGCTACGGCAATCGGCTTACGGCGAACGTCAAAAACGACAAAAAGTCATACGGCTACGCTATCGCCTAACTAATCGGCCATCGAAAACGCCACTAATATGAAACCCTGACGCCACTAATATTAAACCCTAATTATAATGGTAAATCGAGTCCAAAATACTCTTACCAGGGATTTTTGGTCGTTGACCGGTCCGATTGCATGCAGCGAGCTCGAGGGTGGTAAATCGCTTGTATGAAATAATCTCATGTAGCCACTCAAGACTAGAAACATCCTTCCTAGGATTGCGTGCCTCTTTGGTCTTGAAAAGAGCGAGTTTCTGTCAGTAGTTGCCAATTGATCGTGAAAGCGATTACAGCAGCTCCCAAGTAATCGCGATCGTGATTTCGTTGATCTTCAGGAATTCGATTTCACGATTACAATTGCTCGAAAACAGGAACAAAAAAAATTGCGATAGGATTGCTACGAATAATCGCCGAGTTTCTGACAGTAGTTGCCGAGTGATCGTGAAAGCGATTACAGCAGCTCCCGAGTAATCGCGATCGTGATTTCGTTGATCTTCAAGAATTCGATTACACGATTACAATTGCTCGAAAACAGGAAAAAAAAATTGCGATAGGATTACTACGAATAATCGCTACTCATGTGTGGTCAGGATCTCTTACTGTTACTAGTGACGTGTTGTTTATTGAAAAATAAAAGTTTACGAGAAATACACTAACTACCCGCTATCGCGGCTTGGGTTTTCGTACAAGTGAGATCGACACGTTTGCAACCACATATTTACTAGATCACCTTCTCATTTAGGGCACACTACTTAGAACATACGCCCTTGAATTAGACCAAGTGATAAATACTCTTTGAGCCCAAGCTAACTGGGAAAGAAATATTCAAACAATGCATAACACGAATACGTCACCTACTATGCTTTGGCATCGATTTCGGCCTTTCTTGGCAAAGGTCCTCGTTAGGCTGTCTAACGTCAGGGATACTTCCCCAACGCTGTCCCAGCCTGGCTAGGACCCTTGCCAAGAAGGGCCGAAATATCTCTGCCAAAGCATAGTAGCTGACGTGTCCCTTTTATGCATTGTTCAAATATACTAAAAAGTGATATGGGAACCAACGCTCCAAGCTTACTAAACGGCTTAACAAGCCGTATCTCAAAGCCTGATAGCCGGACGTGCCTTATACAACCTTTAAAATCCCGAAACAAACAGAAATATGTTTATTCTTGCGGTCTCTTGCGATTTTTTTCTGTAATGGGTTGTTATCTTTACCAAGGGGTTACTCACTCCCAAAATGGCTGCGCAGTAAGTGCCCAGCAGCTGCCCACGGTTCCCAGCCGGTGCCCACGGAGCTAGGCTATACAGTGGTGCCCAACAAGGGAGTAACCCCTCGATCTTTACTAGGACCATCTCCAGGAGTACGATATGTCTCTGGCATTGGCTCACTTCCTACTTCTACCTCATTGTGACTATATGGTCGTGAATCATTTTTGGTATGCCTGACAAGATACGGTACCGATATTTTTAAAGTAACGTTGACATGTTTTGTCTGACAAGATTTTCAAATTAGTGTTGACGGCGCTTTCACATTGAGTGGGAAAGTCAAAATGAAAAAAGAAACGACTGGGAAAAGAAAATCGAGATTAGGAGGTCTGGTTACTGGCAAAGTAAATATCGAGAATTCCGGATCTAGGATGTGTGCCTGAAAGAGAAGGTGACCGAGAAGATCCCGATGCAAAATTTGTAGCCTGCGTAGTTGTATGATAGTTGTACGAAAAGTTGCATGTATGTAATAGTAAAGAATACTATCATTTAATGTACCTCAGACTGGGCCAATCTTAAGCAGTAGTATCCAGTAGCATCCTGTCTTGCTGTAATAGCATCCAATCTTGCTAATAGTAGCATGCAGTAACACGGTAGCCTTGACATAGGAGCATGTAGTAGCATCAGTTCGCACTGCATGCTAATTTTTCGTACAGCTTCATATTACTATTTGAAGTTGACAGTAACACGGTAGCCTTGACATAGAAGCATGTAGCATCAGTTCGTACTGCATGCTAATTTTTCGTACAGCTTCATATTACTATTTGAAGTTGACAGTAACACGGTAGCCATGACATAGAAGCATGTAGCATCAGTTCGTACTGCATGCTAACTTTTCGTACAGCTTCATATTACTATTTTGAGATAAATTTTTCATCGGGATCCATGCTTACAACATAGGGAGGCGCTAACTTTCTTGCGACCTGTAGTAAAGGATATTCTCCGCGCTATTCCTGCGCTTCTCTCGCGCCACGTCGGTGAGCACAGCAGCAGGTGACGCTCGACAGCCCTTTGATCCTGACCTTGTGTCGGGTCGAAACCCGGGTCGACACTGGCATTTCACCGTCCGTCCAAGGTTAGCATGCGTAACCGTTTCATCACTCTCATCATCTAACTCTGGAACTAACCACTCGTTGAGCAGACACGGACCTTGCGTAAAAAGCTTAAAGCACTGTTGCGTTTCGTTGTGGAGAGTGAAGCCTTCGTCTTCGTCGCAAGCACAGTGGGGCTTATTCGTCCGTTTGTTTAGCACGAACGCGAAAGTGTCTCTACAAGGCCCCTTCTTTCCGAGCTCGTAGCATTTTCCGTCTTTGAAGTTCTGAGAGTAGCTCTTAGAACATCCACACACACCCTGATAGCTGATGCCGCGATATTCCTCATACACGAGTATCTTGCCGTCGGAGCAAGCGCCTTTGGTGCCGACGCGATAGCATTTCTTCTTGCCCGGAAAGTACAAGTGTCCACGGTTGCATGGGTTTTTGAAGCACACACCTGTGCTGTTGTCTGAGTTGATTACAAACGACCCCGCAGGGCAAGGACCCCGTGTGAACTCGCGATAGCAGGAGCCATCCGACCACTGAACATGTTCTGGCCTGCACTGACAAACGGAAAAAGAAATGGGCGTGTCCGGGTTGCCGAACTCAAACATATTCTCTTCGGACACTGAGCTCACTTCGAAGTCATTCCTTGCGTTAATGGCTGGCGTGAACCATTGCCCAAAACTGCACGGACCGTCCGTGAAAAGTTCATAGCACTTCCCTGTTTCTATGTGAAAGTTGGGCAAATCTGGCGAGCACCCACATTGAGTAGAAGAAGAAGTTGAATTATAGTAAAATACAATACCTCGTTCGCACGGACCTCTGCTGAGAGGCTCGTAACACCCACTTGTCGGGGGCCAGTAATACTGATTCAAGACGGTTTGATCGCAAGCACACACAGGTTCTCCTGTTTGAAAATCGAGCACAACCAAATCCCCTTTTGAGCACGGCCCGATGGTATATAACTCATAACACGCTCCATCTCTCGGCCAGTAAATCCAACGATCAGGGCACCTTCCTTTCGGCAAGCACTTTATTTCCTCATTTTCATGAAGAAATTTCCCACTATCGTCTGCTGGTTGGCGCTTAAACGGCTTATCGAGCAAGTTCTGAATCTTCCTAGCAGCAACCAACTCGCGATGTGCTGGACCAGGGTGTAAGTAGTGATCTGGTTCGCAAGGGCCACTTGTGTATGGCTCATGACACTTGCCATCCTGCCACAAAACCAGACCACGTGGGCACTTGCAATGAGACCGTTTCGTCGCTGCATCAAACGCCAACTCCTGCGTATCGGGGCACGGGCCCTGTCTAAATATCGGGTAGCACTTGCCGTCGGTGGCCCAAAACACATATTGCCAGGAGTAGTCTGCACAGGGATTCACCTTCGAGTCGGCCCATGGAGGCGGTATGATTCCAGCATGGGACCAACTCATTAGCACAAATATCCATAGCTCACGAAACATTTTGCTCTACTGAATGTCTTGATTCGAGTCAGATACAAAGAAGCAGAGGTCAGTCACCAGTAGCGTCTGAAGAATCGCCATTATATGAACAATAGCGCAAGGCCAGCACACACAGAAGGACACTTTTGTACATAATATCCAATTCTGCGCGTTCATTGCGCGCTTCGGTGTTCTCACATCCTTATCATGACTGTCACTAATTCAATCCAATCCATCCATTGCTCGTCAGCGTCAAGTTCTACTTTCACTACTGCGAGAAGTGTAAAAATTGTGTTTTAATGAGGTACAAACGAAGTAAGATATAAAATGCTTTATTATACCTGTTTTTATCTTCCGGTTCTGGTTTCGCGTTGATTGCTGAAAGAGATCACCGAGTCCGACGGAACTATCAATTGGCTATTATAAATCGCATAATGTCACATATGTCTTGCAGCTAGCTGACCATGCAACGCAGTATGGATTAAACACAACATACATTGTTTCATGAACGACTTCTACTGTAGAGGTTTTTTACTTCGCCAAAAAAGGACAAATATACGTTTCGGCGGTCACGGTAACCACATTTTTTTTTTTTTAAGTTTAACCGAATAGGGCTGAGATCCGACAGCCTAGTTACAATTCACTTAGAGCTTGGTCACACTGGGCTCAAAAACCAGCCTATTCAACAAACAACTAATAATCCCTAGGGGACGTGAGATTTGATGGGCTTTGTGGCAGCTTGGGGATAATGAGCAGACTGCAATTAGGGGTCAATTAGGGTTCCTGTAACACAATTATACCCGCTGTTTTGCTCTAACTGATCTCCTGAATTTAAAACGACAACATTCAGAATTAGTTGTATCTTGATCTTTTTCTTTTTTTTACTTTTGCAACCGAAAAAGCCAGGAAATGAGCCCAGTGTGACCAAGCTCTTATTACCTTAAATAGGCTCTTGAGCGGGGGTCTGGTTGGGGTTATTGAAAGTTTTTGTTAAATTTGTGCCCTAGGGCTTTGATAGGTAGTTTAAGTGGAAGCGAGAGAGGGAAATGAGGGTTGAGGGCGTTTGTGGTCATGTTTTAGAAGAGTTGAAGATAATTATTGTGATGAACGATGGGTATGTGTGAATGATGATTGGGCGAAAAAGTAAGTGTTAATTTTTTTTTTTTTTTTAGTAGGAATTTAAAAGATTTGAATGATAAATTTCGAATAAGTTTAAATTTTATATTTAGTTATTAGAGGGAAGAACAGTATATGTAACATGGGCTTTATTCTTAAAAGTTGAGTGACGGAAATAGTTTAAAAGTGGGTAAAAATAGATTAAAATGAACGTCACTGAGGGATGGAGGAGTAGCCACACAAAGTACGAAACATGATTTTATTTGTTTTATTTGAATAATATAAAAATAAATAAAATTAGAAAAGACGCTACGGGTGAAAAAAGGCCTGAAAACCCATTAAACATGCGTTATTTCGTTTGTCCGCTATCCACAGGAAATCGATTTCATCGAATGAACAGTTCTTTTGGATTTGTGGTACCTCTATGTGCTTGCCTCTCTATGCTTGAAATATTCAGCAAATACAAAGGTAAGCCATCGCCGAAAAACAACAGTCATATAAAGAAGAGACTATCTTATTATCACTTTCCTACTTTTTTCATCCGTGAATTTCCTAGCTTAGCGTCTGTTACACATGGAAATGCAGGCTTTTGTTGAAGTTCAAATTCTCCGCGTCTGGTTGAATTTTGGGTTGTCGTGCAAGCAGCACACATTCTGAAATTATTACTAGAGCCCCGTGTGAAAATATGCAAAATCCTTAGATGAGTCAAAATAATTCAGTGTATTCAAATATCCAACGTAACAATTAGCTGCCTTTTCAGTTAAGCTTTAATTAATAGACGGTAACAAATGTCCCATTTTTGAAGGTTTATAAGTTCAACTTTATAACTACACTGTCAGAAGTTTCATAACAGACAACACAAGGATGCGCGTTATCAACAGACAACACTGTTGCAACACTCAACAGACAACACTTGGGATGTTACCTGTTGTCGCGACCAGAGGCGTTACTAGCCAAAATGTTTGGGGGGGGGACGAGGCATTTACTGACTGGGTGGTATCTTTTACCGACTGTTTTTTTCAGAAAAACGACTGTTTTCTACAAAAAATTACAGTTTTGAAAAAAATCGGCTGATTTTCAGAAAAAACGACTGTTTTGACGAAAAATCTACTAATTTTCAGAAAAACAGACTGTTTTCATGAAAAAAACCAACTGTTTTGACGAAAAATCGTGGCGCTTCGCGCCGACTCGGTTATTTTTTACCGACTGGCCGACAGCATTGGGGGGGGGGCGTCCCCCCCCCCTCCCCCCCCCCCCCAGTCGTGACGCCCCTGGTCGCGACACATGTTATACATAACAAGCATTGCCAGGAAGAGCCGAAAAACCTCCAAAAAAGCATCTGTTGACTTTTTTGTTTGTCATCATGATAATGGAAAATTCATCAGATTCTTTTTGGCGGTTTTCGGGTCTTCCTGGCAATGCTTGTAATGCATAAAATTTCATGCATAACGTTTGTCGCGACAACAGATAACATCCCAAGTGGTGTCTGTTGAAACCGCGCATCCTTGTGTTGTCTGTTATGAAACTTCTGACAGTGTACGGGGACTTTTCATGGTCCCGTGACTTCCGCCATCCGTTTCTAAACTAAGAATCGGTTGCTAGTGCATTTGGCCCTTGGACTAAGTCCCGGTTTGACTCCCCAGTTTCCAAAATGGCAATGGTTATAAAACGTTTAGTCATACTAATTATGATGGCACCTGAAGTTCCCACGCTAGCAACTCTTCTTCTGTTAATTAATAATTTTGTCAAGTCACGTCTCTTTGAAATCATTACCCTCTCTGTTTCGGAACTTCGTTTAGCTTGTATTCCGCCGACGGTTTTTTCCGCTACATCCTGCACCGAGAAACAGACGCATCCTGGTTAGAACACACAAAAAAGACACCTGGGGTCGAGCCCATGACACGCCATGAGTTTAGGACTGGCCCACATTACTTAGTATTGGAAGCCAAAGTTACGAGATTGTCTTTGTAAGCCTCTGCTGCCAAAAAAAAATTTCCAAAATTTTTCCTCAGCAATTTTCTTTCGGCGATTCTAACCAGCCAAGGCGAAAACTACTCTTGGATTCAAGGCCAACCATGGCACGGGTAAATAAAAGGATTCTTCGCATCAAAAGAAATTCATCCTTAGTGAAATTACTATAAGTGCTTCATCAAAACACGTCAAGATGAGAGAAAGTAAAAAAGTGAAATGCCCGCTTGACTATCAATGCTTTTTCGTCCCGACTGCTGAACATTGACGCTTGCGGTAATACTGTAAATCATACCCAAGGTCAGGGTAAGCAAATCCACAGAATCTGTATTGTATAATCGGCTAAAAAAAAAATTTCGGGCATCGTTGAGAGCGAAGTATTCAAAAATGAACCTTGAATCAAAGCCGGGCTTGAACGTACAGATTCCATACAACCGTTTTCGTCGAGATCCAAGTGAATCCAGGCCAAAAACGTATTTAAGTCCGATAATTGGGCACCCCAGATTCCAGAATTTGGAAGGTGTCATGGAGGCAACATATTTGAGAGATCGAGTAATTATGCAAACTAATAGAGTAGGATAGAAAGGGAGAGTGAGTGACAGTTGCGACTGGATTCGCCGGATCGCTTGGAGTCGCTTTCCGAAAAGCACAGTGAGAATCCGCCGAGCGCAAGAACAAACGGAAAGTCATTTCGCCTCATGGTGGGTTTACACACTGCGTAAAATCCGATCGTATTTTACGCACGTATTTAAGCTTGAAAAGATTTCTAGCAATACGGACGTATTTAGATACAGAACGGACCGATTTCTCAAATACGCCCGTACTGCTAGAGATCTTTTCAAGCCCAGATCCGTGCGTAAAATATGCTCAGATTTCAAATACGCTCGGATTTTACGCAGTGTGTAGATGCACCATCACTTGCACCTTTACAACTTTTCGCTGACTTGCCAAAATCACTTTGCACTCGGCCAGTGCATTCGCTTTCCAAGCCACTTGCGGAAACTAGCGGAGCGCCAGAACACCTCTGGAAAGCGAAGCGAATTTCAGCCGAAGTCAGAAGAACGGCCGACGCATAAACTCGCAGAGCTTTCCAGACCGTATGATTCCCCCTACTGAATGACAGTGACAGCTATAATAATATGCAGGAAAAAAAAGGAAGGGTTGGCATGACTGTGTGGGTGTCTGGAAGATGAAGCCTGCCTTTCAGGCGCGAAAACAATGGTATCCTATAGTCTTAATTTACTACCTCATTATGAGGCTATCGGCACCATTTTCAGACGTGGGAGACTTATTTATGGCACGGACTGATGACGAAATACTGAGCGTGTTCCGCCCTACTTACCGTAGTTACTACGTATGACGTCACGAGTTCTGGCTTTTTGCCGTGAAGGCTGGAACGATTTTTCTATTTTCCAGCAGAATATCATGCCACGGGCGAATCCGACTACAGAGATGCGTAGTTACCACGCTTACTACGCTCCTGAGCATGGTAAGCAAATAGTTACTATTACTTCCAATTTAGAGAAGGTTGGAACGGTCAGCGTAGTATATGATGAAAATGCTAACTAATAGTTACTATTGTCAGAAGGGCGGAACACGCTCACTGACCACCTGTCCACGCTGTCAGCTTCAAATTCTAGAGAAAAGACGAAATCTGGGCCCTTGACTTTAATTTCCCACTGCTCCTTGCTATTGTAGAAGTAGGCAACAGTAGGGCAACGCTAGCAAACTTGCAAAACAAACTTATCTTTGACTGTACTTCCCGCGACCTTTACAATACAGCGCAAAAATTCTCCAAGGATAGATTTAGCACAGCTATGGCATCGACAAAGGGTCAGGATTTCGCGGCCGGATTCCTTCATCATTTCCGGCCGGGAACGCTGAGAAGTTTCGAAATTTTCCACACGCAAATTGCTAAGGGTGCTGAAAATCTTGGCAGAAACTGCAGTACCAGGCCTGGATTGTTTGTCAGCACCATTACAGTGGGAGTGCTTTCGAAAAAATTCAATGTTCGGCTTCGTCCGTGAGGGAATTTTTGAAAATAAATTGAACTGAATTGAACGTCTGCGGAGGATTCAGGGAAAGATACCAATCTTTGGAGTCGCTCTAAGAGGGCTCAGATGATAAACGAATAAAGGAAAAACTTAAAAAGATACCAAAGGAAATCCAAAAAGCCGCGTCGACACTGCGAGACCTGAAGAATTCGGGAATTTTCAAGGATGATATTGATAATAAGGAAAGGAAAAAATTGGTGGATTCATTTTTAAAAGGTAAAAGTGAGACCGAGATTGATTTCCAAGCAAAACGGAATGAACCATTTGTGAATTATGAAAAAGCATTTGAAAACTGGAATTCGTTAAAAAGCCGCCCCCAAGAAAAAGAAACCATGTTTATGTTAATTCACGGAATTTTACCGTACAGAAACCGCGTAAGCCGTTTCTTGAGTAGCGAAAGTCCGCTATGTCAGCTATGCAAGACTGAGGTAGTTGACGGTATGAAGCATGAGTTCCTGGAGTGTAAGTTTAATGGTGAAATTTTTAAAAATATTTTTGAAGTTTTTAAGAGGGAGGATGTAAAAATTGAAAGTTTAGAAGAAAAGAAAATGGCTCTGAAGCTGTGTTTTGAAACTGGTGCTGCAAAAGGAAAAGAACAGGCTATGGTCTTCTTGATGACTGCAGTTTGTGTCCACGTGTGGAAAATGAGGAAAAAAGGTAAAAGTATAAATGTCCCGAGGTTCTACAGTTGGATCCACAGTATGGTTGAAATGAATTCGCAGAGTGAGTTATGGAATAGATCCGTGGATGTGGGATGGTTGAATGATGCGTTAAAAATCCGATGATGAAAGTGTGGGTGACCGGTAGGTTTTAAAAAATTTTACAAAATAAAAACTTAAATTTTTGTTTGTTTTTGTTTTGGGCAGTCAAAGTTTCAACCTGATGTTTCTTTTAAGGATCTGAAGTGATATTTAGAATCTCCTTGCTAGTTTTTTGTTGTTGTAAAGGAAGGAGATTTTAAATGGGGGGTGTGGTTGTTGGTTTTTGGTTGTTTTTTTTATAGGTGAGTGAAGGAATAAGTTTTAAGGTTTTTGTTGGTTTTTCATCAAAGTAATTTTTTTGCCACTGTAAGAGAGATTCTCTAAGGACGGTAGAGCATCTTGAAACAGGTAGTGCGTGAGTTAAAATTTTGTTTTTTTGTTGGTAGTTATTCCTTATCGAACCTATAAAATTTGACTGCTTGATTCGAAGTGAAAAAATAGTATATGTTTTGGAGGTTTGCCAGGTTTTAAAAATATGATTGGATTAATGGTAAAGAAGAAAAGATTTTTAATGGTTGTAAAATATGGTAAGAAAAACTTTTTATTGTTAAAAAATAAAAAAGGGTAGATTTAGACTTTATGGAGGAAGTGTTTTTTTTGAAAGAGGGAGTGAGTTTATTTGAGAATATTTAATAGAAAAATGAAAAGTTTGAAAAGAGAAGTTAAATTTTGAGTTGATAAAGTATAAAAAGATAATAGGTTTAAGACGAAAGTGTAAGTGACGTTAAAGTAGGGTAAACTGTAGGGTAAATTTTGTATTAACGTCACTGAGTTGGAGGTGGAGACGTAGCCACTTGGTTTAGTTCGATCTAAAGCAAGGAAAATGAAAAAGAAGCTACGCGGGAAAAAAAAAAAAAAAAAAAAAAAAAAAAAAAAAAAAAAAAAAAGAGGGCTCAGATGCCTAACACAGGTTATGAGCTCTTCAGTTAAGATGGTTTCAATATACGTTGTATTACACCCAACTGCTTCTCTGTATATCGCGATACCAGCAGCCTTTCCTCCACAAAAGTGCCATAAACACTGAAATACCGCAAATACAGTCACTTCCTTTAGGCTGTAACCCTTCGTTCACACTGCTGCTTCACATGCGACACGATTTTTTCTTTGATGTTCCGACGTGCGACAGAATCGCATGGACCTTCCCACTACCACGCAGACGCAAATAAAAAACGAAATTTTGCGTCGAGATTATTCTGCAAAAGGACAAAGAAACCCTTGGGGAAACAACCTCTGAAGATGCTGGGAGATTACCATCTGAATACCACCCAGCGTTAGGAAATTTTCAGTCAAACCCCATATGTCATCTTGTTCAAAACAGGTTAATACAAGTTTATTCAAAAGATATTTTGCATTCAGTCATCCTAGGAATACAGTTAGATCAAGGTAGAGCAATTTCTAGTCTTGAAAATTAACTGGTGTTTATGTTTTCGTTTCTTCCCCTCAAGAATCGCATGCGTTATGCGGATCAGTTGAAATATTTCAACACATCCGACACTGCGACAAAACGCAAAGTTCTACGTTGCTTGTCGCACGACTTGTGCCGTTTGTCGCATGACGCAGAATTTTGCTCGAAATCGCAGCAGTGTGAACCAAGGGCAACTCACAAATGGCTAGCCCATTTGCTCAGCACCTGGGTGCTTAGGAGAGGCCCGAATTCTAAATTTCTTTCCATAAGCAAAATTAATCAGCATTAGATAATTACCAATGCAATTTCTGTGACTTTTAAATTTAAGCACGTAATAAGTAAATCCTTTCCAATTATTGCTATGAATGCACTTTACTGACCCACTACACTTGGCATAGTAAAAAGAAAGCAGAGTATGGAAAGGAAAAGCGGAAACACACAAAATAATACAAAGAGAAGAGGAAGATAAATGCAGAATGAGTCACGCTGAAATAGGCGAGATTGGGTGACCCAGAAGTGCTGGTAGGTCCAGTTTTTGGGATCCCAAAACGTAAGTTGAGGGATACCTATGACATCGCAAAAGTTGTCCGTCTGTCCGTCCGTCCGTCTGTAAGCACGATAACTCTCGAAGGGAATGAGATATTTTGATGAAACTTGGTGTGAGGATTTGTTGGGTCGGCGGACCAGTCGAGTTCGTAAATGGGCTTTGTAGCCCTACATTTAGGGGTGGGGGAGGGGGTTCAAATTAAGGGGCAAACAAAATATTTTGAAACAGCTAATGTGATAGTCGATTATGGGGTAAGAAGACATGCTGAACACGATGGTGAAAACCATTTTGTAATCGGACAAGTAGGGACAAGTAGGGACAAAACCGGAAAGTTTGTTAAAAGTAAAAGTTTTATTTGAAGTTGATTAGATGTTTGATTTAGAGGTAGGAAGACATGCTGAAGACGATGGTGAAAACCATTTTCTCGACGGACAAGTAGTTCGCCCGGAATCCGGCCCAAACCGGAAAGTTTGTTAAAATTAAGTTTTATTTGGAGTTGATCAGATGTCCGATTTAGGGCAAGAAGACATGCTGAGCTTTTATGTGAAAACAATTTTCTTCCCGGACATGTAGTTCGCCCGGAATCCGGCCAAAACCGGAAAATTGTTAGAAGTGAAAGTTTTATTTCTAGCTGATTAGATAACCGATTTAGGGGTAAGAAGAGACGCTGAATCTGTGTGTGACAATCATACTTTACCCGGACATATAGTTCGAACGGAATCCGGCTGGAGTCGGAAAATTTGTTATGAGTTAAATTTTTATTTGAAGTTGATTAGATGTTCATTATTGGGGAAAGAAGATACCCTGAGTTCGTTTTTGAGCTTTCTTTTTTCGCCGGACAAGTAGTTCTAGAGTTCGGCTGAAACCGGGAAATTGGCAGAAGTGGCAGGAACTTTTCGTCAAAACAGATATGACTTATACGGGTAAACAAACATGCTGAATCCATATCTGAACTTGGTTTTCTCAGATGATTAGCTATTTGGCCTTAATCTGTTTCTGAATTTTAATTGTAAGAATGTTCAAGGATTCTGGCGATGACTGGATCTGGCTAAGACAAGACCCAGTTGTCTGGATTAGATATTGAATTTTTGGGATCCCATCGAAAAGTTTGGTCTTGTTGATATGGACTCGAGTTTCTGCCGGGAGTTAAGGTACGTGCACACAGTCCGATTTTCGCAGTCGGATGCGAATTTCCTTCTTTCCGAAGTTTCGACGAATCGCATGCAGGTTTCTCACTGTGACGAGAGTTTCGCATGCGTATTTTCATGTGCGAAATCTTGTCGAACTGTGTGCGCACGTGGCTTCACCACGATAAACAAACTCGTATGTAGTATTTACTGAACACGAACGATACAAGACAGATCACAGAAGATTTTATTGCGCGTTTGAATTCAACACGATCACACAACCAAAAAGTGAAAATCAAAAGCCATCTGGAGCTTTCTTTGTTGTCACGGTTGGACAAGTCGATGTGAAACTTTTGTCTCACTAGCCATTCCAGTTAATTCTTTGATATCAAGGAATCATGTGCGAATCTCGACACGAATGTAGGAAGTTCGCGAGCAGAAAACGCCACAAGATGACCTTGCAATTAATATCATCAAATAGTGCCGCATGACTGGGCTCTTGATTACTGCGGTTCCTTACAGGAAGATGCGGGATCCGGAAAAAAAACATCGCTTAAGCGTAGTCCGGCAGTTAAGGCGTTTTTTAGCGGTCCAACATTGAGCCAATGTTGACCAACAGAGCGCTCTAGAGACCAACCGAAACCTTTGTGGCCAACACTGTTGGTCAAAACGACCAACAACTGAAAGTGTTGTTGATCAAGTCTGTTGGTCAATTTGTGCAGTAATCAGCCAGATTTTTCTAACAGACCGTTCTGGCGAGGATTCCCCCCTGTTGATCAATAGGGACGTTTTGGCGGTCAACGGTAGTTTGTTGTTCAACGCTGTTAATAAACAGAAGAACCGCAAAAAAACGCCTTTACTTCACTTCCGGCTCCTATCCGAAAACAAAATTTGACGGGCAACCGGAAGGAAATACATTATCAATAAGTTGTTTGCCCCCAAATTTTTTTATCCCTCGGTTGGTTCCGTTCCCTTCTAGCGGTGGACTTCTCTATTCGGACTTTTATACTCGGTTCGCTTTTAGTATTAGTATATTGGAAAGCACACTCGCAGCAAGAAATCTGAAATCACAGGAGGGCGTATATGATGACAAATACTGTCAAGCCCAAGCCTATGAGAAAGATTACCTTTAGGAAAGCAAGGGAAAGTAAGATACTGGTTCCGTTCCAGAACTTAACAATTGTTAACTTTTTGCGTTCCAGGTTTCTGACTTCGAAAGTTAAGCTCCGCCCACCTACGGTTTCCGTTGCAGAGCTTAACGATTGGTAGCTACTTGTAACAATGGTTGGTGAGCATCGTTGGGAAAAGTTAACAATTGTAGAATCTGGGAAAAATTAACGATCGTTAAAGCTGCAGTTAGCTCCGCCCCGAAATTAAATTGACGATTGTTAACAATTGTCAAGTTTCTGGAACGCAACCGTAGTTTCAGTGGAAATGTTAACAAGATATGACCTAGACTGGTTGACTAGGAAAGTAAGATATTCTTTCAGTTTTAAAACAAATTTCTTTTTATAACGTTTTTAAAACATTTCTGTCTGATAAGTTTTTTTTTCTTTCTGAAAGTGATTGTTTTTTATTTATTGTTAGAGACCAGCTTCTACCTTTCAGTATTTGCGGGACCTTCAGGCACCTCTGCGGAGGCTGATACTGCTTCGTATCGTATCGATATCGATGTCGTACCTTACCGAAAGTCATTTTCATAAAATAATTACATGTGCGACATAGGAAGATACGCGTTACATACCTGTTCGAGAAAAGTTATGTTACGATATCAACCTCGATTTCGGACGTTAATAAGGGAATGCCGGGTCAGCCGCAATCAGTCCAGATGTCCTTGGTCAAGCTGATTCACACTTCCTAGCGAAGCTGAAATTCACATATCCAGCCATGCCCGGGACCAGCCGAGATGGTCCATTAATCGCATGCGGATTAACTTAGAGACCGCAGATGAGGGTCCAGATAATTGAGTTCTACGCGGAAACTAGTATCCGCCTATATTCCATGAGCAAGAACACACTCCTAAAATCTCGTACAAAATTAGAAATCTGAGGAATGGTACTTGTTTTACTCTTTAAAACAAAAACGAATAAAAGCTCACTTATCTTTCACCCACGTCCTTTCACACAACCCATGTAACTTCAAAACTTCTAAGCTCACTTGAACAAGAAACTGAAAAAAAAAATCAGGGTTACCAGACGGACCAAAGAAAGAGTCACCATCACACAAAAACTGTGCGAAAGGGATGTACAGTAGAGGTATGCTTATTTGAACACTTTTTTTTTTATCTGCTCCACTACCTTGGCTTTGTTACTTGCGTATAAAAAAGTAAAATGGAAAAATAACAAACTTGATATCAGCCAACAGCCATGTATTTCAAGGTTATCCTGGCACAAACTTGAAGTAGAAATTCAATTAACTTTGATTTTGAATTTAACTAAAAAGTTGCTTCTTTTTTTAAGGCATCTTCAGGTTCGGACCGCCATCTTCTCCACTGAAGGTGCGTTACTCGTGGCGAACTTTTCAAATTATAAAAAGCAAACCAGGAGCGTGTTCCACCCTACTTACCGTAGTTACTACGCATGACGTCAGGAATTCTGGCTTTTTGCCGTCAAGGCTGGACCGATTTATCTATTTTCCAGCAGAATATCATGCCGCGGGCGAATCCGACCAATCACGTTACAGAGATGCATAGTTACCACGCTTACTACGCTCCCGAGCATGGTAAGCAAATAGTTACTATTTCGAGAAGGTTGGAACGGTCAGCGTAGTAACTTTACACGAGGTTGGAACGAAAATACTAACTAATAGTTACTATTGTTAGTAGGGTGGAACACGCTTTACTAGTTGCGTTTTTGCAGATACCACGGTCTAAAATGAATTTTGCAGGTACCGTGGTATATGATTATTAGGTACTTGTCAGTTACCACGGTCGGACCACGGCAACTGATAAGTATCTCAAGAAGTCATCTCACTTTCACCATCCCCAAAATCACCAACAAGAGCCTAGGTTTTTGTTGAATTGGTGGGAAAGACTATTGGTACTTGTAATGTGAGGAAGTATTTATCTGGGTAGGCCTAAGTATTTACTTTGGGAAACATAAAAAACGAGATCTCAGCAATTTGTCGTTTTTGCAAAGCAATCGTGGTGTCAGATACCATGGTAACCGCAAAAACGACAAACCCACATCCAGTTACCGTGGTATCGGATACTATGTTATCTTAAAACCGCAACTACACTGTAAAAAGTCTCTCCTTTATCGGACCTTAGGAGTTATGCGTCACCGATTTCGGACATTTTTATTCGTCTCCGAACTCGAATTTTAATTCTCGGAATTACGAATACAAATGTCCGAAATCGGTGACGCGCAACTCCTAAAGTCCGATAAAGGAGAGACTTTTTACAGTGTACTGTCCGCCGGGTTCCTGCAAAACTACTCGTCCAATGAGAGAATGAGGGAAGGATTTACCCAAATGAGCCGAAAGTTGATATCCCAATACAAAATGTTCTTTCACCCCCTATGTACGTCTTTAGGAATCAGCCCGCTCCACTCTGATTTTTTTATTTTTTTTTCAGTAGGCTACCAAACAGAATTTTACTACTAAACACGTCTTTTCACCCTTACATCAACCTTCCAATCTGTTTGATAAGAAACTTGTCCCGTCCCTAAACTCTAAGACCCCCCCCCCCCCCAGCCACGAACGAGTCCGTACACTAACTTTTATCAAATGTCTTGGTCTGGAGTTATCGTGAATATAGACAGGCGAATGGATTGATAGATTTACGACGTCTAAGGTATTCTTCGTGTTCGTATGGATCCCCAAAAGGAAAAATATTGCTCTGGGAAAAAAGTACTACTCGAAACGGCAGCATCCCCCCTAAAGACACATTTTAGTGATCATGTCTGTTATGTTTACATTTGTTACGCATACATGTTTATATTTTGTATCTTCGATCTGATGATTTTTCCTGACACTGAATTTGTCTTTAAATGTAAATACGCGTAAGACAAACTCGGGGAAAAATTTGTTAAAAAAGTTAAAGGACCCCTCGCACTATTTACTCTTCAAATTACAGTATTTTAAAATATTTGAATACTTTTAAAACTAGGCTGTGATTTCAACAAACAAGGTTTTGGCTGTTATAACCCTTTTCCGAGACCCGTTGACTTATAGCGAAAACAGGGAAACAATTTACATAACCGGTTTTTCTGATGGAAAACTTCACGCAGGCAACCGTCGACAGCGTGATACACATATAGAAGGTAGCAAAACACGGCAAGTGAGAAAACCAGCGTGGTTTTGTTAGAGGGGATATAATATACCGTATGAAATTGAGATCTCCGGGTTTAGAAATATATGGAGTGATTATGGAAGTAGATTGCCTTAGTATTATTGGTAAGGTGGTTCAAGGACCGACAGAAACTGCTAGGAAAACACCACTGTGGTCGTTGAAATTTTAATGCCAACTGTTTGCTTAATTAGAGTCCTGCCAGTTTGAAAGAACGGTCATAATTTTCTTACCTATACGGATATCCTCCGGCTTTCGACCTAAAGATGGAAAGTAGAATCGAGAAGAAAACTGTGAAAATTACAAGTCCAACCACGGCGAAAATGCGACGTTTTTTGGCATCGTTTTTACCTCCGCTGGCGGCTTCAATTGCCATTATCAAACCGAATACGATGGCGGCATCTAAGTAAAAAGCAGATTTAGCACAAGAAGGGACGAAGAACTGACAAGACTGAATCAGTAACTAAGTAATTAATAAGTAAGTAATTTATTTATAACCTGCCATTTCGGAAAAGCGGAGTAAATTAAAGAAAATACATAAAACACATAAAGACACAGAAAAAGACACTAATTTTCAATTTTCGGCCAGGAAGCAGTGGAGAAGGTCGTGCGCTGGTTGTCAATGATTTTTTATAGCGAGGAAAAAACATCCAAAAGGGTAGCACCTGTATCTTGAATTTTGAACTTCTCCGTCAATGTATGGTTATGACATAATTTCCGACAAGTGGAGCAGTAGGTTGGAGCAGTAGGCTGCTGCTGCGACGCACTTCACCCACTAGTGAACGAGAAACAACTCTGGGCAGCCGTTTATACACTCTAGCAAGCAAGCAGTCTACATCACAACAACTGTTCGATAAAGGGCGATTCTGGCGATCTGGAAAGCTCCGCTGGCTAATCCGCCATGTGTTCTGCAACTGCGGCTAAAACTCGCTTTGCTCTCTGATGGTGCATTCACACACTGCGTAAAATCCGAGCGTATTTTACACACGTATTTGGGCTTGAAAAGATCTCTAGAAGTACGGATGTATTTGAGAAATTGGTCCGTTTCATATCTAACTATGTCCATATTGCTAGATTTTACGGATTTACGCAGTGTGTAAACCCACCATAAGGCTGTTCTGGCGCTCCGCTAGTTTTGGAAAGTGGGTTCGGCAAGCCAGCGAGAAGTTGTAAAGGCGCAACAACTTTCCGTCTGTTCAGACGCTCGGCAGATTCTCTGAAAAGTGATCCGCGAGATCACCCTGTTTCCAATCAGTTTCCTAACGGCACTGATCCGTTTACGGGGAGCGAGCATTAAGAACCCGACAGAGTAGTGCCAAATGGCGGTTAATACAGGTTAGGCCCTATTCATTCTAGGGTAGCTGTATTTGTTCTTCGTCTGAACTGATTTCCTAGTGAACTGGCGCTGCCTATACCGAACAGCTAGGGGCCTCGTGACAGAGGTTGAACCAACTGCAGTCCTCGTACACTGTCAGAAGTTTCATAATAGGTAACACAAGGGTGCGCGGTTTCAACAGATAACACTTAAGATACTCGCTGTTATGTTTTTCAAAAGTTACGCATTAAAAAGTTATACATAACAAGTATTGCCAGGATGAGCCGAAAAAACGTCTGTTGACTTTTCCGATACCTTGATGACAAACAAAAAAGTCAGCAGATGTTTGTTCGACTCTTTTTGTATGCATAACTTTTTAATGCATAACGTTTGATAAACGTAACAGCTAATACCCAAGTGTTATCTGTTGAATCCACGCATCCTTATGTTATCCTTCATGAGACTTTTGACAGTGTAGCACTATGGGAACAGGGGAGGAACGTGGAAACAGGGGAGGTTGTATATTTTTTGTTTGCTGTGTTCAGAATATGAAGTTATTGGAGCCAGCCCAGGATCACGACTGACTGAGTTTCAGTCGCTAGTGGTGCTAGTGTAGCTGCTGTTGGAGTGTATGCAACTTTTTTGAAGTATAGGCGCTACTCCCTAGTGTTACTTTGCTCTGTTCTAGGGTATGCATTTCACTACTGTACAGAGCTGGGAGTGAAAACCTTAAGAGGGTGGGAGCCCAGACCAGTGCCAGACTGGCTACAGCAGCTGGGCACCAGATTTTTTGGAGAAATTCTCCTATCCAAAGGTGTATCATAAAAGGAGAAAGAGAATCCCCCTGTGAAGGAGAAAGTGGCACAGAACAGATGTTAACAGCTAGGAAAAAAAATCTCTTTAGACACAGAGCTTATGTTTCAGTTAGGTAGACAGTAGACACTAGGAAACTGTCTAGAACTCTACCACCTCTTCTTGAAGCTGAACAATGATCAGAAAGAAGAAAGACATTTGGTACTTTCCACTGGATGTAAGCGGCTTGGGTGTGGCGGTTTTAGACTCGTAGTCAGCAAGACCAAGAAGGAACAGCGGTACTTACTAATGGCCAAAATGATGTAAGTTTCAAACACAAACTGTCCCTGGGAGGATCCATGGATGTATGCAATGTTCCCGCCCTGAGTCCGGTGTACAAATGGCGGTCCTCGAATGTGGTTCCACATTTGACCGGAAGTCATGATAAGGCAGAAGACCTGCACAAAAAAAAATATTTGCACGAACAGTCGATAACTCGGAACAGACATCTTCAAAGGAAACAGAGTCACTCTGGACTCGGGAGTAACTGTAAATAAAACTCAGTGAGTACCTGAACAACTGAGCACACAAAGGTGATAAGTCAGAAGGTAATTTCGAGATAATCCCGTTTTAAGTTTGAGAAGTTAGTACGGTATATCAAATGCTAGTTATTACCTGTGTCGACTGAGTATCTCAATAGGGTGAACCAGGCGAATACCTGGCGAAGAGTTTGGCAGCACAGGGAGAAGAGCGCAAGAATTTGTCTTACTCCTCTTAACTTAATTTGTCACAAAGGCCATTTTCGACTGTTAAAGTTTAACCGAAAAGGGCTCGGATTGGACAATCTAGTTACCCATCATTTATTCACTTAAACTGGCTTGAAGACCCGCTGAAAATGTGTTACTCTGGTGTTCCGCAATTCACGAATAATCGATTTTCAAATAGTGGAATTTTTATGCGCTTGTATTTTTGTTGTATGCCTTACGAGAAAGATTTGTTTGTTTTTTTGTTCAGGCACTAAGCAATCTTCACCAATCCCACCAGTCGCCACTGAAAAGCCGCGTTTGTGTTTGAGGTTAAGATCTCCCGCGTCATAGTAGAATTTACGTTGTGGGGACGGCCGCAGATATTCTGTACGTCAAAAGAGCATATAGTGGAAAATAAAAAAAAATCCCTTTCAGAATCCAAATAACTCAGTGTATTCAATTAAATGACACAAGGATAAGTTGGCTTTTCAGTTAAACTTTAATAATGTCCTTAACAGCCTGTATTACACACGCTAGGACTGGATCGTCACTCACGCAAATAACACATGACAATTTAATTGTTCAGTTCAGTTCAGTTCTTCAACAGTCCAACTATACAATCGATGATACTGTGCATTATAGTAATAATTACTATTCTCCACAGCTTCAATTTTGCGTACCATCAATTCGATCCGCTATCTGACTGCTTTGCTTCTACACGATCAAATCTTTTACTAATAATAATAATAATAATATAATTGGAATAATAAGGCTTTCGCCTCTATAAATTTCTCGGGACAATTTAGAGCTTTGGTATCTCGCCTCACGGGGGCTCGATTCGACCGATGGGAAAGAAATCTAAATGTTGTAAATACGGTCAGGGGCGTCACGATTGGGGGTGGGGTCCCCCGGGACCCCCCCCCCCCCCAATGCTGTCGGCCAGTCGATAAAAATAACCGAGTCGGCGCGAAGCGCCGCGATATTTTTGTCAAAAAAGTTGATTTTTTTTCATGAAAACAGTCGTTTTTTCTGAAAATTGGTCGATTTTTCATCTAAATAGTCTGTTTTTCTGTAAATCAGTGGATTTTTCTGAAAATTAGTCGATTTTTTTCAAAAATTTTATTTTTGGTGCTGAAAACAGTCGTTTTTCTGCAGAAAAAGTCGGTAAAAATTACCAGCCCCTCGGTAAATGCCTCGTCCCCCCCCCAAACATAGGCTAGTAACGCCTCTGAATACGGTTTAGATGGGTATGTTATGTCTTCAAGTCAAAACGATAATAGCTTGTAGGAGGAACATTTAAAAAAAAAAAACATTCATAAAACATTATAGGAAACATCCTTTTGGATGTTTCCTCGTCGCTTTAAAAAATCAGGGGCAACAGGGCCCAACCAGCGCACGACGTTATCCACTGCTTCCTGGCCGACGATTGAAAATTAAGTGTCTTTTTGTGTGTTGGTGTTTTATTTATTTTTTTCATTTACTCCGCTTTCTGAAAATGGCGGGTCATAAATAAATTACTTACTTACTTACTTATAGAATACTACAAAGAAAGAGCATCTACCATGACTGGCCTGTAAGCCTATTACACCCATAAGGTCTGAACTTCACCGATCACTGTTGCCTGAGTATGTTGAACAAAATAAAAGCAGGCCCAACACGCACTCAAACCCACTCAAACAAAGCGAAATTAATAAATTATCAAGCGGATGCAACTGAAAGAAATGTTAACTTTTGTGCCGTACTTTGTTCGTTCGTTTAATAGTTCTTAGTCGTATTTATCTGGTATTATTTGTCATTTGTCACTGGCCATTTCATATCCCGTTAAAAGTGTTAGGTTGACTTACCTTTGCTAGCTATCGTTGGTATTCTGGTCAATAAACGATACATATACATACAAGGTCCCTTTCCCCCATAAGAATGAACGACCTACTTACCAGCGCAGACAGGGCCCACATGCTTTTATTATAAAAGAATTCCAAGTTGTTCCTCCTCAGATACAACAACCCACCAACAAGACCAAACAAGGTCAGTAGGGCAATGGTCCCAGAGTAGTTCGGTGGCCTCAAAACTCGAATCTGGACGTCGGTTTGCTCCCCAACCCACTTCGCAATCGCTTCAGCTCCAAACCCAACTCGCTGAATGTCCATGGTGTCTGTCTTCTTGGGCTTACCCTTGGCAGGGAAGTGCATGATAACTGGGGCAGTGTTGAGCTTCATAAGCTGGAACACATCCTGACCATCATCAAAGTCAACCATGGCAAAGAAGAGCTTATTTGAGCTTGCCATTGAGTACTTGAACGAGTTGGCAACAATCTGGTACTCATCAAGGGTTTGACTGGAAAAAGATTGACAAATGCAGACTGAGCATGTCCTATGGTGCGTACAGCCTGTACAGGCGTACAGGCAAAACAGGCCTAAGAGTCTTAAGGGACAATCAACAGGCTGAAATTCAGGGTCTTATTTCAACATTCTTGTGACTTTGTTTCAAGCTTCCCAGGATTACTCCAAAACATTTCGGAAGAGAAGCTGTATCCTCAACACCATCTGTTTTGTGTCTGATTTCATTTTTTTTCCTTAAAAAAATAATAATTTCCCTTACAAGCTCATCTACTTTGACATACACAAGCAATGATTTGTTCTATAGCCTATCTGACCTCCTGAACCAAAAGACAAACTATCCGGAATTAAGTTCGGCTCAATGTGTATTTTATAATAATCTAGGTAGCTCCACAATTTTTGGATGTGTGTTAGGACATTACGGTGCTGACATCTGAACAGAAAGGAGCTGGATGCTAAAAATAATAGTGAGACCGGGTTTGAAAAGACCATCAATTTCCTATGTAAAAGAAGAGACTTTTCAAATTTCACCTACAGAAGTGAAAAAATGAAGAAAACATGACTGTAAGTCTGCACCGTTACTTATAAGCTTTTCCCCATACAGGACGTACGGCCACCGACTCAACCGACTGTTAAAGGAACTGTCTTACCTATAACACTAATGCAACCAACTTCCATAATCACTCCATATATTCCTAAACCCGGAGACCCCAATTTCGTACGGTACATTCTAACCCCTCTAACATCACCACGCTGATTTTCTCACTTGCCGCGTTTTGCTACCTTCGATGTTTATCACTCTGTCGACGGTTGTCTGCGAGAAGTTTTTCCATCAGAAAAAACGGTTATGTAAATTGTTTCCCTGTTTTCGCTACAAGTCAACGGGTCTCGAAAAAGGCTTAAAAACAGCCAAAACCGTGGGTTATTTGTTGAAAGCACAGCATGGTTTTAAAGTATTCAAATTTTTTAAATACTGTAAGTTGAAGAGTAAATAGTGCAAGGGGGTCCTTTAGCTAAAACTGCAATAGGACAGATCAAGACATCACTCTCCAAATTTCAACAATGGCAACTGTTCAAAAATTAAAAGAATAAAACGCTCAACTTCCAAGCTACGGTGAGCTAGATACAACAAGCTATGAGCAAAGTCACCCTTATTTCGGAGAAGCTATACCTCATAAAGGTAGAAAATACTCACAGGTCCCTCATTTGAAAGAACTACTTACCGGCAAATGGTACACTGTCTCTGTGGAGAAAGAGCAGTGAACATGACCACAATGGAATAATTTCTTGGGCTGCTTCGTACATAGTCCTTGAACTTGGCTCCATTTAACTTGATTATAGGCTTTCTCATGCTCAACTCCATAAGCTGGTCCACTTTTTCTGACAAGGAAGCAGATACTGATGCCTAAAATATTGTTTTTAATACAATATAGATCACTACATATAGCCTACGAAAAAAAAAATAAGATCCTTCAACAGACCCACCATCCTTCAAGTAGTAACATCAAACATTCATATTATCAAAAATGATTTCAGCCAAAAATATGGGATATAATTTCATATTCAGAAATAGAAACAAACCAAGCCTGTGTTCCATGAGAGCTCTGAAGGTGATTTTGATCTTAACTGTAAGTCTTAGAAAGTCTTCAATAATAATTGTTTGATATGCTTTAAGCTGGAAATGACTTAGTGACTGTTCTTCATTGGTCTGTTAGAATGATATCAAATGTATACAGGTTCGGCAAAGACTGAATATCTGCAAGACCTGATTATCTGTATCAAAAAGATCGACATCACTAAAACAAGAGCTACGAGCTCATATGGCACTTGTTGATAAATATTCTTTGAGCCCAAGCTGACTTTGAAACATTTATTCAAACAATGTTTACAACGGGTACGTCAGCTACGATTCTTCATCAGCGATATTTCGGCCCTTTTTGGCAAGGGTCCTCGTCAGGCTGTCAATCCTCTGGTTCAACTTCGGGGAAGGAAACAAACCTGTAATCTACATTACAGGTTTACATTACAGGATTACAGGTTTGTTTCGCCTGACGAGGACCCTTGCCAAAAAGGGCCGAAATATCGCTGATGAAGAATCGTAGCTGACGTACCCGTTGTAAACATTGTTTGAATAAATGGCACTTGTTACAAGTAGCTAGTACAAGAAAGTAGAGGAGAACGTCACAAAATGCCCCGCAATCCAAAAATTCGGTTCGGACCTAGAAATAGGATATCTAGTTTCACTCAAGTCTGAGCATTTCCGACGCCACCTCGAATAATCTAGGGCAAACGACTTTTCTACCTTCCAAGTTTCAACCCAATCGATCCACTCCTTAGGTCCCTACACGATTTCCTGTACCCCTTCCAACTACCCCTACTGCGGCCGAATCTGGTTTAGACTCGTAAATGATCATCTGAAGCATCTTTTCTTACCACCTATCTTTCACTCGAATCTCAGCATTTTCTGAGAGCTTCCGGTAACTCCCCCCCCCCCCCACCGTGGTGGATCGGGTTCGAACCCTAAGATATGTCACCTAGGTTATATTTGATGGTGATTCGCAGTCAGCTTGGGCTGAAGGAATATTTATGTCACCTAGGTCATATGATCTCTCTACATTCGAAGTTTCATTCAAATCACTCCACTTGTTTGACCCTTATGCGAGCCACAGCATTTCCGGGACTCTCCTTCCAACTCCCCCAATGTGGCTGAATACGACTCGGAAACATCAACGTCACATCTCTGACTTCTCCTCTTCCGTCCACCAGGTTTAACTGGAACCGGAACATAGCATATCTGTAAATTTCCAGTTCCCGCTTCCCCTCCCCCCCCCCTTGGCCAGATCCGGTCCGGACGCAAAAAAACAAATCAAGGTTGTTCTTGTACATGTCAAAAAGTTTCTGTACCCTCTCCTCTCCAGCTCCCCCAACCGTGGCCACATGTGGTTGGGACACACATGTTGCTTGTTTAGGTCATCACTTCTTATCACCCATAAAGATTCACTTGAATCCGACCACCCGTCCGCAACTTACGGAAGTCAATGATTTCCGGATTCCCCTTCCCTCAACTCCCTCAACGATGGTCGAATCCAGGGACACAATTTTTCCTAGGGTATTGTGTTGGGTCCTTAAATCACTAATATTCCTGCAAAGTTTCATCGTCCTTAGAACATCTAGAACTATCCTAACTGTTGATCACCAGAATTCCGGGAAAAACTCTCCGACTCCCGAGAGCCCCGATACGATCTGGTTCTGTCAATTACGTATCTAGGGCTAATGCTTGTTCTTCCCACCAAGTTCCATCCCAATCCCTCGACTCTCAAGCGTTTCACGAGATTTCCGGTGCTCCCTCCAATCACCCCCACTTGTATCGGATCTGACCAGGACTTAGCATGGGACGTCTGAGACGATAGCTCTTCCCACCTGCCAAGTTTCATTCAATTCTGATCATCCATTCAAAAGTTATGCATGCTACTAGGTTCCGGATTCCCCATCCTTCCACTCCCCCCATGATGGTTGGATCGGGGAAACAACTATTCTCAAGTCATTCTGTTCGGGTCCTGATATATCTTTCAAGTTTCATCGTCCTAGCACATCATGAAGTAAGCTACCGAACTCGTGGGATCACCAGAATCCCCCCCCCCCAACTCCCCCACAGTGCCAAAATCCTGTCCGGTTACGTCAACGATGCGTCTAGGACTTGCGCTTGTTCTTCCCACCAAGTTTCATCCCAATCCCTCCACTCTAAGCTTTTTGCAAGATTTCCGATTCTCCCCCTCCAGCTTCCCCCAAAGTCACCGGATCCGGTCCGGATTTCAACCGGGTTGTCTGAGACTCAGGGTCTTTTCAAATATCATGTTTCATTAAGATCCGATCACCCGTTCAAAAGTTAACAAGACCAAACTTTTCGATGGGATCCCAAAAATTCAATATCTGATCCAGACAACTGGGTCTTGTCTTAGCCAGATCCAGTCATCGCCAGAATCCTTGAACATTCTTACAATTAAAATTCAGAAACAGATTAAGGCCAAATAGCTAATCATCTGAGAAAACCAAGTTCAGATATGGATTCAGCATGTGTGTTTACCCGTATATGTAATATCTGTTTTGACGAAAAGTTCCTGCCACTTCTGCCAATTTCCCGGTTTCGGCCGAACTCTAGAACTACTTGTCCAGCGAAAAAAGAAAGCTCAAAAACGAACTCAGGGTATCTTCTTTCCCCAATAATGAACATCTAATCAACTTCAAATACAAATTTAACTTATAACAAATTTTCCGACTCCAGCCGGATTCCGATCGAACTATATGTCCGGGTAAAATATGATTGTCACACACGGATTCAGCGTCTCTTCTTACCCCTAAATCGGTTATCTAATCAGCTAGAAATAAAACTTTAACTTCTAAAAATTTTCCGGTTTTGGCCGGATTCCAGGCGAACTACATGTCCGGGAAGAAAACTGTTATCACATAAAAGTTCAGCATGTCTTCTTGCCCTAAATTGGACATCTGATCAACTCCAAATAAAACTTTTAATTTTAACAAACTTTCCAGTTTGGGCCGGATTCCGGGCTAACTACTTGTCCGTCGAGAAAATGGTTTTGACCATCGTCTTCAGCATGTCTTCCTACCTCTAAATCAAACATCTAATCAACTTCAAATAAAACTTTTACTTTTAACAAACTTGTCTGATTACAAAATGGTTTTCACCATCGTGTTCAGCATGTCTTCTTACCCCATAATCGACTATCACATTAGCTGTTTCAAAATATTTTGTTTGCCCCTTAATTTGAAACCCCTCCCCCACCCCTAAATGTAGGGCTACAAAGCCCATTTACGAACTCGACTGGTCCGCCGACCAAACGAATCCTCACACCAAGTTTCGCCAAAATATCTCATTCCCTTCGAGAGATATCGTGCTTACAGACGGACGGACGGACGGACAGACGGACAACTTTTGCTAAGTCATAGGTATCCCTCAACTTACGTTTTGGGATCCCAAAAATACCTCAATATTCCGGTTTCCCCTCCTTTCACTCCCCCCACAATGCTTGGATCGGGGAAGTGACTATTACCAACTTAATCTTTTGGGTTCCCTGACATGCCTGCCAAGTTTCATCGTCCTAGCTTATGTGGAAGTGCCCAAACTAGCAAAACCCCGACTGACCAACATACAGACAGAAACTGCGGGTGCTGTATGGCGCTTGGACGAAGGGAAAGTGCCATAAAATAGCCCATGGACATCCAAAAGGAGTCAACAAGTGCCAAGACAGGGGTCAGAACTGTGCAGTGGGTTGGACCCATTGTACTGAGGTTAGTATGCCTTGATTGCTGGAGGCTCCATGCCTTCCACATAAATTTAATTTTTTTGTGTTAGTAAATTGAGTTGTGGTTGTAATGTAGCAGCCCTTGTAGGCTATATTTTGAATCAAATAAATATTTCCCCCATGTTATTTGACAGGTCTCTAGATAATCTCACAGGATAAACCTTGGCAAAAGACTTTGACAGTACAGACAGTGAGACAGTAAGTCACGGAAGTCTAAAAAGAAGATTGGAGCTCCTCAATCTTTGCACAGAATTTGCCTGACTGGCCTCATTTTCAGTTATAACGAATCCATTTGAGGACATTTAAAGTTTCTTAGAATTTTAGCCCTAAGTAAGGCAAAGATTCTTATATTAAAGATACTTTTAATATACTTAGTAATTTAACTTCCCTGAAAACAACTTTTTTTAAATTTGGGAAATTCTTATGTCGTTTTTCGAAATTCGAATCTTCTTCTTTGATGATGAAAGATTGTAATATGAAAAATCCGGTTGAAATCCTGAAGCAGAAACACGCTAAGTTCATGATTAAGCTTGATAGCCTAAAGCATAACCTGGGTCAAGGTTTGAAATAGATTGTGTCTGTTAGTATGATATGTTCCTTTTTATTTGTTTTTTTCAAAATTCGTTGAGTATTTGATTGTGCAAGTGTTGGGCCACGTTTAATGTAATTTTTGGCTGTGTTGTATTTTTATTTCCTTTTTATGCTCGCCAGCTTTGGCGGTCAGAAATAAATGAAATGAAATGAAATTACTTCCTTTGCTGTACCATATATGATTCCCTGTGAGAGAGAATCATAGCTTACAACACTTGCTATGCCACTAATTCTGTACTGTTACAGTAAGAGAGTTAATGTCAATGCCCAAAAACCAAAAGACAAAGATCTTTTCTTTTTAAAACACTAAACATTTTCCTTTTAGTGAATATATTTATCTCTAACAATTAGATAATTTGTTTTCACTTTTGCCAGTATCTACAGTTGAAGAATGATAATGCAATGAAAACAAGATTTGTGTGACCGGCCGTTACAGTAATAAGTTCACCAGAAAATTTGCTGGCCCATGCAGGAATTTATATGCTGGCAATAATGCAGCTTGTAGGCTACAGGAGGGGTATCCAACCTCAAATTTTTATGACCTCGAAATTGGCCTTAAAATCTTACAAGGAAACTTTTGAGCAGTCGAAAAGAGTTCCTAGGCCATTGCAGGTTTCCATCTGACAGTCAGAACCCTGTTAGGACTGGACTGAAATGTCCTTATAACCTTTCTAGGCCAGGATTGAGGTCATATAAGTTTCGGTTGCATACCCTTCCTGTACTTTGATATCTTGGAAGAAAACATGCAATAAAGACAGTCAGCCAAAAAAACCCTGATTTTTAGATACCCTATCCAAACGCTAGGTATATCTAGCGTTCGGCATAGCCTATGCCCAATGCTGGACAGCTGTTGGTAGCCTAACCCTTACCTACCCCAATACAGATGAATTCTGATTGGTTGATTTCTGAGCTTAACTCAAATCATCAATACTTTATTGGGTTCAAGTATCCAGCATTTGGCGTAGTGTATCCAGCGTTAGGCACAGGGTATACCAAGTGCTAGGTATACCCAAAGTTTGGCATAGGCTTTCCCAAAACCAGGGGTGTGTGGTAGACTGACAGGGATTTGCTGGCTTTCTTTAGAGATATTGTTTACCTTTTTTGAAGTTTCTATGGAGAGGAGAAAATGCTGCAAAATGAATTCTGATGGAACTAGAAGAGGCTCCAGTACTGAAATTAGTTTCTAAGCAATTATTTTTACTTTACTTTCTTCTAAGTTTGATTTCCTTTCTTTGGGCATAAAATTACAACCTGTTCTGAAGATGGCCCATCGGAATTGCCTCCATCTTGATTTCTGAGTCTGTAATATAGATTTTAAGCAGAAACAGAGGGCAGTATCAAATTTTTATCATAATCAATTGTCTTGTATCATTGGTTTCAGTTCTTTCTTTACTATATGATTTAGTACCCTTCATCCATCACTTTGTCTTTGATTCAAAGCCTGGCCCTGGCTTCCAGAATGTTGCCTGATGGGGAACAGCAGCAATCCCTCTTCTACACCCAGATTGCACCCAGACACAGCTTCTTCAACATAAACTGTCAACAATTAGGAACTGGTAAGATGTTAGCATGGCGTCCTCTTGCTCTGGCCAATGTTAAGATCGTAAAGGCGGCTTGAAAAAGAGTAAACTAACCTCTTTTTTCTTTTGGGCATGGTTAGGACCAGCAAAGAACAAGCACGTAAAAAGTATCAACACAGATATTTGGGTCTTCATGACGATGCGTTGTTTTCTTCCTTTTCTTCTCTTGCGTGAGCCATCACAAAATTTGACGGGATACGATATATTTCGAAAATCACTTATTAAAGTTAAGTGTTTGACAGTTTCAATCAACAAAATAATCACACCATATATAAAGTTATTAGAGCTTGATGAAATAAAAAGTAGATTTAATTTTTCTAAGAAGTATAAATTTCCATTTATATTTTGAGTCCTCCTAAGGCTTGTAGGGTTTTTCTTATTTCGCGACAATCTCAGCCGCTACGGTCCGTGTTCGTTAGTACTGGTTAGTGAATAGCCAAAAACAAGAAATTTGGCACAATGGTGAGTTATCGAGCTTGATCGTTGATTACCGATGACAAGTCCTTCTTTTTGGATACAAATATAAAGTCGTTGAGAATGGTAGAAAAATTTCTTTTCGTCCCATAGGGTATGGGATGTTTTTACAATCTGTGTAGGTGGACTTGGCCTATGTGAGGATTTGAATTAGCCGAGACATCCCACGACTAGCTTTATCGCCATGAGACTAGTTTCCTTATAACAGATCTGTATTTCTTATTTGGACTGTGAATAAAGTAGATGAGAAGGCTTTTAGGTTAGTAGTGTCCAGTCTACCACAAACTCCTGATTTTGAGAAAGCCTATGCCAGACGCTGGGTATATCCAGTGTTTGGTATACCCTGTGCTCAACGCTGGACACTCTATGCCAAATGCTGGATACTTGAACCCAATATAATATTGATGATTTGAGTGAAGCTCTGAAATCAACCAATCTATAGTGGGCTAGATCAGGAGCTGCATTTGTTGCACTCCGGACTGTTTTTGGTGCTTAGTCACCAGTGTCCGGTTCTTTTATTACAACGCGTATTTTGGTTCACCGGTGAGTTGATGAAAACTTGCTAACTCCTCTCTGAAGCCGGGCTCACTTGTAGGTTCTGGTTAGTTCGCACCCGTGAGATAAAACCGGACACCGGTTGGTTATAAGACTGGTGAGTAGTCACTGGTGGATGCAAAAACGGCTTTTAAGTAAAACCAGAGACCACCAGCGAGAACTCCCGTGACAAAGAACGCAGCCAGGGTTAGGATACCAACAGTTATCCACACTTGGCATAGGATATCCTAAAATCAGGGGTTTCTGGCTGATTGGTAGTGTTTTCCTTGGATGAATTCAGCCTTCTATCTGTTTCCTAAACATACTCATCATACACTCAACTCCTTTTGTCATGGCATGACTACCTTAAAGAAACTAACTATCTTCTTAATAAAGATTATGAGCATAAGATGTAAACTCTGTGTGGGATTGCAGCTATAGAGAAATATCCTAATTGGACATCTTCACTACTCCGCCCCTTGAAAAAATAGTTACGGCTTTTATCACTTATGAACTAGCTCTCTTATTTCTCACAGAAGCCTAGTGTAATGGAAAGTTTTTCATTCAGAACAGAATCATTCAAAATAGAAACAAATCTATGTTGCTTTATAACTGTTTCATTACCCTGGTTTTTTACTTGCATACTAAACAGTCAAATGGAAAGGCACAAAGGGCTCTGTATTTGAGAGCTTCTGCAGGTTTGGACGCCATCTGTTTTATGCAGTTACGTTCAATCTAAAAAAACGAAAGGTAGACCTTTCGTATAAATTCAGCCTTCAATCTGTTTCCTAAACATACTCTTCATACACTCAACTCCTTTTGTCATCGCATGACTACCTTAAAGAAACTAAGCATCTTCTTAATATAGATTAGGAGCATGAGATGTAAACTCTTTGTGGGAGTGCAGCTATAGAGAACTAGCTCCCTGATTTCTCACAGAAGCCTAGCGTAATAGAAAGTTTTTCATTCAAAACATAAATCATTCAAAATAGAAACAAATCTAAGTTGCTTTGTAACTGTTTCATTACCCTGGTTTTTTACTTGCATACTAAACAGTCAAATGGAAAGGAAAAAAGGGCTCTGTATTTGAGAGCTTCTGCAGGTTTGGACGCCATCTATTTCATGAAGTTATGTTCAATCTAAAAAAACGAAAGGTACACCTTTCGTTTCGGTAGCAGTTAACAGCAAACTGTAAGCTTTTTTGTCTTCAAATGATGAAGAATAAGTGAAATTACTGTTTTCGGCAAGTATTTTGTAGCAAAAGTTGTTTCCTTTGGACTTTACAGTCAAACATGTTAAGATTTGGTCAAGACAGGTTGTAAATAGCTATGTATAATGTTAATTGCATGGAGTAAAATACTTGTGTTACTGATAGGGAGTAGCAGCAAAAAAAAATCTGCAACAGTGATGCCACTTGCTCCAAAAGTTTCTCCTGTTGAATACTGACACCAAGTCTTTTGTTGGCTAGTAGATGGATAGTGCAAGTGTCTCCTTTCAGTTGAAGGAACATCAGTCTCAACTTCTCGACTTAATAGACCCCATCCTGTATATCAATAGTGAATTCAATAGGGTTATCCTAGTTTGATTTTTAATTTGATGTTATGCATCTGCCTGTATGTTTATCACAGACATCTTTATTTTCAGTCCAACCAGAAGAGAACTAAAACCAGGAAGCTTCGTGGACATGTAAGCCACGGTCATGGTCGTATTGGCAAGCACAGGAAGCACCCTGGTGGTCGTGGTAATGCTGGTGGTATGCATCATCACAGAATCAACTTCGACAAGTACCATCCTGGTTACTTCGGCAAGGTTGGTTTTTAAGTTCACTTGGCATACTTTTGTGCTTTTTAAATTGTAACTGGGCCTCACTTTCTGTTTTGAACAAGAAAACAGTAGCCTCTAGTCAGTAAATAGTTAAACTCCTAAAAATGCAGACAGTGGAATTCTTTTCTAAATGTCAGTATCTTAAATTCAGCAGCCCAAAAGATTCTGGTGTTTCTTTTCAAAATGAAACACTCCCCAATTCCCCTATCGTAAAATGTCTTGGCATGTTCACAGTTACATTCATGTCAGATATGGAAAAATAGTCCCAAATATACGAAGGTATAACAGAAAAGCCCATGGTAGTTTATATAATAATTTTTTCTCTCTCTGTCTGGAACCTTTCCGGAATTTTTGGTATTCTGAGACAAAAGGATTTAAAATGTTTCAGGACTTGTTATTTCAAATATTAATTTGTCTTGTACCTTCCTCGAAGTCATAGGAATTCGCGTATAACTGTAACTTTTTTGCCCTCTGGCCCTTGTGCAAAATTATCTTCAGTTGCCCAGGACCTTCACATTTCTGCCCTTGGCCATTTCTCTGCATTACATCAAGGAAGATTTCTTAGACCCGATTTGTCCCTTATCTTTTTTTAATGCTTAGTTTTTTATCTTGTGCATTTACTACATTATTGAAACTTCAGTCTATGTTTTCCTTTTCTTTGTCTTGTACTGTGCTATTTCCCTCTTCTTAAGCGTAAATAAAATTTCATCATCACTGTAAATAGTGGTAATTAAGTTGTCCTTTTGCTATTTTTTATGCTTCTCGAAATGTGATGCTTACTGTTCATCTTGCTGGAAAAAAAATGGTGGAAGGGGAAAGAGAGGTGTTGTACTGAATACTGATTCGCTTTCACATGCAATCACTAGCATCAGCAGCTTAGTTTTCGTGGCTGATTTTGTACTATTTAAGAGGGGAGACAAGTACTTAAACTTTCGTTGTTTCTGTCAAAACCAGACAGAACTGAAAGAAAGCTTGTTTGAAACATGGTGCATATATTTCAAGATAAAGCTTTCCCTTGAGTACAGCAACAGTATGAAAGCATAAGACCTTGATCAGCATGGGACAGACTGTGACCAATGCTGCCATCGCACTTATCTGGGCCTCGTTTTTGTTGCATGCTGCAGGTCCACTTCTCGGCCGATTCCGGACTGATTCTTTCTACATCCGTTTTTGCACTGCAGCGCTTCCGAGGAAGACGGCAGCGCTTCTCGAGGATCACGGACTTGCTCACTGACCAAGTCCGTGCTTCCCTGCAAGATGCTGCAGCGCTGCCGCTTCAACCAAGAAGAAAGTGAATCCAAAAACGCATATTGTGCAAAAGCAAAGAAGTGCTGCAGCAGCGATGTGGCAGCGCTATTGCAACAAAAACGAGGCTCTGATGTAGGTTGAATGAGCACTGGGCCTCACTTTCTGTTTCGAACGAGAAGACAGTAACCTCTAGTCACGAAAATGCTCTCTTTAGGTTGGTATGAGGAACTTCCACCTCAGGAGAAACCAAAACTGGTGCCCATCCATCAACATCGACAAGGTTTGGTCATTGGTCCCAGAAGACCTGAGGAAACAGTATGCCAACAGCTCAGACAAAAGGGCCCCAGTTATTGATGTTGTTAAAGCTGTAAGTAGAGTTCAAACCCTCCAACTTTTTCTTCACACTTCAGTTCAGAGGTTAAGTTGCTCTCTGCGTAAAATGTTCAGTCAAGTGACACGCATATCGGTGCCATAAAACGAGTACACTGATATTTCTGTTAAGTCTGGACTGATTTGCTTGAAAGTTCACAAGACCTGTCACGGAAACTGCAGCATTACTACACAATCTTCAGCTCCATCAGACGGTCCGTGAGGGCATGACTTCAGATCGAGTGGTTCGAGGTTCTCGTAAAACATTCGCAAGTGGTCTCGCAAAAACAGTTTGTTTGAACGCCCTTCATTTAAAGATATAACGAACTCGGTTAAGAAAATAAAACAAGAATTATTGTTCGCGGTTCTCGTAAAACATTCGCAAGTGATCTCCCAAAAACGGGTTGTTCGAACGCCATTCATTTAAAGCTGTGACGAACTCGGTTAAGAAAATAAAACAACAAGTATTTTAGTAAAGCTTTTTAGACGCCAGTTTCCTTTTTCATTGCATTGCATCGTTGTCGCTGTGAAAGAACTTGGAAGGCAATAAAATAATAAAAGTCTTTTCGGCCCGAGTTGTCGGTGGGATGCTCCCTCTAGTTTTTAGTGTACAACAAGTGCATAGCCGTCGTGGATTGTAACGTGTTAAAACATTGAAATAGCATGTTAATAAGCGTTTGAAAAATGAATAGCCCAATATACGGCCGGCATCGCTTGTTTCAGCTGGTGCCGGAAAGATAGTTACGATCGTTACCATTCTTGTTAGTATTGCCGTTCCAAAGCCCGCCGTCATAAGTAAATTGGCTCCTTCCATTTATTATTTTCGTTCCACGACTGTTACGATCGTTACAATTTACTTATGATGGTCGCGAGCCTCATAAGTGATAATAATAACTATCGGTTCTGCTGGTACTCCCGTAAGTTATGACGTATGTTCGTGTTGTTGTTATTTTCGTTCCAGAGAGCGTGATAACTACCACAATACGGCGCTCGCCCCTCCTCTTTATCATCGTATCTTGTAATAACTTCACTGAAATCCTACCTTAGTTAAGGTACGAAATCATCCTCTCGCCGACATAAGTTTGTTGTGGGGTGCCTTAAAAACATGGGTAGCACGGAGTTATCTGTCTGTTAAGCCGTGCTTATACTTAGTACTAACTCGTTTTCTTTCACCAGGGTTACTACAAGGTTCTTGGCAAGGGTCTCCTCCCCAAGCAGCCCGTCATCGTTAAGGCCAAATTCTTCTCAAAGTCCGCCGAAGAAAAGATCCGAAGCGTGGGAGGTTGCTGCGTTTTGACAGCATAATCTTTTATGCTTGGGAGACAATAAATCCAGTTTCCCCCCTCAACGTTTGGTTGCTTGTGTTCATCATGGCTGTAAAGTTTCCACCGGATCAGACCAGTATGTTCAGGCCCATATCCTAATTTAAGGCGGCTGAGATTTTCGGGACCGGTGCAGAAAAAGGCGAATACGAACGTGAAGGGATACGAATCCACGGCTAGGTACGAACAAGAAACGAAAGCTCATATGGCATTTACCGTGGTAGTTAGCACGTCGTTAAGGTTTGCACAGTCAGGGTCGGACGTCAATTCTGGGACGCTCCTGCTCTACAGAAGCTTATGCTCGGCAAGTTTCGTCCCGGGATCTTCGCCCTAAGATTGTCACTATAGATTCAGGGACACCCCTCTAACTCCCACAGCTCTGGTCGGACGTGTCAAATCCAGGATATTAGGTCTTGACAGCTATCAAGCCGCTTTCACATCGACGCGTCGAGCCTTTCACACTAAGCTACGCAACCTCTGTTTCGGGCTTGCGTCGACGCGTACGCTTCAGACTTGCCAGTGGTAAATGGCAATTCTTGAAGAAGAAAAAAAGCTTGCTGATGATGAAGAAAAATCAAAATTCAGCAGAAGAAACCGAGAAAGGAAAACGTCAATGAGCATCCAGCGCGAAAGCTTTTCGCGCAGGTGTGAAAGATAAGCAACGCAAGATAAACGCATACGCAACGACGCGTCAATTTGAAAGCGGCTCCAAGTTCGATACCAACAGGATCACTCATTCGAAAGTAATACATGTCACAAGATTCCACTGCACAGCACACCACCTACAGTGGCCGGGTTCGGTTCGATCTGTTAAAAATGACAACGGTGTGTGCTCATTGCAACTGTCCGGTTCCATCCGAATTGAGTCACTCGCTCGAGAGCTGTGCATGTCACAAGATTTCCGAGCCCCCCCCCCCCCCCCCCACACACACACACATACACACACCGAGATCGGACATGTCTGGGGGGCATTTGCTCCTATACATCAAATTTGATTCGTATCGAAAACCTTAGAGTAAGTTTTTGCCCCTCTTCCCAGGCGGATCATATCCGGTCCATACCTCAAACTGGACATCTAGGGCCCAATGCCATTGTTCTAGTCCGCCATCCGTTTCGACTAACGATAGAAATCACATCACTTTGATGTGATCCCGGGTCCCTCTGGTATCCCAGGAAAAGAGATGCCCTAGCTAATGAAGCTTTTGGACCATGTCAGTAAAAACCGGGAGTCAATAATTTTATCTTATGGTTGACGACGAGGCGCGAGGACTCAGCCTGATGAGTACCCTTGCCAAGGAGGCCGAAATATCGCTGACGAAGCATCGTGGCTGAAGTATCCGTTGTATACATTATTTGTCGGATGTGGGAACTGATGATTTCTCAGCCACTCTTGTTAAATCCCTAATGTCAAGTCAGGTTTCATCGTCATAGCACATCTGGAAGCACCTTAACTTGCGATCACCGGAATGCGGTCTCCCCCCCCCCCCCCCCCCCCTACAACTCTCCCCACATTGCCCGAATCCGGTCCGGTTCTGTCACAGATGTATCATCGCTCTACTCTAAGCGTGTCATAAGATTTCCGGCTCCGCCCCCCCCCCCCCCTCCACACACACACATTCATCAGATCCGGTCCGGACTTGAAATGGGTTATCTGAGACACGACGTCTTTCCAAATATCAAGTTTCATTAAGATCCGATCACCCGTTCGAAAGTTATAAATGCCCCAAGATTCCGGATTCTTCATCCTTCCACACCCTCACGATGGTCGGATCGAGGAACTGACTATTTCTAAGCCAATCTTGTCAAGTCTAATATTCAGGCCGATTTTCATCGTCCTAGCACAGCGGGAAATATCTTTAAACGCGATCACCGGAATTCCGGACCCCCCTACTTCCCCCCAAGTGCCCGAATCCGGTCCGGTTCTGTCATTGATTTATATAGGGCTTATGCTTGTTCTTCCCACCAAGTTTCATCCTAGTCGCTCCATGCTAAGCGTATCACAAGATCCCCCCCCCCCCCCCCCCACATTCATCGGATCCGGTACGGACTTGAAATGGGAGATCTGAGACACGAGGTCTTTCCAAATATAAAGTTTCATCAACGCCCGATCAACCATTTGAAAGTTATACATTCCTCAACATTCCGGATTCACCATCCCTCCACTAACCCATGGTGGTCGGATCGGGGAAGTGACTATTTCCAAGTTAGTTTGGTCGGGTCGCTAACACGCATGCCATGTTCATCGTCCTAATACTTATGGAAGTACCCTAAGTCGAGAAGAGTGGACCAACAGACCGAAAAGTGATCGGTACATGGCACTTGAGCGAAACTGTAAGTGCCATAACAAGAGCTGGAAGCTCATATGGCACTTGCAAGGCTTGGTAGAAGGATGAAAGAAGGAATTTGCCAATTCGGGGGTTTGTTCTGACTCTCCCACATTGATCGGATCCTGTCCGCACTTGAAATGGGACATCTGAGGCATGAGTTCTTTACGAATATCAGATCACCCGTTCAAAAGTTGGACATGTCTCAAGACTCCGGATTTCCACTCCCCCCACGATGGTCAAATTGGAGAAACGACTGTTCTTCAGTTAAAGTTTTCGAGTCCTTGATATGCCTGCCAAGTTTCATCGTCCTAGCACATGTGTAAGCATCTTAACTCGGGAGATCACCGGAATTCCGGAACCCCCACTCCAACTCCCCCCACAGTGCTCGGATCCTGTCCGATCTTGTCAACTATGAGTTTAGTGCATGTGCTTGTTCTTCCCATCAAGTTTCATCCCGATCCGTCCACTTTGAACAAGTCACACGATTTGCGTCTCCCCCCTCCAACTCCCCCCAATGTCACCAGATCCATTCCGGACTTGAAGTGTGACATCTGAGACACGAGTACGAAGGGTCAAAAGTGGACAATACACCTTCCCAAAAGTTATATTGGGTTCCCAAAATTTATATTGAATTCCCAAAAGTTATATTGGGTTCCCAAATTTGTATCGAACTCCCAGAAGTTGTATTGAATTCCCAAGACTTATGTTGAATTGACAGAGCTTTCATTGAAGTTCCAAAAATTACATTGAATTCGCAGACGTGTCATTGAATTTTCAAATTTCCCGTTGAAATGACACGACAGAAATTAAATTTTGCGAAAGTTTCATTGAAAAATCACAGTTTGTAAACACCAAGCGAAAAATTTCCGAGTTCAATAGAACGTCTGGGAAGTTCAATATCTCGTTTGCGAAACACCGGGGTAAAACAGGACAATGCAATGATACGATACATCAGATGTGTCGAATATCGCGGTATCGAAACTGTCGCACCTAGGCTGATAGAAAAAATCAGCAAGGGACACATGTCTGTTTTCAGGAGTATGCCTGATTTCAGGCGTAGCCTACGCCAGGTGTTGTTTTAAAATGCTCTAAGGGGAATAAGCTAATAAACGAAGTTACCAGCAGAAAGCAAATGCTTTGAGCTTCCATTCCAGATAGGCTACTGTATTGAATTTTAACTCAACTTTTACCTAGTTTCCATAAGTCATTTCCCTAGAATAGTTGTTTTGGGTGGCAGCTTCGTGCAGCACTCCTGTAGTAGAGAACATATTTGCAAAAATAAAAGTCAAAATCAACCTAGAAAGGCCTTAACTTGAGGCCTTAAGGTTCAAGGTTTTAATTACAGTTATGTATAGCTAGGCTACTATACTGAATAATTATCAAAAGAATCCACAAGACCGACCTAGAAATGCCAGTACTTGACCTGACCTGGACTGCACCAGCTGTGCACCACAGCTATAGGCTAGTCAAACCAGACATGAAGTTTCTTGCTTTTTTTCTATCAGACTATAGTCTGATAGGTGCGATAATTTCGATACCGCGATATTCGACACATATGATGTATCGTATCGTTGCATTGTCCTGTTTTACCCCGGTGTTTCGCAAACGAGATATTGAACTTCCCAAACGTTCTATTGAACTCGGAAATTTTTCGCTTGGCGTGTACAAACTGTGATTTTTCAGTGAAAGTTTCTCAAAATTTAACAACTGTCGTGTCATTTCAAATGGGATTTCAACGGGAAATTTGAAAATTCAGTGAAACGTCTGCGAATTCAATATAATTTCTGGGAACTTCGATGAAAGCTCTGTCAATTCAACATAAGTCTTGGGAATTCAATACAGCTTTTGGGAATTAAATATAAATTTGGGAACCCAATATAACTTTTGGATATTCAATATAAATTTTGGGAACCCAATATAACTTTCGGGAAGTGTATTGTCCACTTTTGCCCCTTCGTACACGAGGTCTTTCCAAATATCAAGTTTCATTAACATCCGATTCCCCGTTGAAAAGTTATAAATACGTCAATATTCTGGATTTCCCCTCCCTCCACTCCCCCACGGTGGTCGGATGGGGGAAGTGACTATTTCCAAGTTATTTTGGTCGGGTCCCTGACATGCCTGCCAAGTTTCATCGTCCTAGCACATGTGTAAGCATCTTAACTCTGGATCATCGGTATTCCGGAACCAGCCCTCCAACTCCCCCCACAGTGCTCGGATCCAGTCCGGTCTTGTCAGCTTTGTATCAAAGGCTTGTGCTTGTTCTTCCCATCAAGTTTCATCCCGATCCGTCCACTCTGCACATGTCACCCGATTTCCGGTTCCCCCATCCAACTCCCCCCAAAGTAACCGAATCCATTCCGGACTTGAAGTGTGACATTTGAAACACGAGGTCTTTCCAAATATCAAGTTTCATTTCCGATTCCCCGTTCAAAAGTTATACACACATCAAAATTCCGGATTCCACCTCCCTCCACTCCCCCACGGTGGTCGGATCAGGGAAATGATAATTTCCAAGCGAGTTTGGTGGGGTCCCTAATATGCCTAGAAGTTTTATCCTCCTAGCACATCTGGAAGTGAACTATCTCGAGATGAGTGGACAGACCGACCGACCGAAAGGTGATCGGTATATGGCACTTGAGCGGAGCTGAAAGTGCCATAACAAGAGCTGGAAGCTCATATGGCACTTGCAAGGCTGCGTCAGATGGAAGTGATGGTCAAAAGTATTTTTTTTCCTTTTTCCGTTAAGATGTGCCAAACTTGCTAGGCTGGGTGAGAGGATGGAAGTGATGGTCATTTTTTTTTTTTAACTTTTCGTTTGAGATGCGCACTTTAAGGGTGCTTAAAAATTAATTTCTAAGCAAAACTCTTGAGGCAAAAGGGATCATGTGCCCATGGCGATGGTGAAAAAGTAGATTTTCCTTAAAAGTATTTTTTGTACTTTGCGGTTAAGATGAGTTCTTTAAGGGATGGTCGGATTGGAGAGTGACGATGTCTAACCCAATGATGTCAAGTTTCTAATGCTCCAGCATAGTTTCATCGTCCTAGCACATCTGGAAGTACCTTAACTCACGATCACCGGAATTCCGGACACCCCTACAGCTCTCAACCCCCCCCCCCCCCCCCCTCGGTACCCGAATCCGGTCCGATTGTGTTACTGATGCACCTACGACTGGTGCCTGTACTTCCCACCAAGTTTCGTCCTGATCGCTAAACTCTATGCGTGTCACAAGATGCCCTGTTCTCCCCTCCGACCCCCTCCCCCACGATAGTCAGATTGGGCAAGCGACTATTTCCAAGTTAGTTATGGTCGGGTCCCTGATATGCCTGTCAAGTCTTATCGTCCTAGCCCACCTGGAAGTACATTATCTACGGATCGCCGTAATTCCGAAACCCCCCTCCAACTCCCCCCACAGTGTCCGAATCCGGTCCAGTTCTGTTAGTGATAAATCTAGAGCTTGGGCTTGTTCTTACCACCAAGTTTCATCCCGATCGCTCCACTCTGATAGTTTCACACGATTTCCGGTTTCCCACTCCGACTCCCCCCCCCCCCAGATTCATCGGATCCGGTCCGGACTTGAAATGAGAATTTGAGACACGAGATCTTTCCACATATGAAGTTTCATTATGATCCGATCACCCGTTCGAAAGTTATGAATGTCCCTATTTTCCGGATTCCACCACCTCTCCCTCCCCCCACGATGGTCGGATCGGGCAAATCACTATTTCCGAGTTAGTTTGGTCGGGTCCCTGATATGCCTGCCAAATTTCATCGTCCTAGCATATCTGGAAGTAACCTAACTCGCAAACATCGGACTGACCGACCGACAGACCGGCGGAAATGTGATCGGTATATGGCACTTGGCCGGAAGGCAAGTGCCATAAAAACGAGCTAGCCTTGATCTCGCAAGTTGCCAGGAGCGTCTCGAAACAAACGAAAAGTTTGAAGATATATTCGAAGTATTTCGTGAAATGAAAGATGTCTTAGCGTTCATGCTGGCTTAAAACAATCCCTGTTACCTCAGCAAAAGGGGAAATATTTTTTACCAAGATGAAGTTGGTTAAAGTTTAACTGAAAGCCAACTTATTTTATGTCATTTAACAGAATACTCTGAACTATTTGGATTCTGCTAAAAAAAAATTACTTTCCTCTGTCTGCTCCAGTAGCGACGTTCAGAATATCTACGGACGTCTCCACAACGCAAATTTTCGCGAATTCTACTATGACGCGGAAAATTTGAATCTCAATACAAACGCGGCTTTTCAGTGGCCAGTGCTTGCGGAAAGCAAATCACTGCATGAACACTTATTTTTCGAAAATCGTTTTCGTCAAGCATACATCACGGGTACAAGCGCATATAGGTACCTTAAGTCCGACAGGGAAATTCCCCTGTACGAAAACTGATTATTCGTGAATAGCGGAGTAGCGCTTGTCTTCAAGCTTCTTGAAATGAACAAGTGATGGCTCACTAGATTGTCTTATCTTGGTCCTTATTGGTTAAACTTTAAAGGCCAATTCACAACGGGTTTTAGCTAATACTCGGTACCAGCCAGTTCCGGAAATCGCTCTGAGACCGAGAATTAGCTGGGTTTCTGCCGTTCGCAATTGATGCTGGTGCCAGTTTCGGATACCAGCTAGTCTCGCACCCAAGTTGAAATCAGTTCAACTTTTGAGGGTACTAGCCAATCAGATTATTTTGGGGAATATTCTGATTGGCTAGTTTCGAACCAAGCCCAGTAGATAAAATCACATCCACTCCTTGCTGTCTTGAAAACCGAAAGGGAATTTAGGTCATTGGTATTCGGTCTGACGTCGTTCAGCATTAGCCAATCGGAACATTCCTGAATATTTCCCTAAATAATGTGATTGGCTAGTATCCTGAAAAGCTGAACTGGTTTCAACTTCTGTGCGAGACCAGCTGGTACCCGAAACTGGCACCAATATCAATTGCGAACGGCAGAAACAAAGGCAATTCTCGGTCTCAGAGTGATTTCCGGAACTGGCTGGTACCGAGTATTAGCTAAAACCCGTTGTGAATGGACCTTAAGCCACCTTGCGTCCAACACTGACCAGCGTCTTGAAAGTCCTTTACTAATCGCTTGTAAAGCCGATCTAGTTGACGAATGTGAAATTGGATGTGATGTCGACAAATGGAAAACGCTTAGATTACGACGAAATAAATGTGTAGGGTGGGTTGAACGTCGAAGACTTTTTAGTTGTAAGTGACAATCGAATAGGGCTGAGATCCAACAGTCAAGTCACATATCACTGATTCACTACAATATTCCTGAAAACCCAATAAAAATGCGTTACTTCGTTTGTTCGTTATCCAGGGATAATAGATTTAATAGAATGAACTGATTCTTTTGGATTTGTGGTACCTCTATGTACTTGTCCCTCCACGCTTGAAATTCTTACCAACTAGACATGTAAGCCGTTGCCGAAAGATAAAATAAAATATCAGATTTATTGCAAGACATAATATCCTAAAAAAATTCCTACTTTTCTACAGGCGTAACTTCTTTGACGTCGCATCTTTAGCCTTCGAAACTTAGGCCTGTGTTGAAATTCAAGTTGCCTATTATTAACTGTGATTTCAGTTTCTTCTGGACAAAAAGGCAGTATTTGGGATGGGAAAGCCAATTGACTTTGCAGAGGCGTCATTTCGCTGAAACCTAAGGGGGGCAGCGGCGGCGTCCCGGGGCCCCGAAGGCAATCTGAAGTGCTTGAATGTGAGAAAATTGACTGAACCCCCGAAACTCCTCCCATAGTCACCAGTTGTGGGTCGGACAGAGCCAGGGTTGGTCACCAAGAACCAGGGTGTACGAGTTACTTCAGGATACTTTGGGTTACTCGGGGTTACTTTGGGTTACATTGGGTTACTTTGAGATACTTTTGGGTTACTATACAGGGTGTACGAAGTTACTTTTGGTGAACAACCCTGGGGACAGAGCATCTCGGGCATCTGCTCCTGTCACCCCAAAAGTTTAATTTGAATCGGATTCGTTCGCAGCCTTCGCGGGACAGAATATTCCGGAATCCCGTTCCCTCCACCCTCACACGGATGATCGGATCCGGGTCCTTTGTATGTGTTTACCGTCCTAGCTCATGTCGAAGTGCCCGAAGTACGAACTAGCTAAAGTTTGATGGGACGACAGACACTACGATCGCTAGATGGCACTTGGGTCGGAGGCTGCTAGTGCCAAACAGATCAAATCAAGTATATGGGTTAAAAGCCATTAGTTGCGTTTTTGCTGATACCATGGTATCTGTTACCACGGTAACTGGATCTGCAATTAGTCGTTTCTGCAGTTATCGTGGTATCTGATACACGGTGCTCTGCAAAAACGACTATTGCCGAAAGAGCACTTTTCGAAGTCATCCCAAAAGAAAAACAGATATCCAGTTACATCACTAAGTGCTAAACTTCTTTCCCACCAATCTGACAAAATTTGAAGAAAGTGAGATGACTTTTCAGATACCACGATCAGTTACCACGGTCGGACCGTAGTATCTGAATATCTGATACCACGATAACTGGCCAGATACCACGATAACTGCAAAAACGCCTTTTGACCGTGGTATCAGATACCACGATAACTGCAAAAACGACTTTAGACCGTGGTAACAGATACCATGGTATCAGCAAAAACGCAACTATTGTGTAAAAATCAGCATTGACAAAATAAAACACTGATGCCTAAAACAAATGAAACGGTTTATTTGGCGTAGTGCACAGTAAAGCGCCCACCCACACCGACTAACCGCACCAAAACCGTCTGTTGCATTTCTACCACAGCTTAGCTGAAGGGGCAAAGGTGGACAAACTACAATTTTATTGACTAGACTAAAATATACAGACTTTCCAGAAAAATTGTTCGAGATAATTCTATTGATATTGTTTTATTTGTTGTTTCTTTTTATCTAGTCTGTCTGCAATTGCTTACACTGAAACACGCTGTGACCAAGCTTACTTTACTAGAATAGAAATAAACCTTGCATTTTTTTTCCTTTTCCGCAAAAGTTCAGCTGTTGCAGCCTGCGGGTGCCCATCCACTGTAAAAGTGGTGGGCTCCGGACTCTCGTTGTCACTACTTCTCAGAAAGAGAAGTCTTCTCCCGCGCGATCGCTATCGAAGGTACCGTCTATTAACATAGAACTAACGGTCTAAATAGGATGTGACCCGATTTTGCTCCTTATTTTGTCCAAATTTGCCCCTTCCGTAACCACCGCGGATCCCATGTCCAAGAGTCCATGACACAAGAATGGAAGGTGAACGAAATATCTTGAGTTCAACCGGGATCCGGCAAAACCGGATATCCGGTATTGCTGCAGTTTGAGGATTTCCAGATAGAGACGGGGGGACATTTCAAGTATTTTCTTTCGATAGTCTTGTCAGTAATTTCAATGCGAGTCAGATACATCGGACCAATTGGCTAACCGACGAAACGTCCCCATGCAAAACGTTTCCACGGAACGTCCCTGTGGCAGAACGTTCCCATGCCAAAGGTCCGCATCACGGAACGTCCCCAAGATGTTTAAGTTTGCCCTTGTCTTCTTCTTCTTTGAATTCGTCAGCACCTGGGTTCCAGGGAGGGACCCTTTCGGCTTCCTTGTGGTTGATCGTTGGTTTAGTTGAACCGCTGGGTCATGGATAGGTTAGATTAGGGCAACCTTGGGCCGAGATGAACGGTACTCTCAAGAAATGCAGAGGAATTTGAGAGCGGTGATGATCGGCAGGAGTACTGCTCATTCGCGTCCAGGGGGGAGTGATATGGAAGATATTTCTTCGATGTCACGAGGTAGGTTTTGCTTCAGGACTTCATGGTCTATTGCATTCGAAGAGAAGATGCTGCAACGTTTCCTGGGTATTTTGGCAGAGTTTTCAGCCGAACATTAGTGCCGTTTTTGATCGCCGTTCGCCTTTCAACGTTGCACTTTCAACGTTGGCCGTTCGTTGCTTGTAAACCGTTTTTGCTGTTGCAAGTTCGCCGTGGGGTTTTGGTTGTAAAACGCTTTATAAGGGACGTTGACTCACTCGGCTTTGAACTTAAGCGGGAAATTCGAAAAAGAGAAACATGGATTCACAGAACCTGTTAACAAAACCTGGATTTGACAAGACAAAAAGAACCCATCGTTCCCCATGAATTTTTCTGCTGGACAGCCTCGTGCGCCAACACACACCTAAATATTCCATCAGACCAAACTGACTCCGAACCATATTTGACGGTGCAAAACAGAAACGTCAGCTGAATTTTATTAGAGCTAAATTTCGGCCCTTCTTGGCAAGGATGCCCTTCAGTTTCAAGGTGCTCAAACTGGAAAATTAACTTTTTTTTGCAAGCACAAGAACAGGCTGAAACCAGGTTGACATTGCATAATTCAAGGTTGGCCACTACTGCTGTAACTTGACAGCTACGTTATAAAACACTCCAAGGGCAAGAATTTGTTATTACTCGTTCTGTAAGGTAAGGAACACAATAAGGTTGGCCAATGCTTATTTTTGACACAAAAGCTAATTAATTGATTTGACAGTTGACAATTGACACAAAAGCTAATTAATTTAGTAATAAATAAGCTTAGTAAATTTTGCACACAGAATCAGAAATTTTAATTTGCCTACATCTCCTTTTGGCTTTAATGTTTTCCTTGGAGGTTTACTTCCAACAGAAAAGTCAAAGGACAGGCAGGTTTTAAATGTTGTCAGGAATTAGCATTTCTGTTTGATATGGTCTTGGCTATTTTGGGTTTGCCAAAAGCTAGAAGTAACCTACCAGACTGAGTTTATAGCCTATCACTAAAGTAAGTTGCTGAGAAGTAAATCCAAGTTTTGAATGTGCTCGTATTAAGAGTCAGTCCTGTCATTTAGTACTTATTCTCTACTGTTTTCTCGAAATCCACTTACATTTAGGGTGAAATTCCACTTTCGTTGCTCGGAGATTTCTAAATTTCCGCCATTTTCAATCGAACGGCGACAGCGCACGGCCAACTTCGTACCCTTCGACGTTGCACGTTCGCCTGCGCTTTCGATGAAAAAGGGAGGAGACGCCGGTCGCCGTTCGTCCAAAAACACCTTCTAAGACTCCAGGCCGAAGCGCAGGCGATCAAAAACACCTAATAAGACCAACGGGGAACGAAAGTGAAAGGCGATCAAAAACGCCACTATTCTGTATAGGCAGGAAAGAGCGGGCGTGGGACCAGTTTCTCTAGATATGCAAGTGTAATACGCCTTGCCCTGGGCTAGTAACTGATCACGAGTAGGGTAGTTCCAGGTCGTTTTAAAACAGTGGTTCCCAATCTTTTACATGTCGCGAACCCTTAATCAAGGTTCAAAACGTTACGTCCCCCTTTTTGGACGAATCGTTATTTTAATATGTTTTGCCATGGTCAGACTGTCAAAAGATGATATTTATTGTTATCAATACGGCATAAATGTGTTCCTGAAACTGCGTATGATAGGGTATCATATTTTGAGGACAATATTGAAACTAAATCATAACAGAAGACTAAAAAAAACGATTCAGGCGAGGCATCATAGCTACAGACTAAATTGATTTTGGGACCTTCGCGTAGCCTACCCCTTGCGAGGGTCTCTTGTACCCCTTTGGGTACGCGTACCACCGGTTGCGAACCACTGGTTTAAACAGCATGCACAACCGGCCTTTTTTTCTTTTTCTTTTTTACCAATAGCTCCTCGGAGGAAACAGTGGAAGCCTGATCTGGCTTAAAAAGAGCAAACAAGGAGAATGCAAAAACCAGTGTAGTGCCGTGTGCCATTATGATGGGTAAAACTGGCATGGGAAATTCAAGACCGTGTTTCATGAACTTTGTATTGATCGGGATAATTGTATACCTAGGCGATTTTAATATCTTATTTCGATGCTATTATCTCAAATTAACCCACTTCCAAGGAATGCCGGGTCTGATGTAAATCTTACAAACTTACAATCCTCCCGATAAATATTATTCTATTTTGGTCACTGGTCCATCTTAGCTGGGGACATTCCGCCATGCGGGCATTTTGTCACAGGGACGTTTCGCCGACAACCTGGCTAATTGTAATAAGGTTTATGCACGTTCAGTTTTCAGACTTCATTCATGAGCTGGATTTCCTTTAATCAAGGGATTTAAGGTCTGATAATATGCAGGTCACATCAAACTTGTAGTCTTGCTCCGTTGGTTCACAACGTGAATTCTTTATTATTTGACCGTAAACCGAAATTTGTCTGTCTTGACTTGTATTCTATTTCTATCTGCTTGTGCAAAAGCGACAATAAAGTAGCTCTATAGATGGCGTTATGGTTGAGGTCGCTGGTTTGGTGAAAAGCCAAAAGTTTGGTGCCGCTTCCAGGCTGCCCCGTCTATTTTAGAAACTATATCAAGCCAGCTGGGAAACTTTTCCAGTGAACCTTCCCAAAGGGGTGCGAATCAGTGCTAGCTTTCTTACCCAAAAAGTTAATGTATTATAAATTTCCCAGTCTGTGAGACCCTTCTCAAAGGGCTTCTTAATCTATCAAGATCCCATAATAAACTGGTTATGACTCAGATCATTCACTTGCACAATGCCTTGTACGGCACCTCTTTGCTCGGATTGAATCACACACACACGTGTGCCTACCCAGACACGAATAAAACGATGAAACCCGATGTAAGGGACTGAAGTTGCTGTTCCTAAGATTCCAGGAGGTTGCCCTCCATACTCCAGGGGGTTGAATTGCCGTGTTCCAATCCAGCGCTCAGAACGGACTATAGTTTCTGAAATTCCCCCACTGTCCCATAACCAGCACTTGTGACCAGAGGCGTTACTAGCCATAATGTTTGGGGGGGGGGGGGGGGGCGAGGCATTTACCGACTGGCTGGTAATTTTTACCGACTTTTTCTGCAGAAAAAACGACTGTTTTCAACAACAAAAATTAAATTTTTGAAAAAAATCCGCTGATTTTCAGAAAAACCGACTAGTTTGACAAAAAAACGACCAATTTTCAGAAAAACCGACTGTTTTCATTTAAAAAATCAACTGTTTTGACAAAAAATCGCGGCGCTTCGCGCCGACTTGGTTACTCTTACCGCAGCATGGGGGGGGGGGGGGGCGCCCCCCCCGGTCGTGACGCCCCTGCTTGTGACGTCAAATATGGATTCCCAAACGGATCGACGCCCAATGCTCGTGAAGCGGATGGCATATTTTCTTCTCTTAAACTTGTAGATCTTTTTGACGCATCTGTCATAGCCTAAGTGACAATCGGGAACTTACAAAACTAGTCCGCTTCGAAGTGCTGAACGGAATATGACGAACTGAAGTGTATATTTGGGTCAGTGTTTGGTCTGTCGCAGAGAAAAATAGCGCTAGGGAGTAGCGCCGAAGACTTGGAAAAATTCGAACACCAGCGATACTAGCACCACTAGCGATAGCGAACGCCCCACTGAAACTCAACCAGTCGTGCACCAACATTGGCTCCAATATCTTCATATTCTGAACACAGTAAACAAAAAGATAAAACCTCTGCTGTTTCCTTGATGTGGGCAGATCGCGGCTTACCTTCAATAGAAAAATTTTAAACCCGGAAGCCCGCTTTAAATGCCGCAAGCCTAGTGGGCAGCGCTATGAGTACGGCCCTTTAGCGAAGCATGGAAAGCATAGGTCTCGGCGCTACTCTTTAGTGTTATTTTGCTCTGGTTTGTCACGGTTTTGACACATGGTCAAGCCTTGTACCTCAGAAAAACAGTACTTGTTTATTTACATACAAAAGATTCTACTTTTCACACTATTAAGGGGGGGGGACGTATTATTGTGTTGCAAGAGCAACACCTTTGTTTTGTCCTATTCTTTCTTTCTTCCTATGCCGCCGATTTCAGCTTATTGCTGGAAAGTGCCCCTTCATGAGATACACCACTTTGAAAGTTTCACGGGGTTGACAACTTCAGTAGTAAGGTAGCCTACACAGGTAGCCACATTGTGAGACACGACCTGTAAGCAATAATCGGCTGTTAGACCATAATCGTCTTCGGCGACGAGGGGTTTGCAACTTTTGCTAGTTGGTGTAGCCTACCTGTTATTTCTTTCCGGTGTATCTGACGGTAAGAACAGTTCAGTTCCCAATTGTAAGGGGATTTGTAAGTAACAATCGGCCGTTATGCTAGAATCATCTTCGGTGACGAGGGGTTTGCAACTTTTGCTATAGTTGGTGTAGACTGTCTGTTATTTGTTTCCGGGGTATTTGACGTCTACCACTGGGGGAGGAAGGAAGAAAGGTAAGGAAAGCATTTTCTAGCAAATTTCAAGCCCCTAATGAACTCCCTCTACAGCTGCGAACCGTGTAATAACAACAACCTTGCCTCTTTGATACTCCCCCTCAAGAGACAGGCGACGAAAAAAGGGCCCTTGATTCACAATGAAACCCCTCAGCTACTGACAGTAACATCTGTTTTTATTTCAAAACTTCATAGTCATGTAAAAAGATAATCATCCCGCGTGGAACATGGCGCAGATCTAGACATTTATTGTTGCTTACACTCGGCTGGGTTCTGGCCCGGCTTGCCACCTTTGGGCTTGGGCGCGGTGGCGGGGTCGAAGTCCTCGTCCGCCTCCTCGTCGCTACCGTCTTCATCTTCTCCCTCCTCGTCTTCATCTTCATCCTCATCCTCGTCGTAGTCTTCGTCTTCCAGGGCTTCACCTGAGAAGAAATAAGCTGTTACTGTAGCTCGTACGGAACTCATCAACAGACCGTATGCGGATTCGTAAGCATCGTAATCTTCTTCAGGGATGTCAGGTCACTAATATGCATACCCAATTTTGCATCGTCCTTGGCACATCAGGAAGTGTCCTAACTCGTGACCGTCGGAATTCCGGGAAACCCCCTCTAACTCCCCCCAGAGAGTCCCGATACGGCCTGTTTCCGTCAATATCTAGGGCGTATGCTTGTTTTTCCCACCGAATTCCATCCTAATCCTTCGACTCTTAAGCGTTTCACGAGATTTCCGATGCCCCCCACAGGCACCGGATCCGGTCCGGACTTGACACGGAACATCTGAGGCGATAGCTCTTTCCACCTGCCTGATCACCCGTTCAAAACTTGGATGCCACTAGATTCTGGATTCTAGTGAGATCCCTCCACCATGGTCGGATCGGGGAAAAGACAATTCTCAAGTCAGTCTGTTCGGATCCATCATATGTCTACCAAGTTTCATCGTCCTAGTACCGAACTCGCGGGATCACCGAATTCCAGACCCCCCCCCACTCCCCCACAGTGCCCAAATCCGGTCTGGTTATGTCAACGATGTATCTATGACTTGCACTTGTTCTTCCCACTAAGTTTCGTCCCGATCCCACCAGTCTAAGCGTCTCCCAAGATTTCCGGTTCCTCCCTCCCAAAATTGCCGGATCCGTTCCGGATCTGAAGTCGATCGTCCGAGACACGAGGTCTTTCCAAAAATCCGATCATCCGTTCGGAAGTTATACATACCTCAATTTTCCAGATACCCCTCCATCCACCCCCCAGATGGTCGGAACGGGGAAGTGACTATTTCCAACTTAATCTGGCCGGGTTCCTGACATGACTGCCAAGTTTCATCCTTCTAGCTTATGTGGAAGTTCCCGAACCGAATCAGCAAAACCCGAACCGACCGACCGAAAGACGGACAGAAATTGCGATCGCCACATGGCACTTCGGCGAAGGGCAAGTGCCACAAAAGTACATTCTTTCTGTTTAAAACTGGAATCAAGTGTGGGAATCAAAACCGTGAATCAAGCTCAAAAGTCAGAAGCGAGTCTCACCTGTGAAGTAGAGGACGGCGCGAGGAACCAACCTCTCCCGAATGTAGTGTCCAATCTCGAAGTCGGCAGTGAGGATAGCCTGTGCATCCTCATCGACTTCATCGCCCTCGTTGATGGTTGGGGGGTTGAAGAAGTTGAAGAACGAGTCGTTGGTGACGGTCTTAGTAACGGTTCGGACGGAGCCCTTGGACTTGTGCTTCTGCTTCTTCTTGATGGTTTTAACGGTGACATTCTTGCCGGCCTTCCAATTGATGGTGCACCCCTAAATAAAGAGTGGATGTAAGAAAACAGAAGATAAATCTTAATCTGATTCTTTTCCAATCTGGTTATGAACCTACCATGGCGAACTTTGGCCAATTTTGAAAGAAATGCAGCACCGGATACCGTTTGCTTACAAACATTATAATACTGAATATATAACAATGTACTTTATTTCCATAGTAGCCTGTATCACACACGCTGGCACTGGATCGTCAGTCACGCAAATAACACATGACAGACATAATGTTTCTCTGGCTTCAGAAAGTACGAAATCCTTTAATCAGCAAATTTTCCATTCTTATTCCTTTCGTCTCAGCGACAGAAAATACTACTACGAGCGTGTTCCATCCTACTTACCATAGTTACCACGCATGACGTCACGAATTCTGCCTTTTTGTCGTCAAGGCTGGAACGATTTTTCTATTTTCCAGCGGAATATCATGCCACGGGTGAATCCGACCAATCTCGTGACAGAGATTCGTGGTTACCACGCTCCCGAGCGTGGTAAGCAAATAGTTACTATTTCGAGAAGGCTGGAACGGTCAGCGTAGTAACTTTTCGTGGGGTTGGAACGGATTTAGTAACTAATAGTTACTATTGGTACGAGGTGGAACACGCTCTACAAGTTGGTTTTTCAACCGAAAATCTACGAGGATATGCGTGCCACAGGAGTGAAGTAAAGGTCTCGAAACAGTTGAACAAGCGACACGACAGTAAAAAAGTTGACCGCGACAAGCAGTTGAATTAGGACTAGGAGGGATCGCTTATAATCAGTAGTGGATTTTTGCGGATACCATGGTGCCTGTTACCTCGGTAACTGGATCAGCAATTAGTCGTTTTTGCAGTCATCGTGGTATCTGATTTATGGTTGCTATGCAAAAACGAAAATTGCCGAAATTGCGCTTTCCGGAGTCATCCCAAAAGAGAAACTGATATTCAGCCACATCACAAGTGCCAAACTTCTTTCCCACCAATTTGACAAAAACTGATGAAAGTGAGATGACTTTTTCAGCTATCACGGTCGGACCGTGGTATTTGAATATCAGATACAACGATAACTGAAAAACGCCTTTTGACCGTGGTATCAGATACCACGATAACTGCAAAACGACTTAAGACCGTGGTATCAGATACCATGGTATCTGCAAAAACGCAAATAATATCTTTCGTATTCTAAGCCGTATCTGGTTGTATCTAACAACATCTCAACCTCTTCCGTGGGACCATAGCGTTGATAACAGGAAAGGTTTAAAAAAAAGTGAACACTTTTCCAAACGGAGATTCAATCATCACCGGAGGAATGCCGCAATTATTGTTAGGGGCGCTCGGGAGTTGTGGCAATCGATTTTTCACTGTGAGCGAAATACGTCGCCTATTGGATGACGGAGCGGAAAAGAAACTGGATAAGGTGGGGCTCCAGGCTTCAGAAATAAGGGGCTTTGATTTCAGTTTCATTAATTTTCGCCAAACAGCGCGGCATGTCGCCCAGAAACATTTCGAGCGATTTATATTGATTTATCTATCTACATTTGCACGCGAGTTAGTAAAACTGGCCCTAAAAGCTACTACGAGAAACCTCTTTCCGGAAATTCCATGTTCTAAGTAAATAATCCAGCTTTGAAAAAACGCTTTGCTCTGTTAACCTTTAAGAAAAAAAAAATCACAATTCCCTCGCCAACACATGGCAAGCATCGAGTCTAGAATTCGTGCCATGTCTGATGAAAGAGAGGAGACAGAAAATATTTTGGAAGTCAGTCAACGTCGTAATGAGCATTTCCTAGTTAAGAGTATCATCTGCAACACGTCGCTCAGATGTCATGTATAAGGATACCATAAAACAACACAAAAGTCAAGAGCATACAATTTTTTTGTGTGAACATTCAGTCCAGTGCAAACATATGGTTTTCAAAGATGGACGAATCCGAATCCAGGATTCGTCTTTTTGGCCGGATTCGGATTCAGACTCGGATTCCAAACCCTCAATCTTACGAATCCGCTCAAATTTCCAGTCTACATCCTTTAGGTTTCCGTTCCCCAATTTGTCCTCGGTGGGCTTAGGCCATTCAACTTTTCTATCTCTACCACCAATCATCCTCAGTAATCTATCGCGTTGTCTGATTACCTTAGACGTAACTGATTTTTGTCACATGTGATTTTTAAAATATAACCTGCGTAAATGATTTGATTTTTTTTAAGGTCGGATTCGAATTCTTACCATGAAATGGTAGATTCGGATTCGCACCTAGCAATGGATTCGGATCCGGATTCGAATCCTTTCATGGTCGGATCCGCCCATCTCTGATCGTAGCTCGAGGGGATGAGCGGTTGCCGACTTGGTATAAAGGACATACAGAACCGGGAAAGAGCCTAAGAAAGCGGTAAAATCCTACAAGGTTCTTTAACTTTAACAGTCCGATTATGATCGAAGTCTCGAAAAGCTCCAACTCCAAAGACTGTCTTGCAGACGCCACGACTTAACCATGAGTTTTGATAACCAAGTATTTATGTCGGGGAAGCCCCTAAACCTTCTACCACCTGAGGCGCCGCAGCCAAGATATGCAACAACGCACAAAAACAAGTTTGTGCCTTGAAAAGCGTCTGCGTCTTCGCGATACAGGCGCTCGTTCAGGCAGTATTTTGTACATTATATGAACATGTAGGCATAAACAGAGTGACAAATCGCAATGAAATCTCTAATTAATATGACTATGTAACAAAAGTTGTATATTTATTTATTTATAGCTGTGCATCTATCTGTCAAGATAATATACAGCAAATAAACGTTATCTTATCTTAGCTCTGCTTGTGTGTCCGTAGCTTAAGTACGTACTTTCAGGAGCACACCTCGCACTATGTACTATTTATTTTACAACATTCAAAACTATCTGAATACTTTAAAACTAGGCTTTGCTTTTAACAAATTTATGGCTTTGGCTGTTTTAAGCCTTTTCCCAGACCCCATAGACTTACATAGCCAAGTCTCGGCAAAATTGAGATTATCGGTTTTACGCACCAAAAGCATTACGCGAACACTCGTCGAGGATAATGCGAATGGAAAATACTGAATCGCGGCAAGTGCAAAGATTAGTGATGAAATTTGGGCCTCCGAGTTTAACACTTTATCTTTAACTTTAATCAAAACAGTCATCTTCATATTTTACCATAATTTTGCCAAAATATCTGTGTCGTCTCACCAGACATACTAAAAAAGAGGCACGCCTAGCATTAAACGTGATGGAGGTCAGATCAGTATTACGAGATACATGTTTTCAACGAAAACAAGTTGCTCAATCGAAGTTCAGGAAGAAAGTTTTCTTTTCAAGACGAGACCGATCAATTCAGATATCACTATTTACAGCCTCATACCCGGAAATCAAACAGGTTCAACATTCCCTACAGGGGAGGCCCCTATAGCCATCTGTTATTTCCGGGCCCTCAAAACAAAGAAGTGGGCACGCCGAGAATTAAAATGTGAAAACAGGAAATGAAAGACTGCAAGTTGTACGGGCCCTTGACACACGAGCTCAATGCACTGTTTCTACTTGAAAAAAGCTGTTTTTGTTATATACGCATAGGTGTATCATATTAATTATGAATCAGCATTATCAACCTTACAACTACCGTCCCTTTACGAGCGTCGTCTGAATTTGATATCCTTCTAAGAAGTGACAAACATAGGGCCAGACACTAGATCTAAAAACAAAGACAAACTGGTACCGCCTACCACGCGAACAAATCGGTTTCTAAACACGCTCGTTCCGTATTACACATCAGTGTTTAACATGTGGTGAAGTATCTGTTCTTAATTTGTGTCGTCTTTTAGTTTGTAAACCCAAGCGCCATTTAGTTGAGTTCTCTTCTTGACCATGATAGCTTGTGTAAACAAATGAGTCTGATTCTCATTCTGATAAAACAGTAACAAAACTGCACTTCCTTCAGTTTGTTAATTGCAGATTATCGAACCCCTTTGCTCATCGTCAGCCAATCTCCCGATTATGCAGCAACAAAATTCTTAAATTCCTACTATGAACTTAATTAGTCATCCATTAATAAGTAACAACGGCATATTCATTAATTTTACATGTCAACTTGCAAGCAGTTAATCCTAGCGACCATTTGTATGTACTCTTATATTTGTATTTTCTTTCTTTCTGCTTAAACCTGCCTCGCTTTGACGAGACCTTAGCTGACAATGGATGTGAACAAGTAAAGCAAAATACGGTTAATAAATCCAGGTTTGTATTTTGTACTTTTTTCTTCTTTCGTAATCCCGTCTTGTACGGGTTAAACAGAATAATAATAATACGACCTACTTTCTTACGATTTTTCCTTCCAGCACTCTTTATTTATACATTCAACAAGAAAATCTTTCGAAAACAATTTGATTTAATGAACCATAATATATTTTACAAAAAAACAGTGCTGGATATGGTATCAAAATTAAATGGATCAACCAAGAAGTCTATTAACAATTGCAACGTAAGTTACTATACGCAATTTCATGATTTTCAAATACAAGTCATCAATATCATCAAACACGAAGTAAAATGAACGTTCAAGAGTTACAAAAGTACGTTTGTCCACGTTTGACCGCTTGCGCAATTGTTCTGTTTTATTTTAGGTGTACAGGAAAGTATTGGTGTCATTAGATAGCATAAAAAAGTTCTGTTTCTGTCCAGGGAAAAAATCGCGGGTAAAGAAAAACAGCCCTAAACAAGGAAAATAACACAAAGATGCTAACCTGGCATTTGACGATTTCAGGTCCCTCGAAGTCAAACGGATCTGTCTCTTCAGGAACACACTTCATCTCGTAGCTCTTTGTGAGGACGGCGTCGGAGAAGTAGTCGTTGGGCGAGAAGTGAAACTTGAGAGTGAAACCCATTGGCTCGCTTGACAGCTCTACGGTGATGTCTGTGAGATGGTGAAGAATTGGTTCGTCGTGCTCCTACAAAAATAAACGCAGCATTACACTTCTGTAGGTGCCCTAACGACTAATACCAACAAAAATAAATTATTTTTGAAAATGACCGTTCCGCTTCGATCCTCAGACCCACCACCAAATAAGGACTTTATTTGCTATTAGGATCATACTCATTAGTTGCGTTTTTGCAGATGCCATGGTATCTGATACCACAGTCAAAAGGAGTTTTTGCAGTTATCGTGTTATCTGGCCGGTTATCGTGGTATCTGAAAAAGTCATCTCACTTTCATCGGTTTTTGTCAACTTGGTGGGAAAGAAGTTTGGCCTTTAGTGATGTGACTGAATATCAGTTTTTCTTTTGGGATGACTTCGAAAAGCGGAATTTTGGCAATTGTCGTTTTTGCAGAGCAACTATGAGATACCACGGATACTGCAAAAACGACTAACCGCAGATCCAGTTACCGTGGTAATAGATACCATGGTATCTGCAAAAACGCAACTATTGTTGAGAAAAGATAAGCGCTAATCGCATAAGTTCGCGAACGGGTTATTGATAGCTGAGTGGTAAAGGCGTGGATTTGGACCCCGAGTTCAAATTCTCGTTAAGGCCCTCGACTGATCCCCTGGTGTAGTTCTGTAAGGCTAGCCCCAGACGACACAGCAATGAAACAGGCACCCAGAAGAATCTAGAGTAAAGCAAGGAAAGCGTCCAACAACCACGCATCGCACTCCCGGCCGAGAGAAGTGAAACAGGACACGGGCAACCTGCGTTACGGGAGCCTTGAATAGTCTGTGGAAGTTGGGTTTCGCTTTTTTCTTCTAATCGATACCGGAACAGGAGCTGACAAGCTTCGGAAAAATGCTAAATTTACCCCAAATCTTTAACAATCTTCAGGACTGAGTTTCACGTTCGGGGTAGTTAACCCTAGGTTCACACTGCTGCTTCGTATGCGACACGATTTTTTCTTTGATGTTCCGACGTGCGACGGAACCGCATGCACGTTACCACCACCACGCAGACGCAAAAGGAAAACGAAATTTTTCGTCGAGATTACTCTGCAAAAGGACAAAGAAGCCCTCGAGGAAACGACCTCTGAAGATGCTGGGTGATTACCCATCTGAATACCCACCCACTTATTAGGAAATTTTCAGTCAAACCCTATTTGTCATCTTGCTCAAAACAGGTTGAAGTCTATTCAGAAGATGTTTTGCATTCAGCCATCCTAGGATTACAGTCAGACAAGGTAGAGCAATTTTTAGTCTTGAAAATTAACCAATCTTTGTTTTTTCTTTTCTTTTCCCTCAAAAAATCGCATGCGTTATGTCGGATCAGTTGAAATATTTCAACGCATCCGACACTGCGACAAAACGCAAAGTTCTACTTTGCTTGTCGCATGATTTGTGTCGTATGTCGCATGACGCAGAATTTTGCGCGAAATCGTGGCAGTGTGAACCAGGGGAAAGATAGCGGTTTCACATGAGGCGTCATACGCAGAACATCAGTCGGAGGAACATCAGGAGCGCAGCGAGTGTATGCTCAGACGTCATTTTTGCAGTCCAGCCAGAGAATTCATGTATGGTGAACAGACGGCAGTGTGCAGCTTCCCCAGTCCCCACGAACGTACTGACTTCTCCTAGCACCGAAGAGAGGAATCTCACTGACTCACAAATAACAGAGCCAACTACAGCGGTTCAATTCGGCAACAGTGGGTTCCACAGAATCCCTCAAAAGCAACCCGAGACGAATTCCCGTTCACTAAGCTAGTTTTTCGATGGATAGTTATGGTTTTAGTGGCTAGTTTTTTCTTTTTTCTTTACCAGGCTTATACATACTAATCATCCAACAGGAAAAGACAGGACGTCGAGGGACAGAGTACCTGATCTCAATTGACTGCCTAATTGCATTATGCAGCGTCTGGAACTCTTCCCATTTCGAATCTTTCCAGAACCCGACACGAAAACAAACATGCAAGAAAGAACCTGTCCAAACAAACGGCAACGCCGAAATGTGGCAGGAAATGGAAAAGAAACAGAAGTGCCTCGCCTGGGGGAATTCTCCGCTTTCTCCGACGTCTTCGTTTATTTGCAGGGAAACGGGAAAACCTGCTTAGCAACAAATTCAACGGAGTAGGGCTCGAGGACCGGCGTAAATTGGATGTCTGAGAGGAACATAATTGACGACGATTAAGAGCAATGGAATTCCTTCCTATTATTCTTAAATTATTCCTATTATATAAAGGGTGGGGTGGAAGAGATATTTGCTAGAAGAAAATGAAGAAAGAGCAGACTTGAGGGTTGCCACAATCCTTTTCTGCTGACCAGTAGGAGAGGTGAGGTTCTCACCTTTCCGCAAGGTCAGCCCTCAGCCGTTTCACAACTGGAACGGAAGAAGATGCAAGCAACAATCAGGATTGTAATTAAGACGTAGTGGTGTAAAAAAAAACCCTCAGACAAGCTTCCGAACCAGTCCATACCCTTCAACCAGTTTTTTGCAGACATGTAAGATACCAGAATAGTTTTGTCCCCCCCCCCCCACGCTGTCTGTTACCCAAATCTTTATCTTTGAACATGGTTTGTCTTCAGTGTTCTCACGTGCAATTCGACCACGTTCTATTGTATGTTGACCATTTTGGTTAGCTATCCTTCCAGTCCGTAATTGGTGTTAAATAAAGTTGGATTGAACAGAAATTTCCTGTGCAGAATGGTTTCAGACGCATATTTACAAGACTTGCATCTACCCTGTTATACATCAGACAAAAACATGGTGAGCTGGCAAGTCCGAAATTCCTTACAGTCAGGTCGTCCAGACTGAAGAGGGCGACCACAGTCATTTTGAGAGGAATACTGGCAATCAGTTTTCTCCATACCCTGCCAACTCTTCTGCCCAATTTTTACAGTTTTATCCCATCGTTTATTTTTGGTTACATCTTGTAAGTGTATTAGTTAACTTGTTTCGTTTCTGTGTATTTCGTAAATATTTAATTCCTCTTCTAGCATTAAGCTATTTGGAAATAAACTTGATCGATTCCTAATTCGGATAATTAAAATATGAATTCGGAGAGTTATATGTAGCCTTATGCAGGATTAAAACGCTAGAATGCAAAATGTCCAAAGTCGGTGACGCACAACTACTAAAATACGATAAAGGAGAGACTTCTTACAGTGCAGACCTTACTATCGTCTTTTCAATCAATGCATCCTTCCTTAGAGGTTGGAACGACCGCAGTAACTCTGACACGACTCTAAAGTGATGTCAACATGGTCAAATTACACCTTGTGAGACGCATTTGCTGCCCCTCAGATATATTTACTACAGAAATCAATCTAAACTTTGGTAAATTAGTTGCCAACGTTAACTTGCAGTGACTTGGATACAAATTGTTATTTAGTATTTCATGAACAGTAACGGATGTTGTGAGTTCCGGAGAGCGTACAAATTATCTACTTGCTAGAATAACCTCTTTAATACGCAAAACCATATTATCTGAGAGAATTTTCGTTTTAATTTTTCAGCATATGTCGTAAGTTATTACAGCTGTTCCGACGAAGACCGATTTCTTGGCAAACCACGGAAACGCTAAATTACTCCTGGCTGTCGACTGGTACACACCTTTTCTCGAATCTTTATAAGAAGCCAGAAACATTTGCAGCATACTGCCCAAGCTTTCTGTATAGCCTACGCGAGGGTACAATGTTCTCAAGGCTAGCCGCGGAATACCCAGCCATCAAAACTGCTAGTCTACCTGGCAAAGCCCGGGGAAATTTTGGATAAGTACTCCGCCCCCTCTCTCACGCTCTATTTCCTGACCAATTGCTACTAAAAATTACAGGCTGACGTACCTGAAGCATGGCGGCAATCATATCCACGTTCTTGAAAATGGTGAGCCAGAATTCAGGGACTCCCTTAACATCGGCGGGGAGAGCGTCCTTCTTGTCGCCGATTTGTGCTTTGGCCTTAACTTCGTCGGACAATTCCTCATCATTGTCCTCATCTGATGCCCAATCAGCTTCATTGTCTGCCGGCTCGTAGTCGCCGTTGGTGATCTGAGCTCTCTAGAAGAAAAAAAAATGGTAATGGGCTGATCCTACATACCCCTCTGTCGCACCCAGCCTTTTTAAAATGGAAAGCTTTCCAATATGTTTAAAAGAAACACAATGTTTTAACACTGCTTTATGACCCGGAAAAAGAATTATGGTTTCTGGATACACCACTACTAAATTTCAATAAGTACGTTTTGTACGGTCATTGTTAATTGTTTGTGATTGAAGCATATTTGTAGTATAAAAATAAAAGCTTTTTCCTCTCTTTTACACCCATCTTTAAAGTTTTGCTGTAAGCATCCATGAAATAATTCTGACAATTTACAAAACACACGTTTACAGAAGTAAAAACGTCAAAGCTAGGATGTCTCCAATCTGCAAACATGTATGTTGTGATCCCAACACAAGTAAAAACCAATAAACCAGACCTACCTTTTCATACAGAGGGAGATACAGCTGGTGATATTTAACTTCTAGATTGTGAACTTCTTCAAAGAATTTGGCCTCTGTCTTGATGGCTTCAAACTGCAACTTTTTCAGGGCTTTTATCCTCCTCTTCACTGCAGGTGGCAGGGACTGAAATTTGGACACAATTAACTAAATATAATAATACTAGTTTCTAAAAAATGTACATAAGCAATCCAGAAATTACACAGACTACACAGATAGATCAGGGAATCTTCTCTCTTGTTATATTTGTGTTATGTACTGTGTGTAGTAGACCAAGAATGAAATGAAAATAAAAAGGGAGGAAAGGGGGATGAGAAGGATGAACCTAAAAGGTCTGTTTGTTCATGGCCCTTGTACTCCAGTCTCAAATACAAGCTAGCGTGCCATTGAAATGCACAAGATTCTTTTCCTTCTAGGCCAATAGACCAAGTTGTACAGTGTTGTATCATTTTAGTATATAAATACAAACTTGAATACTTCACATAAAAACGTACTCTGCAGTAAGCCTTTCCGAAGAAAAACTGATAAGCTTTTCATCAGTCCTGAATTTTTTTTTGATCATTACCTGAATGTAATCTGAAGACTGTCCAACCATAGAATTTAGCCTAGACTGCAATGCAGCCAAAACTGCTGGGTTTTGAAGAAGTTCCCCAGCAATATTTGCCTTGTTACCGGAGTCGGTGTCCATCTGTTTGTCATCTGCCATTTCAAAGCCCTGTATAAAAATAATGAGAGTCAGGAGTAAATACAACAACGGATTTATTAAACGAACTGACAATCTCACAATTATTTTTGAAAATATAGAGTTCCAAGCAACTAAAGGAGGTATCTACACTTGGAACTGAGACTACAGAAGTTTCACGAGCCCTAATATGGGTCCAGGAAGCAAAATAACACACCTAAGTGCATGATGCTGCACATTTTGGGTTTCCTCCAAAATCCAACAATGACTGTTGACAAGAAAGAAAGATCCACAAAACTACTAAATTTAAGCTTTAATAAAACACTGGAAACTAACAGCCTACTTTCAACATTACCTAACTCTATCGTCAATGGTAGATTGCAGAATAAAAAGAAGTCAAATCACTCTTTAAAAACTCTTGCTCTTTATTGCTCCAGTCTATTTCTTTTAACTCATATCAAATCTTCCTATAGATTCCAATCTAGCCTACAGTGTTTTGGTACCTAGTCTTTGTTTCTTCCTTTTTCTTTACCCTCCTTTTCAGATGGGTTACGGATAACATCATACTCCCTATTCGGATGCATTTTATTCCAGGTCCGCGTTGTTAAACATGGGTATAAATGAGAGGATCTACAGATTTAAAAAAAAGAATTTTGTCTGTTTCCGAAAACTAATCGACTGAGGAAATATCCAGAAGTTCAAAACAGGAAGGCAGAAAAGGATTGAAGAACCCAACTCCATCACATTGAGAAGAAGATTCTTTCTGTAGGAAATATACACAAATCTACTGAGTTACAAACAGGTATGGATGGCTAAGAAATTATCTTCCAACACGTAAACTGTTGTTTCAGCTTCAACCTGGGATTTTTGTCATGCTTTCTCATTCATATTACTTAAGTTAAACAGATCAGATCTTTTAGCATTTGTCGAGTAAATTGTATTGGAATTCCATACAGTTGTTATGTCCTCTTGCTGAGGACCCAACACAGGATTCGATTGTTCCTAGGTCGTTTTAAAAATGTAAATGCGACCGCCACCTCTCTGGCCACTCGGCTCTATATATAGGTATCCAAATAGGCTACATATTCACAGATAGGAATAAACTAACCACTTAACATTTCTGAGATAAAACAGGACAAATAAGTGCAACATCACGCCAGCATCATGCTTGTATGGAGTTCCTATACAACTTAGTTTAGACTACTTGGCACTGTCAAATACGATTTATTGTGATTTGCAGTCAGCTTGGGCTCGGTTTGAAGAAATATTTATCTCTGACTGTTTCTTTTCACCACAAAAATCACATACAAAAATAGACGGCAGATGAAACTGATTTCAAAAGTAAGTCGAAACACTTGTTCTAAGGAAATTTTAAGTTCTTGTTCATTATTACCATTTAGTCCAAAATTTAGAAGAAGTTCGAAGATGCGTAACTCTACTGTAATGTACCAAAAAATAAAATATATAACTTACTGAAACACGCCGATTTCAGAAGAGCAGGCCCTGGACGAAAAGAAGACTGTAGAAATAATTGGCGATTGAAATGATGAAAGTGTATCAGTAGGAGCCAAGGAGCTCAGAAAACTCAACAACAAGAAGTTGCACGCAAGAAGAAACAGAAGAAGTCGTCAGTTTCAACGTTGAAAATAAAAAAATGAAAAAGAAACTTTTGGATGTTGGTCTGTCCCTGCGAGGAGCCCTTGTGAGTCGGCTTGGTCGATATATCGAATTTCTTCACTGCTTTTTCTTGAACCTTTAATAAGTGTCTGCTTAGCATGTCAAACCAGCTGGAACTGAACAGGAAAAATTAAATTACAGAAAATGTCTTGCTACAACCCTCTTAGATTCTCTGATGCAGCACAGTCAATTTTTCCATGAATAGAAGCATGATGCCCCCCCCATGTTTTTTTGTTTTTGTGCCTTAAGGGCTTAAGGCATTTTTCTATGCTCTCACCAGCTCTCACAAACAGTTTGTGGGTCAACTGTGGCTCGAAAAGAGTGTTTCTGTGGTCTTCCATGCAGCCCACAAGTGTGTTCCCTGACCAACAAGATTTTTGTGCTCAGATTTGACAAACAACTGGCAAGGTGATTGTCGATTTTGTGGCTCGATTCTGGCAGGAAATTCAAATTAGCAGCAAAATAGTATTTCATTCTCCAACAAAATAGGCATCCCGATCTCAACATTGAAAACGAAGGCTATCCTGTTCCACAGAAGGAAATCTACACCTCAGCCCAAATTGAAGATGGAAGGTGCTGACGTGCAATACATCGCAAATCCCACAGTACTCGGGATCACCCTAGACCAGCAACTGACCTGGAGAAAACACATTGACGTGGTGAAGAAACGATGCCTGTCAAGACTGACAATCATGAAGCGTCTAACGAACTCCAAATGGGCTAACTCCTCATCATCCCTTTCGAAGTTCTACACCACCTACATAAGGCCCTGCCTGGAGTATGGCCTGGTCGTGTACGGAAGCTGCTGCAAAAGCTACCTCGCCATTCTGGAAACGGTTCAAAATATGGCCATAAGAATCGCGCTTGGGGTCCACCATCACACGGCCAGCAACAGAGCAAGACAACTAGCGGGTCTCCCTTCGATCAAAGACCAAGCAACGCAGCTAATAACCAACTACTTCTCGAAAATTCAAGCCTTGGGCCCTGATCACCACATCTTCCAGCTCACTTTCCTTAGAAGCCCTGCAAATCCGCATCATGGGAGCTTTTTACCGTGCAGCACCCAAATTGGAGAATCCCAGCCCCTCGCGTTTGCAAGTTTCCCCCTTCAGTGCTGTGGGAAATGGCACAACCAGGCGTCCAGCTGACACTGCTTGAAGGAAAGAAAACGGACTACTCACCCTTACAAATTCAGTCTCTCTTCTTGGAATGCATCCAAACAACATACGCTAACCACTTACGTATATACACAGATGGCTCGGTCATAGCGGAAAAAGCTGTGGCGGCAGCAGTATTCCCAGCTTACTCCTTAAACCTGGCTAAGGCTCTCCCAGCAAGATCGTCTATCCTGAGTGCCGAAGTTACGGCCATAAATGAAGCGCTGAAGGTGCTGACGGCTAAACCACCACCATCGCAGAAGGCTGTCATCCTGTCGGGCTCTCAGTCGGCCCTAAAACTCGTAAGGAACATCCAATGGGACACACCAGACTCGGACATCGCGGACATGAGGAAGTTTCTCTGTGACCTGGGGCAGCTTGGCGTTACAGTAGACTTCCAACACGTCCCCAGCCACCAAGGCATAAGATACAATGAGGTAGCCGACAAGATTGCCAATTCAACAGCGAATAGTCTACAAAATCAGCCGACAACACCAGCAACCTTCCGAGACCTCCTTCGCCAGCGCCGAATAGGCACGAAACTCCGACCCTTGCTGCCAATCTTCAGAGATGCAGATGACAACAGAGCCTATTTCAAAGTTAAGAGCATGGCACTGATTCTTCGTAAAGAACTTTTCCAGTGGAAGAAGACAGCGGACCCAAGATGCCGGCTTTGTAGCAGTGCCGCCGAAACTCTACAGCATCTGGTGCTCGAGTGCCCCTGCAACGCAGAGCTCGCTAGCTGGTGCAGAAACTCACACGGGACAGCCGGAGGGCCAGTCTCTATCGGTGAGCTTATCGACTCAACTCGCCCAGCCCCAGAAGAGCGACGAATCTTCAAGAAAATCATCGAATTCCTCCGAAGCATTGACGTCCTGTGAGCCATCGGGATCGACCCACGAAGAGCAACCCGGAGCAACCTACCCCAGGCCGAAAGGGTTCCGAAGGGTCCGAGCCCAAGAGCCAGAAGTTTTTTGGATTGGCCTTGTTTTTGTTGCATGCTGCAGGTCCACCTCTCGTCCGATTCCGGACTGATTCTTTCTACATCCGTTTTTGCACTGCAGCGCTTCTAGAGAATCACGCACTTGCTCACCGACCAAGTCCGTGCTTCCCTGCAAGATGCTGCAGCCCTGCCGCTTAAACCAAGAAGAAAGTGAATCCAAAAACTCATATTGTGCAAAAGCAAAGAAGTGCTGCAGCAGCGATGCAGAAGCAACAAAAATGAGGCTAGTGTCTAAACAATAAAGGTAACTACTTTTTGCGAGCATGTAGACTTAAAACTGAGGATGGTTCTTGTACAGAATGGTAAGGAAATAAGCCTGGACTTCTATTTATTGAGATTTTACATGAATTTTCTTTTTATTTTTAGATATCTGGAATTACCGCCAAAAAAATAGACAAAATGGAGTTTCCATGAGTTTCAACTAGTGGCTTGATCGTGCGGCATACAATCGTGTTCCGCGACAAACACTCAGAAGTGTGTGTCCCATAACTGTGTCTTGGAAAAAGGCCTTTTGTGGATTCATCTCAAGCATTGCATTGTCTTTGTAGAGTGTTAAGTTGAACATAACCTAAAGGAAAGCATCAAAATTCAGACAGATGTCTACGTTCTTTTTCTTCTTTGTTGTTGCAAGGACAGTATTACCTTTACAGTTTCATGAATTAGGTTGAATAAAATAGCATAACTTAGCACCAAAAGTCAGAAATTCCAATTTGAGTAGCTTTGGGCCCTAAAGAGGACCCTTGCCAAGAAAGGGAGAAATATAGCTTTAATAAAATCTCAGCTAATATATCCATTTTGCAAGTGTTGACTAAATTGTGTCAGAATTCCATACAGTTGTGACCTAGATAGAGCGTGTTCCATCCTACTTACCGTAGTTACCACGCATGAGGTCACAAATTCTGGCTTTTTTCCGTCAAGGCTGGAACAATCTTTCTATTTTCCAGCAGGATATCATGCCTCAGCGAAACCGACCAATCACGTTGCAGAGATGCGTAGTTACTACGCTTACCACGCTCCCGAGCATGGTAAGCAAATAGTAACTATTAGTTACTATTTCGAGAAGGTTGGAACGGTCAGCGTAGTAACTTTTCGTGAGGATGGAACGGAAATAGTAACAAACAGTAACTATTGTTAGAAGGGTGGAACACGCTCATAGTGACGTCATGTGATTGAGGACCCAACATACGATTTCACTGTCCCTAGGTTGATTATAAATGTAAAGGTGTCCGGCAAGGCTCCGGCAGCTCATGTATACTCAAATATATATTTACCGAAAGGAGTAAACTACAATTTGTCATTTTCTGAGGTAAAATAGATCAAATGGGTGAGATGTCAGGCTTGTATGGAATTCAGATACAACCTAGATTAGACCATAGATATGGTCTCGGACAGCTATCGGACATTTACCAATGGTAAAACACATTTATTCAAACAATCTTTACAACGTAATACGATTTTTCGAATTTCGATTGCCAATTTTTTGTGAGCTTTGGTGTCATTTCTTCCTTCTTGAATTCCTATCGCTGAAATTAAAACACAGTGGTTAAATACTTGTTCGATATTCTTTTAGTCACTAGCAGATGTAATCCAGTATTCTGAATAGGTTTATGTTGTTGAACACAAGTAAAATACAGAGTAAATATTTCTTGCACAAAAATTCGAACAGAAGTCATTGCCGGAATTTTGGGAACCAGTGTGATATTGGATATTCCTTCAGCCGAAGCTGACTGCAAGTAATATTGGACTGTGTAAAACAGATAAGTCAGCTACATTTTATTAGAGCTATATTTTGGCCCTTTTTGGCAAGGTTTTCTTCAGGCTCAAGCTGGAAAACGAACTTGTCAAGACAAGTTCATTTTCCAGCTTGAGCCTGAAGAGCACCCTTGCCAAGAAGGGCTTAACTATAGCTCTAATAAAATGTAGCTGACTTGTCCGTTTTGCACCTAACTAATTTCAGTGACTTTGATATGTTAGCCCTCTTTAACAAAAATAATTGCCTTTTCCCAGCATTTTATTGCTATACTGAACCGTTTCTAAGCAATCAAAAACTAAAATTTGGCCAGTCTTTGATTAGGGTTTTCTCTCATCAAAAGGTTACATTTGTGCCAAAAGCTAGTGGCAGTTTAGTTTTTGGGTTTTGTGCAACTTTTTGGCTATTCTATTTTTTTGCAAGTGCTGTAACTTCACTGTGGCAACAGTGCTGCAACAGTGAACAGTTGGCTGTTAGCTGAGATCAAGTTCTTTATCTCTCCTTTCCGTCTGACTGTGTCATAAGCAAGAAACAAATCCACAGCAGCGTAAAATTTAGGGAAGTGTTCATAGAACCTATACAGTACTGTGTTTCATAACCACTTCTTTGTTTCAGAATTTGACACAGCAAGTCCGAAAATTGAACCTCCTTGAATACCAGAGCAAAATTCTGCTTGACAAACACAAGGTTAATGTACAAAAATTCAAAGTTGTGTCTGATGCCTCAGAAGTGAAATCGGTCTCAAAGCAATTAGGTAGGTCCTTCAGTTTCTGTTTCAGTTCTGGGAAGGGAATTTTCAGAATACCTCCTCTGCTGCAACAATTTTTGAGGAAAGCTTGAGCTTTAATGTGTAAGAAGAACAGCACCCTAAGGTTGAACTTTTTCATTATTATTTTTTTTTAACTAAATTAGAGTGTGTTTTACCTAGCCAAGAAATTATGCAAAGCATCGAGTCAAGTCACCCGTGATATTTCTCCACTACCATAATTGGCTTCTGTCTATTTCAGATTCGATTTGGACAAACTGTGAGCCTTGGAGCCATTGTGACATATAAATGCCACTAAATGAGGAAAGAATAAAAATTGTACACACATATTTTAAACTTATTGCAGCATGGTATATAGTTCCAGAAGTAAAATTTGCCTGATGGTGGTTCGAAGGCTGGTGGAATTGCAAATGCTAAAAAAATACTTCGTCGGTGAACCCCAGTCTACTATGAATGGAATATCCTCTGAATCCATAATTGCTTTTTCTTCTTAGATGCTAAAGAGTATGTGGTGAAAGCGCAAGTTTTGGCTGGAGGAAGAGGCCTGGGGCACTTCGATTCTGGCTTCAAAGGAGGAGTCCATCTTACCAAAGAGTAAGGAAAGTTAGTTCGAAAATTTTGGTCTGTGGCAATGCATTTTAAGTAAAGGAAAAGAAAGAAAAAATAACCTTGTTGTTTCAGGCATTTCCAAGGCACATAAAACGACAGGCTACTCTAGGAATATTATTATCACCCATTTTTCTGTAAGTATGTACTGTGTCAGGAAATATGTCAGGTTTACAGTAGTATTTCTGTTATCTAAAAACCTGTAGTTTTTCTGTATCTTGTCCTTTTCAATCAATCACTTGTTTCTTTAAGCCAAATAGCTTACAGATAGAGAAGGCAGTTGAAGCCGTACAAACTATTCACAACTGATGATAAGAAAAAGGACAAGTATACATTTTCTTCTGAAAATTAAGAAAAATGTCCTGTGATAGATGCTGGTATAAAACGGATTGACTAAAACAATAGGGCTAGTCAAAAAATGACTGCCACTGTTTCTCAGGCCGATGCTCGGACGACGAGAATGGAAGATGGAATATAATGGCCTATCTGGGACTAGTCTCGACCTTTCCCCCACTATTTTAGAAAGTAAACAAAAAACGATATTTTCGTTTTTTGTTGTTGGTCAACTAATTATTCCTCTAGGATTTTGCGCGAGGATATTTTGGTTGCTTGGGTATTTCGCTTGCTTTTCCGGCAACCGTCCTCAGCGAAAAACATACAATCGTAAAGTCCACAACAATACCAACAGAAAAACGATGCGGAACCAACAAGCCACACAACGACAATGATGCGGATTCAACGAGGCATACATAAAAATAAGATAACGAATATCAAAATGTGTGTGTTCAAAAATCTGTGCTTTTTCTACAAATAGTCTGTATATATGTACAATTCAATGATTGTTTTTACAAGTATTCGCCCGGGAAAGCGCAGAAGCTTTCACCCGGAATTCAGCCAGTTATTAGAACCAAACACTTATGTATAAGCACTTTCTAACAAACTTTCACACGACTGATCAAGAATTTTTTTTTTCGTAATGAATGGTCAGCTTGGCTTCAAACCCTAAAATTTGGAAAGTGCATTTTATCAAGAACAATCAGATAGAACCTCCGTCTTTAGTCCCATGCAGCGACTATGAATACCCCGACAAAACTGAGCAGACCTAGAGGTATTTACTCTAGATTCGAGCTCATGTTGATAGCCGCTTGCTCATCTTCCGTCTTCGCCGTCGCTAAAAAATGCAGGAGGCGTACCCCGCGTGCTGACCCGCTCTGAAGCGCGTCCATGGAACCAGTCAGCTTTTTGACTTCTACTTTCCCTCAAGGCGGCTTCACAGCGACTTAGGTATTTGTAGAGGTAACGAAACGTTATCTGGGGCGAAGCTTCTAACCTACGCTCGTTCGCAGCGGACAGGGCACGATGAAATATGTGACTCTGCATAGTCATATTTACAGAGCTAGGAAGACGCTGGTTGTATCTGATTATTTGTTCTTGATTTTGTACCGTATTTTCCCAGTAAGCTATGATTTGTGCTGCTGTCTTTTGAGGACTTTCAGGGCAGTCATAGAGCTATTAAGAAAGATACCAGGTCAATGTGGGATATGGAAACACTCGAAGGGCCGGGTTTGAGTGACACGAGCAATAGTAGCTCGTAGCCTCTTTAGTTAAGTGTACGTTTTTTTTTTAGCCCAGAAAAAGTCTCTTATCTAGTGGAGCAGATGTTAAATAGACGGCTGATCACAAAGCAGACACCAAAAGAAGGCATTCCAGTCCACCATGTAATGGTAGCAGAGTCCATTGACATTCACAGAGAAACATATCTTTGCATCCTCATGGATAGGTAATAGGATTTTCTGCACATTCTCTATGTTAAGGGCTTATGTGAAGGGCTTACTCGTATATTTACAGCGGATGACCAGTGTTTCTGCTGAAAAGTATCAGAGTTAGATAACCTAACCGCCCAGTAACCATCGCGCCCACTTACAGAAGAAAGCGATCCCTGATTACCGTTAACAATCAGCTAAAATTCTACTTCCATGCAAAATAGACATGCTAACCAGACACCGGGAACGACCGAGTGCTTCATTGCATCTCGCAGACCTACTTGAAATGTACAAATACAGGGTCAGGCCCAAGTTGGAAAGCGGGAACGTCCTTGACTCCCCGTACCAGTTGAATGCCAAGAGTTAATCGAATGGGTCTAAAGACGAGCCACCAAAGCTGTTCTGGGACTTGGGACACTACCATACGAGCAACGATTGCGACGAATGAACGTCCAATTCGAAATTACCGAGAGCGTGTTCCATCCTACTTACCGTAGTTACCACGCGTGACGTCACAAATTCTGCCTTTTTGTCGTCAAGGCTGGAACGATTTTTGTATTTTCCAGCGAAATATCATACCACGGGTGAATCCGACCAATCACGTGACAGAGATTCGTGGTTACTACGCTTACCACGCTCCCGAGCGTGGTAAGCAAATAGTTACTATTGGTTACTATTTCGACAAGGCTGGAACGGTCAGCGTAGTAACTTTTCGTGAGGCTGGAACGGGTTTAGTAACTAATAGTTACTATTGGTACGAGGGTGGAACACGCTCCGAGTAAGAGGGTGTGGAGTTATATGCTACTGGTCTTTGAACTACCTAGTTCCAGTCCTCTTGTCACCAGTGAGACGTCAGACGGAATCAAAATGACTAGGATGGCTAGATCGAACCATGGGGGAAGGGCTGGCACTCCCCCCCCCTCTCCAGGAGGTGTAACTCGGATCTAGTCCCATCATCAGACGCAAGCGACTCATCGGATTATGCTTGACTTGTTGCTTGCGACTTCCGGTTCAAGAGGCATAGAATGCTTTAAAGATGCATGCGAGGAGGCTTGCCTGTGTTGTCTTCAAGTTTTGGGCGTACCCAACATTGCCTACTTAACATAACTATGCGGTTTTTTGGTCTGAACCAACGACTGAGAGCTTTCATCAGGCTTTCGGTTATCGGCGAAACTTTTTGTCAGTTCCCGGAAAGCAGCGGGCGCGCTTACGATTTTTTTGTAGCCGCCACATTGTTTTTGTTGGCGGCTAGGAGTAGATGCCCTATAGTCGCCGCTATGTGTCATATACTTTTTTTGTGTAGGGGGAAAGTGGTCACAGAAGCCGAAGAGAGATAACAGAGAGGAAAATATGTGCTGATCTCGTGCAGTGGATTTGTTTTTTGAAGTCAGGCCAACGAGGATTTAGCCTAAAAGTCATCATACTGGAAAAAATATACGAATCAAGGGGGTGTACGGATGTTTGCATATAGGTCGGAACCCAAACAGATGAAAGTGACACAGACGAAACTTAGTTATGTAGGTTAAAAAGAAGAAGATGTAGTTCTCTTTGGTCAGAATGTTCAGTTTTCTTTTACGTTCAGGGAACACAACGGTCCGGTTCTCATCGCATCGCCCGCTGGCGGGACTGACATTGAGGATGTTGCTGAGAAGACACCCCATTTGATCAGAACCATCCCTATTGACATTATCGAAGGCATTCCAAGGAAGACAGCAGAAGAAGTGGCAGAATTTTTGGAATTCAAGGGAGTCGCCAAAAACAGGGTAAAGTATTGTACATGTTCAGATGAATGCGTCATATGCCTCTAAGCACTTAGTAGCGTGCTTGCGTGGTAAAGCACTTGAATGTACTTTATAACGTACGGTAATGAATACTTGCTATAGAAATGCCTTTAAACGTGCAACAGCGTGCGTTATAAGGATTTACTGTTCTTGGTTGGACATTCCTATGGCTGCTACAGGTTGAGCTAGGCGTGTCGTGGCTCGAAGCAACAGGGAAGATTTGTCACGGCTGGCGAATCAGCAAATGGGAGTCGTCGGTGGAGAAACAACACTTATTATTTCGTAAATAGTTTATTCATCTTCTAGCTTTAAGCTATTTGGAAGTAAATTTGATTGTCGATTATCGCTCGTCAAATTGGTTAGCAGTAAAAAGGACCTGTCCATAAGCATTTCTTGCAGCTGAAGCTGCCATCGCAGTTCATTTTGCTAGCTTGAGCGAAGAAGACCATCGCCAAGAAGGGCCGAAATATCGCTTGAAACGTCAGCTAACTTTGAGCGCCATCTGATAGCACACGTCTCTACTGCCGACGATGTGATTCACGTGCAAAAATTTCAATATTCTGTGGTCTTCGGCACTAAATCACAGAACTCGCTCCCTCATTTGGTTTAACAAAAAGACGGTCAATTTTTTTTATCAACTTGTTTATTGTTGTTGTTTTTTCCTATAGGCAGCTGATGAAGTATTAAAGCTTTGGGAGCTGTTCAAGGGTGTCGATGCCATCCAGCTGGAAATTAACCCCCTTGCCGAAACCCCAACCGGTGACGTCGTCAGTGTGGATGCAAAACTAGGCTTCGACGATAACGCAAAATTCCGTCAACAAGAGGTCTTCGCTATGGAAGACACGACAGAAAGTGACCCTCGGGAGGTTGAAGCAAGCAAACATAACCTGAATTATATTGGAATGTCTGGGAACATCGGCTGCCTGGGTAAGTTTTAGTACGACGTTGTTATTACATTGTAGAAAGTGGTTTGTGGGCATGGTCGTAAACATCAGCAAAAGTAAGTTGTTTCAATCTCCTGCCTTTGGTTACTAAAATCAAGAACAAATAAAGAGACAGAACTGCTGTCTCCCTATCTTGGTCATACAAACATGCTGAGTCGAGTAAAATAGGGCTGACTCCCGGCGCAAGCGACCGGAGACGCATCAAGCTTCGCGCCATATCACGTTTCGTTACCTCTACGAATAGCTATATCGCTGTTAAGTCGCTGAAGAGGAAATCTAGCAGTCAAGGCTGATTGGTTCTATGGACTCGCTCTAGAGCGGGTCGGCGCGCGGAGGTCGCCTCCTTCAGTATTTCTTGTGTGATAAGCAACGGTGAAGACGGAAGAGGAGTAAACGGGTATCAACATCAGCTCAAAGCAAGAGTAAATACCTCTAGGTCCGCTCAGTTTTGTCGGGGTTTTCATAGTCGCCGCATGCGACTAAAGACAGAAGTTCTATCTGATTATTTGTTCTTGCTAAAATGTACCAATCGTTCTTACAATTTATATGGAGGGAATAGTCGGAACAGCGGTGTTTGCTATTATTAACTTTTGTTAAGAGGTTCATAACATACCAGATGTGGACCTGTGGCTTAATCACGATTATTTAGCACATTTGTTATTGCCAAGGAACGAGAAAATAAGCCGGACTTGAGACATAATTGTGGTTCGATATCGGTTTAGGTTGACAACATTGAAAGAAGGAAAGAAGAATTGCACCTTATCCGACAAAAGTAGATATTTCTACACCATCATCGCCAAGAGTAAAGCAACAAATTAACATTGGAAGGTATAGGATTTCGACTGGGAGACCTTATTATTGGCGTTGGGTAACTATTCTGAACCTGGAAGTTGTGGATCACGTTTCTGCGACCGTTTCTTGGTTGTTTAGTTATAGTTGGCGAGCAAAGTTTAATCAGAAATATGAAGGTTTCCTACTTTTACCACATAAATAAGTTTCGCATTCTGTCGGTCTTTTTCTGCAGCTTCGAGTCGAAGCCTTGCATCCCAGTGGTCAGTACTGCCAATACTGAATGAAAACAGCTCACGCTTCTGACTTGTGTCATAGTTGATCGGTAACTCGATCAGATCAAGTGGGTTCGGTTTTGGTATTGGAAGTTGCTGTAGTACGAAGCAAGATTCACCATTGTAAATAGGCCTCACGCCAGTGTGTATGCTGCTTTACGCTACTGACAGTCATTCTTTCAAGTGAATGGTGCTGGACTTGCAATGGCTACCATGGATATAATCAAGCTATACGGTGGTGAACCAGCTAACTTCCTAGATGTTGGTGGCACCGTCAAAGAGGATCAAGTGCTACATGCCTTCAAGATCCTGACTTCAGGTAAGAATAATGTTTCTGTCATATTTGGCCGTTGTTAGTACGTGTTGGGCAGGCTCATCGAGCAGGAACAAAAGATGTTTCGCCAAATTTAATGACGCTTTCGTCAGTTTAGCAAGATCCCATTTGTTTCAGGATTTTACGGTTTCTGAGGAGAAGCTTAAAGATCCAAATCTTGACTTGTTCATCCTAGTCCAATGCTCGGCTTTTGCTTCATTCAAACCCACCCGCTACTGTGTCCATCGTCTTGATGATACTACAGATTTCAAGCAAGAAAGGAAAAAATGAAACAAAACATTCACAATATATTTGCAAATATTGTGATACCTCCGATTGATTTGTTAAGCTGGAGACACACATTTGTAAGGGACTAATGTTCTTAAGTTGACAACAAAAATTATCACTGATAATTATTCACAAATGATTAATAATCTCATGGAAGGAATTTAGGAATTCTGGCGTCGTGGAATCGGGGAAAGAGTGGCAAACGATGAGCAAATTGGTTAGAGACTACCCGACAGACGTAAATGCTTGTGCAGGTTTGTGATCGTTTACTGTAGAATAGAATATATTTACACAAAAGCCCGAAGATCATGGCAAAAGAATGGAGCTCGGTCTTTCGCGAAGAGCTTTAAACCAGGAGGGATCCCACCTCCTCCCACGGCGGAGGATACCTCCGATTGATTTGTTAAGCTGGAGACACCCTCGACCAATTCACCTTCCATTTTATGTAATTTTGGATGTGTTTTCAGATCCTAACGTGAAAGCAATTTTGGTCAACGTTTTTGGTGGAATCGTCAACTGCGCCACTATTGCCAATGGAATCGTCAAAGCCTCAAAGAACATTAACCTGAAAGTGCCCCTCATCGTTCGGTTAGCAGGTAAGCTATCAACAACCTTCTTCTGTATCTATGTCAGTCAGACAGGGCCTGAGGGGTCAGGCGTTGCCGTCAGAACCCATTTTTGGGATCCCAAAACGTAAGTGGAGGGATACCTATGCAAAAGTTGTCCGCCTGTTAGCACGATAACTCTCGAAGAGAATTAGATATTTTGTTGAAACTTGGTGTAAGGGTTCTTTAGGTCAAGGGTAAGGTCAAGTTCGTAGATGGACTTTGTAGCCCTACATTTAGGGGTGGGGGAAGAGGTTCAAATTAAAGCACAACTGATCAACAAATGATCTTTTCCCTATGTAATGGGTCAGGAAAAACGTTTTCCGAAAATACCATTACTTTCTACCTAGAATTAGCGATTTTCTTGTTAGCGCTTGTCGACTCTGCCCAGCCTTCCTGCTCTCCGACGCGGCGGCTGGGCGCAAAACATCCGAAGCTGAACTCACCGTGGTGCAAAACTGGGAAAACTAAGCAAATAAAATAACTAAAAAACAGAAGATTCTCATATCTCATATATGTGAAAGAGTTGTATGCGGACGCTAAAGATTCCGGCAAACTTTGTGTTGAGTGACGAGCAAAACACGGCAAGGCCGAAAAAGCGCTAAAATTCGTAGGTACTAAACGAAACCATTGAGAAAAGTGGGGATTTTAACAACTTATAATTCCATAGGGGAGCTAGGTATATTATAAAAGGTAGAATAAGCAAGAGGGGCAAACAAAATATTTTTAAACAGCTAATGTGATAGCCGATTATAGGGTAAAAAGACATGCTGAACACGATGGTAAAAAAGATTTTCTCGCCGGACAAGTAGTTCGTCCGGAATCCGGCAAAATTCGGAAAGTTGGTTAAAAGTAAAAGTTTCATTTGAAGTTGATTAAATGTTCGATTTAGGGGTAGAAGACATGCTGAACACTTTTATGAAAAGCATTTTCTACTCGGACAACTATATAGTTCGCCCGGAATCCGGCCAAAACCGGAAAATTTGTTAAAAGCAAAAGTTTTATTTGAAGTTGATCAGGTGACAGGTTGGCTACATATCACGAGACAAGTTTTCACGAGACAAAAATTTCTCGACAAATTTTCGCGAGTCAAGTCAGTCATTTGGCAATTTTTCACTAGACAAATTACCAGGAGACACATTATCATGAGGCAAACCTTGCTCAAGACAAATTTCCGTGAAACAAATTCGGCATAAAGACTTTCTATAAATTGCTCGACTAAGACTTCACGAAGGGCTTCTTTGTAGGCTTTCTTGGTAGGAATACTGGCTGAACTGTCAATTTTTCTCTTCGCTAACTCTCGAACTTTGTCGTTCACAGTCGCTGCGCGGTTACATATGTGGTGGAAGTTAGAGTAAACTTGCCATTACATGCTTTCCCTCGTACTGGACAGCCTTTGTCAGACCATCAGTAGTAGTTGCTTTCTGAAGATGTTGAAAGCAGAACGAACTTGTAGCCACTAGTATGGATTGCAGTCCCTCCTCTTGCGGTTTTCACCATGTCGAACTGGATTTGGGTTGACATTCTGTCTCCAAAACCAAACTGACTACTATCCTAACATGCACTCTCTACTATATATACAGTAGCGCACTCTAAGCTGATTGTCTTAATCCGGGTTGTCTCGTGGAAAGGTTGCCGAATGAATAATTGCCTCTCGAAGATTTGTCTAATGCTATGATCGCCTCGTGCGGAATTTGCCTAGTGACGCTTGTCAAAAGCCGATTGTCTCTTGAAAATTTGTCTCGTGATATGCTCCCGACAGGTTTAGGGGTAAGAAGAGACGCTGAGTCTGTATATGACAATCATTTTTTACCCGGGCATATAATTCGTTCGGAACCCGGTTGTAACCGGAATTTTGTATAGATTAAAGTTTTATTTGAAGTTGATTAGATGTTCTTTATAGAGATAAGAATATACGCTGACAATTAGTTTGCTCGGAATTCGACCGAAACCGGAAATTTGGCAGAAGTAAAGCAGGAAGTTTCGGTCAGTGTCTCAAAATATCTGGACTTGGTTTTCTCTGATCATTAGCCTGGCGAAGACTGGATTTGGCGAAGACAAGACCCAATTGTCTGGATCAAATATTAGATTTTTGGGATCCCATCGAAACCTTTGGTCTTGTTATCACCGGTGACGGATCTGATGGAGGCATAGGTTTACTCGTTCGCCTTTTTTCATTCCACTGCGCAAGCTCGAAACTGTACAATATAAATTTAGGGAATGGGCTTCACGGGACAAGATGGGCACCAATGGCCTACAAATGCTAATAATAACCTAATGCCCGTTTTCAAAATCTTGTGTGTTAAATCGCAAGTATTCTATCTGTTATGTAGTGCGCAGGATTAATGGTGGCCAGGTAAATGGTCGAGGTTTGTAGCAAAGCTACACGAAAGCAATGTTGTCGTGCTACGCAGCTTGTCCCCTACACACGCACATAAGTAAAGTTTGTAAAACCCGCCATCGTAGCTTTAATTTCTGTGTGTTGTAAACCTGTTTGTCTGGTCTAGGCATACACGACAGTCTAGTGAGACCACACAGCCTATAAGACAGACTAGACATACTTCACAGACCAGACAGAGACTCCATGCTGATCAGTCAGTCTAGACCGACTAGGCAGTCTAGAGAGTTCGTAACTTCATGTTTATTATATATATTGTTTTTCTTCCTGTAATATTAGTAATTAATGCTGCTATCCATTTTGTTCATTCAGTAACTAATTAGTATTTGATCACCTATTCACTTTAAGGTTAAGCTCAAAGCTCATGGGACTTCATTAACTCATTTGAGGTTTGTATATAAAGTCAAGTGTAATGTGCTGTATTCGTCATTCTGGTGTCGTGATGACCAGTGCACATGTCTGTTAATAAACTGTACATAGCAACCCAACCTGGTCCTGTCTTTATCCATATTATATGACACCTCGTAAAGTTATTTTCGTTTCCAACTAAACACGAAGCCAAGACGCAAAATAAAATGCACATTAAGAGACACAAGTATACGGGTAACTGGGTCCCCGACTGTATTCCTGTTCCATTGAGCGAGTTCCGTCAGAAACGCAAAATAAGGAACCAGTGAACTTGCAAGGCTTGCGAAAATTGGAAATGACAGTTAAGCGAAAAGCAAGTGGATGTTTGGTTTTTAGTTGAACTTTTCCGTTCCAGGAACAAACGTTGATGCGGCGAAGAAAGTCCTTGCCGACTCCGGCCTTCCCATTCACAGTGCAAGTGATTTGGACGATGCTGCCAGAAAAGCCGTTGCAAGTCTCGCCCCGTGATAATAAAACGTGCGCTTTCTTTTTAAATTGTAACGTAGCCGCTACGCAATTCGTACGTTTTGTTTTTGTTGGGACCACTGTTATTGAGAATAAGATGACTAACAAGTTCCTCAGTTGTCACAAGGTTGTCATTGGGTAATTGTGGTGTTTTGATGTGAAGAAACCCCCGCTTGGCGGTTATCCGTAGCGTACCCCTTTCTGTGCAGATTGTCTATGTTCGGTTAGATGGTTCTAAACCACGATGCGGTTTAGTGTCTATTAGTCCCATAAAGATCATCACCACTGTACAAGAAATGTCGCCCGAAGATGACTCAAATATTATGTCAACCAATCAAAGGCGTTCCTTGCGGACAGCCGTGTTGACGCTTTCGGCTCTCCGCTATGCATTCGGCGATTCTTCATCGGCACGAAGAGTTCTAGATTAATGTATGATTTGATAAGCTACTCCTAGTTGGCGCGGAAAACTCGTGATCAAAACAAGAATGAAAACTCGAGAATTGGTAAAGGTCAGAGCCTCGTTTTTGTTGTAATAGCGCTGCCGCATCGCTGCTACAGCACTTCTTTGCTTTTGCACAATATGCGTCTTTGGATTCAATTTCTTCTTGGTTGAAGCGGCAGCGCTGCAGCATCTTGCAGGGAAGCACGGACTTGGTCGGTGAGCAAGTTCGTGATTCTCGAGAAGCGCTGCCGTCTTCCTCGGAAGCGCTGCAGTGTAAAAAAAACGGATGTAGAAAGAATCAGTCCGGAATCGGCCGAGAAGTGGACCTGCAGCATGCAACAAAAACGAGGCTCAGGTGTTACTAGACTAAAGAAAACCATGTCAAGCTAATATTAGTGATCGATCAGTAGTAAATAAGTAATCGTAACGTCACAGTCAGAAACTCTAGCTTCAAAGAGTTTCAGGCACCAATCCGAAACGTTTCCAATCGTGCTTAATGCTAGAAACGCTCATTTGGAAAATCACGAAATATTTCCTTCTGCAGAAGAAAGGTGCGAACCTCCCTCATCGTGAAAGCTGTGCACTATCCCTTCAGTTTCAAAAGTTGAAAGCTTCCCTTTTAACGTCTGGATATGTTATACTATCTCAGGTAGCGTTCCAGTGATGTTATTATAAGTTACGATGATAAGAGAAGGGGCGAGCGCCGTATTGTGGTAGTTATCACGTTCTCTGGAACGAAAACAATAGTTGCGTTTTTTGCCTTTCCTCCGTAGGTCGGTTAACCTACCTACTTGCCACTATTGACCGTTTTTTCGTCTCGCCGGTCAGTTCGACTGAGCTCTAAAAAACGGCTAATAAGAAAAAATGGCGTCTTCCAGTCGCACGTGCCTATCTATCCAATGAGAATTTTGAATTCCCCGCCGTTCCAAGAGCGTAGGTCGGTTGGATGGAGCTCAGACCTCAGTCAACAGGTCGGTTAACCGACCGACGAACAGCGACGAAAAAACAGCTTACAAGGATTTAGGTCGGTTAAACGAAGAAAGAAAACGGCTTATAGAGAGAAATCTCGCAGGTCGGTTAACTGGATGACGGCAAAAAACGCAACTAATAACAACGCGAACATACGTCATCACTCTTACGGGAGTTCCTGCAGAACCGATAGTTATTATCACTTATGATGCTCGCGACCATCATAAGTAAATTGTAACGATCGTAGCAGTCATGAAACGAAAATAATAAGTGGGAGGAGCCAATTTACTTATTACGGCGGGCTTTGGAACGGCAATACTAACAAGAGTAGTAACGATCGTAACTAATAATAAGTCGCTGGAACGCTACGTCAGTGTGATATATGCTGGTAACGAGGCGAGGTGGGACAAACAGAGACTAACCCGCTCGAAGCTCTGAAATGGTATAGGCCAATCATGATTGGGCTGGGTTTTTGAGCCCGTGATACCAATACCGGTTCGTATCGGTAGTTATAAAAAGGAGCTGTGTTGTGACGCAAGAAAAGCCGTTTCTTGAAATCCAATGACTTGGCCGGCTCACTCACTCACAACCCTAGAAGAAAATAAGTTTGCTTTTGTGGATGGGTCTATCAGCACTGATGCGCAATTCTTTCCATCTTACTAACTGCATGGGGATGACATCGAAACAGCTGTCTGGGCTTGAACCAGCTATATCACTGGTTACGATGGCCCCTCGCAGTTGACCGAAAAGAGAGAAACATGTACACATGTCAGAGTCAGAACCACTTTAAAGAAGTTAGTGATCTGGCGGAAACGTTGGAGTAACGATTAATAGCCTGTAGGAATGAGTAATAAGAACAAATATTTACCTTCCCTTTCTCCGAATTCCTAATCTCAGCCAGCCGTATTCGAAAATGCAAAACAGCAAATTCACTCTTAAAGTTTAACCAATTTTTTTTTCCATATCCTGCTAATTCTTCTGCCCAATTTTTACATAGTTTCATCCCATCATTTGTATCTGTTCATGTCTTTTAAGTGTGTTAGTTAATTTGTTTCATTTTTGTGTAATTCGTAAACACTTTATTCCTCTTCTAGCTTTGAGCTATTTGGAACTAAATTTGATTGATTAAGAAGGGCTGAGTTAGAACAATCTGGTTACCCATCACTTAGTCGCTGAAATAGGCTTTTAGACCCGATGACCCGGGGCTTTGTGGTGCTATTGGTTCCTGGATGGTTACGTGATACAGAAAAAGAAAAGACTATCGTGCCTTGTGCCAATCTACCACAAATCCCTGATTTTTGGACACCCTATGCCAAACGCTGGGTATCTGTGGGCAGCCTAACCCTGACCTACTCCCAGGGGCGTCCCTAGCCGAAATTCTTGGGTGGGGGGGGGGGGGTATACATTACTTCATTGCTCCGCTATTCATGAATAGTGGATTTTCGGATAGTCGACTTTCTCTGTCAGATTTGTGGTACCTCCATGCGCTTGTTCCTGTGTTGTATGCTTGACGAAAAATATTTACGAAAAATAAGTGTTCACGCTGTGAGCCCTGCCTTCCGAGAGCTGATCGCTGGTCGATGAAAAGTCGCGTTTGAATCGATATTCAAATTTTCCACGTCGTAGTAGACTTTGCGTTGTGGGACCGATGTCGATGTCGTTTCGTGGGTCAAAATTCCTCATTTTGGATGACAAAAAGGTCAAATTCGGCGGTAACGCTGTGACAGCTGCTTTTGAAAGATAATATTCTATTCTATATATTCTGAAAGTCACTACTAGAGCAGATAGTGGGAAATAAAGAAATCCTCTAGCAGAATCCAAATATTTCGGTGCATTCAGTTAACTGACACAAAAATAAGTTGGCTTTCAGTTAAGCTTCAATAGCAAGTAATTCAACCTGATCGGCTCATTAATTATTCAGAGAGTCGGAGGGCTCACTGTTCGGCATCGTGGAGCGACATAAGAGGTGTAGCAGAAGTGGGAGGGCAACCCGACAATAAAATACCACTGCTTCCATGGTCGCTTCACTTACTCGGTGAAGTTGAGTGTGTCCCTTCGGGAACTCTGTTCTAGCGCTAAGTGAGCTCACCGTCGGGTGGCGCTGGCGATCCGTGCTGAGGACAGTCCCGGATTGGGAGTTTGACTGGGGCGGTACATCTGTCAAATGATAACGCATGTGTCCTAAGGCCAGCTCAGGGAGGACAGAAACCTCCCGTAGAGGAAAAGGGCAAATGCTAGCTTGATCCCGGTTTTCAGTACGAATACGGACTGCGAAAGCACGACCTATCGATCCTTTTGTAGCACGACCTATCGATTCCGTTTGACTGGGGCGGTACATCTGTCAAATGATAACGCATGTGTCCTAAGGCCAGCTCAGGGAGGACAGAAACCTCCCGTAGAGGAAAAGGGCAAATGCTAGCTTGATCCCGGTTTTCAGTACGAATACGGACTGCGAAAGCACGACCTATCGATCCTTATGGCTTTAAGAGTTTCAAGCAAAAGGTGGCAGAAAAGTTACCGCAGGGTTAACTGGCTTGTGGCGACCAAGCGTTCATAGCGACGTCGCTTTTTGATCCTTCGATGTCGGCTCTTCCTATCATTCCGAAGAAGGATTCGCCAGGCGTAGGATTGTTCGCCCACCTGTAGGGAACGTGAGCTTGGTTTAGACCGTCGTGAGACAGGCTAGTTTACCCTACATACGTTACACGTCTTTCCTTTGAAATGTGGCTGATTGTTGAGCAGAAATTGTTTAAGAACCTCAAATAAATTACTGAAATAAATAGATACTGTCAAATATTTAGCTAATTTCTTTTTACTCTTTATTGATAAACAGCGAAATGTTTCTTTTTGGAAATTTTCTTGTTAGGGTCTACTTCGAGCTAGCCAGAAGGAGCGCTTCCGAGTTACGCCACTTGCTGATCCCGCGGTTGTACCAAGTCCTAGCGACTAGTTCTAGCTAACTAGCGACTCGGATGGGTGTTATCTAGACATTGCAAGTGCTAGAGGGCTTCCGATTAACTCCTTTAAAGGACACGTTGTACTTATGACCAGGGGCGTCGCAAGTGCATTTTCGGTAGGGGGGTACAGAGCCAAAATTTTACCGAATCTTTCACAAATTTTACCGATCCTAGAACTAAGAATTCGAGCTTTAAATTATGGAACAGAAACGATTACGTAGGAAGAGTAATAATAAAGGGCAGCATGAAAGACGATAAGCCAACTATAAGATGGCGTTCTGGCAAAGCCCACATGGAGAATATATTGCCGGGCATGATTGCAGTAACAGCTTTTATGTAATATAGCCAATAGAAAATTAAATCGAGCGCCGCCGGCGAAAATTTTCAAAATCATTTTTTTTTTCTGTAGGCTAAAATTTAACTGCTTCTCTTATAAATTCTATAATTTACCGTTGATTGAATGCCGAGACTCCAAGAAGTTCCAGAAAACGGACGGAGCGACGTTCCGGCAGCAGCAGCAACTTTAGTCTAGTCAATATACTACCCATAATCATATAAAGTGAGCGCCGCAGGCGAATTTTTTTTTCGCTTTTCCTGCCAAATTTAATTTCCATCCAAATTCTAGCTTTTAATGTTTCGAAATCTTAATCCTAAAACTGGCTTAAAACCCCCGTCAAATGACGCGCCCTTCCACAAAATAGAGAATATTACGAATATTTAGAATATTAGTGCTGCAGGCGGAATTTTCGAAATATTTATGATTAGATATTCTTTTTGGGATCCAAAATAAAAGTAAGGACTATCGATGATATCATAGATCATCCCTTTTGTCTGCGACCAGTGCTTCGCTGGACCTCTTCTGAGTTTCGAGGTTCGTGGTAACTTCCGAATCCTGGCAATTATAACGAATAAATTACCGAATAACTTTAGACTGATAGCATGTTCGGGATTCTGTAGAACTACCGTATCCAGGTTATTATACTGAATTGTTTTGGTATCGAAAGACTACCGAATAATATTCATATTCGGTATACCTTCGTCGAAACTGGAACAAAGTCAGGATTCGTGGTTAACTTCCTAATCCTGGAAATTATACTGAATAAATTACCGAATCCCAATCATGATACCGGATAATTTTGAACCAATAGCTTATTCGGGATTCTGTGTAACTACGGAATGTCCCGTAATTTCACCGAATAATTCCGGCATCGAAAAATTACCAAATGATTTCAGTAAATTCTCTCACCAAATTCTTGATAACTACTGAATACTGGCAATAATACCGAATCCCGATCAATATACCGAAGAGCTTTGTACAGATAACCTATTTAGGATTCTGTATAACTACCGAATCCCCGTAAATATATCGAACAGTTCTGCTATCGAAAAAATACCGATCAACCGGAGGCCCAAAATTTTACCGAATCTCAAAAAGGTGGGGGGGGGGGGGGGGGGTGCTGCACCCCCCCCCCCCCCCCCCCCCCCTTGCGACGCCCCTGCTTATGACAGTAATTCATTCTATATACGTCAGCATTATTTCCATCCATTCTCTTTTCCGAGATTCTTCACTTCTCATGTGTATCCTGTCTCCTCTAGCCTATTAGCAATACACGCTTGCCATGTTTGCACTCTTTCCGTGACGTATCATGCGCCCAATCATTGTTTCTGGGGAGCTTATTCGTCCGGAGAACGGTTATGCAAATTTGGCCAAGGTTGCAGTCATCCAAGGCAAGGGACATGGAAAGAGGTTAAAAACAGCCGAAGCCGTGTGTAACTTTCTGTAAGCATAGCTTAATTGTAAAGTGGTCAACTATCCCAGAACATCTGGGCAGAAACGCCATGTAGTGCGAGGTGTCCGTTAAGCCTTTTTTTTTCGGGTCAGCTTCCGTGGATTAGCCTTTGGAAAGTTTGTCCCTTTCTGCAACTAACTTTATAGTGGTCTAGTTCTAAAATGGGAATGGATAGCGAATTGTCAGTTTATTTTATTCATAAGCACTTCCGCAAAAATATTATCACTGCAAAACACAACCACAAATTCTTTCGAGACCATACGATTCGCATCACCGAAGTCGTCAGTTCAGGTGCGATGCTAAAAGCTGCTTTATATTTCCTTAGCTACACTACGAACCCTTTCTTCCTACCTCCCCTGCATCGAGTCTTTTTGTGGCCCGTATGGAAATTTCCGCCTGAAATGGACCCGGACAAAGTGAAAAAGATTTCGAACCTATTTCAGCTTAGTTCCTTCCTCGGATCGACCGGAATAACGGTCAAAATCGATCCACTACATCGTCGAGACCAAAATTCTGGTCGATCCGAGGAAGAAACTAACCTGAAATCCGGTCGAAAACTGTTTAGTCTGGGATGATTTAAAGCAAGAAATCTACGTAGCCTACAGGGGACAGGACAAATACGTAATAGTTGTCATTCATAAATTCAAAAAAAATAAATAAATAATAAAGTTCACTTTCTGCCCTGCCTATCACAAATAACAAATATGAAACATTATTCCGTCGAAAACGTGCGTGCACAAAAACAGGTCACTCAAATTTACTTGAAATAACTGTAACGGGGAACAAAAAAAATAACTTTGCATCACACTGTGTCCAAAAAACGGGGATGGGCTTTGGAGATAATGATACGAATCCACGAGTCTAGTATATTAGAATCTAGGTTTCAGACTTATATCGGATTCCAATCCTACGCTTTTCAGGCCGAATTCGAATCCAGATCTGGTGCATAATAGTCACCCATCCCTTCTAACAGGATGGTCGCCATATTGTCAACCGTCTGAACTTGCTCCAAAAAGACAGATTTGGAACCAGATTCACCCATTTAAACTTCTTCTATTCCCTCTAAAACTTACCAAAAGACTAGTTGCCATACATTTCCTGTCTCGTGCCTCTCTAACGCCTAAGTTCTTGTCTAAACAGTTTTCTGTTCATTACCAGAATTTCCGCCGGATTCCACTTTCAGACAAACCAGTACTTTGTCGTTTTGTCAACCACAGCACGCTCTAACGGTGAGAATTCGAGAATGCTTTGAATGGCCTTGAGATGGCCTGCGTGGTTCTCACGGTCCGTGAGAAGGTAGAAAACGGCCGATCGGAGGAACTTCAGAGTCATCTCTGGGTCGCGATCTGGGTGGGAGGAGACTACAGAGGGTCTCTCAGCCTGTAAAAGGACACATTTCAGAAAATTCTAGAGCTTATTGCGGAAAAACTGAAAATCCCTCAAGAGAGTCAAAATAATTCAACGTATTATAAAAAATATACAAATAAGCTGGCTTTTCAGTAAAGCTTTAAGGACGGCGTTCGTAAAGTCGTTCGCAAAATTCGCAAGGTTGTTCCGTATACCTGTATAAAGTCCTTTATGACAGTTGGCAACAAGTTCAGCTTCAGTAAACTTTTTTCGTGAAGTTCGTAAGGTTAACTAATAGAAAAAGAGATCCAAAACAAAATTTCATTAAAGATCAATATGATAGGGTGGAATGAGTCGAAGATTCCAAAGATGAAGATTTTTTTTAAATGGTCGTATGATATTCTGGTCATCATCCAGATGAGGTTGAATAATTTGAAGATTTTTTTGTTGTTGAAGAATAATTTGCAATACAAAATTTTCGGAAGGCTAACAAGGTATAATTCTCGTCTGAGCAGTAACAAACTTTACGGAATATACTACGCGAAAAGCTATGCGAACCTTATGAATGCCGTCTGATCCGTCCTTTACAACGTTGGCTTAAGCACGACAAAAAGTAGATGGCACTCTACGCGCTGATTTGCGAAACTTAGTGAAATCCCTGCTCAGTTCATAAATCAATGAAAGATAACAACAAAGCGTCACCTCAAGCGACTTTGCTTCAGTCGTAAAATTTGTATCGCTGATCTTCCTATCCAATCAGGTTGCTAGGAGAATGATCGAGAGACCAGGAGCTCCCGAAAAGAGAAAATTGCGGCAAGCGCGAAAATGACTTAGATGGATACAAAGTATCGGAAACAATTTCAGATTTTGGGGATCAGACTACTATCCCAGACGATTCTATCCCAAGTCTAAATTCGTACTAATAACAAGGAGAAGAGTGATTTCTACACAGGCATCCATAAGTAAAGTATAGGCAAAAGAAAATAGTGCGGCTAAGCATGGCATCAGAACTAGAACATAAAAGTGAACTACAGACGAAACAAAAATAGACCGTTCGTCTCCGGAAAAAGCTTACACAATGGAAAGTGGCCCTACCATGACCCAGTCTTCATTTTAGCGACTCCCCAGAGTGCTAATGCCTCGTCGCCTGCAAGGAGGCTGCGAATCGGGGTCCGTGGGCTACCCGTCTGTAAAGTAGTTAAGTGTGAATAAACTGAAATAGAAGCTGATGCCATACTCAGGGAAAGAAGAAGACTTGCAGCTTTGGAAAAAAACTGCTGGCAAAAGAGAACAACCGATCATTGCTCCCCCCTGATGCTCCGAAAAATAGCAGGACAAGACAGCAAAACAAACTAGTGCCTGTCAGAGGACGAACTTCAAGGTTCATGAACTCGTTTGTGCGCTTTTTTACAGAGATTTTTAACAAAGTGAATACTTAGTGTAATATATTTTTATTTTATTACTGTACGACCAGCGTAGTTTAGCATCTTCTGACGAAGAAAGCTATGAAGTTGGTTAGTCAATAAACGGTTTGATTTGAAAACTGTGACAAACTGGTTGCTCAACACGGTGTCTTTCTGTTTATGACCCTTTTAAGTTTTAACTTTCGATACAAAATGTCTGTTTTGGCCTTTTAAATGTTATCATTCGCAAAACACAACATTTAGAAGGGTCATAACAGACACATTCTCGTAACGTTTAACACAGGTATTCGCAAACATATTTTGTTAGATGTTACCAAACCAGTGTACCGTCTACATATCGCAGAAAGACAGATCGGGTCTTATTATTATAGTTGTTTTATTTTTCGGCGGCCGATCTATTCGCCCAGTTTCCTGTTTTATCTTGGTTTTGTGGAAAAAAGAGGAAAACATACCACCCGCTGTATTTCTTTTATTTATTACAACGACGTACGACATATCTAATCTATGTTCTTGTTTGGAGTAAGGTTTGGATTTGGTCCGACCCACGGCAGCCCCCCCCCCACCCCCGAAAAAAAAATCCTGGATACGACCTTGCCCAGGACCTTCACGTTTCTGACCTTGGCAAGTTTTCCGCCGTTCCCATTAGATGGCAGGAATGATGCCAATTTAGCGCGTCAACTCGACTATTACGAGGAAACGTGAAAGGAATGAAAGGAAGCCATAATAAATTAAATTAAATTTTATTTGTAACCCGTCTAGGTAAAGACGGAGTATGGTAAAAAATAAAAGAGAGAGAAACAACATAACATCAACGACAACCAAAATAATTAAAATTCAGTAAACCGGAACATCATGGAGCTCCATGAGTGGTTACTGTTTTCCTTCGTCCTACTTGATAGATCTCAGGATAGCCGCACACGGATCAGCTATACGGAACTTTTCGATGAGATGGCTGTTCCTTGTCCAGGGGGGGGAGGCGTAGCAAATATTTAGAAAACCGAAAGAAAATGGAACGAATTTCGTTACTGAAGATGGTCCAGAAAGGGGAAAGATACAGAACGTGTGGAAGAGCAGTGGCATTGTAGGTGTAGGCAAGAATCTTTCGGTTAAACCTCAACTTTCCAGAAACGATACGGGCATAAGCTCCACTGATGCACTTCCGCAAATGAGCTATCAGTAATTTTCGAGTGGTTTTCATTGAATCTCCGATTATCCTAGTGTTGTGTCGGTCTCTGTGTCAAGTGATTAACTAACTATAGGTACATACCGAAGTGAACATGATCCTTTGGTACTTCTTAGAATCTAATTGCACAAATGAAGACTCAGAACTAAATAACATCCTGTTAAACTGAAGTCCACGTCAGTTGGATATTGCTAAATTCCATACTACGTCGACATCAGGTAGTTTCCGGTCAGGAAGCTAAATTGTATATCACGTCAGTTGAACCTTCACTTGTGCAGTTAGGAGTATATAAGCTCGTTTAGTTGTCTATTATTCGTCTTTCATATTCTGTAAGTCACACATGACTTAGTCTATTATGGTTATCGATCGTGATATTATTTACCCGGATTGGGATTAGCTTTATAAAGAGTAAGTCAGAAATAAAACCACTATATGTTTAACGTAAACCTTGTCTACTACCGCCCTTACTTACCCACCGCCTTACGTACGCATCGGCACACGCTACCTAAAGATAAAGTTGACTACCACCCTCGCTACCCTAGACTACAGGGTACGGTCGATATTCCCCGTTCAACACTAGGTACGTCGGAGTGGATTTGCTTTGGATTTGGCATCCTATATATAGCCTAATCGATTGTTCCAAGGTCCCTCGATGCCGGAAACACAACAGCAGGAATGATAAACAAAATACCTTTAATCTCTCCAACTGTATCACGGAAGCTCTTAATTGACCCTCCAGGTCTGCTCGACTGATGTCAACCTGGAAAAGGAAAGTTGAATTATATTCCCTTCTAAGAAGGTTCGCGTTCTGTCATGGCAAATAACAATCCAAACAAAATAGGGTTGCTCTCGGGTCAGAAAAATATATTCCGACCCGAGATCAACTCGGCTGAGGTGATTGAGTATATGGGGAGAAGGAAGCTCGTGAGAACCCATTCCTTCCACTCCCTCCCACTATTCATCACCGTCCTTCCGGCATCCAAAACCTTCCTACCTTACCTTATCGCCATACCCAAAACTGAAGTTTCGCACACGACAAAGAGGCCGGCACAACCACAGCAAGACCGCAAGAAAATAAGCAAGAAGACCTATCACGTTACGCGTAATGTCAAGACAAAACCAGACAATCAGTCTAAGAAAAAAGAACCGAGCTGACTGTAGGCCAAGTGTCTCCCACTTTTCAAACGATTTACCTTTCCGTCACTTCTTTCACTTTTTTTCCGTTTTGGCACCGGCACCAACAATCCAAACCAATACCAACAGGTGGCCTTCTCTGTTTGGCCGGCCCCCAGCAATTCATAAACATACCTTTTCGGCATCCTCTACTCTCTGCAACCCCTCCATCTTTGAAGTCAAGTTGCTGATTTCATTTCCTTTGTGAAGCAACTCCTGTTTCAAGGAAGCAACTTCCTGCTCTAGGCTTTTGATCCTCAGATCTTTCGCCGCATCGTCTTTTTTAAACTGAATTATCTCGCGTCGGCAATTATCCAATTCCATTTCTTTTTCACTAATAATTCTTTCCAGCTGTCCACTCTCAGCAACGGAGGAGTTAAGTAGTAGGCGTTCCACCTCGTTGAGTTTTTTAGTCAAGTCGAAAACGCGGGTCTCCTTGGACGATAGCTCGTGTCTCAGCTGGTCAATTTCGGACTCGGCTGACCGAAGCCTAAGGCGCGTTGCTTCAACTTCTGGTAAAATGTAGCAATATCTGAAAAAGAGAAGCTTTGGTTAAAGTTTTGGCCAAGAACACGGAAATCATAGTAGAGGCGTATTCTCACCTAGTCACTCCACACGGACTCCCCGTACAGAAACAGCGAGAACACGGGGAATGCTTCCAAAATGGATTTTGTTCGAAAAAAAATATGCAGTTGACGAAATTAGTTTGGACCCACTTTATTTTTTGGTTTTGTTTATTCTGGCTGTTTTTAATTCATTTTACATTGCACCAACACCCGCAAAAACTGATTCCCCTCCGAATCTGAAAGGGAGTCCTTTTTGATGACGGTGATGATAATCGGAGCATTCTCCGTCCGTGGGGACTCGCGAGAATACGGGGAGCGAGTCCCCGGGACAAACAAAAACGCGGGGACTCGTCAAGTCGAGTCCTCGGGGAACGGCGAGAATACGCCTTATGAGTGGGAAAAGCACAGCCGGTTTTGGTTGTGTCCCGCCGGTAGGGGACTTCAGGAATGCATGAGCCAATGTCACAGCTTTAATTTGTTCCTTATGTCAGTGAAGCGCGGCGAGTAATTTATGCCCTCTACGAGAAAACCTAGCCTCCTTTTCCACGCATGACGCATGGTCCTTTGTCACTGGCCATTTACGAGGAATGTGAATAAGGACCTTTAGCATTGTTCAAAAAGGTGTAATAGGCTCCCTGGTGTTTACGCCTTAAGCCGCTTTTACATTGACGCGCCGTCGCGATGCGTCGCGTATGCGTTTATCTTGCGTTGCGTACAGGTTACATAGCGTATTTTTCACACCTGCGCGAGAACATGTCACGCTGGATGCATATTTATGTTTTCACTTTTCGGTTTCTTCTGCCGAATTTTCATTTCTTTCATCGATTATTGAGTTTTAATCATCATTACTATGTTTTCTCCAGTTTCTCTTCATTTCAATTTTTCACTGAAAAATCTGACACGTAACGCGTTGACGCAACGCAAGAATAGAACTTTCTTGCGTTGCGTTTTATCTGTCTGCGTAAGCTCTGCGACGCGTCGCCGCAACCGTGACGCAGAGGTTGCGTAGCTTAGTGTGAAAGGCTCTACACGTCAATGTGAAAGCGGCTTTATACGCGCCCTTGTTCAAACTGGAAATAAAGGTTCTTACAAATGCGACTTTCATGGTTGTCACAGCTTTTTGAGCTACCAAACATCGGAAAAAAGTGTTCTTTTCTTGAAAAAGTACTATTTTAATAAACAAATCCGTTACATCAACTTGACGGCCATTTTGTCGTGCCGACTACTAAATTAACGTATGGAGAGGACTTTTCCTCTAACTAACAAAAGGCAGTCGTAAAAACGAAACGTGTTCTTTCGAAGAAAAGTCTATATTCAACTTGACCCGTCTTCTGCCTAAATAGCACGCCCCGAGTATAAGCCGAACACTGGAGTCACTAGACACCGTATTTCAGTCCGCTCGGAGAGGTCAACAAGGGTTATCTCCGGGAGATCTTATCACAATATCGGTCATAAATCGGAAGATCTGTCACCATAGTTGTTAACAGGAGCAGCGATCAGAGCAAAATAACACTAGGGAGTAGCGCCAAGACCTATACTTTCCATGCTTCGCAAACGGACCATACTGGTAGCACCGCCCAGTTCGCTTGCGGCATTTAAAGCGAGACGAACTTGGGGGGTTAGAAATTTCTAGGGAAGCAAAGGTGCGGTCTGCACACAGCAAGGAAATAATAGACGTTGTATAATTTTTTTGCAATGTTCACGAAATGAAGTTATCGGAGCCAGCGTTGGTGAACGACTGAATGAGTTTCAATAGGGCGTTCTCTTTCGCTAGTGGTGATAGTATCGCTGCTAGTCGAGTGTGCGTCAATTTTATCAAGTCTTGGCGCTACTCCCTAGTGTTATTTTGCTCCGGCAGCGATCAACGCAGGAACGACTGTCTAATACACAGCGGAGTTCGCGTTTCAGCTGCAGAGAATCGACAGTACTTACCTAGAGTTTGCTTCCGTTAGCTGTTGCAGGGCTTGTTCAAGCTTATTGTTATACTTCTCCTTTAAGTCGTGAATCTCGTCGACTTGCCTTCTCTTCATTTGCTCCAGTTGACTCTCCATCTCTTTCATCATATCCAGATCCCAGTCACAATAATCTGTGGACAGAGCCGCATCGGCAACACAGCTCCGTTTCCGCCAATCAAAACCATCAGCCGAGTCTTTCCGCCAATCATAACCATTTCCTGCTCCAACTCTCAAATCCAAGCGCTCGCCACTTTCTTCTGCTATGTCGACCAAAATACTCGGGCAGAGAGACTCCTTTGAACGGCAGTTGGGTGACGTCAGATCGTCGTAATGACCAGAGTCTGTTAGGGAAGGAGGCTGGAGATCATCGAAACGGCTGGGAACGGAAACAGAACGTGCATAGCCGCTTTGAACCGGGGTTTCGAATGAGTGGAGGGATTTGGAGCCAGCGACTTCGGGGGGTTTCGACGTATCTTCAGGCGAGCTGTCACTCGCCACTAGGGTATCTGGAGGGCTTGCCATTCGGAAGAGGCGAAGTTCTACTAACTCTCTCGTAAGGTGTTGAATTTCGTTGTCCTTGCGGCGTATTTCGTCCTGGGCCTCTTGTAACGCCGCCTGAAATGCAGTGCGAAATCAAAGAAAGAATGGACAACTTCCATAATTAGGCTCTGTCAGAGTTTCAACGTCCACTGGCCGAAAAGGAATCTTGCCCTGAGAACAAAAGCACTTGCACACTATTATGTTTTACTAGTAGCGGAACGTGATACAAGTAGTTTAAGGGACTTGAGGGTTCATTATCACTTGAACCATTACTTGATAGTTTTATTAATTCCTCCCTCAGTCAACCACATCCTTCCAAACCTTTCCTGATAGTAAATTTATTCGCCCGGAATCCACGTGAATCAGGCCACCTTTGGCACGGAGAACATGTGCGGAGAACCTTCGACATCTCCGAAAAGAAGAACTAAATCTTATAAAAAAGCTTATGAATTGTTGCCGTTCCATAACAAACAGTGACGAGTGACCTAATCAATGTCCTAACGAGCTCGTAAGTACTCCTTCGGCTCAAGTTGACAGCGAGTACTAACGAACCCAGTGGACGAATTGTTTTCGAAAAAACAATTTTAAAAAGACTGTTTCTCGATGGGCCTGTTCTCGCACTGAATTGTTGATATTTTAAAGGACACCTGAACAATGAAACCATACTTGAACACACCATGGAGAATGCATTTACAGACATGGCCACGGAGAGCATTCTTCTCCTGAGCGTGACGTTTTCAAAATAGGTATGTTCGTTTTTGGAGGTTCGCACATGCAGACTCCAAGTCAAAAAGCGCAATTCATTCAAATCTTGTACAGCGCTGGCCCGATCTTATTGGAATTTCTTCAAAATATACGTTTGGGCTTAACTGGTTAAAAAATATTCCAGAAGAAGGGTTGATTGGAGACATTTGTTCATTTCCAAAATTGTTCGGTACTGAAATAAGGACAGATGCAAAATGGAGCAAAAATCATAGCTTGGGAAAACAATTTCGTATTTGGATTGGGTTTTCTGCAGGCAATGTTAACCCGGAAGTCATACAGATAGGGATGATACTTGGTACTCTTCATTCAGGTGTCCTTTAAGTTTTATACGGTATGGTGGCAGTTAGTAGGCTACGTTTATACACCGTATTTTTTTTTCGCCCTCTCGGACTACCCACAAGTGTGGAAACGAGCAGGAAAGTGAATTAGGCAATGACGTCAAAGTGACAGAAGCCCAAGTACTGGAGCTAGCAGGGGCCAGGCGCACGACTTGTCCTAAGGGACGAGGTGGTAAGCACAATGTGTAAAGTATAGCCTGTACTTGTTTATTCCACTGTCTGCCTGTCTATTTTATAAAGTCAAGGCACATTAAAAGAAATAGAAAAGTAAAAGTATTAATTATTTTTTTTACTAAATTACCGGAAAAGAGGCCCTCTGCTAACTGTCTGGGGGCCTTGGATCTCCATCCTCGGGCCAGCATCTAATCGACAATTCCAGACTAACGCCCTCAACCTCAGACAATAGCAGGGCACAGACTTTACCAAACACAGAAACTTCGAAAATCGCACCGTGGAGGTGTCACATTTCGTTACCCGCCCATCAGTCAACGCCCATATTTTTCGATGAGTCGTATAAGCATTGTCCAAATAGGTGTTGTAAGGTGTATTACGGCGTATAAGGCTTATTGCAGATTCCTCTTTTCCTCGGGCGCGCTGTAATAAGGCGAATAAGGAGAATAGAACCAGGTTCTATTTTACCTTATGCAGAGCCAATCAGATCGCTTGGTTGTTTCCGCCAGCAGGCCGAGTAGAGGAGCAGCGTCGTCAGGGTTGCCACGGGAAGCACTAAAGTTCTACTTTGTTGAGAGCTGAAGAAACAACTTTTCTTCAAAAGAACACGTTTTGTTCTGTTACGACTGCTAATTGCTAGTTCGAGGACCAATGCCTGTCCATCCGTTAATTTAATAGCTTTTTACAACACAAAGGGCGTCAAATTGTACTCGTCTACTCAAAACACTTTTTCTGATCTTTAGAAGCTCGAAAAACTGTATCAGCGTGGCAACACCGAACGCTGCATCGTTAAGAACCTATTGAGTTCCTATTTGAACAGGCGTGTGTATTGAGACGTAAGCATCGCGTATAGCGCTATTACACCTATTTGAAAAATGCTATAGGGGGCTTGTCCTTGTATTTCGCTATTAATAAGAATGATGATAAAGTACTCCAGCAAGGTGTGGAGGGGGAAGGTTACTCACTCGTAGAGACCTGATTGTTCGGTTAGCTCTCTGGGTCGGGGTGAGGTATTCTTCGACTTGGTCATGGTGCCCTTGACAATGAACAGCATATTTCAGTCTGCTCGACTTCCACGAGTGTGAATGTGTGCTGCTGCAAATACTCACAGCGTCCTCGTGATCCTAAAATGATTTTTTTTTAAAATCACTGTGAACCTGTCGTGGCACTATGACGATAAAATCTTATTGCGCACTGGACAAGAAAAGGGAGAATACTTAGTGCAGCATAAAGAAAGAAACAGAAAACAAAACTGCTGAACTTTAAGTAAGGAGGCGAATGATCAAGATGAACAATACAGGGGACAAAGAAAAAATGACGAATCAGGCCTAAAATCAGCTCGATCAAAGAATATATACAGAAGATAATTATTTTCAAATTATCAAGGAGAAAGAAAATTAAAACAAACATGTTTTTTTTAAAGTTAGGTGAAGTGAATAGTTAAAAGTGGATTACAAAATAATAAAACTGATGTCCCAGAGGGAAGGAAGATTAGCCTTCAAGAACAAAATTTGATTTCCTAGTTGTGTTACGAAAATATAACAAGAGCTGGAAGCTCATATGGCACTTGCAAGGCTGGGTCAGAGGATGAAAGTAGGAATTCGCTAATTCGTGGGTTTGTTGTGATCATTTGTAAGCAAAACCCTTGAGATGATCATGGGTTCTTAGAAATCACGAGAATGTATTGTTCGCAAAAACTATTTTATTTGTGCATTTGGCCGTGATGATGCGCACTTTAAGGGCGCTAGAGATTCATCTGTAATAAACATTCTTAAAGCACAAATGATGATAAGCTCATTGGAATCATGAAAATGTAGATTTTGCTCAGAATTTTTATTCAAACAATGTTTACAACGGGTACGTCAGCTACAATTCTTCATCAGCGATATTTCGGCCCTTTTTGGCAAGGGTCCTCGTCAGGCTGTCAATCCTCTGGTTCAACTTCGGGGAAGGAAACAAACCTGTAATCAGATTACATAATCAGACCCTTGCCAAAAAGGGCCGAAATATCGCTGATGAAGAATTGTAGCTGACGTACCCGTTGTAAACATTGTTTGAATAAATGTTTCAAAGTCAGCTTGGGCTCAAAGAATATTTGCTCAGAATTATTGTTTGTACTTTAAGAAATTCACTTGTAAGCAAAACCCTTGAGGCAAAAATGATCATGGACCCTTGGGGATCATGAATATATTTCGTTTGGTTAAAGTATTGTTTTTTACTTTTCGGTTAAGAAAGGCACTTTAAGGGTACTAAAAATTTATTTTTGAGCAAAACCCTTGAGTTAAAATGTGTACTTTGCTTAAAAGTATGTTTTGTACTTTGTGGTTAGGATTAGTACTTTAAGGTTATGATTAGTACTTTAAGGGATGGTCGGATCTGAGAAGTGACATTTTCTAAGGCAATCTTGTCAAGTTTCTAATGTTCAAGCCAAGTTTCATCGCCCTAGCACATCTGGAAGTCCTTAATTCGGGATCACCAGAATTCGGGACCGCCCCCCCACCAACTCCCCTCACAGTGCCCGAACCCTGTCCGGTTTTGTCACTGGTGTATCTAGTTCTTGTCCTTGTTCTTCCCACCAAGTTTCATCCCAATCACTCCAGTCTAAGCGTGTCGGAAGATTTCCGGTTCCCCCCCCCCCCCACATTCATCGGGTCCGATCCGGACTTACAATGGGACATCCGAGACACGAGGTATTTCCAAACATAAGTTTAGTCAAGATCCGACCACTCGTTCAAAAGTTAGACATGCCTCAAGATTCCAGATTCCCCCTCCCTCCACTCCCCAACGATGGTTGGGTTGGGGAACCGATTATTTCAAAGCCTATCGTGTCAAGTCTCTAATGGTCAAGCCAAGTTTCATCGTCCTAGCACATCTGGAAATACCTATAACTCGCGATAACTGGAATTCCGGACTCCCCCCCCCCCTTTAACCTCCCCCAGTGCCCAAACCCGATCCGGTTCTATCATTGACGTATCTAGTTCTTGTGCTTGCGTCCTTCCCACCAAGTTTCATCCGAATCGCTCCACTCTAAGCGTGTCACAAGAGTTCCGGTCCCCCCTTCGACCCCCCCCCCCCCCACATTCATCGGATTCGGTCCGGACTTTAAATGAGTCATCGGAGACACGCGATCTTTCCAAATATCAAGTTTCGTTAAGATCCGATCACCCGTTCCAAAGTTTTAAATTCCTCAAGAGTCCGGATTCCCCCTCCCTCCACTCCCCCGACGGTGGTCGGATCGGGAACTTTGACTATTTCCCGGTTGATCTGGTCGGATCCCAGACTTGCCTGCAAAGTTTCATTATCCTAGCCCAACTGGAAGTAACTTAACTCCGCATCACGGGAATTCCGGAACCCCCCTCGAACTCCCCCCACAGTGAACAAATCCGGTCCGGTTCTCTAGTGATGTACCTAGGGCTTGTGCTTGTTCCTCCCACCAATTTTCATCCTGATCGCTCCACTCTAAGCGTGTCACATAATCTCCGGTTCCCCCCATCCGACTCCCCACCACATTCATCGGATTCGGTCCGGACTTGAAATGGGACATCTGAGACATGAGGTCTTTCCCAATGTCAAGTTTCATTAAGATCCGATCACCCGTTCGAAAGTTATGCATGTCACTAAATTCCGGATTCCGGCTCCCCTCCCTCCCCCCAAGATGGTCGGATCGGGCAAGTGACTATTTCCAAGTTTGTTTGCTCGGGTCCCTATGCCTTCCAATTTTAATCGTCCTAGCACATCTGGAAGTACCCTAACTCGCAAACACCGGACTGACCGACCGACCGACGGAAAAGTGATCGGTATATGGCACTTGGCCGGAAGGCAAGTGCCATAAAAAGAAGACAAATTAAGATGCTAAGGGAATTAAAAAAGAATCTTGTTCCTGGATGGCAAGCAGAAAAATCGGTCAGAAACGTGAAGGTCCTGGGCAACGGGCGGTAACTTCGCACAAGGGTCAGCAAGCAAAACGTTTGCAATAGCGCGGGTGTTCTTATAGCGTCGAGGAAGGTACAACTGAAGTTGGCAGCATTTGAAATAATATAGTAAAAACATGAAATTATGATACTGTGGTGAAAAAGTCTACATTACACGAGAAAGAGGAAAGTAAAAAAAGGGAGGAAAGAAATTGCACCATGGCTATTGCCTGCACCGTGTTTTTCCAGTACATCGTTTATGCTATTTCAGACGTTGAAACTCATTGTCTTGTCGTCGAAACAACTGCTGAACACTACAACACATTGTATCCCGCGATGGCGTCCCGCTTTAGATCGAATGGTTACACCTGATTTTGTTCGCGTCTTCGAACAATTATTCGTGATTCGACGTAAAAGCTTTGTACGCGTCGGGTTCGTCTGTAACAACTGACTGGCCGTTTGAATATGCAAATTCGACGCTATGCAAGTCCTTTTTTACGGCATTTTTTGTTCGCAATAAAGTTTCACACTTCGATCCATAGGCCATGTCTGTCATGTGTCCGTTCGATGGTTTCGAGTTAAAGCCAGGCTTCACCTTCGAGATTCCCAGACGTCCGGGGCTTCCGCATAGTCAAGCCAACCCTTCCAGATTTTCATGATAATGATGACAGCTAAATTTGCTGTTCTTCAACATTTCCTAGATGTCCCCTTTACATTTCAAATATCTCCTGTATCCCAGTCACAACTGTCAATCACTTTCCCTTTTCTTCACCCATTTGCATATTTGTAGTGTCTCCCGAACGGGCTGCCTTAATGGCACTTTCCAGACATCCGGACTCTGGGGTGTCCAATATCCCGGACTTCCAGCCTTTTTTGGCCTGGCTTCACCTTCCAGATCTATCTCGACGAAAACGGCTGTCTGGAATCCGGAAGAAAAATCTGGAAGGTGAAGCCTCGCTTTTAGGGTACTTACAGATAAGCTGTGAAGGCAAAATTTTGAAGTTTTACATGTGAGTTTATATAATCGCTCTCTCGAAGTGTTTAAAAATTTATGTTTTTGTGTATGGCCTACCGGCTAAATTAAAGTATCTATCTATAGACCGGACCCGATTCACCTTGAAACTTCCTTTTCTCGAACTGGTCAACTTCTCGCCCACAAGTCATCCATCATTAGCGAGTTCAGCCTAGCAGAGCTGGAAGAGGCCATAGCAGACACAAACAATAAAGCAGCTCCAGGCTCAGACGAAATCAACATGCGCTGGATAACCGAGTCCGGTGCGCGGTTTCGAGACAACCTGCTGTCAACATACAATTCAGCATGGAACCAAAACATCTTCCCGGAAATCTGGAAATCAGCAACCATCAGACCTATTCTAAAGCCAGGAAAACCACCAGAAAACCCTAGCTCATACAGGCCCATCTCTATCCTCCCGGCACTGGGAAAAATCATGGAAAGAATGATCAAGACCCGGCTAGAATGGTTCTGCGAAAGAAACAACGTCATCCCGGCCATCCAGACAGGATTCAGGAGGAAACATTCGACCATGGACAACATCACACGCTTGGAGCACACAGCCAAGGAAGCATTTGCAAGTGGAGAGGTGGTAATAGCAGCATTTCTGGATTATGAAGGGGCATTCGATAACGTGTCAAGGAGAAAACTTTTGGAGATAATGAAGAACAAGGACTTCCCTATAGAGCTGATACGGTTCATCAATAACTATCTCCAGGGACGAAACTTCAAAGTACAAATCAACAACGGATCGTCATCGAGGAGAGAAAATGAGAGTGGCTTACCCCAAGGGGCTATCCTTAGCCCCCTACTCTTTATCATATATACCTGTGAGATTTCGATTCCCAGTGACGTACAGCTTGGAATGTTCGCAGACGACCTCGGCACTTGGATGCGAGGTAAAAAACCCCTAGAAGTCTTCTCGAATCTTCAAGATGCGCTAACAAAAATCCTCCGTTGTTCAGAAGCACATTCACTCCCAATATCAGCTGCCAAGTCTAAAGCTATGGTCTTTCACAGACGGAAAGCGGTGACCTTACCCCCACTAATGATCGCAAGTCAGCCAATCCCGTATGTCCAAGAGACATCCCTCCTCGGATTAACCCTGGACCCGAAAATGACCTGGCAGCCACAGGTCTCGAAGATCCGTTCAGACTGCATGAAGCGAATCCTAATAATGAAGAGACTGGCAGGGTCCACTTGGGGCTCTTCCCCCAAGACGATGATCCAGTTCTACAAAGGATACATTCGATCGAAAATAGAGTACGGCCTCATGCTCTACAGCCAATGCGCAAAAAACTGCATGGCATCGCTAGAAACTATCCAAAACGTGGCAATCAGGATCGCGTACGGCCTCCACAAACACACCCCACTTCAAATGCTGAGGCAAATTTCTGGCCTGCCAACCCTAGAAGAAAGAGCGTCAGCGCAGCTCATAAAATACTACTCCAAGATCCAGTTCTACGGCCCCTCCCACATCGTCTACCAAACAGTAATGACTTCGAACCAGTCCCATCGGCAGCTATCCACCATGCATCCAACATGGCACAAATTCAAGGACCTTGTACCAGAGTGGAAAAATTGCATCTCCAAATCTGATCCCTTTACGCGGACCCCACCATGGGAGTTCGTCCAACCTACAATCCACCTCCAACTTCTACCATCGAAGAAAGTAAACCACTCGGACATCGCAGTCAAACAGACATTCCTCCACAAAATGTTCACCGAATTCCAAAATCACTTACGCGTATACACCGACGGATCGGTTAAAGACAACAAAGCTGGCGCAGCAGCATCAATTCCAGCGTATAACCTCCTAATGAGCAAGCGAATAACAGACGGTTCATCAGTATTAACTGCGGAACTAGCGGCCATTAATACAGCACTGGATGTACTTGTCCGCATGCCACCGGAATCAAAACAAGTGATCTTTCTCACGGATTCAAAATCATCCCTTCATTTAATAAAACAGATCCACAGAAGGTGCGAAGACACTGACCTGGAGAAGCTTCGCGACAATTTACTTCTGCTTCGAGAAGACGGCACAAAATGCACTTTTCATCACATACCAAGCCACAAAGGAATTGCTCAAAACGAAGTCGTGGACAAACTGGCAGGGAAAACCATCGAAGGAAACGCACAAGGCCCAGTGCAGCTAACTACCATCAGAGACATACTTCGAAGGAGACTACCCGTCCGAACAACAAGAACAATCCAGGCACCGTTTAAGGACAGACAAGCGATATCCCTTTACTTCAGGCTGAAATCGGCCGCTACCCTAATGAATAAGACTCTGTTTGAATGGGGACTTCACCACACCCCCAGCTGTAGACTCTGCAACGCCCAAGACGAAACTCCCCAACACCTGCTGTTTGAATGCCCCAAGAACTCCAGTGGAAGAGACAACATCACCCTTTTCTGCGAGAGAAACAGGATCCATCACAGCTTCGAAAGCATAAGAACGACTCCGTTGTCCAAAGCCCAAGAAAGAATCATCTACAGTGAAATGATCAAGATTCTCCGACCAATTGAAGCCATTTAGTGCGAAAGCGGTAAACCAATCGAAGCAACAGGAAGGCGGAAAGGGAGCTGCAGAACGGCGGAACCCAACGCCATATTTTGAAGGAAGGAAGGACCATCCGGAAACAATTGATCTAAGGGATGATTAATATAACAATAATAATAATATAATAATAACTGTATTTCAAAGCCCAACGGCCATGTATAAAAAAAAAACAAAAAAACATATTACTAAAAGCAGGGACCCATAAATTTCCTGTAATGACTCGCCATTCAGGGGGCTTGTCAATAAGAGATTTCTGATGCGCTCTTGACCGAGCGTCAGATAGTTCGATAAATACCCACGGGGATAAAATACCCGACTATCCAGATAGACAAAATTTTTCGCGGCTGTTGTGCTGAACTAGGAATATTTCTCTCTAATGGAAGAGTATCCTGGATCTTTTGTCCTAGCTTAGGTACCTGGTGGCATGCTGAATAGTCCGATCAAATTTTGTATATCTGAGCAAGAACGCCGATTCGACCCAAGCGGAATTTTTGCGAGGCTCGGGCAACATAGCAACATAGAAGCATAGGAAATGACAAGCCCCCTGAATGGCGAGTCATTACAGGAAATGTATGGGTCCCTGCTAAAAGCAATACCATGTGCAATGCCTAGTGATGGAGCCTCACTAGGCTACGTGTGTTTCCCAGTCCCCTTAGCCTGAAGGAGTCTTTGTACCTGTACAGGGATTGGCCACGTGGAAGGGGAATGGACAATTTTAAGGACCAAAGGAGGAGAGGGAACTTGATGGAACTTGGTGGGTGAATAATGTGCTATACAACAGAGGGCCTAGAATGGAACCGGCTTTAGTTGAAATTTGTGAAATTTGTGAAATTTGTTTTTCAAAAGTGAAATTTGGCATATCAGTTTGGGATGAGACCCAATTTACTTGGAAAGAGCAAGGGTCAACGGAGGGAAGGACCGTACGGCATGCCGGACAGATTACCTGCTTCGGCTTAAATCATTTATGCAAATGCTCTATATCAGATAACAACAGTCCGAAACCTTCCCGGGCTCTGAGATCAAATTTCTTTCTTTCTAGTGCTGCCGCAGCTCCAACGAAACTGCAGCAGCAATCGTCTCAAGGGTTCGGCAGCAGCTGTATAAGAGCGGGTAATCGCGTGTCTGTGGTCATTTCCGTTAATTCCGGCAGAAGGTGAACTGTTGTTCTAGATATTACTACAAATTCCAGTCTGGGGTCCCAGGGTCCCACGGACACGTTTGGTCTTGTTTATTCCATGTCATTGCGTCTTCCATGGTCGCAGCTACTGTGTTTTGCTTATTTGAGGCAATCTGCGACCACGTGGTGGTGTTTCGGACCATTGGTTCTTTCCCGTGTCAGTTTATTTCTGTCTCAAAAGCAAACACGTAATTAGGTAATCTTTTCTTCCGATCGTTGTCTGACTGAATAGGTAATTCAACCAGATTCCGAAAAATTACGACCTGGCGGATCTCCCCCCCCCCCTCCCCCCGCGCTCAGAATCATCTCTACACTACGACAAGGCATATAAAGGTTAGTCGAATTCTTCTCAAACCTTCTAATTGGCAGGAATTATTGATAGTTTTTGACAATTTAATAGAGTGAAAAACAATTTGCTTCGTCTTTTCTATCTTTTCTTCTCGAGGAAAACTGAAAAAAGGATCGATACAGCGTGGTTACATCCGGGGGGGGGGGGGGGGGGTACTGAAATAAAATATATAAATGAATCTCGCAAAAGGACACTTCCCTAGCTGACCTGATTACCAAATAGGTGGTCCTCAAACAGCCAGAAACCTCAAACGAGTTCAGAAACGTCCGACTATGGGAGATTACCAGGAATTCCCCCCCTTCCCCCCTCTGCTTGAAAATTTTTGTAATATTTAGTTATATTAGTATATAACAGAACCTGACGCAATAATCTGTCACGAATATACGGATGAGGTCATTACCTCAAATTGTCAACCAATTATCAGGTGCGAATTTTGTGGTCCGGTTGGGAAATCCGGAAGGTCAGGAACACGGATCAGAACAACAGGTAGTACCCTGAAACCGGTAAAGGTATCAGCATCAGCCTAACTGGCGGTGCTGATCTCCTATTTTGGGCACTCAGGCAGGAAGTGCAATGGGCGGTTGAGGGCTAGCCATCCTGGTGCTTTCGCACATCCTCCCTGTAACCTTCCCCAGATTTCTCCAGGTACCCATTTGAAGCTGGGTGGACTTCGGCTTGCTTTACAGGGAACCCCAGCCCTAAACCAAACGGTAAGCGGCAAACCACCAAGACTCGAACCAGCGACCTTCGCTTACTACTTTAGCGTGCTAACCTTTCGGCCACGGACTGGGCCAGCAATGCAAGTCTAAGATAAAAGGAAAATATACGAGCAACTTGCCTCAGCATTTCTATCTCCAAATTCCATCATTTTCCGGGGAACAAGCGGCGACGCGTTTGCCGATTGGGATGGTTTGTAAGAAGTATTCCCAGAGGGAACGGCTGAGGTCGACTGAAAAGAAAAATATTACAAAACGAGAGATTTTGTGAAGTAAAAGAAGTCGCTTCTTTTACTTTTACGTCTGAAATCTCTTAGAGTACTTGTTCGACATGGTCCCCGATCTACTCTATTGTCTACAGAAAAGAAAAAAATCGAATTTTTTCCAGAACGGTAGTTCCGGGGCCTCGGATTGGCCGATGGATATGAGTTGGCTCCTCCTCTGGGTTTGTAAGAAATATTCCCAGAGGGAACGGCTGAGGTCGACTGAAAAGAAAAATATCGCAACACCGGAAACTGTGAGAAGTAAAAGTTTCCCCTGAAGTCGCTTGGCGGGCATGGTCCCCGATCTACTTTACTTTCTAGGGAAAATCATGTTCAAGTTGGCAGATGCATTAGCCAACTTGAACACGATTTATTATGCAATTTCGTTATCAAGAGGTTAACTGGTTTTGCTGACAAAGTTGCTGAAACCACTTTTCCATCACCGAGTAAACAAATCAAATCTGGGATGCTCATCATCTACTGGAGAGCCAAGAGACGATGTGCTAAGCTTTCGGCTATCTCTATTGGTAGGTTGGTAGGTTGTGTGTGCGTGTGTGGGACTAACAGGGGGGGAGGGGGGGCTTACAATGCCGTTCTTCTACGACCCTCCATTCATTTTCGTTCGAAATCGTAAAATTTCGACATCTGGCTTGTGGAGAACACGATGCTGCAGAATACATGTTGCTTTGTTCTGGAAAATTTGTGTTTTTCTTTGCACGCAAATCAGGAGAGAAGATACAAATGGTTGGGTGCTGTCTCGACGCGTTTATGAGTTGCGCTTTTGATTGAAGTTTTGTTGGCGGTTGCTTAGTTTCCGTTTTCAAAGCCTTTGAAGTTCGCAGTTTGCTTAATTAGCGTTTTTCGACTCCGGTGATCCTTGCCCGGTCGCCGTCACCTTGCAGGCAAACTTAGAACTTGATGGCCACCTAATTTGACCTCGAAAAAGAAAAAAAAAATAATGGCGGACGATAAAGATACAAATTCTGGAGTTTATACATTTGACAAAAAAAGATTCGTGCCAAAAAGCACGGCTAGATTTAGTGCTTGGATGCTAAATTTCTTTTTGCTAAAAGCTAGCGTTGACCAGCTACGGCGAAAAGGTAACTGCGACCTAAAACGGAGTTTTAACAGAGACCTTCGAATTTGAAGGTCATCTTAAACTTCAATCGAAAACGCAAGTATTACCTAAATCTGGTAACTGCTATCAAACATTTATATTGATTTCGCTTCAGCTAGATTATACAAAAGAAAAGATGATCAGTTTGCAGATGAGCACCTTTCGGGCACACCCAAATTCAAATCGTTCATTCATTAAAAATCTTACTCACGGCTTGTGCCGACTAACAGATTCCAACGTCAACATATAAATACACATCAATATATTGCCGCGTCAACTGCTATTTCGGTTTGCATTGAAACAACAGAGAAAAAAAAGAAGAAAAACACTATACTAAACGGTCAAACATATGTGCTTAAAAACCAACATAAAATCATGTGGGCTCTTTCATGGTCGATGAAGCGTTAAACAGTTTAGCAAATGCCGGAACAAAGCTGTTACTGTATCTTACTGGGTGGGGTTACTAGTGGAGCTAGGGACGAGCCTTGGAACTACTTTGCAACTGTATAGTCCTGTACTGGATGGCGTGGAGGATGATAAGGTTCTTTGGACACTCACCACTCTCTGATGGGTCACTGGACCCCTCTTTTCTCCCGCCCCCCTAGGGGACGAATGTGCGCGAGGGCCATAGGCAAACGACGCGGACCGGTGTATTTTCGGCACCGGAATCCGACTTCGTCTATCCTTCTCTTCATCCATCAACGCCAAAACCCAAACTGAAACGAAAGTGAGACTATATCTGCAACAATTCACTGGACCAGAAAACAAAATTAACGCTCAATGAAGCCCGTGATCGCTACCATGACACTGTAACGGGTATTCTACTCGGGGTCGTGTTGACTAGTAATTTGCCGACTGAATCGATCTACCTGAGGGTTGCGCCAGTTCCCACGGGGTGTTTTGGGGAAACGTCCCAGAAAATAGGCTCTGGCATGAGTTTCCGGATGAACGAACCCGCATATAACACGATAAAAACTAAACACTAAAGGTGAAAGAAACAAGAGCTAGAAGCTAATATGGCACTTGCAAGGCTGGGTAAGAGGATGAAAGTTGGAATTTGCCGATTCGTGGGTTCGTTGTGATCATGTGTAAGCAAAACCCTTGAGATAAGAATGATGACGAACCCTTGGAAATCACGAGAATGTATCGTTTGATAAAAAGTATTGTATTTTTGCACTTGGCTGTGACGATGCACGCTTTAAGTGCGTTAGGAATCCCCCCTCCCGGACTCCCCCACATTGATCGGATCCTGTCCGCACTTGAAATGGCACATTTGACACATGATTTCTTTCCTAATATCAAGTTTCATTAAGATCCGATCACCCGTTCAAAAGTTGGACATACCTCAAGATTCCGGATTTCTCCTCCCTCGACGGTCAAATCGGAGAAACGACTGTTCTTAAACTGAAATTGCCGAGTCCCTGATACGACTGCCAATTTTCATCGTCCTAGCCAATTTGCAAGCATGACCGGAATTTCGGAACCATCCCTCCAACTCCCCCCACAGTCTCGGATCGGCTCCGGTCTTGCCAACTATGTACCTAGGGCTTGTGCTTGTTGTTCCCACCAAATTTCATCCCGATCCTTCCAATCTGAAAATGTCACACGATTTCCCCCCCCCCCCCCAAGTCACCGGATCCATTCCGGACTTGAAGTGTGACAACTGAGACACGAGATCTTTCCAAATATCAAGTTTCATTAAGATCCGATTCCCCGTTCAAAAGTTCTACATACGTCAATATCCCAGATTCCCTCTCCCTCCACTCCCCCCATGGGGGTCGGATCGGTTTCCAAGTTAGTTTGGTCGGGTCCCTATTATGCCTGCCAAGTTTCACCGTCCTAGCATTTCTGGAAGTACCTTATCTCGAGAACAGTGACCTGACAGACCGACCGAAAAGTGATCGGTGTATGGCACTTGAGCGAAGCTGCAAGTGCCATAAAAACAGAACTTATTTTATGAAGCAAATTTATCTTAAATCGCACTTGCTGGCGCTCTTCAGTGAAGCTAAAAATTTTGTCTCAGTTTCCCGCACGGAAAGTATACGGAAATCCAGCCAGAAGTCCGAGCTTTGAGTAGAGTCAAAGTAAACTCAAACTCAAAGTAAACTCACTCTGTTGTGTGTTCTGTGATATCCCGATTACTGCGAGTAATAAACCTTATATTAGATAGTTAGGTACATCACAGAAGCACGCCGGTACCGGCGGAACTTCAAGGAGTAAATTTGGAAGCATTCCCGAATTTAAACTGTCTGGGTCTCCAAGAAGGGAATCACCCACTTTTCAAGACGCTAGTCCAAACCAGGACTCGATACGTCCAGGATCATCTAGAGCGTGTTCCATCCTTCTAACAATAGTTAGTTACTATTTTTGTTCCAACCTCGTAAAAAGTTTAAAGCTTACGCTGACCGTTCCAGCCTTCTCGAAAAAGTAACTATTTGCTTACCACGCTCGGGATAACTAGGAATATCTCTGACGTGACTGGCCGGATTAATCTGCGGTACGAAAATTTTGCTGAAAATAGAAAAATGCGTTCCAGCCTTGACGCCAAGAAGCCAGAATTCGTGACGTTATGCGTAGCAACTACGATAAGTAGGGTGGAACACGCTCCTAAAGTCACGAGTCGTAAAGTACACTAGGCTACTGGGCACCGTTAAAGCACCCCTTAACACAACAATCATAGAAAAAAAGTAGTATAATACAAACAAAAGTAAACAAGAGCTACGAGCTCATATGGCACTTATTACGAGTAGGTGGTGTGAGAAACGACACAGTAAATCTGAACATTTTTCCGGGAATTCCGATATCCCTCCGCACCGTGCTCGTCGTTGTCATCCAAGGCATAAGATCTCTCTGCTTTCCAAGTTTCACTTGTTTAACCCCTATGTGAGCCACAACATTTCCAGAACTCCCCCACTGTGGCCGAATACGGCTCGGACACATAAACTTCACATCTCTAACATCTCCTCTTCTCGTCCATCAAGTTTAACTCAAATCGGAGCATATCTGCAAATTTCCGGTTCCCGCTTCATCCTCCTCCTACCTTGGTCGGACCCGGTTCAAGACGACAAATGACAAATCAAGGCCACATAAACTTGGTACTGTCCAACTTGCATCCCATTCTGGCCATCCGTTTGGTTTTTGTGCATGTCACAAAATTACCCGAAAATGGTCGGATTCAGGAAGGGAAGTCTTCCCAAGGCTTTGTGCCGGGTCCTTAAGTCTATTTTGTCGGGTCACTAATATGCCTGCCAAGTTTTATCGTGCTTAGCACATCTGGAAGTATCCTATCTCGCGATCACCGGAATTCCGGGAAACCCCCAAGAGCCCCGATAGGATCTGGTTCTGTCAAGAAGGGATATAATACTTATGCTTGTTCTTCCCACCAAATTCTATCCCGATCCCTCGACACTAAGCGTTTCAAAAAACTCAGGTGCCCTCTTGCAACTCCCCCAAGTATCGGATCCGGTCCTGACTTGGCATGGAACATCTGAGACGATAGCTCTTTCCACCTGCCAAGTTTCATTCAGATCCAACTGCCCGTTCAAAAGTTACAAATGCCACTAGATTCCGGATTCCCCATCCCTCCACTCCCCTCACGATGTTCGGATCGTGCAAACGACTATTCTCTATTCGGATCCCTCAGATTCCTGCCGAGTTTCATCATCATATTACACCAGGAAGTACCAAACTCGCTGGATCACCAGAATCCCCCCCCCCCCCCCCAAATTCCCCCACAGTCCCCGAATCCGGTTCGGTTATTCAATGATGTATCTAGGACTTGTGCGTGTTCTTCCCACCAAATTTCATCCCGATCCCTCCACTCTAAGCGTGTCCCAAGATTTCCGGCTCCCCCCTTCAACTCCAATACAAGGTCTTTCCAAATATCAAGTTTCATTAAGACCCGATAACCTATTCACAAGTTATATATACCTCGATATTCCGGATTCCTCCTCCTTCCACTAACCCCACGATGCTGCCAAGTTTCATTGTCCTAGCTTATGTGGAAATGACCAAACTAGCAAAACCCGGACCGACGGACGGACAGAAATTGGATCGCTATATGGCACTTGGCCGAAGGTTGGCAGTTTATGTCTGTCAATAGATTATTATGAGGTATTCTAAATTTCTGTGTGGAAACCGAAATTTTCAAGAAGGAAAGTTGCAAAGAAGTATTGTAAACCCGAACTCACTCGATACATATATTTCTGCTCAGAAATCAATATTTTTGAGAAGAAAAGATAGAAAAAAGGTCCACTTGTGTGGAATGATAATTCCTATCGAATAGAATATGTTTCTTCCTCATTCCCATCATCAGTTAGAGCCTGTACACGAAGACTAATATCGGAAGAAAATTGGCTTTACAATACTAGAAATATGTGGTCTCTGTTCTTTCTGAGTAACGTTGGCTGGTGTTAGGATTTCGCAGAAAAAGGTAAAGATTTGTTGACAATAACCATTCCTCCGATTGATAATGGTTTTTCTCCCATTTTCGATGTGTAAGTTAACTCCTTTAACAAGATCTAGACAGTATAGTATGCTAAAATGACCAAACTTACGTTTTCTCAGGACTGGAGTCCGTAGAAAAATAATGCGAATCAACTAATGCGGTTTGCTCTCACCGGCCGGTCTCACTTCTGGCAAAGCTACAGATATGTCTCCGCAGGCGAAGCTCTTATCGGAGGAAAGAGTCCGCCAATCATTGCTAGCTGTCACCAATCAATGCATGCGCAGTCTACCGGCGCACACACATACTCTTGATGACTAACTCTCCTTGCCGATGCAAAATCGCCGAGTACCCAGCGGAAGAGCCAGAAGTGGTATCACCTCGGGTATCACAGCTGCTCCCGAAGATCGACGTGATTGTTTGACGCAGGATTTGAGTTGTTGAGTCTGAGTCGTTAGTGACACGTTTTCTCATTCTTCCTGAGGATCAGTGGCGTACTGGAACTTCTGAGGAAACGTAAAGAGCGTCTTGCACCCTTCTAAAAATAACTCTGCTACAGTAACTATACATAGTAACTATTGGTTACTATTTTCGCTCTAACCTCATGAAAAGCTACTACGCTGACCGCTCCAACTTTCTCGAAATAGTAATTATTAGCTTACCACGCTCGGGAGCGTAGTTAGCGTGGTAACTACGATCTCTGTGACGTGATTGGCCCGATCAGCCCACAGCACGATAAATAGGAAACCTCGTCCCAGCCTTGACGCCAAGAAGCCAGAATCCGTGACGCCATGCTTAGTAACTATATCAAATAGGGTGGAACACGCTAAAAAAAATGATTACAACGGGAATCAGTAGAAAGGGTAGTGTCGCGACAGGGGGAGAATTCATGCTGCGAAGTGGAGGTTACGTTCAAGTTCCTACCTAGTTTTCCCGTCAGTTCCACAAAATTACCAAAACGCATCCGACAAAGCTGACAAATCCCAACTTGATGCTGGACCCTCCGAGGGATTAGCACCCCGGCAGCGGCTGAAACCAGCGACGCCGTCTCTAAATTAGGCAATTCCCGCTTTAAAGACTCAAACATTGGCACTTTGCCTGAAAAAACTTAAGACTACCCTTGTTTTCGGTAAAGGGATTTTTCTTTCTTGGTTGGCGTATGCGGACGATGTACTCTTGCTTAGCAGAACTTTATCATCGCTGCAAAAAATCTAACACTTTTTCGGATCTACTGAAATCGCATGGGCTTTTTTGGAACCCTGCGAAATGGTATTTGATAAGAATGGTGACAGAAGTAGTATACAAGTTTCTCTTATGAGTAAAGTAATAACTTGCTGCAATGTTTTTACTTATCTTGGTTTGCCTTTTTGTTCTACTTTGAGTCAGACCCGTGCATCAGTGGTAAAAGAAGTTGAGAGAAGAGTGGCTGCTAGTTTTGGGTCGATTGTTGGATTGCGTGAGCTTCTGAACCGGCGAAGGCTTGCATATGTTTTTAACGTAACAGCTTTGCCACAGTGTCTCCTAGCTTCTTCGTTCCTCCCAGTTTTTCGGCTTGCTGATACTTCGCATATTAAAACCCGATACTTTACTTTTTCTAAATGGTTGTGTCGTTTTAGCAGGTATGAGTCCAATACTAATATGATGGAGACTTATGGTATAAAAAACCCTCTTGAAATTATGAAGAAAAAGCATGAAAAGTTTAGACGTAAGTTGCAAGGGCTCAAACATAATTTGTCATCTTTCCTCCACGAGTTTTAAATTATTTTTATTGATTCTTCTTTGTTTTAAATTTTTAAATTTTAATGCTTTTAATGTTATTGCTTGCGGTGTTTGATCTTCCTCCGCCATTTTCATGTGTTGTTGTTTATTTTAGTCGCTCCGATGGATTAGAATTTGCTTAAGTGTTGGTTTGTTTTTGTGTATTTGTATAATCATTTATTTTATTATCATCAATTTTGGTGGATCAATAAAACATCATCATCATCAAATATTAATCTCAACCGGTGCCGGTACCGGTCGGGCACCACGGCACCGGGCATCTGCTGTACACTAAAATCGAGAGTGGGAAACCCCTCGGGACGCTCACGGCTTTCGCACATATTCGTTTAGCCCAAGCTGACTGCGAATCATATTTGACAGTACAAAACGGATATTTTTCGGATACACATTCTCAGCTGACGTATCCATTTTGCACGGTCAAATGTCTTCCGCACAGTCCAGCTAACCCTTACAGATTTTCACGACAATGATGACAAACAATTTTCTATTCTTCAACATTCTAGATGTCCCCTTTGCGTATTTCCCCCCAGTCATTACCCCCTTCCGAATCTGGCGGGACGAGGACAACGAACGACCCTGGGCGGCGACTTTCGTTCGTCTCTTGTCTCCCAATCAAAACTCTTCATTCTCTTTTCCCAAACCACATCCGTTTGAATATTTGTTTTGTCTCCTAAACCTATTGCCTCCGTGACATCCTTTCAGATTTCAGATTCCAGGATCTGGGTTGTCCAACGCCAGGCCCGTATCCAGGAATTTATTTCGGGGGGGGGGGGGGGGGGGTTGCCTGCGGGTCGGACAAAAAAGACATAGATCAGAGGGAAAAGCCTGTAAAAATGATTATTTTTGTATGTTTCGAAAAAGGACACGGCCTTGTCCAACGCCCTGGACTTCCATATGTTTTTGGTCTGGCTTCATCTTCCGCACCAAGCTCGACGAAAATCAGAATTCGGAAAAAAATCTGGAAGGTGAAGCCACCCGGCTGGATTTTTCCTCACTTTCATCGTTTGAATAATTTGCACACTAAACACCAAATTCGGACCAATCCTTATGCCCTGATCTGACGATCCGGAATGATCCTGTCAGAATTTTCGGAAACATCATCAACTCCACAAGGAAAAGTTAAAGATTTGTTCAAACTGATGATTAAAGTGCACAAAATGAAAGCATTTCCGACCGGCGTCCAGTGTACTTGAACAACAAAGGCATTGGTTACGATATATAACAATCTCTATTCAGCAAAATAAAGGGAGAACAAATTTAGCGAATCGTTGAGCGAGATTCTCTCTTTCCGAGTACAAAATATATCACAATATTCTTAGGCAAATAAATACCTACAAAACTGTATACAGCATTAAAATAAATACTGGAAACGATAAATGCATATACTATAACAGGATGGGGTATAGGAAGGAGTACAGACACACTTCTGAGCAACCCAGAACCCCGTTCGATTCACCTTACGCCAGTTAAGGTATCCTAGTATCGTTTTATTTGGTCTTCAAACTTGAACATTTTCTCAATTAACAGTCAACTTACGTTGACTGCGGGAAGAATCGAACGCTCCCAGTTAGTGCTGCGCACAGACGATCAGGATTGGGTGATCACGTACAGGAAATCCTGCCAGGATTTTCGGCGCCAATATCAGTTCCATACGGAAAAGATGAGCTTTTTTGCAACTTCACCAGGAAATCCGGCAGGGACATCCTGATCGTCTATTTGCTGCATAACCAAGAACAGCAAAGAAAACATCAAAATGATGATTTCATTTAACCGGAAAAGTGAATCGAACGCGGCTCAGGACGGACCAGAATTGTCTTCGCGAAATTTGCGTATGGTAGGTGCCTTTGTCCGCAGAGATCCCCCAGATTTCCTAACGCAGGCAACACAAAATCCGCCTCAATTCTTCTGCTGCGGCCGAAGATTCAACCACGACAGCATGGAAGATGGCTGGCAGTAAGTTGAGGGGTCGGAGGGAAGAAGTAATAGACGGGCACAAGTATCAAAAGTTACTTTAAGCAAGCAATTTAAGCCCGAGAAAAGAAGGGACCGCAGCAATCATTTTCGCTAGACAACGCTGAAGCACGAGGAAGGAAAAAATAAGTCGGTTCGCCTCGTTTCAGTTAAATACTAGCCCTTTCACTGACCATCTTTCAGAGCCGGGTCCGTGACAAAAGCTGAAATCTCGTTTACATCAAACAACAGTACTTATAGCAGGACCTCCCAGAGGATAGCGAATGGGAAAAAATGGACCTTGATGAGTGTCACCAACTATTTCGAAACTCATTAACAACACTTGTTAAAAAAACTGAAGTGACCTGGGATGGTCTCTCCTACGCGCGCCAACATTCAACTACCTTCCCACCAAGTTTTTCAGTCTCCACGATGTTAGGAAAATAAAGCCTACATAATCAGCAAATGAAAAAAAATAAGGTCAAAGTTTTGTCTATCACACCACAACATCAAAACGTTGAAGGATATATGGGAACCATGTTATCACTGTCAGAAGTTTCATAACAGATTGCGCATAACACTTTCAAGAATTACACCTTTTCACTTAGAAATAAAGTGTTATGACCATATATAAGTTATAAGTTTACACTATTTCGTGCCTAGATCTCCAACAACACCTTTAATTGGTAAAAATACAAACGGGAACGAAAGAAACATAACATATAACATCCCAAAGGGAAATAGTATAAACTTAATTGGTCATAACACTTTTTTTCTAAGTGAAAAGGTGTTATTCTTGAAAGTGTTATGCGCAATCTGTTACGAAACTTCTGACAGTGATCATATGGTTCGTCTGACAATTTTCCTAAGGGGTCGCTCAGAGGTTTCTTGCCGGGTGAATTTCAGTCGGTGCCCTTCAGTACCAGTTTAATACACTAAGGCCTTTTAAACCATGATCAAACGCTGGGTTACTCATATGTATGTGTACCCCTTAGTGCCAAGAGGGGTACCAGTACACAACAATTTCAGAGTCAAAATGCAATACCAGTTGGTCTATTTACCGAAATTGTTGTATACTGGTAACGCTAGGCATTAACGCCAAGACCTATGCTTTCAATGCATCAGAAGCGGGCCTTACTCATACCGCCTCCCACTACGTTCTGGACATTCAAAGCGAGACGAACTTGCGGTATTAGAAATTTTCTAGTACAGCTAAGATGCGGCCTGCAGACATCGAGGAAACAAAGGGGGTTGTACCTTTTTTTTTTGCTGTGTTCAGAATACGAAGTTATCGGAGCCAGCGCTGGTGCATGGCTCATTGAGTCTCAGTACGGACGTTCTCTACCGCCAGTGGTGCTAGTGTCGTTGCTGTTCGAGTGTGTGTCCCTTCATTCAAGTCTTGGTCAGAGATGGGCGAATCCAAATCCGGATTCGGATTCGAATCCAGGATTCGTCCTTTTGGCCGGATTCGAATCTTCTGCTTGTAAGGCTGGATTCGGATTCGGATTCCAACAAAACCTCAATCTTACAAATCCTCTCAAATTTCTAGTCTTCATCCTTCCTGTTTTCATTTTCACACAGTGCTTAGGCAATCCACCTTTTTGGTCTCCACCACCAACCATCCTCAGTACGCTATCGATTTATTGATTACCTTAGATATCAGTGCTTTTTGTCACATCTGATTTTTAAACTATAAGATATGTAGTTTGGAATCCCAATTTCAAGCTTGGAATCCCAACCCTCGCCTATAGATTCCATCGTGGTGAATAACTTACCAGAGAGAGTAATCTGCTCCACAAACCTACTGACATTCAAGAAGAAAGTTGATGAATATTATTCAAGTGACATTTTTTCCTTGTGCAAATTTAGAAGAAATGCAAATTAAAAATTTTGTAGAGGCTTAACGGCCTGCCATTCAATTTGCAAATATATTATTATATTATTATTATTATGTAGATGATTTGATTTTTTGTCAAGGTCGGATTCGATTCCGGATTCGTATCCTCAGCATGAAGTGGTGGATTTGGATTCGTACCTAGCCGGATTCGGATTCGGGTTCGAATCCTTTCATGATCGGATTCGCCCATCTCTGGTCTTGGCGCTACTCCTTTTTTTGCTCTGATAGTGGTACCCCTCTGGGGAATACGGAATACACGTGCGAACCCCGTGCATACCCCTGCCAGCATGTCCCAGCGTTTGAGCATGGTCATCAAAAAAATACTGGTAGACTGGTAGGTACCCGCTCCGATGGGAGTGGGAAGGGGGTGAGATCTGCAACTAGTGAAGAAACCGTGACAACTCGCATACACCCCTTACTAGCCTGCTCTTTCAATTGTTCAGATCGCTCAAGCTAGCAACCGTCGCTAGTGGTCTGCACCCGAACTTTTCAGTACAACCTGTACTGAATTCAGAAAAAAAACATACTTTAAAAGTGATCAGAAGAACAGAGGAACCGCCAAGCTGCTCAGATTCGAAACAGAACAGTTTAACGAAGTCTGTTTTGTGCTCCGTGTCACTTCAAACAAGCTAAACAGGTACTGTTGAGGTCACCGACGTCAACCTTTACGTGAACCCTTTTCATGCTTGCTCCAAAAAGTGCAGATCGCGACCAAACTTTCCCCTTTCCAACCGTATGCTACTCTTAGCCGACTGAAAGAAAACCAACATCTTTGTGCGTATCGCAACTGGCACGTTGGGTTCTAGCGCAACTAATCGGTAACGCTTGCTAATTAACTATCTTCCCTTGTGTATAGAGACTTTAGGCCCAAAATGATGCAGGTTTAGAAGTAGACTAGTTTTCAGCATGGAAATCCGCGCAGAAATTCACGATGTCGCTCAAATCTGCGCCATTTTGAGGCCAGTGTGACCAGGCTCTTAATCTGCACACATACTCCGATGTTTTTCAGTCGGATGCGAAATCCGCATACGGATTTAAAATACGAAAATGCACTTTTCTTTTCAGGTATTGTTACAGCTTAATGTAGCGGTGGTACGATATTGAACTTCGTTTGTGTGCAGGCTTTTGGCTATAGCTAAAGCTACGTTTTCACTATGTTCTTAACTGAGATAAACTTGACCAGATAAAAAATTCGGCCAAATATCTTTCCGAACTTCTAGCAAAACTCCGACAAAATTTCTATCTGCCCGACTTATGATTTTTTTTTTTTCCGGCCGAATTGTAATTTATAGAGCAAAACCGCCGATAATTACAATGTTTTCACGCCGCAAGAAGAACAAAATAAACCGAACTGGAAATAGTTGAAACAGGTCAGAAGTTGTAAAAAATGCGCGAACCTGGACTGAATTTTGCCGAATATTTTTTCTAGCCCAAATTTAATTTGGCTTTAAACACGTAACTGCCCAGTGAGAACAAACAAGCGCAAAACCAGCAAGGCCTGACTCTTCAGCTTACCGCTACTTACCTTTAAAGTCGTACACTACTAAACTACAGCCAAAAATCATATCTTTGGTATAACCGGGACTTGAGTACACCGCGATACAGAATTATCAGTCCTTTGAGTCTTTGGCTGCCTGTACAGTCCAGCCAAGAACCTCCTTGTCAAAACCACTCGACAGAAGGTTGCATTTTTGTCCCACAGATTCGTCGGTCCATGCCGTCGAGCAGACCATTCGCCGGTGACCCTGTAATAAAATTTGCTTTAAAGGAATATAGAGCGTGTTCCACCCTCGTACCAATAGTAACTATTCGTTACTAAATCCGTTCCAACCTCACGAAAAGTTACTACGCTGACCGTTCCAGCCTTCTCGAAATAGTAACTAATAGTAACTATTTGCTTACCACGCTCGGGAGCGTAGTAACCCCGAATCTCTGTCACGTGATTGGTCGGATTCACCCGTGGCATGATATTCCGCTGGAAAATAGAAAAATCGTTCCAGCCTTGACGACAAAAAGGCAGAATTTGTGACGTCATGCGTAGTAACTACGGTAAGTAGGATGGAACACGCTCATAGAAGGTTACAACAGGCTATTGTATATATCACTAAAGGCGTTTTTCCGTGCTCCCACAAACAGTTTGTGGGTCGACTGTGGCTCGAACAAAGTGTTTCCGCGGTCTTTCGTGCGGCCCACAAGTGTGTTTATGCGAACAATAAGATTTCGTGGCTCGCTTTGTGGCTCAAATTTGAGCAAACAACTGGCGAGGTGATTGTCGATTTTGTGGCTCGATTCTGGCGGGAAATCCAAAAGCAGCAAAATAGTGCCTAAACAATAAAGCCAACTACTTTTTCAAGCAAATAGACTTAAAACTGAGGATGCTTTTTGTACAGAATGGTGAGGAAATAAGCCTGGAGTTCTATTTATTGAGATTTTACATCAATTTCATTTTTCTTTTCAGGCATTTGAAATCACCGCCAAAAAAATAGACAAAACGGCGTTTCAGCGAGTTTCAACTAGTGGCTCGACTGTGTGGCACACAATCGTGTTTCCGCGACAAACACTCAGACGTGTGTGGCCCACAACTGTGTCGCGGAAAAAGGCCTTAAGCTAGCTGAGCTGAATGCAAACATGCGTAGTCAGCAAACTGGCCATGGAGGACAAAATAAGTAAGTAATTTATTTATAACCCGCCATTTCGAAAAAGTGGAACAGATGAAAGAAAATAAATAAAACACATAAAGACACAGAAAAAGACACTAAATTTCAATCTTCGGCCAGGAAGCAGTGGAGAAGATCGTGCGCTGGTTGGGCTCTGTTGTCAATGATTTTGATAGAAAACATCCAAAAGGGTAACACTTGCATCTTGAATTTTGAACTTATGAAATGTTATTTGACGTCAGAAGTTTGTTAAAAGTCAGGCTAGATCGTTAAAATGTGTTCTTTTTTTCCTTTTTTTTCTCAATGCACTCCATTTTCTCACATTTCTTTTTGTATGATCGGTCATAAAACATACATGCATACATACATAGTAAAGGTTAACTTCAGACATCGAGGTTGACATCGGAAAATAACATTGGGACGACCATTGAAAATAACCTATCCGAGCAGAAGGCGAGGTCGATATTTCTGAATGGCAGTCGTAGTTGTTATTCTGATATGAACCGAGATGGAGGTAGGTTAACTATCATAACTTTTTCGAACAGAATATTTTTTTATAGGTATAGGACTTATTCCTTCTTTTGTTGTACTTTTTTGCTACTGGGATAGGGAATTTTATTTTAATGAAGTAGCAACCCAAGCCTACGGTAGACCTACTAAAATGACTACTGTTCGGACTCGAGCACTTCAGTTTCTACCAATACAGTCTTTTACTTTTTTGGCCATTCAGATGCCATCTAGCGGTCGTGAAAGCCTACTATCGAACTACTAAAATGACTAGGCTACTCTAGGGGCCGTGTAAGTAAAAAGTAAACAATAGCAAAACCACGTGTTGGATCTTGAGAAACAAGAAAAATTCGAGAATAAAGACAGTGATCAATGCCGAATAACTAGCATTGGTAAACAAGGGATAGTAGGATGTTGTTTCAGTTGACAACCTGTATTTTCAGTGGAAATCTGATTGTGACAAGGTATGACCTAGGGCATAGGCTGGTTGTCTAATTTTTTCAACATTTGTTTTATTTTTGTATAATTTTTTTTTCTAAAAGTATTGTTTTTAATTTATTTGTCGGAGGTCAGCTTCTACTTTTCAATATTTGAGGAAAAGTGCTCGATGAACATCTGCGTACGAGGTCGTATCAACCTCCACAAAAGTAATTGTCATAACATAACATCCTATGGGACATACGAAGATATGCATTCTATACCGGTTCGAGAAAAGTTATATATCTCCTGTGCAAAGACTCCCCAGGCGCACGGCCAAAACTAAACCGAAATACATAGACCATAGGTATAAAAATGAACATAAAATTTACGAATTTAAGCATAAGCTTGCAAAGCTTGGTGTACTAAGTAGGTACGGCCTGATAAATTTGACAGTATACCTACAACAACCTGAACAACTATAAGCTTGCAAAGTTTGGTGTACTAAGTAGGTACGGCCTGATAAATTTGACAGTATACCTACAACAACCTGAACAATTATAAGCTTGCAAAGTTTGGTGTACTAAGTAGGTACGGCCTGATAAACTTGACAGTATACCTACAACAACCTGAACAACTATAAGCTTGCAAAGTTTGGTGTACTAAGTAGGTACGGCCTGATAAATTTGACAGTATACCTACAACAACCTGAGCAACTATAAGCTTGCAAAGTTTGGGGTACTAAGTAGGTACGGCCTGATAAATTTGACAGTATACCTACAACAACCTGAACAACTACCTTCTCATCTTTATCCTAGGTTGAAGGAAAATTCCCACAGGATATATTCCTCTAGGCGTATCTTCCACGAATTTACATCTTATTAACCAAACTCCCATGAGCACAAACCCTATCCAGGTCTTTTCCTCATAAAACTTATCATCCAAAGAAAAATAACAAAGATAGCGCGAACTTCACGGTTCGGACGGACGATAACGGTCGAGTGGATGCGGACTAAAATTCCTGCTGGGATTCTCGGAACCACCATCAACGTACGGAAAAGCTCAGATTTTTTCAACATTACGACGGAAATGCAGAAAATCCAGCCGGGAAAAACTGATCGTCTCTTCAGACCATTAAGGGACAACAATATGCTCACTGTTCTCAGAAGAACTTGGTCTGTGCAACGTCATACTTGAAACGCGTTAGCAGAAACTTTTGTAAGTTTTATGTTTTGGAATGTTTCTAAATTCCAGTATCGTGACATACCATCAGTTGCCGTTTTGCAGATACCATGGTATCTAATCCCATGGTCAAAAGTTGGTTTTACAGTTACCGTGATATCTGATACCAGGGTCAAAAGTCGTTTTTGCAGTTATTGAGTATCTGGCCAGTTACCGTGGTATTTGAAAAATTCATCTTACTTTCATAATCACCAACAAAAGAGCCCAGATTTTTGCTAAATTGGCGGGAAAGAAGTTTGGCAGGCCTGCTAGTCATGCGAGTGGACGTAAATATTTCTTTCGGGAAATATAAAAGAGCGCGATATCGGCGAAGAAACCTTGGTACCAGACACCATGGTAACTGCAAAAACGATAAAATGAAGATCCATTTACCGTGGTACCAAATACCATGGTATCTGCAAAAACTCAACTACTGTTCAGGTTGATCTGCTAAAAGGTGATGACAAAACTTAGACGAATTTGCCTCGGGTGGGATCACTGATCCGCTCGCTTCTGTCTGACCACTGTAGCGGTTTGCAAACTACAATATGAACAAAAATATCGACATCAGAACAACCGAGCAGCCAACACATTTAAAATCAACCAAATTCAAAACAAAATATCTCGATGTTCCATAGCTATCTTCGCGAGCCTCCCTAATCCCTTATTTATCAAAAAACGCGTGTTTCCATTATTTGAACCATACAATACTCTATATGAAACGTCGCCCGAATGATGACTAAAATCCTTTGTCAACCAATAAACGGCGTTCGTTGGGGCCGTGGTGACGCTTCGGCTCTTCCGCTAGGTACATGGCGATTCTTCATCGGCACGTAGATTTGGTCATCAAGAGTATCCTCCCCATGTTCACAAGCCCCTCTGTAGCTAGTTGCAGAGCGCTGGCCGTGTATGACGAAGGTCGTGGGTTCAAATCCCGCCTGAGGAGGACTTTGGCTCTCAGTTGACTACTTATAATCGCTAAAAGATGCTTCTGAGCCATGACCTAGCACTTACCTGTCTATTATTCCTAGGTATCCGTCCTAGCCGTTGTCCATTAATGTCGAACAAATGCACATTCCGATTATCAGTCGGTACAGCAATGTGGTTCAAATTAGACACCGATAGACGATTGGCCGCTGAGTCGAGTCGTATTACGTGCAGTGGTGTCCGCATATTTTTCAGATCCCAAATCTTGACGGTTTTATCGTCAGACCCTGAGACGATTTTGTCCTCCCCAGCAAATACGGCACAATTGACAGCCCTGAAATAAACCTTTCTTTAACAATAAAAATAATTGGCTATAAAGTCCGTTGCCGCATATGACATCAATTTGACCTTACTAGATCATTAAACTGATTCTCGAGTTTTCTGCCCAAATGATCGATGTCAAGTCGATTCGCGAACGGTTTCGACGACGGTTTCATTTTGAAATCTTCGTCCTCGAATTCGTTCTAAACAAATAGTATGTCTTGGATTCTTCGTCTCCCATCGATAAGTTCTTAAAGGACATCTCGCACTACATAGTGTTTCTGCTCCGATGTTCGGAGATCGTTGACCCCTTTGCAACTAAGCTATACTTACAGAAAATTAGACACGGCTTCGGTTGTTTTTATGCTCTTTCCATTTCCCTTGCCCTGGATGATATTCTTTACCATGTACAATCTATTCTAGAAAGAAGCCAATATGGGCATAAGATCCCTCAAAAACGAAACACCACCTCCTTCGCATATACTTTGTCTTCATTCGCCCTTGCCTCGAATACTGCTGTCCGGTATGGCACTTCGGTTTAACACGGGAGCAGTCGGAACACCTCGAGAGGATCCAGTACCGTTCTTTACTAATAATATCAAAACCCCCCAAAATCCCGTACATTTCCCTTCTCAACGAGTTTAGCCTCACATCTTTGTCAACCTGTAAACACCTACTTTCTACTAAGTTTGGTGACCAACTACTGGAAGATCCCGTCCATCGTCACATACTTCCCCCTCCCGTATAAGGCCACAGAGAATGGCAGCGCAACCAGTTCCTAAGATCCAACACATACGGGCAACTCATGCGCGGTACGAAATAAGTTTTGTCCCCTCCTTTGTAAGTTTTCTCAACGCGAAATTTTAAGAATTTTTTTTTTTTTAATTCTTGAAGTTTAGGGTTTTAAATTGTTGGATTTTTTTTTTCTGTGTAACTAATTAATACTTATGTAAAAGCGTAAATGTATCTAGTTATGTTGGACGAAAGAACAAATATTCAGTTTCTTGGTAATACCGTACGAAATAATAAAGACTGATTGACTGATTGATGACAATCTTGGAAAAATCTGCATAACCGGTCTCCAGACGAATAAGCTCCTCGGAAATAATGATCGGGCACATGATACGTCACGTAAAGACAACAAACGTAGCAAGTGTGATAGTCAGTGTATTGCTGACAAAGGAGATACGATACACCTGTGAAGTGAAGAATGGCAGGAACGAGATTGGATTGAAATATTAATGAAGAAGAATGAATTACTATCATAAACATTACGTGTCCTTGAAAGGACCAGTCGTACCTATTTTACTGATTCATTTTACGTCTCTAGTCGGTCCATTCATTCTCATTTCTGAGATTTCAGACTTCCGATTTCAATTCTATCCCTTTCCAACGCCGACACCAATTTTAGCATCTGCCATATTGGCTTTATTACGAAGTCGATCATGCTCTCATATTTCTTCCAAGGAGCTCATTCGTCAGAAAGACAGGTTATGCACTTTTCTCCCTGTTTCTCATCAAAGCTAAGGGGGTCTCGCGCGGCTAAAAATGTCGGGATGGGTCAGTATTTTTTTTACAAAGATATTGGAACATGGACTGTATCTACAGCAGCTTAATTTTTACTTTTGAACCGGGGCGGTTCATTGTAAGGAAGGGGGTGTTGTACGCTGGAGTTTAGAGTAGGTTAAATAGATTAAACTTTCATTCTTAAGTTGTCACGGGGGTTTAGTTATTCTGGGAATATCCGGTGGGTTTGTTCTGGAAGTGATTTAACTAGTTTCAGGACAGTTCTGTGTGAAGTTTAGTGAGAAAGGTAAGAGGAAAATATAAGTTGAGTATATACAAGTGTTTCTGTTTAGTCTAGTAATGTAAATAAATAGTGTAATAGCTGAGTTCTCGATTCCGTTCAGGCGTAGGATTTGGAACCTGAAAGATATAGTTCGTACATACAACCTTAGTGTGTAACAATGGTGGCATGCTCGCGCGACTCGCATAGGGTCCGAGTTCCAATCCTCCCTCCGACAGTTTAGTCTGTCGTTCGGTCCGCACGAGTGGATTCGGTCAGGCGAGCGGTAACAGAGCAACCTGACGAAAGGAATAGGGAGCGGCGGATGGCTGGATGACACATCTAAGCGCCGCAATCGTGTAAGCTCTGCGGTCATTTTCCTTCTTCCCCCTCTAAGAGAACATAACCAGTTTACAAGTGGGTGGGCCCATGATGCCCATTCACTGAAACTAGCAACGTGTCTGCTGGTTAAGACAAGACGACAAGACAGCAAGAAGACAGTCTAGATAAAAACAAAATGTAGCCTTTAGGACTTTGAGATGGGCCTGGCTATAATGATAAACCGAGACAGGAGATTACGCAGGTGCCGATTTAGGACTAGTACTCGTATTTTTTCTCTGGAATTATTTTACAGCAGACAAAACAATCCGTCACGCCAATTGCTGCTGTAGGAGTGTGCAGTTTGGCGATGTTCATGCTTGCGCATACCGGATTTTAGGCCCAAAAACCCAAGTCCATTTTTAAGACATTCACTGAGGCACATTTTACAGTCGAGTTAGCCGAATAACGAGTCCATTTGTTTTTCCTTGAAGTACCCGCCCTCTACACTTATGAAAACCGCCGGGTCCAAGTTTTCATAGCCCTAAACCATTATATCTCTAAGATCCAGGGGGGAGGTTCTTTTTTGTCTACGATTGTAGATGTATACAGAGTAAGTGTCACCAGCAGAAGGAGAAACTGAGGACATTCATACTTACTCCACATGGCCCTGAAAGACACAGACTGTCTGGATGTCCCTGAAATCCCACAGCCGAAACGTAGTATCTTTACTTGAGGTAAGAGCGAGACGATTCTTGGGGTGAGCGGAGACGTAGGTTAGTTCCTCGTCGTGACCTTTAAGAATACGAAGTTAAGCCACGTCCTTGTTTGCCATTTGAAGCGTGAAAGGAGTGGAGTATATAGATTGGGTGACATACAGAACCCTCACTTGTTGGACACAGTGCTCCCACGTAAGGGTATAACCCAACGTCTGAACGTTGGAGCCCAGTTCCCTGACACAAATCTGTGTATAGGGACTTTCTTATTAAAAGATTACAGATTTTCATGGGGTTACTGTTCGCTCCAGGGCACTGTGGTCCAACGTCCAAGCTGCTCTGTGCTCAATTCAATTCAATTCACTTTATTCAAAAAACATGCGACGGACAGAGCCGATTATTAGTTTTTGTTGTCATAAAATAAACATGTATGTCAGTCAACGAGCCAAAAATTAACATACACTAAAGTACAATATATACAATTGATAACTTTTCTTCAGACTAAAAATTCAACCCGGCATTAAACAACTTAACAAGCGAAGGCACAAAACTAAGCTCATATCGAGCATGTGAAGCAGTCATAGGATGAAGTTACGGTACCTGCTTGGCCTTACCCGAGCCGGTTCATGTTGGGGCGGGAGGATATTTCGGTGAATTGGACTCGACAGGATTTTATTACCAAAAGATAGAGAGAGTTTTAAACGACGGCAGTGTAGGGTTTGAAGTTGAAACTGATCGAGGCGGGATATGTATGGTACTTTTGGGGATTTTGAAATTACTAGGAGGGCACGGTATTGCACCCTATCAATCCGGTCAGATTGTTCCTTCGTCAGCCCAAAATGCCATACCGGGCAGCAGTACTCAAGTGCGGAACGAATAAAAGAGAAATAAATGCGTAAGAGGTGTGGTGCAGGGATTCCATGGCGAGCCAGCAACTTCAGAGACCTGATGGCGAAATTGGCTTTCTTTAACATGCCATCGACATGCTTGTTCCACTTCAGATCTGAAGTTATGTGGACACCAAGTAGTTTACTTTCGGTCACGTGACTGGCGCTGGGAATATCTGGGTTAAAAACTGGCGTGGATTTTAAGAAGGAATGGTTAAAATTACAGATTTTTCGCAGTTGACAGTCATTTGTCCACCTTTGCCTCTTGAGATATAAAGTTCATTAGTGAACATGCACTGCTTGGGAGGTTTTTCCGACAGCATTCAATGAGTGACAAGTCCTAACGTTGAAGCAAGGTGTAAAAAAACAAGAGCTAGAAGCTGATAATTTGAAAGCAATGTCCTTGAAATAATAATGATCATGGGAACCGGAAACCTTGCGACACGCATGGAGTAGAGTGATCAGGATGAAGCTTGGTGGGAAGTACAGGCACAAGTCCTAGGTACATCAGTGACAGAATCGGACAGGATTCGGGTAGCGAGGGGGGGGGGGGCTCTAGGAGGGTGTCCGGAATTCCGGTGATCTTGAGTTAAGGTACTTCCAGAAGTGCCAGGACGATAAAACTTTGCTGGAGCATTAGAAACTTGACATCATTGGGTTAGACATCGTGAAGCCTATTTAAGTGAATAATTGATGGGTAACTAGACTGTCCTACCTCAGCCCTTTTCGGTTAATCTTTACTGAATAAAAGACATGTCTCTGATGTCCCATCTCAAGTACGTCACGGATTCGACAGCTGTGGGGGAGTTGTGGGGGGGGGGGGGGCGGAAATCTCGTGAAACGGCTAGACTGGAGGGATGGGGTGAAACTTCGGGTAAAATCACCAAACTTTGAAAAAATCGGGGTGGCAGCCCTTCGGCCAAGTGCCTTGGGTACTTGGTTGGAAGAACAAGCACAAGCTGAATTTTTAGCGCCCTTAAAGTGCGCATCCTAACCGCAAAAAATAATTTTGACTAAAAGATACATTTTAATGATCTCAAAGGGCCTATGATCATTTTTGCCTCAATTGTTTTGCTTACAAACAAATTCCTCAGAGTTTTTCACGTCGTACGGTCGTAGAGTTGTGTGACTGTAAACTCGATGACAGACTATAAATCTGTGCACTTTTCAAAGTGTCATGTTTCGCAAAAAATAAATAAAAGGGTCATTCCATCAACCTTCTCGGCTTTCCTAAATAATATTTAGGAATGAGGGTTAAATCCATGTGCTAAATGACATCAAACTTCTGAAAGTATGGTTACCCTACCTGAGAGAGTATGCAGCAAATCCGTCGTCGTCACGTCATACAGTATGGCCGTTCTATCCCACGATGCAGCTATGACTTGGTCACCACCATTCAGCCAATCAGCTGCGATGACGACATTTTTGTGGCCAACCAGCTCGCAGATGTTTGTGCGGATCGTTGTTGCGCAAAACTGTGCGTAGTCGACCAAATCGTCACCGCCCTGAATTCGCTCTTCGAGATAATGGGCCGAGTCCAGCTCATCTTCTGAAGATATTGCCTTCTGAGAACAAAGCAATGAGATCGAGTTCTTTGTTCTTTACAATGTTCTTCGAAGCATTACCTTAAATTGCACTTGCAAGCAATAAGGATGTTATATCCCGATGAGTAGCTTGCGGATGACGATGGTGCTATGTTCTGGTTGCTGCTTCCGGGTCGCACCAGTCCTTCACCCAGGGCTGCCCGCGCCAGTCCTCGTCGAGTCGCTTTTTGAAGGTATTTATTCAAATAATGTATACAACGGATACGTCAGCTGCGATGCTTCATCAGCGATATTTCGGCCCTTCATGGCAAGGTTTACAAGTTTGTTTCCTTCCCCGACGTTGACACTGAAGATTGACAGCCTGACGAGGACCCTTGCCAAGATGGGCCGAAATATCGCTGATGAAGCATCGTAGCTGACGTATCCGTTGTATACATTATTTGAATATATGTTTCAAAGTCAGCTTGGGCTCAAGGAATATTTTTTCTAGGTATTTCGCCAACTTTGGGTTCCTCGCAAAAACAACAAGAATGTTCCAGTAACACAAAAGTATGCAGTAGGTATTAAGAAAGAACTAGCAATTTAAAGAAATAACACTTTCGATACGTAACACTTAACCGTATAACACCGCAAATATTATATAAAACTTACAGATAACATCCAGGATGTTCTGTTGAAATGCCCTTCCTCGTGTTAAATATTATCATACTTCTGACTGTGTAATCTGGCTTCATCGCAGCCGTAACTGCTGTCATCTAACTGCTATTCACCTAACTCCGGTAGTCAAATCACAATAGACGCGAGCTGGTGGGACGTACGGCCGTCACGCGTTTACATTTAACTCGCGTGTCTAGGGAAAATTATTAAGTGCTCGCGGTCAAAACCGCATTTTTTAATAAGATTTTCTGATTACCCATATATTTGCATTCGGGGGCAGGGGCGTCCCGAGGGTGGGGGGGGGAGGAGGTGCTGCTCCCCCCCAGACAGCATGTAGAAAAAAATTTCGGTAAATTTTGACTGGTGCGGCAGATATGGATTCGCCGGGTCTCCAGAGCCTACCCCTTACACGACTATCTCACTGGCTTAAAAAACATAGCTTTTTTTACCCTTAATTCGAAACCCTCTCCTCTGCCTCAAAATATCTAAAGGACCCATCTACAACTTGGCTTGAACTGCCAATGAATCCTAACACGTAGTTTGAACAACATCAACCCCTTTGACCCCCCGACATGAAAGACAGACTTCCATGACCATACCCAAAGAATACGTACAAGAACCCGACTCCCTCCGGCGTCCATAGATTAAACAAAGCGCATCGTCCTCACCCCATATCGACTATATCATTGGGTTTTAAAATTTCATGCTATACTTCCGGATTCCCGGCGAACTACTTGTCCGGCGAAGGTCATAGCCGAAGGTCAGCCATCCGGGTGTGCTTGCCCTCTATGTGGTAATGGAGTTGATGATTTGGTCCATGTCCTGTGCCGGTGTCCAGAGCTTTCTGGGTTAAGAAGGGAATTATTCGAGAGAGGGATGGCGAAGTTTAGTTCATGTAAAGTTATTTTGTTTTGTTGTTTTATATGTATTTTCTTGTATATGGCCTTTGGCACTTGTACCGTGATCAATACCATAAACAGTTTTTCGAATATAATTTAGAAGTCAAGGACTCCCTTGTCGGAGCCACGTAGACAAACCAGGACCCACAAGACGGGGTCTCATGGTGAAAACCATGAAACCATTCCCCATTAAAATTATATATTTGGTTTTATTTGGTTTTCACCATGAGACCCCGTCTTATGGGTCCTGGTCTGTCTACGTGGCTCCGACAAGAGTCCTTGACTTCTAAATTATATTCGAAAAACTGTTTATCGGATTGGTCACGGTACAAGTCCCTTGTCTAAAGCGCCATCTATTTTAAAATCTCATCCCTTCTATAGTTATGATGCTCACAGACGGACAGACAGACGGACGTCAGATTCAGCATGTCTCCTTACCCCTAAATCGACTATCTCATTAGCTTTTCGAAAATATTTATTTTCGCCCCTTAATTTGAAACCTCACCACCCCTAAATATACAGCTTTGGGGCCCATCTATGAACTTGACCAGTCCCTTGACCCAAAGAATCCTCAGATCAAGTTTCACCAAAATATCTTATCCCTTCGATAGTTATCATGCTCACAGACGGGCGGACAACTTTTACTAAGTCATAGGTATCCCTCCACTTACGTTTTGGGATCCCACAAAAAGTGATATCCGACGGCGCCTTGGCGAAGAACCGATGTTTGTGATCAACCACAAAAATACCTGCGGCTGACAAAAGGCCAAGAACAACCATGTCCATCAAAGTGTTCAAATCAAAAGTGTTCAAAAGAGAATTAAAGCAAAAAACGACGTACCAGCTGTTCTGGTGAAACAGCCAAGGGCCAAACATGACAGGTGTGGTCTCCCGAGGCAGTGAGGACGAGATCTCGACTCGGGTGGAACTTAATGGAGTTGACCGACCCCCGATGACCCTGGTACTGAAGCAGGCATCTGCTGTTGTCTACGCTCCAAATAGCCGCCGTGAAGTCTATAATTAATAAGTGAATAAGTAATTTATTTATGAGTAAAATTACATGTGAATTACTGCACACGCCTTTTCCAAAAGGAAAGGGCGGAAGTCCATCATATCACACTTTCAAGAATTCACATACACATTTCCCACCGGGTCTGAGAGCTTGGTCACACTGGGCTCAAAAAGCCGCCTATTCGACAAACAACTGAAAATCCCTAGGGGACGTGAGATTTATGGGCTTTGTGGCAGCTTGGTGATACTGAGCAGACTGCAATTAGGGGTCAATTAGGGTTCCTGTAACGTAACTGTACACGTTGTTTTGCTCTAATTCATCTTCTGAATTTAAAACGACAACATTTAGAATTAGTTCTATCTTGTTCTTTTTATTTTTTCTACTTTTGCAACCCAAAAGGGCCAGGACAATGAGCCAAGTGCGACCAAGCTCTTAGGGTCAATTCTGTATACAAGAGCGACTGCTGGCCTAAAAAATATCGTGGTCTGATATACGTCTCTCTCGAAAGTAAGAGTATTAGAGTGTGTACAACAGACAGACAGCGTGCAAGAGCTAGAAGCTCATATGGCACTTATAAGGCTGGGAAAGAGGATGAAAGTAGGATGCCAATTCGTGGGTCTGTTGTGATCATTTGTAACCAAACCCAAGAGATAAGAATGATCATGGGCCCTTGGAAATATGAGAATGTATCGGTTGGTAGAAAGTATTTTATTTTGCACTTGGATGTGATGATGCACACTTTTAATTCATCTGTAGGCAAAACTCTTCAGGCAAAAATAACGGTGGGCTCATGGAGATCATGAAAATGTATACTTTGCTAAAAAAAAAAAAAAAAATCACTTTTAAGCAAAACCCTTGAGGCAAAAATGATCATGGGCCCTTGGGGATCATGAATATGGATCGTTTGATCAACTTATTTTTTTTTTTCGGTTAAGATACGCACTTACAGGGTGCTATATAGAAATTCACTTTAGGCAAAACTTTTGTGGCACAAATGATCATGGGCCCTGGGGATCATAAAATGTATCGTTTGATCATTTTTTTCAGTTTGCGGTTAAGATGCGCACTTTAGTGGAGTTGGAAATTCATTGGAAATTCAGTAGTGGAAATTCATCTGTAGCAAAACCCTTGAGGCAAAAATGATCATGGGCTCATGAGGACCATAAAAAGTACATTTTGCTTAAAAGTATCTTTTTTACTTTGCAGTTAAGGTGAGTAGGCTACTTTAAGGAGTGGCTGGATCTGGAAAGTGACAATTTTGTCGAGTCTCTGATGTTCCAGCCAAGTTTCATCGTCCTAGCATATCTGGAAGATCTGGAAAGTGACAATTTTGTCGAGTCTCTGATGTTCCAGCCAAGTTTCATCGTCCTAGCATATCTGGAAGTACCCTAACTCGCGATCAGCGGAATTCCGCCCCCCCCCCCTTCTACACCCCCACAGTATTCAATGCATAAAACAGAACTTATGTATTGTTTGAATATACGTTTCAACTTTCACAGTCAGCTTGGTAGTATCTTTCCCCCACAGTGTCCGGGTCCAATCCGCTTTCGTAAATGATTTATCTAGAGCATTTGTTTCTTATTCCCACCAAGTTCTATCCCGATCTCTCCAGTCTAAGCGGGTCACGACCCCCCCCCCCCCACACACACACACACAGTTGTCGGATCCGGTCCGGGCATGAAAATGAACACCAGAGACACGTCCTCTGTTCAATTTTTAAGTTTTACTGGAATCCGATCACCCGTTCGAAAGTTACGCATGACTCAATATTCCAAATATCCGCTCCCTGCACTTCCCCCACGACGGATCGAGAACATTACTATTAAGTCAGTTTGATCGTGTCCCTGATTGCCTGCCAAGTTTCATTGTGAAAACACCCAACACCGGAATTCCGGAAAACCCTCTCCACCTCACCCTCCCCGAAGTGTCCGGATCCAGTTCGGCTTCCCAGCAAGTTCCACCCCGATCCCTCCAGTCAAACAGTTACACGAGATTTACGGTCACTCCCCCACTGCTGCGGAATCCGATCCAGACTTGAAATGGAACATCAGAGACATGTCTTCTGTTCAGTTATTAAGTTCCATTCGAGTCCGATCACCCGTTCGATAGTTGCGCATGACTCGATATTCCGGATTCCCTCTCACGCCACTCCCACCAGATGGTCGGATCTGGAAACTTACTATTTCCAAGTTAGTTTGATCGGGCCCCTGATAAGCCTGTCAAGTTTCATCGTCCTAGCGAATCTGGAAGTACCCTAGCTCGCAATCTGGGACCGACCGCCCGGCCGACACGACGGAATTGCGATCGGTATATGGCACTTGAGCCAGAGGCTGCAAGTGCCATACACTGCAATATAAACATTCAAATTGCTAGTTCAAACAGTGGTATGATCTATTAGCGCGATTCGGAGGTACACTTCTAAACGCTGTCAAAATAGCTCCTTACAGAAAAGTAATGAGAAAGACAAATATTTAGCTAGTGCGAAGAATAAAAACTAAACACCAAATACTTGGCAGTGTGTATTTCTATGAATATTTATCTGAATAATCTATTTCGAGGTATTTACACAACTGCTACTATCTTTTCTTCGCACTAATCATCCTTATCAACTGGTAATATTTTGCACCGAATAGACCAACTCCTTCGTTAATACAAGACAGTACTGATCTTCTGAGTCATGGTGCAAGAAAAGGTGACAGCAAGAACAAAGAATCCGATAGAACCTCCGTCGGCCTATCTCTGTAATATGACCATGCGGAATCGAATATATTCCCGTACCCTGCCCTATGTAAACGAACGGAGGTTAGGAGGTACGCGGTACATCACGTTTCGTTTCCTCTACACATCTACACATAGCTATATGGCTGTGAAGCCGCGTAGAAGAAACTTTCAAAGTCGAAGCCGACTGGTTCTCTGGACGCGCTGCAGAGCGGGCGGCGTGCCTCCTGCACTTATTGCTCTGCAATGAGCAATGGCGAAGACAGAAGTAGACGGGTATCAACTCAAAGCCAGAGAAAGTACCTCTAGCTCCGCTCAGTTTTGTCGGGGTATCCATAGTCGCTGCATGGGACCAAAGACGGATGTTATCTGATTATTTGTTCTTGGTGACAGGAATTAGTGTCGCATCAAGCAAAACCGCGATCCTGAAGCGTAAATACTGATGTGGTGCTTTCACAACATCTTGCACACCATGGTACCATAAGTTTAGTTAAATGAGCACTGCAATGCCGCAGACGTGAGTATGCCTAGGTATCTGAGAGTGTGGTACAGCTCATTAGGGACCGGAGTGGCACACTCGGCTCAAGGTTGCATTGCGATGGTACCATCCAAAGTTCTGCTACGTAACGGTATTATTATTTTTGTATGCCATATAGCGATCGCACTTTCTGTGCGTCCGTCGGTCGGTCGGTCGGTCTGTCCAGGTTTTGCTAGTTCGGGCACTTCCACATAAGCTAGGACGATGAAACTTGGCAGGCATATCAGGGACCCCAAAAGATTAAGTTGGAAATAATCACTCCCCCGATCCGAGCATCGTGGGGGAAGTGGACGGAGGGGGAATCCGGAATCTAGAGGTATTTTTAACTTTTGAACGGGTGATCGGATCTTAATGAAACTTGATATTTGGAAGGACCCCGTGTCTCAGGCGACTCAATTTAAATCCGAAACGGATCCGGTGACTTCGGGGGAGCTGGAGGGGAGGAACCGGAAACCTTGGGAAACGCTTAGAGTGGAGGGCTCGGGATGAAACTTGGTGAGAAGAACAAGCACCACTCCTAGACAGATCGTTGACATAACCGGACCAGATTCGATCACTGTGGGGGTTCGAGGGGGGGGGGGGCGGAATTTCGGTGATCCTACTAGTTCGGTACTTCTGCATGTGCTAGGACGATGAAACTTGGAAGGCATGTCAGGGACCTGAACAGATTGACTTGATAATAGTCGTTTCCTGGATCCGACCCCCGTGGGGGGAGTGGAGGGATGGGGAGCCCGGAATCTGGTGGCATGCATAACTTTTGAACGGGTGATCGGAATCGAATGAAACTTGGCCAGTGGAAAGAGCTATCGTCTCAGATGTTCCGTGTCAAGTCCTGGTCGAATCAGATACTTGTGGGGGGGGGGGGGGCGGAAATCTCACGAAACGCTAAGAGTAGAGGGATTGGGATGGAACTTGGTGAGAAGAACAAGGATTAGCCCTAGACGTAATTTTTTATTCAAACAATGTTTACAACGGGTACGTCAGCTACGAATCTTCATCAGCGATATTTCGGCCCTTTTTGGCAAGGGTCCTCGTCAGGCTGTCAATCCTCTGGTTCAACTTCGGGGAAGGAAACAAACCTGTAAAACCTGTAATTCAAACCTGTGTGTAGATTACAGGTTTGTTTCCTTCCCCGAAGTTGAACCAGAGGATTGACAGCCTGACGAGGACCCTTGCCAAAAAGGGCCGAAATATCGCTGATGAAGAATCGTAGCTGACGTACCCGTTGTAAACATTGTTTGAATAAATGTTTCAAAGTCAGCTTGGGCTCAAAGAATATCTAGACGTAACTGACAGAACCAGATCGTATCGGGGCTCCTTGGGGGGAGTTCGAGGGTGTTTCCCGGAATCCGGTGATCGCCAGTTAGGATAGTTCCAGCTATTCTAAGAACGATGAAACTTTGCAGGCATATTACTGACTTAAGGACATAATGCCCTAGGAAAACTTGTGTTCCTGGATCCGACCATCTTTGGGGAGTTGAGGGACGGGGAATCCGGAAATCACTGGTTTCCGTAAGTTGCGAACAGGTGGTCCGATTCGAGTGAAACTTTGCGGGTGATAAGAACTGATGACCTAGAAAAGCAAAACATGCGTCCGAACCACATGCGGGCACGGTTAGGAGTTGGACGAGGGGGGATACAGAATGGGTAGGGGAGGGGGGTGAAGTGGGAACCGAAAATTTGCGGATAGGCTATGCTCCGACTCCAGTCTAACTTGATTAGGAGATGTCAGAGAAGCGACGTTTATGTTTCCGATTCGTATTCAGCCACAGTGGGGGGAGTTAAAAAGGGGATTCTTGGAAACGTTTTGGCTCGTATAGGGGTCAAACAAGTGGAGCGGTTTAATGAAACTTGGAATGTAGAGAGCTCACATGGCCTAGATGACATATTTTAGGGTCCGAACAGGATCCGACCAAGCTGGGGGAAGAGGGGCGGGGGAGGGGGAGCAGAGTTACCAGAAGTTCCCAAAAAACGCTCAGATTAGAGTGAATCATGATAGGTGGTAAGAGAAAATACTTCCGATGATCTATTTAGTAGTCCAAAGTCCGAACCAGATTCGGACTCGGTAGTGGAAGTTGGAGGGGGGTACCGAAAACCGTGTGGCATGTGTCGGACCAAACGGTTGGATCTTTAGGGTTGAAACTTGGAAGGTAGAAAAGTCATTTAGCCTAGGTGATCCGAGGCAACGGAAATGCTCAGACTTGAGTGAAACTATATATCGTATTTCTAGGTCCGAACCGCATTTTTAGATGGCGGGGTATTTTAGTTTCTCGTCTACTTTTTAGATCCCACCTACTCGTATCAAGTGCCATATGAGCTCGTAGCTCTTGTTCTGATTGTTGTGCTCGTGAACGACAAAGTGACATCACAGAGTACATGAGAAACAGAAAAGACAAAAAGACAGAACAAACGTTAGTGGGCAACTAACCCGGGGTGAAATACTCCCATGCCAACTTTAATGGAGCGAGATCCCGATACAGGTGAATCCTTCACGCTCTTGAAAATGCATATTTCGTTTCACTCTTTGCTTGCAGTTGGCTACCGACCATTTTCTTTCTGTCCATATCGTTAAGATCAAAACTCAGAAAACATCGGAAGAATCTTTCCCACGCGAAATGACACTGCGGTCGAGTCAATCAAAGTTTGTGATAAGGGATTGCTCGCTCGTGGTTGCACCGAAATACGCGGACTGAAAGACCTACTTCTCCTGGTTTGATGTATAATCCGCTACTAAACTGCCCATTCTTATAACGGTAGGCTAATGTGACGGGAATAAGGTAATTAGAATACAGCCTACTATCAAATATTATAATTGGAAGTACCGCAAATAACATTTCTGACATTCTATAGTTGTGAAAATGCTATAGTTATGAAAATGCTCGAACTAAAAGCGGAAAAAGCTGACGAAAATAAAGTAATCTGTGCAAAGGCCAAACAATTAGCAAAAAGCCGTTGCGAACTCCGGTAGCGAAACGCTAAACTCTATAACCATTTTCGGCCTACACATAGTTCCTAGATTTGCTAATAGTGACTGTACAACGACTCTAAATTAGGCAAACTTATTGGATAAAACAAGACCAAACTTTTCGATGGGATCCCAAAAATTCAATATCTGATCCAGACAACTGGGTCTTGTCTTAGCCAGATCCAGTCATCGCCAGAATCCTTGAACATTCTTACAATTAAAATTCAGAAACAGATTAAGGCCAAATAGCTAATCATCTGAGAAAACCAAGTTCAGATATGGATTCAGCATGTGTGTTTACCCGTATAAGTCACATCTGTTTTGACGAAAAGTTCCTGCCACTTCTGCCAATTTGCCGGTTTCGGTCGAACTCTAGAACTACTTGTCCGGCGAAAAAAGAAAACTAAAAAACGAACTCAGGGTATCTTCTTTCCCCAATAATGAGCATCAAATCAACTTCAAATAAAAATTTAACTTACAACAAATTTTCCGACTCCAGCCGGATTCCGGTCGAACTACATGTCCGGGTAAAATATGATTGTCACACACGGATTCAGCGTCTCTTCTTACCCCTAAATCGGTTATCTGGTCAGCTAGAAATAAAACTTTTAACTTCTAACAATTTTCCGGTTTTGGCCGGATTCCGGGAAAACTACATGTCCGGGTAGAAAATTGTTTTCACATAAAAGTTCAGCATGTCTTCTTGCCCTAAATCGAACATCTAATCAACTTCAAATAAAACTTTTACTTTTAACAAACTTTCCGGTTTTGGCCGGATTCCGGGCGAACTACTTGTCCGATTACAAAATGGTTTTCACCATCGTGTTCAGCATGTCTTCTTACCCCATAATCGACTATCACATTAGCTGTTTCAAAATATTTTGTTTGCCCCTTCATTTGAACCCCCTCCCCCCCCTAAATATAGGGCTACAAAGCCCATTTACGAACTCGACTGGTCCGCCGACCCAACGAATCCTCACACCAAGTTTCATCAAAATATCTCATTCCCTTCGAGAGTTATCGTGCTTACAGACGGACGGACGGACGGACGGACAACTTTTGCGATGTCATAGGTATCCCTCAACTTACGTTTTGGGATCCCAAAAAAACATGCCACCACCCTTCCCAAAACCTGGTTATGTCGATTATTCGTCTTCCACAAATTTAAGAGTAGAATTTTGAGTATTTTGTAGAGACCATGGCCTGTTTGTTCCACTATTATTATTAGGCTATTACCATTTTATTTCAGTCAGAATGAGCATATCAACAACGACTTACAAAAACATACACTCAACAAAAATTAAAAAAGGAAATCCACCCTATGCAGAAGATATTCAGAAGGATGCCTTTCCATACGGGTAGCGTATAGATAAAATATATTATTAGAAATTGTATTATTATTATTATTTGAATGGCCCAAATATCGCTGCCAAAGCATCGTGGCTGACCATCAATGTCAGCCTTTGGTCGAATATGTTTCCCATTCAGCATGGACTCCAGGAACATTTAGATTATTACGAATGTCAAACCCGGAAAGTCCCCCCCCCCCCCACCCAACAACGCTGACAAAAGGATACTAATATGTCACAGTTGTTTTTAATTCTTCAGTTCTGTGACTATTAAGCGTATGATGAACAAATCTACTGTTCGGCCTCATCCGTGAAAATTTTAAAAATAAACTGAACTAAATTGACAAACATCTGACTATGCCACTGGTGACTGTAACCTCAAACTCTTGATGATGATGAAATTTTATTTATGCACTTAAGAAGAGGAAAATAGCGCAGTATAGACAAATAAAAGGAAAACATATTCTGAGCTTTCAATAATGTAGCAAATGCACAAGATAAAAAATAAACATTAAAAAAAAAGAAAAGGGACTAATCGGGTCTAAGAAATCTTCTTCCTAGATTGAATGCGGAGAAATGGCCAAGGGCAGAAACGTGAACACTGTAAAAAGTTTCTCCGAGTAAGGATTAAAGTTAACTGCAGTATTTGCTCCTGGGATTAATCTTATCTCTACTAGGACAAGATTAATCCGAACTAGAGATAATCTTATCTCAGTAGAGACAAGATTAATACCAGTAGCAAATACTGCAAGATTTTTTTTTACAGTGAAGGTAACTCTGAACTCTAACTTACCTGCAGATGCAGTTCCGACAAAGGGCATTCCAGCCTTCACGGCCACTTCCCAAATTCCGTCTCGATGTCCGCGGAATTCCCTTGCCACACTACACGAGAAGGAGGGACCTTTAAAACTTGAGACGATTTTGCTAGTTTGAGCTTTAAGTCGGTGGCCGGGCTTGAACTTCTGAGGCTCCTTCTGCTGACCTAGAAGGCAGAGAAAATCTTTGTTACAATGTCACCAATAATCAATATCGTAATAATGCGAATGTTTATACAGATACAACACATTTTACAAGAAAAGCATTTGACAGCGTGATGTACTTCATGACAAAATAACTCGAGAAATTAAAGCGCAACTATTACTAGAAATGATCTTACCATGATGAAATAGCTTAGAAATGTCGTTTTTCGCAAAGACTATTACTTCCCATGTGAAATTATTACTTCCCATGTGAAATTATTACTTCCCATGTGAAATTAGCAGTTTTCTTGTTAGCGGTTTTCGACTACATCCAGCCTTCCTGCTCTCTGACGCGGCGGGAGGACGCAAACTATTTGAAAACTGAATGAGCCGTGGCTAAAAAGTGGGAAAACCAAGCAAAACAAAAGATGGTCCTACCATGTCTTCCAAAATGAACAAGACCAAAGGTTCCAATGGGGTCCCAAAAATCTAATATTTGATCCAGACAACTGGATCTTGTCTTCGCCAGATCCAGCCTTCACCAGGCTAATCATCAGATATACCTCTATAAGCCATATCTATTTTGACGATACTGACCGAAACTTCCTGCTTTACTTCTGCCAAATTTCCGCATTCGGCCGAATTCCGAACGAACTAATTGTCCAGCAAAAAAAGAAAACTCAGAAACGAATTCAGCGTATATCCTTATCTCCATCAAGAACATGTAATCAACTTCAAATAAAACTTTAACTTATAAAAAATTCCCGTTACAACCGGATTCCGGACGAATTATATGCCCGGGTAAAAACGACTGTCATACCCAGACTTGGCGTTTCTTCTTACCCCTAAATCAGTCATCTAATCAACTTCAAATAAAAATTTTGCTTTTAACAAATTTTGCGGTTTTGGCCGGATTCCGGGCGTACTAGCTGTCGGGATAGAAAATGCTTTTCACACAAGTGTTCAGCATGTCTTCTTACCCCTAAATCGAACATTTAATCAACTTCAAATGAAACTTTTACTTTTAACCAACTTTCCGGTTTTTGCCGGGTTCCGGACGAACTACTTGTCTGGTGAGAAAATGGTTTTCACCATCGTGTTAGAAATTCCAGAAATTACCCGGTGCCACGGTGCCGGCTGACACTAGCTGGTACCGGTTGCCACGTGTTAGAATATAAAAATCAGCATGTTTAGATGCGGAATCGCCTAATTATGGCCGGCAACACTGGTTTCGACCGATGCCAGGAAAGCGAGTACAGCAGGTACCGGGGAGTAGGTAACCCCTCGATCTTCGCGCTAAGTAAAAAGTACACTTGTGTCTCCAGAAACTTGCGTGAAAGAAGCGACCAGGATGTGACAAGATGAACGATACTAAAGCACATTTCACAATTTTATTCGAGCATCCTGATTGTCTCATGATGCTGATTTTGTAAATCGATCTCAATGTCCACAACGAATTTGTTGTAGCATGTAAAAATATGAGACAAACGAAGATAATCAAACCTTATGTTACAAACGATACGGCAGTCCAGAGAACGGCTGCTTTGCTTGTCTGGAACCATAAATCCTTTTTTTTTCGCGGCGGTAAATAGCAGCTGGACAGAGAAAGCCCAAGTCATAAAAGCTTTTTCTTCTTTTTAAAAGGACCGTGAAGTTAGTATTTTACCAAAACATTACGAGCGACATTTTTGGCGAAAGAGACTAATAAACAGGTGAATAATTCCGTTTCAAAATAAGCCATGATTTATTTCACTCTTCCTTCAGCTAACAAGATGAATTTTTGTAACAAAGAGAGTGCGTGACAAAATGACTAAAATGGTATCTGATGACCATTTTGGGTGGGAGCCAAAAACACAATACATCTTCGATCAGGCAAATATTGACTCCTATTTCTTTTCTTTGAATTAGCAATTAGTGGTTATTTTGGCCAGTGGTCCGTCTTTGTCACATAGTCTATCGAACATTAACACAATGTAGCCTTTTGTCATTAGGAAAGACGCCATCGACATGTTGTACGGGTATGCTGGGTCTGCGTTATTCACAACAAGAGCTGTAAGCTCATATGGCACGTGCAAGCATACGTAGTAGCTAAGGTCATTAGCTAAGATTTGCGCTGTCTTGAGGCAGAGGATTATGGACCTTTCGGATTCCTGATAATGTATGGTTTAGTCGAAAATATGCCATACACTTCGCGGTTAGAATGCGCACTTTAAGGGGGCTAGGAATCCATTTTGTAAGCAAAGGCACTGGCACACAAATGATCATGGGCCCTTGGGTCATGAAAGTACATCATTTGTTTGAAAGTATTTTTTTGTTTGCATTTTGCGGGTGGGGGTTACAACTGAGACTGTAAGCAAAATAACTGGGGCAAAGCTGATCATGGGCCCTTGGTGATCTCAAAATGTATCGTTTCTTACAAATGTTTTTTATACTTTGCGGTAAGATTGGCGCTTTAAGTAGCCTATGTTGGAAAGTCATTTGTAACCAAAACCCTTGAGGCGAAAATGGTCATGGGCGCTTGGGAATCACGAATAGGTGGCTTTTGGTCAACAGTATTTTTTCACTTCGCAGTTAAGATACGAACTTCTAAGGGACTAAAAACGTATTTGTAAGCATACACTTGAGGTACAAATGATCATGGGCCCCTGTTGTGAAGGATGGACGAGATGTCTCCATAACACCCCTAGGGATCATGAAAGTGTATCATTTGCTCCAAAGTATTTTTTTTTTTTGCTTTTTGCGGCTAAGATGCGCACTTTAAAGGCACAGAAAACTTGACTACGCAACTTTCGGCAATCAAACCGACCTGGGGGGGGGGGGGGGGCTTAGGTAAAGATACAGGGACTTATTCTCGACAGGACCCCCCTCCTTAGTGTTCCCAAAGCTAGCTGGCAGACCCTTGCCCCTTATGCACTGTAATTATGCACTTATGCACTGTAAAAGTTAGCCTTTGGCCGTGTTGACTAAAACATCGGGATAGTAGTCAAGAGGTCGTGCGTTCAATTCCTACTCCCGGTACACGCACCTTTTGTTTTTTTTTCTACTAACTCAAAAGTTGAATTCTCGGAAACTGCCACCAGGAAACTGCAATGGTCGTAATGAGAATTTTTCTTACTCTCAATATCGACTCAGGGTACATTCTTGATATGTCAGCTAGCTCCCCGAGTCAAGTTTGAGTCAAGTTTTCTGTTCCTTTATGGGGGTTACAACTGGAGTCTATAAGCAAAATAATTGGGGCACAGCTGATCATGGGCCCTTGGTGATCTCAAAATGTATCGTTTCTTACAAACGTTTTTCTACTTTGCGGTAAGATTGGCGCTTTAAGTATGTTGGAAAGCCATTTGAAAGCAAAACCCTTGAGGCGGAAATGATAATGGGTCCTTGGGAATCACGAAAATGTATCTTTTGGTCAAAGGTATTTTTTTCACTTTGCAGTTAAGATACGCACTTTAAGGGGCTAAAACGTATTTGTAAGCATATACTTGAGGTACAAATGCTCATGGGCCCTTTGGGATCATGAAAGTGTATCGTTAGATCAGAAACATGTCCTCTTATCAGTTTTCAAATTTCCTTCGGATCCGGTCAGCCGTTCAACAGTTATGGACACAAACACTGTTAATTCGGATTCCATTTCCTTTAACTCCCCCCAGAGGTATCGGATCCGGTCCGGGCACGAAATGGGGCATCCGCGACCCGAGCTCTTTCCAACTGTCAAGTTTCATTCGTGTCCGATGCCCCGTTCGAAAGTTATGCTTGCCTCAAGATCCCGGATTTCCCCTCCCTCCTCTCCCCCCCCCCCATGGTCGAATAGGGAAAGTGACTATTCTCAAGTTAATCTGTTCGGGTCCCTGATACGCCTGCCAAGTTTCCGGTATCCCCCCTCCAACTCCCTCCACAGTTGTCGGATCTGGTCAGGACGCAAACGGTACATGCGAGGCATGTGTTCTTTCCACCTACCAAGTTTCATTCAGATCTGACCACCCGTTCGAAAGTTACGCATGCTTCAATATTCCGGATTCCCCCTCCCTCCACTCCCCCCACGATGGTCGAATAGGGGAAGTGACTATTTCCAAGTCAGTTTGGTCGGGTCCCTGATACGCCTGCCAAGTTTCGTCGTCCTAGCACATCTGGAAGTTCTCTAACTCGCGATCACCGACTTACCGACGGAAAAGTAATCGGTACATGGCACTTGGCCGGAAGGCAAGTGCCAGAAAAACCCAATAAAATAGGGGTTGAACCAAGGGTAGCTTGGCTTTTTACATGACATTTCTATGACAGACTACATTTAGAGCGTGTTCCATCCTACTTACCGTAGTTACCACGCATGACGTCACAAATTCTGTCCTTCTGTAGTCAAGGCTGGAACGATTTTTCTACTTTCCAGCGGAATATCATGCCTCGGGTGAATCCGACCAATCACGTGACAGAGATTCATGGTTACTACGCTTACCACGCTCCCGAGCGTGGTAAGCAAATAGTTCCTATTAGTTACTATTTCGAGAAGGCTGGAACGGTCAGCGTAGTAGCTTTTCGTGAGGTTGGAACGGATTTAGTAACTGATAGTTACTATTGGTACGAGGGTGGAACACGCTCTTAGTGTGGAAGTTAGAGAAACTGAGAAAGAAGAGCGTGTTTCCAACGAAGTATGGATGCTGAAGATGAATGTTGCGTGGGTGTACAAAATTTGGGACGTTACTGGGATTTTCGACGGATCATAGAACACGGGTGGGAATTAGGGTTAGAAGTGTTAAGGTTAGCAGTGTTTATTTTGTAACCGTTTCTAACTGTTCCTGCCAGGAAAGCACAAAAAAGCGTGTTTGGCTAGGACAGGACACTTACCAATATCAAGACAGAAAAGAAGAACAGAGGAGGCACTAGTGCAGAGAAAAATAACACTAGAGAGTAGCGCCAAGATTAAACAAGAGATGTAAGCTCATATGGCACTTGCATGTGTCAAGATGATTTGATTGATCAAGAGTAAGTTTCGACTTTGCGGTTGAGATGCGCGCTATAAGGGAGCTGGAACTTCATTTGTAAGCAAAACCCTTGAGGCAAAACTGCTAATGGGCTGATGGGCATCACGAAAATGCATATATTGCTTAAAAGTATTTTTTTTACTTTGCGGTCAAGATTGGTACTTTAAGGAAATGAAAAAGGTCACAAGAGAAAAATGTCCTCTGTTTAATTATTAAATTTCACTCGAATCCGATCACCCGTTCCAAAGTTACGCATGACTCAATATTCCGGATTCCCCTCCCTCAACTCCCCCCCCCCCCAAGATTATCATATCGAGGATTTTTTTTTTATTCCAAGTCAGTTTGACCGGGTCCCTGATATGCCTTCCAAGTTTCGTCGTGAAAATCCCCCAAAAACGGAATTCCGGGATACCCCTCCTCCCCCCCCCCCCTCAAGTGTCCGGATCCAGTCAAATTATGTAAAAGATTTATATGGACCAGATGTTTGTTCTTCCCAGCAAGTTTCACTCCGATACCATCATTCTAACCGTTTCTCGAGATTTCCGGTCCACCACCCCCCCACCCCACCCAGCTCCCCCGCGGTGCACGTAGCCAATCCGATTCAGCAAATGACTTACCTAGAGCATCTGTTTGTTCTTCCCACAAAGTTCCATCCCGATCCCTCCATTCTAAACGGGGCACGTATTTCCCCCCCCCCCCAATAGTTGCCGGATCCGGTCCGGATATGAAAAAAATCATCGGAGAAATGTCCTCTGTTGAATTCTTAAATTTCACTCGAATCCGATCAACCATTCTAAAATTACGCATGACTGAAAATTTCGGATTCCCCTCCCTCCACTCCCCCCACCATTATCTGATCGACAAAATTTTTATTTTGAAGTCAGTTTGATTGGGTCCCTGATATGTCTGCCAAGTTTCATCGTGAAAGTCCCCAAATCCACCATCACCGGAATTCCGGGACCCCCCCCCCCATAAGTGTCCGGATCAAGTACAATGGCCTAAAGGACTTATCTAGAGCAGATGCTTGTTCTTCCCAGCAAGTTTCACTCCGATCCCTCCATTCTAACCGTTTCTTGAAATTTCCGGTCTCCCCCCCCCAACTCCCCCCTGGCTACCGAATCCGGTCAAGACTTTAAACGGGACATTACAGATATATATTCTGTTCAGTTATGAAGTTTCATTACAATCCGATCATCCGTTCGAAAGTTACACACTTCTCAATTTCCCGGATTCCCCTGCGGATTCCCCTCCCTCCACTCCCCCACCATTATCTGATCAACAATATTTTTATTTTGAAGTCAGTTTGATTGGGTCCCTGATATGCCTGCCAAGTTTCATCGTGAAAATCCAAAAAAACACCATCACCGGAATTCCGGCCCCCCCCCCCATAAGTGTTCGGATCCAGTACAATGGTCTAAAGGACTTATCTAGAGCAGATGCTTGTTCTTCCCAGCAAGTTTCACTTCGATCCCTCCATTCTAACCGTTTCTTGAAATTTCCGGTCTCCCCCCCCCAACTCCCCCCTGGCTACTGAATCCGGTCAAGACTTTAAACGGGACATTACAGATATATATTCTCTTCAGTTATGAAGTTTCATTACAATCCGATCATCCGTTCGAAAGTTACACACTTCTCAGTTTCCCGGATTCCCCTGCCCTCCACCCCCCCCCCCCCCCCAAAATGGTCGGATCAGAAAACTGATTATTCCTAATTTTGTTTGGTCGGGTCTCTGATATGCCTGCCAAGTTTCATGGTCCTAGCACAACTGGAAGTACCCTAACTCGAAAAAGTGTGACAAAATGCCCTAAATTTTCAAGTTTCCAGCGCCCCGCACTCCCCCCCATATGGTCGGATCGGGAAACTGATTATTTCCAGGTTAGTTTGGTCGGGTCCGTGATATTCCTGCCAAGTTTCATTGTCCTAGCTCATCTGGAAGTACCCTCACTCGAAAAAGTGTGACAAAATGCCCTAAATTTTCAAGTTTCCAGCGCCCCAACTCCCCCGCATATGGTCGGATCGGGAAACTTATTATTTCCAGGTTACTTTGGTCAGGTCCCTGATATTCCTGCCAAGTTTCATTGTCCTAGCTCATCTGGAAGTACCCTAACTCGAAAAAGTGTGACAAAATGCCCTAAATTTTCAAGTTTCGAGCGCCCCCACTCCCCCGCATATGGTCGGATCGGGAAACTGATTATTTCCAGGTTCGTTTGGTCGGGTCCCTGATATTCCTGCCAAGTTTCATTGTCCTAGCTCATCTAGAAGTACCCTAACTCAGAAAAAAGTGACAAAATGCCCTAAATTTGCAAGTTTCCAGCGCCCCGCACTCCCCCCCATATGGTCGGATCGGGAAACTGATTATTTCCAGGTTAGTTTGGTCGGGTCCCTGATATGCCTGCCAAGTTTCATTGTCCTAGCACATCTGGAAGTACCCTAACTCGGATATGTGGGACAAAAAAACTCGGACCGACCGACAGACCGACAGACCGACAGACGGAATTGTGATCGGTATATGGCACTTGAGCCAGAGGCTGCAAGTGCCATAAAAAGTGACACACTCAGATAACAGAGATACTAGAGTATTAGAGGTACTAGTAGATACTAGAGTATAGAGTAATTAGCCCTAGAACCACTAACGACAGAGAACATCCATATTGAAACTCAGTCAGTCTTGCACCAGCGCTGGCTTCGATAACTCCATCTTCCCAACAAAGCAAACAAAAGATACAACCTCCCCTGTTTCCTCGATGTGTAGAGACCGCATCTTAGCTGTACTAGGAATTTTCTAAACCCGCAAGTTTGTCTCGCTTTAAATGTTCCGAGCGTGGTGGGCGGGGCTACGAGTACGGCCCATTTCCAACGCATGGAAAACATAGGTCCTGGCGCTACTCTCTAGTGTTATTCTGCTCTGAACTAGTTTTGCACAAGCCTGCGGAGGAGTGAAGTATGGTCTGATACTTGCCTTTATTTTTTGCAAAAGCAGACTTAACCGAATCCAGATCGGAATGCTCGACCATCCCACGTTCCATATTTCTGTCCGTCTGTGCCTCCACTTGTCCACGAACTGAAGCAAATTAAACCAATTATTCCTGGAAATCTGACAACACTTACGAAATGTCGTTAATTTCTCTACGGAGTCATTCCCAAATAAAAAGTGACAGTCCAAGATGACGACTTGGCAGTTTAGGCCTAGTTTTCGCCTAAGGAATTCTGGCAAATGTATCGTTCCGAACCATCAGAATCCTACGTCCGAATCCAAACAAGAGAGAAGAAACACAAGTTTCTTCTCTTGAATTCCGATGCAGGACTTCAGGATAAACATCAGGGATGCTAAGTTCGTCGCACGGGTGCAAACAATCCAACAAATGATTATTATTAACCACTAAAGTAGTAAGCAAAACGCTATTAGAAGAATATCGACCGAACACCGCGTGGCCGAACCATCCCAGACAACCGCCGGCCGACATAAACGGATTTAAGTGTGTGCGTATTATTTTTTTTGTTTACGTAGCATTTCACTGAGGGTTTCCGGTGTATACACTGTAAAAAGAAATCTCGCAGTATTTGCTACTGGGATCAATCTTGTCTCTACTGAGATAAGATTATCTCTAATTCGGATTAATCTCATCCCAGTAGAGATAAGATTAATCCCAGTAGCAAATACTGCAGTTAACTTTAATCCTTACTCGGAGAAACTTTTTACAGTGTACAAATCTGTGTAAATTTTCCTTTTCTTTCTTTGTACTGCGTCATTTCCCTTTTCTTCTCAAGTACGTAAATAAAAATTTGTCATCATCATCATACATGCACACAAAAAGTGGTTTACTGTTTCAGGGTTTTAACTTTTTTAGAGGGCAACCTAGTCACTACGTCTTGAACCGCAAGTTGCTGTTGATAAAGTCCATTTTACAATATTTAAACATCCGTAACTAAGGATGTTCAAACTTGATGAGAGGCTTTGACTCACAAATACAGTTAATGTTCACCCGAAAAGGGCCGAGATAGGACAATCCAGTGACCCATCACTTATTCACCTAAAGAGGCTTGAAGACCAGATGACAATTCGTTACTTCGTTGCTCCGCGATTCACGAATAATCAGTTTTCATATGGTGGAACTGTCGGACTTAGTGGCACCTATGCGCTTGTGCCTGTGTTGTATGCTTGATGAAAACAATTTACGGAAAAGACGTGTTCACGCAGCTATTTGTTTTGTGCAAGCTGGTCACTGGCGACTGAAAAGCCGCGTTTGTATTGAGATTCAAATTTTCCGCCTCATAGTAGAATTTGCGATGTGGAAACGACCGCAGATTTCCTGACGTCACTACTAGAGCAATAGTGGAAAATACAAAAAAAAATCTCTTAGCAGAATCCAATAAGTCAATGTATTCAATCAGATGATCAAAAAATTAGTTGGCTTTTCAGTTGAACTTTAAAAATAGCAGCCTATACGGGCCCGTAGCTCTTTCAAGGGGTACGGGAGGGGTACGAATTCATGCGTGAGAAGGCGGGTCCAGGCTAATGAGTGTCGATTTCGTGGTTAGTAAACTTTCTTTCTGAACTTATCTTTGCCAGAAAAGTAGTTGCCCGAAATCCGGGAGAGCTATGCGGATGTATCTACTCCATTTTCCTGCTTGGCCGACACTCCAGCCGAAATCAGGCAAAAACTGGAAACTCAGTATCGGTAATGATTTCTTGATGGAATCATTTACGGCAGTCGGGTAAGAAGATATACTAAACAAATCAATATCCTTTGTTTCCTTGCTGTGTCGACGGTCTGGATGGATGGACGGTTCTGATAGGGTACACAAAAAGGAAAGACGACAAGCAAAATCGACCGTCTGGGTCCATTTTCATACCGAGTCAATAGTCCGGTAGGAATCCGGTGGAAACAGGAAATTATATGTTTCCGAGATATCCTCGCTAAGTATTTGTGCGGGTAGGCTATAGAGGTAACAGGATAAGTTTGGAGGTACGAAAAAGATTAGTTCGTTGAAAAGATTAGTTCGTTACTCTTAAAAGCTTAGTAAACTTCTCAACTACTAAAGGTGGAACTATTCTGGATGTAATCCTTACGAACCTTCGTGACTTCTATCAAATACCAAGTGAACTATCCCCACTGGGAGGGAGCTATCATTTTATGTTACAACTGAACCCTTTGGAAAAAATTAAAATTTCGTATTCGGTTGCACAAATCTCTACAAGGCCGATTACGGATAAGGGACTGCTCCAATTTGGGGAGTGGATTACGACCGAGAATTGGTCCGCGGTCTCCAGCATCGAGGACTTGGATTGCCAGGTGGAGAAGTTTCATAGTATGTTGAATGGAAATTTTTTATCTTGCTTTCCAGAACGTACTCGCCAGTTTTCTACTTCAGATAAACCTTACGTAAATTCAGAAATTAAAAAAATGATTAAGTATAAGCTGTGGCTTGGAGGCAACGGTAAACAGGAACAAGCAAATAAGTTAAGAAATAAAATCAAAAGTAAAATCAGATCAGCCCAGCTTGAGTACTATCAAAATGAAGTTGATCATCTGCTGGAATCCAAGCCCTCACAGTTTTTCCAAAAAGTTAAAACTTTAACCGGTAAAACTCCTCAACAAGTAAATTTTACGAGGAATGAAACCCCAGAGAAAACAGCTGGTGCTTTAAATGCCCACTTGGCTGCTACAGTCCAAACTTATCCACCTTTGCCTCCTGAAAATTTACCCTCAGATGTTCAAAGTAAAACGAGTGCGGGAGAAATTCCCATCATTACTCAATCTGAAGTGCAAATGAGACTGACAAAACTCAAAAATACATCAACAGCACCCTTTGATATTCCTGTGCCGCTGATTAAAGCTTTCGCGAAAGAACTAGCGTTCCCTTTAAAAGAAATATTTAATAAAATAAATAATACAGGACAGTTTCCGAAAAAGTGGAAAACCGGTTTTATCACACCAATTCCAAAAAAAGGAGGTGCGAATGATTTTTCAGGGGTTAGACCTATCACTGTTACTTCTGTTTTCAGTAGAATGTATGAAAGTTTTGTTGCTTCTTGGTTAAAAGAGAAACTTTTGAGAGTAATTGATAAAAAGCAATTCGGGAATATTCCCGAATCGTCGACTGTCCATTATCTCGTAAGTTTAATTAATTTCATACTAAAAAATCTTGAGGACCCCGGTAAACGGATTAACCTAATAGCTATTGATTTCAAAAAGGCATTTGACCTTGTTGATCATTCTATTCTAATCCAGAAAATGCGTGATCATAATATTCCCGAGTATCTTATCAAAATTATCAGAAGCTTTTTAACTGATAGAGAACAAGTAGTAAAATACCAAAATTCCTTTTCCTCTAAGTTGTCAGTTTTTTGCGGGGTCCCTCAGGGTACAGTGCTGTGTCCATTATGTTTCCTCCTAATGATTAACGATATAGCTGCCGCACTAGAGGAAAGATGGAAATACGTCGATGACCTTTCTCTGGTTGAAGTGGTATCTAAGTTGGATAAGAGTTCTGCTTTAAATTGCGTACGTCAAATATCTTCGGAGGCTACTGAAGTTAATATGATTGTAAACAAGGAAAAGTCAGCAATCCTTCCTATTTCTTTTTTAAAATCACCGCCCCAATTTGAACCTCTGATTCCCAAAGAACTCCTTTGCAACTCAATGACTCTCCTTGGCGTGGTCATCTCTTCTGATCTCTCTTGGCATGAAAACACAAAATCAATCTTAAAGAAAACAAATGCAAGTATTTCAATGCTCAAAACATTGAAAAAATCTGGAGTGCCGAAAGAAAAACTCAAACTTATCTATTGCATGTTCATTCGGTCAATAACAGAATATGCCTGTCCAGTTTGGCACTTCGGACTTACAAAAGAAGAAGAAGATCAGATCGAGAGAGTTCGGAAGAGGTGTTTTCAGATAATTTATCGTGGACCCAAGCTTTCATACTCTTACTACCTGAAAGAATTTAATCTTCAAACTTTGGCTAAAAGAAGGCAAAACCTTTCCCTAAGTTTTGGTCAAAAGCTTCTAAAACATCCTCTCCACAGCCGTCTTTTGCCTCCTCCATATGCTCCCGAACGAATACGCCTCCCGAGAGAAGCGGCTGTGAAGGTTCCAAAGTTGACCCCTGTTTTTGCTAAAACAGACCGTTATAAAAAGAGTTTTGTGCCTAGTTTTGTGGCCCTTTTTAACTCAACTTGACTTAAAGTGTGTCGTCCTTTTGTTGATTGTATAATGTGTTTATTTGCCAACAATGTACCTGACGAAAAAATATCAAATTTGGCAGTTTGCTATGATAAGCCATATTTTTTAATTAAAGTTTTATTCTATTCTATTATATTCTAAATATCCATGTTGCGATGTTTCGGCTCTTCTCGGCATGTGTCCTCGTTTGGACGTATGCAACAATCTCAATTTGCGATAAAGCCAGGTTTCTAAAGGACATGTCTTATCTATAATACTACCGCAACCTAATTCCGTAATCACTCAATCCATTTCTAAACCCGGATACCCGAATTTCGTACGGTATATTGTATTAAAAATATATCCCTTGTCTGATCTTTTAAACTGTATTCACATGTCCAGCACTATTTTTTGTTTGAAAAATATATTTATGGATAAACAAAAATTGTAATTGTAATCGTACATTCTAACCCCTCCAACAAAGCCTCGCTGATTTTCTCACTTCCCGTGTTTTGCCACCTTCGATGCGTATCACGCTGTCTGCGAGAAGTTTTTCCATCAGAAAAAGCTGTTATGTAAATGTTTCCCTATTTTCTCTACAAGTCAATGGGTCTCGGGAAAGGATTAAAACAGCCAAGGCCGTGGGTAATTTGTTGAAAGCAGAGCCTAGTTTTAAAGTACTCAGTTATTTTAAAATACTGGAAGTTGAAGAGTAAATAGTGCGAGGGGGCCTATCTACAGTTTTAGGAAGGACACCGTCACACCTATAGTACCAATGGAACCTACTTCCGAATTGCCGTCATTAATTCTTAAATCTGGAGACCCAAAATTCATATGGTCCATTCTAAACCGGCTAATGACACCACAATAATCTTTGCATTAGCCGCGACTCATTGTGCGCAATATGCTCCCACGAGTGTCAGCGTACCATGCTACTTATGCGTAAAAACGGTTACCGAAATATTGCCGAGTTTTTTACTAGAAGCCAACGGCTCTGGGAAAAGGCTTAACACAGCCAAAGTCGTGGATAATTTGTTAAAAGAAGAGCTTAGTTTTACAGTACTCAGATAGTTTTTAATACTGGAACATAAAAAGTATATAGTGAGAGGTATGCTTTAAGAATTGTTGGAGGTAGCTAGAGCTGAGATTTTGGACAGAGCCGCAGTTGTTGCTGCACTATGATGGTGTTGACAGAGGGAGTTTTTCGTATGTTGAGAATGGGCGCCCGTGGTTTGTAGCTCCTAAAGATGTCATCCATGTACTAGATAATGAAACTCACCACTGTCTTGGTTCTTAAGAAGACACGGATTCATCTATCCACTTAGTTTTTCTATTGAATATGCAGGTGAAATCTGGTGTAAGCCCGATATTTTGGAAAGAACATTTTTTTTAAGAATCATCTGATAACAAGACCAAAGTTTTCGATGGGATCCCAAAAATTCAATATCTGATCCAGACAACTGGGTCTTGTCTTAGCCAGATCCAGTCATCGCCAGAATCCTTGAACATTCTTACAATTAAAATTCAGAAACAGATTAAGGCCAAATAGCTAATCATCTGAGAAAACCAAGTTCAGATATCGATTCAGCATGTGTGTTTACCCGTATAAGTCATATCTGTTTTGACGAAAAGTTCCTGCCACTTCTGCCAATTTCCCGGTTTCGGCCGAACTCTAGAACTACTTGTCCGGCGAAAAAAGAAAGCTCAAAAACGAACTCAGGGTATCTTCTTTCCCCAATAATGAACATCTAATCAACTTCAAATAAAAATTTAACTTATAACGAATTTTCCAACTCCAGCCGGATTCCAGTCGAACTATATGTCCGGGTAAAATATGATTGTCACACACGGATTCAGCGTCTCTTCTTACCCCTAAATCAGTTATCTAATCAGCTAGAAATAAAACTTTAACTTCTAACAATTTTCCGGTTTTGGCCGGATTCCGGGCGAACTACATGTCCGGGTAGAAAATTATTTTCACATAAAAGTTCAGCATGTCTTCTTGCCCTAAATCGGACATCTGATCAACTCCAAATAAAACTTTAAATTTTACCAAACTTTCCGGTTTGGTAAATATTCTTTGAGCCCAAGCTGACTTTGAAACATTTATTCAAACAATGTTTACAACGGGTACGTCAGCTACGATTCTTCATCAGCGATATTTCGGCCCTTTTTGGCAAGGGTCCTCGTCAGGCTGTCAATCCTCTGGTTCAACTTCGGAAGGAAACAAACCTGTAATGGAAGGTTTGTTTCCTTCCCCGAAGTTGAACCGGAGGATTGACAGCCTGACGAGGACCGTTGCCAAAAAGGGCCGAAATATCGCTGATGAAGAATCGTAGCTGACGTACCCGTTGTAAACATTGTTTGAATAAATGTTCCCGGTTTGGGCCGGATTCCGGGCGAACTACTTGTCCGTCGAGAAAATGTTTTTCACCATCGTCTTCAGCATGTCTTCTTACCTCATAATCGACTATCACATTAGCTGTTTCAAAATATTTTGTTTGCCCCTTAATTTGAACCCCCTCCCCCACCCCTAAATGTAGGTCTACAAAGCCCATTTACGAACTCGACTGGTCCGCCGACCCAACGAATCCTCACACCAAGTTTCATCAAAATATCTCATTCCCTTCGAGAGTTATCGTGCTTACGGACGGACGGACGGACAGACGGACAACTTTTGCGATGTCATAGGTATCCCTCCACTTACGTTTTGGGATCCCAAAAACTTATAAGGAGGAGTATCCGCAGACAAAAAACATACTGAGTATGGGTACTGTACACGTTTTTGACGGGTACTGAAAATCCAGCCAAGCTAGGACGGAAATTAGGTCTATAAAAGACTATCCACTGAAACTGGGTAATATACAAGGTCTCATTGTTCAGGTAAATAATCGTACAACGGCTAGCAAAATATTTCTACATTTTGCTTCACTTTCGCTTTAGCCTACATTTTAGATCGAAACCACAAATAAAACAGAAAAACCTGTTTACTGTAAGATAACACAGATACTATCTTATCTTGTAACACAGATACTAATAATTTCTTCAGCTTTCAACGTTGCTCTTGACTAACTTCCGGCATTCACCAAATACTCCGTTTACCACAACTCTTGAGCCCAAACTTACGTTTAATATTTTCTGCATGTAGCTTCTCAAATTCCTTTTCAATCTCACGAAATAGCTTGTGAAGTTTCACTCGTTGTTCTTCTGGAAGGGCGGGTTCGAGATAGCTGTCCAAGTGATCACCATCAGTTAAACTAACTGTGCCACCCAAACTTGGCTTTTTTGCATGATTAGCCTTTGCCATCTTGCCTGGTAAGCCCACCAAGCTCATTGTAGATGGCTTGAATGCTCTATAACAAAAAAGTAAAATATGTTACTGAACTGTGTGTGCTTAGGAGATAGGAACATTAAAAATGTAAAAAGTGTGGTCTTTTACTCTATTTAACAGATTTATCCTTGCCTTTTCGGAGACCTTCCCTCACACAAAATCCAAGAATAAAACAACTATTTTACAAGATATCTACAGCATGGGTATTTGTTATGCTATGCGCTGTTCAAAGTCGGTATCTAGCATTTAGCATACCCTATGCCTACACAGTACAAACTACCACAAATGCCTGATTTTTAGGCAGGCTACGTTATGTCAAATGCTGGGCATATCTAGAGTCTGGCATACCCTATGCCTAGCGCTGGATACAGTATACAAAATGCTGGGTCGCCCTAACCCAGCAAAAAATGATGATTGGAGTGAAGCTCAGAAATCGACCGATCAGGGTACCTACAGGTATCCAGCGTTTGACATAGGGTATCCAAAAATCAGGAGTTCGTGGTAGGTAGACTGATACAATAGAGGTATATTTGATAGTGAACTCTGAACAGTGTCATTTTCATCCACGTGTTGAGACAAAATGCAAACTCCTTGTCAGCCAAGTAACTAATAAAGGGCTCCTAAAGAACAGTCTCGGCTCAAGACTCCTTGCCTTTTTAGTGGAGTGTTCCTTGGAACAATCCCCTATTGCGAGCGCTGTATCAGCTTTCGGATTTCGGTTTTCAATTTCCGGTTTTCACCGTATTTTGTGGAGCTCATAACTCGTGAACCAGTGCAAGTATCAAGTTCAAACTTGGTATACTAGTCGGTATTGGGGTCTAGTTGTGCCTTTTGGTGGTCCCACCCCCACCCCAACCCGGTTCAGGGGCAAATGGGCCCAGATTGCCCAGTGAATAATGTTCATAACTTGACCAGAACTGGACATAGGGCGATGAAATTCCTTGAAAATGTAGATCCTAGGGCTGGGAAATTAATTTTTAAGTTGCACCTCCCTCACCCGCCCCGTTCATAGGCAACTGGGCCAGATTGCCCGGGAGTAAAATTCGTTACCCGTGACAGGAATGAACAGGTGTCAAGTTGACGCTTGGTAGGTTTGTGGGCAATGGGGTCTCTTTTTACTTTTTGCAGGTTCCAAACTCCACCCTCACTTGGTTCAGGGGCAATTGGGCTCAGATTGCCCATTTTTAATGTTTTTAACTTGACAGTAACTGGGGATAAGGCAATGAAATTCCTTTGTGCTTTTGGATCATAGGGGTTGGGGATATATATGTGCAGTTGAACCACCCCCACCCTCCCCGTTCATGGGGAAGTGGGCCCAAATTGCCCATGAAAAAAGTGTTTGACCTGTGACGGGAATCAAACACTAAGCTGGTATACTTGAGGAAAAAGAGGTGTAAATACGCATTTGACGGGTCCCGACCCCCCCCCCCCTCTCCCGTTCATGGGCAACTAGGCCCAGATTTCCCACGAGTTAAGTTCGTCTATGAGAGGTCTCAAGTTCAACTCTTGTATATTTGGGGAGATATATCTGTGGATGAGGAGTCGGGTGTAACAGCAACAAATAATGCGACGCAACGTACTTTAATCTTTAATGAACAGTCGGAAACTGGACTGTTTTGCATATGATCGATGATATGCCGTTCTTAATGAATTGTGACAAAGGGGGTATTATGCTGCTACGAATTTGGTTTATTGCACTTGCTATTACCTTGCTAATGGAAAAGTGGTTTAAAGGGTCGGACTGGTTGGCAGACCGTTGTTGGAACTCAAGCTATTCCTGCAAGATCTTCAACATTTCTTTGGATTTGTACTTGTGGTTTGTTTACAGTGAAAGCTTTTAAAGTGTATGATTACAAATTAGGTTATTTCAATACTTGTTTGGTTACTGGGGATGTGAGATGTCTTGGTTCTAAAGCTGTTTGTATATAAAATGTGATAAACATTTTACTTTCACACTCCACGTCTGAGAGCTTGCGCACTTGTTTGTATTCATAGATTAATACAGCCATCATGGCCTCCTGAGCTAGCACACAGAAGCCTCAAGGGACAACATAGGTATATACTGTACTGAGACTAGTTTAAAAGATGGAATCCATGGTGGACACCTGCTGAAACTGTCCTGCACTTTTCTAGTTTCTACAACTATTGGGGACTTTGTGAATACTGGCTTTTAGCTTGGAAAGTGAGTTGCACGATCACCCTTCCCTGGGGACTCGTTTTGGGAACTGAGGGTCACAAGACTACAGGCAGTGAGTGTCAGTGTCAGGCAGACTGAGAGTGTCTCTTTTGTTTGAAAAATAATATTCAAGTGAACTCATTGTAAATTATGGCCCACTTCTTTAATTTCGTCAAGTTCTACTTTTTAATTAATTTTACAGCTGTATTATTATTTATTTGTGACCGGCTTTTTTAATAACAGCGGAGTACGAGTAAAATACACAAAACAAAATACACAAAAACACTAAACAAAATTATGTGCATAAACATGACTACGTTATTTTCATATAGTTTGAAAACACACTAAATAGACTTAAAAAAGTTACACAGTGACAAGCACATTAAAGGGGTTCAGGACTTTGTTCATACAAGAACCATAATCACAATAAAAGAGATACCTTTTTTCTAAATTCAGTTGTACCCCATAATTTAACTCAATATTGATCTCAGGATAACTTTTAACCATCCCTAGCCAGAGGCTTTACTAACCAAAATGTTTGGGTGAGGAGGAAAGGTATTAAACGACTGTCTGGCCATTTGTATAGACCATTTTTGCAGAAAAACTACTGTTTTTAAGAAAAAACGATGGTTTTGACGAAAATTCGACTATTTCCAAGAAAAAATCGGCTGTTTTTACGAAAAATCGCGGTGCTTCGCACCGACTCGGCTATGTTTAACTGCCTGGCTGACAACAAGGGGGGGGGGGTCCCCCTCCTCCCCATATGTGATGCGTCTGTCACTGGCATTTGTTATTCAAAAGCCAACAATCCCAGCAACTCCCCATTTGACTTCCCCTGAACCTGAAAGTAAGTCACTTTTTGATGATTGCGATGACAGTCAGAGCATCTCCATCCTTGCCAGGTCTGTGGAGACTGGCGAGAATGCAGGGAGTGAGTTGCTGGGACAAACAACTCCGGAAGTCCAAGGGGAATGGCAAGAATACACCTATTATCTGTACAGGGATCAAGGGATTAACCCAGCCTCCAATTCAAATAGCCTTAGAAATGCTACTAATTAAGAACTAACTATTTCTTGGGTTTTCAGATTTTCTGCTTGACAGCAGACTTAGGGACCTAGTTAGGACTGCAAAGAAATTTTCTTTTATCATTTATGAGGCCAAGTTTGAGGTTATGTAAATTCCAGGTTGGGTACCTCTCCTGTACATGACACCAAGAGCAAACATTCAAGAAATCTCCAATAACTGAAGAAACTAGTTTCACAGTTAAGGATGTTCTCCCTGCATTTCACCTACGAAGCTAACATTCAAGAAATCTTCGATGACTGCAGAAACTTATTTGATATGCTTTTAGTCACAAGCAGATACAATCCAGTTGTCAGAACATATTCATGTTATTGAATACAGATAAAATATTATGTCTGAGTAAATAATGTTTGCACAAGTATTGGAACAAAAGTCATTGCAAGATATCTTGGAGCCAATGTGATATTTACTAATTTCAGTGACTTTGATATGTTAGCCCTCTTCAACAGAACAATTGGCCTTTTCCCTGCAATCTATTGCTTTACGAACCGTTTCCAAGCAATCAAAAACCAAAATTTGGCCAAACTTTGATTAGAATTTTAAGGTTACAGCGTTGCGAAAAGCTAGCAGCAGTTGAGTTTTTGGTTTTTGCAACTTTTAGCTATTCTATCCTTTTTGCAAGTGCCGTGACTTCCTTGTGACAAATAAAATAAAGTATCCAATTCAGTCAACCGTTAACCCCTGATTTTAGGATACCCGATGCCAAAAGATGGGTATATCTAGCGTTTGGCATAGCTTATGCCTAATGCTGGATACCCTAATGCCAAACCCTGGATAGCTGATGTACTCTAATCCTGACCTACCCCACTATAGATTCTGATTGGTTGATTGAGCTTCACTCAAATCATCAATATTTTACTGGGTTCAAGTATCCAGCATGAGACACAGTGTATCCAGCCAGGCACAGTTAGTCATAGAGTATACCAAACGCTAGATATACAGGAGAGGTACCTGACCTCGTTTTTACACTACCTCAAATGTTACCACAAAAATGTTGCTGTTCTGAAAGTCAATAGGGAAAATATGACTTTTTTCAACAGTCATGTGTCCAAAAATATTCAAGTTTTGTGCATTTTCTTTGTTTCCAGGCTTCTTTGAAAAGGGACTTTCTGGTTATTTACTTTGGTAACTCTACCTTTTCATCATTTTGTAAGTCACAGAGAGGAATTCGAGCTAATGTTAGAAGAAAGTGATCTTGTTTGAAAAGAAAAATGTTTAACTAGAAGCAATATTCATTTATCCAATATGTAAACCATTCAATTAGCTTTAATCTAGTATGTTTGTCATATTTGTTGGTTCCTTTTTAAGCCAGATAGATTATACTGAAGGAAAGACTTCTCTGGAAATCTGAAATTACCCAGCATTTGGCACGGGCTTTCCCAAAATAAGGGGTTTGTGGTAGACCAGACATACACAAATCCTCAATTTTTGGGCATGGTGCCCCAACATCTGGGCATGCCTGCACGTAAGGGCATGGTGCCCATACGCTGGGGCACCATGCCCTGGAGCATGGGCATGGTACTCCTGTGAAATTTGGTTAAACTGAGACTGGCTACATACCTAAATAGGGTCTTCTTCCTATCCTAGATCAAAAGGTACCTGAGTTTACTTTCTATCCAACCTCATTTTCCAATTTTCAAAATGTTAGAGCACTTCCAAGATACATAGAGTTTTGTGGAGGCCACTTCTTTCCTAGTGGGTTTACTCTATCCTTTTCCAGTTAGTTGCCACTAGGCTACTCAATCCTTTCCCAGGTTGTCACCTGTAGGTTACTCTATCCTTCTCAGGTAGTCTAGGTAGAATGGATGTGGTAAGCTTTTAAATTTTCACCCTTTAGAAGTTAAATTTGCTTTCCTTCCAAATTCATTTAGATTGCTTGCCTTTTATTGTATTTCTTTTGAGTGTAGTGAGTTTCAATAACAATTGTTAACATAGCTAAAAAAAAAAATCACTCAAAATAAATATAATCAAAAGGCAAACAATCTAAAGGAAATATTTGCTCCAATGAACACATTGAACAGCTTGCCTCATCCATGGTACCTAGCAGCAATTTTCTGAAAAAGGATGGAGTAAACCCACTCGAACAGAAGTGGCCTCCAAAAAACTCTGTGTATCTTGGAAGTGCTCTAACATTTTTAAACTTGGAAAATGAGGTTGGATAGAAAGTAAAATCAGGTATCTTTTGATCTAGGACAGGAAGAAGACCCTATTTAGGTTTGTATTCAGTCTCAGTTTAACCAAACTTCACAGGGATACCATGCCCATGCACCCACATGCACCAGAGCATGACAGTCTACCACAAACCCCTGATTTTGGGAAAGCCTATGCCAAACGCTGGGTATATCCAGCGTTTGGTATACCCTATGCCTAACGCTGGATACACTATGCAAAATGCTGGATACTGGAACCCAATAAAATATTGATGATTTGAGTGAAGCTCAGAAATCAACCAATCAGAATTCAGCTATAGTGAGGTAGGTCAGGGTTAGGGTGCCAACACCTATCCAGCATTTGGCATAGGGTATCCAACATTAGGCATAGGCTGTGCAAAACGCTAGATATATCCAGCATCTGGCATAGGGTATAAAAAAATCAGGGGTTTGTGGTTGACTGGGGCATGGTGCCCCAACGTAAGGCTTTACGTAAGGCCCAAAAATTGAGGATTAGTGTATGACTGTGGTAGACTGATCTAATTTGAGTTGTTTGATAAACAACATGTTCAAATTTCCATGTGTTTGAGTTTCAATGTTTTACCTTTTCAGTGCTCCAGCATACAGGATCACACTCTATTTCCGTCTGTTTTTATTTCCGGACATGTGCCGTCAGTGTTGCCAGATGCTTGACACAAGATCGCGCAGCAAGATAAGCAAAAAAAACGTTTACGAAATCGGATGGGGGGGGGGGGCATGTTGTCGACCAGTCGGTAAAAAAAAACAAGTTGGCGCTGCCAAAAGAAAAGCGCTGCAATTCTTCTTGAAAATAGTAGGTTTTTCATTAAACAGTAGATATTATCAAAATATTAAAACGAAAAAACATTTCTGAAATTTTAATTTGGTGTAAGTTATGAGCTTACTTTTGAGTTACGACTTTTTGTGTAAAAGCAGTCGATTTTGAATCTTCAAAACAATAATTTGTCTTAGAAACGGTCGCTAAAAATGATCAAGCAATCAAGCAGTAGATAAATATCCCCCCCCCCTTCTCCGCGTATATTCTTGGATAGTAATGCCTCTGGTACTGGGTTGTGCAAGACATAAGAAAAGTTAATGATCTTTATGAGAAAAAACAGTAAGGATAATCGAAAAAAACGATTTTCCCCAAGACGATTTAAAAAACGTTTTTTCTCAAAATGATTGAAAGAAAACAAATTTCTAAAAAAAAAACACGTTCCAGATATGCATGAACCTGACAAGCTTACCAGCGAATACACTCTCGTATCCAAATATCGTGCTCGCTGGCTTTCAAGACATGGAGCAGTAGAGAGGGTCAACACATTCTGAACCAGCAAGCATTAATTATCAGTGTTTCCAAGGACCCAAACGACAATTTTGACATTTCAGTGAAGATTTTAAGTCCCCCGCAACCCTCAAAATCTGGAACCTGGATATAAAATCACTGTGTGGCCCTTACAAATCCTGATCTGGTTTTCAGTTTCTAAGGGATATGGAGAGCAAAATGCGCCCAATTTGCGCCAAAATTTGGGGAAATGCGCAAATTTGGCGCAATGCGCACACTTGAAAAATTCGAAGTGTAGCCGCCTCTAAAAAGCGCCCAAATGGTGCAAATGCACACCATCTGGCAACACTGTGTGCCGTACCTATCTTGAAACCACATGGTGCTGATGATGATGCTGAAAATGTTGCTGTTGAGGTATAAAAAAAGATGAAAACCAGCCAATCAGGTTCAAGACTTTTAAGTAGCCAATGGGGTCAGAGTATTTTGAACAAGAAATCAGAATTTTCAGTAAGAAGATCTGCCATGACGGAAATAGGTCTCAGCTTAAGTATTGGAGTTGTTTTTGTATTTTTACTAATCCGGGAATACTATCAAGATAGGTCAGAAGGAAAAATATTGGGAAAAAAAGAAGAAAAGTAGATCTTTCTTTGAAGATATTTCTATCATTTTTTGGATAACTGTGAAGTACCACAGGGACATTCAAAGTTTGAGATTGTTATTACTAGATTGAAAAGATGACGGAAATACCAAGTGATCCTGTACTCAGACGCTGAAGCACCATTCCCCAAATCTGAGGATTTATGTATAATGAAACTGGACTGAAACTATACTGTTCAAGGATAACCGACATTTGAAGATGGGTACTTCTACTGTAACTTCAGTCAGAGTAACAAAAGTACAAAACAACTGTAAACAACAGCCAATGAAAACATGATTGCCTTTAATACAAAGGTAGCCTTCGCTATTGTGCCATACTTACATCTTAACCTTGCATGATGTATTATAGGATCTCAACAGCTTCCGTATTTAACGTCCCCACCACCAAATGCACAGTAAAGAAAGGTCTTTGGTCAAAATCCAACTAACCAACTTTCTGAGTAAAGTAAGAGACAAGCGTCAAGCAGTAACTGACAACCGAAATTCTGGGCGTTGACCGAATGGAACATTTTTCTACGAAGCTGTTTTCCTCTAGTATTAATTATCAATATTAACACATAACTACTGCCAGTATTTATATTTAATATTACTATTGATAATTGATATAGAGCTTCACTTTAACTTTGCCATTTTTTTTCGTTAGCTAAGAACACAATTGTCAAATTGAAAAAATATTTTTTTTAACAGTCTTGACATCAATTGAAATATGGCGCAAAATTGAAATATCTGTTCGCACGTGGCCCACCCTGGACTCCACTTAAAGTGCTCACATATAGAGAACAATAGTGTCTTTGGTTTGTAAAATATCTTCTAAAATTTGGTCTAACCAACAGCGACCTGAGCCATTCTTTTACTTTTGGCCTCAGTAGATCTTATGATTTCTGTAACTAGTATAGGAGGATGTAGCCTCTGTAGGAGGGGTAGCCAATCTCAGACAAGTCAACAAGATTCAAATTTTTCATTTGTTCCTTCAGAATAATCTATCTGGCTTAAAAAGGAACCAACAAATATGACAAACATACTAGATTGAAGCTAATTAAATGGTCCACATATTGGATAAATAAATATTGCTTTTCAGTCAGTACAGTTGACTACTGTACTGTCAGTCTGCTGTCAGTACAGTACTACTTCTACTTCTACTGTCAGTAGAGTAGAAGTATGCTTATGTGTTATGTGAACGTTTGTTGAGAGTGGACTATTTTCATGCACTTGCTATGTCTAAAGCTAACTACCAGTTAGCCAAAGTAAGTAATTAGGGGCATCTGAAAACACCTGTTGGATCTTCGTTTTACCATTTAGCCCGACACTGCACTGTTCATATTAAAGTAACTGTTCACATAAGCATACCTCTACTATATTTCTACAGTAGCTAAACATATTTTTCTTTTCAAACAAGATCATCTCATTCGAACCTTAGCTTGAATTCATAGCCTTGACTCACAAAATGATGAAAAATTTAGAGTTACCAAAGTCAATAGCCAGAAACCCCCTTTTCAAAGCAGCTTCAAAACAAAGAAAAGGCTCAGAATTTAGATATTTTTGGACACATGACTGTTGATAAAAGTCATAGGCTATTTTGTCTCTTGACTGTCAGGACAGCATGTACATTTCATTTTAACATTTTCGTGGCAATATTCGAGGTAGTGTAAAAACGAGGTTAGATACCCCTCCTGTATGTGTCATCATATTCATAAATGTTCTTTCAGCCCAAGCTGACTGACATCATATTCATGTCATTTTTTAGGATCTGTTCAAAAGTTTTGTTTAAATTAAATCTCCATAATATTGAAAACCTTACTTATATTGCTGATTCAGTGGTATTTTACATATTTGAACATGATTTTGTTTGCTGCAGTTTTTGAAGTAGATAATTTGGCTGCATGGGACTCCACCTAGATTTAAACAGCATTACTGATATGAAATCATCTCTAATTTTTGTGTCTGTTTTAGTGTCACCCACATTTAATTCAGAGCAGAGCTTGGTATACAGCTATACACAGCTGTGATCTAGACTAGTCAGTCTAGGATTGATTGGTGCAATTTGGTTAGAAGTAGATATCTCAGCACTGTAAACATAGGTACCAGCAGGAAAAGATAAAGGAACTAATAAATATTTAGCTGTTTACACTGTAGTTAACATATGAAAACGTTAAATGCTCTAAGTATTTGTTTCTGTTATGTCTGTAAAAATTGCCATATAGTCCTGAAGAAAAGAATTGTCAAATAAATCATGGATGTTTTCAAACTTAGTAAATGATGGATATTTATGCTGTTGCCATAGAAAGCACTATTTTGACTGATCTAGAAGGCAACTCATTTTCTATTTGGCTACTGTTTGGGCCTTGTTCTGACCAGAATTTCTAGTAACTTTAGTCATCTCTGTCAGGACTAAACTAAATAATTAAGAAGTTGGCAAGGTGGATGGACCAATTACACAGGTGATAACTTGGTTTACATTTGTGAATGATGTTACTGGGGCTAATCATAGGACACATGAGAGTTCATGTCAACCAGGAGAATCATATATGGGGAGGATGCCTCCCCCCCCCCCCAGTGTTGTCAAAAATCAGAGTGAAACGCCGCTTTTTTCGTGAAAACAGTTGATTTTTTCATGAAAATATTTGTTCTTTTCTGAAAATCAGTAGATTTTTCATCTAGACAGTAGTTTTTTCATAAGAAACAGTCGTTTTTTCTGAAAATCAGTTGATTTTTCGTCAAAACAGTTGTTTTTCTCTTGAAAGTAGTTGATTTTCTGCAAAGATAGTCGGTTAAATGACCAGCCAGTTGGTAAATACCTTGCCCCCCCCCCCCTAAACATTTTGGCTAGTAATGCCTCGGGTGTTAATCACTAATGATTAAACCC